>JALIZF010001904.1:0-1342880 GCA_029948255.1 Telmatactis stephensoni | reverse complement strand
TATTTCAATGATCTTGATCAAAATTGTTGTCTGTCGTCACGCGAATCACGGATAGCGAAGATGCTGTCGGTAGTGAAAGTGTTTATCGTGACAAAGACGCTTTATGGGTTTAGACTCATCACTGAGGAATTTAGCGTCCTTTCATTCAGTTGTATAAATCAAAATAGCTCAAGGCTCTCTTGTGCTTTCGATTCTGGCTGACAACTGGTGGAAACTCTCTTCAGTACAAAGGCTCAAAACCTTTTTCAATAATGAACAAAATACAAGCGCTTACTTGTAATTTCACCTCACTCTTTTTCAGAAGGATCCAGAGTCACGTAGTGGACTAATAAACAAGTGGACAAAACAGTTGACTTCACAGCCACTCCAACGCCAAGCGTGACAGTTTTCTTTCTTCTTCCCAGTAGGTTTCACAGCACATATGCGAACACATTGATGATTTTTGTATTACGGCCACCAGGTGGCAACTGAATGTAATTCATCAAATGTATTAAATTCCACGGTTCGTTGCCGTCTAGGAAAACATTTTTTTCGCAATCAAAATAATCAATATTTGTGGACTAATTTATCGCAGCTGAAAACGTAAACGAAGATCAACTTTTAAACGAGCTACACTAGTTTTTGAGCCCGTCCTTGTCAAAAACGACTACTGTTTTTATATTCTATATATGTTAATATTCAATTCAGTCTTGCTTTGTTCAACTAAGGATTATTTGGTGATCTTTTAACAATTGCAAACAAAAAAATCTATTAATGCCTTAAATCTTTAAGTACTCAATTAACTATGGCTTTTGTTATGAAGCTCAGACAAACAGAAATCTTTTTCGGATGGTAAACAAAGTTGTTAATAAGGGTATTCGTTAGGACAGTGCACTCTGTTTTGGATTTCTGCGTCAAGGGATCATACTTTTCTCTCTGTGGTCTTAACTAGCCTTCAACACTATATATGTATTAATTCGCTTGTCAGTTTGTGTAAACGCAGCTAAGAACGTTGTATTCAAATGTTGTTATCGAGTCAGTGGTACATATTTCAACTACCTGTAATATGTATGGAATTTGATTATCACAGGATGGGTGGGCATTTAAAATATTTTATTTCGTCTACATAATTTTGTTATGTTGTCACAACAGAGAGTTTTCCAGCTGATCAAAATTGTTTCAAAGTCTTGAAGATGAAAAATATTATATTAGTTTTCTTGTATCCAGAAGAATACTTTTTTCATCAGATTTTATTTGCTTTTTCTGTTAGTTTGATCTGTGGGATTTTTTTCCAGTTTTGGGACTTTCAACAGTAAGCTCTGGGCCGGCAGATTCTGTAAGCTAGTCTGGCAACTGAATGAACAAGAACAAAATTAATCAGGCTTCATCTTATTAATTAGGGGGTAAACGTACCGGTAGCAAGAACCAATGCCTTAGTCCCTTAATCAAATATGATAAACTGCGGATTACGTTGACATTTCCCAAATCCAGTAAAACCTCTCAGTTGCGAATGTGCTTCCAGATCATCAATTTATTGTGTAGGGGAGGGGAGGGGAGGGGAGGAGGAAGGTTTGATCTACAGGTTATTATCGATACTATGAATGACACAAAGTTACAATTTAAACGTTACACTTATACCTCGTATGTTTGAGCTAAATACACACCAAAGACATTCCCTGCTACAAGACCAACCTAAAAGATTGAACCGTGGAAAAAGCCATGATGGAACGATGAAGACACTATCGTCCAATTAATTTATATCATTTTCAAGCAAAGTAATTTATATCAATACAGAAAACAAGCTGCAGAAATATAGCTACTTACTCCTGTGTTCAAGGTAGCTGATGGCAATTTTGTGAGAACGTACCAAGCCAGTTTTGCATGGTTATAACTCATATTCAAAACCTTTAAAAGACAAGCCATTTCTACAACAAACTATTCAAGAATTAAACTTTCCAAAACTGTAAAGTTGATTGAAATTGACTCTATTTTTGTGACGTCACGATGATATGTCATAGAAATCATTTCCTTGTTATTAAATCGAGAAAATAATCTAAACTTTTAAAACGATATGAAATTTCTTAAAACATAAATCAGTGCCTACAACATAACGGGTCTTAAAGAAGAATGACCAAAAACATCTATAATAGAGGGTTTTGGAAATATAAAGCGGCGAATTTAAACTTTCTGAATATTTTTGGATCGATTGAGCTGTAGTTATAGACCAAAACTATTAGTCTAATTCAAAAATGAATCTTTCCATTCGTCTTTAGTTTATAAAATTACATTTCTACAACTATATACGGAGTTAATTATCGTCCCAAATTGCAATGCATATACTGCTGAATACAACATTTAAAAAATGGCGATGAATTTTTTCAAATCAGGTAATGGTGCATCATTACTGAATACTGTGGCATATTTTTAAAATTGAAGGGTTTTAAGGCAGTCAAACAAAAATATAGCCTCATTTCCAGACAGTGGGGGGTCGTCCACTTTTTGAAAGCGGATGACTCCCCACCATCCTATCAATCAGGCTAACAAAAATACAGACACATAGCAGGAACATCAACAAAATATTCCAACATTAAGTCAAGCTGAATTGAAAGAAATATAAAAAAATGGTTTGAAATGGTAAACGTTGATATCCGTATGCGTTACGTTCGTATTTTTGACTGTCTTAGCCTTGAAATCCTTCATTACACTTGAAAACACAGTAATGGCAGTGTTAATCGTGACGAGGACGCTTTTTGCTATTATGCCTTAAATCTTTAAGTGCTCGATATACTTTTAGCTTTGATGAAACTCAGACAAAAAGGAATATTTGGACCGGTAAAGTTGTTAATAGGGATATTCCGAGTGTACTATTTTGGGGTACTGCGAAAGGGATTATATTGTGGTCTAAACGCAAATATTGCATTCAAATGTTTTTATCCAGTTCATGGTACATACGGTATTGTATTTCACCTATCTGAAATCCGAGATGAATGGAACTCACCACAATGAGACGTTTGTTGAAATATTTTATTTCATCATAAATAATTTGGTTTTGAAATTTACAGGACTTATGTTGCCACAATAGGGAGTTCTCCAGCTTATCCGTCCTCGGAGACCCAGGGATGGGGGAGGCCCTCTTTCCTCTCCCCTCTGCACCCCTCCCTGACGCCCTGGGTCTCCGAGGATGCAGCTGATCAAAATTGGTTCAGTCTTGAAGATTAGCTGTCATCATCATCACATCATGGCATCATCCAGATCACCATTAGTGCCAATCACATGAAAATATTTACATGGTCATAAAAACCTATTATAAAGTCATTAATAAAGTGACCATTGGTGGCTCTTGAATAATTTACTTTTCTTGCATACAGAAGAACTCCAGTTCATCAGATGTCACTTGTCTTTTCTGTGAGTTTGATCTGTAGGATTCTTCTCCAGTTTTTGGGCTTTTGATAGTAAGTTCTCCACCAGATTATGTAAGTCTGGCAACTAAGACAACAAAAACATTACAATGATGATCCTTTGCTGACACAGGAAACCCATATCATTAATTGGTACGGCCAGGAAAAAGGAATTTGTTGCAAGAACCAAATGACTTTGTCCCTTTATTATATATGATAAAATTACATTGACCGTTCCCTAAATCCAACGAAACCTCTCCTTTGTGATGCACTTCCAGACTCATCAATTTATTCATTTTACAGAGCTATTTAAAATATGTAATTGCCCCATGCAGAGTTATCGATTTAGATATTTATAGGTTTGTTATTTGATATTGTTGATTCATTACTAGCCTTAGTTGTATATTACATGTATCTAGTTTCAGTTCATGTGTCAAGCTCTTAGCCTCGGCTTTAGTTGTTTAGTTCAATTTTTTCCCATCCCACCGCCCTTATGGTGGGTCCAGAGGTTTATTTCATTAGTTTTCTGTTTCGCATGATAGTTCTTTCGGAATAAATCTCTATTCTGCCAACAAACTGATGTGCTGTGTTGCTTGTTATGATTAGTTAATCTAATTATAGAATAGTTTCGGATGTACAGGGGGAATTTATTGTGTTAGGGGAGGGGAAAGGAAGTTTGATCTATAGCTTCAATAGGTCTTGATCAACGATCGACACAAAGTTACTGCAATTAAACGGTACACTTACCTCATATGTTTGAGCTAAATACACACCAAAGACATTCCCTGCTACAAGACCAACCTGAAAGATCATAAAAAGCCATGACTAAACGAAATTTTCTCTAAGTTTTATAAAGCTAGTCGTCCAACTAAATCAAACCAGTGTTTTTTGACGGAATTTATATCAATGTCGAAAAACAAACTACAGAAATATAGCTGACTTACTGCTAGAGAGATATAGGTTTGTAGAAGATGACATCGGGTTTAAAATTCTTGTACAATTTTGCGAAATAAATCACAAGAAATATTTAGTATCTTTGTCATGGAAAGAACTTGTGCCGAAGATTTTTATGGGGGGAGGGGTAACACAATTATTAGTCAATCCTTCACAATTGATAATTTGTTTGAGAAAACTTTAACAAATCTATTAATATATAAATCAATGTAATATTTACCTTTTAAAAATGAAAACAGATAACGAATTCTATTTTCTTTAATTGTATTAGCTTAACTCCTTCTTTTTATATTTCATTACTCTCCCCTCTCTCAAAATATTTTTGTCATATGGTCAGCGGTTATTACCATTGCAATAGTCCAAGATGGCGGCCTACAGAGCAACAAGACTGTATGCAAGATGTTGGAGTTGTTTAAGTATTGTACCAAAAATGTGACATTAGAAACGAATATTACAAGCAGAAGCCTATGTTCCAAAGGTAAGCTATGAGCGTGCAGCTTAAAATATCAAATATATTTTACAGAAAAATATGATTAACTTCACAAGCCATGCGATGCAGTCAGAAAGTTACTCGACCTTTAACTGATTTCTTAAAAACACGGATTTTTTACTCAAATTAAGCAAATGTTTTGTACTGAAATGAAGAAAACTTTTGCTTAATTTGAGAACATTTTATAAGATTCTTGTTTTAAAAAAATCCACTTTAAGAGTGAGCCCAAATTGCTCTCTGTTCTGCAGTGCCTCCTTTGTGGGATACCTGGGCCCGGTTGTACAAAGGTCGGATAAAGTTGTCCACTGGATAAGGGTTATCCACTGTATAGATTTTGTATAGATTTTGTATAGATTTTGTCTGCTAGATAAGGATTTATCCACTGGATAGCACTATTCACCCTTCGTACATTTGGCCCCTGATGTAGATCTACAAACACTAAGATATCCATCTTAGGGGCCATTCATATGAAGGTGAATACTTGAGGAATACTCTTTTGTTATCACTGTAAATAAGAGACAACTAAATAGAGGAACGGCTCCTTAGAGCAGTGACAAACAGTTTTAATATGGATGGTTCAGTTAGGGGTTTCTATCATGCAGGGATGTCACCAGTCAGGTGGGGAGAAAGAGTTCACTGGTAGTAATTGACTACTGCTTTTTATTTATAATAATTCAGTTGCAGAAAGTACAGAGGATAACCGTGATATGGAGTCAAATGTAGTAGAAGATGTACCCACAAAAAGGAAAGAATTTCGTAAATTCAGATCAAGAATATACAGACAAAACAGACTGAATCCAGATTTAGAACGACAAGCAAGACAAGGAAACCGTATGTATTCTGTCAACACATTTCGTGTAGTTATTTATTTACTGATAGTTTCAAACAAATAGTTAGCATTGTTCAGTTAATTGTCCTTCTATGTAAATCACCAGTCTTGAAGAAGGTTGTGGTAGGAAAACCACAAGCTTAACAGAGTAAAAATCATTAAACCAGAGTATGTCTCAATTTCAATTATGTCACATCCTGGGTCCAGTTTGTCGAAGGGCAATTAACGCTAATCCTGGGTTAAAATGAGTGGTTTTCTTTAGAGTTAATCCTGGGTTAACGCTATTTGTATTTCAAACAACTGGGCCCTGGTTGCACATCTTCAAAGCATGTTTACACTGGATAACAGTTTTTTCCAGAAGACAGCACTATCTAATCCTTCTGCAATAAGAACCAGGCTGTTTTTCATCACTGCTATTATTTTGCTAGCAACGTCACTAATGTTTATATTGCTATTATATTTTTATTTCAGTTTTTATAAATATTGATGAAGTTCATAAAGTATGGTTAGCAAAAGAAGGACCCAGACATATACAAAAGCTTGCCAAGCATTATGAGATTTTTGAGCACATCTTTGGAGGTATGGAGTTCATGCCAATGAAGATGTTCAATGTAAAATATGGACAGGACAAGAACCAGGTTCACTTTGGAAATTTTATTACTCCTTTGCAAGTAAGTGGAAAAAATAATTCTATAATATTTATAGTAAAAATATTTATAGTAATAATAATAATAATAGTAATCAACACAGCTTGTTGTTTATGGAATTTAAGGTTCATGTAGTGTAATAATAGCGAGAAAATCAAGACAAAAATATTTTTTTTGTTCCAGGCGTCTTCCTCTCCTAATGTTACGTATGAAAGTAGACCTGACAACTATTGGTCTTTGATTCTCACCAACCCAGGTACAAAACATTTTATATACAGGGATAGGACATTTCTCTCTTTAAATTGTGCCTATTTATTTTTCCTTATCCATCTTTTTTTCTTTCTTTCTCAATCCATTTCACTCCTTGCTCTTCCTCTTCTCTTTTCATTTCTCTCATTCTTCCATTCCTCAACCACTCGGACCATTGTGAAGATTTTTTTCTCTCTTTCTTGTCATTATTTAATTTTGTTTCATATTTTATTGTTTGATTGATTTTCAAGATGGTAATATCTGGGAAGAAGACACTGAACTCCTTCATTGGTTTGTGTGAGTATCCAATTCTTCATTTTCCACATTCATTTTTTTCTCTCAACTTGGGACATTTATCTTTCCTTTTGTATTGAATCACTTACACTCGGCACTACTAACTTGTTCATTAGAAAGTTGTAAGTTTGAAAGTTCTGGCTCCAGATGCACAAGGGGCAAGGTAGTGCTATCTGTTGGAGAAATCCTTATGGATTGGATAAAGTGATAGCATTTTCCAATAAATTGATCCAATACTGGATAAGAATTTATCCAGTGGATTGTGCTATCCAACCTTCGTAAAGCAGACGTCATCCATAATGGAATCTTGTATTCATCTGTGAAATATTTGATTAGGAGGGAATTTTCTAAATTGTGTATAATATTGTAAATAAATTTATTTCCTTTATCCATCAGAGCCAATATTCCAGGGAGTGATTTATCTCAAGGTGATGAAATTAGTGAATATCTGCCTCCAATCCCACCAAAGGGAACAGGATTTCATAGATATGTATACTGCCTGTTACAACAGAAAGACAGGTTGAATGTGGACCAATTTAAAAATAATACAAGGTAAACTACATGTAAGCATAATTGAAGACATCAGTGCAAAAACTTATGTGAATTGTGATCAAATGGTAAATTCTCCCTCAAATTTCTTTATCATCATAGAAGAAGTTGACTTTTGATCATAGCTCATGTTGTTTTTACAGGGACCTCTTCAATTATAAAATATGAAGTGAAATTTCTGTTTGGGTCAATGACTGTGCAATGGGGTGTTGTGAGGGATTTGACAGGGGGCACCAAGGCATTGTAGCTTTGTGACTGTGTACCTGGGTCAATACTTGTGAAATAATTAAATGAGGAAAAACTTTGAGAAGAGGATTGCAAATTGAGAAAACCCCTTTATTGAGAGAATTAAGCAAATGAGTTAGAACGTAAAGAATAATATGTAGAGCAGCTTTCATATGAGTGTGAAACAAACCATGCCGTGCCGTGACTATGTCAGTGCCGTGATGTCTATAAAAACATTTGAAATTCCTGCTATAACAGTGCCGTGAGTGTGTTAATGCTGTGATGTCTACAACACATTCCATAGAGTAGATTTCATATGAGTATGAAACGGAGCACACAGTGCCGTGCAGTGACAGTGCCATGATGTCTATAAAAACATTTGAAATTCCTGCCGTAACTGTGTCATGTTGTGACTATGCCATTTGCAGTCATACAAAATTTGTTCTAGTATCTGTGGTGCTGTGAATGCCTGATTTGTTAGTAATTACATTAACCCGACTGCATGCTGTGATAGAGTGAATTTTGTTTAGATGGTTTTTGTATCACATGATCATCTTTACCACAGTGCCATGGAGGTTTTTATTGTCATATTAAAAATCAGCTCTGTGCAGCATGTACTTACATTTCTAACTGTCTCAATTTTGTTTACAGTTTTAGTTCTGAGCGTACCTTCAAAATGACTGACTTACTCACCAAATACAAGGATTATTTCACGCCAGTTGGGCTTAGATTCTTTCAAGCTGCTTGGGATGAAACAGTTACTCAAACATACAATGATGTATTAGGTAAGAAAGGATTACTTTTGCTTTCTTGGTAAAAACATGGATTGAGCATCTTATAGCCTACATATTTTGTAGGGTTGTTTTGGAACAGTTTGTAATTATTTTTTTAAATTTATGTAAAGAAGTTTGTCAAAAGTTAGTAATTGATGTAGAACCCTTGGATTTGCTGTCTGCTGAACAATTATTAGTGACTTGTTTTCTTAAAGGAATGAATATTATTAGACTGTCATTAACTTCAGGTCAAATTACTTTAAGTAAATCAGTCACTGTCTGGAAATTGTATAAGTGCAATGGCCTACAATGTAACTGAAACCTTTGGGGTCTTCAGACATATGAGTGGTCACATGGCAAAGAAGGGTATTTCCATTTCCATCTGACCCCTGCATGGATTGGGTGCTCAAAAGCATTCCCTTTTGATACAGGAATTAACTTTTTAGTCTCTATGTAGCTCGATGCACTTTTAAATTAATGGTACATACGAAACCGTGGTTTACGGTTAAGTCGCCCGATGACCAAGTCGCCCGAGACAAGGTCGCCCGAGAATTGACCTGCTCGCCCGAGTGATAAAAGTGAGGTCGCCCGAGATAGAAATATCGTCTAGTTTGTTATTTTTTTTATTTTTCTACATCCTAAATAAACTCATCTATATTACTAGAGTTCTTATTTCTGCTTTCGGGAAAGTTTCTTGACGAAAGTAGAGCGAAAACAGAGTTCGAACCTTCGATCGCCGAACGGACTTAGACTCCTTGCTCGGCAATAATAATCCGCTTTACCATTCTGTTTGACCTAAAACTGTCGTAAATCTATGTGTTATTGTTGATAGAATCCTAAATAAATTCATCTTTATTGCTACTTTTGCTCTACAAAAGTTTTCTCGACGAAAATCTGTCAACATAGTGCGAGAGTTTGAACCAACGCTGTCGTCGAACGAGTTAGACTTCTTGTTCGGCTATAATAGCCCGTTAGCTTTACCATTCTGATTGACTAAAACCTGTCAAACAGTGCTGCGTCATTGTAGATTATATAGTTTTCGCTAAATTCTAACTACACTCAGTATATAAAAAAGCCATGCATCCACGATGTTCTCAGACGCCGGGCGCCATTTTGAATTCTTCGCGAAAGGGAGGAGACTGGAAACAAACGACACACAGAGTTGAAGCTCAAAACGACTTTAATTTATTTCTTATTTTCTTTAAAAATGTAAGTACAATTATAAAAATATATTCTGTATATCTAAATCTATTTGTTATAAAGCCTATAAAAAAGTGTTTGATCGAATAAAATCGAAATTTAGACCCATCCGATCAGCTGGATAAAGAGTTTTATCAATAATGTGCGATTTAAAAGAAATTTAAGATATCGGGCGACTTCACATTCAGGAGAACTCGCCCGAGAGCACACAGTTGTGGTATTTCTTTCCGGCTTCGACAAATACTTATCCAAACTGTTTCAGGATCTTGGGAGAAAGCAATTTTAAAAAAGTTCATATTTTATAAACAGCTATAATGTGAAAAATCTACTGAGAAAATTCAGTATGGAGTAAATTGTGCAGTTATTATTGTTTTGTCGGCAACTTACTTCTAATCCACTGAGTTCTTGTTGTTCAGATTTACGCGGAATCGGGTTAAATGTTGTCCTTTTTGTTTCATACTTAAAAAAATACAAGTTTGTTTGGGGTTTTCATAAACCATATAATATGAGGGAAGTCAACAATCAGAGTTTTGAAAGTAAGGATCGTTGTTGGCAAGTGACGCCTAAAAATGATTTTCAGTGTTTTTGATCCCGGCCGGGTTGATCCCGTTGAGTGTAAACAAAGATTTCGGAATTACTAACTTTAACACGTCAATGAAACACTTCAGCAATTTATGGTAGTTGCAAAAATAAATAGTTTTAAAAGATTTTAGTCAATCAGAATGGTAAAGCTAACGGGCTATTATAGCCGAACAAGAAGTCTAACTCGTTCGACGACAGCGTTGGTTCAAACTCCCACTTTGTTGACAGATTTTCGTTGAGAAAACTTTTGTAGAGCAAAAGTAGCAATAAAGATGAATTTATTTAGGATTCTATCAACAATAACACATAGATTTACGACAGTTTTAGGTCAAACAGAATGGTAAAGCGGATTATTATTGCCGAGCAAGGAGTCTAAGTCCGTTCGGCGATCGAAGGTTCGAACTCTGTTTTCGCTCTACTTTCGTCAAGAAACTTTCCCGAAAGCAGAAATAAGAACTCTAGTAATATAGATGAGTTTATCTAGGATGTAGAAAAAGAAAAAAAAAACAGACTAGACGATATTTCTATCTCGGGCGACCTCACTTATATCACTCGGGCGAGCAGGTCAATTCTCGGGCGACCTTGTCTCGGGCGACTTGGTCATCGGGCGACTTAACCTGATACCGAAACGGTACATACATGTGATTTCTGTGATTTGACAAATTAAAGGACTTTTTTTCCAAATGAAATATCATAATCTGACCCCATCCATCATCCAGTATTTGCAGCAAGAGATGCGAAATATGTTTAAAAGATGTGTGTTGCTTTACAGGAATAACCAAACCAATTTATGACGTAAAACCATTTGTGACACCAACAAAACAGCAAAAGCAGACAACCAGAGATACATTTGATAACAAATACAGGAACATGTAGATGTTGTATGATAGTTTGGAAGGTAAAATAAAAGTGTTTTTAAGTGACAAGCTTTGTATTTTTTACATGTATTTTTTACTTGTTACTTGTGGAAAACGTTACTGTATTATTGATTCACAGTCTATTCCTGGCTTCTACAATATTCTAGCCTGTGACACATCTAGACTAATCCCTGGTAGCCTGTGTACAGCCGTTTCCCACCCCTCCTCTGAGGGGGTTAGTTTTCCACCTCTCTCACCCTTCTCCTGAGGGGTAGGAAACAGCTGTACAAAGGCTAACCCCTGGTAGTGTTTAGTCCGGATGTGACACAGGCTTCAATAATATTGTCCAAAGACTCTCTTTTCCCTCTCCTTCTTATCCTCCCACAATTTTTTTCCTTGAGATATTACAGGCATATTTGTGTACAGTGGCATTTGCATTTCTGTGTGTCCAACCTTGCAGCAGTTTTACACAACATCAGGTGCATGTTTTGCAGGTGTAGAAACTGATATTTTCACTACTGTAACTGTTGTGCATAAATGTTGCAGGGGTCGTTACATGGTGCAGTGGCTGAGGGGGTACTTTTCCACCTCTAACCCTTGCCCCACCCAAACTAGGGTAGGAAACAGATGCCCTGCTATATCTAAATATTTCTTAGAAAGGAAACATTACTGACTGCCCCCAGGTGTTACACACAATGTCACAAGAAAAGGTGTGGAAAAGTCACATCCTGCACTTAAATTTATCAGTGGTTTCAAATCAGTTCTTCAAATGATTGGTTGACAGTAGCATTGTTTCGTAAAGTTCATCCTAATTGGTTGACAGAAGCATTGTTTCATAAAGTTCATCCTGATTGGTTGAGAGTAGCATTGTCCTGATTGGTTGACTGTTGTAGTAGTGTTTCATCATCACACATCACTGACATTCAACTTAACAAATTGATTCCATTTTTCCGTGCGTCTGTACTCTAATAGATGCACAGGTGACTTCGAAATGTGGCGAAAACAAAAAAGTATGTGACATGAAGACATTCGTCTCGTGGCATGACTGTTGTCCTTACCACGTTTTGACATCTTCGGTGCATCTATTAGAGTACATACCCACGGAAAAACGGAATCTTATCTATTTGTTTTATATAATATTGTCGAAACATTTCAACCAATTAGAGCACGCGGAAGATCCAATGACGTCATCTATGCGTGTGTACTGTAATCACACACGGTTTTCGACCAATGAGTGCGTGTGTTATATACCAATTATTATATAACGTTCTCAAATTCATGAATAATTGATGACCTTTTAAGCCAATCAGATTGTCTTATTGGATCACATGGATGGATTTGGAGATGCATGTAATGTTTCAAACATTTTCATCCCATGTGATGGAATGTGTTCTTAATCTGCATCTGAATACCTACAGATCTACTAAATTACGCTTGTTCCCTATAATTACCATGAAATACTAACTTTAGTGACACTTAGAAATATTTACTCTTAAAAATTTTCTCCCCAGACACATAGTTATTTTGTCTACTAAGTAGGGAATTTTGGCGAAAAAAATATTTCGCTAAACAACTGTGTCAAAACTTAGAGATTCAAACCCGAGACCTTCTGCACTCCTAAACCCTGTAAACCCGGCTTTATCCTCTATACTACTGAGTCATCCGATGGAATTCTCTCAACCATAAAAACGTTTTGTCTGTTCTGAAGTTCGTTAACACTTCTCTGAATAGAAATGAAAAGCAAAGATTTCCTTAGAGGAGCCATTTGAAACACACGTGCTCGTGTTTTATCGGGGATTTCAAACACTTCAACTGTTTTCTCGTGTTTGAAGCCCTCGAACTCGTGTTTCACTATTACTTTAATATTTAATAGAAATCAATTAAAAAGCATTAGCAAGTCCCATGGGAAACAAATTCACAACGGAGACCATTAACGCTGATCATTGCCTTGGATAACATATATATTATGATTTATTGCTTAAATAGTAACTTTAAATTATATCTGTTTATGACGCTAAAATGTTCTTTTTCTTAGCTATCCTCATTGAGACGTTTCAGTCATGAATTTTTACAGTATTTACTGAAATATTATTCCGGCCCCAGGGAATTGCAGAGCCACAAAAAAGGCATGCCTCAAATTGCTTTTCATACATTTTGAATGATATTTTGTCTGAAGGTACATCTAGTTGTTAAAAACGAATATGTAGCGTAAAACTATATCTATTATTTTAAAATTCCACGATTTGTCGAAGTCAAACGTTTACCAATTAGATTGTCATTTATGCATAATTACATCCAAGATGAATATATTTGGTTTGGTCATGGTCCCTGGTTAGGCACAGAAGGCTCCAAAACACTTTTTCTGAGTCTTTACTAACACTAAGCACACACACATATAAGACCATATAACGTTACAAAATGTTGAATTTGCTTCTTTATTATTTGAATTTCTCAATGAAGTTTCTACGTTGAGTTTTTAGGCAACTCCTAATTTGTATTAGAATTCCCACTCGAATTGAATATCACCATGGAACAATCTCTCGAGCGTGAAGAAGCCTTCATGAGTTGCTCACTTCAAAGTTGTACCATGTTTTTATAAATATTAACATTTTATTGGCTTTATGTAAAAATTGTCTGGAGTCACCGACTTTCAAAGAAGTTTTTTTTCAGTGTTTTCAAGGTAAAAATAATGAAAATGCTAATGCATGAGTGACTGATTACAGAGTCGCTGAACAGTATCAATGCAAATGAAGAAACTCCGAGGTGGCCAAGCATAGCAAAAAAGGTGGAAAGCGGGCAACTTCGATCAACAATTCCTTACACGATTTAGTTTGCGAAGCGGCCCTGGTTCAAGATTTACAGTAAAGGCGATCAAGTTTGAACGTACCATCGTTTTTGTGAAAACAATACTTTTGGCTGCAGTGAAGGCATTTCTTTCTCGCTTTGAATTTCCCCGCTCTATAAACTTGTGACCAAAAGTCTGAAGATGAAGAAGATCTGGACCTCGCTGTTGATCATCCTGTGCTCTTTAGCTAGCGTATTTGGATACAAAGACATCGATAGATATCGAGTTAGAGAATACACAAGTCAATGCCAACAAAACACACCAAATTGCAACGATTGTCTGTCTTCGCCGCAGTGTTCTTGGTGCTCCGATGGAAGAATCACTAAGTGTGTCAGTAACGTAATGTGCCCTGAACAAGCAAGGGTAAATCAGTGTGAAAATCCACAAATCAACACAGACAGCCAAAAAGAGTTGGTAATGGATTTATTAGATCATCTAGACAGCCCACCATCGCTTGGGAATTCGAGTCAAGAGAATTTCTGTAGTGAAAGAAGTAATTGCTCTTTCTGCACGAGTTCACAAGAGTGTTCATGGTGCGAGATCAAGAAGAAGTGTTTTACTTACTTTGAGGCCGCAAATGCTTCTGAAGTTTGTGGAAGTGAGCTTTGGTATAGAAATCAATGCTTATACAGTTGTAAGTATAAACTCAATAAAAATCTTCTTCTCCTTCTTCTTCTTCTTCTTCTTCTTCCCTTACTTGGCTCCATCTCTAAGATGATTATTCCAAGGGTCAGCGTGAATTCCATTAAGAAATAACATAAAAACAAATAAAAAGAAAAATAAAATGTCTGCTAGAATTAGATAGATTTTGCAAGTCGAGCTTTGAAAGAGACCAGAGAGGGGGCCTCTACTGTGTTAGTCGGCATTGAGTTCCAATCTTTTATAGTGCGTGGGAAGAAAGAAAACTTATGATACGTAGTTTGTCTTTGATGATGGAACTTTGTAAGCATGTTTGTGCAGATGTCTACTAGTACGAGCTTCTGGGGTTAAGTACTTCTCCTTGTTAATCTCGGCGAGATCGTTGTGAAACATGTACTAGTGATAATCTGTATCTTTTTCTTCGTTCCTTCAGCATGTCGGTGACACTTGATGTACGATTAACGATTTAGGGTGTAACGAGCAGCTCTTCTTTGCGGAACCATTTCGATCTTATCAATGTTCTGTACATGTTGTGTATATGGGTCCAACGCAGGAGATGAATATTCCAATATAGGACGAACAAGGCTTTTATAGGCAATCGATTTCAGATTTAGTCTCCAACAACGGCTGCGAAGGAGACTATTTCAGATTCGGTGAATTTATTTGGAGATTTCTACGCAGATCAGAATTTTAAATTTATGATCATGATGATTTTTTCCTGGAAAATTGAGTGATAGAAAATTCTATAGTTTTCGGGTTTTTTTAGTTTCCAAGTTTCCAAGTACTAGCAAAACTCAAAAAATGGATTTTGGTTTATAGACAGGAACAAATTTTTTAATGGAAAACTTGACGGCAATTCAATAACAAAATAATTACTTATTTAAGTACTTTGACATTCTTTAGACAAAATAAATTCACAAATTAAGGTAATACTTTATTGATCACCATTATTTTCATGTTATGATGATAAAATATCGGCTACAGAATATGTATTATATTCAAAGAGCGAACAACATATTATTATGAAGAAACTCGATCTGATATAGAAACCATCTGCTTGTACGTAATTCGTCATGCACACTGAACAACACAAACCAAAATTATACTAGCTAATTCTTAATTTTCAAAATTATACTAGCTATTTTTTGATTTTCCATTTGTCGAAATTTCTTAATCAGTTCTTTTTAAATAACTAAGTTAAATACGACATCTTATCAAAGTTTTCAGTATAATTTCAGTATAATAGCGGGTGCTGGAATCTAACGAAGAAGAAGATTTGTTTTGATGATCAGCCTTTGAGATTTGCATAGTCTCTCGAAGACACGGTTGACGTACCTCTAGGGGAACAATAATAAAGCCACTGCAGAGAAACAGTGTGTATATGATTTCTGAATATTATTTACAAAGTTTAAGGTTTCCTTACATTTTTTCTCATCAAGTAAAATAATATTTTTCATTATAAAGAGACTTTAATGGTCTCCTGTGATCATTTTATGTGAAATCAGTTTTGGGTGTGGCCACTGATTCGTATACAACAAGCGTAAAATTAAACATGCCTTCATTAATCCCAGGAAAATCTTGTAGATTTGCAACACTGGTAAGGTTTCGAAGCGTTTTGTGACAGACGAATGAAAATTTGCGATAACTAGTGAATTTTTGGCACTGCAGACGCTCAGACAAAAGAACAACATGATTCCGGTAAAAAAACAACAACATTGAGCTGGCTTAATTCTAGCCCCATGTACTGCACACTAAACCCCATGGCACGGTTGATTTAGAGGTATCGAAACATTCCTTTTCTAGAATTTTTTGAATTCGCAAGATCAGCACCAGTGTCAATTGTATATTTTCTTTCTTTTTTCCTTTTTCTTCTTTTTCAGTCTGTCTGTTGCCCTATTTTCAATTGCCTGTTTACTGTGTGTCTGTCTTCTTCTACATTGTTTTCACTATTTGTATACCATATCTTTTCCAGCCAAGATCACGCCCTGTCCCCAGCGTACCAGAGGGTGCAAAGAATGTTTATCAGACAAACTCTGCTACTGGTGTAAATCATCTGGTAACTGTTCCTATTACCCTCATGAAGCCTACACTCCCCCGGATTGCCCAGCAGGCAATTGGTACTACGAAAGCTGTTCACACATGGATATCTTGGTGGTGCTGGCGCCTATTTTAGCTATTCTCTTTGCCCCTATCCTGATTTTCATTATTCTTGGTATTATAATTTGGTGTATGAAGAAGAAGGGCGTGAAAGGATTGGATGATGACGATGAGAAGCAGCCACCTGAAGATAGCCCCACACCAGAGAAGAAACAGCCATCAATGAAGTTGAACCACAAGCCAGCACCCAGTAGAATAGAGGAGCTAAGAAAGAAGTACAACTTAGGAGAGTAGAGTAGATTTCGTATGACTGTGAAAACGGCACCGCACGGTCACGGCACGGTTACGGTAGAAATTTCGAATGTTTTTATAGAGATCACGGCACTGACACGGTTACGGCACGGCGCGGTCCGTTTCACACTCATACGAAATCGAATAGGTGTCAATGACTAGTTGTGATCAATAATTAAAACGTATCAACAACTAAATGAAAATCCGGCGATTGGTTCTCAAATTTAAATGTTTTCCAGTTTGTTATCAACAGCTACGTTGTTCAGTGTGTGGACTAGTCATTGACAACTAAGAGTAATTAGTAACAACTAGTTATCGACAACTATGCCCTCGTCTTGGCAGGCCCTAAAGAGGTTGTCACACTAGAGATGAGTAATTCTTCGGAACGTCGTCGACAGTGAATGACCTTACTTTGTAGGGTCTCCTATTTGAGCGAGAAAATCAGAGAACGCGTCAAACGAAGTTTTCTTGAAAAATCTATATCGATAAGTAGTCAGTTTGGACGGCCCTCTCGTCTCTAGTATTGTACAAATTCCTATAATATTTGCGTACTTTTTTGTTTTGACCCCATTTTGATATCATCCGTGCATTGATCTATTAGAGTACAGTCGCACGAAAAATGGAATATTTTTGTTTTATATAATATTTATCGAATTATTTCAGACAATCAGAGCACGCGTAAGATATTCTGTGCCGTCATAAGTGGGTCTAGTCTGTACCGTACTCACGCACGGTTCTCAACCAAACAGAGCGCGCGTAACGTGCCATTTACTATATTGTAAAGGCTCATCAAAACTAGGGGCGCATAACGGTTTTGCCTCAGGGGAAAAGGTGGGAAGAGAGGGATGTATTTTCACTTTGTATTATTTTTTATCTCATTACATTTAGATATGATAACAGTTGGTAAACATTCAGATCTAATAGCGCTTTAGAATAAACTTAGCGTAAACTTGTAAGCGCCATGCCCTTTGGTATTAGGCACGTCTCGCTTGACGTTTATCCCGGGGGGAGGGGTGAAGATCGCATATAATTACGCTTAAAAAAGTCTTTTGAATATTTTAGTGTATATTATTTGTAGTCAGGAATATTAGAGTGCATGCACTTAATCCGTGAAACAAACACTACTAATTAGTAGTAAATAGTGTTGATTAGACAATAGCTGAACAAAGGAATTACCATAATTTAGCACTATTTTGTACTATTTATGTTTCACGGATTAAGTGCGTGCACTCTAGCAGCATGAATACTAGTTAAATGTTGGTTTTGTCATAGAGAGATTTCAATAAACCTGGGCACTACTAATAAGCAAATAAAAATTATCAGATGCTAAATGTTGTCTCCTTTTGTTCCTTTGCATTTAGTAAACACTAACAGCTAATTGTTATAGCCCAGGTTTATTGAAATCATTCTATCACTAAATTTGTCTCTTCAATTAATGATTTTTAACAAGAGACCATAATACTAAGAAAGTGAAACTCAGTATTGATGTCTGTGCGATGTTCGTGGCGGCTAAGGCTATTTTTAGTAACTTCGCCATCGCGCGCGCAAGGCTCTCAAACAATAGAATTCAAACTGTCCCGTCCGCGCGCACGTCAAAGATCAAATTCTATTGTTTTGCGGCATAGTTTTTGATTAATTGAACTAAATTTAAGCGATTGTTTTTTCGCCGTTTTTGTTGTGTATATATATTATGACTACATATGCATTCATTGGCATAATAAATTTTGTTGTATATATGTATTTAATAGCATATTACGCTATTACATATATATATATATTCTCTGTTAGAGTGCATGCACTTAATCCGTGAAACAAACACTACTAATTAGTAGTAAATAGTGTTGATTAGACAATAGCTGAACAAAGGAATTACCATAATTTAGCACTATTTTGTACTATTTATGTTTCACGGATTAAGTGCGTGCACTCTAGTGCTTTGTTATTTTAAGTACGTTGCATATGTACGTTGACATTACTTTTTTAATAAAACATTATTGTTGGTAATCTTATGATGATGATGATTGATGGATGATGACGATGATGACGATGACGATGATAGATTGATACATACTGGAAAAAATTCCTCGAGCATTCAAATCACAGCTCGAGGCACAAGTCACCGTTTTATATTGATTTTATACTCATGGTAATGTTACGCTAGGCGACAATTTTTTAATAGTTTATCTTCGAATGTTACATGGTGAGTGGCCATGATTTATTAACGTAACACTGTTACGTACGGCAACGTTGCGGGTTTTTGGACGACGGTCGTATCTATTTCGTAAGTGCGCAACGGTGTTGGCTAGAAAGTTGTCTAGTGTCATAACCTTAAAATCACTTTTCCCGCTTTTCTGGCGTTTTATATTATTCATGCGCGAGAATTTCTTATCTTATGGTCCGCGGGCGCATCTCAAATATTTCTATGGTTTTACTCTTATGTTACAGCTAGTCTGTGTCCTTCCCCCTTCCCCCGCTTTGCTGATCCTGTTTCCCTTTTATTATAGGATTCAACGTAGGTGTAGTCTGGGGATGGATTTAGTATCTGTTGCCATAGAAACAAATACCTCATATCTATCATAGATATCGCTTCAAAGATTCTTAAAGGCGACCATTTATACTTTGCAAACACATTACAAACTAGATAAGCCTAAAAGCTCGTGTTCATCATGAATATCTATGAAAATGGGCCCTACATTGTGGTCTTGTATGTGGTCGATATTACTTGGTTCAGTTTGGTGGGTTTAGCCCTTACAAACTCAACAACCAGGGAACAGGGAATAGGGAATCCACCTAGAAGTATGTCAGACCTTATACGAGCTCTAGAGAGATCACAAGCACAAAGTGTTCAGACATCATTAGTGAAAACTCTGGATTTGTCTAAAAGTTGAGTTGGATTTTTGGTAGGCTATCGACCAATTTCGTCTGGCGGGGGACGTAATTATGCGCAACTATGGTAACTTAAACCAAATACTAAAATGACAACCTCAAGAAAAAGTAAATTGCCGGTGTATGTGGTGTGACCTACTACACCACAAGTCTCACAGTAATTGGCGAATTAAAGCTGTTGTGGTGTCCCTGCCTTCATTTGAAGGAAAAGCTAATAAACTAAACCAACCCAACCCAACCCAACCCAACCCAGCTAAGTGCATGATCTGAATAAGCAATCGATGGACACACGGTGCAACTGTATTACGTACATTTAATTGCGCGCAATGTTGCAGAGAGAGTTACTTACCTGTGTCCGGGCCTCAAGTTTATTTTCTTGTTACAGGTCGTATCGGTGGGGGATGGTTTGTGTCCCAAGCAGCCTGAAAACCCTAAATACGGACGCTACCAGCGAGCTAAATACCAAAATGGTGGCCTAATGTTTAGTATACTGAATACGAAGTATAGCCCTTTAATCTGTTTAAGAACAAAAACCTTCAAAACCACGACGCTTCGTGTCCTGTCTGCTACGTCAGAACTCGCAACGTAAACCTCATGATCCCGGCAAAAAACACGTGTCCCGCGGGATGGACTCGTGATTACCATGGTTACCTAATGACGTCTTCTCGCAACAACCACCCGACTGAATCCATATGAATCGACTGAATCGTCGATGAGAACGCGGAAGCTATACCTGGAGTGCAAAAAAAAAAAAAAATGATAATGGTGCTTCACTGTATCATTGTGAAGGGGAGGTGTGAGTCATTGCCTTGTAACAAGTACATTGCTGGTCGTGAGTTGACTTGTGTTGTCTGTAGTAAATAAATATTTGACTATTTCAAGCAATTGTATATGATCCTTTATTTCACGCTTGATCCAAAGATGAATCTTTTCTCCCTTTATGCATGGTTCTTTTTCTTTTTCTTTTCTGTATTTTTTCAGAAAACAGTTTAAAAAAGGAAATTCACATCTTATTGAAGTTCCAGTGCAAATTCTGATTATCAGAGTTCAGAAATAAATACGAATCAGCCATAACTAGACTCCGTCTTATTTTATGCGTGACGGCAACATTGCATGACAACGCAGTTCTACCGTGTGTCCACTTTTGCAATGTGCGCGCAACGTTCCAGCAAAAGTTGCAAACGTAGAACTCGGTTCTAAACCTGGAACCGCTGCGCGCAACATTTCACGTGAATTCTACAGGGGTAGCAGTGTTGTTTGCAGACAAAGGTAGCAAGAAAATGCATCGGACCTTAAGGAGTTTTGTATAAAAAAAACTAACAAATGGAAAGACTGAAAACAGCTGGCGCCAATCGCAAGTAAATCGTTAGTGAAAACCAGGGTCGACATTTAAAAACTTAATTTGCATAGTTAATCTTTGTAGTGAAAACAAATTAAAAATTATTTTAAATACTAAAAATTAAAAAGAACAACGATCTGAAAAGGAAAGACCGAGAAAGGAAAGACGAAAAATGAAAAGAAAAAGAAAAAAAAGAAAAGGAAAAAAGGCCCGTCCTCGAAAGGATTCGAACCTGTACCTACCTAATGATGCACCCCCCGGACTCGAAGCATAAAAATTAATTAATTATTTAAAAAATAATAAATGAAAATGAAATTTTGGGACGATTCTCCCGAGACATTCTAGAAGCTGAGACATCGAATCGACTTACGTTACGGATGAAGATTTCGGCCCCATCCACGCTATCCCGGTGCTACATATAACAGTTGTACTTAGCCCGAAGGCCAGGGAGGGAGACGATATCCGGACCCTAATCCATACCTTTAGATATCACCTTAGACCACTGCGCTACCTAGACACTTAATAATTATAATGTCTAATTGGGGTAGTCTATTCGGCGAAGTTTCATTGTGATGCTAATACGTTTGTCCCACGTCCCCAGAGAGCAAATGGAACCAATGAACGTCCAGTCATCTTAAGAACGATTTTATAAATAAAAAGGAGTAAATAAAAGAATATATTTGTGCGTACAAGCTTCTTTGTCTTCTTTGCAAAGGATAAGAAGTTGCGCTAGATTTTGTGTTCAATGTCCTTTGCTGGGCTGCTCATATGAAGGTAAGAATAAATAAGAAACCATTTTTTTCCTACTTTCAAGACAATGATGTTGATCCCAAGGCAAAATCAGAAGCCGCCGAAGGCTTTAGTTTCGCAATTTGGAGTAAGGCGCGATATATGGAATACATCACTTTATCGATATTATGTTGAAGCAGCTGCCTTCTTTCTTCATCAAATGACCTCCCGAACACCGTAACGCTATTACTTGATACTTTTATGGCAAAATACACAACACAAACCCATAACCAACTCATAGTCTTTATTATTATTATTCAGAAAAACACACACAGACACACACAAAGTCAAAGGAAAGAGAGAATCTAGAAGAGAAATTCGAGCGTAGTTAAATAAGCAAAGATACCACAGGAAGCCCACACTACTACCCTCCACTCATGCAGAGATTGGTAAGCCTGTGCTTTATAATTTATAGGCTTTACTGGCTTATCTTGCTGCACCCTTCAGCCGGCGATACACTGCTGCAATTTTTTTCTCGCGCTGGCAATGCAGTTTTAGGGATTTTGTTACCGTGCACGCAGGCATATATTTCAACATACCTTTGCATAATGCAGATACACCTCTCGCCTCATTTTGTCACAGCTAGCCGCAATGGCATGTTTAGGCGATCCGTTTATTTAATTGAGAGCTTCATGCAAATAAAGGGTCTGTAAAAGCTGGTAAAAGGGCTACGCACCAGATTCACAAAATGTATTATAGATGGACCAAGTGAAGTCAAAGATGTCAATTGGTATTTGAAAGGGATATCATTTCCTTTGAGAAATATACCTTCCTTTGAAAGGCATATAAAAGGGTACCTTTCTCTCAAATATCATAGTGGTTTTCATTAACCCATGAAACAAAGCGTATTAGTTAAAGTGTAATAGTCAAATAACAACAAAAGAACACAATGGAATTAGGGTCTATTAGTATGTAGTACACTAGAGTGATGGCACTTAATCCGTGAAATAGATATAGTCTAACAGACATTTGTAGACACTATTTCCATTGTTTTCTTTTGTTTTAATTAGACTATTAGACACTGACTATTAGATTTTGTTTCACGGATTAAGTGCCATCACTCTAAAGTGTGTTTCAAGGGTTAATGAAAACCACTCTAGGGTTTCAACTGCCCCTTGTTATTTAGCACTTCAAAGTAGCAGCTGCGCATCTGATGTTTCTCTAGAAAACAATTTCTAGCGCCAATTTTTTTGTTACAAAAGATTAAGATGGCATAGTGTACAACATAGCCGGGACGGCTATCCATTTTTCCGTGCGCCTGTACTCTAAGGGGGTGTTTACATGACACGAGGATCATCCTAGCAAGCTAATCATCCTACCTGCTATACATTGACTGCATTCTGTTTTCCTCCTACTACTAGGATCATCCTGTCTCGCTGGTGGGAATATCCTAGCACTAGGAGTATGTTTCGGTCACGTAAACGGAAAAAGTAGAGATACTTCGCCAACAGGGATTGGGAAACGCTAATGTTGGGGCCCTTTGGTAGTTCGGGTGACCCAGGACGCTATGATAGACTTAAAATAGCCACTCATTTCTTTGAACTCTGCATCGGTTGACGGAATATTGTCATGTAAACTAAACGTAAAGTTGGATCACCTGCTAGGATGATACTAGTGCCACATAAACACCCCCTAATAGATGCACAGATAACGTCAAAATATGGCGAGAACATTTGGTGAGAACTGTTGTTCTCACCACATTTTGACGTCTTCTGTGCATCTATTAGAATACAGACGCACGGAAAAAATGGAATCTGTTTTATATAATATTCGAAACATTTTAACCCATCAGAGCGCGCGTAAATATAACTTTACCCACGATGTGCATAGAAGTCTAAATGAAAAAATATATGAGAAATATTGACGCATCGTAGTAGGGTACGCACAACAGAGCGATGCTCCAAATTAAGTGTATTGTAACCATACGCGGTTTTCTCGCGCGTAATATACCAATTATTATATAAATGGTTTTTACGCATCATTTATAACTTTTTTTTTTATAAAACTATGTGGTGCTTCAGACATCCAGAAAAAGATAATCTTTATTTTGGTTCATATATAAATATCTGTAGTAAAACTTGCAGTTGTGTTCTAAATTGTACATATTCTCTTCTTGGTCACTTGATTGACATTTTTGATGGTTCATACTTCTGTAGTGGGTGGTCTAACATATTTAAGCTTGATTTTCACTTCGACGGAAGCAGAAGCGGAAGCAACATACGCAGACTCAGTAGTGTACTGCTCATTAGCAGCGCTTGTCTTTTCTCACACCTAGGTGATAAACGCGAAACTGAGTCTGCGTATGTGGCATCCGCTTCTGCTTCCGTCAAAGTGAAAACCAGGCTTTAGGACTGGCGTCCAAGAGAAGTAGATTTACAATATACAATTGTTATTTGATAAAACAGTGTTCATGTAAAAAGTCTGATCATTTTATCGGCTCCTGAAGTAAAAATCCATGGCTCATGTGGATGGAACATACAATCCAGAACTCCTGCAAAAGAAGAAGATTTATTTTGATTAAATGACTTATAAGATTGAAAAAGAAAAGAACAAAATAGGAGAGGACAATCGTGATAGCCAATCCCAGTATTCCATGTTTTATCCATCTTTTCCTTTGCAGGTTTATTGTAGGGGGAACACCACAACAGTTTACACCAATACTGTGGTTCTGATAATACACGCACATCAAGGAACCTATGGCCACTCACGTTTCCTAAAAAAATCGTTTATTCTGTTTCTCACTCATACAAAGTGGACTGCTCTACTTACCAAGATCTGATGTTACTTGGTGACCTTTAAGAATCTTTACTGGTACTAGTAGTGGGTTCTGTAGTAAATCACTAAAAGAGCAAAAAAAAAAAAAGGTAAATAACATTCATTTGTGTGTGATTTTCCAAGGCAAAGTGCCTTAAAGACTTCCTTATGATCTGTCTGGAAATTGGAGCTTCTGTTGGTGAGTAGAAGGGAGGAATAGCCTGGACGTTTGGCTATGGGGGGGGGGGGAAGGGAGGGGGCAGAAAGGGGAAGGAAGGGGGAAGGGAGGAGGAGGAAAGGAGGGGGAAGGGAGGGGGAAGGGATGGGGGAAAGGGGAAGGAAAGGAAGGTGAAGTGTCAACCCTGGCCATACAAGTTAAGGGAAAGATAACTTACTTGTAAACCATGCCATGGCATATGATTACGGTCCCATCATCACTTGCTGAAGCAAATAATGGATAATGTCTGTGGAATGTAACCTGCCGTAATGCTTTCCTGTGACTCCTGAAGCACAGAAGTTTGATATTTTAGTGGTAGATCATTCAGGTACATAATAATTGATAAATCTGAAGGGTTGATTACCTTAATGTTTTGTATGGTTTTGTTGATAGGTCTATATCAAACCAGCACAGTCTTTTATCATAGCTACCAACAATTACATTATCACCTGAACAACAAAACAAAAACAGATTATAACATAGCTACAATATAATGTGCACTCTGATTGGTTGATTAGAGTGCATGAGTGTGTGTCCCACACTCAATGGATAGCGAGTAAGTGTTGACCATTTCTTCATGAGCATAACACACACATAGAGAAGGTTTTGAAATGCAAGTACCCATGCATTAAAGCAAAACACTGGCATGTCTTTTATCAAAAGTTCAATAAACAATAGCTAAGCTTACCTTGAGGGTGTACAGCTAAACTTGATATCCATTTCACAGTTGAGACTAATTTTTTAGCAAGTTCTTGCTTCATAAGGTTGTATACTCTGATATATTTTTGGGTCTGTAACAAGAGAATTGGCATCAAAACCTTTCTACAAAGTTGCACTCATTTCTAGAGAGACATCTTTGGTATCATCAGTGTACCCTGGGTTCTAGAAGCTTGTTTTGGTGGTCTATCAATACTAGGACATGCATATCTGTCAATATCTGACTTTCCCTCATAATAGCAAAACAGAGCTACAATGTATGGCCTCAGGAACTCGATAAGCATAAGGCTGACAATGGACATAGTGGAAAAACAGCTAAGCAGCTGTTTTCATAGTTTTTTTTTCATAAACTGATAATGAAGCATGAAAAACGGTACCTGCTACACTTTTACTGGCTTTAGTAAAAACATCTTACAAAAACTTGTGACGCTATAGTAAAGCTTCAAAGGGATATTTACATAAAACAATGATTTTTCTGCTGGAATGTCACCTCTCCCAACATACAGGGCATTATATCTCAGAGACACATGTACCAAATTTTGATATTATTTGATATTTTGTTCTTTGTACATTTAAAATGGCTAGTATGCAAAATATTGAGCTTAAAAAACCTATGTTGTCCTTATAATGAGAGGCTATTACATGTAGATGTTTTTCTGACCTGTCCTGATGATGACAATGGGATTTTTAACAGTAGAGTTAAAACTCAGAGAGCATAGTTTTTACTTACAGCAACAAAAAAGAAGGGTTTGTTAGGATGAAAGGCAACTTTCTGCACCAGACCTTTTGCTTTTGTAAATGGACACTGAAAACAAAGACAGACAAGAATATTATCGCAATAGGTTAGTAGCAGAGCCTCACAAAATTTTTCAAATTTATGACATTTTGAAGTCACACTTTTTTATGAATCCATCTTGGAGTGTCCAATTATTGCTCAGAAAGGAAAATGGTGACAAATTGTCTCAAGCTTGCAAGAGAAAATCTTGTCTCATAGTCTCAGAGAATCTAACACTGACACCAATTGAAGGGTACCCATAAAATGACTTATGTAACTTTTCTGATGTTGTTTTTAAAATGACATCAGTGACATGTCTTGTGCCACAATCAGAAAAGTCATCCATTTAATTGCCACCCCTGGCAATAGTGAGCTACTACATGCCACCTACTCATTAATTTATGCTGCATAAATGTAATGCATACTCACCTGACTTTTTCTTTTTGATAATTGATGAATAAGAACAGATTTATTTCCACCTGGTAATAATAAAACAAATTTACAAATTAAAAGGTAAAGCACTAAAATGTAGCAACGGTAGTTCCATCAGCTGAACACTGGTCTCCCAGGAAGCTGACAGAGCACTCTTTACCGTCTCTTTCCATCAGTGCTCCATTTTAAGGGTATTTAAAGCTAATTAAAGCTACATGGAATGGAAAGAACTTGAAACAAGTGTGAGGTGATCCAAAAGAGAATTGAAGTCGGGACCTCTCACATCAGAAAGCCATGCACTAACTAACTGAGCTATGCCTGCTCCTATAAGAAAATTCCATCATGATTGTATTTACCTGTTGCTGTGTTTGTTTCACTAAAACTTAATACCTGCCTAATAAAGCTACAGTTACAGCAATGGTCAATATTTCTCAAATGCTGCCGAAGGCTGTAGTCATGTAGGTGCTTGCAAGTTGAGCTACTGTAGGATGTTTCTTTCAGATGCAAGTTGGCTGTGATACTAATTGATCTTAATTCATTATCAATTGGTTAGTCTGATTAGCATGCACTGCATGAATGAATAAAAGCCCTCTAAGAGGACATGTGGTTACTGGTCAAATGATAAATAAACAAGCAAAGCAATTAAACTAAACAAACAAACCAACAAAAATAAATAGAAAAGAAAGAAAGAATGCTTTCGAAAAAAATAATTATAATTGTTCTGTCAATATGGAGTCTACGAGAATGATGAAAGTGCTCCAAAAAGTCCTCCAAATTATATATTACAAAAAGAAAATGACAAACTAGGCAAACCACAACTTTCTATTCCTAAATGTTTTGAGGTTACTGAACAAACAGAACAGTCTTTGTAGTCACATCTGGACTCATTGGCTCTTTGTTAAATGACTAATTAAATTCAAAAATAATTTTCACGTGTATTTCACATCTTTTTTGCATATTTCCCCCAGTAGTGTAGTGATAGGTAAAATAAAAGCTGTGCCTGGTTAAATAAGAAAAATAAAGATAATTAAATCATTGTCTACACAAGCCACATGGAAAAACGAGTCTGCTTGACCTTTTTGTCAGCGGTATCAACGAAGCGAATGCCGAGTGTGTTCGTAGACTCCATATTTATCGAAAACTTCTAAGATTTTTTCATCGAAAGGAAATATCTAATGAAATTATAACAACCACTGTCTAAAAAATGAGTTATTTATAAGTAATCCTTGAGCCAATTCTGTACGTTTTTCGTTCTCTCTTTGTGAACGACTGCGGGAAATCCGAATTACTTACACACTTACGCACTTACACACTTACACATTTACGCACTTACACACTTACTTACACGCTCGATGACATAATGGTTACTGGCTTGCATACAAGCCAGTAACCACAAAAATGAAAATGAAAGGCCAATGATGCAACTATCACTAACCTTGTGGCAATACAGTGGCAAAGTAGTCACCCTTTGAATGCCATGTTATCTGAGAGATTGCCTAAAAAATACAGAATAATGAAGGCCATAAAAGACTTAAGTGATCAATGATGTAATCAAACTCATAGAAAGATTTTTTACCTTAGAGTGTTTTATTATCAATCTTATTCCACTTTGATATTCATCCAAACCAGCAATTCCCCATTCTACAGCTGATTCTTTACCTATTAGTACAAAGCACATGTAATGTTATGTCTGGATAGATACTGTAGAGGACCATAAATGATGCAATATTAATTGTATCTCTGACATGACTAATATGAGACACAAACTCTCTGTATAAACAGCACTTTTTTGTCTGGATTTTACCTAAGACATTAGCAAGGAAGGAAATTATGAGCTGTTCTTATTTTGTTTGAATTTCAAGACAAAAAGGGCCAAAGGTAATAAAAGCTAAGTTGTGTCAATTGGAGACAGAGTGAGGTGCATCTTATTTCTATAAATGGTTCACTTTGAGTTCTTCAGGTGTTCACTTTCAATATTATTGGCAAGCAATAAGAACTGTATTCGTACAATAAATTCCATGCAATCTGATGGCAAGAAAAAAATCTTACCATCCTCAATTGGTGTAAAAGACTCTATCATTTCATCAGTTGCAGTACAAAGAAGTTTGTCACCAAGACCATGGTTAATTATCACAGCTTGATCACCCCTTTTAACAAAGAGAACAAGATATGAAATCATTAATGTACAATAGCTATGCATACTGTATGACAATCAACTACAAAACAGGACCAATTAAAGGTCAGTTATAATTTGAGAGAATAGAATGATGAACTTGTAAGAGAAAAAGAAGGACAGAAAAGAATGAATAAAAAGCAAAACCAAACATGTTATCAATGACCAAGAAAAGTATTCATTTAATGGGAAAGGAAAGGGGATACAGAATGAAAGAACAAATGGAAAGAATGTGATCAAGGAAAAAAAGGTAGAAATCAAAAGTTCAAATAAGAAGACGGGAAATAATTTAAGTTAGTTTTTCAATGTTGTACATTGTAATACTCACAAAGCAACTGCTATCAGACAACACTGTGGATTAGGATTCCATGACAAACTATTTATAGTATCTTCCATCTGTATTGTCTTTAGGCATCTCCCTGTACTGATCTCCCATAGTTTAACAGTCTTATCATCACTACCAGATGCCATCCACTGTCCTGTAGGATCCACTGATATACATCTAACCATACCTTGGTGGCCTTTATAAACCTGTTGGATAATAGTTTGAAAGAACTTTTATTATAAAATGATATGATGAATTAATGGAAATTGGACATTACTGAATATGCTTCAAGGCTCATCAGAGTAAAAAATAATTTCATATTGTCAAATAATGTCAAATTATTTGATAATTCTTGGATGATAAAGTATACTGGTTCAGCAAACATGATGTGACTTGAAATTGGATACTGCATGCACTGATGAATTATTCCCAGGTTGTGAAAACAAGAGAAATGGTGTCCTGAACACTGAGTCACAATGTTGTCATGGTAGTCACACAATGAACAAATGAAGGGATCCCCACAAAAATGGCCTAAGTGACTTTAGATTGATGCCAGAGTTATACCATAGGGAAGTCCAGCAGTACCATTTTGAACCATTTGTGGAAACTTGAGAAATCATCTGAAAAGTCACTTAAGCTGTGTTTATGGGCAATCCTTCAAGGTGATATATTTGTCATCTCACATTCTCTTCTGTCATTGTGTCATGTTTGCTAAAATCTTCCTTGTGATGCAGTTACAACTATGATACAACTATACTTGTACTTACAATAGATTCTGTGGTTGGAAAAGGTTGTAAATCTTTAGGTCTTGGCAGCTTGGGTAACAAATCATCTGGATTAATTTGGACCTGTTCAAATAAAAATGAAATTAGAAATAATATTGTTGTCAGGAAATATACAGAATATTACTGAGCATTACAATCGTGTACTTACTCTCATTTTTCTTTGTCGTGGACAGAGGTACAAATCTAAACATCGTTCAAACCTTTCCTCAATAAATCTATTATAGGCTGGCACAAGACGAAGGCTGGAATATCTATAATAAATAGTAATAAATTTTGTACAATAAACTATACAAATTTCTCTCTTTAAAATAAACAATCTAATTCTCACTTTTTAGGTAGAAAATTTTGAGGTCTGTCTTCAGGATCCATGTCTTCCCATTTTGCAATCTATAAAAAAATGAAGTAAATTGACCAAATATGAAAGAACTAAGCAAATATGAGGGGCTTACATAGTTGTTTTGCCATATTTTTATATAAAACAATTGGAAAATACATGTAGGGAAAACTAAGAAGCAGTTATATAATAAATCCTTTATTAGATATTTTCTTGTGTATTACAGGCAGACATTTTATTTGTTGCTTGTATTTTGCCTTGCCTAGTTGTAAAATATCGGCTTGTAATACACAAGAAAATATCTAATAAGTGGTATATACAATGCTCATGTATGTTCTATATGCTCTAACCTCTTCTTCAGTAGGTAGGTACTCTGGTGGTGGATTGTAGGATTCAGCATGCCCTGAAAACAAAATAATTATTATCATATATATTTAGCAAAAATTATATCATACACTGATGTTTTCATTATTCAAAGGTATTACTAACTGTAATTCGCAATTCGTAATTAATTAGCTGCTCACCTGGTAGTTTCATTTTTGGTGCAGGAATGTGAACAGTACGTCTTCTTCTTGACTGGACACAATGATAGTAAAAGAAGAAATTATATTAACTAGAACACTGTGTTTTTTGAATTCACTGACACAGTATATACAGTATATGTATCTTTCCATCAGGCAATAGATTATATAATAAGGACAGGACTGGTATTAATAGTTGCATAAGCTGCACTTTGTGCACATTTAAGTTTATTCTTCAAAAGATCATTACTGACCGTGGTGTCATTGAAAATGGCTGATGTGACTTTTTAAAGAAACTTTTGTCAGTTTCAAAAATGGTCTAATTTTTCTATGTCAAAATATGAATGACTAAGGCCATTATTCAATTAAATCCTGTTGGAGCACTGCCATTTTGGCCTTGTCACACAAGACAATTTGTCCTAACTATGACTTATACCCACATTACATCCTTGTCATTTGTCCTTTACTGTTTAGACAATTTACTCTCTAGACTAGTACAATAAAAACATACTTCCTCATCATCATTCTTGTCCCAAAGTAAGTAATATCTTGGTTTGTCATCCTGTGTCTTTTTTGGTTTAATCCAGCCATTTCTGATTGCTCTTACTATCTTCATGACCTTGAAAATTCATCAATAACAGAAATATCATAAATTACAAATGGTACATGAAAGACAGGAAGGAAGGATAAAGAAAGGGAGGAAGGATGAAAGAATGGATGGGAAGGATAGTGATATGATGGATGGGATGAAGTGAGGGAGGAAGAGAGGAAGGAAGGGAGGGAGGAAGGGAAGAAGGAAGGTGGAAGGAAGGAAAGAAGAAAGGAAGGGAGGAAGAAGTAGGGAAGGAAAGAAAGCAAAAGAAGAAAAGAAGGAAGGAAGGGAGGAAGGAAAGAAAGGAAGGAAGGCAGGAGAGGGAGGGAAGGAGGAAGGGAAGGAGGGACGGGAGGGAGGAAGGGAAGGAAGGGGAGGATGGAAGGTAAGGAAGGGAGGGAGGAAGGGAAGGAAGGAAGAAGGAGGAGGAAGGAAGGAAGGAGGAAGGGAGGGAGGGAGGAAGGGAAGGAAGGAAGGAAGGAAGGAAGGGAGGAAAGGAAATGGAAAGGGATGAGAAGGACAGGGGAAAGGAGAAGGAGGATGAAAATGAAAGGAAGGAAGGAAATAAAAAAAGGAGTAGGGAGGAGAGAAGAAAGGAAGGAAGGATGGACACAGGAGCATGGATGGAAGGAAGGATACACAGTTATTCCAAGATTCTAACTTCAAGTACTCACCCTTTTATGTTCCCATTTAGAAGGTATAAATCTAGATTTTGGTTCAGGTGCATTGGTTAAAGGATGATTCATTTTCTCGCCAGTGAAAAAGTCCACATAAGGCTGCAAGGCAAACAGAATTGGTAAGAAAAGAGAGTGTGCATGAAGTCTCGGCTTACTAGTTATACTCTCCTGCCTGTATTCACTGACGATGATGATAAATTATTACCTCATATGGGTTATATCCACCTTCAGCAAACTGTGAGTTCTGTATTCTATTGATAATGGCAAGTTCTTCATCTGTCAGTACCACTTCTTTCATTGTTGTTTTATCTTTTACTGTTCTCCTACAAAAATGAGATGGAACGAATATTAGAACTTAACTTTCAAGGGCATGACAAAGGTCATGTTTAATATTGCCATAATGGTACAGTGTTTTATTATTGTACATTACACCCAAGATTTGCACATACCAATAGTTAGGGTCATCCATTTTAGACAAAAATTCATCAAGCTGAAAAAACAACATGATCATATCAAAAGATTAAGAATTATTCATTACTTAAACTTGCAGATGAGTAAAATCTAATAGCATACTGCTCATGTACATACTGTACATGTAAAACAAAGTTGAAACAATTAAGTGCGTAATGTCAGTGAGGTTTCTGCTATGGACTCCTTGTTCTCATAAAGTACATGTAAAGTAAAGTAAAGAGTCCTTATTTTACGTCAGAAGCTCGTAATAGTCAAAAATTGACTAATAAACTTAAGGCTGACAGTGTGCTCATTTTCCCCGGCTCTCCATCAATGCTCCATTTTATTAATAGCTACATGGAGAGGATGGAAGACAAAACAAGGATGTGAGGTCATTAGGAATTGAACTCAGTACCTCACACACAGGGCCGCCTACTAACCAACTGTGGGAGAGGAGTGAAATCTGATCTCATGGTAGAGTAGATTTTGTATGACTGTGAATACGGCACTGCACCCGGCACGTTCACAGCAGGGATTTTGAATGTTTTTATGGCTAACACAGCACTGACACGGACACATCATGGTGGAGTCCATTTCACACTCATATGATAATCTCTTACTCTAGCTAGTACAGAGCTCTAAACTTGCCCTTAAATATGATGAGTGTGCTTATTATATAAAAATAATAATCATGATTACAGTAAAATACATGTACTCAAGGTTGGACTTACTTCATCAGCAGTTGCTGGTTTAAGAATTTTCTTTCCATCCAAGTTGTACCCAATATGTGGGTAATCATTGTACCATTCAATAGGAATATTACCTACAGTATTCCTTGCATCCTGAAAGCAGTAAGCAAGAAACTTCAGTGTTACATTCACATTATGAATGAATCTGACAAATAACAATGTTCAAACAGTATTGAGTGAACATCTGTATCAACATTCGGGATCACTGAAGAGAAGGTACTGCATTGGGTGTAATGTGTGTGAACAATACCTTACTGACATTATCAATTCAATTCATATTACAGTTAAACCTCCTCAAAGTGGACACGTGTTGGACCATGTAGGACTTGGTGTTTCCAGGACCGTAGCAAGCCTTGAAAAACTGGGGAGGAGGGGAGGCACAAAGTTACTATGCATCACATGATGCATAATTAACATTTATTTTTTAAATAAATTTAACATTTTTTTTCTTGCTCTGTATATATTTGTTAATATTCTCAGAAAAAATGGGGGGGGGGCATGTCCTGTGGCCACTACTGCCCTGGTCTCAACTCTGGTTAGTGTCTGGTGTCTGCTTGTGGAATTTACAAATGTTGAGTTTGTCATGAGAAGGGACTGATGGTTGTTGCCTGCATAATGGAGGTGTCCACTGATGGGAGGTGTTCATTCTTAGAGCTTTGACTGCACTGTATTTCTACATTCACCTCTTCATCAGATGTTTCATCACCATCATCTGTTTTTTGTAATAAACTTTTTTCACTATCTTTCTTGGATATTGTGCTTTTATTGTTATTATTGACGTTCTGTTGTATTTCTTGGTTGTCACTATCATCTTCTGATACTGCTTCATTATCATCATTACTGTCATCACCATCATCTTCACTTTCATCTTCATCGTCCTTAAAAATCATATGTCGCAAGTTATTTTATGAAGTTGACATGAATGGAAAGGTAGTCTCATGAGAAGAGAGCCATGCCTTTGCCCACTTGATCATCTTGGTCTCCCAATAAAGGAGAGCTAAAAGTTCAATACCATACTGATGACCTATTGACCTTGATTAAGTCAATCATATAAATCATATATGCTGAATAACAAACAATAACTGCATCATTAAACAAAGATATTCTGCTCCATTTTTTACTGCACAATAAACACTCATAATAACAACATACTTTCCTAACCGATTTACACAATGAAATCATTACAAGTGAACTTGACTCACGGAGTCTGATATCCCTAGCTCGTCATCTGACGACTCTTCTTCATCGTCTAAACCAGAGTAGTAACTCTCTTCACTATCTGAAGAATCTGCATCTTCACCGTCGTCTTTATCAGCTGTTTTGACTGGGACTCCGAACAAATCTAACGCGGATTTCTACAAAAAGACATCATAAATGAATAATTAAATAATTGCTTGGTAAGAACTTCGTAAGCATTTGGTAAGTAAAAATTCACAATATTATTTGGAGTTTTTGTAAGCTTAAATCAGCAAAAGTTTTACCTCTAATGTTGGTCTATCTGATTTTGCGTTGTCTGTGTTGATGGCACGTTTTGGCATTTTCAGACTTAGATTTTACACCAGTGATTCAGGAATAAATGTGCTATATACAGCTACGAACAGGACACAGTTTTAAGGCCAAAATCACATTAATTGCGCTTCAAAATCGATACTGAACAAGAAGAAAACACATAAAAACATCAAGTCTGTTCACCATGTGCAATTACTCGACCCAGGCTCTAACGGTTTTAAAGATCTGCTGCTGGACCTAAAGATCGCGTGCTCTTTATGCATTTTTCCACCAGACATATAAATGTTTCTGTGGGTAGATGCATGGCTAGATTATGGGCTTAATAATGGGTAACCTGTGCAAATGTGTTAGTTTAATTTAAAGAACTTTATTATGGTACAAACTACTTTCGGTACGTGAAATCGCGCTCTGATTGGCTAATAGCTTTGAAAGTCGTCCGATTTAATATTCTGCCCGTCTGGATTACGGGTACCCTGCGAGCAGAGTCTCCCTTTACCTTCTCCGCGAACGAAAGAAGGAAGGGAGAAGGAAAAGGGAGACTTTGCTCGGAGGGTAGATTACGGGATTCAAAAATGTTTTCGTTTCACATCACGTAAAAATATTAAATAGAAAATTTAATAAAACATTCTTATGGGATTTCTTTATAGCTAGCAATAAAGAAAAGAAAAGAAAAGAAAAGAAAAGAAAAGAAAAGAAAAGAAAAGAAAAGAAAAGAAAAGAAAAGAAAAGAAAAGAAAAGAAAAGAAAAGAAAAGAAAAGAAAAGAAAATGAGAAAAGAGAAAAGAGGAGTAAGTTATCTAAGTTCCATTATTTCTATCATCTCAGTAGTATATTTGAGTTTCTGTTCTTTTTATACGCTCCTCGTCATTCGTAGTTAGCTAACTTGGGTCTCGTTGTCTCTGTAGTTTTACCGACTTCATTGTAATCAAGTAGATAAAGCTTCAGTGCTGCAATTACGTCTGGTTAACCTGGCGACCCAATCTTGACGCTGCAACCAACGTGCGGGAACGTGACAGCTACAGAAATATCCCGTGATAATGCAGTAGACAGTTATTAATGATAAAGATAGTCTTGTGTTAGCTGAGAAAAGGTCCTTACTTTTGCTCACCATTTCACTCTGCATAATGAATGTCACTCCCTGGTACTTTCATTTTTCTAGGTAGTCGCGTTTCATTGAAAACGGCGGTAAAGTGATTTAGCAAGGAACACACTTTCCTGTTTCTACAGTACGTCCAGTCACGAGTCCAGTCGGAGTCCAGCAGTCCATTCCCACATTTCTTCTCAACTCGACCCATGATGCACTGCGACTACACGCGGCAAAAACGAAAATGGCGCTGGAATGTTGTCAGGCTTTCTAGGTCGAACTTTCACGTTTTCTTCGGTGGTAAGTACAGTTTTGACACTGTAAAGCGTTGAAAATCTATGTATAAGGACTTCAGATAACTTTTTGAGGCTGTTTAGAAAGCAAAACTGCATTTTCAGAGTTTGACTTCGAGGCTCAGGTTTTCCATGTGGTTTTGTATCTTCCCACCCAACCTAAACCCTTCTAGTTCTTGAAGCAAAATGAAGGGAGAAGCTACATTTAGTTCTCTTAAACCTTTTTGTATACATTCAACAGAATTTCTATCATTTTTAGGGAGTTTTTGTGAACTAAAGTGGTGACGTCACAGTTACAACATCTGCCCAAAAGTTTGGGAGCATTTTGTGGAGAACTTTCAAGTTTTGATTGGAATTTCGAGCATAATATGATTGCAGTCAACTGAGAAAGGGTTTATACAAAGCAGTGAGCTACAAAACAGGACTGTATATGAGAGGTATTGGTGAGTACATGACAGTATCCTTGTGGCTATTTTTAGTTTACTGTTGCTCTGTTGTTTAACTGTAAAACTCTAAAGTTAATGATTAGTCTAAGGTAGTTGGAATACTTTTTGCTTGCTAACAAGTGAGATGTTAAAAACTGACGATAACTGTTTCAACTAAGTGATACCCTTCCTCTAACCTGCATTGCTGGTTCTCAAGGGAATGGGAGGGGAGGGGAAGGAGGGGAAAGGGGAGGGGAGGGGGACTGGGGAGGGGAGGGGAGGGGAGGGGGAAGGAGGGGAAAGGGGAGGGGAGGGGGACTGGGTAGGGGAGGAGGGAAATGAGAGCCTGCCGGTAAACCCCTGGTTTTTCCATTACTCCCACTCGAAGGATCAAATCACAGATCATCGGAAGTGCAATATAATCTACGATCTGTCAAATTCACGTTTTTGGCAACTTCATCGAACCAAACAAATTCATACTCTAGAGTTCAATACTGTATTTTTATCGTTATCATGACCAGCTTATAAGGGCTAAAAAATATGGGGTCCCTGCTGGGGTTCAACATTGAATGGTTATAGGCAAGGTGTTATAATCCTCAGCACTTTGAGTCACTAGAAAGGCTTGTCTGTTTATGATCAGTCATCGTTGTTATAAATAGTTTGTTCAGGAACAAACAACTTTCAGTTTACTGCTGAAATAGTGAAAATATCACACAATTTACTGAGGAGAAAAATCAGTTTCAATTCTAGATATCTTCTTTTTTTACGTGTGCAATCGAAGTACTATAGTCCTGAATAATTTCAGTCAAACGGAATGAGCTGGAGAGGGTTCAAAGGTTAATTCTCTCACGAATGTAAATGCAAGTTTTAAAAGTTTTAGCTTTGTAAGCTTTTAACTAAAACTGCCCTGAATTTCAATATTAAATGAATCCAAAGCAATCGTTAATCTCCCAATTTTATGTCGTAAATACTTGACTTGTGTTAGGCTTGATAAATTCTACTTTTTCAAAAACAAGTTGGCAGAACTGCTGGGTCATCTTTTGCCAGTCAAGATTGATTTCAAAGCATGTCAAAGCATGCTGCTCTTGTTTTAGATCAAGATTTAGTGGCTTGTATATTCCATGCACTGCTGATTTGGCGATCTTGTCCATTGTCAATCAAGAACATCAACATTTCAACACTATGGATTTTGACCAATAGAAATATGCGCACGCTGGTGTGCGCGAGTAACGGAAAAACCAGGGGTTTACTGGCAGGCCCTCTTTCCCTCCCCTCCTCCCCAGTCCCCCTCCCCTTTCCCCAGGGCCAGCAATGTAGGCTACCCTTCCCCTCCCTTCCCCCTCCCCTTCCCCAGTTAAAATTCCAGCCCCTGACATTGATATCCCCTGACATTATAATTTATACCATCCTTTCGAAAAGAAGAGGAAACACTTGGCTATGCCTTGTGTTCCTAAGCTTGCTTTTCTCCTGCTTTACATCTTCCATCATGTTTATATCACAGTACAGAGACATGCACACACATTTTATTTATGATGAAATTGTTGTTTTGTGAAAAAATGTATCAATGTATATGTTGAAATGAAAAATGAAATGAAAATGTTATCAAAATGTTATACAATTTTATTTCTGTGAAAAATGTATTAATATGTATGTTGAAATGAAAAATGAAATGAAAATGTTATCAATATAATGTCAATGTTGCAAAAATTTTTGTTGATACAATGTTTACTAATATATTATGATGTGGGCAATCAAACGTGAAAAGAAATGGGCAATTTTTAGCTATACTGAAGTGAGAAATGCTCTGCAGTAATAGCAAGGATGAAGATTTTTTTACCTCAAGCTGATAAAAATTACTGAAGCAACTACTACTCCTTGGTAATTTTACATCTTTCATTCTCACATGCTTATTTATGTCACTGCATTTGAAGAGGTTTCAAAAGGAAGCAGTGACAGTCACTTTATTTCCTTCCACTGTCAAGTGATTTACCTAATGTGTTGGTCACTGTTCAATGACCTGCACTCTCTTTCATCAAATCTGAAGGCTAATTTACATGTTCATTATTTAAAACTGTCTTGCTAATGAAAGTGAAGTGTAAAAGGAGAATGCTTTTAATAACCAAGAAGATGATTCTTGTTGATGGAATTTTTCAATTTTTTTATTTATTTGAGTTTTGGTTTGTTGGAGGTGAAGTCAGCATAGTAGCCCATATAATCTGCATGATACAGAATGTGTGAATCACAAAAACACACAAAAATTGTGATTTATTGGCTTTCTTTGGGCTTGAGGTTGTGTTAAATCAAAACATTTACACTAAAACTATGTTTTTCTCTTGTTGAAAGAATAGAATACCTAGACATGTATGGCTATCAGAAATTCTACTGAGAGAAATTCCATTTTGTCAAGTTATATTTTCAAATGTCTTACAAAGTGAAGGGCCATTGATCTATTGTTGTTCAGTAGTGGTCTTCAGAATTTGTCTTCTATACTGTCAACATGGAAGAATGCAGGAACACAGATATTCAGCATTCAAAACACAATTTTCTATTTTCCTCAGTTCTGCCATTCTTTTGTAGAAACTAGTGTCGAATCATTTATTTGGTTTTTTAATTCTATGACAGTGTTTGTAGTATCTCTATTTAGGATCTATTCTTATTTGACCTGATATCTTGTCTGGATCTTGGATCATTCTCATGTAATTATTCTCATCTACAAATCTTTTTGCAGTAGCATCTCTACTGTTTTATAAATTGTTGTGAATTGAGAAGCTAATTGAATCATTTTAAGCTTTGGAGTTTTGTATAAATACGCTATTAATGCACAGAAAGGCATATTTATTTTTGATTTTCTTTTCTTTTAACAAATATTTAAAAAATTCTTCTGTCTTCGTGAGTTCCTCTAGCTCATGTGTATGGAGATGGTTTTTTTTTGCTAAACAAAAATTCAGCTGAGCAAATGATATCTTATCACTGTGAAAAGGTCTTACACAATAACCCAATAATATTTGAAAATCCATGCTAATGGCACTGACTTTTTGAAGTTTCCTTTTGAAACATATAATGTACAAACACTGTACTTAACAAATAAGTGGTTAACCTTTTTTGCCTTTCCTAGATTTTGATTAACAAAATCTCCACTGAAAAGACTAATTTTGTTTCTCTCCTCCATGCTTTGGGAGTGTGCAAAGAAGTCTAAAATTTCAATGGTAGACAGACACCTTAACACCCAGGACGGATACATCTAGTAGGCACTGTCACCTTTTCATAAACAAAGATTGACTAGAAAATGGATTTGGGCAATATCAAATACTTTGAGATATGATCTCTCAGACTGTGATTGTGAGAAATTTACTAAAGATATCTTCACATATCTTATGTTTTTTGTTTTGTTTTTTTGTTTTACATAAATATTTTGAAAACTTTGAAGAACATGCTACTTGACCAGAAACAGAAACTCATCCACTTAATATGAGTTTCTGCCAGAAACTAAAAGTGTGGTGATCAGACTAAGCTCTCTTGCTGATAAGGATTTCAATCTATATCAAATCCTTTCTATATCTTGAAGTCCTTCAAATCATATGTCTTCATCTTTTCAAATTTGTAAAATTACATGTTTTCAGTGAAGCAAATGGCTGTTGCAGTTGAAGTGCCATGCCCACCACTCTCGCTTTCCATCCCAACCTTGTGTGCACTGTTAATATGGACCAAAGACAGTCAATTATTTTTCTTGTACCTCAGTAGCAAAATCCCAGTAAGAATTTTTCATCAACAGAGGTCGTGACACAGACATTATTACCACTGTTGTCTGAAGCTTTCATTTTCATCTCTTGCTTAATTCTTTAAGAGTTTGGAGTTTGAGATGTTTTTGGCACATCAAAAGATTTGAATTGCCTGTGTGAATGTAAAATATAAAGATAATATCAATAAATATAAAAGTTCAAAATACATAAATATAAATATATTTACTCTCTGAATAATACTATATTAATAAAAAAATGATTGATGCACCATTAATGAAGCTGCTCTTGTTTTGAATTGACACATTGATATGGATTGCTCTTTTAAAATTATAACTGTCAACACATTTTGGTGGAAGTAGCTAGTTTGTGGGAGTCATCAGAAGTAATCTGTCTCAAATGATCTTTTTGCATTTTGAAATTTGTCTGGACTTGAGGAGCAGAAGTTCTGTTGATGCAACAATCTCCTACTATAAGTCTAGATATATAATTTTCAGGGCTCTGTTTTTATCCTTTCCAGCTGATCACTTGTATACAGTCACTCAATTTAACAGGATGAACAAAGTTCCTTTTCTTAAAGTATCTTTGCACATTTCAGTTGGATCAGGAGGCACAATCATTTGGAAGCTTTGTTGACAACATATTCAATGTAGGAATTCCATTTTGAATTTGAATGAGCTTATAACTACTCTGTACACCCAACAATAAATTTGGGATTTTGTACTTTTTGTGGTTGCCAGCTTTTTTCTTTGGCACTATGCAGATGGTAAATTGCTTCCACAATAACAGGACTGATCCTGGCCCTTCATCTCTGCTATCTGCAACTTCAGGATGCCAATTGTGGTGTTCTTTTCAGTTACGGTCGCTTTAAGGTCACTGATGGTAGCTTTTCAGTTGTAATATCTCTGCACTTTTCTGGTGGTTCATGTCGACTAATTCTTCATTGTCTTCTACTAGCTCTGTAACATGGGTGGAATTGTTACGGAACAGTTAAATTTCTTCTCAATGGGCCATGTTTCATTGTTCACTTTCACAGACTGGTATGCTGATGACACCTGCTGGTACTTTTTAAGGAGTTGGTTGTACAGGTTCTTGTAGTCTATGGGCTGGACTTGTGGAGGAGGAAGGATGGCAGGGGCCAGGATTCTGGCTGTGGAGGAAGAAGGCTGGCTTGCAGGCTGCTGGTTGGTCTTGGCTTTCTTCTTTGGAGGCAGCTTACAACCACACTTTCTTTTGTTGCCAGAACATGACTGACACAGATTCATGCAGTGGATCCTGGAATGGCTGGTTTCAGCACAGACGGTGCACTTTGAGCTCGAGAAGACATGATGAAATCGTTGATTGAAGCATTGATAATTTTTTCTTAAGACTAACTTACTTATAATTACTGGTAGTTCGAAAGCAATGAAACTCAATCAAGACACTTGACTTATTTATACCTAAGCAACAAACAAACAAAAGGATCAAGTTGTGAATAATTTAACTGAACTTGATTGTTATCATAAACAATAGGTGTGATATGGGCATGCTGTTGTTGGCAGCTGTTGTCAACTTAATGAATAATTTTCCATTGTTTAGTGGGATAATGTGATCCTAGACGTTTTAGAAAAGTTTATAAATATTGCAGCATTAATTAAACTCATTTTCAGTGATTAGATAACTATTTACATCATGAATCTTTTCGAACTTACTGAAATTTGTAGAAGTTTTCATTCGTTTTTTGACTTTTTTGACTTTTTTGCCAACACAGTGTTCTTGATTCACAACCAGTTTGTGTATGTGGAGCCCAAATGGAGTTGAAGACCTGTGCAGCGATAATAGATGGGCATGCCTGGCGATGTATCTGCAACAACTGTAGAAAGTTATACGAGGAAAAATTCATTCTTTGCAGACTCCAATATATCACTTATCACCCGGCTTCAAGTGCTATCCTTATGGTCACATGACAAATCCAACCATCGGATCCAAGAGATGACGGGACTGTCTAACAGGAGAGTTATCAAGATGTTGACATCCGTTTGATCAGTTTGTTCCAATAACGTGGATACAGACCTGATAAGAATAGGCAGTCCAGGACACATCAAGATCAAGAAGTCTGGTGTGAAGCAAATGTACCACCAGGGAAGGTTTGGAGATAGTCCGTGGGTGTTTGGTGCCATTGATAGAGCAATGAGAGAAGCCGTCCTCTTCTGAGTTCTAGACAGAACGCGTGTCTTCAGGGGCGGATCTAGCATTTTGGCTGAGTAGTTTCCAACACGACCGAAACTTAATATCATTAAATCCGATGATACCATTTACACTTTGCAAATTCTGAGCATTAGCACCCACTATAAACACATTACTACAATTTTCAAAATCATGCGAACTCAGACACTGATCAAGTCGTCGTCATAGGTTCAAGAAAAAATATAACTAAATTTTATTTCACATCCAATCGATTTTATTCTAAAATATGGTCTAGGAAACTGTGTTTTTAGATATTTTTTGAACTTAAATCGAAATAATTTGATGCACAAAATGTTTTATTCGGCAAGAGTTGTAGCTGGTGTTATGTCACACAACGCAAAGTCACGCGCCTGAAAAGCCGGGGAAATCAATACAAATTCTTTCACATCACAGTATTTTGTGTTTATATACACTTTGAATTGCTAATTGTAGTTAAAATAAGTTATATTTGCCACGTTTGTGCTTGAAATTATGTTCTTAAAAGTTTGCCGCCATGTTGGTGGACATGAGACAAACCATCAATTCATATTATTAAACTAAAAACCGAAATTATATTGCGCTGTTACAAATCGCCCTAGGATTTTAGAGATCTTTATGAGTATCTTTTGTTTAATAAGTAAACGTCAAATGCTGTTTCTTCTGATGACAGCAAGTATTGGTGGTCCAGTGCTTCTGGGTCATAATGTTTTTTGCCTTCCAAAGTCCAGTCCTTTATAACAAAACACAACTTATGAAAATGTAAAAAACTTGAATCGAATAAACGAAAAATAAAAATCAACTTAGAAAGTGCTAAATAATCGCTTTTGAATGTGGAACGCATTTTGAGAATGATGAACTGAAGATTGACTAAGTGTTGCTATGGAAACTTAATGTCACATGTATGATTGGATATTAATAAATCTATTTTTAGTATTCACATAACATTTTATGGTGAGATAAATTTGGGAAACAACTAAAGATTACTCAGCAGCTTATGAATGTGATGGATTACTAACTAAGCTAATCGTGGGCAATGGGCGATTGATTGATAAGCAAACAGTCGTATATTATTATTAGAACACAGTCCAATTAACCAAAAGATCGCTTTATCCAATAACCTTGGCTTTTGAAAACAACAATAACACACATTATGTAGCTGATTCCTGGTTGTGATTAATCGAAATATTCTGCATGGGTAAATAACCAAAATACCTTGTATTTTACAAGCCACTTTCTCCAACATACAACTTCAGCTTTCGAAAACGACGGTACACAAAAACTAGATGGCTGGTAATTTATCGGTTGCTGTGGTTGTGATCAACAATCAAGGATCTTGTATATTACAAGCCGCTTTACCACTTAATCCAAAAACTTCAGCTTTTGAAAACAACCATAACACAAAAGTCCAAGAACTTCTGATCAGCTTTTGGAAACACACATATTATATTGCTGGTTGTCATCGATTGCTAAGCAAACAGTCAAATTATTCAATTTAAATACATGAAAATAAAACTAATGGTTCTTGTCCAGTATCTTTACAATCTTCAAGGGCATTAAGTCATTCATCACCAATGAAGTTAAGATAACCTTCAAAATCTGACAACATTTTGTCAAATGCTTTGTGATGACTTTCGTGAGTTGTAGGGTTTCCTTTTGTGCATGCTAGAAAAGAAGGGGGAATCACTTGAAATACGACTCTTTGGTTCTCAATTTAAAACATTATGTGTTTTGATCAGTGTGTAACTTACTTGTCACCTGTTATTTGTCTTAAATGAGAAAGTGTCAACACTGTTTACATCGATTGCGATCATGTCCGAGTTTCTAGTTGTCCACATTTCGTGTAGGGCCATTCAATCTCGATATGGCCTTAAGAAGTTGGTTGGCTGTTTTCTCGCCATTTTCATTATTTGTCCCACAAACCAAAAATCTTTGTTTGTAGATGCTTGTATTTTTTTTCGTTGTATCCTGGTCAGCCTTCTCGATGGAAACTAAGTACACTTGTACTTGCATAAATCTTGCTTCCCGGTACAGGAGGTTGATTAATTCTTCTTATTGTATTCCTATGTTAATCAGTGATCTTTCAAGGATACAATGTGTTGAAAGTTCTATTATCATAATAGAACTTTCAACACCTTGTATAAAAGCCATTCTAAGATTTTTGATACATACATTCAGGCATACAAGTCCGAAAGCAATCAAAAGTCAATGAACATGATGCCGTTTTACCAGTATACAACAAAGCCCTCTCTCCGCCCAAACAAACTCGAAAGCGTGAAATTGACACACCTTGTTTACAACTTGAACAATGTTTGCTTTCTTGTTGAGAATTTCAGCTTGGATTACAAAGTAAAATTACAACAAGTGATAACCCTCATTTGCGATAGTTACCTTGTATGTTCGGTAATCACCAAATCACTGAAACATTTTTGACACACCCAACAAGTTGTTGAGTTCACCATGAAAGCATTCGAACTAAAACTCCCGGCCAAAGCGTTAATTTTGCTTTAAGTTGTATGTAAATCTCGATTTTTCAGATCAATATTCAAAGTATTTTGAAAGAAACGAAGATGTTTTTTAGATAACCACATTCCAGAGTAATTCTAAAATTGAACGAGACTTACCTGTAAGTTAAACTCATCGACGGTGATGAGGTTATGCGAGGTGCCTCGATGCTGCCATGGGGGACGTGCTGTCCCTGGCAGCAAGGCAGTAACCATGGTAATCAACCACGGTCCACCACCAAAGATGTGCTTGGGAAAAGAAGGGACTGTGTATGGGAACCATGGGACCTCCCCAACCGAAACCCAAGTACAGAGTAGGACTGAGCTGAGCTGAGGCCCCAGCCATGTAGAGGTTGAACAGCTGTGAATTTATGCTGGACCAATCAGTGAGCTTCGTCATGGCGGCTGTGCTCCCGGAACATCCTTGTCGTAGTGAATCCACACGCGGCCGCTTAGTTGACGATAGGTACGAAGAATGAGCAGCTTGTAGGAAGTCAAATCGCACCAGCGATGGGGAAAATTCGCTGTCAAAACTTGACTGTAAATAGTAAAAGCTTCAATCCAGGAGACAATGACCTCAATTCGGTCATTGTCAACGACCCTCCCATCCAGGAATAGCTGGGGCTTGTTCTCCGATTCAATCCAAATTAGCTGCCATAAGCTAGATCGCTCAGATCTACAAATTTCCCTGACGTAATCTGCTACACCAGTTTGTGCGGTATTGGAGAGAAACGCATGGCAGTGGAGCTGTGGGGGGTTACAGAGGCTGATACCAAAGTTGACAAAGACGAAGTGAGCGAACTCACTGGCAAAGACGAAGTGAAGGTATTCACAAATGTAGGCACAACTACGGACCTAACTTCAGTTCCTGAAGCCATAGATTGAAACGGCATCCCCACTAAAGTGGGACCATCAGCCGAAGCAACGTTGGCCGCACTAGCTTGAAGCGTAGAGTGTGAAGACATTTCAAAAAACCGGCCGGACTCTCAACTGCCAATGCCACGCTAGCAGTCGAGGATGCAGAGGCCAAAACAGCAGCCCTGGCCGCTTCGGAGGCCGCGGCTTGGATCGCCGACAACACTTTGGGTGATAACATGACGGTATTTGTAGAGCTGGATGAACCACTACCAGTTGCAGGTGGGCTGACTGAGGACGCCATGGTTGAAGTAGGAATAAGGGGAGGAAAATCCGCCGATCCAAGGCTGTTTCTTGTCCAACGAGCCATTAATAACTTGAAGTAACCAAGGACCACCGCCACAAGCAATAAAACAGATAGATAAAACAGATCGACAATGGCAACAAGCAATAACAACGGCAAAACACTAGCCTTCGAGCGAGCACGAGGATCGCAAGATCCGTAGAGAGGACTCACATGTGGGCCCTGCACAACGATGGGCTGCCCAATATTCGGACGAAGACTGCTGACCCCGGCATACAAGCAAGCAGTACAGGAGTTGCCCTGTAGCAATATACATACCCAGAGGGACCCTGCACGGCGACATGGGGCCCATGGGCACGAGCAAGCAAACATCTTGAGTTCAACTTCGCCTAAATTTCATTTAGCCACAAGTTTGATGAGAATTCTACGAGTCATTGGTTGGGAGTGTAGGGGTTAGTTGAGGGGTCCTTGCTTGAGTTTTGAAATTCTAGCATGGGCTCTTGTCAAGCACGAGTAGCTTGAAGCAATGTGCAAGCGTCCGCCAAGTTGGCAGACTCCTCTCCAGAATCACTCTCATTGTCATCATGGCTGGTGACAGCAGACTTTTGTCTTTTACTAGTAGTTGAACATGATGCTGTGTCAGCATGCATTCGTTTTAGGGTATTTCCCATTGAGGAAATGTTCCCCGCCAACGTCACCATGGTAATGTTCCCTGCCAGTTTGAAGTTTACAAACAGTCAGAGTTTCTTAAGTTGTACTACAAATCACATGCCTGGATACTTTGACTTTGGTACATCAATTGGTATTGTAAACAAAACTTTGGCGTCTTGTAGCAGGTTTCTTTGGTTCACTTGAGCACTTCCCCAGGTTTTGTTTAATGAAGGAAAGTGGTGGAGTTAGCTTTTTTTTGGTTATGTTAGCAACTTGACCATTCCATCAAAGACCTCTGGACAAACACATGCCTAAGTACAGTTGTAAATTTACAGTTTTAAGTGGTGATCTGTTTATCTCATAGGAGTGAAGTATAGGATTTTTCTTCTTTGTCACTTGAAGCTTGTAACACTTAGAGGTGTTGAATTTCATTTGCTGTTCATCTGCCCACAAGGTGTGGTGGCTCTCAACATGGCCATGACATCGAATTCCATCCATGTATGTAGGACAGTGTCAAATGCTTTTGAGAAATCTAATATAATTAGATCAGTTTGACCACCATCATCAATACTAATGATAAGCTTTGAGTCACATGAATGATGCCTGACTACTATATTTGATAGATTGCAAAGTCAAATTATTAAATGAATTGTTATTCGCAGGGTCCATTACTTTTCTTTTAAACTCATACACTGTTCAAATATGTACTTAAGGTATCGGGGTACCCCAAAGTTTCTCAAAAGGGTCGATTTTTACTTTTTTACATTTTGTGATAGAATACACAATAAGCTATGATTTAGTGAAAAAATTATTTCACTAGCGATTTTTAATATCGAGTTATAAGCGAAAAACTTTTTTCCGGCTTAATCCCTGTCAATTATCTGTTGACATCACTTGTCAATTGACCTGTCATCAAGAGAGCTTGTCAGTGAAGAATATATTTGTCCAACTATCGAAACCTTTGTAAAAAGATTATTCATCAAGAGCCAAAGTTCAATGGGATCAAATTGCCTTGACTTCCCGCCATTTGTGTGGGAAACGTAACAAGATTTTGGTTGCCCTTTACTTCAGCAGTCATCGGGCAAGATTATGAGGTGTTATAATCCCCTTGTATCAACAAACCCACTTCTTGGCTCCAAAACACATTTTTGCATTTTTCTCGGAAGTGAATTTACCTTCAATTAGCCATGTATTTTGAGTTCCCAGTCAAAGGGATTTTAATGGATTCATCTGAAATTTGGCAGAGGTCGTCTTCGATGGTTGTTCTTTAAAAGTGTGTCTCCGATTTTCGATTTTTTTTGCTCCATTTCAAAGTTATTGTCTGTTTTGTATCGGATACAGCTATTTTGGCGGTGTTGTAACTTTAGGAACGTATAACAGAACAATGGGGCAACTAATCAAAAATCTGAGACACACTTTTGACAAGTGATATCTCATGATCTCAGAAAGATAGTAAACATTGTTTTCGGATCAATATTGATTGACCGGGAACTCCGCGAAGATACCTCAGTGAAAATTTGAATAATTCGTTCTAACCTAAAAGGAAAAAATTATTTTACGATAAAAATAATTATAGAAATAGTTTCTACATTTATTCAGCTTTCTAAAAATGCATACTTTAATGGGGTTTAGACTAAACGTTTTGGCGCAATATAGAGTTGAACGCACACCGGTCGCTAGGGGTACCCTGATACCTTAATGTCAATAAACAGTGGTTTTATTTCAATCAATTATAGTGAACAATTTACAGTAAGTGGTCGGTAAATGATTTTTCAGACTACAGTCATCTTACCATTACCTTATCGTTACCTTACCATCATCTTACTGTTATCTTACCAACCACTTATTACTGAGACCACTTATCGACCACTTAAGAACACCTTATCAATCACTTACCAACCACTTACTGACCACTTACTGTAGGGTGCAGAATGTTCACTATTTCCCTCTTCAACATTTACACATCAAGTAAAGATTAATCAGTGGGAGGAGAAAGAATCCACCTGATCCCAAAGCTTTTATGAAAATTACAGAATACATGAATGACTTGTTGAAACATGAACTGGGCTTCGATGGTGTTCCAAAATATGTATGTCTGCTAGTGGGTATTTTGAGTAAGGTATATAAATGTAGTTGTAATAGTTGTTGTCAGTTTTTCCGTTAGTGTAATCTTATTCAAGTTTATCATTTCTTGGTGTTGGTATAAAAGTATGAAAACTTCCTTGTAGAGATCATTAGCTTTATAGTTTCATAGTAAGATATCAGAGCAACTGTAAACTGTGAATATCCACAAGAATATTTCATGTGCTTGCTAATCCTACTTATATACAACCCTGTTTTGTAGCTCATATCTTTGTATATAATTTCACTTCCTTAGTAGGCTGTGATCTTGTTAAGCTTTTGAAATTCTAATCACTATTTGAAAGTTTCTCTTAGAAATGTTTAGGAACAGTAGATGTTGTACCTGTGATGTCATTCAGTTTTAGCGAAGAAAGACTTCCACTTGGAGATTTCTGTCAACAAGAGGCTATTGACCAATGGAGCTGTGGAATGGTCAACATCCTGAACATCTGATAGTAGAAGAGAACACTGTATAAAGGTATGTGCAGTCATAAATATTCACAGTATTAACCCTAAAAGTATGACCATTTTTAATGTGTGATGTGGCCACCCAATTAACTCCTTCACAAGTTATGAGCTAAGCTTGTAGATGCCTGTTGATTCCAATTATTTTGTACATCTCTCCAAATTTAGCCTCCTGGGAGGTTTTGTATATACTTTACTTATTGCTATGATGAGAAAAAGAAAAAAAGAAAAAAAAGAAATCATACTGCTACTTTGCACATGAGATTGTGAATCAAAATGAATTACCACTCTCTAATTGGCTAACTTGTAAGTGAGTTATGTTGGGTGGCCATGATAGTGGGTGTTGCACATTAAAGTATTTTTGTACTTATTTGTCTTGTTGAAACATTCAGTATCAATAGTTGTTGGAACAGGGGTATGATCCTTCTTGAAAATGATACACAAAAGGAACAAGTTGAAACATGCAAATACATTGAGAGTGGCTTTACTTTATTACTGAGCAGGTTGTATATGAGTGGGGAAGAGAACGGTAGGATTTTATGCAAACCAAAATGTAACAGCATAACTTGAATACTGGTTGCTTTAAAGACCATCACAGACTCATGTTTAGATGTATTTTCAGTATACTGGTTTACTGTAGGTTTCCTACTCATAAAAGATCTGCACTTTCCTTAGAGAGAAGCTTGGATTTATAGGGGAGGATCCAGTATTATCTTTGAGGAGGAGATGTGGTCTTACAGAAATTGGAAAGTGTGCTGAAGAACTTTATTATTTTGTTAAAAGTATTGAGAAGAAAAGAAGGTCCCAAAGTTGTTTCAAGAGGGGATACACACCCCATGCACCCCTCCCTTAAATGTGCCCCTGTTTGTAGTGCTGTTTAAGATTAGAACAGATTTCATATGACTGTAAATTGACGTGACACATGGATCACTCTGACACTGTCACAGCACAGAGTGATCCATGTCCCATTCACAGTCACACACCATGGCTATGTCACAGTATGTAGGATGTCTTGGTAAATAGGCCAGGAACTGACACTGTCACAGCACAGAGTGATCCATGTACTATTCACAGTCACACACCATGTCTATGTCACAGTATGTAGGATGTCTTGATAAATAGTACATGGATCAGTCTGTGCTGTGATGGTGTCACTTTCTTGCCTAAATTGGAGAGGAAGAAGCGCATGTCTACTGATATTGGTAAGCAATTCACTGAAGTTCCACAAAGAGTTCACTTGGTTTTGTGAAGCATATAGCTGCAATAAGTCCCAAGCATGATGATGTTTTGACCCACCTAAGAAGAACCACCCTGTTGCAGTAGAAGAGGATACATGAATGAACTTTATATCATTGTCAACATACACCATAGAATCCTGCGGATACTCCTGAGATGACCAGCAATTACACACCTTACTCTTCCAAATGCAAATAGACCAACCTACATGTAGTAAAGTGGTTTTCATAAACCTGTGAAATAAGTACTAGCCATTAATGTGCGGTCCAATAAGAACAGAAGAAAACAATTGAATTAGGGTCTACTATGTGTATTAGTTTAGTATCTATTTCACAGGTTTATGAAAACCACTCTATATTGAATTATGAAGTACTTGCAACAGTGTATCAGTAAAACTTCTGGTTACTGTAAAACTGTCATGCATCACAACTGTCATCTGAATATTGGTACAATGAGTCCACATGTACTTTGAAATGTAGACGGGATACCCATGGACTAGGATAGGATTTATTCACAGGATTCTATGGTATAGTTGCAGGATAAGTGGATGAATTGTTGATAATAAAATTCTAACACATTTCAAGTCATGCACACACCTAAGAACATACAGTGTCTGCAGTTGTCCATTATTGAGTCATGCAGTGAAACCCAGTTACAACTGATAGTCAAGAGTCAGTCTTATCAACTTAGTCTGTATGTAAAGCAATTGGAAATTTAAGATGAGAAGACCAGTGATGACTTGACATCAAGCTCTGCACAACTGTTGACTAGTTGTACCTGCATTTACTGGAAATAGATCCATTACGTTATTGTGCTCTCCTTGCAGAGGAGAAAGAAAATGGGACTGATTGACTTGAATAATGTAAAGTAAGGTTGTACAATCAATGGCTTGTCAGTTGTAACTGAGTTAACTGCATAGTGTTGGGAAGGGTGTGGTGAGGGGGGATGGAGAGTGGAGTAATCAAACCATACTGAGAAAGATTTTGGCCTGTAATATGATAGGAATGTATTGTCTCTGCTTGTACAGTGAACTCATACATCATCAGAATTAGGAACGACCAGGTCCTATTCAATTTAAATATTGTTTTTACTCCAATGAAGGGCCTAGGCCCAAAACGTCAGTAAGTTATCTCGTTTACAAATTTCCATTCATCCTTTGTTGTATCTTTATATACCGACACAGCTCAAACTAGTTCATTCGCTATAGTCTCGTTTTGTCATTTCTCAAATGTAACTGAAATTGGAACCACCAGTTCAGTGAGTGCTGTTTGTCACAGTATTTGTTGGAGTTCATTGTACAGCACGTTTTGTCTCCATGCAAACTCTGACATATCTTTGAAACCAAATGAATGTTCTGTATTTATTCTACTATATTCTACTGAAGATAAGTTTGTGATGAGCTATATTACTTCATTTGCATGGCTTGGGATCTTTTGTCTTGGAACAAATGGTGCCAAGATCTTTCTCAGTATGTTGTTTTGGGTTGGGGAGGGAGTTTGCTTTTGGGAGGGGAGGTTTTATGCTTGTGGGTGGGGAGGGGTTATACTTGTGGGAGGGGAGGGGTGATATTTGTGGGTGGGGAGGGTGTACATCTTTGGGTTGGGGAGGGGATAAATCTTTTTTTGTGAAGGGGTATTGAGTTGTAGGATTTGATATTAGATGTCTTAGAATATTGTTTTGGATACTTGGGGGTTTTCCTGGGGAGCAAGTCTTGCCTTGGTTGACTTGGACTTTCTAATTGTATTTTATGATTGACATTCTAGCATGTTGTATCTTTTGAATTTATGCAATAAAATTTAGATGACATAATTTTAGTGTGATTTTAATGTATTCCATCTCTATAGGGTACACACCCATTTGGGTTTAAAAAAATTATACCTCCCCGAGGCCCCACCAGCACCAAGTCTCACCACCCCAACAGGTCAGATCCAGGTAGTCTCACTGCCCCGACCAGAGCCAATTTATGAGACCAAGACCAGCAAAGTGAAGATTGCCCTGATACTGAAGACTGCCTGCATGAATGTCAAACCCTCACCCACTACAGACTCTATGGGGGAACTTTGATGTCACCCAAGCCAGCATTTAAGATGAGGGTCAGTACAAACATGGGTTTCAGATGCCCCTACCCCACCACCCACTAATGTACATGACAGTGATGTGCATGTGATCAATAGGCCTGTCATTTAACTACATTCAGACAACTCCAATATAAGTTTTGATTATCAAATCTGATTTTGGGGATAATAAAGAGAGCTAAATGTGAAGGTCAAATCTGATAAGACAACTACCACCTTACAATTTAATTGGGAAATCTAGCCTCCATTTTGAATTAATTAAGTTAGCTGCCATTTTGAATCACTTATTTAGAAGCCATTTTAAATTTTACACTGCATAAATTATACAAATTAGAGACTCAAGGGACTGGTGATGTATTTTTTATGTAAATGAACATTGAGCTATATTATATGGTGCAATAAACAGGCTTTTGCTAGTAATAATTTCCCATATTACATGCTAAATAGCTAGTAACTTTCACAGATTAAGTGCATGCACTCTATCCAGTCCTGTGATAAAATATTAACTCAGTGATAAAAAAATTAACCGAAAAAAATGCTGTCCACAAGCAGAATGCTTTTAGTCACTGTTAGCACCATTGCACCATGTAACAAAGCCAATATTCTTTGGTTTACATTCATTCACTGTTATCTAGATTGTTTTAATTCATTCTATGCCAAGTTATCGGAGGAAAAAATGAAACCTGAATCATTAGAGATCAAGAAATATAAATTTTATCTATCTTGAGTCTTGAAATGTCAGGAATATTTATGGCAGAAAAAAATATTCATAAGAAATTTTTAAGTTGTTATGTTAACCTAAGATAGTTTTTTCACCAGCAAAGAAACTTGTCCGACAAGTGAAATTTTATTCATAAATGTCCAAAGATATTGAACATTTATGTCAATTTTATCAATTAACTTTTCCAAATTACATAGCCATATTCAGTCCAAATTGAATTGCATGAATTATTGTTATTATTGATGGCTTGTTTTCTCACATGAAGGTATAATTGACAATACAGTTCGTTCAGTTGTCACATCACGTTTTGCATTGCTTCAAGCAATTCTCATAAAATGTTTAATCATTTGATTGAGGTATAGTGTTTCTAACACTGGTTCCATTAGCACTAAGGTGGTGTTTTTACCCTTTCTTCATGGGTCACCTTTACCTCTACAGTCACATGGTCTCATTGCACTGATCTTGTATTAATAATAGTTTTGTACATTTTCAAGCCATAGTTTCTGCTTTGTAGTACACATTTTGAATGTACATTTTGATATTGTATTCTAAGAGCAATCACTTTTTGTTTCTTATTAAAATATTCCAAAGAAAGCCAGAAAATACTAAATTAAATATTTTGAAAAGAATTTGTTGAAGACCACAGTTCCATTTAGTGATTTACTGTTGAAGTATATTGGTTTAATGTTAATTGTTTCAATAATTATTATTGGAAATACTTTGTACGTATTTTATAAGGAAAAACTCTGTACATAGTTTCTTTTAAATTGTCAATTTTCAATTGACCCTTATTCTGTTTAACATTTGCTTGATTATACAGTTATACAGTTACAAGTGCTGAGCAAGCATTGAATTATTTTCATTGATATAATTTCCTGACTTCTCAGATTGATTCATTTTTGGCAATGTTTTTACTGTAACATTTTGTCAACTATTCTGACATTTTTAGAATATTGTTGTACACAGGAATAGTCATTAAAATTGAATTGTTTCTTCTGTGTATATGTTATATTACAATTCAATTATAATAATATTATGACATTGGTTTCAGTTTCATTTTTTCAATCATTTCATTTATAAACCGGGATTTTTTTGCTAATTTCAATGTCAGTGTTTGAGTTTGTAAGAAGCCATTCAGAATGTTTAAATATATTTATGGTTTAAGGGATTAACTGAGGTCTTCTCTTTGCTGGTGAAAAAACTTCAATTAAATTGCAATGTTATGATAGAGGCCATTTTACCAGTTGCCGACAACACCGCCCAAAATATTATCCCACAAAAGTTGATTTGATAATCACTTATATTGGAGAAGCCTGAATGCAGCATTACTTAAGGCCTATTGATCACATAACCCATCACTGCCATACACACTAGTGAATGGTGAGGCAGGACCACCCAAAACCCATGTTTGCACTGACCCTCACCTTTTTTGGCCGACTTGAATGACACCAGAGTTCCCCCATGAAGTCTGCAGTGAGCAAAGGTTTGACATCCACACAGACAGTCTCCAGTACCAGGACAGCCCTCACTTTACTGATCAAGGCCCCAAATTTAGACTCTGACAGGAACAGTAAGATACTACCTTTTTGGATCCTTGTGGCCTGTGGGGTGGCTCTTCTTCTGGTGCTGGCAGGGCCTCGTGGGAGGTATGAATTGTATTTCTTTCTTTTTGTTTTGACAATATTAATAACAATAGATACAGGAGAGTGTCCCTAGAATCAGGCACAAATAAACAGAGTGTGCCAAACTGTGGTTACCCCTTAAAAGGCAGCCAAATGAAGTGAGGTCTTTGCTACCCAAACTAGTATTTTTTTTATCTCCTGAATTTTAACAGGATGATCTAGTTTCTTCTCTGGGACACTCTCCTGTATCTATTGTTTGGCTGGAGGACTGGCACCTACATGTATATGAGAGAGAAAAACAATTTCTTTATGTCAAAGATTGATATCATATTTCAACTGCCTAAGGTTGTTTATGAAAGCCAGGTTTTGATGAAAACATGCCTAAATAATCAGATACTTTGCCTCGATGAATGTATTCCATTTTCAAAATAGATAAGGTCACATCCTATTGCTGGGTTGTAACTGATGTCATGGCAGCCATCTTGGATGAACTTCAACAAAAGATTTCTCGTTTGTTCATCCAACATGGCTACTGCTTCTTTGTCTTTTTATGTCTCAAGGGAATGATAAAAACCCAGCAATGAATGTGAACTTAAATTCTTGTCCACAGAAGATAAATAGTCTACCTACTAAGCCAGTCCCCCAGCCCAATGCTATTAATAGCCTATCATTTTTCTCTTTTTTCCCTCTCATTTTTCATTCTCATTTCTTTTTTCTCAAATTTCCTTTTCTCTCTTCTTGGTCCTTCCCAAGTTTTTTTTTTTCTGAAGTTAATTATTCTGTCTTATAATATCTCCTGGTAGTCATCTTTTCATCTGCTGAGTATGTTGACAGATCTTTGATATCTGTAAGTAAAACAAAAAAGTATTTTAGATAATCTTGCCAATATATCTACACAGTTAAACAGTTATTGGAGTGCATAAGAAGAGTTTGATAGTCTACACATAAAACCACTGTTGACCGAAATGAGAACAAAAACATTGACTTACAAGTCTGTCACATGAAGAATAACCAGTGCTTGACAGGGTATTTACTGTGTTGATATCTCACATCAGTAGTCTGGTTGTGTCAAGCTGTTCAACATGAACAAGATTATGGTTAGAATGTCAATATGAAAACTATAATAAAATAAAAAATAAAAATAAAATATGAAATTTGTTCTGTAATCAAATATGTTTGGGCATAAAGTTTGAATATAAGGAAAAAATGAGAAGAAATTTTGTTGACATGTTTTGTTGCAATAATATCAGTACTGATGATGATCACTGGAGAATGCTCGAAATAGTAAGCAAAATATGTGAACAAAATTTCTTGTTCTTTTATATTGTTCTGTAATATTTCACATAGGCTCTGTGAAGAACAGATAACTGTGGCTTACTGTAGCAGAGCTGGCTTGGTGGTGGACAGATGGAGAGGGGAGGGGCAGGGGATGTGGGCATGCAAGAAGAATTGTTCATTTACAACTTGAGTACCATAGTGTAAGTAGCTTGAGTACCATAGTGTAAGTAGCTACAGATAAATACATACCTAAATACTCTGCAAGCAAGTCTCTTGGATGACCATGCCACAGCCTATATCATGACATCTTTGTACATGTCACAATGGATTACATTCAGTGGTATCACAGGTCATAGTTGATCAGTAACAAGGTATTTTTATCCTCAGATAACAGCATGCGTTACTGGTATCACAGGCCGTAGTATTTTATTCTCAGATCACATCTACATGAAGTCTGGTATGCTGCATTATTTGTACCACAGCATGTCTGTTGGATGACATGCATTGTACACCCATGTTATTATGCTTTCTGTAAAGAAATTACATCACATTCAATACTCTTCCAAACAGATAATCACTGACTCCCCCACCCCTCGGTCCCTTGGGTTATAAATTGCACCCTCCTCAGATCAGGGAGTTAAGCAAAACTTCATTTGTACAACTAAAGTGCGTAATAAATAAGCTTTCGTACTAGATATAATGCTTAGTAACCCAGAGAAGCAGTTTACGAAGACGCTTGAAAGGCAAATTTTAAAAAAATTACACGTTTTCATCAGCTAGCATTACACATTCAACACTTCCATCACAAAACTCGGCTAAAATACCAATTCTTTTCCATATTCTTACCTTTCCTTGGCTTTAAAACGTACTCTAATCGATTAAATACAGGTTCATCGTTGTATTAAGCTTTCTTGTAGCTTAAAAGAGTAAAAAATTAAGCCATTTTGCAGCACTTCAAGATTTTGGTATCTACTTGCACAGTTGCACGTGCAAAATATGTACTCACGTGACTGAAAGACTGGGCACTAGTAGCTTCGCGCATCCCGCAGAATTCCCGCCACAATACTTACAGTCCTTGTAAAGTGTTCTCGCAACATTGCTCTTTATCATGTTAGATTTGTGCGATATTCTCCACAACTATCTGAACTATGGATTTGGTGTCTTACATTTTGATGTTTTTAATTATATCTTGCCCGTGGTTTCGGTTTTTAGGTGTATTGCAGCACTGCTTTTTTTTGCTAGAACGTCTCCACATAAATGGAGACGGGGCCTACGGTTTAACGTCCTTATCCGAGAAGACGTGAAGATCTAATGGTGATGTTACACGGGTCGATTCGCAACAACAATTTTCCGCGCAACGCTTAGTCAAATTGATAATTTTGCGTTAAAAGTTTTTACAATTCATATCAAACATTTGCAACTTGCTCACTAAGCAAAAACATTGCTAAAAATAATTGCGTTTTGTATTTTCGATTCCACGGCATAAACTTTACGGGTAACATTTGTTGCGCAGAAAATCGTTGTTGCGAATCGACCCGTATAACATTACCTTAACCATTTGAAGATGAAATTTACAAAGGCAGCACCTTCTCCTCGACTATTTAAAGACAAATGTTGGTCGGGTCGGGAATCGAAACTCGACCTCCCGCACGAGAGACCGACACTCAACCAACTCAGCCAACCGGACTGCGGCTCCAGATCAGGGCTCCAGAAAATAATTCCGGCCCTGTAATGGTGTTTTTCCAAGAGCTGTACCGTGGATGTTAGCGCGCATTTTCTCTCTCTCTCTCTCTCTCTCTCTCTCTCTCTTTTTCCGGCTATTTTACAAGTATGTATGGAATTCATGAAAGCCGCGTGACTAAAATGAAAAAGGAATGAGAACACACCCCTATTTTCCTTTTGTTTTAGAAGCAGCATATATTGTCACTGCCTTTTTACATTCAACCTGACCATCTCCTTTTAAATTGAAATATCTAGGAAATTGCATTTTCCTGTGATAGGAACTGGACAAGATGTAGGAAAATACATTTTCCTAGATATTTCTTAGATAATGGGGCCCACAGTATATTTGGTTAACCGTTGTGGGTTACCCGCCCCTAGGGGGTAAAGTTTAATAAATAAATAAATAAATAAATAAATAAATAAATAAATAAATAAATAAATAAATAAATATTTCCTACAATCAAATCAAATCACAGGAAGCACAAGTATACGCCTATTTGGTTCTTGTTTATTCTACAAAATTCTTCGTCAGTTTATCAAACGTAATTAAATTACTTTAAAAATCAAACAGTACAATATGAATCAACACGAGCGGATTTCTTAGCAAACTAAGTTCATGTAGCCTTGGAGAAGCCACTCCGGTAAGGGTTCCCTGTTACACGTTGCAATTTGTTTTGCAACTCGTCTCGCAATGGCGTTGTTTAACATACCCTGCATCGCCCAAAATCATTTCGAGGAAACGATTGCAGCGAAGTTTTTCGGCGTTGCGCCATGTAGCACACCCATAATGATCCGTGCAACTTGTTTTGCAATGCGAGACAAGTTGAAGAAACCATTGCACCGTGTAATGGCGCTTTAAGCATCCTTACTCTCCCAAATTTTCCCTTAGCAGGAGAGGGGGCCCTTAGGGTGGTTTCACCAAGGATTCACTATGAGAACCTTATGTAAACATTTATAAAATATGTCCTAGTGAGGGAATTATAACATCAAAAATTCAATACAAATAACTAGTAATGTGAAAATTATTTCCTACATTGTGACTTCAAATGGACGCATTTACTCGGGGAGTTCCCGATACGAACACTAATATCTATATTATCCACATCAACTTAAATAGAACAGTAACAAGCTTTTAACAGAACAAGGCCTCTTACAGATGAACACATAGTTTTGTTGGTGTTGCCTGAGTACAGGCAGGCATAAAAACTCCCATGATGCTTCACGGTTATATGGCAGGAAATTTTCTTCACAGAAAAAAATTCACACGACAATTTCATGCTTATTTTTCATTACCGTCAGTACATCCCTTTGTGCTAATCTGCAAGGCTATAAGATTGAACACGATTAGTAGCTAATAAATTAGTAATCTTAACTTTCCTCTCGAATTTTCGTGCAAAAACTGAACGGCTAGCTATCCGTCGATTGAAAAGTTTTACAAAGTTCGTGAAAATCTTATTTCTTTTGTATCTATCATAACTATATTCTAAAAATATATATGTAAAAATATTGCTGTTTTAAAAAGCTATTTGAAAGTTCACACTTGTCTTTACAAACTTTGGTTCGTATGTCGTTTAATCTTCCACACCTTCGTACATCTTGGACAACTTGTCAAACTTTGATCCCCACTGCTTCAGGAATTCGAACTCTTGTTCGTACTCGTCGTCTTCCTCTTCTTCTTCAATCTCACTGAGGTCATCAACGTCAGAGTCGTCGCCTTCGTAGCGATAGACGTGGATTTCATCGACAGCCAAGAAAACCTGACAAAGATAGAGTGCCATATTAGGGAGTCAGAGTATATTTGTTGGGTGGGACGTTACCATGGTTACCACTACTGTTATCATTGCTATAATCACCAAATCGGTTTTTATCACCATCATCACTTACAAAAACTAAGTCATCACAAGCATCATTATCTCCAATGCCATTACCAAAACCACCACCACCACCACAAACAACAACAACAACAACAACAACAAATCATCATATTCAACTCAAATTCCTTTCAAAGAAGACTACCGGAACTTTCTCTTCGTCGCTGAACTACCGCTGCATGTACACCATCATCTAGATTGTACCATCAGTAACATAGTCATCATCATTATTATCATCATCATCATCATATTTTCCAGAGTATCTTCATCAGCGCCTTTGTCACTCATTGTGATTTGTCAAACTGTATTCATTACAGAACATGTAACGAAACATCCCCATGGCCTGTGGTCCCCACGGCCAACAAACCAACAGCTTACATCTTTATACGACAACGGCTTCATATGAAGTAATGTAACTCACCTCACGATTAGTGATGGTTACTCTCGTAGTAATAAAATCTCCTATATCATCACCCTCAATGTACTTAGTCATCTTAGGCCCACTTGGAGGGCGTTGTCCCGTTAATCCAAAAGTGGGACCATCAGCGGGTGGGGCACCCTCCAGTAATGGCATCTTCTCTGGCACATCAACCATTCCCTCCCCAGGTCGAGAGGGCTGTTTCCTAGGACGAGCTGGTCCAGTAGTCTCTATGTAAGTATACTTCATAAGTTTTGTAATATCGTAGCCAAGGTTGTCTTCTTCCCCTCCTCCTTCGTCGTGGTAAAGTCGAACGTTGTCATGGACATGGCCGTCCGGTTGGTCGTCGACTGGGACGACGAGAGGCTCGGGTCGTCTCTTGAGTAGAACAGCAGCTATGATGGCTAAGACAGCTAGCATTACTACAAGAATTGTGGCGATCACGGCTGGGTTGGCCCATCGACTACCTCTTGTACCTGGGTTAGAAATAATCATTCATCACTATTATTCATTCATCAATCTTTCTAATTTATCGATGATTTATAATGAAACAGTGAGTACTGTGATAAGCCGTGATACTACTACAAATAGTCAAGAAAGAATAGAAAGAGCTCTGATTGGGCATAAGCTAAACTTATATTCAAGTGCATTTTTACTATTATAGTGATTAGAGATTAGTAGCGGTAGACAGACAACTCTGAATGGAATAAAGGATGGTAATATCAAAAGACACTACAATAATTGATCGCAGTACGTACGTGACAGAAATGACACAATATTGCGTGACTCAATTTTTAAGGACAAATGCTTGCGCGACAATATTTTCTAAAAATAGTTAAGCTCATCGATACTGCGTGTTCAGCGTTACTTAACGCGTGACAAATACTTGACTTCGTGACAGCTTTACTTAGATAACGTACCAGGATTAGGAGTCATGACAATAACCCCGCATCTAGGCCCAGTCCATCCTGGTGGACAAATACAATATGGCGGCATGGCATTGACACAAGTCCCACCATTGAGACAGTGGTTCACGACACACGGACAGCCATCCAAGACATTCTGTCTCTTGGCTACAATAGATGGATCGCTTTCAAGGTCAGCTCCATTGACACTGGCACCAGCGATACAACCTGTGGGTAGAAACGATGATGAAAAATTTGTATTGAAATTTTCATATAGTAAATTATATTTATGGAAGATGATAAAACCAAAACCTCGATAAACTGTTGAGATGCGCTACATAATTTGAGTGTGAAATCTTGGACACCCCCACCAAACTGACACTGCCTGTCTGTCCGTCTCAAGCGTCTATTCATGTATCATTTTGCTACATTTGAAATGGTCTGAAATCAACAAACGGTGTATGCATGTGATAGAGAGGAGTCCAGCCTGACTTTAGCTGCTCACAATTGACCGGAAAACGTCAGACGGTAGTCAAGTGGACCCGCTTATATCTATGTGCGTGCGGCAAAAAGCAGAAGAACAACAACAACAACAACAACAACAATATGTTTATTTAGTACCACAATTACATGAATAAATATTTTACATGAATATAACATAAAACGGAAATTTAGGTACAAGCCACCTATAATAACCATATCTGGCTAACCGAGATAGGTGGCTTACATTTTGGTTATTACAGTTATTATGGTCAGATGGATTATTATGACAAAAAGATGAAAATGTAGAAAAAAGAAAACATACAAAATACAAAATACAAGATAGAACGTCTATAGAAAAATACATAGATGGATCAAGTTGATATTAATTAGAATGATTGTATATATTATATTTATAATAAGGTTGATAGTCACCGCTTAAATACTATCAACCTCTGATGAAACTATATAATTAATCAAAGTTGATAGTACTTAACTAGTGCGAATTAGTTTGTATTTAAGATAGCGAGAGTATAAGGAATATCTTTAGACCAACATCGATTGAAATACTAATCGACGTAGGTCTTGAGCAAATCGTTGCTAAGCATTTCCTTAAATTTTGTCCTACTTAATTTTTTTGTAGACTCACTTATTGAGTTCCAAATTTTTGCACCACAAAATTTGATATTGAATTTTCCATAATTAGTTTTAATTTTTGGTAAAGAATAGCTGTTTTTTGATGCTAATCTAGTACTGTACCGATGTTTTTGGTTAACCTGCAAGAAATACGAATCAAAGGTACTAGGCAAGTTGTTTGAGTCATAGTCATACATGAACAGAGCCGTGTAAATAAAAACAAGATCTGGGAACTTAAGGATTTTTAATTTTAGAAAAATAGGATTTGAATGAGCATCGAAGTTGCTAAAAGTCATTAGGCGTAATGATTTCTTTTGAAGAATAAGGAGAGGATTGATTGTTGATTGATACGTGTGACCCCATGCAACAATACCGTAAATCAAATATGGATAGATTAAGCAATAATATAAATTGACTAGGATGTCTAAGTTTACATAATGTCTGGCTTTGCATATTATGCCAATGCTACGTTTTATCTTACTCGATACAAATGATATATGGGACTTCCAATTAAGATGACTATCTAGAGTTATTCCTAAATATTTCATTTCAGTTTCACGTTTAATGTATTTGTTGTCAATTTGCAGACGTATATCATAAACGATTTTCTTTTGCACTGGGTGAAAAACAACGAACTTTGATTTATCAACATTCAGTAGAAGTTTGTTTGCACAGAGCCAGCTATTAACTCGTTGCAATTGACTGTTAATAATTGTTTCTAGAGAATGCAAGTTTTTATTCATGTAGAAAAGATTGGAGTCGTCAGCAAAAAGGTGAAAGTCAAATATATCGGATGAGTTTTGAAAATCATTTATGTACAAGAGAAACAAGATCGGTCCTAGGACTGAACCTTGGGGAACACCACAATGTATTGAAGTCTCGTCAGATTTTGTATTCCCTAGAGATACGAATTGTCTTCTGTTACTTAAATAAGAAAAAAACCAAGTTTGAGCAGTTCCTCGTATACCATAATGATCAAGTTTTTGCAATAAAATCCCATGATTAACCGTATCAAATGCTTTGCTCAAATCGAGGAAGATGCCACACGAATACGCACCCTCCTCGACGGCACATTGAATTTTATCCGTTATCGATAAGATAGCTTGAAGGGTAGAATGTTTAGGTCGAAAGCCAAATTGTTTATTGAAGAGAATATTGTTTTTATTTACAAAGTCTAGTAACCTATTGAAAACTAGTTTTTCAAGTAACCTATTAAATATCGATAACAGCGAAATTGGGCGGTAATTATTTACATCTAGGTGCGAACCTTTTTTGAATACGGGAATCACACTAGCTAGCTTGAAACTATCAGGAACTAAGCCATTAGAGAGAGATGTATTATATATATCTGAAAGGGGTTTCGAGATCAATTTGCCAATTGTTTTTAGCAAATATATTGGGATGCTATAGGGGCCTGTAGATTTTTTAACACTCAGATTGTCAATTTCTTTCTCAATTTCATTTGTAGAGATTGGCGAGAATTGAAAACTTTGTGCTGTAGGCGGTGGCATAAAGTCAAAAGGGGATCTTGATGTTGGAGGAATAGAATTTGCAAGCGAACTACCAATGTTAGTAAAAAACTCATTGAAGGCATTTGCGATTGCCTTACAATCTGTAAGCTCAACTTTATCGATTGTAATTATTTTCGAAGGAACATTTGAATTACCACGTTTATATCCAACAATTTCTCTAATACCTTTCCAGGTATTTTTGAGATTAGATTTATTATCGGCAAAAAACTTTTTGTAATAGCAAGACTTACTTATTTTTATCAAGTGGTTCAGCTTATTTCTATACGTTTTGAATTTATTATGATAATACAAAGACCTATTTCTTAAATACTTCCTATATAAATTGTTTTTGACATCGATAGATATTCTTAACCCCTTTGTTATCCAGGGTTTGGATAATTGTTTAATGTCTTTTATACTTAATTGTTTACACGGAACATGCTTATCGACAATACTAGACAGTGTCGAATAGAATTTGTCAAACCTCCCAGAGGGATCATTAAAGTGTGACAGTTCCTTATTCCAATCGATTGATTTAATTTCCTCAAGAAAGTCCGATTCGTTGAAGTGGGAGTAGTCCCTTTTGTAAATTTTGAATTGCTTGGGAAGAGCTGAAAATTTATTGATAATTAAAAAATTTGGTAAATGATCGGTGAGGTCATAGTATATATTACCGCTAATAGTATGATGTGTAATGGAGTTAAAAAATATATTGTCAATAAGGGTTGCTGAATGGTGAGTGATTCGAGTTGGCTGTAAAATATGTGGGCTAAAGAAATGCGTTTCAAGAGTGTTTAGTAATTCTTCAGTTGCTGAATGAGAAGTATTTAATAAGTCAATATTAAAATCTCCCATAATAACACAGTATTTGTTTTCATTGTTTACTTTTTCTAAACAATTACAAAGATATTCAAAAAAGCTTTCATAATTGGTGTTAGGGTGTCTATAAAAGACACCACAAACGATATTGTGATGAAGGTCACACTCAATCTCAATCCATAGGGATTCGAAATCATTTTGGGTACAAGAAAGATCGCGTCTTAATGAGCTTGTTATATTTTTGGAAACAAAAAAGCCAACACCTCCTGCATTTGATATGCTAGGTTGAGAGAAAAAGCTATAGCCAGGGATTGAATAGTTTTCAAAACTTCCATTTGATGATTTGATTTTCGTTTCAGACAAGCCAATAAGCGAAAAGCCATGATCTAATTCAGAAAGCATATGAGTAAAATTGTCAAAGTTAGCGTTTAAGCTTCTGATGTTAGAATGTAAAATTGAGAAATGCTTTGACGATGTGCAGTTAGATATTTCATAGTTGTTACGAAAATCCTGGGTTGAATAATATTTAAAGTTTGATTGAACTGGGAGATGTGTATCTGGATCCAACCCAGCTAAATCGTTAAGACTAAGTGGCTGAGACATTTCCAATCACGGATCTAGACAAAGTACATTTAACGATCTGATTGCTAACTCGGACGACTGAAATGACAGAGTCTTTGAGTTCAATGATTCTGTTTAGATCAATATAAGTATAGATAAATGTTATATATTGTTCAATACATCAAATAAATTACAGTTCACTTATCTGCAGGCTAATCGTAACCTGAAGTAACGTTGCTGCCAGTGGCTCCATTTAACTTTGGAAGCTTTTCTAGATCCTTGTGTGTTTTAATGGTGTAGACTGGACTTGATCCGTCTTTCCGTAGCATTATTTTCCCGTATTTCGTCCACAGGAATTTGAAGCCGAGCTCCTTTTTCTTCGCTAGACAGCGTTTGAGTAGATCATTATTGCGTCGGGTTAAGCTCTCTGCTATGAAGATCTTTTGGGTGGCACGAGGTTGAGAAGGAGGTAAAGGGAGACTCTGCTCGCAGGGTAGGGTGGCATGTCTCTTGATGCCCAAATCTCTAGTTGTCTTGTTTCGCAATTTTGTTCTTGCACGGTATAATTTGTCGCGTACATCGCGGCGGACAAACTTTACGATTATTGAAGGATCTTGTTTCTCTTTGGAATAGCTAGGAAGGCGGTGGCTGACTGATATATCATCTTTGCCAATATTGACTCCAATCAAGTTGCCAACTTTCTGAACAACTTCATTGGTATCCTCCTCTTGATCTTGGTCATGGCTGAGTGGTATTCCTCTAATTTCCAGGCATTCCCGCCTAATGTACTGTTCCATATCGTCGATGTCTTGCTTGATTTGCTCTAGTTCGTTTGTTGTGTTGTTCCAGTAGCACAAGAGTCGAGTATTCTCCTCAATGATTTTGCTATATTGGCTGTTGGTTTCTTTGACTTTCTTGTTTAGATCATCGAAGGAGTCACTCAGGAAATTCACTGATTTTTCAAGCTCCGCTATCTTATCTAATTTCTCGTAAATCGGCTTTAATCTACTGTCGATAAGTTTCAGAATACTATCTTTAAGTTCTTGATCCATAATTATCGTAATCGAAGAGAGAAAAAGGAAGAAAAGTCAAAAATTTAACATTACGAAATCGGAGCTCTGATCGGAGCTCCTTCCTCCACGACCGCTGAATATCAAGAGAGAAGATAATGCGCGCTTCTCACAATTTTTCATTCTTTCGCATCAGTCATTGAGAAAAATGGGTCCAGGCCAGTCAGACGGATGCTAGATGGCTCGTCTTAAATAGGGAAAGACAAATTTGACAGTACTCACCTCCAAAGTCTCCTATAACTGATGCAGGCGCTTCTCGTCTTGCTCGGCTTTTCTTTGAACCATCATCACTGCTCGACACATGCAAATTCTTCATTGACACGCCCCTAGCGTTGCGCGCAAAGGCTGTCAAACCCTCAGCATCTGAAGCCACTTTCAAGTACGATGCTAAACCCTGGAGACTCGCTAAGGCTCCACTACCAAACTCCATACCTCCATGTTCAACAGTGCTACCCGGCCCTTCTAAGATAGCCTCAACGATACGCACAACTGTCACGTTGGGAAGACCGCCTGCAAACAGCGTTCCACCGCTCATGTCGATAAGCGTGCGTTCTCCACGCGTACTTCCAACGTCGTATCCATTGTAATCAAGCTGGAAGGTAGCTCTGTTGCCACGACGTTGTATGACTACTGAATGATACTCGTTATCGGTGACGTTCAGTTGTGGGAAGTCAAGGATGAGAATACGGGTCCCAATACGCAGAAGGTAACGTATTTTGCGGTCTTTAACCTACCGATAAAATAATTTTTCGTCCGATGAACACGGAAAGTAACTATCATAAATGAGATTACAAAACGTTTGGTCTTATTGTTTTACAGTGACGGGCGGAAATGTTGGAGATTGCGTGACACGTTACTAGTACAAAATCAATTCATGCAAGGCGTGACATCACGTCCATAACATCCATGTGACGTGACAAAGCTTCTAAAACAATGACGTCATAAGGTAACGCAACTTACGTCAACTCGCTGGAACTCAGTCCCCTGACGATTAGCTGAAAGGAACACAACTACAGTCAGACGCGTCGGGCTCCACCTTGACCTGCAGTGCGATATTGGTGTAATATTTGTTCAGTAAGTTCTTGGGTGGAGGTAGCAGCTCACGTCGTTTACGTCTTGATACCTCTAACGAGGTACTGGGTGAAGCTATTGTCCAGGTAGAAACTTGCTTTAGCTCCTACAATGTAATGAGTAAGCATATGAGCACGTGTTTGTACCAGCCCTTATGAGCACGTGTTTGTACCAGCCCTTACTATAGTGGCCCATAAATGCCGTTTACTCGGCGGTTTAGTTGGCTGAGTCATATTATACAGTTTTTTTCGTCCATCACAAACTACAGCCAGATTCATACAGAGCATGCTCGGCCGAAGATGGGTCAACAGCCCGCCTAAGTGAATAGTCAAACCAGCGTCTTGATTGATTTTAAATTTGTTACTCGGCGGTCGTAGCCACCGAGTTGAGGATCCCCCCTTTCTTCGTGTTCTCGTTTTTCTAAATCTTAAGCCCTGGAGAACAATTTGAGGTAAAATGAGCAATAGTTGAGCAAAACAAAAAAAAAAACCTGCTCGCATCTACTTTTCCTTTTTGAGCTAATAGAGGAGCAAGAATTCGATGGCAAAGGAATATGTTTTTTTATTCAGTTCCTGGATATAAAAATTACTCGCGACTTTTTTGGGGTGAATATTGCAGGCAATTTGGATGCGATGTTCGTAACTATTTTTTCTTTTGGCCGAAAAAAGTTGTTGGTAATATTGCTAACAAACAATTGCAAGAATCGTTCCAACGAGTTTTTGGTTTATGAGCGAAAAAAGTTGTGGACTATTTCAGTCGCAAAAATGAATTTTCTGCACTTTTTGTCAAAAAATTGCGGTAATAAACTTAAAAAATAATACGAACTGAAAAAAGACGTCAGGAATTTTACTGACAGAAATTGCTGACAATTTCTTAGAGAGGTGTCGTCTGACTTGAGCGAGTTCAATGCCAATACAAAACTTTCAAAAAGAAATGCTTGCCATTCCACTACTTACTTCCATTACAATTCTTGCCACTGTTGCCAAGATTACACACACAAATACTGTCCTGAGACATGCTGGGCTCACAGTACCCTTTGCCTCCGCAGTTCAGGACAGGGCTTAGCGAGCTCACATCCTTTCGGCGCATTGTTGACCAACAATGGATCTTCCAGGTCGTACATGACTAAATTATCTTTGATGTTTCTTATACAGCCCTCTAAATCCTTTGTAAGGAATCTTGGGGTATTCAAGGTCAGGATTTTGAACTCCGCCAATTTGTAGTGGTCCAAAACCGTCCAGATATCTAAAAGAAAATGTGTACAAAAATAAATAAAGATCTTGGATCATAGAATACAGATCGAGTTAAATGCAAAAATTGCTATACTTGAGTTATGCAGCGCCAGCTTCGCGACTCGCTGATTAAATCAAGGCAATGCGCGACTCGATAAACGAGAGAATGGTTAAGGGATTTGGTGTCACGTAACACTATTTTTTACCCGTCAACTTGCTGCAGTGACAGCATACTTACACAGATCGACCCAAGTACTCTTCCATACACATGGCATGATGACCGATCCTCTTCTATTTGACCATCTTCTTTACGAACAATCTTGGCAGTGGAACATCGATCTATGATGACCTCCACATTCTAGAGAAACATAACATGAGAACTAATAATCAAAATGGAATAAAATGATGGAGAAAGGAAAAAAATACTGAGTGATAGGAGTAACATAGGAGAAGAATGAAGTTGAAGACGTCAAAACTGTGGCGATTAGAAGAAGAGGAAGTAAAAAAGGAGGGGGAAATGCAAGGGAAACAGACAGACAGACGGACGGACGGACAGACAGACACAAGGAAAGTATGGATGGAGAATAAGGAGGAGAAAGGAGGAATGTATGAATGGATGGATACTTGGATTAATAGATGGAGGGACTGAAGGAAGGGTCCAGCAAGAAGGGGGGAATGAGAAAAACCTAGCAAGGGAGGGAGGGGAGGGAGGGACACCAACCTTATGATTCCTTTTTATCTCCACAGTATGCCATACACCATCGTCCAGACGAGGACCTTTGTCCATCTTGATAACAACAGGTTCATGTCCAAGTGAAATATGAGTCTCAATGCGACCATCCACCAAAGGAACTGCAATGAAATCCTTGGCGCCATTGTTACCGCCTTCTGTAAGCGGTCCCTGGTATAACAACAAACCATCTGCTGTCTCCGTGATAAACTCAAACTCTATTTCACTCATCTCGTAAGAAGTCAGTTTATGCAGCCAAATGTATGAGTTTCCGTAGAATGTCCTGGTTGTCAGCTCACAGAGAGGGCCGTGGTAGCCAGCAGGGCATTTACAAACAAATCCTGGGCACTCGGGTACAGTAGTGTGACAAGTACCACCATTGAGGCACGGATTCTCCGGCTTGCACTTTTTGGTTTTGCGAAATATTGGTGAGTAATTGGCCTTGAGGATAACGTCCATGGAGACAATGGTCAAGGAAGACTCTGGAGCCGGAACTTTACCATAGTCACCGCTTGTTACGCTAAACTCTGGTGACGCGATTACTAAGTTTGTACATTTACCAATCTTGCGTTTTTCTTTGGCACATTCGTCAATCCCAATGGCAGAAATAAAAAGCCCTAAGGAACACAAAGGTTTATGTTTGAGTTGTTTGACTGGTAGAAAAGGGGGTGGATTTAGAGGAGGGACTCCAGGGGTGCACAACCCGTCCCGAGACAACTTTGGGCCTTTTTCTTCTCAATACTTTTCAAAAATATTCTCTGGACCTTCTGGACAGTTTTCTCTAACTCTGCACCCCCTCCTGATAACATTATCCTAGAGCCATCCTCGAAAAGTCCAGTAAACGTTGCATTGCAGACTATAATTATCTCGGAGTCAAAAATGGACAGAAAAAGGTAAGGTTAGTTAACGTTAGCAACTTATAACAATCATTCATCACAAAGCTGAAGCCAGCAGTGCGCAGTTTAAATACCTCTCTCTCTCTCTCGAGTGTTCCGTATGCTTCGTATTATTGGTACAAAAAGGCTCAAAGCTACACGGATTAGAAAGCAGTCAGAACAAGAGTGTGTGAGGTCACAGACCTCTCGCTTTGCAGCTTTCACAGTTGCTCTTCGATCTTAAGGCCCGCATTCGTACACCCAAATTTACAATCTGGTAGAACCTCACTATCTTGAATTCAGGGGGAAATAACAGCACGAGAATATGGGGTTTCGAGATAAACGACTGGACAAAGAATCAGTGCAATGGGTTAACAAAGGACATAGCTGGGAATTATATGAAGTTCGGTCTCAGAATGAAGTTCGGGATAGTGAGGTCATGCCAGTCGACTTACCAAGCTTTTTAATATCATCTTGTTTCTTTACAATAGCATTGATAACATCTAAAGGACGCATATACTCGTTTTCTCCTTTCTTGACAACGAAAAACACATTGGATGAAACCAACATATCAGTGGCTTTTTGCACGCTGAAGACTTGAACCGAGTCACTTGACACGCCCAGGATATCCGATACAGTCTCAACAAAACGGTCATGATAGTCCCCAACGAAGTATCCTGGCTTTCTCATATCAAGAAATTGCATAGCAACAGCATTTTCCACGGCTTTGGAATCAATACGACGAACGAGAACATCCACATTCGAAGTCACAGTAGTACCCCCTTGGTTGATGCTAAACTTAAGTTTATATCTACCCAGGGGGATATCCTTGGGTGCAGTTATGTCACCATTGTTGCTATTAACTTTAAAATTCGAACCCGGACTTTGGGACTCTAGAGTGTAGGTGTTCTGATCTCCATCAAAGTCGTCATCCTTGTAGTAAGGTTTCCCTATAACGCCGCCCTTGAATTTTCCGTTATACGCGTTCACGATGATCAACATAGACCCGTCACTCGGAGAGTTGTCATTTTCGTCCCCGACATCAACGTAAATATATGTAAAGTTAGTCAATTTGGGTGGCAGACTCTCAGTTGCCAGTACACCAATCTTCCAGGTTGGGTTTTTCTCGCGATCGAATGGGCCGGACGAATAAACAAGAACACTGTCGTTGGTTTCAGTGGTTGTGTCAATTTTGAAATTGCCGCCTTGTGTTCCATTGATGAGTCGAAATGTGATGGATCGACCTGGAACGTACTCATCTGGGTCAATAGCGCTGAGCTTAGTCACAAATTGACGGTCGTTGTTGTTTTCTTTGATCTTTGCAACAAATACCGGTGGTACAAACCAAGGTCCATTATCATTAACGTCCTTAATGGTCAGCCATACGTCCCCTGTACCAGTAAGTCCCCCAGGGTCCTTAGCAGTGACCTGCAAGTGATGTACTGGTATGGCCTCTCGGTCGATAGGCAAACGATTAGTGATTATACCAATGCTTCGGTTTTTAGGGTCTGATTTGATTACAAAGATATCATCAATGTTACCACCGGTGATGGAGAACGTAATATTCCCATTACTACCGCTGTCCTTATCGACCGCAGTCACTCTAATGATCTCTTTTCCAACATCATCAGTCTCTGGTATCGTCTTGTTATATTGCTTAGGGATAAAGATAGGCGCATTGTCATTAGCGTCTAGGACTTTGATTTCAACATAAGCAAGTTCTTTTCCTTTCTTAGGAGGATTCCCCCTATCATAAACCTCCACCGTAAGTCTGTACAACTTCTTTGTCTCATAGTCGAGCATCCCCGATACGAGGACCGACCCGTTGTACGGGTCAAGGTAAAAAGCATGCGGGTCATTCCCGTTGATTACCACGAACTCAAATTCCGCATTAGGTCCTATATCTTTGTCTGTAGCACTAACCGCAGTCACTCTAAATCCAGGTGGTGCGCGCTCTGATACCTCTCCATAATAAGTCTTCCTGGTAAACACTGGTGGCCAGTCATTATCATCTGTAATGATAATAGTTGCGTCGATCTCTCCTTTAAGATTTCCACCATCCGTTGCTTTAACTCTGACCTTAAAACGATCTGGTGGTTTTTCTCGGTCAAACGTTGTTAGCGTGGTGATCTTTCCTGTGGCGGGGTTGATTTTAAATTTCCCACCAGCGGAGTCAGTCAAGGCGTAGGTCACCTTGGCGTTGTTTCCTGCATGTGGGTCGTCATCGTCAACGGCTTGGACGTACATTACGCTGGTTCCCGCGGGCTGGTTTTCTTTGACGTAACCAATGTATGGCGATGCAGGGAACCTTTAATGAATAAAAATATCGAACATCAAGCTACGGTAATACGAGCAACAAAATCACTCAATTTGTCTCGCAACATTGCTGCGAAACGAGTTGAAGAGCGATGCTGCGCGTTTTTCCACCCGAAAACAAACTTGTCTCGCAAAAAAATAGTTTGCTGCAAGTTGAAAAAGTTTGTTGCAGCAAGTAGACAGTCGCTCTACTTTTTGCAACAAAATTTCATGATGTTGCGCGCATCGCTCTTCAACTCGTTTCGTAGCGATGTTGCGAGACAAGTTGAGTAATTTTGTTGCTCGTATTACTGCACCTTAAAGTTATTGGATTTTTCTGACGCGCGCACGCGCTTCTTATCGTGCCCGTAAAATGTGCAACCGTACAATTCACCGATTGGCTCCTAGCCGTCACGCGAGTACTTCATGATACCGCAGATACAAAATTGTTCGGACATTGTAACGGAATTCTCGTATAAATGTACAAACGTTTCCATAATTTATCGACTTAATATAACTGGATTTACAATTGTTTTGTTGTTTTTATTAAAATATAGTTCTAACCTTACTTTGAAACAGTATTTTCAACAATTCATTCGATAACTAAACGACCCAATGTAGCTGGAAAAGTCTGTACATTTATACAACAATTCAGTGACATGTCCAAACAATTTCGTGACTGTAACATGAAGTAATCCACGTGACAGCGCGAGCTAGGGACCAATCGGTGAATTGAACAAAAACTGACACCAAAATCAAAGAGCAAACAGAGCGCTCTGAAGACTACTCGAAAAAACTTTATCGGGTTAATGTGCTAGTTAGTGGGCCCGATGTGTTATCAAGTCTTTCGAGAAAGGCCCCTAGTTACAAATAAGGCTGAGAGAGAATGATGGAGTGGGGGTCAGGATCACAATGCCTTGGGCTCCAAAAATGGGATATACTGTAAATGACCGAATTAGTCCTCCTAGGCTTATGCACTATAGTCCATACTATGGAATGATGCATACATGTTTTATTCCTCTTACTATAAGTATAGCCTATAACACTAAACATGGCCTATAAAACACTAAAGATTGCTGTCCAGGGTATTAAATTTATCATCTTTCAAGCCGGAGAACTCAAAATTTGATCAAACATCACTAACTCTGTTTTTGCACTGACTGTGTCAATTTGGAAATTGGCAAGCAAGGGTGGCCGAGCGGGTCTGTCACCTCAACTGTCCCGGGTTCGATTCCCGGAAGGGGCATCACGTGACTTTGTGACTAATCACGTGAGTTTGTTAGTTCGTTCGTTCTCCCTTGCTTCGAGGGTTTTCTCCGAGTCCTCCAGTTTTCCTCCCTCAGTAAATACGGACTAGTGAGCTAAGAATTGTGTGCATGGGGTAATAGAATGTACTGGTAGTGTTAAACTTTAAATTACCTTGGCGCATTGTCATTTACATCTGTTAAATTCACCATCACATCCGCATATGTCTTGTACTTTCCATCGCTGGCGATGACACTAAAAGCTTTAACAGGAGATTCTTCGCGGTCGAGCTTAGTCGGCCCAGTCTTGATGTCTCCAATGTATGTATTGGTCTTACCAACACGCCGGGTAGTCACGGTAAAGTAACCTTTTCCCCGGTCGTCCAAGCTAAACAATATGGACGGCCCGTCAATATCGGAGGCAGTTACCGTGGTAACAGCGACGTCTGGTCTGGTGTTTTCTTGAATCACTGATGTATATAGTGGTTTGGAAAAGACTGGCTCGAGATCATTGACGTCGGTGATCTGGAAAGACAAGTGAGAAACAATTCATTAGTGATCATCATTATCTTTTTTGTAGGTTTTTCAATAGGCGAAGAGCCACCAGGTGGAATCTATTGAATAAACCATTATCACCATCATCATCATCATCATCATCATCATTTTCATCCTCATCATTACCATGAGGCACTATAAAGGATGGCAGGAAATATTCAGCGAGTGTACAAAACATTCTCTACTTTCTACTCTCTTTAGCAAGGACTTGGATTCATCATTATCAGAATGATCAACACAATAGGGCCATTTGAACCTATATATCTAAGGAACGACTTAAACAAGACGCGAACTACGCATTTGTCCAGGACGCGACACTTTGTGTCCTAAGATGCGTCTTATTTTCGTTTGTTTAAATGGTCCTAATGATTCATTAGTAATGAGGCTTGTATTAGCTAGGTTTGAAGAAAAGAATTGTGAAAATGGGACTCGACCCACTACAGCAGGGATCGTAACAGTGGGGGACCTACTGCATGAGAACAGGAGAGCACAACAAGCAGACTGAGACAAGCACGTCACGTGATAACGAGCAGACTGAGACAAGCACGTCACGTGATAACGAGCAGACTGAGACAAGCACGTCACGTGATAACGAGCAGACTGAGACAAGCACGTCACGTGATAACGAGCAGACTGAGACAAGCGGATCACGACGAGTAGACAAAGACAAGCACGTTAAAAATTCTTTTGAAAATTATCGTTGACGTCGTAAACGACGTCAAGAAGAAACGAAAAAACAAGCGAAACGGCGTCTGAACGAAATGGCGTCGCGACGTTGTCACGGTAGTCACGCAACGAACGAATGTGATTTATTCGTCACGTCCTGTTCTCGCGTCGCGTCGCGTTTGCTAAATCACTCTAATAATAAAAAGATGTCCTACCTTAACAGCAACAGTTGCTTTATCGCTGTTCTTGCCATCAGTTGCTGTTATCTCTAAATTGTACGACTGAACACTCTCGTAATCAAGGTCATTCATCACCACCAAAGTTCCCTGATCAGCCTCCGTCTTAACAACGAATCTTCCCGTCGGGTCTCCCTTGGATATAAAATACCTGAGTTTTGCATTATCACCAATGTCTTTATCCGTCGCGAAGACACTCAGAATTGATTTTCCTTCTTTGGCGTCTTCTGGAGTCGAACCCGAGTAACTACTTGGTGAAAACACGGGCGGCTGGTCGTTCACATCGACCACGTACACGGTCACAGAAGCCGTCTCGTTCAGGTTACCCCCGTCCGTCGCCATCACAAGGACAGGATAGTTCCCTTTTTTCTCTCTGTCAAGTTCAATCTTGGTGGTAATTTGCCCTGATTTAGAATCGATCGCGAAGGTGTCTGTGTCACTGGTGAGTTTGTAGGTTATTTCTCGTCCTTTTCCTGTGTCCTTATCGTGTGCAACCATGTCAATAACGGCTGTTCCGGGGGGAGCATTTTCAAGAACCCGCGCGTCGGATTTCAGCCCTAATTGAAACTTTGGCGCAACGTCATTGACGTCTGTGACCTTGATGTTTACTTGACAGGTCGAATACAGCGCTTTACTTTCATAAACTTCTTTAGCCATAAAACTCATTTTATATTCTTTATCCTCTTTCAGTTCATAGTCAGCTTGAGTTCCAGTTTGTATCTGTCCAGTTTTCGCGTTGACTCTAAACAGCTCATGGGCAAGCGGATTGGTGTTAATAGAGTAGTAACGAATGGTGCTGTTAGAGTTCGTAGGAATGGCTTTAATAGTCAACACTGAAGTTAAGGTAGGGGAATTTTCTTTGACTGATCCTCGGTATGTTGACTGGGTAAATTTAGGAGGAGCAACGTCTGTGACGACAATTTCAATGTTCGTGGTATGTTGCTTCTTTTGTCCTGGTTGTTCGCCAGCTTTGGGTTGCTTGTCGCGGACAGCGGCTGTCAGATGAAGTGTTCTTTTGTACTTCTTGAGATTACCATTGGTGAAAATCTCTCCAGTAGAAGCATCAATTCTGAATAAGCCGACATCATTTTTCTGGAGCGAGTATTTCACTTCAGCATTGGAGCCTCTATCATTGTCTGTTGCTTTTACTGTTAGAACCTTGGTGTTGTTAGGAGCTGTATAGATTACGCTACCATAGTAACTAAGCTCAGCGAAGTACGGCCTATTGTCATTCACGTCGAGAATGTTGACCGAAAAATAACAGTAGCTCAAGAGTCTTTCCGACGGCTGCTGGGAGTCTAATCCGTCCTCTGCTTTGATGACAATGTCACGTTTGTCTTTGTGTTCTCGGTCAAAACTCACTCTGGTTTTAATTTCTCCCGTCTTTGAATTGATATCAAAAAGAGTCTGTGATTCTGCTCCCTCTATGGTGTAGGTGATTCGCCCATTTTTACCCCGATCTTGGTCGGTGGCTTCAAGTTGAGTCAGTCTTTGTCCAATGGGGAGGTTTTCTTCGATGGGCACTGGGGACGTAGGACAGTTTTTGAATTTAGGTCGGTGATCGTTGGCATCAATGATGTTCATTTTGACATTGACATCGTTGCTGTTTTGACCTTGGCCGTCATCTGTGGCCTTTACCTAAAAAGAAAAAAAGGGATTCAGTTGGATTTTTTAGGGTCGATTATCAAAACGATGCTTAAACCTTAGACGAGATCTGTCAATTGTATAGAACAATAGAAAAATACTGGTTAAGACTTAAGAACGATTTGAATAATGGCCCTTAATGTCTGAATATTAATCGTTGAACCGACGGACGGACCCGATGACGGCGGACTGACAGACCAATAGACGGACCAACAGACCAACAGATAGACTGGCTACCCGGTTCACTGGCTGACTGACGGACGGATGGACATACGGAGGGGTGGAAAATTGACCGTAGTGTACGTAGTTGGTGCTTGGGAAAGAGGAAGGGAAGGAGTCATAATAGACCTACCTTCATAGAGTATTGTGTCTTAGAACTTGAGCTAATGGCTTGTTTTAACTTGATAACACCAGTACCGGATTCAACGTCAAACTGGCTACTTCCACCTGAGACAGCATAAGTCATTTTATCTCCATCTTTGTCGAACGCTCTGACGACAGCGAGTGGGACATTTACAAGGGCTTTCTCAGCAATATCAAACTCGTAGGCGACTTTAAAGAACACTGGAGAATGATCATTAACATTAGTGATGGACACGTTGAGGTAGCTCAGTCCTTGGTAAACCTTGTCGCCTTTGTCTGACGCAATAATCTTTAACAAGTGATATTTTTTCGTCTCGTAATCTAAAGATGTAGCGACGGTTACATCTCCAGTTTTGGGATCAATGGCAAATTTTCCTTTGCTTGGTGATATGCTATAAACTATCTGCCCTTGGGCGCACTCACAGTGCGGGATGCAATCACAGTCGTAAGCTTTGGCTGTGTAGATAATTGTTCCTACACCCGTGTTCTCTTGGACCTGTTTCGAAGACAGGATAGTCTGGAAGTAAGGCACGTGATCATTAGCGTTAATAACATCAATACGGACATCTACCGCTGATGATAATCCATTCTCGATTTGCTCCACAGCTTCCACTTTCAAGTTATACACAGACTGATCACGCTCATAGTCTAACAAGGAATTCAGTACAATATTGCCGTTTTCCAAAGCTTTAAACTTGTCCCCAGTGTTTCCTTGAATGATACGGTAATCGAGTCTTGCTCCTGATACACTTCGAGCCTTTACTGTACCAACGAGTGTCAAGTACTTTGCATTCTCGGAGACCTTGAAGTGGTAGCTAACTTGAGTAAACTGTGGAGATAGTTGTCCTGATTTCGAAGCGTCAAGATTCAAAATAATCGAATCACTCATAAGCCTTGGAATACCATAATCGAAGGCTTTGACTGGCATCTTGTAGCGCTTGTCTTTCAAAGGTCCTGCTACTTCGAGCTGCTTGGTTTTGGGGTTGATAGTAAATGGAGACTGGGGAAGAGAACGACGACGTCTTCGCTTGCTTGTGTCAGGTGATTCAAGCTGGTATCCCACAAGTCCACTGGAGCCTCCGTCATCGTCTTCTGCGTTCAGCTGGTACACCTTTGCGCCTGCGCGAGAATTAGTATTCACCTGGCGAATTCGTGACTTGGTAGTGAAGTAGGGTACATTATCGTTGACGTCCAACACCGTGATTTCGACATCGACATCGTTCGTTAACGAGCCACCGACCTGCTTCTCTCGTACGGTTATTGAATGGAAACGTTTGGTTTCATAATCCAACGACGACAACAAAACCACATCACCATTACTCCTGATACTGAAATTGGCTTTCTCGGGGTAGAGCAGACCGATGGTACCGTTTGGTAGGTAGCGAGGAACACGTGCTATGATACTCCCAATAGGGGTATCCTCTCGTACGTCTACCCTAACAGGGTCTTGATCTGGTCTGTAGTGCACAAACACTAGTCTCACATCCACAGAGTTCTCCTGTGGGGGTTTCCCATCGTCTTTAGCCTTCACTTTGAATTTGAATGGTGTTGGGATGTCATCGAGAGGTTTTTTCGCTCTCAGATTCCCTTTGGGATCAACTTCAAAATATTCTTTCGCCTTGTCATCGAGCTCATATGTAACATTGTCTCCTTTATCTTTGTCTACGGCAGCCAAGGGCGTGACAATTTCACCAACATGAATATTTGTTGGTCTACAAGTACCAATTGCTTTGCGGTCGACTTGTCCATCTTTCTCTCCCACAAACGTAGGTTTGTTGTCGTTTGTGTTTACCACGTTAATGATGAGTGTGACAGAAGCGCTTCTGTAACGCGTGTCACGAGCTGATATTTCAAGAACGTAACGCTGCTTTTTCTCGTAGTCAAGCGTACGGGTAGCGTACAATTGTCCTAAAAATACAGATAAATCAATGTAAGAAAGTATATAAGAGAAAAGACCGAAAAATAAAGAAAATAGTGAGTGAACACGCAGAACAAAACAAAATGAAATGAAACAAAACGGAACAAAACAGCAACTAAAATTGTCTCTTGAAAGACAAAATCGTATTCATCGATTAAGCTTAATTGTTTTTAAGCTATATATATTTTTACTAAAATTTTTAATTTCATATCACATATATATCTATATTTATTATCTAGCAATATCTATATTTATCTTTTGTTAATTTTATATATATATATTTTTCTTTTTGTACTATGTATGTATAAAGTTATTATTATTATTATTATTATTATTATTATTATTATTATTATTATTATTATTATTATTATTATTATTATTATTATTATTATTATTATTATTATTATTATTACTAAAACAAAAAAGGGACATACAGACAGACAAAGACGTAAACTGAAGACAAAATAACGACCACGATAACGAGTGGCAATAAAAAAGTAGAAAAGAAATCTGATATAAACATAAAGTGAATTCAAAAAGAAGGCTGAAGAGAAAAATAGATGACAAAAGCAAGGAAGGGGAAAAAAGATGAGAGCACAAGGATACAACTATGAGTGTGCGAGTGAAAAAGTAAAGCGAGAAGGTTATCAATTCATGTTACTGTAACCCTCTATGAATCCCAGTTCCCGTAGAACGGCATAATCATCTGGCTCGGCCGTAACATGTATTCATACCCCCGTGAGAATATAACGGTTTATCCATACCAGTAGACGGGTTAATGGTAAACATCAAGTCTTCATTGCCAGATATAATGGCATAAGTTAACGCTTCGGACGTGGCTGCTTTAACACCTGCAACACGATTCCCAGCCGTGACACCCTCTAGAACATAAACCTCCACAGGAGATACAACGAACCGTGGTGGTCCATCAGGTAAGAACACATTGACGTCTACATTGACGGTTGCTTCTTTAGGCGGCACACCCTTATCTGAAGCCTTGATTTTGAGCGCGAATTTATGATCAACAACAGTTGTTAAGGATTTCTTAACGGTTATGAGACCTTGGTTGTTGATTTGGAAGGCATCTCCGTTGTTACCGTCTGTGATTGTGAACTGGATTTCACCATTAGAACCACTGTCCAGGTCAGTTGCGTGCACTTGGATAACAGAACGTTTAACGGACGCATCCAGGGCAACCTTGCCTCGGTAAGAAGCAGCAGCAAAAACTGGAGGATTGTCGTTGACGTCCTTGACTTTGATGTCTACTTGAGTAATTGCTGAGGAGTGAAGAAAATATGTTACAAAAGGATATATTGACAGTCAACCACCGTCGCTGTCACCATTGATGTTAACCACCACGACACCACCACCCAACCAAGCCTTATCAGATACCATCACATTTTCAAGTTAGCTTATTACCCTAAGTTTAACTTTGGTTACGTAACTGCTACTTACAGCTCTTTCTTATCTGTGAAGCACCATCCGCTGCCGCGTCTGTGGCCTTGATAAATAAAGTGTGTTTGTTAGCATTTTCGTAATCCAAAGACTTGTCGACATTTAATTGTCCTGATTTGGAGTCGATCGAGAAATGATCTTTAGTTGCGGTGTCGATACTTTGGAGGATTTTATAAGAGATCACACCATTCGGGCCTGCGTCCAAATCGGTCGCAGATACAGCGGGAGAAAGAGGAGTTGCTGAAATAACAATACAATAAAATCAATATACACTGTCTGGTAACAATAATAAGGTGTTTGTGTGTGAGAGCTGAACTATCATGTCTCTATTAGAAAGGGTTCATTTTACAGTGATCAGCTCTTACAAACCAGAAGTGTCTGTTTTAGACCTGAGAGGCGCAGCCTTAAAATTAGCTTCCTGTGGTGCACAGGGTTTCCAACGAGAAAAAATATCAAGCTATAGCTTGAGCCTCCTGTGGAGCAAAGGGATGCCAATTAATAAGATAAACCAGTACGTACCTTTATTCTCCTCTATTTCAAGGGTATAAACGTTTTTGTCAAAGTACGGCGGCTCGTCGTTCACATCCTTAACCACCACATTCACCAAGGTCTCATCAGAGTTCTTACCCAGTTCTACTCGGACTTTTAACTGGTAATTAGATATCCTCTCTCGGTCTAGGCTTCGCGCCACATATATACTACCCGTGCCGTCAATACAAAATGTTTTGTCCTTGTTTCCAGACACGAAGGAGTATTTTAAGAAAGCCCCTGGTTTGCTGTATTCAGCTTGGATGCTGCGAGGTACTTGACTGCCTGGCTTTGCGGTCTCCAAGACTGCAACTGTGTAAGAATTAGATTTGAACCTAGGCGGGCGTGGTGTGTTTATTACTTGAACATTAAAGGTAAAGTCGGTGGATTGTGGACTTGATCCACTGTCTGATGCTTTGACTTTTATTGTGTATTTGGCAGCTGATGAATACCTGTAAAGAGACTTCTTGTTATAATAGTGTTTTACAGCGCGAGGCTCAAAACAGTTACCAGCTTTAATTATTTGACTACTTGTGTCTCGCGATCCTTAGATAAGACTGCAATAAGGTAAGAGAATCCTCGGATGCTGATTGGGTGATTACTCTCTCAAATGAATGCGAATACATTATAGTTGTTCATACTTTTGGGCTTTGCGCTATAAATCTCAGAATAGGGCTACTGCCAATCTCGTTCCCAGAACCCTATTCCCTCTTACGCATGCGCTGGGAACGAGATTGGGCTACTGCTTCCAATACTATTCCTAATACTAGCCGAACTTGTACTTAGTAAATCTATATTCCATATCGACAACCACGATTACATGACCAGGAGACTGACGTACGCGCGTCACGTGATGCGACATGTTGTGCCGCATTTGGGCTATTTTTAGACCACCAGCCACTTGCGCATGCGCTAAAGTCGAGTTCTAAAAATAGCTGGAATGCGGGGAAGCACATCAAAGGCTGGCCAAAGGTTTTTATAATGGCACGGAGTCTAAGTCTCTTGATTATACTTTCAGTGACTTCTCAGGAGAGTCACGAATCTAACTGAGAACCTCATGCTCATAGATCGAGGAATTTGGTATGAGTGACATAAAGCATAGACGTTTGGTTATGGTGTCGATACGGAAACGTAATCAGAATTTAACGTTACAAACTCCGCAGAGTTACGGTGAAAATGTTCTTGTGGCATCCCCAATTCGTATGAAATTTACTCTAACAAGCACGTCCTTGGGGAAGTCCCACCCCCCTTTCGCCCTGGGTCCCGCAGACGTAACAAGCATCAACCATGGCTAAGTTTTTATTGCCATTACTGTTATCCGCTCTACTTACACAATTTCTTTGCTGGCTCTGATTTCTCCCGATTTGGAATCCACTGTAAAAGGATAGTTAGAGGTACTTTCGGCGGTCACGACGCTGTAGGTTACGTCGCCATTCTTACCATCATCTGGGTCAAACGCCAGAGCCTGTAACCATAGAAACAACATCAGTAAAAGTTTTGGAAAGATGAAAGAAAGAAAAAACCGAAAAAATTTGATAACGAGAGAACTTGAAGCCTAACAAACACAGGAATCCCGACACTCACCTTGATCATCAAAGTCCTATCTGGTGTGTAGTTCTCAATTGTCACGATCTTAGAATTTCCTTCAAAGGCAAACGTTGGAGAGTTATCATTGATATCTGTCACAGTGACCACCCCTTCCACATCCGTAGCCATGGCAACCGATCCCCCAGAATGCTTTGCGCGTATGTGAAGCGTATACGAAGCAGTTTTCTCGCGGTCTAATTCTGATATCAGAAGGACTTGTCCATTGTTGCTATTGATTGAAAACATTTCTTTTCCGTCTTTAGCTTTATGGCCTCCAACTAACTCGTAAGTAATACCAGAAGCTGAGCCCAATTTCTTTGCTCCTACTTTAAATACTTGTGTATTTTTAGCAGCGTCCTCCGGTAGGCTCTTAGTGTATTTTGAACTATCGAATTCAATGGGTCCGTCACTAGGGCCATAGACGGACACGTAAACAGTCACTGTGGACGACCGCGGCTTCTTCGCTGTAAAAACAAAAAAATATTCAACATTAGACTTTAGTCCCACGGTGCACATTAATGCGTTTACGTTAGAAAAAGGATACGTTTCAGTGCGTGTTTGCCTTGTGCCCGAAAGTGTTCGTTGTTTAAAACACATTCGTTGAAAACAGTTTCCAAAATGGAGACATTTGAAAATGGATCCTCTGTATCAAAGTGGACAGCGACTGTATTTGGTATGAAACGTGCGCGCATGTCTTTGTACAGGGATATAAACACGTTGAGAGATGTGGAGCACAATAAAAGCGTGAGCAAGCTCAGTTATGAACAGGCGTACCCGCGTAGTCCGTTCCGCATCGTGTTGCACGTTTTGTTGGTCAAAGTGATGTCTTATCCAATCAAAACGCTGAAACATGGCACAACACAACCGCACGGTAGAGCATTTTACAGTCATACGAAAACGAGTTAAACTAGTTAGTAAAACGAGTTGAACTAGTTAGTAAAACCAGTTAAACTAGTTAGTGAAACCAGTTAAACTAGTTCGTAAAACCAGTTAAACTAGTAAAACCAGTTAAACTAGTTAGTAAAACCAGTTAAATTAGTTAGTAAAACCAGATAAACTAGTTAGTAAAACCAGTTAAACTAGTTAGTAAAACTAATTAAACTAGTTAGTAAAACCAGTTAAACTAGTTAGTAAAACCAGTTAAACTAGTAAAATATCATGTTCTCACCAATGTCAGAAGCAGTAACCAGCAGTTGGTATCTCACATCAGGTGATAGTGATAAAGCACTTGATAAAGTACTGCCACTTATCTTGAACCTAAAAAATTCACCATAAATGATGTAACACTTTTGTTACTCTTTCATAAGAGACTTTTCATTCTTCGTTTGAAAGCGATCACCAGAGAGGGAGTTTATCCCTCTCCCTCTTCATCTAAATAATTGGTACTCCTTGCCCCTCTAAATACCCCTCCCTCCAAAAGACTCCGTTCCATAAACGAGCTACGCGAATCGGACAAAAGTCTACACATGGTTGCAAGGTCTTGAACGAAGAGGACTGCTGACAGAAATTCAAGAGGTGATAAACAAAACCGCACGGAGAGCCTCTTTAAAATGATTGCGCACAAGTTAGTAAGCTGTCCCCATCCGCAATTCTTCGTCGATACGGTGAGAGGACATGCAGCAATTTGTGCTCATATCAACACTAACCTACGTAGCGGCAGTGGGGGAGGGGGAGGGGAGGTTAAAGGTAGCGGTTCCTTCCATTTTCCCCTCCCCTCCCCTTTCCTTCTATCCCTCCCCAAGAGGCGATATCAACCTCTTACCTCTGTGATTGATCGCCACTTTTCAGTTCATAACGTACATCCCCATTGGTACCAGCATCTCTATCAATGGCTGAAATCTCCACAAGGCTACGACCTACTGGAGTATTACTAGGTACAGACGCCCAGTAAGATGTCTTAGAAAACTCAGGTTTATGGTCATTCACGTCGACCACCTCAACTTCGACCTTTGCTGTAGCAAACAAATGTCTGTCATTTTGATCAGTTGCTTTGACATCGAAGGTGAACTTGGGTGTTTCAAAGGCATCTAGTTTCTTTTTCACGGTAAGTCTACACTCTTTATTACTCTGGGTTACACCGAAATGCTCGATGACTTTTGAAGATTTCACGTTTTCCAGTGTGCATTCAAATTGATCACCACCAGTGTCAGCATCAATAATGCTCATTCTGGAGTTAGGTGTAGTTGGTACTACATTAGCCCCCGCTTTTGTGTTTTCTGTGATGGATATCTTGTAAGAATCCTGGCTAAAACTGGGCGCGTCCGGGGCTTCCGTAATTTCCACAGATAAAGCAACCTGTCTCTTTCTTGACGAGCCACTGAATGCTTCGATACGTAGATTGTATCTATCGACATCTTCGTAGTCGAACGATCTAGTGGAGTACAATCGACCTAAAGACGGGAAAAACTTTAGTATACAAAATCAGTCAATCCATCCATCCACCCATTGTTTTTCCGTTCGTTTGTTTGTTTGTTTTCGTTCGTTCTTTCGTTTTCGTTCTTTCGTTTACTTGTTCGTAAACAGTTAAAAGCCTTAGTACAAAATCAATCCATCCATCCATCCACTGTTCATTCGTTTTTCGCTCGTTAGTTCTTCTTTCCTCTCTTCTATTCGCCGGGCTTTTTTTTCCCGACTAGGTATTCTAAATGCGCGTATTGCGGTAAATTTCAAAATAGACTGTCTGATCCATCAATTGAACAATCAATCCATTTTACTCAAAAGAAACCGCAAAATGTTATTGCTATTTGACTTGTTGGTGCTAAAACAAAAGCCGCTCACAGCGCGAACCATTGACCTTGTGGTCTGGTACTTCAATGTTTCAAGAACAAAACTTAACTCATGTTTCCAAGTGTTTCCATAACCACAGTTGACAAAGAAATTCCTGGATTAACTCTTTCAACTTTCTACTTATCAAATAAACATTTGACATTCCATAATGTAAAATTACCAATTTTCAGTTCACAAATTCAACGTCAATTAACATGACCATCGATTTTAAAAGCTTAAGCATTACATTAATTGTTATGTAAATGTTTTTGCTTTACCACGATCGAAAACGAGTGCAATCTGTTTATCTATTTCGCGCTCCAGAGAGAATTATCAGATACTATCAAAGTGTTCAAAGTATTCGGAATGATTGATATTGAAAATTAAATTAAATTTTTAATTAATAAAAATTTTGAATTAATAAAAATTTTGAAAACAAATATATATTTAAAACTGTTCAAATAGGAAAGTTGGACTAGACCTCCTGGCTCAGTTTTAATATCTTCTATGAAGATCCGTCGCGACAAAAATTGTCACACCAGACACACTATGTCAGTTTTATAAGAGTTGCTGCTTGGTCGAAACTAGTGACAGTTTTTCTAAAAAAGCAAACAAAAGTCACAATATTTTAAAGATATCAATAACTATAATGCGAGATTAATACATAACTATTACCACTACAAAAATATGAAAACAGAACATTTCTGTAGAATGACGTCGAGATTACTAAACAATGACTTTTTAAGAGATTCATAAATTTATTCAAATATTTGATTATAGCCATAGATTGGAATTTATTAACTGAGTAATTGTTTTGACTCCGGAAACACAAACAGACAGTTATAAGCTATAAAAATTGTAAGGAAATCGTTTTCTATAAATTACTTGCTGTAAACAATATTTTCAAAGAACGTCTATTTTTACTTAGCTACTCAAGTCTAGATAATTTGTTTATTTACAATATTCGAAAACGTACAATTCCGAAGAACGGCCAAGACTCGAAGCATGAATAAATTTAATTCCGTTGTTAAATACGGAGCATGCATGGCAAATAATATAATAATCTTTAGATTTTGAGTACTGGAAACTTCTATTTTTGCCCGCTCCAAGGCAACTGTTTCGATCCAGAATCATGTCAGAAATCTAACTTTGAAATTCAAATTAACCTCAGAAAATAACAGTGTAGGTTTATTCTGAGTTGAAAAGCGAAATCTGTAGATACTGTTAAGCTTAATGACGGTAATTGGACTTCAAACAAGTTGGGTTTAATGGTTTTATGATAACATTCCATTCATTCTTGACAATCACGCCTTCAACTCTGAAAAAAAAACAGGTCACGCCAATCTCAAAGCCATTCCCAAATATCTAACCTTACTACTTATAGAAACAGATTCCAATTTAGTCATGTCAAATAGCTGGTCTTGAATACTAAGTCGTCTGGGTTATTGCGTGTTTTATGAGTCGCTAGCGTTACTCATCGTCTGTTTAATAGCCGTTCCTTTGTTGCAGTTGACGGATTAATTGAGAAAGAACAAAGCAAAAGCAAGAGTCTTTTATGGCTATTGAAACCAATGTGCTGCTTGAAAGCACTTTGTTTTGTCTTGTTTTCTTCAAATAATAGTTTAAGTAAAGCTTATAAAAAGTGAGACTGAAACTCAACATGAAGTATTAAACAGCACACTTTTCGCACCGTAGGAGTTGAGTGTACTTCGATCTTCTCTTTTCAAAACGTTACACCTCTATTTGAAGCATGAATGCACACGATTCTTTTAGTCATGACAGTCAAATTAAAATCTAAATCACACAAGATTTTATAAGCCATAGATGATTCCAAAATGTGAATTTCAAAAAACTTTCATAACTCCTTGAAAACTTTTGTAATCTTTTGCGACAAAACTTAATCCATGACGTCATGTCAATAATAAAGAGCCACATAATAATGAGACAAAAGTTTATCTTACCCGAGTCCTTGTCCAATCCAAACAAATTGTCTGCTCCAGATGCTATGCTGTAGGTCACAGGTTTATTGTTGGAATCCACAGCAGCGATGCACTTCAAATTCGGCACATTCCCCATGTTCTCTGGTACTTTTACCTTGTAGGGTGGATTCTTAAAGTCTGGCGGTTTATCGGCTTTGCTTGTTATAGTAATATTGATCTGTCCTTTAGCACTTTCTCTCAAACTCGAAGCAGAAACTTCAATTTCATATTCTCTCTTTAAGAAACTTCCTTGCAAAGAACTTGAAGTTCTAACAATTCCAGTCTTGGGGTTGACCTTGAATGGTATATTAGCAGTAAGAATCTGATAGGATATTGATGGTGAATCTGCATCAAGATCTTTGGCAGAGATGAGTGTAACAAATGTGTTTTCCTTAGAATTTTCGGGTACTTTAGCCAAATACATAGGTTGATTAAAGTAAGGGTTGTTATCATTGACGTCTTGAATATTAATCATCAGAAACATACGAGAATCAAGTGGGAACATGCCATTATCGCTAGCTACAATTAGTAGCTCATAGTAACTAGCTTTTTCACGATCAAGCGGCGCATTTACTGTTACTGAGCCTGTAACAGGGTCGATCTTAAAGTACGGGAGACCCGATCCTTCTTCAAGTGAATAAGATATTTTAGCATCACTTCCGCTGTCTTGGTTATCGCGAGCTTGCGCTTTAACTATTTCCGTATTGAGACCAGCATTTTCCTTGACTGAAACAACAGCTTGCTTCTCTGTAATAAACTTTGGGAAATGGCGATTTTTATTGATGTGTAATATTTCCACAACTAAAGTAGTTGTGGTGCTTTCTGATGGCGAACCTTTGTCTGTTGCTGTGATTTGCAAATTGTAGACTTTTCCAGACGGTGCTTTATCGTACTCAACTTTGTTTGCTAGAGTTACAGCGCCACTTTCAGGGTCAATGGCAAACTTACCATCTCCACCAGTGAAGCTGTACCGTAAGGCTTTATTAGGTCCGATAGGGTCATTATCAGATGCTCTCATAGCCAGCAAACTTCCATAAACTGGAAAATCTTCACCAATGCTAAAAGTATACTTCGGTTGTGAAAAATACGGCTTGGTGTTCTTTCCTTTCGAAGGGGTTGTAAAATCTGGGGGGTACCCTGGTTTGTCCTGAGCCAAAGTTATGGTCACCGTTGTCGATTTGCTTAGTTGTCTTGGGGAACCACGATCAACCGCATAAATACTCAATGAGTGGGATTTTTTCTGGGAATAATCCAAAGGTTTCGCCACCATAATATCACCAGTGATAGCATCCACAGAGAATGAACTATCGAGCGGATTCATAAAATAATATACCCCGCCGTTAGTTCCTGCGTCCGCATCTGTCGCACGAACCCGTAATATTTTTTTGAGTACCGGAGTATCCTCAGCAATAGTTTTCGTGTATGACTTTTGATCGAACACCGGAGCGTTGTTATTGATGTCTCTAATCCGTATCTGAACTTTGGTGGTTCCAGCGAGAGGTGGCGTGCCTCCATCTTGAGCTTCTATTGTCAGTACAATGTCCGGATTTTTCGGGTCACGTTCAATAACATTTGAAGTTGTTGTTACCACCAAAAATGTTTTACCTCCTTTGGTTCTAGACTTGGCTTCAAAATATCCCTTCTCGTTACCACTTATTATTTTATAACCGCGTATTCCTGAAGTATCTCTATCTTCAGCGTGACATCTTTCCAAACCGTCTACCTCGACACCCGAGGCAGATCCCTCAGAAACATGACCATGATAAATACGTTCCTTAAAGGTCGGAGGAAAATTGTTGGTGTCTTCGATTTTTATTGCCAGCGAGTGTGCTTTTCCGCCTTGTGTTTCTCCTCGAGGACGCTGTAATACTGTAAGGTGATACAGATTTGGTTCTCCTAGCACATAATCGATAGATTGAGTTATAGTCACGACGCCTGATTCTGAGATTTGGAACCAGCGAAGATAGTGATAGTCATCCGAAGAAGAATCTGTTGGTTTATAGAAACTGAAAACATCTCCACTTGATGAATCGAACGTGTGGACAGCAGTTCGTTTCACTCCTTCCCTGATTGTCACTTGTATAATTTGTTGTCCGTTTACAGTCTGAATAACACATATTAATAACCCCACTAGAAGAATACAATGACTTAGGCCGCTATTAACACTGTTCTTTGCCATTTTAAACGCGCTATAGCTTGAAGCAGTTAAAAGATCCCAGCATTTGTCGGAGCTTTGAGTAAATTCGCTGTTCTTGTGCTTGATGAAGCTCGTTGTATTCGAAACAGATCACTGTCTGCCCTTGCGTCCTTATTCTTTATTCACCAAGCCAAAAATCCTTCAAACGATTGGCTGGCTCCCCAATTCTTCCTTGTCAAGCCTAACGAATCTCAGAAGTTTATGAGGTCAAGTCATAGACGCTATACCCGTTTCGCCGTGTATAGAGACCTCAAATTAACGATGATTCGAGGGGGTGAGTATTTGGGTGGAAATATGACGCATGGAAATTTGAGCTCCGTTGCCAGCCGAACAGCGAATATCGTTACGTATGTTATCATTTATAAGTGACATTTCATGCATTTGAAACAAGGCGCGGCTACCGATAACAGCAACAAAGCCGACAGACAATAACTTTCGCGTGGCCTTTATTCATTCTCACAAAACTACAGCGAAAGAATAACTATCTTTTCTGTATATAATTTTCAATGGTAAAACAATATTAGAGGGTAAACGGTTCCGCTGGGTCGCTAGTTACTCTCTTTGAATGTAAACAAAAGTGACAGTTCACTGAATAGATGGTCATTCTATCATTAAATTTGTTTACCAAAGTTTTGTCTAAAATAAATAACGCTTTATGAATTTTACTGGCTTTTAATGAGACAAACAGTTGGAAAAACTGATAAATAATAGAATTAAAAGCAAAACATTTAAGCAATTAGGACGTGAGGGTATGTGTGCTAACTGTTTGTGGTCAGGCAGGCAAGTGAAGGTTTTCTAATAATACTGTAGTTCATTGTTTCAAAAGCCCGGAATTCCTGTAACGGTTAGCACTTTGGTAAATTGATGCCATGTCCTAATTGGGAAAAGTATGAAAGGTTAAGGATGTTAGTGAAGTTTTTAGTTTTGGGAAGTTGGGCTTGGCTGTATGAAAGTTGAGTTTTATTCAAACTTTGTTAAGTGTCATCAATTTCATTTGACTTTGTGACTGCCAAATTGTCTGAAGGAAACAACTGTACCAATAAAAATATTGATCTCTTAAAATATTATCAATTGCTTTGTCAACTATTGGACCTTTTGGTTTATTTATACCGTTCAAACTGTCAAAAAAGTCTGATCTGTGAGCCATTCCACAATAACTGTATCGTATTACTTCAAAGCCCCGGCGTTATTCTTGCAGCCAAATGTTCTCTGCTTTTACCGCTTTGAGTAAACTTTGCATTATAACAAATTGAGGAAAATTTTTATTGATAATAATCTTGACATTAGATCAAATTTCATCGCAAAGCAACATCTTTTTTCGTTCACTTTGTATGTCGGGAATTTAATAATTGTTTCCAGCTCGAAAAATTAACTGACATCAAAAAAGTTTCTTTCCGGCTGTAGTGTCACGCAATCAGGTTTTTGCCGCTAAAAATCACGCAAATTTTGCACTTTAGTTGTTTTAGAAATTCACTATGGCAAAAACATAACTTTCCAACAGCTGTTAATTCAGCCCCTCTCTTTTGGAGCTTTTCATAGTAATTTTCTACCTGTTTTCCCAAATTGAAGGCCAAAGTCATTATTCTGATGTGTTCAGTCCAATATAATCCATTTTTTAGCATTGCAAATTTAAACTCGTTACGACTGACAAGATTTTATATTGACAAACTGGCTAGCACTTAATACACATTCTTGAGCGATGTGGTAAGCGCTTTAATTGAAAATCATTTTTTTTAAATTGAAGATAGTAAAGGCTGAATGTTATGAAAAAGTGAAGAAAAGTCAATAAATGGCTAAACATTCTCATTCATTCTCAATAACATCCATTTTACATTGCAAAATTACAGAAAGTCCATGTTCTTCTAGTGCACTTGAGTTACAGACCATATGTTGCAAAATTGAAATGGAAAAATATTGCACAATAAAATGCATGAATAAATGAATAAAAATGAATAAATAAATCAAATCTAAAATTTGACATTATGTTATTGTATTTCTTATTTGGTGGTGTTTTACAGTGTATTTGAGTGTAATTCGTTTTTGAGTTTTATCTATTTCATCACAAGAGCTTGGGCTACCTGTGTTTTAATAAGAGTTGCAAGCACAGGTAGCCCATCCTAATAAATTCTCAATCTAAAATGCCACAATAATATTGTAAATTATCATACTTACATTATTTCATTTGCTTACACTGTCATTTGTTTGTATTGCAGCTCAGATACAAAATCAAAAGGTATATGACCATTAAATTATGTTACGTGTGGTTTAATAGAAACACTGTCAGCTACCTTTTTTCCACTTCTACCAAGTCTGTCCTATATTGTTACCTTAATTTTATTACCTCAATTTTATTACCTCAATTTCTAACTACAGTGGAAGCCACCTTAAGGCCAATAGCTTAATAAAGCTACACTTGCTATTACGGCCAACTCATTTCCCTGGGAATTAGATATCACACTCAATCTCGCACCTACATGACATTAATTAAAAAAAAAAATTTTTTATTACTTTTATTTTAGATACCCAATACAGTCACCCTATTATTATGGCCAGTTATTTTTGGCCGAGTATTTTTGGTGGAGCATTTATGGCCCATAGGTGTGGATATTACAGGGTTCCACTGTATATAATTAACTAACTGCACTATCTAACTTACCTAGCTTCAATGGGTTGCTGCCTCACTATACAAAAAATGTATTTGTACTTGTATGGATGGATTCTTTCAAACTCAGTACTCTTTCATTTAACCTCCTTTGGGACCACAGTGAAATGAGTACACTTTAAGCCACAACAGAAATACTGTTATTTCTCTATTTTAAAAGCCTGATGAATTGGTTGAGCCAGTATAGTAGGTGGGTGGTTCCATATGAAATATGACTAGAATACATTCTAGTCTAAATTTCTGTTCTTGCCATAAAATAGATGTCTGCAATTGCAACTATACAGGCAATAATAATACCAATGATTACCCTCTGAAAAGAAAAAAGCCAGAAATTTAGAATCTATATACAGTCTACTAGAGGATTGCTATAGGAGCATCTTTGGTGGCATCAAGTGTTTACATTTTGCTTCATATAATTAGCGTACGGTTAAAATTCGACAAAAATACAAACTAAGTCCTAAACTTGTAAGAGACTTTTAATGTAAGTATAGATTAAATCTATGAAATTTTTGGCTCTTTGTATGCAATGTTATGTGAGATATCAGCTTCCAAATTATTGCTTTAATTCAAATTTCTGGGTGGCAATTAAAACACGATGGCCAAAAAAGATGTCAAAACCACAAGGTTTATTGAACTTCTAGAGTTTTAATCCAATGAACATGAGACTTGGCATGAAGACAGCATATGTTAAGGCAACAAAATGTATGTTTTTGTTTTCCGTCTATTATTTTTGGTGGGAAAATGACATAATGAATGTGCCGGGGAAATTTGAAATTCAGAATTTCACAAATCTGAAAGACAACATAAAATCAGAGATATAGCTGAAAAAATATCTCAGATATCATTATTCAATCCAAAGATATTAATTTTAAATTTCAAAAATATGCCATTTTGTTACTAAAAATAGCACAAAATGGTGGATTTTTGAAAATTCAAAAATTAATATCTTTGGATTGAATAATGAGATGATGCCTTTCAACTTGAACTATGCTTACAGCTACTTTGTTAGCTTACCATTGCTGGATTTGGAAAGGCATACTGTGAAGCCACATAACCAAATACAAATGCTGCAGCAACACTGCATAAAAAGTTAACTACAGAAGATAACTGCTTTGAAGTAGTTCTCACTGAAAGATAAAAATACCATTCAACATTACTGGAAACATTTATGAATAATTTGGCAAATGGTAAGATTTGGCAAAGATGTCATGAGTCCCTGGATTAAGAAACTACCTGTAACTGTTTCTTTCCCTGTCAAGAGATCTATTATTAATGATCAGATGGAAAAGTTGCCATTTTTGGTATTTGTTCAAAGGATTATATTGTCATCTTAGATGCTGTGGCAGCTGCATGCCAATATCAATGTTTATTAGATTGTATCTGGTTTTCATAATTAATGAAACTGTTTCCTCCAAATATTGAGACTTGGACATGATGCAAAACATTACCCTTTAAAACATGAGACTTTTGAGACACACTGCTGTTTTGAAATACTCTGTACATTTTACTCTGTAACAGAAGCCGCAATTTTCAAGCAGCTCATATTTATGGAAGTATTAATTTAGAATTTAAAGTACCTTCTTGTCCTAATCCTGTTGAAGCATCATACTGCAAATAAAAAATGAAAAATTTACTACAGAGCGTTGGTCTCGCAATCTGGCGGTCCCAGGTTCGATTCCCGCTCTGGCCACTAGCTGAGACTGAATTTGTTCCAATTTCGATTAGTTCAAATTCAGTTTCTCGGCCATGCTTGTAATATAGCCAACTGGTTTGCCTCCTTGCCAGTTGGGATTCTTAATCCATTTATGTTTGATTTATATGATTTAGTTAGGATTTGTAAATTGAGCTGAAAAGCCCTGTTGAGGGAGTCTCAATCATATATGTGTACATTAATTAAGTTATATTCAATTTATACACAGTTTACTTCCTTATAAATGAAACCTGTATATATAACAGACACCTCTATTATTAGTATTCCTTTCCTTTTTTTTCCTTCCCTGTCTCTATTAAAGAGGTTTAATGGCAGTATATTTATACATGTACCTTTGGACCTAAATTTGACACCATTGCATCATATTGTAATCTTTCTTGCTGTGCCTTTAATTTCTTTAGACGCTCAACTAGCTCTGGATTCTAGAAACAACAAACATTTACATAAGTTCCAAGTGATTATTGCTTTTGCATAAGCTTATGGCAAATAGCTACAGACTAAAGTGGACCAAAGCATATAGTCCTGGATCAACTTCTAATGATTACCAACTGACCGACCAACCAATCAATAATTAATTTTGCTGTCTTTGTGTCTGATGAAGATTGTTATATTCAAAACAGATTGCTTTCTGCCCTTGCGTCCTTATTCACCAAATTTCAAATTCCTTATTTCAAATTTGTCAAATAAATAGGACAAGTAAGATGTGGGGCATTGTGGCACATACATTGGGGTATCATGATTAGTTCTGGGGGCATCATAGCAAGGGGCATCATGACTAGCATTCTTAATTAGATCGGTTCTTGTGGGTTGACTGTGTTTGAAGGTGGTTATGTCAAAAAAGTTTGGAATATGTTACTTAGTATTGGGAGGGATTCCTATATATAAGAGGGCGGGGATGCTCGTCAGAAATTTTGAAAATGACCCCTAAAAGGTACCTGAGTGGGAGTGGCAACAATTGATTTCTACCCCTAAAAGGTATCAATTCAAAAACAATAATAAAGAATTAAAGTAATGAAACACTTTGTTATCGATGTGCTTTGAAGATTCAATTCAGATCATCGAAATTGTCCCTTTCATGCTTATTTTAGATAGTTTATTTACCCCAAAACAGTCCCTAAAAGGTACCAGCTATGTCTCTGGTAGTCACTTAAGTCTGAGACACCCTAAAAGGTACCAGATGGCAGATTTTGACCCCCTAAAAGGTACGATGAGCATCCCCATCCATTTACAATCGGAGTCCCCCCCCCTGGGCTTAGTACCTTCTCTGGTGGTTTTGGTGGAGGAACATATAATTGACTCCCCTCAAGAAGTTCATGTAGATAGATGGGACTTGATTTACCTAAAAAATGCAAACCATTTGACAGTGAACGCTTTGTGAAACACCTCTACCACTGCCTTCAAGAGCACAGCATATGGACTGTTATCAAGCCAGAAACTGTGCCTGCAAAGGTATCTTGTCCACACAAAAGACCTAGTCCCATGGTGTAATTTACGTAACAAGATTCCCTACATCAGGGACTGCGGAGCACCCTAAAAAGTGGTGGGCTTTATAAGAGACCAGTATGGAAAAAAGGGGTGTGACTAGGATTGGAAAACATAAGAGACTAGTATGGGAAAAGGGAAAAAGTGGTGGGGCTATAGCCCACCCAATCCCTCCCCCTCCACAGTCCCTGTAAATTGAGTGTGACAAAGTGTATATTGGAGAAACAAGACAAGAGCTACAAGAAAAAAAAAACAATTTTCTCTCAAAATTCCTATGGGAAGGTTTGGATTTTTATGAATCTTGAGAGGTGTCAGTGAGGTCATCTACTCAACCCAAGACTTCTAATTCAATATACACAATGAATGTTCTGATACTTGAGATCTAAGAGCGAGTTCACTGTGTACATTTTCATTTATGCCCAGAAATAATGTATACTCTCAATGAAGAAATATTGACCTGGTTCTACACTGTTTTTCTTCAAAGCTTGCCATACATCTCGTACAATTGAGAACTCCATATATGGTTCCATAACGTCATTTTCATCTTGATTTTTCTCTTCGTCTTTTACGTCATATTTCGAGAGTCTATCTAGTAATTCATGTGGAGTTTCCTTTAAAGTTTTCACGTTAGAAATAGCTTTTCGAATATTTCTTGTAAGAACAACATTGACCACCATTTTGTTTTCTTCTAACTAAAGAGACCGCTGAAATTCAATTGAAGGCTTATAAATGAACCACAGGAAACCCATAATACTGAATTTATTTCCTGAGGAAGAGGGAAAATTCAAGAAATCACGTCTGGATTGTCTGAATATCTTCTTGAAGAATTAGAGATAAGTCAGCATACAATCTTGACAACAAAAAAATAAGTGAAAACCACTCAAGGTATTTTGCAAAAGAAAACAATCAAAAATCAATCCCAATGAAGTATGAAAATTATAGATCGATTGGTACCCGGGAAATGATTGACTTATCCCTGAGGATTACTGATCTTCAAAAACAGATCATTTTCACTAGTACCCAACCTGGGCTTCCTGTGTTGTAAGCCATGACGAGCCAGCGATAATGCAAGTCAGCGGACAATCATTTTTAACTATGCGCGTGTACGTAAAGCATGCGTTTCAAAATGGCGGCCGTCTAATTGTTATTACGAAGTTTTACTGGTTTTCATCATCATGACAAGCTTCAGCAAGCGAGATCTCGAGGAATTGAAAACATGGGTGGAAGGGAATGTCAAAAGACGCCTTGGTTTCAACGAGAAATCCGTCGTCAAAGCAGCCTTGGATTGTGTTTCTATGAACCTTGGAAAGAGATCATCAGTTCAGGAACTGGCAACATTTCTGGACGATCTTGCACCACAGTTTGTGGAAGATCTTTTTGATAAAGTTGACGATATTAAAAACAACAAGTATTCTTCAAGTTCGCAGAGGAGTTCCAGTTCGAGAAAGCGTACATTAGAAGACGTATTTGGCGATGATGCTGATGAATCATCAGCAGTGACATCATCAGCTGTTAAAAGGAAGCAGAGTAGATTTGATGCCTTGAAAGAAGATAATGAACCCCTTCCTCCAGCAATACCAGAGACTGATGAAGGACCAGCTCACCTTAATAGTAGTCAGATCTCAGAAATGGTGGCAAACATGAAGAAACAGATAGAAGAACGAAAGAGACAGTTACAGGTAGGTCGATGTAAAATTTGAAAAGTGAAGGTCTGCCATGTCTTTGTCTGGCATTTTGTACTCATTAAAGCAGCTGATTAAACTGGAGCAATATCAATAAAGTCCCTTTTTCAATGACACAGCAAACAATAACAATAACTAGCAAATAATGGCCATATCTTTATATTGAGAAGTAATAAATTATACTATCAGAGCTGTTTTCTTATGAGTGTGATATGGACTATACCATGCCATGACTGTGCCAGTGCCATGTTGTCTATAAAAACATTCTAATTTCCTGCTGTAACCACGCCCTTCCGTGAGCATACTGTTCTCACAGTTATATGAAATTTATCTCTCTATATTATATGGAAACTAACAAGTGAACTGGTCTGGGCTCTGCTGGTGTATAAAGATGCAATAAGAAATAATGGAAATCTGGTGCTACAGATTTCCATTTGTTCCTTGTTATAATTATTATTACATATTGTAGGTTATAGGTCAGTCGAGAGCTGGTGCAGCAACAGTACCACAAGTTGTCCCCCCTCATATGTCAGCAGTGCTGCCAGCAATGCCCAGCTATGAGCAACAACAGCAGTTGATGAATGATGCCATTGAGAAAGCACGACGAGCAGCTGAGTTACAGAAAAAGATACAAGAACAACTAGCAAGTAGACCTAATCTGGTGAGTATAGGACAATGTAGAAGTCAAGGTTACAACAACGGAAGATCTTATTTAATGAATATAAAACGTGCGCGCATGTCTCTGTACTGTGATATAAACACGATGGAAGATGTAGAGCAAGAGAAAAGCAAGATTAGGAACACAAGGTGTAGCCGAGTGTTTCTCTTGCTTTTCGAGTGCTCTACATCTTCCAGAGTGTTTATATCACAGTACAGAGACATAAGCGATCATTTTATATTGCTTTTATAAAATATTTTCGACGTTTTTTGAGCGAGCCATGTCTCTGTCCTCTGATATAAACATGGTAGCCAGCCAATCAGTGCGCGCGTTGTATTTCAAACATTTTATAAAGTAAAATCTAAACCCCCATATTCCAATAATCACAATTAAATACGTTTATGATAAAACCTGGTCTCCTTCACTGCCATTTTGTTATGTGACATCCCTAAAAGTGGCTGCAAAAGAGACTTGATAAAACCAGGCTGCTATAATCTTGATCTTGTAAGGGGAATTGTCACAGAAAGTGCAAGTAATGTTTCTTTCATGCTCCCAAATGTGTGTTAGCTGTGGATCAGATGCTCTTACTGTTGAACCCACAGTATTATTAATAATAATGATATGTCTAGCAATAATGCACACTTTGCGCTCTATGCACATATGTATGCAAATCTAATAATATCAGTTAGGTGCTAGCATAGTAATGATATCTTATTAGCACTGTACAGAATACATCATTCGTCTTTGTGTTCTAGTTTGCAAATGCACAGTTATCAAGTGCTGGAGCATCATTGGTCAAATCAGGAATGATTAACTTGACATCAGTAAAAGATGAAAAACCAAGCCCTCTCATTCTTGATGATAAAGGTCGTACTGTTGATTCATCTGGAAAAGCTGTTCAGTTGAGTAGCAGAATGCCTACTTTGAAAGCAAACATCCGAGCTAAGAAAAGAGAGCAGTTCAAAGTTGAAAAGCCATCAGAAGATCTCTCAGAGAGAACATTACTTTGATCCTAGAGTTGCGTAAGTTCAAATCTTTTGTCTTTCAAATTTAAAATAATACCTTTGTTTTGGCAACAAATTCATTTTACTGGTATTTTGTTTATAGTGTTCCATCTGCTACAAGAAATAAAAGGACTTTCAAGTTTCATGACAAGGGGAAGTTCCAAGAAATTGCTCAAAGAATCAGAGCCAAGGTAAATGATTTTACTGCTAACCAATTAGATAGCAGGTGCTTCACTTTGATGTCTCGATAGGCAGAGTTTGTACATTGATGTAATAATGTAGATGTACAAACTCCGCCTATCGAGCGCCAATATCTAATAAATTGGTTAGCGCTATTCAGAGTCATGTCAAAAAGTTGTCAAAAAGTAATCAAAAACCTTGTGGTAGTAGCAATGGTTCGAAACGTAGCACTGTAATACACATATATGTTATCTCAAATACAATGTACTTAATAGTTTATAATAAAAGATACAACATCTAAATAAACACAATGTCTTATTATTTCTGACAGGCGCAACTAGAGAAACTTCAGAAGCAAATTGCAGCTGTAGCTAAGAAAACAGGTATTTCATCGGCAACCAAACTGGCTCTGATAGCACCAACCAAAGATATCCAGGAAGGGCAAGTCCCAGATGTTGAGTGGTGGGACCATGTGATATTGAAAGAAGGAAAATATGGTGATAGTATGACTGTTGAAAGACTTCAAGGAATAACTCAGTTGGTAGAACACCCTGTACAAAAGCATCCACCAGGTTTGTCTCGCTAATACTTGAAGTCTTGCTTCCTGTATTGCCTTTTTATTCTTTCAACCTGTGCCCATCTATGATCCCTTATCTGTCTCACACCATGTTTTGTCTGTCTGTCTGCTTGTCTGTAAGCTCACATTAATTTTTTTATTTTCAATTTTTTCTTTCAATTAGCTGAACCAGCAGAAGCTACAACTATCCCAATTATGTTGACCAAAAAGGAAAGAAAGAAAATTAGAACACAACGAAGAAGAGAAGCAGAAAAAGAAAAAACTGAAAAGATAAGATTGGGTCTTGAACCACCCCCACCCCCAAAAGGTATATATAAGTACATGTGCACATATCCAATTGAAGGGATATCAGTGAAAATGGCTTAAGTGACTTTTTTGAAGGCCTTGATACAGTGTATATAGAAAAGCTTATTGAGGCCATATTAGACCATTTTGAGAAAAATTGAAAAAAAATATCAGGAAAACCACTTAGCCATTTTCATTGACATCTCTTCAATTTAGCTATTGATGTGATTGGTTTAGGTTGGTAGGTCAGATGGTCAGTTGGTTGGCCTTTGTTTTCAATTTTTTATGTTAAATTAATGATAATAATAATAATTTAGATTTCTGAAGCGCCTTATACCAGGCTCTAAGGCGCTTTACATATTACAAAAAATTTACTCAATCTGTCAAAGTAATTTATATTAAAAATTAAAAAGAAAGAAAATTAATCAATTTTGCCAAGGCGATAAAAAGGAAAAAAGAAAAAAATATAAAAACCTAAGCCATGACAAAGTCACTAATGAAGTCAGTTATATGCTAAGCAAAACAAATATGTTTTCAATTTAGATTTGAACTTCTTGTATATTAAACTAGATTTCTTTCTTGTGTTTTTTACAGTTAAGATTTCAAATTTGATGAGAGTTCTTGGAAGTGAAGCAGTTCAAGATCCCACAAAAGTAGAAGCACATGTAAGGGCACAGATGGCTCAAAGACAGAAGTAAGATTCAATAAATATGTATCAAAATTACATGTATTTGCAATGATTGTTCCCTGTGTACAGTAGGTGTACCTTTTGTTTGTATGCAATATTGTTTATAGCTATTTGCATAAACATTGATCCTTTCAAAATTACCAAACCTAGAAGCTGAGACTGAAGTGACTCCTGGTACTAGTACACTAGTTATATATGGATTTTCATTTGTTCTGTACATAAATGTGCTAAATAAATGCATTTAGAATACCAAGAATTTGTCTAAGTTGCTGTTTGAAATGTCCACATCCATGCGCTTCTTGAAAATCATCTGATCAACAGATTTCCCAATGTTCTTTTTGATCTCAGCTTCTGTGTTTTAAAAGGGTCAATGTTTGTGCAATTATTCATCATTCATCATCATGAGGAATATCAGTGTGCTGAAAAATGGATCTACTTAGCACATCAAATAATGTCCCCAGAGATGTACTATTTTAACAGTTCCACTTTTAACTAGGGCTCATGAAGCTGCTAATGCTGCACGCAAGTTGACCCCACAAGCTCGACGAGAAAAAAATATCAAGAAACTCAAAGAAGATACTTCCCTTGGTGTCCATGTTGCTGTCTTCAGAATAGATGACTTACATGATCCACAGAAGAAGTACAAGGTGGACATTAATGCCCAGCAATATTATTTAACAGGTAAACCTGAGGCCCCTTTCTCAAAAGACCCGATAACTTTACGGACCTGTTAACCTAAATAAATTGAATAAGTTAACGGGTCCGTAAAGTTATCGGGTCTTTTGAGAAACAGACCCCTGGTCCTTATTAGTTCAGAAGCACTGTCAAGAAGCCAGCGCATTTGATGACTACTGGTGTACCAAGCAGTGTTTAGTTTTTAAGACATTTATTTAACTGCCACATGATGGGAGCTCAGCCCCTTCAGTCTCTCTAACTACTGCAAATTTGGAGCTGCATACTTAAGAATCTCTGGACGACACTGCTAGTCACAAATTACTGTGCAATGTGCCACACCATGACTGCCCAATTATGTTATCTTCTTTGAGGCAATGAAATCCAGTATTATTGAGCAGAGACTAAATTTGCTATCACTGAGGGAATTTCCAGAATCTGACAAGAAAACTCTTTCATGTATTTCAACTAGTGTGGCAACACATATGATATGTTTTTGTTGCAAATATAAATAAAGTATTTGCTTTCGCCATGGAGGGAGTTCACGTGCAATATCAGTCAAACAAAATAATTGGCTAATTTGTCATTGTAATGCGCATCACACAGAAAGCGAAGTGCAAACAACGTGACTCTGTGCCACATCATACAGTTCATACTTTTAACAGTTAAAATTAAACTAAGCATATCAAATTTAATCCCACCATCTTTTTAGGTTGTGTTCTGTTATGTAAGGAGTTAAATCTAGCAGTAGTTGAAGGAGGACCAAAGGCAATCAAGAAATACAAACAACTGATGCTGCATCGCATCAAGTGGGCTGAAGGTAAACGCAAGAAACAGGAAGATGACGACGATAAACCAGCTAACACCTGTGTGTTAGTATGGGAGGTAAGGAGAACGTTATATTTGTGATATTTTATCTTTTAAGGGTATTGTAAAGCAATTGGGGCTGCTGCCCTGTATACAATATCCCGCCTACCTTTGTGGCAAAACAACTAAATAAATGAGTTATCATAGTGATATTGACGTCATTGTGACAGCGTTTCCGTGGTGACACTGATGTTACTATGGTAACGATGCCGTCACCATGATAGTAGTGACAGTGATATCGATTGTTATGCTGATGGCGATGACGATGATGGTGAATGATGTTGATGTTACTATGGTAATATTACTATGGTAACGATGACGTCATGATATTGTTATAATGCTGATGACGATGATGGTGAATGATGCTGATGTTACTATGGTAATGATGATGTCACCATGGTGATTATGATGATGATGATTGTTATGTGTATGTTTCTCAGGGGACAACCAAAGAGCGCAGCTTCAGTGACTGGAAATTTAAACAGTGTACAACGGAAACCATGGCGCGAGATCATCTAAAAAAGTACGGTGTGGAACACTTCTGGGATTTGGCTCGAAGAGAGTCGTTACTCGAAGGCAACGATGATTCATAACGTGTAAATGTTCATTGATACTACATCTCAAGATTTCGCCTAATTTACAGTTATTGTTAAACTTATATTTGGACCCTACACTGAAGATGGGGGATATTTTGCCACAGGAAAAAAACTCTGATGTCTTGAAATAGAGATATATCTCTGATAACACACGTATTGATGTAAGCATTTTCCTTGTGTCGAGGAGAAGAAAGATAGATGTCTTCAACGCTGCTGTAGAATGTAACTCATCGTACTATGTCATAATCGTGCTTGAGAATTTCGTACAATAAATATGCAATTAATATTGGTTGTCCGTGTTTAATAATGATACGAAAAAAGACTAAAGTTGTGTTGCTAAAGTCATCTGCTGTTTTCATAGGTTTGAAAGGGAAAAACTCTGAAAACAGGAGTTGATGGTCAGAAAACACAAGAACTTGGCTATGTCTTGACAAGGATCGCAGACTAATGTAGATTAAGTTAGGGTTAAGCCAGGGGCGTATCCAGAATATTTCAAAGGGGGGTCACACTTTCCATTTTCCACCAAAGGGGGGTCACATTTCCAATTTCTCAATCTTTCTCCAGTCAGATTCTTTTATTTCTATCATTTTTTGTTTTCATAGGGGGGGCACGGGCACCCTGGGACTCCCCCTGGATACGCCCCTGTAAGCAGCGGATCATTTGATAAACTAGACGCAGTGCGTTTACTCGTGCCCAGATGGAATTTAGCCTGGCGTGGGATGCAGTGCATCATGACATGAAACATCATCGATCTTCATCTTTAAAATGCACCAATCACAACATTAAATGTTGCAGATCTCTGAGAAAAAGGACGTTTGTGAAGTTGTTTAGATGCACTTTAGTTTCTAAAAGTCTTATCATTTCTCCATTGTTCGAAGAAGGTCTCAATGGGGTTAACCGTCAAAACGGCCTTAATTTTAACCGTCAACCGTCAAATGAGGGATATCTTAACCGTCAAGCGTCAAAAAAAAATTAACCGTCAAATACACTCTGGGACAATTTTTCTAAGTTATTTTTTCCAAATGCGCGTATTTTTTCAAGATGTTACAATTATAACAATTTCACTATTTCAATACCGTTAAAACCTTATAAAAGTAATACTGAACTTCATATTGTCCAGAACTGCCGGCTCGTCGCAATCATATTGATAGGCTAGGAGAGGTTCTATTTCCACCACATTCGGCTAGGATTAGGGAATGCTTCAGAATGACCTGTATAAGTATCAGGGCCCGCTGGCTTTTGGAAAGCGGAATGAATTTTTTTAGATAACTCTTATTTCAAGGAATGCATGTGCATCAAGAGAGCATAAATGTGTATGTTTTTCTAAATTACGCAAAATTTGAAAACATCAATCTATAGCTAATGTAAAGATCTAGTTTGTGTAGTTTTCTTACGGTTGAAACCTGAATTTTAAGCCAAGAAAAATTAGTGAAAAGAAATAGAATCCATTAAAAAGAGGAAAAGAAAAAAGAAAGAAAAAAAAAAAAAAGAAGAAAAAGTTGTTGGCGCAGGAAGGATTCGAACCCGTTACCCAAAGAAATTAGTATGCTAATTTTATGTAAAACCCCAAAAATCGGACCATGCATCCAGACAAATCGCTGAATCTTCGCATGTTACGTATAGGATGGAGATTTCGGCCCCTTCCGCGCTATCCGGTAGAACGCAGCGAGCTTCGCAGTCAAAGAGGGAGGAAACAATCGGATCCTAGGCCGTAAGTGACTGAACCTTACCACTAGACTAACTGGTCTACTGAGGGATTTGGAGGACACAATAACCTAGTGTATCCTGTGAATTGACTATCTATTGTTGTGCAAATTGCGCGATCCCGTGGCGCAGTTGGAAAACCCTTGAACTGTGAAGCAAATGAGCAGATGTATGAGCCGGGTTCGAAACCGGCTAGGGGCCCATCTTTTTTTTTTTTTTTTTTTTTTTTTTCTGTCTCAAAACCAAAACTAGCTGGTGGTTAATTAAAAGAGAGAGAGCGAGGAAAGACAGAAACCGAAAAAGATTAATTATGAAAGAATAAAAAAAGGTAGAAAATACTTCAGTTGTTAACACTAAGAAATCGTTAAGATAAATAGCTGATAAGGTCGGGATTTTGTTTTGATAAAACCGTAATTCACCGGCATTTACCAAAGGTTCATTTAGAGAGAAATGCAACAATGTGCCTTTATAAAATAACCATATAACGCGCGCTCTCATTGGCCGAAGGACGCGTACACTGCGAAATCTAAATATGCACCCAGCACGCGCGCGCACTTTTCGAATTTTTTGTCAGTGTAAATGAACACTGAATTCGTTATAATGGAAAACTTGCCGATTTATAGAGCACTTAGGGTAAGTACTAGTAGCCTAAGCTAAGCAGCTATTTTCTGTGGGAAGTGGGAATGAAGGAGGGTTCGTTCGAACCTTCGAACCACCCCAAGCGACGGCGGGCCTGGAACTAATCCTTCACCATATCGAATTTCGCCTAATTTTATTTTCTGGTCAAATATTCAACCGCCATGCAAGAAACGGGCAAGTTAGACAACAAGTGCAACAGTAACAACTAGCGATGTAGTTTCATAAAAATTGATAGTTAACTATTGGTTAGTAATATTCGATTGGCTTATTTTAACAGTCAAAGAGTAAAATCAACCGTCAACCGTCAAAACACCGAATTTCTTTCCGTCAACCGTCAAAAAGGCGAAATTTTAACCGTCAAAGCTATACCCCCATTGAGATCCTCTTCGAAGACCGACAGAAAATGAGCTAATTGGGATACCTGTGGTCTTACATTAGCTGGACGCAAATGTTGCATTCGATATTACTCGGGCTACTGAGAGAGGCGCCCGTTACTGCTGTTTGTATACATAGGCTAGCTGTCTGTGGCAACCAGCAGCTCTTTTGCTTTAATTTGAACAGCTCGTGTTCATTTACAATATAAAAAGGTTGTTTAATTCATTTGTGTTACAAAATAGAAATGTTTTAACAGCTCTCTGGAACTTCTTCATATAATCTCTTTTGAAAAACGCGTGTTCTTGACTGACCCAACTGTGCATGCGCAGTCTAGCTAGCAAGCAGGAAGCAGCAAGCAGCTCCAGAAAGCCTCAGAACACATTGAATTATACACAAAATGTTGCATTCGTTTGGGCTTCCCACAAAGGAGTCTCTTTGCTGGTAGCCCAAGTGAATGCAGCACAATTTGAGCCAAAAGAGAACAGACAACGAGACAACTGCTCCTGACCGAGATACTTTATATCGATGGGAATGAAAAATCCTTTACTTGCTTGAATTGTTTGCCTATCCAAGTTGCAATATTTTAAAATAACAATGCAATTTAACAAGTGTCCAATGTGTTCTACAGTGTTTTCTTTATGAAAGGCTAAAAAAATCAAAACAAAACTCCTCCGCCGTACCAGACGAAAGGCTAAGGCTAAAATGTCAGTAAAAATATAGATAAATGAAAATAGAATAATCTTTTCACAGCAGCATATCGGATCACATAAAGGTCCTTCATTCTCTAGCACTCACACTCACTACCTCCATACTCGACTCAACGTATTGATGTTTGCTAACTAAGTAAGGAAAAAACTGGTGGGCCTGTAGAAAAACTGGGCATGGAAGAAAACAGCACATCAACTGAACAACTTCAGTTGACGTATGGCCGAGCCCGAGATTGAACCTGGACGCGCCGCAGAGGTGAAAGGCGAGCGGTGAACCACTGCGAAACCTTTTTCACCCACATTTTCGTTTTATTCATTGTACTAATACCACCGACGAAATCCAAACGCCAGTTCACATGCGCGTATATTGTGGGTTCTTGCAAGACTTTGTGATTTACCTTTTTCAGTCAATTCCTCGACAAATCAGCAAGCATGAACACTTGGGATGAGATATGTACCAACCGTGAGGTTTCTACAAGACTGACATCCTGTCTTACTAAGTTACTGTTCGCCCACTCTTTTTTTTTAATTCCTAGTTGAAGTAACTCAGTGATGACAATAAATGCATTTGAAGAATTACTTTCCCAAAAATTCTGCATTTTAAGCTCATTATCACCGAGAAATTTGGATTTAAAAGCCAAGAGAATAACAATAGGTTTGAGTAAATGACGTCATTTGATACGATTCAGATGCCATACACTTGATAATTTTGATCTCTCTCTTTTGAATATAAATAAAATATGTTGCGTGTGATTATAGGAGCCATATAGATATGTTCAACCGAGTTTCAAGTCATTTTCAAATTTCATCGTCGTCCCACTTTGAGAAGACTGTTTGAATGTTGACAACCAAAACGGACCAACAGATGTGTTGTCATTCAAATTTACCAGGGGACTAGTGTGGACTTAGTAGAATGTCGCCGGGGGCGTTTCCCAACTGATCTAGACAAAATAGAACGATTTATTATTTATACAATATATGTGATGTCATAGACTGTTTAGTCAACCATTGATATCTATTATTCATCTAAGATTTGATTCTTACATATCTATATACAATTTCCTTTTGATGCCGGAAATTTAACCTGATTGCGATATCAGTTTGCATAGGGCGATTGGAAAATTTATTTCCATCCCGAAGTTACACAAGCGACTGAGAAATAAAGGTGGACTGATCCCAACTGAGTGTGTGGGCAATTCGGATATTGAAATTCTGCTAGTCTTCTAATTGCTAAAAGACGCACCGAAGTTTAATAAAACACAAAGGAAAAACCCATCGGAAATTCGCCATGTTCAGTGAAATGACCTCGGGTGTGATTCTTGTCCGTTTTTGATCAGTGTGTTGTATTTTTTCGGGATTTTTTGGTGTATAACTATTCTGGTTGATCCTTAAAAAGACAATGATAATACGAACTCGCAGACATTTTCAGTTGGCTTCGCTGTGAGTCGTACGGTAGCGATTTTATTTCTAGTTGTGTAAAGGACTCCCAATGGACAGTTTATCCATAACACGGGGCTGTCCGTACTCTCAACCTATCAAATGTAAGAAGGAACTCGCATATTCTGAATACATTATTGATTTTTTAACCACTCGCTCTAGGGAATACAAAAACGTTATAACTGTTTCATCGAAGGCTTTGGAAAGCTTGGTCGAAAGGAGAGGGAAATATTAAACGGAAGCGTTTTGAAAGAACGGAAACAACATGTGAGCCTACGAGATCCTGTCAGTGGTAATCCACAGCAATCCAAAATGGAGGACGGTAGTAAAGATGAAGTGAATCCGTTCTCGTTTAAATCATTCGTACAATCAAAGGCTGTAGATCCTCCTCCTTATTCTTCAACTGTCGATAAAAAAGATAAACAGAAAACGCGTAATAAGACCTCATCAAAAGCAAGGAAAAAAGACGTTTTTGTAGAAGATCAAGTTCCCTTCCCCGATGTTGACAAACAAGAAGGTCGACATTCTGATTCGGACCAGTCATCTAATAAAGTTAGTCGAGAATTCGTCTCTTCAGAAGACACTGCTAGTAATGGTGAGATAGAGTTATTATTTTAGCATTAAAAGAGATAGTTGGTTTGATATTTTTCTTATGTGAGTGGTACAGTGCAGCGATGTTTATCTTGCCGGTTGGTTCAAATTCTGTCTCCATTCACGCCAATCTTTGCTTATATCTTTAGACATTTCTCTTGTCAACATTTATAAACACCTGTAATGTCACTTCTTTCTTTATTACTCTTTGCTCAATTATTTATGAATCGTTGGTTTTTGTTTGGGCTTTATGATCAGAGCGACTTCCAATAAGCAAGCCAATTTCCGATGAAGTCACAGTTCCAACAATTACCGACCACAAGATAATTTTCACTCATGTTAAATACATGCTTCGATTACTATCACAAAGCAAGACAACTGTGAAGCTAAATTAAAATTTCTTATTATAATGATTGTAGTAATGGAACTGCTTTATCTTTGTGTAAAACCTTGAACTTCTGTCTGACGTTTATGACCATATTATTCATAAATTTTGCACGATGTGTTCTTTCCCGACCAAACCACCAATTTTAAAGCGGTTATCAAATAATATCGTCTTTTGGGGCCTTATTTTGAAAGATTCAGTATTATTTACTACGATTATTTTAAAGCCAACTGTGAAATGTTATCTGCCTTAAGTATTATTATTAAGCGCTCTTCAATGTGGGTTATTTTTACACTGTTTTACATGGACAATACACAGCCAATTTATTATTATTTTTGTACTAAATATACAAGTACAATTTCCATATCTATAATAACTGTTCCTTCTTGCCATAATAATATTTTTTCTCTCATAAATCAAATTCATCAAAAATTTTGTTTCAATTTTATCTCTTTCTTTTACTTTTTTCTTTCACTTTTAAAAGTGGATAGAGCATATATGTATATCTGGAGCTGGTTATACTAAGCCTGGACAAGTTATCCACTGGATAAGAGGTATAAATTATATCCACTGGACAAGGATTTATCTTGTGCCACGCTTATCCAGGCTTTGTACAATTGGCTCCAGTTGGATAAATTCGTATTGTCCAGCAGATAAATTTATTGGATAACAGCATCATTTCATCTACCAGCAAATGATTTGTGTAATATGTACATTAAGTACTATCCGCTTTTGGCTATCGTTTATCCTGGTCAAAATATGTACGTGATATTGTGCTGAGACATCATTCTTAATAATAGTAAGAGTCATAAAGTCAGTTTGTAGTACTGGCAGTCAATCTCAAGTGTTTTAAAATGATTTAATTTTAAACCCACAAGTATTTTCCTTTTATTGATAACCTAATGGCACCATTTTCAGTCATACGTCTACTGGTGTCAGAAGTTGTTTTCTTTTTGACTTGCTTTCTTTCCAAGGTCATTGATCAACATTGTTTCTTAGTGTATATTAAACAACTTCAAAGCACAGGCCCAGTGTTTTCAAAATGCATGTGTTTATCCTTCATGCACTTTATAGTTATCAATATAAAGTGTTTTGCTTCTTACAAAAAGTGTTTTTATAGATCAGTTTTCTAATTTGGTTTTTTTTTTCAGACAGCTCTGTCAGTCATTCCTTGCTAGATGTCATATTTATTTTCCATGTCAGCTTCCAATATGCCCAATATCTTTGTTAAATAATTTCTAAACCAGAAACTACCACTCAAGTGTTATATGTCAAGCTATTTGAAAACATATGTAGTTGTGGCTTTGTATAACGCTTTTAGGGAAAAAGATTTTTACCTGCAGTCTCAATTTCCTATATTTAGCATATGAGATAGCATTAATTCCAATGGTTTCTGGATTTCACGACTTTGTCTAAGCTTAAGTGTACTTTGTATATATTAGATTTGCTGTTTCATATTCCATTTCAAATTTCTTTAAAAAATATTATTGTACCTAGATATACATAATCCTTAACTAAAATTCATTTTTTAAATAATCTTAATATAATATTCTTTAACTTATAAGGGAGTAACTTAAAATTACTCCTCTTACAGTCTTCTTTGATGACAAGACCATGTTTTGTGTTCAATAATACTTCTAATTCAAATTCACAGTGTTTTCTATTCAGTCTTTTTGGCATCAACTTTATTAATATTAATACACCTACTATTTTCTATAGGGGTGTTTTTACCAATAATTTTGCTTGGTCTGTCAAATTGACATGACAGGTGGTCTGTGGCATATTCATAAAACTCTCTATAGCTTTAATGGTAATATTCCTAACTCCTGACTTTCTAGGAGAGCATGTGGTGATGCGTCTAGCAACATTACAGTGTTGTGGTTTTGAGTTTGAAGCCCTGTTTCCTTTATCTCAGTTTTCTAGACTCACTACATATTCATGACCTTAGTTTAAAAGCCACATTACAACCACCTTATGTTCCTATCCGCTGTATCTCCATGCTAGCAGTAAGTTGTAGTCATGATAACGACAAATATTCTTGAAGATTTATTTACAAAGAAGGTTTTAATTATAGCTTTTCTAATAAGTTAAGCCTTCCAATTGGTCTTGGCTATTTAGCACTGGACCATGTGTTCATGAGTATGTTCAACATTAGCTGTACTGTGTCAAGGGTGTACAGTCAATATGAATAATCTAAATACACCAAAATAGGGCTGTGGTCTGCAAGATTGTATACATATTTCTAGTGGATGATCTAATTAGTTCTCAGCTGGCAAAAACATCCTGGTTTTCTGAAAGATGATCAAATAACACGAATATCAGAGAGTTTTGCAAGCTGTCTTTTGTCTTACAGATCAAGAATGTACATGATAAACTCACTGAAAGGGTCGGCATCAATGGTTGTTCAAAGAGCAAGTAAGGAATGTCTTTATCATCAGATAAAGTAACATTTATCTCTATTGCTTCCTTTAACGTGTTGTGTACTATTGAACCACCATATTCTTTTGTGGCCAGAATCTAAATTACTCAAAATGAACTCCCTGAGTCAAATAATATGAAATCATTTTTGTCTTTCCTTTTTTGTCAATTTTCTTTTATTATGATATGTTTTAGGGGATGGTTCTTCTTAACCTCTGCAGATTTTTCTGGTGTTATTCTTATAAATAATTCAGAATAATTATTTTCCTTTTAAATTCCTTCATGCTAGTTTATTCAACCATTTATAATTCTTTCTATGAAAAATTGAATTTTTTGGAAAAAATATTTAATATTAAAGGTTTATTTATAATCATATAAAAATGACAAGAAGATTGAAATTTGAGGCTCCTGAATTCAAGATGTAATATTTTGGTATTCTTTTTTGCCTGTGTATTTTAAGTTTCTCTTTTCATTTAATGTTATCTAGTTTGATAGGTACAACATTTTGAATGATGGAGTAACATATTTGAATATTTATCTTTGATCCTAGACATATACAATACACATATTGAATATTGGAGTAAGACACTTGAATTTGTGATAATATTGAATTCAAAACACTTCTGGATATTTCTATCTGTGAAATTCTATGTGTTCAATAAATACAACCTCATTCTGTGCATTAGATATTTTTGCCTCCATGTTATTCTATTTTTTATAGAATTCTTCCAGAAGATATTATTCATCCTTGTAAAAAGATTATTCCAAAAATTATGATAATTTTATCAGAGTACTTTACACTTAGATAAACATTGGTAATAGAGACAATGGTAAAGGTATAAACCTTATTCCTAAATATGCTTGTCACAAAAACAAAGATAAACTTAAAGCTTAAAAATGTTAAACAATGTAAGTATGAATGCATTCAATATTTAAGTATATTTTCCTTCAAAACTCAAGGAGATATTTGACTGTGTGACTTCATACATTTAGTTACTCTAAAGGTATTAATACAGCTTATTCCTAAATATGCTTGTCACACAAAAAAAGATAAACTTAAAGCTTAAAAATGTTAAACAATACATGTAAGCATGCATGCATTCAATATTTTAGTAATAATATTTTCCTTCTAAACTCAAGGAGATATTTGACTGTGACTTCATACATGTATCTTCTAAAGAACATAAGTGATATTAGCCTCAATATTGTTTCATGTCTTCAAATGGCACACTTCTAATCTAAATGTGATGTCAGACTTCATGTACTGGAATAATATCATTCCTGTAATGAAAGCTAATCTGGCTTTAATCTAGATTAAGAACCAGCTGTAGGACTGGGTGCAGCAATTAGGGTTCTATTATCAGATGTCTACTGTGCGGCAAATTATTTATCTGATTAATTAGCTGAACAAACAACCAAGTACAGTACAATTATAAATTTATCAGAATACATTTCTTAGTAGGCTACTGCCTAATTTTTAGAAACCAGGAGGCAAGCCATTTTGTTTGTGGGCTAACTGTAGAACAAAAATTTGGTTGCCCAATCTTGTAGGTAAGGTGCCAGTGACTACCAGGTGCCCATTAGGCAGCAACCTTATATGTATATCATTTTAAACCATACAGTATTTCTGGCCGTATTTCCTATAATTGTTAGATAATGCCACTGGATGTTATACATGTATGTGCATTAAGCTACAGTATAGGAAGCCCTTATTCTTAGAGTGGTTTTCGTATGAGTGGGAACCTTTCTGTGCCGTATCGTGACCATACCAGTTAGTACTGTAATGTCTATGAAAATATTTGAAATTCATAACTATGTTGTTTTCAGTAACTACAGGATACCATTTTCCTAGTCATACGAAATCGCTTCCAGAATCCTTTTTGGTAGCTGCTTTTGTTATGCTAATTTTCACTGACTATCCTCTTGGTATTCTCAAAGGAGTTTTAACATTTGAATATGAAAAGAAACATTGAAAAGGATTGTGGTACATTGTAGTTTAGGTACGACAGTAAAGGGTAAGGGTGTACTTATGTTGACACCTGCCACATACAAAGGTTTTATGAGCTTTATGAATACATTTAGCCTTATCTGGAATCCTTTCTATGTGGCAAGTGAAGTATATCTCAAAAGTGAGCTCTTTTGAAGTACTATACAAAGCACTTGTATGCAATTTCCTAATTTCCAGTTCAATAAAGCAATAGTTCTGCTCTCTCTTTTACAAAAATAAAACTCATTCAAAGCAATTTTGAATTCTCAAAAAAAGGAATATTAAATTGATTGGATGCCAGGTACTACATGTAATTTTAGGCACAGGCAGTACCTGTTGTCATGGCATAATTCACCCGATTTTGCTGCCTTTTCTTCTAATTTTGAATTAGATACCATTTTGTCTAAATTGTGACATATGACCAGGTTTTGCAAAGGTCAATTTACAATTATATAATTATTATATTCAATACTGTATTTTCTTGATTAGATAACAGTAACAATGTTCAAATTGCTGACTTCATCTTTATTCAGCTAAAGATGAAATCATATCAAATGTTGGGTGATTATGTACTGCTTCAAGCTTCAAGCTTCAAGAAAAGCCAAGACCCTAGTAAATAAATGTGGAGGCATAAACTAAGCCTTGTCGACCCAGCATTTATTTGAACCCAGCATTTATTCATGTCGTGGCATTTAATCAAGAAAGTGCAGTACATGCATTATTGATTATAAAGTCTTTATTAATACTGTCAACAGCACTACAGTAACTGTAACACAAATATTATTTTTGAAATAGTAATTAATTTAAAATATATATATATATATTTTGATTGTGTTTTCTCCATAGGTGGTGCAGTACATAGGGAATCGGAGGTCAACCCTTTCTCCTTCAAGAATTTTGTCTCCAAAGAAAAAGATGTAGCATCCAAGAAAAAACGAGTTTTACAGGTATTCAGGATGTAGCTTATCATATTTTGACTATGGCACACTTTAAACTCTATTAGGCAAATACTTTTAAGCAGTAACTGCCTCAACTTAATCACTACTTGTCAGATTACTCAGACAAGCAATTTTGCAGTGCTATATGAATGGCCCTGCAGGTGTCCATCTTCCTAGGGATTCAGATTCTGCATTTATTCTGTAACACACAATTTTCTTCATTATGCATATTTTTGTGACTTTGAATTTCCTTGTTTTTATAAGATGTAGAGATAATTGTGCCATCCTATTTACACAGGAGAATGTTATGCCTTTCCTCTAGATATTTACCACAAATAAATGAAGATCAATGAAGTGTTTGGCAATCAATTCACTAGCAATCCTTGTATGTTTTTACATTCATGTGTCTCTCACTGTTGACATTGCTTTTTTCCTTGAAGAACAATGTTAGAAATTTCAAAATGGCTTAAAGCCATTGCAAAATTTTATTCATATACATTATTATAAGATGATTTGGATAGCCGCATGTACTCAGATTGGCTCAGTCCACCATGTTTATATCATCTGGAGGATAAAAACATGGCTCACTCTAAAATGTTGAAAAATATTTTATAAAAGCAATATTAAAAAAATCACTCATCTCTCTGTAATTTTGATATAACCACTCTGGAGTTTTTTATAGCACTGAGGCCCATAGGTTTACGTGTATTATAGTCTGCCACCTTCTTTAAATAAAGAGTTTATTGTTGTTAGTAGTATTACTTGTTCACATTGAAAATTGATATTAAAACATTTTTTAACCAGAGGCAAAACCAGCACATTTTTGGGGGGTACATGCACAAGTTACTGAAAAGTTATCTTGATCAAAGAAGTGAAAATGATACCAATTCCCATTTCCCCTGTACACATACATGTATATAGCTAGTATTTCCAGCTTTCAAGGCATGCATTTTCATAGGTGTGTACTGGTAGCCAGCTTCAGAGTTTGCATGGATGAAAAGCTCACAAGATGAACTCCTCTCTCCTCTCTCTCTCTCTCTGTCTTTTATGGATCCAATGTAAATAGGTTTTAACTTTTTGGATTCTGTAAATAAAGTATATTATTATACAACCGGCCACTTTTCAGTGCAAATAAAGACTAAACCGAGTGCAAATATGTGAGTGTATTTAACACAGTTTTGAAAGCCGTATTAAATGGTTTAGCGCACGCAAACTCTGTATTACACGGTTTAGCATGAGAATTGTTAGTAGTGTTGTTTGATTGAAGCGATGCACGCGCTTACCAGAATTGAACCATGTAAATGGAGAAAATGCAAAGTACATTGTAAGGTTTGTTTTGTTTTTCCTTGAAGTTGGTTATAAAATGAACAATTTTTTTACACAAAAAGTTGTGTAATACAGATATACATTTTTACTTGTCATTTTGTATTTTGACTCACCCTACAGGCTTGTCAAAATACTAAAATGACTCATAAAAATACACACTCATATTACACAACTTTTTGTGTAATAATCTATATTTTTTATTATTATTATTTGTTGCTAGAGATAACATCAGTATTTATTGTGTTCTTAGATTATAGGTGATGAAGTTCATGAGGTCAAACCCATGTCAGCTAACAGTGAACAAGACAATGGCGACAACTCTCAGTATGTTTTTGGCTTCACTCCCCCTGGTTCAGATACTTCAGACTCTGAAGGTGATGACAGACACAATTCCTACAACAGTCACTCTCCTGATAGCGGAAGTGTACAGTACGTTGTTGCTTCTGCTAATAGTTCACATGATCAACTAATGCTAATTGAAGAACTTAATCAGGTTAGATTATGAATGAAAACTTTCTATACCATCTTTACTAATTTAGTTTCTACCCCCAATAAAATGCAGCCCCCTATTAAGTGCCACATTGGAGAGCAAAACTATTATTAAATGCCGCCCTTGAATAAGCACCATATTGACACACAATGTGGTGCTTATTGGAAGCAATATAAGTCTATCAACTTGAATGAGAAAAACAACAGGTACTAGTACAACTCAATGTTGAAATTTTGTAAAAATAAGAGGTTGGAATACTTGAAACATGTTTTGTTGTTGTTGACATTTGTGTTACAATTTTTTAATAAACACCACCCTCAAATTAATGCTATCCCTGATCGAATAAGCTCCACATCTGAAATCCCAAAAATGTAGTAAGCACTGTGGAACTTTAGGAGTAAATAAAGTATTCTATTTTGAGAGTGAACCATATATTAATTTTATGTTGGCAAAGCATGTTCTTCAGCATACATTGTACCCGTTGTCAATAATGCATGTCAAATCAGGCCAATTTGGCACCAAAGAAGATTTGCTGTTAGCAAAACAGGAACTTTTCATTTAGTTATTGAACATTCATTCAAAAAGTCATATAAAGCTCAAGTATTTCAGCATTTTGTGTCATTTTTCAACAAGCATGGCATCAGTTTTCTATGTTTTTGTATAAATTATAACAGTGTTACAAAACAAGCCTTTCAAGAAAGTTAATCTAAGACATGTCTTTCAAACAGTACTTTCCAGCTCATCTTTTGAACTCATATATATTTTATGTGTATTTATATATGATAACATGTTCTAGAATACTTCATCAAAATAATTCTTAGTTCTTATCCCCAGTTACTGTTATTGTTTTCCATGTCATTCCCTAACATTTGTCTTCTATTTGCATGTCATTTCCTTATTAGCTTAGAGAAGATAATAAGAGATTAAAAAAAGAAGTGGAAGATGTGACATTATCTCGGGATAACGAAAGAAAAAAGTAAGTACCCAGAGACAAAAATGTGAAATCTCTGGTTTAAAAATAGTATTCTCAAAGTGCTATCCCCAAATAAATCCTTATCCAGCAGATAAAATTTATAGATCTTATCTAGTGGATAACTTTGGGCTTCGTTCAACTGGCTTCTGGTATATAATATTATATGGTATCTGTAACTTGTTTCCAACAATTTCTGCAGCGGTTGTATGTGTTGTGGTTTTCGATTTTCTTCTTGTTTAAATTCTAAGGGTGTTGTTTTGCTTTCTTAATGAACTTCCTTTTAGTTGAAACCTCTACAACTAACCCTAACACTTAACTTACCCACCACAAAAACCTAAACTTAACCTTAAAACAACCTTTAAAAATTTACACCTGAGGAAAAACTTAAACTATGGTGCACCCTCTACCCCTCTTCTTTCTCTCATAATTTGTTCTTTTTCATATATAAATATACATTCTTGGAGACCGTGGGCTTCCTGGGATAGAGGAGGGGGTGAGAATGGAGGGTAGGAGAGGAGAGGGGAGGGTGAAGGAGTTGAGTGTCCTGGGAGAAGGGAAAAAATTGGAGGGCTAATCATCTACAAGCAAATTACAGCTAGGATGCAGCTCAATGTGGTCGGGTTGAAGACCTGTATGTGTCGCACTATGTTAACTACAACCCATGTCTGATCACAGAGGACTGCTCAAATTAAGACATTTTGTGAGAGGAGAGGGGGAGGGGCAAGGCCTCCTGGGAGAGGAGAGGGTAAAGGGGAAGGTGTCCTCGGGGAGGGGAGGGTGGAGAGGGAGGGGGGACACTGTCAGTTCCCAAGGATAATAAATATACAGCTACATGGCTGAGAGGAGGGGATTTAGAGAAGAATGTAAGGTAACATCAGAAATCTAATTTCATAGCTCCCACAAGTTAAACCACCTATGTATATATATATAATGTTACTTAGAAATATATTGATAATGTAGCCATAATTTGATTATTACATAATTAATTATTGATAGGGTCTTAACTCTTCAAAAGAAGTTAACCATGATAGAAAAACGAGAAGCTGAAGAAACGACTGCCTTAGAAAATATGGTCCAAATGGTGGAACAAAATTTAGATTTAACTACGGTGAGAAAAACTCACATTTTTATTCTTACCATTATGTCATTTTCAATTGGTGGTATTTTTATTCCATTTTGTTTTATTTCATTTTATTAATTCACGTCTATCCTTTTGAATTCGTTGTATTATAGACTTCTACTTTCTTTTCATGCTGTAGTTTTGGATTTTCGTTTTGAAAATGTGGTACAAACTCGAAGAATAGTTGCTCAGTTTTTTATCATTTATTTTGTATTTCATATTTCTAGAAACGTGCTTTAAAAGCTGAGGCAACAGTTGCCAAACTAAAAGAAGATATGAAAGGTGTAAAGGTGAGAAATACATGCTTAAAAATCCTTGTTTTAAATTTCTGCAAATCTCATAAAATAGGAATAAAATCGCACAAAAATTTCCCTTTTCCCCCTCCGTTTTGTTGCTGGTGTAAAATATTTTCAAAAAAAAATCGGTCGGTTTTCTTGAGAATTTTCTCAACATTCTGGATGTGATTTTGAATCTATATCTTAGAATTACTCTAAAGGTTTTCAAAAAAATTTTTTTTTCTAGACGGATACGGTTCCCATGGAAACCTATCAACAACTTCTAGACGCTCATCACTCGACTCTGACGTCAATAAAAGCGAAATCACGTGCTGCGTCGGATGAGATGATTTTAGCAGCAAGACGAGCTGAACAGGCTTTGAGGTTTGTATATTATTGGTAGATCTTGCTGTCTGTGGGTAGGGAAGGTATCTTCCTGTATTTCATTTGGTGCTGTGTAAGTCTAGTCTATCTCGTTGTCTGTCTGTCTGCCTTGTCTGTCTGTCTGTCGGTCTGGAGCCACGGGGCACTTGAAACGAAGAATAGCGATTAGCCCCTTGGAAAGCGTTTGTAGGACTGAACTGAACTCTGTGTCTGTAGAGTTCTTCGTAAATCCTGCTATATAGGTCACCAGTAAATAACTTATTATTTAAGAAACTGAATGATCATGAGATTTCTATACATTATTGCTTTGTACCTTCATTACGGTGGGTCGTCAATATTTTCTATATTCAGTATTGGGTCTTTCGTTCGCCATTCACCCTTTACATTGCTTATACTATTTCACATTACAGTACAACTAGATGACAAAACAGTTGCGTTACTTACCATGACACAGTGCTTGAGTCGTAGAAAACACGCTGTCGATTGCTGCTTTCAGCTTACCAACGAATTCTACTCCGGCGCGAAATAAACTGCGCATATGCTTAAGCATTGTACATAGCACTTTATTGTTATGTAAAGTGGTGTTATTTGTAAAGACTCTTGGGACCATAGGGAGCTTTCACTAGTGAAGTGAACGAGACTGAAAAAATATTTTATGTGAAAAATGGAGCGTTTGAAATAAAATACTGGTCAGGGTGATTCAAAACAATTTCTCCTTCTATATACTTGTTCTCCATCTTGTTTTCACTTGAAATCATCAATCACGATTTGTTGTTGTTTGTTGATTTGTTGTTGTTGATCATGAGTAGCTCATTAACTCCAGTAGCCATTTTAGTTTATGGTGAAAAAATGGAGACTTTTCTTTTTCTTGCCCTCAAGAATGGCCGTCGTGCTGTCACTCTATGCCTATAAGGCTGTAGATAGTACAGATCTACCAAACCTGATTATCAGATTGCTGTACCTGTGGAATTCTAATGTATATTGTTTTTATTCCTCAGGGACTTATATTCAGGTGTCGACACTTTAAAAATCGTATCATCTGAGTTGCATTACATCGATAGAATCACCGATGTGACCCCAACTGAACCAGGCAGCTAGCGATTGAAGGGACGACCCATGAATTCTCATTACCCCACAAGGTCTTTTTACTGGAGATGCATCTTCAAAGCCAATTCTACCAGGATCACATTGAAGAAGAAACAATCTTCATGGGAATTTAAAATCTCAACGAAGAGAAGAAAAGATCGCAAGATAAAGAAAATAATGAACAATGGTCTAGTGGCAAAGATGATTACTTTTCATAAATAGGAATATAGTACTGACAAACGCTGATTTTAAGATATGTGCAGTATAAATTGTTTTTGTAAGTAGGCGATGTTTTGGTTTTAAAATGATTGTTTTTAAGACCTTGGTGCACTAGGCTTGGTGACTGTGCCGGTGTATGATGCTAACTGCATGATGAGCAAAATGATGATGATGATGATGGCGATAATAATTTTGTTATATAAGGTGGTTGAAGGCCTTGGCGATTAATTCTCGACTCTACCGGTTTTGGTGTATTTTGCTGCTAATGATGATTGTGATGATGATGATGGTGACGATGATGATGATGATGAGCAAGTTGATAATAATGAATAATGATAATAATAATGAATGTATTTCTTCGCCAAGTCCAAAACTTCAAGCTTAAATCTGATTCACAGTTGCAAAATAATCATAAACACGAGCAACATACAGACCAGTATCTCGGCAAGAAACGTCAAGCCCTGTTGATAAGCACTATCTAACCGAGTCATCGTATTTTGCTCGATAGTCCTGAGCTAACAAGGGCTTAATAGTTGTCCTACTTCATTCAAATTGATGGTCGATGATTTAGGCAAATGATACATCTAGTATTTCACGCTCAATCAGTAGTAAGTCAAACGTATAAAGCGGCCATGATATACAAAGTCGCAATTTCTTTAAAATGGTTGACTGCTTTGTAGGTCAAGATAGAACAGTGCAAAACTAATTGAAACCGAAAAGTGGCCGATGTTAAGTTCAGGATGGCCGCTTAAATATGTTTGGCTGCACAAGAAAAAAATCCAACGAAATCTTCCCAACATGCATACCAATACATCATGCTGCCTCTAATCCAGCACTCAAATGAACAACCGTAATAGTTTATAAAAATTAGATATCAAAACAGTAATTCCAAACCACAATCCATGTAGAATATTGTACATAGTCCCATTTTCCCTAGTGTTATTTGTACAATAAAATCATCATATCTGCAGTTTGTAATTGATTTATCCATTTTATGTCTAATTCTTGGGTTTTGGAGCAAATAGATTCCATTTTCCGTACGTCTGCACTCTAATAGATGCACAAATGACGTCAGAATGCGGTGAGAACAAAGTGTTGTTTTCAACACATACATTTTGACTTCTGTGTACCTAATAATAATAATAATAATAATAATAATAATAATAATAATAATAATAATAATAATAATAATAATAATTTATTAACATAAAGAGCATTTTTTATGGCGTAATGATCAAATGCGCTTAAAAAATAAGAATAAATAATAAGAATAACATTCATTTTATGAAATTTGCTGAATATTATACTAAGATAAAAAAGAATTATGAATTGCTAAAAAATACTATAAAATTTGTTAGAATACAGACACACGAAATAATGGAATCTATTCGTTTTATATAATGTATTACTAGGGTAGTAGAATCTCTTCTTACGGATACTACTCCATAAACAGACACCTCTCTTACACGGACAGTTTCTATATCCTAACAGCTAGAATCTCCATACATTTCCTTGTACAGAAAACCTCTATAAAACGGACACCTCTATATTACGGACACTTTTCTACGGTCCTTTGGTGTCCACTTTAAAGAGTTTCCACAATATTATTATTCGTAGTAATAATTGACTTTTGTTCTAGTTTGTCTATGCAAAAAATTTTTTTGCCCGTAGAGATGAGAAAATTGGTCCTAATGTCCTATGACAAATGTATTCACTGACGAATCGCCTTTTTATGGGAAAGCGCCTTTTTATGGGAAAGAAAATAAAACTGTTACGTGTGCATGTGTCAGACGATTTCTCAAATAAAATTTATCAAACTGATCTTCGTGCTCCCTGAGGTCATCAACCAGGTGTTTCGCAGGTCAAGATGACCATATTTTTTTAGTTATCCGCTGTCCTTAAATCAGTGCTGGCACATAGCAAAGGAAACTTGTCCTACAAAATGTACTCCACCTTGTCTACACGGGGAAAATCTATTTGGTCATGTAGAGGTGGCTAGATAGACTAGATACCTTTAGCAGAACCCACAGGCATCCTCAATTCTAGGATCTCGTTCTCTGATAGTCACTTTATGAACCGATGTAAATATACTAATGAGTTTTAATACTAATGAATTTAGGATCATGAGAATTCCTCAAAAGAACTGGATTCGAACAACGCCGACTCCTTGGGTTTCAGTAAACGTCGAATTTCGTCATCATTCAAGTACAAGTCACGTGACTGAATACAAAAACACGCGGTGATACATCTCCAGGCTTTGACGGCAAGTCGAATTAACTGAGAAACGATTGTCGCGACCACAGCCAAACAACAAAATACTGGCAGTACACTTAAAGTAATTACTTGAATCCAGTTTAAGCCTTGTGCGAAGGACTTGAGTGGACCTTGTGGAATTTGTCCAGTTGATAAAAAACCTGCGTTGAATGCATTAATGGATGCTATGACAACCAAACTGAACAAAGAAACCGTCTCAGCGATGTTAGCAGTTCGGCTACGAAATGGATACACAATGTTATGATGGAAGAGGATAACAACACAGGAAAGAGTGAGTAAAAATTCCTTTGAAAGTGGATCAGAGACGAACACAAAAATTATAATAAGAGCAAGACGTCTGAATATCAGAATGCTTTCCCAGTAGGTCGCACCAGAGATAGCGCCTTGCTTCTCACGAAAGGGGCCGTATAAGACAGCTGTGACTGATGATTTCCAGTCCGGAGGTTCTAGTTTTGGTTCTCGAGGTTCACACAAGAGGGACGTCATTAGTTTGTACATCAGATAGGGTAACGGGATAACACAACCAAGGAAAAACTCCTTGATAGAAATTGAATCCTTGTAAAGCCAGTGGGAGCCAAGCGCTAAGGTGACGACGAAAGGAACAACTGATACGACCACAAACACCATTAGTACATACTGCCACCATTGGTAACACAACACGTTACCTGCAATGAACAACCGCTTCTCTCCACCAAATGACGTACATCGTAGTAGTTTAAGGGCTGTGTTGGCAAGCGCGGCGTATCCTAGCAACAATGTCTCTAAAGCTGCACCAAGATAAGGCCCTAAAGGTGGAGAAGATACCTTCTTATACTTATGTAGAAGACAATGACAGCCGTAGCACACGCCAATCATTACGAGGACCCCAAATACTGGACAAGCAAATAGTAGTTGCTTAGTTACCACAGTGAGCCCAACAAAAGGACATAGCAAACCACTTGACGAGACGCGCAATTCAAAGTTGAAAAGTCCTACTACAGGTTGAAGAAGGTACCTCTCAACAATGGTGTTGTATGAATTGGTAATCAAAAGAAGATTAGCCACTTGATAAAAGTAAAAAACAATTTTCAAATATCCACCTCCACTGTCGTTCTTGGATTCATCTTGATCGTCGTCATGACTTGTGTTACTTCTGAACCACATGATATGATTCTTTAGCATGCGTGAGAGCCTTGGCTTGTGGATTAGGTACAAAGCCATGAGTAGCACCATGACAACGGCCACACCCCATAACCACGTGTCTTGGCATTCGTCGTCACGACGACATGATGGCGATAGTAGAGTTTCAGTAAAGCTTTCCTTACACTCACCGCACAGTGACCCAGTTCTGTTGCCATGACAACTGTTATAATCAACAAAATCAGTTTCGTTCGGCTGCTTGCAATATCCCAATGGACAAAGGGTAAAGTTAAGAGCTGGTGGATTCTCTTGAACTTTATATCCCCAATAGTTGGATTTGGCTGCTATTTTATTCAAACATTCGGCTCCAAATGGGCACGGCAAGCATTGAAAACCGCTGACAACATTTAGCCCCAGGCTCTTGCCGCGTTGTAAACTGTAGGTTCCAATCCTACACGGCTTGCAAATAAATTTCATGACGTTAAGTTCTATCGTGCACTCTTGAGAATTATTGTACGCAGTGTCGAACTTGGTTGTCAAATTTAGAAAATCCAATTCACTACCTCTTGGGCAAGAAAGAACTGTTTGATTATTGTCACCGAAATCAACATAATTGGCCTTGGATACGGTTACTAAGGTATTTGACAATGTTTGCGGCAAACTGGATTCTAACTTTGAATTGAGTATTTTTAAAGGGCCTTCACTTTGAGAGTCAATAAACGATCCTATGGCAAAACTCAGTACATCCTTTGTGGATAAATGTATCTCCATTGAAGATCGCTGTTGTAGAAATGATGTGTCAAGTATTAGTAAGCTGGTAGATTCTGAAGTCACTAATATATGTCCTCCTTGGACTTTTGCAAAATTATCGATGAAGGAACAGTTTTGAAAAGTATAGTTACCTCTCGATAGGGACACCGCCCCTCCGCTAAAGGCAGTGTTATTGACAAATACTGAGTCCTTTATCATCACACAGGTGTTATAACTCCACACTCGATGATGCACAGAGCTCTGACTTTGAATACATCCGCGATCAATGATTTTGTCTCTGTCAGGCAAAGCAAATGAGATTGCCCCAGCCCCTCCACCAATAGCTTTATTGCCAAGGAACTTACAGGAATCAATTGTGATTTGGCCATTTACTTGACGATCGACTAAAATAGTACTCGCTGGATTATGTAAACCAATAGAATTGTTTTTGAAAGTAACATTGTGTAGAAGTGCATCATAGAGCCCAGGAGCCAACCTTAAGCATCCCCCAAAGTTGGACTCAAATAAAGTGTTGGTTATCCTTAACGTTGATACGCTCCCGAAATACATTGCGCCTCCGTTATTATAAGACGCAATGCAATTTTTTATGACGGAATTATTAATATTAACTTTCACTGCCACGAGTGAAAGTGTAAAAAGTCCACCTCCTTGTATTGTTCCTCCATAAGAATCGATTATTGCACTATCGAGTGTAATTTCGTTGATTACGTCAGAAAGTAAAATCCCACCAGAGTATAGGATATCAGTAGATGTATTTTCAATTGTTGAATTCAAAATCTTGAAACCACATCCAATCGGTAACACGTCTTGTGAATTAAGGATAGAAAACGTAACTCCTGTAGTCCACCCAATAATGCCGACATCTCTAATGACACAGTCTTGTATTGTTATGGAGCCACAAAAGGCGTATATCGATGCCACTGCACCAGAATTCCCGGTAGAAAAACTGCTCATTATCCTACTATTTCGAAAGAAAAGACTTGCATTGTAGACTTCCTCTGAATAAACACATCCTAATAACCCAATATTGATAACCCCGCCCCCAGCACTTGAAGTAGTTCCATTAACTGTCGAATCTATCATTTCTATCTTGACTTCCTTGGCTCGCAAAGCTGCTAACCCTGTACAAAATGCGCTGTTTGATTCAAAATGGCAACCTTGGATTGTTGCAATAATTGAGTCTTTTACAGACAACCACATGACCCCTCCACACCCTGCTGAATTCTCACGAAATGTGGAATGTTTAATCGTTATTCTTGTGTTTCGACCGCCGTTTAAGGCCAAGCAGCCTCCGTTATTCATCGCCTTGTTCCTTGTAAAGGTAGTGTTTTCTATATACACTTTACTGTCAAATTTTGAGTTCACGTTTAACAGCCCGTTACGTTGGGTTTGGAACCTTTCAAACTGACTGTTCGCAATATGTAAGTTGCTTTTGTCTTTGGTTTCTATATGTATGGCTCCACATGAACTTTGATAATTCTGAAGAAACTTTGTATTGTTAACAAACATATTATGTTTGTAACTGTTTAAAATGGAGATAATATATTTGACCATCTTAGCTGCAGTTTTGCTTTCCAAAAACACGACTTTTTCCAGGTACAATGACGTAAAAGCATTCTCCAAGTCAATAAATATTATACCATTCACACCGAGGCTATTATTCTTGAAACTGACGTTTTTGAGTGCAATATGACAAGTTATTGCCCCTGCTTCATATTCACCTGTTGACGTCACGTGGATCCCTGATGAGTAGTCAGAGGGAAGTTGAGAGGACTGGTACCGCGATGACGTCATGTTGCTGTTGGTAACAGAGATCGAAACACTGTTACCGGATGTTAAATTCTTAGTAATACTCATTACTATACAAGAAGATATGTCCATACACAGTGAGTTATTAAAAGATAGGATAACAGCACTGGTACTTTGGACCAGATTGACAGCTTGTGATGCGCCAGTAAAGACACAGTTATCAATAGAAAGGTTGATGTCTTGAGCAGAAACAGAAGTGTTCACAAACTGCAGATTAGTTAACTTTACAGTCGTCTCATTCTGTTCGTGTAGGGACTGGTTGAGTCTAATATCGTACCCTTGCTGGCATTCAACGTGGACTATTGCCTTGACACCAACAATTACCATACTCTTGTTGGAATGAATTCCTTTCACGTCCAAAGCAGACGACGTACAAGCGTATGGAGTGGTATCTGATCCAGTGCCATCAACGTAGACATGACCTTTGTGTTGTACACTCCATACACCCATAACGATGGTTTTACAAGGGTTGGATTCTGAACCACACGACTTGCTGTCATTTCCTCTGCTTTGGGACACGTACACATGTTGAACTGTACAAAAAGAAAAAACGAATGTGACAAGATATACAATATTAGACTTTAAATGATGCCAATTTTGTTTTCACAACAAAGACAACATTGTTTTGAGAGATTGTCCACTTAGGCTCAGCCGTCAAGGTTTCTTACCCCCGCGACACACTTCCCCATGACCCGTGACGGGAAAGAGTAAAGACGATAATGATAACAAAATGTCTTCCCCTCCACCCCCTCGTAAAATCCTCCGCTTTTCATGCACTTCTTTTGGCTTTCTGAGTGTCATCTCATATTTGTATGTGAATTAGGATCATTGGTAGTTACTAAAATAGTTCGTATGTAGCTTGCTTTTGGTTGATCTATTAGCCTCTATTGCCTACAAAATTTGAATTGAAGTTGAGTGCCTTACTCTGATTAACTTACCACTATTTTCAAGCACCTTAGCACCAAACATTTGAACATATTCTGTTGTATTATAGCTGTATACAAAATATGGTGTGAATAAACTGATTGATTGCCTTCAATCAATATAACCAACCCATTTTTACATTTTTATAGTGTGGGCTACCTGTGTCAGAAACGTAAGGATAATGACTCTCAAATGCAATTCTTTCAGTAATTTTTGGTGGTTTTCGGAATGTAAAGCCAATGATATACAAGCGGAAGTAAAGGTTTGTGCAATTAAAAGCTAAGCTTAAATTACATAACTTCTCTTACGGCAGCGAGAATGGTTGAATAGAACCACATACCTTCGTTTATATCTTCCTGTGACACTGAACTCAGCAAGTGAATCCACAACAACCCAAGTCTCATGGAGCTCTTCCAAGCTTCCATTTTGATTTCCTCTTAGATTTTCACGTCAACGCCAAGCTATTTGGCTGGTTTGGTCGCAAGTGTTACTGAAAGTGACATCATTTATCTCGTGAATTGACTACAAAACGTGTTTTTACCAGCTCAGATCATGCGGGAAATAAGCGGAAGTCATGAGGTTTCCACAGGAATACCGGTTGATGCCACACACTGCCGTGACTTGACACGGTATGCTGTCACGCTACCGTAATTCATATTCATATTATTATATCTTTTATCTTACAAGAAGGCCGAATGTCGTCAATGACGACTGTTTTTTACGAATTATTGTATGAAACAACAACTTTTTCTTAAAGATTTAGAAATTTCAAAAAATTAAAAATCAATACTTTCTCGCGGCACGTCACGAGAAAAAACCGACAACTGACAAACCGACAAAAAAACAAAACAAAACAAAACAAAAAAAACAACAACAAAGAAAACAACAAAAAAACAAAAAAAAGAGATATCGCGATGTTTTTGTCTCAAACCAACGAAATATCATTTCCAGCGTAATGCAACAACAGTCTTTCCAAAGTACGTAAGCATCAAAAATTATCAAAAAGGATACCGAGCTGAGTCGGCATTGTACATGTTATAGATACACATTCATCTTAATCTATTGTATTTTAGTATTCTAGGTGCATGGTATTCTGGGGGAGTTAGTCTTAGCACTCGCCAACTTAATAGGCCCTTTGCAGCATGCAGCTCAATTTGGAGGGCAAAACAAAAGAATTTCAATGTCCTATTGGCTGGAAACCATTGTTTTTGCCCTCCAAAATGCGCTCATTCGCACGTGCTGCAAAGGGCCTATTGTTTTATACAGAGGATATTAACCAATCAATTTCAAGCTAAATGTCGACGCCTAACCACTTGTTAAAGATTTTTTTTGGTTTTGTTTGTTATAGATAACCTAAAGGCTAAACAATTTTAATCTATTGCTGTTATTCTAGCAAAATAACCAAGTCAGCCTCCCGCACAAACTCATTAGTCCAGTTGAAAGATATGCTTCACCTGCCAAGGCCACATATAAAGAACTCAGAACGAGGCTACGTGCTAAAACTTTTGTTTGTTAAGAATGACTGAGCTTTATGCACGTAGCCTTGTCTTGATTCCTTTGTATGTGGCAAGTGAAGTGTATCTCGGAAGTGTATCAACCAATTAGGTTTAAGGTAAACATCGACGTCATAGATCCAATATTTTCATCGACCAATTACTGCTCTTGTTTGATTTTACCGCGCAAATACAGATTGATGACTGTCAGTTTTAACATTTTAAGTTTTTACTGTTTTATTAGCCATATTCTTTCAACAATTAGTTAATATTCATTAAAGGAAACTCTTTAAATACATCCTATTACGTAAATGGGATTTGTGTCCTGTTGCAACGGAAATTTACGGCTTGTTATTTCTTAATTTCTGACTCAGTTTTCAGTGCAAATACATCCGTTTTTGTACAAATATAAAAGTTAATTAGCTCACGGATTATTTAACCGTGACAAAGCACATGCCCACACAGAACATATTTATAAGAGAAGATTTTTTGAGGAATATTGGGATATTGAGGAATTACGGCCAAAAATGCAAAAACTAGCCCCTCTTACAAGTTTTATTTCACATTTTTGTTTTGGATTAACATTCAAATCGTGTCTGTTTTCACCAGTTGAAAACTGATATGACAAGATAAAATGCCAGTTTCGAAAACTCTCTATATTAAATTAAGATTAAAGGCAAAACTGCTAGATTCTTATCTTTAGTATGTGCCTATTAATCCAAGTCTTCTGAGTTTTCAGCTGGTATTTGGTTTTAGTATTCATGTTCCCTCTTTTTTCCTTTTCTCTCTTTCTCTCTTCCTTTGTCTTTACAATTGTATTACTTTCAACTTTGTTTGCCTACCTGCAATCTATATCATGTAGTTACTCAGCTAGATTAGCTTCTTAGTTATTTTTGAGTAAATCTCAAGCAAATTTTAATTATGCACCATGTACTATATGCAAACTGAACTGTTCTGGTAATAAACAACTGGTTGTTGTTGTTGTTAATTCTTTGATCATGAATTATATAGTTTTCATACATTTTTATTCAAATTTAGCAATTTTTCAAGTTGAACGTGAAGAATGTATATGGCAAATGAGCGACGGGAGGCCTAAACCTCATTTTGGATTGACATTTTCCCTTTGGAGACACTTTAATTCGACTTTTATGAACCAAAACCAACTATTATCAACCAAAACCAACTTTTATCAACCAAAACCAACTTTTATCAACCTAAACCAACTTTCAAGCTGAATGTCAAGAACAAACCTCATTTTGAATTCAAATTTTCACTTTGGATTAACACTTTAATCAGTCGACTTTTATCAACAAAAACCAACTGCAAACAATGTATATCGGCGTAATCCGTAAATGACTTTCTGTAAGAACCTATACTAAGCTTTGTACAACACTTATTCTTCAAGTTAGCATGTCAGTTAATGGTTTTTGTTGCTCATTGCTTGAATATTAAAAATCTCATAATTTAATTTTCTTCACAAATTCAGATATAATCTTTAAACGTATCATACATATAAAATAAACAATTTACAATATTCTTGACAACATACAATTAAACAAATATAGAAAACAAATTATATGAACAAACTATAATTGAATAAAAGCATGTCATGCATCTGTTTTCAATTCCTTTTTTATTTTTGATGAAAGGCAATAACTAAAATGAATTTGTCAGAAATCTTAAGATTAACTCAAACGCAAAGAGAAAGATGACACGATAATACTTTTTTCATTTAAGTTTCCTGTTCTTTAGTAGATATCGATCATAGTCGGCCGCGGCCGATATTGCTTATTATTCAGTCACGATTTACAAAACTGTGTGATGAAAAATATCTCAAAGTTGTACTTTTAACTTCCCTAAAGTATAAGCAACTCAGTCCACGTCATAGGAACTGACAAAATACTTCTAAAAACTGCTGATTCACTCCTTGGGAGGCCAATTTAAGGGATATATACTACTCTGTCAGCTAACAGATGTTACCTAAGTCAACATAATGCTAATTTGTTTTGATAAGAACGTATATACAGTACGTTGAGAAAACTGCCAAGTACAAAGTGTTGGCTCTACGTCAGGCAAGCTTTAGAAAAATAGGCTTTGTTCTATCTTCTATTACACTGAAGCACCAGCTATAACAGTATACTTTTAATCTCCAGATATGACACTTTGTTGTTATGCGAAGGTGGTTTGTATTGAAAGAAGCTAAGAATTATGAACTACTCTAGATATCGTGCCATTACGGAAACAAACTAGTCGCGAAGGCATTTTTAGATTTATAAGACGATATTTCAATGGAACTGATTACAAACTAAATGGATTGTTCTGTGTCTTATGTGGCTGAGTGTTGTTAAGCTGGGCCAAGATATCTAAAATTGACAAAAAAATCATTTGAAAGGATTTATTTACATGTCAACTTAGTCTTTTAAAACTCCTGTGCTCAGTTTAAAGACTTTCGAATCAAGCGTTTCTGAAACCAACGATGTTATTGCTGCCAGTTCCAAAGACAAGTATTGGGATTGTGATCATAGAAGTAGCCATTCTACTGATTATCGACATTGCAGCCTTCGTTGGCAATCTGTTGATTTGTCTAGCATCGTATCGAAATCAACGTCTTCGTACACCAACCAATTTCTACATCATAGCACTAGCTGTCACTGATATTCTTGCAGCAAGCATCACAGCTCCACTCACCTTAGGCGCCATCATCAGTGGAAGATGGGTGTTTGGAACAGTTGGATGCCAAATCCAAGGATTTTTTACGCATTTTTTAATCTATACATCGATGTACACTCTTGCTTTGACCGCTGTAAATCGATTCTTTCGCATTGTGAAGCCTCGATATTACAAAAGAATCTTTGGTGGACGACGCCCGTTGGTTTTGATGGCAAGTGTATGGATTTTTGTAGCGCTATTTGTGTTAACACCACCTTTAACTGGTTTAGCAAGTTTTGAGTTCCAACCAGGTGTCTCTCTGTACATGTGTATTCTTGGCTTCAAGACCGCAGCCGGTGACATCACATTTCTATTTTTAGTTCTGATATTCTTTGTTATTTTATCAATGACATTAATCATTGCTTCCTACGTGCAAATCTCACGAGCTATCCGTCAACATCAGCATAATCTCCAAGCTTCAGCGGGCTGCAGGAGTAAACGAATGCCTAGTGTAAGCGTGGAAGAGATTAAGATTACTCATACGTTGTTCATTCTAGTCATGGCGTTTGCTGTTTGCTGGATTCCTGTGTATACAGTGGTGTCTATTATAAGAACAGGTCTTCATGGCAGTATGACAAATGCTGGATCTCTTATAGCTACGTATCTGATCTTTTTATCATCAGCTATCAATCCTTATATCTACGCTTTCAATCACAGATCATATCGTGTCGAGTTCTCAAAGATCTTATCCTGTGGAAGAGCGAAACTTGTTGTCGACCATCCCATACATCAACCACAGGGATCCCACCTGAATGCCACTCCCAGGGCAGGTCCATTAAATACTAAGACACCCGAGCACCATATTATTAACGTCCCTCGTTTGGAGAAACGTTTAAAACCAAAACATGGTTCTGGAAATAAAACTACCAATAATTCAAGGATATTCTGCAAAAGACATCATTTACAAAAACCAATGTATTCGTAGTCCCAAAGATCGTTGTCGATCGTGAAGCAATTTCTGATCGATCAAAGGTCGTTGCCATGGAGCTCAAAGGACCCCAAAATCGGCACCGTTAAATGTGCCATTTTTGCCCTAACCTTTGTATCTTCAACAAGATTTGATGGTATGCAATGAAATTTTCAGTGATGGCTAACTATAAGTAGCGATTTATTTTGCCATGTTTAAAAGTTACCACTGACGTGATTTTGACGTCATAGCGAATTGTTACATTTTTCGAGAACATCCAGATTACTTCAAGAGATTCTCAAAACTACACAGTTTGAAAGAGAATGCCATTCTCTAAAATTTGGTGCAATTTTTATCTCGATCCGACATTTCGTTATCGAGTTATAAGGGATTTTTGTTTCACGATGACGTCATAAAAGTGACGTCACTAATAACTATTAAAAGCCATTAGAAGCCATTGGAAACAGCAAGTGATGATGCAACGAACATGTATTACTATTATAAAGTGTTTCTACGTAACTAAGTTAAAACTTGTGGTCATCGAGCTTTATTAGGGATATTTCAAATAGTCGGTGACGTCATTATGACGTTAGAGGATTTTGCTATATATTCTTATTAATGTTTCTAATACTTATCTTAAAAAAATCAAAAATCTAAAAACATACGATTTTGGGGACTTCAAAGCTCTTTCACTATGCAAAGTATAAGAACAAACGGACTTCAAACAAAAAAGTTGAATGAAGAAGTAATTTTCATAAATTTCCCTAATAATCATATGGGAAATAGTAAAAGAAATTTATGAAAATTACTTCTTCATTCAACTTTTTTGTTTGAAGTCCGTTTGTTCTTATACTTTGCATAGTGAAAGAGCTTTGAAGTCCCCAAAATCGTATGTTTTTAGATTTTTGATTTTTTTAAGATAAGTATTAGAAACATTAATAAGAATATATAGCAAAATCCTCTAACGTCATAATGACGTCACCGACTATTTGAAATATCCCTAATAAAGCTCGATGACCACAAGTTTTAACTTAGTTACGTAGAAACACTTTATAATAGTAATACATGTTCGTTGCATCATCACTTGCTGTTTCCAATGGCTTCTAATGGCTTTTAATAGTTATTAGTGACGTCACTTTTATGACGTCATCGTGAAACAAATATCCCTTATAACTCGATAACGAAATGTCGGATCGAGATAAAAATTGCACCAAATTTTAGAGAATGGCATTCTCTTTCAAACTGTGTAGTTTTGAGAATCTCTTGAAGTAATCTGGATGTTCTCGAAAAATGTAACAATTCGCTATGACGTCAAAATCACGTCAGTGGTAACTTTTAAACATGGCAAAATAAATCGCTACTTATAGTTAGCCATCACTGAAAATTTCATTGCAAACGATCAAATCTTGTTGAAGATACAAAGGTTAGGGCAAAAATGGCACATTTAACGGTGCCGATTTTGGGGTCCTTTGTGCCCGGCGTGGAGATGATGTCAAAGAAAAACCAACAGGAAGATGCAGCACCAAAAAGCACTTAAATTCATAATATATAAGTGTTGGGTTGTAGACAGTTGCTAGGTCAATGTCAGTGAGAACCTGATCAAATGTTCTACAAATGTTATTCATGTGGTTTAGTTCTCTCTAAAAAAATTGTATCCTACACATATATCTATAAAAAATGTTGCTAGACGAACGGCCTCAAAATTTTGTGATAATCGCGAAAGGGATTATGGGTAGACTACCTCGTGGACATCAACTTGACTTTAACTTTCAGCTTTTAGAAACAAACGTTTCCCAGTTGAACTTTTGATCTACAATAATAAACAAGATTCTCTGGTCTCCGTTTCACAGTGCGTATCAGATGTAGTTTACGAGTACTCGTAAAATTGTCAAGAAAAAAAAAATTATTGTAAATTAAAGGCAATTTGTACAAATAAACTATCCCCGTAAACTCAGAGGTAAAATTGTCTCCTTCGTTTCTAGTTCTCAGAAGGAAAAAAAGAAAAGAAAAGAAAAGAAAAGAAAGAAAAAGAAGAAGAAAAACAAAAACAAAAAACGCTGGGAACATTGTCTGTTAGAGCCTGTTCCGGAAGTCAAAACTAATCTCTTTTCTGATTGGTCGATCCCTAGCGGATTGACCAATCAGATTGGTTGGTTTCTTTGAAAGCCACCACATTGAATTTCGACTTCCCTAACAAATATCATAAAGGAATAAAGACCTAATATTTGCCTCAGAAGAAAGCCTGGGTACCCAACAATGTAGAGGTAACCGACGTAAATCACGTGGCATGTCAGCCCTAGTATAGCCTCCGCCTTTGGCGACCCTTTTGGGATTCCTGTATAAAATCGTGGGAGATAGAGACTAGGGACAACAATGGATTAAGACTTTGACTGAACACACAATATCTCACCTATTTTGCTCATTTCAAGGTTCGTATATACGTATTCATTGGTCTCAAAGTACACAGAATATCGGAATGATTTGGTTTCACTGATGTAAATTCTTCGTGCATGATTTTCAGTCTAAGTATTTTGGAGGTGTGGACTAAGTATCTTCAGGACCCCGTTGCACATAATTTGCGTAGGGAGGGGTGGGTAACAGCTGTACACAGGCTAGTATGTGAAGAATCTTAATCACTTTGTAGACAATTCATTGGCAAGGCTTGTCTATGATATGGGAATCCTCTTTTGTTCAATTTCAACGTTGAAATTGAACTGGTTTCCCATATCATTTCAAGTATAAATTGAATAATCGGTTAACTTTTTAATCGCTTTTATTCCATTACATATTTCATATATAAATTCTATATACCTCTAATATAGAGGGGTATGCAGACTACAATTTCTATAAATGATAAGATGAAAGTTCTCATGTAAATTACAATATTACTGTTAGTATTGTTCGTCACTGGAACAAGCTGCTTACGACAATAATCGCACAGACCTTAATGATTGTTCTTAATAACATAAGATTTAGAATACATTTTTTCCATAATTGTCTATTTGAATGGAATTCCATTCCCTATAAAAATAATCAAATCCGGGGAACTCCATGATATTTGGTTGGGGATGGTTATCGGGAATTTTAATTTGCACCCTTTAAAGGTACCACGATTAGCGCGTGGCTCAGGCGATTTCTAAGTACCAGCGTACCATGAATACCTTAAATGATACAACATCTCGTGATTAGACCCAAAGGAGGTACGATAATCATCCCGTCCAAAATATATGGGAGTATCCCCGGCCAGAATGAGTATGTACAGATTGTTATAGAATAATTGATATATTACGCCCGCTCTGATTAGTCGAGCACCGTGTGTGATTACAGGTACACACGCACAGATGACGTCATTGAATCTTACGCGCGCTTTGATTGGTTGAAATGTTTCGATTAGTATTAAATAAGATTTAATTTACATTCACTGAAGGAAAATCCTTAATTCATCCAGTGACAATTCCCCTGGAATTGTACAAATTAAACATCTTGTGAACATGTGAATCTTCTATATGAGCAGTGCTCACTAGGGGACCTGTACCCATTTCATGTCCCTGCAATGTCCCCCCTTATGTGCGTTCGAAGGACATTTTATTTTGTGTGGCCGGATGTCAAAGGTCAAGGTAAAACACTAATATTTAGCGTCGGTTTACTAGCTTCGCCAATTTTTTCCCGCTTTAATTGAGCGGCCCTGTTGAAACAGCAAGTTTTCCCGCGCTGACTGAACAAACGCGTTTGCAATTTTGCGCGCCGGTCACATATTTTGAAACTGTGAAATCGACCTATGACTATAGGTCAGATATTTGATTGTGACACCAAATATATCTATATCTATCTATAACAGCGCTATTGTTTGGCGAAAGACGACTATTTGATATTAAAACATCTAAAAATGAGAACTCCTTTCTCCTCAGAGTAGACGAGATCTGTATGTCCTATAAATAGTATTTTAGGGATGGCTCGGCGACCCCTGTTTGAGTGGTCGATTAGGTGGTGGAAGATGATGGGTTTAATAATATGATGCCGGAAGCTTTTAATTATCTACTACTGAGGGGAGGGGTGCTCTATTGTGTTGTTATTTCTATTCCGATATATAGCTAGAAATCAACAACTTAGACAACTTAGAGCCATTCAAAAACTCCAAAATTTACTAAGAAATGTATGGTTGCCGGACAATTGTCCGCTGCTCCATACATTTCTTTGTAAATTCTATCATATTTGGATGGCTGTAAGTCATTCAATATTGACTTGATTAACCCCAAACGTCAAGATTTTGTAAAGCTCGAAGTTCTCCGTTTGGCTATGTGTGTTTTGTGTTGATTATCACAATATTCAGGAACTCGTACCCAGTCCTGCTCGATATGAAAGTTGGCAACTGTCGCTACGCCGCCCTACACAGCATTCAACAAACTTGAGTCAGCATTGCATGGCCGTTGTGTAAGGTCTTAGAGTCCTTCTTCGTGCAGACAGGCGCCAATTGTATCTGCTCAGCGCCAACATCTCGCGTGGAAGACACTTTGCAGCCAAACAAACATTTGAGTCCTTCTCGAAAGCTTTTGACAAAAGCGAAGTAGATGCAAGGGTTGATTACTGTGCTGCAGTGTTGCATGTACTGAAAAGTAAATTGAATTGTGTTGAACGTTTCTTTATCAATGTGGGAAGAGTGATCACCTTTCCAGATAACAAACCACACAAAATATAAGGTGACGTTTGGTGCGAGGGTCACAAAGCACCCTACAACGACAAGTATGCTTAAAATGAAAGTTTGTCTGTTTCTTTTTTGTCGGCGACGGGCCAAACTGTCATCAAACATCTCCAGGACATCTCGTGATTTTTTAAACAATGTGTATATCATCAGTGAGTATGATATTGTTATGATAGTAAAAGGAATAACGAAATATGCAAATATGGAAGTAATAAGGTGAACTAGGAAAGATGCTCCTTCCATTGTAAAACGACAGGTAAATGTTCCATCTTCTGTCTGGAGGCGGAAGTGATATAAGTATGGAGAGTAGAGTAGTACTGGAAACAACCAAGTTAGGGCAATAAGGTATTTATTCTTCTTGTTCAGTCTGTCTATAAGTCTGAGGTTAAATGGGTGCACTATGGCTGCATATCTTCCTATTGCAACAATTACCAAAGTAAAGGTTGAAACGACTGAGGCCATGTCTGCAAATAAATAACTAACTTTGCAAAGGATTTCCCCAAATACTCCACCGATCAACCAACCACTCAGATGATGTAAACTAGAAAATTGATAAATTTTAATAGGAATTGCCAGAAAAGGGACGGACAAGTCGGAGATGGCCATGTTCACAATTAGATTGTTAAAATGGGTTCTCAGGTTTTCATTGTAAAATGTTACAGCAATAAGGAGAATGTTACCAACAAGAGACAACACAAGAAGCACGCCATAAAGAGGAATCTGAAGCTCTGACGCAGTGTGTTGGGGTGCCGGGGTGGTAAGCGATGTATTAGTGGGAATTGATAGATTGTCCATGTCCGCTGCAAAATATTCTGAAAGAAAAGGAGCAAATATTTCTCTAATATATATATTTTGGCTTAGATTCAATCAATCTCGTGAGAATCGTGCAAAAGATACATATGTTGTTGATTAACCGGCTGGGAACGAATTCGGATAGGGAAAAACTGTGCCCGAGTTCTTGACTATACGTTAACAAGTGGGTGGGTGGCATGGTTGGCCGAGCGGTTAGAGTGCTGGCCTTTCTCCGCGCTGTGCTCCGGGTTCGAGTCCCAGCTCGAGCGCCTGGATCATATGTGAATTGAGTTTGTTTGATGTGTTGTTCTCTATACCATGCCACGAGGGTTTTTCTCCGGGTTCTCCGGTTTTTCCTCTCTCAGCAAAAATCAACATGTGAGTCGAGTGATTATTTGCAAAATACTTAATGTAGAGGTAGTGTGTGTGAGAGAGTATAGTGTCCCCCAATTAGTGCGCAAGCGCTAGAGTACTTGGACACTTAAATAGACATTTATTTATTTTATTTAAGACCATTGACAAGACCAAGGGCAAACTTTTTCCCTATCCCGGACCGACCTAAGCCAGTAGATAAAGTATTTATTTTTCCCTCTCTTCTGACTCAGTAGATCGAGGAAAGTAGTTTTAACTAACTTGGAAACAAGGATCAAGAATCGGCACATTTATTATAACCAGCAAAAGGAATCAGAAACGTCATCAAAAAGTTAAAAGTTTGTAAAATACGTATATATTTGTGTCGTCTATATTCTACAATCTACTTACTTTAGAATTAATTCATTCTTTGACAATTTATGTTGCGTTTTGATACTTCTGATAGCAATGAACAACAAATGCTCGGTAAACTCTCTCAAAGCTTGTAGCTCGAGTCACTCGGCTTGTGAATCTGCTCCTTTAAGGTGCGCAATTGCAGAAACTTTATGCAAATTTATATTGATGCAAATTAGGCAAATCGTTCATCGTTCTCTAAGGAAATATATCATACTTAATTGCATAATTTTTCCGCAATCGCGCACCTCACTATGAATTTGCATGTTGACTCTGCTTGTAAATTTGCACGTTGATTCGCGTTTTCAGTCAAACTTTAGCTTTAGTTTTGGTAATTAACTCCAAATTCTTAGGTCTTTATTCACATTTTTCGATTGGAAAAAATCAATCTGCCCTTGTGGGGACTGTTTTGACGATTTAAAGATTTATAGGTGATTTTCCAACTTTTTTCCTCATATCGTTCAGTCGCGAAACCAGGAGTTTTTCGTAGTTGCGCGCACTACTTGAACACCAACAACAGTTTATCATTAGCTTTCGTCATACTTTTTAGGAAATTGTAAAATAGTATATATTCGAAAACGACAAGTCTAACCATTACTTACCGCTGCTATCTAATTTTCGGACAGCAAATATGACTAGCAATTCCATTTGAATTCGATTTAATCCTTTTTGGAAGAAATCATATACACATTTGTGCTATTAGCTAAAATATTGTGAATACGATTTTTGAATTAATTAATGATTGATATTCTAAAATGAATTTTTCTTCCACTTTTAAGTTTTGTACTTATTTGTGAATTAAACTCACCGATTCTATCTCTGTAAGTCCCTTTCGTTGTCTGACATAATATCGGACATTTCAAGAGTAAGTGAGTTTCATCTTAGATCTCCCCCAAGTTGACAGGGAACGTATCCTTTCTTCATCCGAATTTCATGTATAATTTCGAGTTTGTTCAATTCAATGTATAACTGAAGCTTGGCAGCTCTCAATTAACTAACATGTCAGTCACCACAAATGATCATGACTGACAGCTTTCTGCTCTGTTCTACCCTAGAGCTCTGCTCTATGCACCAGTTTCAAACTTTGCTTGGCACCGACGCTAAACATAAGAGATCAGCCAGCCATGGCCAGCATTTCTTTGGTTTTATCATGTTAAGCCAAAAGACCATAACACGGAATGCTTAACACTCTTCCATACTTAACAAATTAAAGATGGTTTTGAGTTGTCTGTCCTCTTATTGACACACTCTTGACGTCATAAAATGTTTGAAACTCAAGAGGAATCACGAGCGCAGCCATTCAATTCGTTTTTAACAACAAATATTTGAGATAAAAGTTAATATAAAAATTAGGTACTACCTAATAGCGGAGCTCCCATTTAAGGACGTTCATGGGCATTGTTTCTGCGCATTTCGTCTGCGCATTTCTTAAATTGTCGAAATTCCTTGGAAAAGTTTTTATTTCTATAATACTATGTAGAAACATTAGAAAATGATGAAAAACAACATTTTTCTTGCGTTTTTTTCCAAATATTTGTTTCTGAAGTGGTTGAATTGTGGCGTCACGCTATCACGTACAGACGTCATCAAGCATGCGCTCAGAAAGAGGCATTTTGCCGAAATTTATTTATTATTTGTCGAAATCAAAAGCCGATTTATTATGATTTTTGTGTATAAAATGCATAAAAAGTATACTTATATCTTTTTAATTTTTTTTTGCGCTCAGACGTTTTGTAGAAAGCGAAAAACGTAAGGCGTGACATACAAAGAACAACGTCACGCACTGTCACGATTGCCATCGAAAGACATTTGATTAGCTCGTATCTCAAAAACGAAGTCGGTGACCCCCCTTTTTTATTTTTACTCGTGCCCAGGCCTTTAGGCCGGGACGAGTCAAAAAATGCCGTTTCGTGTTCAACGTCGGGTTTTTGCAAATGAGAGGGACTAGGACTAGGGACTGGGAACGATAATGCCAAGAGTACTACTTCATGTAATCATTCGTTTTACTTTGTTCGATAAAGTGTGCTGTAGAATGGTATGTAGAACCATAATGTGAATTTCTACAAAAAGTAATTACCCGTCTCAGTTGATGTTCCCTCGATGAAAGTCAAGATTTGGAAGGTATTATTTGTCTTCTGTTTTTCCCTATTTACGCTCCAAATGCTTACAAATGCACACACTGTTCGCGGTAGATCTAAACTAAAAGACGTCGAGCGTTTTCGGCATGGATTGTTCCGCGAACACATGAAAGCCATGAATATCTTGAAAGCCTTGAAAACCTTGCAAACGAATGCCAAAACTATAAACAATCAACATGCTATGAATGAAAGCCTTTTAAACTTATATTACACAGACCTGAAGTTAAACTATTGGAACAAGTACAACGAACCTGAAAATCAGAATGCGCCAGTAAGTAAGGGAGGAAAAGCCAATACACAAAACCAGCTTTAATAGCAGAACTACTGAGACTACAGAATAAACAAGATGGCCGACCACGAGTCGGTCACGTGCGTAACTAACGAGTACCGCTGACCGGTACTGGCGTGACTTCCTTTTTTTTTTCTTTAAATGTCTTTAACAGTTTGGAACGGGAACATAAGGTCTATATAAAACGCTTTGTATATGGAGATTTATACAACTAGGATAAATGTCAATAACAACTAGATTAAATGTCAGTAATATAGTCTGCTAAATGTGCAGGGGTGCGTCTAGGTCGCGTTGATCTGCGCAGTCCTTCTTGAACTGGTGGAGCCACAGACGGGGACGGGGATGTGACATCTGCTCCATTGGTTTCTTCGGTTGGGTCGGGATCAGCTGGTGATGAGCACTCTTGCGCTTCTGGCTGTCCGGTCTGGGTGACAGGTGTAGAGATTGCGGTAGGGATTGGTGGAGGGCAGGGAGGAGGGGATCTTTCGACAGGGATGTCTACTTCAGCATCTTCATCTGTGATACGTCTGAGAGAGTCCTGATTGAATGTGGTATCAGCAGGGACTTTGAAACAGTCAGACAGCTTAACACGGTATGATGAACTGCGTAATTGGTTGCCAACAAACTTTTTGATGTTGCAGAACGGGTTCTCGATAGAGACGACAAGATAGCGATCTCTGGCGCGTGACTTGTTTCTGTCAGTATGGAGATAGACTAAATCACCAACAGTAATTGGTTGAACTGGGCGTGGTAGACTCGTTGGGGCTTTGGTGAACTCGCTGAAAGGGTGATTCTTTAGGCGTTGCTTGTGCTGTATGGTTAGTAGGCAATCATCGTTCAGGGGTATCTGTTGGTTTGAGAATTGGTCTCGCTGCGTCCACATTTCTCTTGCAGACAAACCGCGTGAGCGGATTCGGGAGTTAAGGGAAGCTGTAGCAATGGAGAGGGTCAGGTCTGTCGCTTGTCCGCCAAGGGGGTCTTGTCTGAGTAGTTCGTGTTCCAACTCTTGGATGGCTTTCTCAGCTACTGGATTCTTGTTGGGATTCTTTGAGTGACCTAACTCGATTGTGATCCGATATTGCTTTAGCAGCTTGTCGTCTACAAGTGCTTTAAACCCAGGTGCAGGGTCAGTTCGTATTATGGCCGGAGGGCCGTCTAGTGGGCGAAGCTGAATACAGAGTTGAATAAGAACATCGCGAAGCGAGGTGTGTCGTTCATCCTTTAAGAGGCTGGTGACTGTATAGGATGTTACAGTCTCTCGTAGCACAAGTATGAGCTGGCGTGAACGTTTGATGACATCGGCAGCAAAGGATTGACCCACGACGTCGGGTGGGGGTGAGGTTGACTGCTCGAGACGTGCATGAGGTGATTGTTGTAAGGCAGCACATGTGTGGCATCCACTGGTTACACGATCAATGGCTTTATCCATGTCGAGAGCAAAGAGGTAGCGTTTGGCGACCATCTTCAGCTGATGACTGCTAGGGTGGTGAAGTTGGATGTGAAGCGCAGTAAGTAGTCCGTCGATAGCTTGTCGGGGAACAATGATGCAGTCGCGTGTTGGGCCTAGAGGCTCGTTGCGCTTAACGACTAGAAGACCATCAGAAGCGATAGTTGCCACATTAAGGTAACGTTTGACATCTTTGATGTTGTTTAGTTTTTTTGAAGGGCGTGTTCCTTGAGTAAGATGCGCATGAGTACGACGCATATCAGGGCATTCGGTCTGAATGGATAACCATGCAGTGCGGCTGGTGAAGGGTAAGCGGACTTTACCATCAATGACATCCTGGATGGATGTGAAGCGGACAACTGATTCTCTGGAGTCGCTGACGAAGGTGCAGATTTGACAGGTTTCATTGTCGCACGGGGGAGCGTTGCGGCTTGCGAAGTCTGAGGGAAGGATTGCTGATCCAGCGACGTGTCGGACGGAGGCCTGGTACCGGCTTACAACTGATAGAAAGGTGGATACGCGGGGACTTGCCGAGAACTCGCCTCTGCAGAGCTTTTCAAAGGCCTGAACACAGGGTTTACTATCGGTGAGTATGCTGGCATTCTTACTCGACTGGATAATGAAGGGACTGAAGTGTTTGGTGGCTGCAGCTATGGATAGTGCTTCTATTTCACAGGGTAGCCATGTAGACTGTGCGCCACGGAGTTTAGCACTGAAGAATCCTGACAGGAGAAGTTTGTTGTTTCTTGTTATGTAAAGCGTCGCTCCAAGGCCAGGATTTCGTACCGCTCCATCTGTGACGATCCATAGTTGGTCATCAGGCCGGGGTAGTGTTATGCATTTAGTGGACTGTATAGCCTGTTGGGCATTTCTGAAGGCGTCCCGAAGTTCGTCCGTCCATGAAATGGTTTCTTGTGACTGACGACCAGCAGTGACACTGTCGAGTGGTGCAAGGTATGAAGAGCATTGGGGAATGACGCGGGAGAGTACTTTGTATGCACCGACGAAGGACCTAATCTGGCCAACTGTGTTAGGATGGGGGCAGGAGGCAAGAGTGTTAACTCGGTGTGGGCTGGCCTTTAGGGTACCAGCTGTCCAGATCCAGCCAAGTATAGTAGTTTCTTTAGGGTTGATGACTGTCTTGGAAGCTGAAAGGCGGAGATCACATCTGTGAAGGGCTTGAAGAAGTTTTCTCCAGTTTTCGAGTAGCTGCTGAGGTGTATTTCCGCCGCAATAAAGGTCGTCGGCTATCTTCACTGTGGAACCCTCCTTGAGAAGTGGGCCAAGCACGCGGCACATAAGCTCCTCTAAGGCGGTTTCTGAGCCGGGCATCCCCATTGCAGAGCGCTTGTAGACTCGTACGCCCTTAAATGGGGTGGCGACGCCGCAGTACTTCAAGGACTCTTTCGCCAGAGGTATCTGGTAGAAGGCGCTTGTCAGGTCTGTCTTAATAAGGTGCTTCCATTGGGCAATGTGTCGCAAGGTGGTGTCAACGTCTGGAAGAAGGGAAGGCTGCGGCTTACTGTAGCGGCCAACGTCGGCGAAGGCTGTAACGAGGCGATGACCACCGTTGCTCTTTTTGACAAGGAAGGAGGGATTGAGGTATTCAACCGTGGTGTTTGCCTTCTCTGGTGTTTCGAAGACGCCGAGTTCTTCAAGTTCATCGAACTTTTCTTGAAGAAGGACGAGTTTACCCCGATCATATTGAGGGAGGCGACCCTTGCGTTGCGGTGGCTCAACTGGACCCATGTTGACTTTGGCTTGGAATGGACCTGCGGCACCGTTGTAACCCTTGAAGTTAGGGTCGAACACAGAGTCGAACTCTTTCATCAGTGACTTAAACTCAGCTTGAATGTCTTGTGGTAGTAGGTTGTCAGGATCGATCTGAACGGCAGCAGAGTGGAGTACTCCAGGCTGAATACGCACAGGTGGCTTGCCTTTAACACTCTCAGGTTTGGTTTCGGGTTGAAAGGTGAGTGTAGCGTGGCAGACATGCTCGTTGCGTCTTAGTGTGAGTGGCTCACACGACAGGTTCGGGATACGGATGCGCCGTGCTACACTTGAGACTATGCAGGGGTTGGGCCAAGTCTGTTGCTTTGAACTAACGGCAACGTTGTGGGGCTCAAGTGCATATTCGCAGTCTGAGGGAGCATCATCAGGTAATTCAACTTCAAGGTATTCTCCAGGCCAGATAGTTTGGGCAGAAGGTGGGGCTCTCAGCAGGAACGCATACCGAGCAGTGGGGTTGGAGTGCTGGTTACGGGATGAACCATAGGCGTAGCTGGAACCGTCGCCTAGGATTACTTCCCTCTTTGCAGGTCGAACGGCGATGTCATTTAGTTCCATAAATGGTGTCCCTGCGAGTATCTCTACATCAAGATCTTGGACGACTAGGCCTTCAAAGTGGAATAAGTGTTTATCCCTGGCAAGAGTGATTCGGGTTTCACCGGTGACTTTGAGCGTAGAGGACCCATCGGCTTGGTGTACAGACTGAGAGCTTGGTGTGATTGTGGCTCCAAGACGGTCGGCAGTGGACTGACGCATCATGTTTCCAGTAGCTCCGCTGTCAATTGTTATGCGGGTGGTAAGGTGCCCGACAAAGGTGTCCAGGTATGGGGACTGCCTCGTTTGGATCCTGTAAACAACGGGAGGAGAGTCGACTGCCTCTTCCTCTGAGTATGGTGACGGAGGACAAGATTCACTTTCATAGGTGGGTTCCTCGTCTAAGATGTCCACTATCTGGCGGGCTTTGGCCATGTAGCGTTTGTCATTATCGGGGAGAAAATCGCATTGGCTTAGGAAGTGTTGTGTGTCGGAGCGTCCAGCCTGTTTGCACAGGGGGCAAATCTTCTCCTGTCGGGGGGGTTTGGGTCGTGCTTTGGCAGCGGCTCTACCTCGTTGGGGACTACGTCCAAACTCACTGCTGACTGCGGAACGCAGGACTTTGGCGTCATCCGCTGCGTGGATCTCTTGTAGTAAGGACTCAAGTGCCTGGGAAATCTCAGGCTTGATGGAAGCGAGGGTACGAGACCTCAACTCGGTCCCGTAGCGTTGTTTAACTAGCCTTGGGAGGTGAGGATGGATTAATTTTAGCCAGGTTAACACAACAAGGTTTTCGAGGGTTGGTGAGAGCTCTTCATCCTCATCCATGACTTCTCCATGGTGTGAAAGGCCATTGGTTCTCAGCAAACAATCCTCCACAAAGGCCATAAGACGTTGGTACAAGTCTTCTGGACGTTCGTTGGGCTCTAGATGGATTTCGGATAAATCAATAAAGTGGGCTCCAGTCACTTGGAAACCAAAGTGTTGTCGGATTGTCTGCCAGATAGACTCCAAGGACGTTGAGTTCTTTACGAGGGAATTCCTTGAGATTATCGGACAATAGTTCGCGATCTGTCCCAGCATAAGCTCGAGAAAATTCGCTTTCTGTTGGGCAGTTAGACGGCGAGCTTCGGGTACAGATTCATCATCGTTGGTGAGACCACGTAGCGGTTGGGTTTTTGTTTTCTTTTGCCATTGGAATCCTTCCGCGAGGAAGGGGGCGAAATTACTGTCTAACGACAGAGAATAGACGAGGTTTTGCTTCCAGTTTTCGAAGCTGTTGATAGTTTCGGTTTTCGTTAAGCACCACTGCTTTGGGGCCCGGTGAGTTGAAGCCATGTCGTAGCTCTCAGCGATCGAGTGGAAGATTAAGTGCTTATTCGGCGACTCTTTGCCGTTTTGGCTCTTCTTTTAGTCGATTTGTTGACTCAAGGCGATGTAGAAGCTTGGGTAAGACCAGCGACTGCCACCACGCCAGTAAGTAAGGGAGGAAAAGCCAATACACAAAACCAGCTTTAATAGCAGAACTACTGAGACTACAGAATAAACAAGATGGCCGACCACGAGTCGGTCACGTGCGTAACTAACGAGTACCGCTGACCGGTACTGGCGATGGAAAAGTTGAAAGCAACAAGCGATGCTTAACAGTTTGTATAAGTTTACCGTGGAATTATTATATTATGCTATTTAATATGAAGATTTTACTTTATATTATTTGTGTTTTGATTGTTGTTAAATTTATTTTCAAACAAGTTTATATGTGCTGTTCCTCTGCAACCTACAGAAGTTTATACATTGATGATTGTGATATATTCGCGAAAGGAACCGAATTATCTGTCAATAATTGCGAGAAGAATTCAAAAGCAATCAGTCGAATTATGTATAAATGCTGATGACAACAATACATGTACAGAGCTTATATCAATAAAGAGCTGTAGATCTCGATATGCAAAGTTTATTTATTACAATAGTAGCATTAGATACAAATGCCATAGCGTTCGTGACCGTGAACCAAGCACTGAGAATTCCAGTAAGACGACTTACACGTGCTTTACGTAAAAGCAGAAAAATAAGGAAGCTTATAAGAAAATACATATATAGCAAAACATGTACCCAGATCATCAAAAATCCATCACATTCATGCATGCATTCAGTCTTGGAAGTAAATTATACAGTGATGAAGACAAAAAGTGTATATGTAAACCAAGAAAAAAAACATACAAGCTTAATATGACAGGGTTAGGGTTTAGAAAATCGTTCAAAAATCGACGGAAATACGTCATCACTTACAAGCCCTATAGCCATGGCAAATCCAGGAAAAAAATGTATCTCCGTGTTTCTTATCGACTTATAGCACGTAATAAAAGTAGGTACCGGTATTTGCAATGATTCGTGGTAATTTTCCTTTTGCACCTCCCTTTATAGGTGGCACGAGTGAACGCCTATATGGCGTCTAGTCTTATTTTAAAGCACAACATAATAACTTACTATATGGGCGAAATAAAAAAAATCTGACGATGGGATCAAATCGAAATTACACATTTTGTGCATAGTTGGAATAGAATTTCGCGTAATTTGGAGCCTACAAGTCCGTACATTTAGCCCAACAGCATCTCATGATTCAAATTTTCTACGCAAAAATTAATCGCTAATCAATCATTTGGTCTATCGCTAGAATTTTGTTAGGCCAGGTATGGGGCCAATTAAATTATTTTTCAGGAAAATATAGCTCCTTTTCGGCAGCTTTCCATTTCTGCATCATTCGTGTGTTTTGACCGCAAATAGGGTAAACTTCGAAGAAATCTGACGGCTAAACGAAGTCGGTGACCCCCATTTTTTATTTGCTTGTTTTACTTCTTATATGTTTTTCTTTCATCATGCAAAATTTTAAAAAATTCTGTCTAGAGGATCTTTTGCCCATGAACGTCCTTAAATATAATAATAATTTTAAATACTTTGTTTTATTTTGACGTTTTTGATTCAAATGAATTGGGCTTGCTGTGGTAATAGGCAAACAAAGATTGCATTTTGTTGTAAAAGTTGAAATAAAGACTATAGATCAAGCTTTATTTCTTGCCCTTCAGTCTCCTGAGAATTATAAGGCTTTCAGCTCAGTGACCATAGTGATATTTATTCAGATATTTGTGTCAGATTTTATAATTGACTTAGTAGTAGTGCTTCATAATTCTCAGAAATAGGATGCAAAAATCCCTCAAACTGATTTCATTCACATAAATACTGAACCTAATTCAACATCCTTCAATTAAACAATTAGACATTGCAGAAAATTATATTTAGATTTTTCTGTCTTGTCAGTATTGTGGCATCTTGTTTTTTTTTTGTATTATGTAGAGTAGAATGACACTGATAAATAGTTGTCTTTACACGAAACAAGAATTCTCTCTTCCAGGTTACACTAATCATGACTTTAGATGAAATTGTAAAACAACTCAAAACAACTACTACCTAAAAGCAAAGCTCCAATTTCAATTTTAATTTTTTTATGTTCTTGATTCAAATGAATCCTGTGGTAATTGAAAAAGTTGAAATGAAGATTATTTAAAAAGCATTTTTAAAATAAGTTTTGGTTTTGGTTTGTATATTGTATGGGCTTGTATGCTCAGTGACCTTTGTTACAGTAAATTTTAATATTCAGATTCACTGTCAGATTTCATAACTGACTTTGTAAGGGTTCATAATTTTCAGAAATAGAAAGCAAAATCTCCAAAACATTTTTTTAAATTGATACAAGTAATTAAACCTTTTCAACATCCTGAATATTACAGAACAACATATATTGATTTGTCTGTCTTCACTATATTTGTGACATCTTGTTTTTTGTGCTTGTTGTTGTTGTTGTTTTGTTTTGTTATTTAATGTAGAATAGAATGACACACTAGCTAGGTGAATACTTGTCTCCCACTTTTCTCTTCCAGATTACACTGATAATACAATTTAGAGTGATTATAAAAACAGCTAATTGAAATAACAAGAAAACAAGGAATTAAGCATTTTCAGTCTGTATTTAAGGCTTCACAGGGCTCACTGAGCAACTTCATCCAGATGAATAAAGTAAAACAACTCTAGTTTGCATGGCAAAATTCCTTCTTTTTTTCCTGTCAATTGTTTCATTAAATTCCAGACCAAAATTTGAGCTGTATTTACACATTAGTGGGGTTGAAATAAGTTCAAATCAATTTTTTTTACTAATTTTATTATTATTAGAACTAGTGCAAAAAGTTCACCGTAAAACAAAATGTCGTTGTACATTTCATGTAAGGCTTGATCGAGTGTTTCTTTAAACTTGGCCACAGTTCAACGTGCATAAAAGGTTTTTTTTAAGTCATCAATCCCAAATCAAAGATAAAAGATCAAATATAGGTACAAGAGACTTTTTGATATCATTTTCTGGCCAGGGTCTTTACCTTGAAGTGCTTTCCTTGTTGTCTTTTCGAAGCATACTGGTCCTTGTTTCACGCTCAATGCAGACGATTCTTGATTTATTTCCAACTTTGGCTAGATTTTTAAGCAGCTTTACTGAAGGCATCTTCACGAAACGAAGAATACACGATCCTCAATGACTCATTCATTATGAGGAATTTTTTTAAACTACGAATCCAACTAAAAAGTCGTTCAACTTTGAAAATATCCTCTGTGTCTTTCGTCTTTCGAGCAGTTTTTGAAACGACACCAGGCCCGAAAAAAATTCAAACGTACGGTTTTTTTCGCTTTAACCTGTCAAGATTGGCACAGATTAATGTTCATCAAAATCGCTAAATTTTTACGAGGTTTCGAGAATACTATTTTTAAGCTTTGCAAGTTAAAACTGCAAGGAAACTTGTAAATTTTCAGTTTTCAAAGTGTCAGCGCGCGTCAAGTTGGCGCCAAAAAGCAATCAGCCAATCAGCATCGCGATGGGCCCGGACGGATCGTACGGACTGTACGGAAGTGACGTATACTCAAGCCATGAAAAATCAACTCGATGGGTTACCATTTTTTCTTAGGTATGGTGCTCCGCTAAAAAATCCTTATCAAACGGGGCAACAGAACAAGCGCGCTCGCCAATTTAGAAAGCGCAAGTCTTGTCCGCTAATTAGGAAGTTTTATGGAGATGAATTTTTTAAGACTCTTGTCATTTTTACAGCAACAAGGACTGTCAACATTTTTTTCTATGCTGAAATAAGAATGAAAAATGAGGCTAAATTGATCCTTGCAAGGAATTCATGGCTAAAAATTAACCTATCTTAGTCGATTCGAAATCGAAGTGACCCAAAAACTTTAGTTTCTGATTCTTACGTCTCATGTGAAATACCCCAAGCAAAATTGCTCTTCAGATTCGCAAATGAATAACTTCAATTAAGGTTGGTGCCTACTAATGGGAAGGTAATTTTTTTGGCCAAAAACCACATGGGTATCAAAGAACCCATCATAGGGAGCTAGAATCCAAGGAAAAAATTGGGGGTCACCGTGCATATTAATGAGTTACACGCCATCAAATGTTGCAAAATCTGCCTATTCTAGAGGCTCAAAGAAAAAATCATTAATACCCCATATTTTGAAAAAATGTCAAACTTTTTTTACTAAAACGTTTACAACACAATTCTCTTACTTGTCAATGCCATACGAAATATGAAAAACCAGAATAACAATTTTTTTCAATGACTTTTTACTAGTTTTAGACCTGTTTTGGTTCATGACCGTCAAATGAAAAGTCCAAGTTTTGCAATCAAGTTTCAATTTTAAATTCATAAAAGTATTTTAAAATAGTAGGTTAATCTCCACTTAACAATTTACAGAAATAAAAAATAGGGGTATCCGTGCGATTTAGAAAGTTATTTGCCGATAAACGCGCGAAAACTGATCAGAATTCGCGAAAATGATCAAAAATTCCCTAGCCCTCCCCGGAAAGTAGAGCGAATTACAATGTATTGTGGGAAATTTTCAAGATGGCGGCGAAAACAGATCGTTTCTGGTGGAAATGATAGTCAAAACAGGCGTTGTAACTCAGGTTCTATTTATCAACTGTGAATTTCATTCAAACACAGGAGAGGCTAAATGGTTTTCCTTTAATTCTGTAAGTTTATTTTTTCAAAAAGTCGTAAAAAGGCCTTGCTTTTACGATTGCTTTACCGACAAAAATTCAGTGTTTTTGCATGCGCAGAAAGCAGTGCGCGCGGACAATAGTAGGCACCAACCTTAAGGTAAGCTACAAGTTTATCGGAAATGAAATTTTGAGCAAATTCAGCCATATTTGCATACTAAGTCCTTTTGATTTCCTATTGCTAAATTAAACTCATGAACAGATGAAAATATTATTATTTTGGTCAAACTTGAAACGTTATTTAAAACCTTTACATTGGCGAGGTACTAGCTAAATGCCAATTTGTGCAAACTCACAAATGTATCAATCAATCAAACAAACAGCTATTTAACTCTATTTTTGTTCATATATTTTCCATAACAAACGGGCTTTAAATTAAAAAGGGCTGCACTTCCACTATTCTATAAGGCTGTAATAAGACCACATCGTCTTTTTAAATTAATATAAACTTCGTTATACACTCTTGTGATAAAATATGCAATTATAAAAGCTAAAATAAGTACGTATATATAATAAAATTATATTAAAATGCGAACGAGAACTTGAGTTGAAATATATACCCATATTCAAATCACCGTGTCTTCGTCTTGGAAGAAAGCAGCCGGAAAGAAAGAGAAAAATATAAGAGAGAAAAAGGAAGGAAAGAACAAAGAAAGAAAGAAAGAAAGAATGAATGAATGAATGAATGAATGAATGAATGAATGCATGCATGAACGAGAGAGATAAAAGAGAGAGGAGAAAAAAGAGAGAAATAGGAGGTAAGGAAGGTAGAAAGAAAGAACGAAACTGGAGTGAGAAAGAAAGAAGGACAGAAGTAAAGAAAGAAAGAAAGTATAAATGAATAAAGGAATAAAGGAACAGAACAACAAACAGCTCCTACATTCAAAATCGAATACCTGCATGCTATGTGCCTACTTTACCTCTTCTTTAGGGTGAAAAGAGATAAAAGTCAGTTGAATCAGATACAATACTCTTCACGACCAACAGATTTTGGTAGCTCAATTTTCCAATTGTACGTTACAGTTCTTCCATATTCGTGCTTACTAGTCTCATGGATAATTACTGATACTTCAAAACTGATGAACGTTGCTACTAACTCAAATCGAGTACAGGTGCCAAGAACGGGACAATGCAAATACGTTTGTCTCGTAAATCGGGCTTCTGATACTCTATGCAAACGACTCTCAGCTCACTAGTTGAATTGTCAAGAGTACGCTAATCACACTTCCAAGGATAAACACGACAAAATCACACAAAAAATCCGGCCGATAAGGTAGATTTTTAAAAGAGCGACAAACTTAAACTTTAGCTATATATTTTATCGCAGTATATAGGATTCAGTGATTGTTTACGTATGACATATATGATGACGTCTGACACGTCTAAGTAGAAGAACCTTTATTTGCGCTCTTCCTAAGCATCGATACAGTTTACAGATTAACTCAACTATTGTATATTATAATATAGCTCAATTATAACACACGTTCTGATTGGCTGAGAGACCACCAAAAATGGCTTTCTTACGAATGATTCTACCAAAAAGTCTATCCTCAAATTTTACCTTAGTAAGGAAACCCAAACTTGAGCATGAACTTGCAAACGACGCCCAGCAGTATATATATCAAATTTAAGGAACTAGAATTCACAACATAGGAAATTTTTCTCCGCAGATTATTCAAATCAGATAATTCAAATCAACAGCTCCTCGTTTACCAGCAAAATCCTTATTCTGTAAGTCTCTTTCAAACTTCAGCTTTTTCCAACCGAAAACACGGCTTTCAATTACCATAGCGAACGCATTCGTCGAAAGCAAGTAAACATTTCCAAATCTTGAAGAACTGTAAGTTATATTTGGTCTTTTCGTCTATTTCCGAGTCATTGTTCCATTCTAAAAACAGAAAACTCTCTTTTCAACAATTTTTGCTGAATTCTTTCGATGAAAGTTGTCAAACTGTTTTGTCAAAAATGCCGCTTCGAGTCGCACTGATTAGGTAGTCAATAGTACGACAAATGTGATTGGTTTATATTTGCACAAGTTTTGAGAATTTTAGTTTTGATCAGAAAATAACACAATTTGATCGTTCTTAAAATACCTCTTGCTATATCATAAAAGCTTAATTTTAAATTTGATGTGGAAATTGCATTTTAGAACCACATTTGTTAATACCACCCGGTATTCAATAGACACTTGAAAGCGGTTTTTACCGCCGAATTCGATACCAACGCGAACACGCAGACTTCATATGTTTGTTTGCAAATTGTATTTGACGGACGTCAATCATGAGAGGTGCAGGTGTATTTACAATGTCAGTAACAGTCACTGAAGCAACTTTCTTCCAGAATGTGTGATTAGCAAAGCTGGTTTAAAATCGGTGACAGCCTTTTTTAGGTCATCACTATGATTTTATTTTATCAAAAATTAAAAATATTACGAAAATGATAGATGATCATTTACGAATATAGTCATTTTGAAAGGCGTTTTCAAAAATGAGCGTTTACAATGCAAACACCAGAGTTTTCGTGTGGACAAGACCTGTAAACGCTAAAAAATTTAAGTGTTTACAGATGAAAGCGTCTTCGTGTGGACAGGACATTAGATAAGTTCAAATTATGCATCTTAGTTTTACTAATATAGTAATATAAAAACAATTCCTTTTTTGTATTGTGATAAAGAATGAAAATAAGATTCTCTATGGAGCGTAAACTCGTTGTCTGTTTAGTATGCGCGACCCGCCATGACCTGCACTGCCTCGCGCTCAAGGACAAGATCGATTGAGACTCACTTATTACTACCCAGGTCGTGAATTCCCTGCCTTTTTCTATACCCAATACTCTTTACCCTCATAATGTCTATTAATCAACAACAATACATTTCAATTCTGTGGGGCTGTTTGGTCAGCATTTTTGGAAAAAAGCTTTCCGCTCCTAGAGCTGCTGGAGAGATCTGCGAAGAGAGGTTCTTTGAGCAGTAAGAAAATGTAATTTCGAGTACTCGAGCGATATACCTATTCAGGACCTACTCACTTATAAGAGCTTTAGAATGGGCTGTTATTTTGAACTTATTCTCCAATACTATGACCAAAATCGAATCTTCATGGAATAAATATTTTTTTTCGCCTTATTGTGTAGTAAATATTGTCTTTTCATGTGTTTGTATGTTTTTTTTCTGGTTTTGAAGCGTTTTAAGCTGGTTTTTTAAACATTTTTTCTCCTCCTTTTACATAGAAGAACAGTAATTTCTGAGTAAATTACATCGGGAAGTAATAATAAAGTTCATCGAAAAGTTTGAAAAAAAATTAATTACCTTAGCTTAGTATTCTGAGTTCCAAAGGGATTTTTTTCCTAAAATACTGATTTGGAAAAAAACAAAAAAACAAAAAACAAAAACAAAAAACAAAAGCAAAAAACAACAACAACAAAAATCAGCTCGCGTTTGGCGCTCACCAAATCAGTATTTCAGGAAAAAAAACTCTTGATATTGATAAATTTTAGTGCTTAACTGACATCCTTTAATGTTTTGTATTGGTCGTTTACGAATGAAGCCACCGGACGATATGTATTAAAACTGACCTTTTTGCATGCGCAGTTATATAAGAACTTGCAGTCTTTGGTTCTTCAAAACGAAAGGCAATGAATTGGTAGTCAAGAACAGTCTTAAGTGAGCTTGGAAACGTCACTGATAGTAGCTAAAGACGTCAATCAGGTAGAAGTAATTAATTAATTTATTAGTTTTGTATAGGAGCTTTGTACTGCCACATTTCGAATATTGTAATTCTTTGCTTATTGGTATAGGTAAAACTATTCATAAGAAACTCGAAAATGCAAATTATTATGGCTTACGCACAGTTATGAACATAGCCAATAGTAATAATTATGAGTCAGTGCTTAGAATGGCTGACATGCGCACCTTAGAACATAGACGAATAGAACAATCGTTAATTATATTTTTTAAATGTTTCAAACAAAAAGGTCCAAGCTATATTGCCAATCTTTTTAAACCTCGTATTATACCTTACAATCTTAGAAATGGTAGGCATAAAGTTATTCAAGATTCATATAAAAGTCAGTATTTCCACAATTCATATACATATATTATTTCTCATGTTTGGAATCAATTACCATTAGCAGCAAAAGCTGCTGAGAATACAACATCGTTTAGAAGGCATCTTAATAAGCTAAATTTTGTTGGCTGCCAGTGCAATAGTTGCCTCTAGTATTTTATGTATTTTTTATGTATTTTTATTCGATTAATTAATACAACAATATTACAAATATTTATACATATTTATATATATTAGGATTTTCTTAATTATTTATTTATTTTTTAGTTGATACTATTTTGTTAAGCATGTATATCATGAGCCTTGTGCTCGGGAGATTGGGCAACCACTCCCTATGTTATTGACGATAAATGCTGAATTATCTTATCTTATCTTATCTTATCTTATCTTATCTTATCTTATCTTATCTTATCTTATCTTATCTTATCTATCTTATCTATCTTATCTTATCTTATCTTATCTTATCTTATCTTATCTTATCTTATCTTATCTTATCTTATCTATCTTATCTTATCTTATCTTATCTTATCTTATCTTATCTTATCTTATCTTATCTTATCTTATCTTATCTTATCTTATCTTATCTTATCTTATCTTATCTTATCTTATCTTATCTTATCTTATCTTATCTTATCTTATCTTATCTTATCTTATCTTAAGTATTCATTAGTCGCCAAATAAATAAAGAAATGAAAATATGAATTTCATAAGTTCTCTTGTGCAGTAGAAACTGTAGAAATGAAAGATAAATAATTTACAAAAATTCAAATTGATTCAAACAGTTTACACATATAGGGAGTATCGTAGCGTACTTCTAGCAATGTGTTATAATAAATGGGGATGTAGTTGGCAACAGAAAAAGCGTATCAATGTTAGCTTTTATAAGTTTCTTTTAAGAAATTCCATAAATGTTATAACTAATGTCAGTTATCAGACAAGTCTCTGCTGAGCGTGTGTGATTAGCAAAGTTGGTTTAAATCGATAACAACTTATATTAATTTTAATTTAAAGAAAATTCATTAATGAAATCTAAGGCTCCTGAACTGGTTCTAATTCAACAAATAACACCTTAAATAGTTCATACGAATTGAAGTCAGACATTATGAAAAAAAAAAGATTCAGCCTGACTTAATCTGCTAATACTTTACTCTTCCGGTCCGACAAATTGCACGTTGAATAGCGAAGCGCAACCGTGACGTCACAACTCAGACAAACAAACCAAATTTTTCATCTCCTTGAGCCCGATTTCGGTACTTTGGATTTTAATGCTCATTTTTTAAAACATAAGCAACGTTTTCATAATAAAATGTAAGTTTCTCCATGTTCTATTCAGTACGATTTCAGATTCATAATGTTTGTCTGAGTCATGCATCTATTAAGCGGGCTATTTTTAGTATCGCTGCGCATCGCTATTAGGAAATATTCGTATTTACTGTGTATCTGCTGTGGTGAGCATTACATCGAGGCGCATGCGCGCGCGGTGACTATGAAACTTGCTCTGAACAAAAAATATAGCGCTCTAATTTTGTTACTTTAATTGGAACTTTGGAACTTTGTCTATTTGCCAGTATTAATAGATAAAATATTACATATCACAATACTAATATAATTGGCGAGGAAATTTGACATAAAGCGGCCCAATGGCTTAAATATCTCACAGTTATTATTACTAGTTGAGCTTAGTTGCATGTAATTGATGATCCCGGCTTCAATGCTGTGCTTACAGGGGAATTCGTAAATATTGCGGGAAATTATATAGAAAAGTTGCAAATACAATATATTTTATGAATATTTCTACTAGATATTTTTAAAAATACTTCGGAGAACAAGAGATCAACCAAATCGGCTAAAGCGTTGCTATGTATGCTTCCACCCAATTCAAAACCTCTGGGAATAAGATTCTTTTTTTTTTTTCAATTCGATATCATGGGGAAATTTTTGGAACAAAAATTGGGTGGAATAAGAATGGGGTGGAAACGTGCATAGCAGCGCTTTAGCCAATTTGGTCTATAACAATACGTTTTGCAGAGAAACGGCCTTTTAAAGTTTGATGTTAACATATCTTTGTGACATAAAAAGCAAAAAGGAGAAAGACTCTTTGTTTAACGAGGATATAACAGGTAAAGCAAAAGTTTAGGTCAGCAAAAAATGTTCGTTACGCCGTAAAAAGAAGAAGACAATATGTTAACAGCAGAGTCCACCTAGTGATTCTTGGTGAACAAGGAGAAAGGATAAAGTGTTTTATACGGTTAACCAAAAGGTACGTATTTAAACTGTGAGAAAGTAAGATGGATTTTATCCATAATGCTCACTAGTTAGTCTTATTACATAGGAATAGTCCTCATATCGTATACGATTACAAACAGTTCAGAAACAATGCCCTAAGGCCCTGGAGGCAAGTTGTCCCTTTAGCCAAGGTAGCTGTTTTATTTTCACGGGGGACACTATAAAAGCAAAAGAGTTATTCCAGGGACATCTCGCCTTCATGTACAGCAATTTTTCGTATGAGTGTGAAACGAATCGCGCTGTGATGTGTTGTCTATAAAAACATTTGATATTCGTGCCATAATTGTGCCGAGACCGTGCCGTTTTTACAGTCATACGCGTACGACAATGCAACTGTCTAACTATAGGGCCTCAAACTCGACGAAGGTCAACACTACCTACCTCTTCTTGAAGGTCCTGAAGGTGTGAAGTGCTCAAGGTGGTACATTAATTGGCACCTTCCCTTGCTAATAAATACGAGGTAGTAGAAAATACTGGTGAGAAAGCTTGTAAATTGACTATTCATTAGTTTGTTCAGATGGCAAATGAATATACTGATATTGACGGATTGTTTGTCAAATGATAGGTTCTTGGCAGACGTCCTTGGTCTTCTCGCATTTATGACAATATGGTGATATTTTGTACAATATTTCAGCGAATTCAGTAGTTTGGTCGTGCACTGAGAGCTGCCGGGGTTTCTTAAGCTAGTATAGTTATAGGGGTCATTGCTTTTGCCGTCAATAGATAACGAAACGATAATCGAGTATTTAATTTATATATGAAACTCATATCAGTTTAACTTATATTGAAACTCAATATATATAGAGGATATTACATGGCTTCGCGGAGATACTAATTTTATCTTCGAGTGTTCAATTGATATCTCACGAGTGAGCGCAGCGAATGATTGGGATAATTCCGAGATAAAATTCGTATCCTCAAGCGAACCATGTAATGTTTCGTTTATTTTATAAATATCAATGAAATATCCTAGGATCAGGGAAGAATTTAAGGACCATTTGTGATTGGTTGATACAAGGGTAGTCATGGCAACTGGTGATAATCTTCACATATGTTAAGGATAATGATATCTTCACATGTGATTGATATCAAGTTTTCGACACTGGAGAAAACCTGGTATCTCATCGATATCTATATAATAAAACGAAATATATAATAATAGACTTATTAGGCTTATCAACTTCTTCGTTCCATTTCTTTTCTACTTTTAATATTAGCCGGCTACACGCTGCAATTTTTTCTCGCGCTTGCAATGCAATTTTAGGGATTTTGTTGCGAGAGCGAAATTGCCGAGTGTATCATGTCTGGCAACATAGGCGGCAACGATGTCTCGCAACAAAAAATTTGTTGCAGAACGTTCAAAAGTTTGAACTTTTCTCTGCAACATTGCACTCCGTATTGAATGTTGCAGAGTGATGATAGACGCTGCAATTTTTCTCTGCAACAAAATCCCTAAAATTGCATTGCCAGCTCGAGAAAAAATTGCAGCGTGTATCGCCGGCTAAATTTATTTCTCACCCTTTTTGTTTTTCTTTTAGCCTTGGTTTGGTGTCAGAGAGTTTTATTTATTCTAGTAGTTGTTATTTTACAGTACCTTAGGTTTGTTAACAAACTTTTCTACTGTGCCAAAAAGAAAAGCCAATTGTGTGCTTATTTATTTTTGTTGGAGAGCAGTTTGGGGAATTGCGTTGTTTTGTACAATATTTCATTGAATTTCTCGTTCATCTTTCAGTCAGGGATAGGAAATTGCTGAAAAAAAGAATAATAAAACTCTCACGTTCGCCTCTAAAGTAAACACACCTGCCTAAATAAACTCCCTATGTTCGATAGCTGTTGTAAGCTGCAGTCATAAAGACATGCAAAAATAATAGCGAATTTATGACAGTTACGCCTATTTCCAAAATTACGCGACCTTTGCAGACGACACTTGAATGGCTTTTTCAGTGTTTTGATACCGTCAATCAAATCTCCGACTATTCGTTCTCCCTAAAGCAAGCTTAAATTTACATCAAAAGTCGGAAAATACTTAATGTTCTGTCAATAAATTCAAGTTTGTTTTGTTTCTGAATTTAGAAAGCTAACATTTTACAAATTCTAGTCGTTACAATATGATTGACAGAAGCTTAAAATCCAGACAAGCCATCGCCACTAGGTCGCGTAATTTTGAAATTGGGTGTAATTTGTTTCCTTACTATGTGAGACAGTCCATGGATTTGCTCACAAATCTATCTTTAAATCAGCACACATTTGAGTAGATTTTATCCGTTTGTTTTCTCTTTTTTTTTTAATTTCCTGCTTGTATTTTCTAGTTATACATAACCACTATCATGTAATCTTTAGCTTGAGTAAAATTTTTGTGAGGAGTTCTTATTCTTTGGTCAGCCCCTGCCTTTATAGTTGTTTCTGGCAAATTGTGAAAACACCTTATGGACATGTCACAGCGACCTGACGCCTAGTGTGTGTCGGCCTTAAATCACATTTTGGACTCAAATTTTCACTTTGGTTAACACATAAATTTGAATTTTATCGACCAAAACTAACTGCAAACAGCTTAAACTTTCTGAAAGAAATTGCTTTATCTTTATACAACATTTAATCTTCAACTGAGAGGTTTTTGCTGCTGAATGCTTGAATATGAAAAAAATCTCTTCTAAAAAAAGTGTGAATTAATGAAACGCATTAAAACAATCGTGAAAATAGACTAAGCTAAAAAAAGCACATCAACATGTGAATTGTTATATCCGTGACACTTCTAACTAAAACCAATGACTGAAGGAAATACGAATTTTTTCATGAGGCTTTTAATCCATGCTGTGTAACAATATCTCATAGAATTCGGTTGAAAGTTGAGGTGGATTTTTTTGGTAATTTTCGTGTAACTTTTTCCCTTGCTCCTAGACTTTTTCATTTTAACATATGTTGTAGATGTTTGAAAGAACTCTGTTTAAAGGCGAAAAAGTGGGGGTCACCGTATTCGTTTTCTGAGATATTGAGCCGTAAAGTTGAAAATTTGGCCGCCATCTTGAATACCGAGAAGATACAGGTCCAGTGGAATCTTTTCCATCCTTTTTTCGGCAGTTTTTCAAAATGAACGATTTTTTTCCTAGGTCAAATTCGTTTTCTAATCTTTTAATTCCTTTTCTTTTTAAAGTAATTTCCACTTCAAAAATCGGAAAAAAGTAATTCTCGGAAAAAAAGTTTTTAGGCCGCCATAAGCCTTTGCAAACCAATACAATTGAAATACAATACAATATTATTTCACAAAAATATTACAAGAGAAATAAAAATCACACCCACTCACAAATAGCAAACTAATCTAGGCGGGATGCAAACTCCGTTCGGTCTCTCTTTACTCCTTCCCTTTTTCGTCCCTAACCATTATCTCCTCCAATTCACTGACACAGGATTCCCAAACCCAACGGCATGTCAGTCCAAGAGGCTTTCGTACAATATTGAAAGTGCGTACTTTAGAATAACGATGTTTTGGCGTTTTCGTTTTACGCCAAGTAAATATAATTGCCAACGTAACAAAAACCAACAATTTTCAAATTTCCAAAGAACGTGAAAAAATAAAAATATAAAAAATAATAACAACAACAACAACAACAAACAAACAAATAAACAAACAAAAATTAAAAAAGGACATCGGAACTGAGGTGTCATTATCATAGATACACATTCAACTTTCTTAATCTAATGTATTTTTTATAATAATTGGTATATTACGCGCGCTCTGATTGGTTGAGAACCGTGTGTGATTACAGTACACACCCATAGAATTGAATCTTACGCTTGCTCTGATTGGTCTACATGCTTCGATGAATATTATATAAAACAAAGAGATTCATTTTTTCGTGGTTTTATACTCTAATAGTGCACAGAAGCCGTCAAAATGAAGTGAGAACAACAGTCACGCCACTCGACTTTGTCTCGTGTCGTACTTTTTTGTTCTCACTACATTTGACGTCATCTGTGCATCTATTAGAGTACAGACGCACGGAAAAATGGAATCTATTTGTTAACTGGTGCTTTGAGGGAGTTAGCCTTAGCATTCGCCAACTCCGGCAATTATTACTCGGGCTACCTGTGGTAGCTCGAGTCTAGGTTTACCTTTTCGGTCTATCAATCTATCTATATATCTATCTATCTATCAACGTCGCAAATCGGCAAATTACCCAGAAGCCTTTGGGTACACTGTTGACCACGAGGCTTCCTGTGGTCGCGAGAGATTGAGAACAAAATGGCGGACGCCATCAATCGGAATTTATCGAAGTATTGGCTTTTAATCTCAAGATACTGTGCTTTAATCGTTAATATCGAATTCTCGAATTTAGTGGTGACCTTCTTACCAGCTGCTGTAATCAACTTATAATGTATTGATCGTCCAAGAACACGAGACAGATCGATTTGTGGCAGCAAACTTCACTTGAGGAGTCAGACATGTAAGACACGGAGATATTGTCTTTGGATCAGTAGTTTGTTTAAATTAATAATATTTCACCACTGCTTGCACATAATGTTTGCTTATATAAGCTTTATTTATACACGGTGTCTACAGTCATGCTCTTCCTGAGAGCCGTGTTAAAAACGAACTAAGACTTAATTAACTAACAATATCTACAATGTTTGTTTTTAACTAGAAAGACTAAGAGATTCTTGCCTTTGCGTAATAAGGTGACTAGGGTGTATTCAATAATTAAGCCAGGAAACAGGAATTAGTAAATGGTGCAAAATTACACCAAATAAACAATGGAAAACAAATGATTTTTTATTAATAACATAAATATTTAGTGCAATCTGTATTTTGTACAATGTCATGATTATATTGAATGCACTTTACTGTCAATCATGCTCATGTTCAATGTTAGCAGATAAAAATATAGTGATGGATAATCATGGAAATGATAATGTTTATGAGACCTTATATTAGCAACAATTGAAGAATAAATTTAGAATGTACAAAATGATATTTTCAATCAATGAAAAGTGATACTCAACCACAAATTTGTACAAGCTTTGTGCAACCATGTTCACAGAAACATTAGATAAAGTGGAATTGAATTGAAGATGTTACTGTATGTAGTAGTATCAGATTGATGTGCACGGAGGAGCTATATATGGTATCGGTACTGAGCATATATTGTGTGACATTACACTTCAAATAAAGCAACTGACTACTGCTATAATCACTGATCTGCTCCATATTAAAAGCATTGTGTTAAGAAACTGAAATGTACTGTCCTGAAATGATTTCATAGAAAGGTAACTGTGGTACTTCTAGAATCTACAAATGTGATAACAGCAATATCAAACTCATTTTAACTTGGACATTGAAACAGTCTGCTGCAGTTTATAAGTTTTGTTTCCATAAATCAAAGTAAAAAAGTACAGAATAGAAATTTAAATTGTCTGAGCTATGATGTATTATCTATAGATCATATTCGATCATCTGGTAGGCATTTACAAAATAAAGCAGACCATATACTGTATATGTCTGGCGTGATATAGCCTGCGTTGCTGGCGGTCTGCGGTTTTGGGGGCAGAGAAAAAATGAAAGACCGCCCCCAAAACCGCAGACCGCCAGCAACGCAGGCTAGGCGTGATATAAAGACCAGCAGTATATTAATAACCACCATGATGTGGTACAATTATGTACAAACTACTTTCTCCCCAATATAATTTGTGTTCTACTCTAGGAGTACTTGTCATGCATTTTTGCAATCAAAAGACACTGACAAGTCAAACTGGTTTCCATCAACTTCTGTTCTCCATTTCTCCCCAAGCAAAGTACTACACACATGTAGCCCGAGTGAACGCCTATTAGGCGTCTAGTTTTACATAGTTTAAATTCACCAATCAAATTCAAGCTAAATATCGACGGATATACAGTGAACCATTCGCCTCTTGTTGATTTGTTTTGTTTTGTTATAGGTACACACTAAAATATTTGAAGAGGAGATTTTTTTCAATATCGAGTAATAATGCCGCTAAAAGTGCCAGGTTTTAATTCAAATTTTCGTTTTGGATTAACACTCAAATTCTATTTTATCAATTCTTTTGAATTGTACAACGTGGTTATATTGTATTTTTACTCAAATTTAGCAACTTTCAAGCTGAATGTAAGAATTACATGGCAATTAAGCAAAAGAAGGCTTAAAACTTATTTTCGATTCAAATTTTCACTTTGGATTAGCACTTTTATCTAAAGTTTATTAATCAAAACCTCTTACAAACAACCAAACTTTCTTAAAGTGATAACTTTAGATTTGTACAACAGTTATTCTTTAGCTGAATAGTTTTGTTGCCGAATGCTTGAACGCGAAAAATATCTCCTCTTAATCTATTGCTGTTGTTCTAGCAAACGAACCAAGTCAGCCTCCATAAACTCAATTATCTTACAAAATGTGCTGTCAACCAATCACATTTAAGGGAAACAACGACGTCATAGATCCAATACTGATTTTGATTGACCAATTACTGCTCTTTATTTTATGTTTTATCGGAAGTACAGACTAATGATTGTCGTCATTTCCTTCATTTCTGAAATTTCAAGTTTTTACAGTTTCATTTCAAACCATATTCTTTCAAACAATAAATTAATATTCATTAAGGAAACTCCATAAATACATCCTATTACGTAAATAGGATTGTATCCTGTTGTAACGGAAATTTACTGCTTGTGATTTCTCTTTCTGACTCAGTTTTCAGTTCCCACGAGCTGAGGTTGTTGGTAATAATATATCCATTTTGTGCAATATGAAAAGTTAATTAGCTCATGAATTACTTAAGCGTGACAATGCGCACGCTGATACATTTATATTTATTATCATAATTCTCAAAGGCATTGGCCATCACGTGAATATAACAAAATAACAGTAATGGAAAAGATAGTACATATTAATAGTATAAATTATATGTATGACTACTAATTATATTATTAAAATGAACGCTCATAACATGCTTTAATTAACTCTTTTAGAGTGGATTTCATGATCATTTCTGGGGACAGCGTGTTCCATACTGATATATTGTGGTCCTACAGTTCACCGCAGAAAATCTCTCAGGATAGTACTGTTGGGTTCCACTATAATGTGGGCGCTGGATATATGATTGCATGGGTATAGCTATCAACCCCTTGATATCGCTTAAATAGGAGTGTGAGGCTTGACTTGTCTCGTCTTCTCTGCCACTGAAATATCTGTAGTCCTCAAATGCTGCTTTACGAAGCTCGGCTTTATAAACTGCAGGTGTGAGCGGTACCAAATTACCAATGTCATTAGAGTCGATACTACTTTGTAGCAAATCATCGTCTTTACTCGTCTTTGCTAATTTTGTTCCCAGAATTTTCTAAACACCGAATATTGCAAAATTATATCAAGAAATGTTTATATGGATCAGTTTTGAATTTGGACAGAATAAATCACAAACATGCAGTACCTTTTCTGCTAAAATGCAACATTGTTTCTCAGTTGAGTTCTTGAAGCAATCGGGTTACACTCCCTGGTTCCCTTTTCTAGCAGTTCTTGCAGAAGTGAGCTGCCTTCCGTTTCACAGCTTCTATACTGTTGATCAGATATTTTTGATGAGGAAATCATACACAGTGCTTGCGTATCCCAAGTGTGGACGCACCAACGTTGTGTATACTTGAACTTGCTCCACGGCATCGCCTAAAGTTTCTCTTGATTAATCCCAGTGACTTATTGCCGTTACTTTCTCAAAATGTTTGTCCCAGCAAAGTTACTGGTTATTACTATAAAAGTGTTTCTAATTCAATTTCCTTCACAAAGTCAGATACAACCTTTACACGTTGAGTGATTTTATCTAAAGAAAGGCAGATGACTATGTAGTTAGAACTAGATGATAAAGAAGAAAAGAAAACAATGGAAAGAGTCTACTACTAACCAGTTTTTTCACGGGTTAAATATAAAATCACTCCATCATGTACATAAACAATTTACAGTATCCTTGACAACAATTAGACAAATAAGAAAAGCATCAATTAAATCGACACTATAATTGAATAAAAGCATGATATGTGTCTATTCTTTTTTGCTCTTCATGAAAGGAAGTGACTAAAAATGAATTTAATATCAAAAATCGTAAGATTAACTCAAGCGTAATGAGGAAGATGACACGATAATACTTTTTCCATTTAAGTTTCCTGTTCTTAGATATCGATCATAGTCACGGCGGCCAATATTGTTAATTATTTAGTCATTGTTGGCAATGCGCAAAGCTGCTTGATTTACTTCATTAGATAGAAAAGATGGCCAAGTTGTACAGTCCTTAAAGTATGAGTAATTCCACGTCATAGGAACAAAAATACTCGGCCAAAAAACGGCAGCTGATTCACTCCTTGCGAGGCCAATTTAAGGGATATATACTACTCTCTCACTAACAGATGTTGCATAAGTCAACATAATACTAATTTGTTTTGATAAGAACGTACACATTGCGAAAACTGCCAAGTACTGACAGTGTTGGTTTTACAGGAAAGTCCTTCAAAAACAGGCTTTTGCCTTGTCTTCAGTTGTAACGTCTTGTCCTTCTTCGAGGGTGTTTTGATTTGAAAGAATCACGAACTATTCTAGATATCGTGCCATTACGGAAACAAACTAGTCGCGAAGGCATTTTTTGAGAAATTGATTAGAAACTAAATGGATAGTTGTGTGTCTTATGTGCATGGCTGAGTGCTGTTAGGGTGGAATAAGATATCTGAAAATAGATTAAAAAAATCATTTGAAAGGATTTATTTACTTCAGGTCAACTTAGTCTTTTAAAACTCCTGTGCTCAGTTTAAAGACTTTCGAATCAAGTGTTTCTGAATTCAACGATGAAGTTGCTGCCAGTTCCAAAGACAAGTATTGGGATTGTGATCATAGAAGTAGCCATTCTACTGATTATCGACATTGCAGCCTTCGTTGGCAATCTGTTGATTTGTCTAGCATCGTATCGAAATCAACGTCTTCGTACACCAACCAATTTCTACATCATAGCGCTCGCTGTCACTGATATTCTTGCAGCAAGCATCACAGCTCCACTCACCTTAGGCGCCATCATCAGTGGAAGATGGGTGTTTGGAACAGTTGGATGCCAAATCCAAGGATTTTTTACGCATTTTTTAATCTATACATCGATGTACACTCTTGCTTTGACCGCTGTAAATCGATTCTTTCGTATTGTGAAGCCTCAATATTACAAAAGAATCTTTGGTGGACGACGCCCGTTGGTTTTGATGGCAAGTGTATGGATTTTTGTAGCGCTATTTGTGTTAACACCACCATTAACTGGTTTGGCAAGTTTTGAGTTCCAACCAGGTGTCTCTCTGTACATGTGTGTTCTTGACTTCAAGACCGCAGCCGGTGACATCACTTTTCTGTTTTTAGTTCTGATATTCTTTGTTATTTTATCAATGACATTAATCATTGCTTCCTACGTGCAAATCTCACGAGCTATCCGTCAACATCAGCATAATCTCCAAGCTTCAGCGGGCTGCAAGAGTAATCGAATGCCTAATGTAAGCGTGGAAGAAATTAAGATTACTCGTACGTTGTTTATTCTAGTCATGGCGTTTGCTGTTTGCTGGATTCCTGTGTATACAGTGGTGTCTATTATAAGAACGGGTCTTCATGGCAGTATGACAAATGCTGGCTCTCTTATAGCTACGTATCTGATCTTTTTATCATCAGCTATCAATCCTTATATCTACGCTTTCAATCACAGATCATATCGCGTCGAGTTCTCGAAGATCTTATCCTGTGGAAAAGCAAAACGTGTTGGTGAACAACCCATACATCAACCACAGGGATCCCGTTTGGATGCTACTCCCAGGGCAGGTCCATTAAATGCTAATACACCCGAGCACCACATTATTAATGTCCCTCGATTGGAGCATCGTTCAAACAGCTCAAAACCAAAACATAGCTCTGGAGATAAAACTATCAATAATTCACGGACCTTTTTCAGAAGACATCATTTTACCAAAACCAATGCATTCGTAGTCCCAGAGATTGTTGTCCATAGTGAACCAATTTTTGATCGATCAGAGGTCGTTGCCATGGAGATGGTGTCAAAGAGAAAACATCAGAAAGATGCAGCAGCAAACAGCACGTGACTTCAACGTATCACGTGTTTGGTTGCGCACAGTCACTTCAGTGTACAATGTCCCTGAAATGTTATTGGTTTCTTTCTCATAAAAATTTGTATCCGACAGTTACAAAAAGTTGTTGGGCCAAAGGCCTCAAACGTTGAAACAATATGAACCATATATGGACATCAACTGGACCGACAATTTCCTCTTCCAACTATCAGCTTAGAAACCTAACGTTTCCGAGTCAAACTTTTGGTCTACAACCTTAAACAAGATTCTCTAGACAGGATAGTGATGCCTGCTCGTTTTAGATCCTCTTCCACAGGAGCCTTGTCTTTCATACAATTACAGAATCCTTTCCTCGGGGCTTAGTACTTGGTCAACAGTTCTTGCATGGGTTCAAGGGTTCCCTCGAGGGCTGCCTCCCAGACAATAAACTGATTGTGAAGGAGGGGTTGAGGGGAGGCTGGGGAGCAGATGGAAATAAGGGCGACCCAGGTCAGTAATTTTAGCTGTAAAACGTCACTTAAACTAAGCCACTCGCTCTACAACCCTTTGGAACCATTGAAATTAAATCAACTCTCGTTAGCCACATTGAATTATGATGCCAAAAACGTTTCCCTTTTATTTATATAAATATGAATTTATATAAATATGACACTTTTACTTGTTGTAGTGAATAAGAGATTTGCTTTCCAAACACGATCGACCTTTAGCTAAAGCTGTCAGACTATTTCAATAAAGGTACAAGACCATGGATATCGTGGAGTGAGCTAGCCTGAAGATGAATGATAAAATTAAAGTACTTGTAAAGCCGTACCAAAATCCTAAAGGTCATTGGCACTATGATAAAATGTTTACATTTATAATTCAGTGGAAAACTAAGTTTAAAAACACGTAGACAAATAGAAGATATGATATATTTAAACGTATATATCAGATATTCCTTGTTGCTCATCAATGTTTTTTTAGTAAAACTACTTTGAGTTACTTTTTTACTTGTCTTAAACTGCCCACAGCCAAAATAGCAGCCTTAACGACTTACTCCCACATAACAATGTTATCAATAGATGTTCACTGTATTAAACATGTCAAAATGCATTCCTCTTCCTGCTCTTTCCATCTATTCATGATGTCAGTTTTATGTCCACTCATGGCATTTGACTTTTGTTTTCGTTAGAGAGCTGTATAAACGGACGTCAGACCTCGGAAAGAAATTAGATGACTAGAAAACAGTACGTTCAATTCTTTGCTTTACTTCACTTTAGCTTAATCTCTCTGATTTGTGTATTTGTGACCATCTGTCGGGATATAGTGTCATAAACCTACTCATCATCAGATAACAAATTTCCTACGTTGGACAGTTTAAACAACTTATATTTACAGTCCTGATGAGTTAGAATATGAAATGAAACTATTTATTCGCTTTGTTGACTTTGTTAGGAATTCTGTCATGAGTTTTAACTGCCTTTTTGACAACCTGATAGTTTTATGCAGATTTTTAGAGGAAGTCGTGAAAACTTTCGGACATTAAAAACACTTATGAATGCATCTTGACATTGCATACTCAACAAAAGGCCGTTTTTCATTTGTCTTTATGGAAAACACAAAAAAATCTAAAATTATATATACAACTTTAAGAAACACCACACAGTACGAAATACTAGCTGATAAAAAACCGTTCGATATTTAAAAAAATCAGTCTTAATACACTGACAATCGCATTGTGAAAAGTTTAAACTGGCATAAAACGTGCTTGCGGCAAAACAGAACTTGAAAGCATTAGATCAATTAATGAACACTGAAATCTTAGCCATATACCGATAATGGATTTTAAAAAAGGGAGAATTTCTTGAGTATCTAATAAATTGTAGTTTTTTTACGTGTGTGATGAGAACTTTTGGGAGAACCCCTGGCAATACAGCAAAACGTCGCGCAAATCGTAGCCACTACGCAGTGAAACTGCCCTACTCACTGCTCCATGTATTTTGTTCTTTAGTTTATTTCTGTACAGATGACGTTTTCTGGCTCTGAAAGTCTATCGGTTTACATTGGATGTGAATTAATCAGCAAAATCATGTATAATGTCTTCCTATATAAGTTATTTTTCTAGTCCGCTGCTTAGCAGGTATTTTGATCTAAAACTTGGATATGCTTCAATTAACCGGTTGCAGCTTCTATTGATACACCTGTAGCCAATGTTAGTCTGCTTTGAAGACGTATTTAATCTAAACTCTGCCAGATATACACGCATCAGTAAAGGCTTTTTTCATCTTAGTTTATAGTTTTTATCAAGTAAGTTTTGTTTATCGCAGTAGTAGTAAATATATTACAACCATTACAAGACTTACAAAAGTTAAAGTATGTTTAAATATTTATGTAAAGAATATTCTAGTTTTCTTTTTGTGCCCAGATTCTCTAGTTCCAGAAAGTTACTTTACATATATTACAAACTGTAAGTGAATGTAACTGGCAACTCGGTGCGACCGCAGAACTTCTGTTTGCTGTTGTGTTGTCCTTGTTGCTGTTGTTGTTGTTGTGGTGGTGGTGGTTTGCATGTGGTGGTGATGGTGGTAGTGGTGGTGGTAGTGGTAGTAGTGGTGGTGGTAGTGGTAGTAGTGGTGTTGAATTGATGATGATGAATGATGATCATGAGGATGAGCATGATCATTTTACTTTGACCAGCTCACTCGATCAAGTTCATGATATGTGTCATTCCATATACGAATGCGTGTAAATCTCCGCCTTCTTGCCCACACCACTGAATGGATCGGGACTCTTTAATCTTCTGTGAAGTCGATTAAAGTTTTTAATTCTCAACGGGAGTAAGCCTCGATGTCTTTATTTGATCATCATCCTCAGGGCCTTTAGACATATTAGCGATGTTTGAGGCAGGAATCACAAAAAGCTTTTCTTGTTTATCAGGTTCTTGTGGGTGAACATGGCGTTTGAAGGACACGTTCTTGAAACAGAGAAGAATGTTTTTAAATTCTTCTCTGAATGCTTTATTTTTGAACGCATAGACAAATGGGTTGATTGCGCTGGTGACGAAGATCATGTACGACGCGAGGATTGATCCTGTTGGTGTAAGACTCCCTACTCCTGATCTTATTATCGCCACGGCAGTGTAAACGGGGATCCAACAGACTGTAAACGCAAGGATTAACACAAATAGTGTTTTAGTGATGCGAATTTCCTCCACACTGATTCCTGATAGTCTTTTGCTGAGGTGAAGTGTTGTAGATAACTGTAAATTATGCTGACGGATCGCCTTGGAGACTTGAACGTAAGACGCGGCCATTACTACCAGAGAGCACGTTACGTACAGAATCAAGACAACCACAAGGAAAGACACCTCGCCAAATTTTGTATCAAAGTACAGTATGCACATATACAATGATGGACCTGGGTGGAAGTCAAACTTTGCCCAGCCAAAAGCGGGAGGAGAAAGAACAAGTATGGCCACCACCAACCATGCCAAAACAAGAAAGCATCCTGCTCGTTTCCCGCCAAACAATTTGGCATACTTTTGTGTTTTGACGATACGAAAATACCTGTTTACAGCTGTTAGAGCCATGGTATGCATAGAGGCGTAAATGAGAAAATGAACGAAAAAGCCTTGGATGTTACAAGCCATGGATCCAGAAATCCAGCGACCTTTGATGATAGCAGCCAAAGTTAAAGGCATTGTAATACATGCCGCTAGAATGTCTGAGATTGCTAAAGCTATCACGTACAGGTTAGTTGTCGTTCGAAGGCGAGGATTGCGGAAAGTCGCAAAACAAACGAGAAAATTTCCCCAAAAAGCAACACAGTTGATGAAAAGAAGAGCCACAACTTGACAGACAAAGATTGGAGTTGTTCGCTCGGGTATATCAATAGCCATTGTGATAAACGCCGCTGTATGAGGCAAGGACTTCAAGGAAATGACGCCGTCAGGCAACTGATTTGGTTACTAATAACTTGATATAGTTTTGAAAAAAGGGAGTTATTTTTGCGATGTTATCTGTAAATTGCTTGTCGTGATACTGGCTGTAGATTAAATTACACTATTCTAATTATTGCGGATTCAGCTTCCTGCGTAGCAACAGCTGAAAATGCATAGCTTTAATGAGACACTAGCAGAGCGATCAGCACTCTAAACGAAACCCTACCATCCAGCTGATAATGGTATTCATGATATAGGTAGATCACTTAGAAATTGTCAACCAAGAAAAGTGGCAATTGTTCGGTATATGATGAGCACTCACCCAAGATTCAGAAATCTTAAGAAACCACTTATTTTAACTTACAAACTCTAGGGTAGAAACTGATCTTTTAATCTCAGTTTTCATTCCCTAAACTTAATCAAGAAATTTAGTAAAAAGTGCTCAATTCTATATAATAGCGTGACGGATATTTTTTTTTAGTAAAGACATGAAATGACGTTAAATTATGAAAGAGAGAGTTTTTTAAATTAGAATGTTATATATATGGCGAGAGTATGTTTGACAGTAATGAATATATTAGAATGGTTTTACTTAGAATCCTGTACTGTGATTGGTTGAGAAGTTTCGTGGAGACATCTCACTCATTTTAAGCCCTTTCAGTTACTGTCAGTCTAAAACTATGACCTTTATCGATCAACTCCAGCTACTATTCACTAGCACTAGCTTACTCGTTTGATTGGCTATAATTTTGAGTCATGTTTAGCAAACAATATTCTGTTAGGCAGATTGTTTGCCTTATTTCTTCAGTGAAAAAATCGTCTGTATGTATAGACTTGAATTGTGAGATGGTATCCTCGATTGCTCAAACATTATGTTGGATCAATAATGGAAAATACTTAAGATAGATTGTCATACATATATCTCACACTGAGAACTGATTGATCTACTGTGGACTCTTTGACGGCGTTTTCCTTGCTTATACGACTAGAAACTCTCTATTAAAAGCTCTATATGGTGTGGAAATGGAAAATCCGCGGCTTCTCCCAAATCACATTCCCATGTAATATATTGCTGGATTCCAATCATTACTCAGACGCTCCGTAGGCGCTCCGCAGGCGTTCCACAGGAGGCCTGAGTTCAAAAAATTGGGAATCGTTTGTGTTTTTTCCCCACAAATTGCCGTCAAAGCTCTGAAGCGCATGCGTAAATTCTAAACGCATGCGTTGAAAAAGCAATATAGAAGCACATGGTTGTGTAGGGTGTGTACTTCGTGTCTATTTGTGACGACGTTTCACTCAATAATGATTGTGATATTACATAGAGCTAGTTATAGTTTGACTGCACATGTATACAACCATTCAATAATTAGAGAGAAATCACATCACATCCCGTTATGCCGAGGTATAACTAACATAATTATGGCCATGTTAAGTTACGTAGGTAGATCGTGAACCAGTAGAATACCAGTACAAAGTCAGAAAATTCTGAGGAACAAGAGCAGAAAGCTTAGAGAGCTTGTCTACGAACGTATATTCATGTTTATAACATGGCTAAAATCTTACGCGCGCTCTGATTGGCCAGAAAGCTATGAACTATTTCCCCATGGGCTGCACGGCTCTGTTTTAAATAAATTTCTTGTTGAAGCTCATCCAAGATGGCGGCCGTGATGTCACTTCGGCCGTTAGAATTCCCATGGGCTGCATAACGCCATGGACGCGCGGCTTTGTGCCTAATTGATAAATATTCGTTCGAATATAAAGGCGCCTGAGTACACACAGTTATTTGTCTAGTTCCTTTGAGATCAGAAAAGTAATAAACAAACAAACAAACAAATGAATGAATGAATAAATGAATAAATTTCTTGTTGAAGCTCATCCAAGATGGCGGCCGTGATGTCACTTCGGCCGTTAGAATCACGAGTCATATCAACATCAGTTTGTTTTGAAATTATTAAAAAATAATTTCATTTAACTTTAACAACATTTCAGTAATGGTACAATTTTAATATTTTAAACCACTGTACGAGTTTATTTGGTCATTTCATTTGCAAAACGTCGGACTACACGCACGCGCACACGACGTCAGCTGGTTTGGCGTCGTTTGACTCAGTACAACTAACAGAATGCTTTGCCCAACTATTTTTGAAAAGTAATCAGTGACATTAGCTAATATTGACATTACCCTCCAAAGATCTGGCAAGTTTCAGTGCATTTCTGATATTTTAACGAGCTTTATACGTGGACGAGTGGAAAATGGGGATGAGAAAAGAGCTCGAGAGGGAAACTGTACATAATGAAATTCTATACCTACACTTCTAGAATTCTATTGACTAGCGATTCGATCGTTATGCTACTTTTACACTACACCTTTCAATCTAAAAAGAAATTTTAGGAAGACGACTCTCCAAAATACACTACAAACTCATCCCCCAAAAAGATTGTTTGCTTTTCAAGCTATTCAAAAGCCTTAAAAAGTCTAATAGAGAAAGACTTTTATTGTAGATGTCATAAGTACATACAAGAAAGATTTCATCTTGTAAATTATGTTTCCTTGATAAAGCACTCGACGTTTTAAATTTTTCACCTGCTAAACTAACCTATTAAGATACAAAACTATTACATTTTATGCTCACATTGAAGAAATGACGTTTCACAATTCGAGTCCTATTAGCACCGGAAACGGTTGTGTTGTACGGATTATACTGAAATAATATAATGCTAAACTGCTTGAGTCGTAAAGCCGTTTAAAACAAAAGCACTGGTGAGAATACTCGACTCTGACGATTAAGGTGACTGAGTGAATTGTCCTTTGCTCTGAGGCGTGTAATTATGATTTTACAATACAATAGTAGTGAATAGGTTGCAAACCAAGCTTCCCAAACAGGTAATTTGATGAAGATTTTCTTCGTTTTTCATTAGCGAAGAAGAGGAAAACAATAACAATAATAACAATCATCAGATTTCGTGCAGTTTCTATTCAGTGCACATCAGTTCCCGCTATTTTCCATCTCCTGTCTTGAATTTCCTCTGTTACGGTAAACAATACAAAGTTATACAACCCACAACAAAGAAATGTTTTCAAAGTGACATTAAAGGGTGGTCGTCTTTGCGGAGGAGTCAAGTCAACTGAGGCTATTTCTATTATGAAAAGGGCCCCTCTAGTGAAGAAACATTCTAAATTAAAAATGGTTTGAAATGGGACGACAGCAAGGTTAAGTTCAAATAATTTGTGGTTGCTAACACGGTGCGGTGGTTGTTAACAGGTCAACACTTATCAATTTACCGATGAAGTAACGAGGCGTCAAGTACTCGATAGATTGGCGCAAATTATGCCAAGACGCAAGAAGATAATATTGACAATATTCCCTGGCGATTTGTGGCACATTTAAATCTCTCTAACAAATTTGACTTCAAACTGAAAGTCACCGATCGGAAAACACATCGAAGAATATTAATAATGAAACGGCATTTAAAAACTTATGGGATGAGCCGAGTTTCTCAATTTATTTTGCTCTGTGTATTTTGCTCATTCTCTACTTCAAAATTAAGGACACCTATTTATGCTGGTCTGCTCTTGGATCAGACGTGGAACATTACAAATGTGAATTTACTTCCTCGTCATTATGTCCATACCGTCGCATGGCCCTCTTCTGGTCAAAGCTTCAACGATGTCCTAGTTAAAGGATGTTGTCAGTTTTTGCAATACAAGATAATTTCACTTGTTGGGCCTGAGCATGGGTTAGCAAGTGGCTTGGGGTATCTCATCTCGCAGCGGCTATCTATACCTTATATCGGGCTGGGAATCCAAGCATCGAATTTCGTAAGTAGTACTTTATTTTTTATAATGTACCAAAGAACTTTACCGTTAAGAGTATACAAAAGCCCCGGTTTAATGTACACAAATTGCTTTGCTTGATATAACGGTCAACAGTTTTGTAAATATCAGTCGCCTTATCAATTGATATCGAGAACTTCTTGACATACCTCGCAAATACTTATAAAATCTAAGATAATTCCACTTCATTTTCATCTTAAACTTTTAAAAACAAGAAGCTTTATTTTTACTATTTTTATATATGTTATATAAACGAACTTGTGATTAACAAGAATTAGTGAATACAACTAAATGCGTATACCCGTTGGGATTTTAAGTCTTTAGTTCCGGGCAAAATTTCATTTCAATTAACTGAAAAAAAAGAAGTGAGTGACCTGACCCAAAGATTTTTCTCTGTCCTTGAGGATAGACATTAGTATTCATTGAAGTATTTGAAAGTCAAATAAGCACAATTTTAACTCCGTATTGTTGACATTAAACCTTAAATTCACTGATTATGTTAAAACTGACGCGAAAATTACTGATCAAAGTTTCTTTTCTCCTTCCTTCTAGCAGTCATTTTCTGACTGTTGGAAACAGCTGAGAGAACATGCGAGACAACTGTTTTCGACAAAAACAAAATCAATATCAAAAACTCGTAAACAATTAAAAAGAAATATATGTATATTTTCAAGTGACCTCAGAAAGCAAATATATTTTCATTATAATATATTACATCAATCTGATGACAAAGTGGAATACCGGTTTTCTCTTCAGGGATTCTAAAGACTGAGATGAACATTAGATTACGCAGATCCAAATTGAAAACCTGCAAGCATAATTAGTTTGTAAAACAAAAGACAAATATTATATATTCATTGGGATTTCTCAATTCGAATTTTCAGCTTTGCGAATGATAAAAATATAGCAATGTCAATTTAATAGTTTTTGGTCATTCATTCCGGCGTGTTATCTAAGGAAATCTTATTACAATTACAGCATCAGTTGGATATTTTGACGGGCCTCTTTTAATTATAGATTTATGACCTTCGTAATGCTTCAAAAATGTCGTCAAAAGAATCAGTTTTTCCATGTTTATACTCGTTTTGAACGTGTTACTTCCATTATTTTGCTAAAATCAATGAGGTTTTAATGCTTCGGAAAGGACATCTTAAATCTCTAGAGGGAGTTGACATCGAGATATCCGCTAAGAGAGAGAGAGATTGTTGTAACAGCTATCTATCATAAATAGTTTGATTATTAGTTACAGAGTACAGGCGCCTTTTTAAAACAAAATAACTGCCCCTTTGAACGAATATTTTAAACACCGATTTTATTAATAATCTTAACCATGAGATCCTGATTTAGTATCTTGGTATTGATCTACGTCGGAAAAGTGTAATTAGTTTTTTACAGAAATCTCACTGTCGACAATGCGAATTGTATTTTAAAAATTATTGAAATACTGCTACGTCGGTCACAATATATTAATGTAATATTCAACTCCTTTATAAAGAAACATTTCATCAACAGTACAAAGTAAGAGAAATTACAACTGAAAAGATAGAAAATATTAATTAATGCGAAAACTGTATATCTCCTAGGCCTTTAAAAATACTTAACTAAGCATTTTTGATATGATAAAATAATAGGATTATCTTAATCATTATAATCAATGAATATATTTTCAACCTTGATTAAAAGATTATAGACTTAATCAAACAACTGTAAAGATATCAGAAAAAATATTCACGACATTATACATTCGCCCTTGTTGGACTGATTTAGCAGGGATAAAAAGACCATTTTTGACATATTTCTTTAGATTTCCATAATATTGCCGACTCTTTAGAGTTTTCCTCTCTTTGTGCAGTGAAAATTGACAAAATCTTAACTAATATCATATTAATGCACTTTTTTTGCTTGTAATTTTTCAATTTGATGGCCTGGCGCGCTAACTCGGTGAATAGGTAGTTAGAACTGAAGACTTTCCGTGTTTTTGCCAACAAAAATGCTCTTTTTTTTCATAATAATAGCAATGTCATTAATCATCAGTTAGCAATTAAGAGAATGGATTTATGTTGTTTATAAATGTCGTCAAGATAAAAATACACAAATCATAGGAAATAGGCCAGGATGAACTACCGTAGGGCGGAATCTCTGACGAGTAACAAAGAAAAACAGGATTTTTGAAACGCGGGAGAGGCACAGCTAGAGAAGACTTTTAGTTTTTGGAATGCCTTTTTTCTCTCTACGACTTCATTATGTTGATAAACTCAACATATATCACTGTCAACGACTCTGCAATGAATGTGTTACCTAGCAACAATATCGACTATTTTAGTGCAGCAATATTAAGTGTTGTAATCCTGTTAATCCCATTAGATCTAAACAGATCTAAGTATAGAACCGATCACGAAGTCACGAACTTAACCACGTGTACTTAGCTAATAGGTCACGCGTAAGCCATGACTCCTACCAGTGACTTATGATCAGGTGATCTGCCTTATGTAATCAATATTTAGGATATCTGTCCAGGCAAAACCGTTACGTAAGTAAATTACCACCCAGGAATAATGCCAAATATTATGTATTTGATTCTTATGTTTTGATCGGCTTAAGTAGCGTAATCTATGATTACACTTGAATTTTATATCACGAATAAGTTTCCCATTATCAAACGCTCTATCGGTAAAAGTTATATTTGTTTTGTTTGGCAAATTCAGCTATATTTCACAATGTTATTTAGATATACGCCCCCAATAAATGTATAACGAATTGTCACTGTAATCCGGTTTACAGCATTTCTTGTTAATGTTAAACCTAGGACTATAAATATGACGTACTTGTAACAATTTAGTTAGTTGTTCAGTAGTTGTTCAGTAGTTGTTCAGTAGTTGTTCAGAGTTGTTACACAGTCGCCGTGTCAGAGGAATAAACGTATTTAGTGGAAATTTCTTGGTTCAACTGGTCACCTAACTCGAGATCCCGTGTGGAAGATAAACGCGTATCTTTACAAATGAATGAAAAAATTATGCTAATTATTTGTTGGCTTTCTTTGCTCTGAATTCACGATTTGCTCTGTCAGTTGATAACCTTGGAAAAAACAAAGTCTGAAATACTTCAACTCAGTAACCATCGTTCATTTAGTTTGGGTCATATCTTAGATTTAATTTATCGAAGATAAAATTTTAGGATTCATTTGACATGCTTTCAGGCCCGTAAGCTCTCTTGTCAGTTCAAATGTATCCGACAATGTTGTGTTACGCTTTGCTGACAACAGAACAACAACAACAACAACAACAACAACAACAACAACAACAACAACAACAACAAATAACAACAACAACAATAACTAATAATAACAACAACAACAACAACAACAACATTAACTAATGATAATAACTCGGTATTTATACGCATTTCACTATGTCTCAATGCGCTTTGCAATGTACAAATCCTAATACTCTTACATACATTCCTTACTACATTAAATATTCTAAACACCCAACTCTCAACTCACCAGTTCGTTTTTGATGGAGGAAGGAAAACCGGAGGACCCGGAGAAAAACCCTCGAGGCAAGGGAGAGAACAAACTGACATACTCAAGGCACGTGAAGTGCCCCGTCCGGGAATCGAACCAAGGACCACAGCGGTGAGAGGCGAGTGGTCTAACCACTCGGGCACCCTTACTCAAGAACAAGTTGGACGTTGTCAAACGCATTTAACATACTGGCTGAGCCAACAGTTTTTAGAGTTGTTGGCCAATACTGATTTTTGGAACAATTACATGAGCCTTTACTGGAAATAAATGAAGAGATAAACAGATATATTTAAATCTTACTAAACCACCTTGAGCCGACGTAGAATAGCGTGTATTCTAAATCCATGTAAAGAAAATGACACTGATTTCTCATGGCAGTATCAATTATTTTTGGGAAAGTAAAACTAAGGGCGTTCTTATCTATTGTATACTTTAATTTGGGCAGATTATACTTCAGCCTTTTTTAATTGCAATCTATTAACTATGGTATCTTGTCATATTTCTGAGTAATCAGCTCGCTAATTTTTTCGTCATGGTGTCTGCACGGATTCAAGATAGGATGACCAAACGGACGACCAAAGTAGAGCTTTCTTGCATGTCGTACTTTTTAATTTTATGTGCCTTGTTTTGCCAAAAACTGAGTTATTTCGCGGTCAATGGTACTCGTATTACATTTCGTTCAACTTTAAATTGAGTAATTAAATTCTGAAACGAATGCAAAGTTGCACGATAGAGTGCCTACGTCAGTGCGAATGTATGACCATGAATTAACATTATTGACGGATCTTTCTGTAATTAACGCGTGCATCTCTGCAATTGTTGCGCGTGACGGGTTCAACTGAGAAACACAGGGTAGAATCGTATTAAATTTCTACAATTGCACACAACTGCGGAGGTGTACACATGGTGCAAGCTAGGGCTGTAAGAAAAGTTACATTGTGCTATCACATGGTTGCCTCAACAAACCAATTACAATCACAAAATTCCCCGACTTTTTCCTGACTTTTCCCCGACTAAAGTTTAATTTTCCCTGACCCAATATTCAGATACTCTCTGTTTTCAATTCAAACGACTCTTCTCATTGCCATGGCTTGCAAATTGAGGCAGATGACAATGATAGTAAAACCATCATACCAAGCTAGGAGGGACCATACATTTTCAAATACTGTGTGGACAATAAAATTCCCTGACTTTTGCTCAAAATTTAGTTTTTCCCTGACTGAAAGTGGAATTCACTTGACTTTTCCCTGACCTTGAAAAAAATATTTTTTTCCTGACTTTTCCGTGACCTGTGGCAACCATGTATCAGATCTCTAGCCTTGCGTTCCAGGCCGAACAAACACCTAAACCAGGGTTTTGTTCGACTTATAACAGCAGGCTTTCAGATCTCTCAAGTGACGGGTTTCAAGCCCCCGTGTTGCGCATGCTCACATAATGTCTTATTCTCCACAGCGCGGCCCTAATCACATCAGTTTAGCACCATCACACTTTACTCAGACTGCAGTTATCGTTGGCCTTGCCGTCGAACTTGGAAGCCCGTGTATTACAGTCTTTAAAACCACAAACGACAATCCTGCTGTAAGTACTTGGAGACTTCAAGACACGGCTCGTTCTATGACAGTAAATCTCAAAATACACGAAGTTCTTTTCAGTCATACACAAGGTGGAAGCTGGGAATTTTTGCAAATTTCCAAAGAAATTCTTGAAATGAACAAAAGTGGAGCATGCGTAGTGGTACTAGAAGTGTGGAAATACTTTGGCGACTTTGATACAAAATGTAACATCTACTCTGGGTATTCCGCTCGAAAAATTCTTCTGGATTACGTTTGACGGAGAGCAGGATAGTGAGCCATATCAAGTTATCTCAAACTTTGCCTGGAATTCTAAAGTTACGACTGGCATTTAAGTTGGAAGACTTGATATCAGATGCAATGACGCTTGTTAAATATCACCCTTGATTCGCAGGAATGGGATTTCAGTACAATTCAAGGGAACGTATCGTGTGCTGGACCGTTAACACCATGGTTAGACAGTGAGAAGTTATTCAAGTAAGTTAAGGAATGGCAGGAGAGCATTAGCCTCCCTTGCAGGCATCACTGTGAGTTTTCTATGTTCTTGGGCTTCCTGTTTAGGAGAAGTGGAATAGGGAGAATGGGGAGAGAAGGGAAGATCGTTCTCAGTCTTCTCACGGTCTATATAACCGTCGCCAAAGGAAGCCCAAGGATTGGAGTTGCCTGCGGAGGAGGCTAGAGACAGCATAACCAAGAGTTGGTTTGAGACTCCGCACGCACCCTTATGAAAACCTGGAGCGGAATTTGACGTGTTGTCCCGCATTTGAGCTATTTTTAGAATTCCATTTGAACGCTGTGAGTGCATGCGCATTGAAGGCGAATGCATGGCAATACAGTCGAAACTCCTCGTACAGACACTTTCGTAAACGGACAGCTCTAGGTACGGACACCTTTCCCAAATCCCGTTTGAAAATCACTTCCACTTAAACACTGTATTTACACGCTCCGTAAACGGACAGCACTACGTACGGACGTACACCTTTCGAGTATCCCGAGGGAAACCGCTTACGGGAACTTTGACTGGGTCTTGACTGTATTTATGGTTTCCTGGGGGTGGACATAGATCATCGGGAATGAGAATTAACGAGAAGAAAGATTGTTGATTTGATATTTCAGTTGCCATAGTATTGTAAGTATTAGAAAATTAGAATTAATTAGAACTCGAGGAGCAAGTGTAGCGAAGTTGGTTATTGCGCGGCCTTCAAAGCAAGAAGTCTCAAGTTCGATCCCCAGTCACCTCATACACTTGTTTGTACTTCTTTCCGTTCCATGTAGCTCTATTTAGTTATGAATACCCATAAAAATTGAATTCTGGTTGAATGACAAATGAATGAATCAATCAGTGCAAAATGCTGCTGCTCGTGTAATTACTTTGTTCTCGAAAACACTGTTATATTTCTCCTGATTCTGATTTAATTACATTGACTTCCTGTACTGATTGTATCAAGTTCAAGATTCTTCTGCTGACATTCAAATCACTCAATAACCTGGCTCCTTCTTATATCTCTGATTTGATTTCTCGCTACAAGCTTTCTAGAAACCCTTCGATCTTCATCTAATCATCAACTGAAACGTGTTAACTTTCGTTTAAAATCATATGGCCGTCGTGCATTCTCCGTGTGTGGTCCAGAACTACGGAAATCTCTTCCTATCTCCATAAGATCGGAATCATCTCTTCGATTGTCCAAGTCAGTCTTGAAAACCTATTTATTTAAGTCTGGATTTAACTTATAACTCTTGTAATTTGCTTAATCCTTAATCTTTCATTTTGCGCTTATAGTGCAGAAATGGATAAGTGCATTATAATTGTATCATTATTAATTAAAGGGAGTACCATCAGCTTAAATGGTTAAATGATAACTATTTCAAACTACGGACTTAAAATGAGAATTAAATTTACCTTTTTACTTTTAATTTAAGTTGAATAAATTTTGAAGAAGCACTGAAATATCTTTTAAAACCTTTATTTTTACAGTTCGATGGTCAAGCAAACGTTCACAGGAAAATCAGGAATCGTCCGTTTTTCCAGTGATGGACAACGGATTGGTTCACCATATGAAATATTGCGCAAAACAGGGAAAAACCGTTGGGAGAAAGTAGGAGTTGCAATCGAAACATCAATCCATCTTAACAGTAAGTTCTGGACGTTGAATGCAAGTATTGTCTCACCGTATGTGGTTAGAATGACAACTATAGCAGATGACCCTACTGTAATGGTCAGTAAAGATGTCTTAAAACCTAACGAGGAATGTACTCTATCACAGTTGTGTATACGCTACCAAAGGAGACCAATTCCTGGTACAAATAGAACACAGTTAATACAGATTCGTAAGTGTTGCATAGGATACGCAATTGATATCCTTGATCTTATAAAAAAGGACCTTGGAATCCATGTTGAGTTGTATTTTGTAGAGGATGGCTACTACGGTGCGTATAACGCTACAACAAAAACCTGGAATGGTATGGTTAATGACCTTCTCCAGGGCAAAGCTGAGGTAGCGTTTACAACTATTACAATCAACGAATTGCGCTCTCGTGTTGTTGACTTCTCCGTACCTTTTCTTCATGGAGAGACAAAGATTATGCTGGGCATAAAGAAAAACACCTTAAATGCAATTGAGTTTGGTTTTCTAGCTCCTTTTGATGGATATCTGTGGTTAGTTGCTTTAGCTGTGATCAATTTTGTATTAGTGGTTGTATGGCTGACCGACCGTGTTAGTCCTTATGGTCATTATCGATCAAATCGTGGCCGACAAAGGTTTGCTTTCAACCTTCCTGCTTGTATGTCCTTTATCTGGAGTGGTGTATTTAAGCTAGAGCTGGATTGTAATGCTAGTCCCAAGAGTACAAGTGCTCGCACTATATCAGCGTTCTTTGCCTTTGCTATGTTAATATTGGTGTCGTCCTACACTGCTAATCTAGCAGCCTCACTTGTTACCACGCAACACGTCCAAGTTACGACGATACGAGACAAAAAGGTAAAATTTCCAATCTCACTATCATTTATTTTGAATAAATGTCAAACGTTTCTACCAGTTTTTAATGATACGCATTTTGATTGAGTATCGAATGCAAGGATTAACTTCATCAACTTAGTTGGCAGAGGTACTTAGTAGCGAAACAGCTGCGAGAAATTGTTGCCATCACTCTTGAAAAGTGTAGAACGTAGAACGTTGCGTGCATTTACGTGGAACGCTGCATTCATTTACTTATAACTTTGCGTACATTTACGTATTACATTGCGTTCATTTACGGATAACGTTGCGCACATTTACGAACAACGTTGCGTACATTTACGTAGAACGTTGTGTGCATTTACGTAGTACGTTGCATTCCGTTACGTATAATGTTGGGTACATTTACGTATAACTTTACGTAGCTATAATCCACTATACGTCTTTGATTAAACTGAGTGCACCATCGGCCTCCTGGAGGACTAGCCTCCGGCTAAAGGAACTACTGACGTCAAACAAAGCTTTTTTTAATTGCTGCTATAAATATTCTTTTCTTTTTTCTTTTTAAGTTTACAGATCCATCGTCTGGCTTTAGATTTGCTACTGTCAAGAGTAGCAGCTCAGAAATAGTGTTTACAAGAAGCAAAGACCCTGTCTTCCAACAGATTTATCAGAACATGATTCCATATCAAGTTAATTCTTACTCTGAAGCTGAAAAAAAATTACATTCAGGGTACGTATAGGCCTTTTATTGTGTTTATTTAGATAGTGACTGACGACGTAACGGTACATTTCGCGGTTACTGAAATCACGCCTGGTCACCCTGTGGATCCACATAGGAACGAGGCTGGAAGACTAAGTACGAAGTTACCTGAAATAGTCCCGCCTCTTTGTCTATCCACAGGGTGACCAAGCATAACATAAACCACTAAAGATAATTTTACCTATTATGTCTAACATCAAATATAATGTTCGTACACTTTGACAAAAACCGCTGAAACATCGAAGCCTTATTGAAACAGCTTGGTAGTGTGACGTCACGGCAGCCATCTTGTATGGATGAACTTCAACAAAAGATCAGACTTCTCATTAGCATCTGTTGTTTGTTGATCCAACATGGCTACCACTTTTGGTCATTACATTCTCAACGAAATGGTTGAAACCCAGCATTAGTTTTAAACCTGTAAAATGGCGTTTCTTCTTCCCCCTCCCCCCTTACTAAAAGGTTGCACTTCTTCAAAAATGATCGACATCTGATCTCTTAGCTTTTTGCAGCATGAAATGACTGGAGGAGGTGATTGACAAGTGCAATCAATTTATTTTGGGTTTTTCATGAGCATAGTAGTCAACTGGTTTTGTCCAATATTGTATGTCATTGATAGTATAATACATTAATTTACAGAGAGCTAGAAGCCTTCATCGATGATTCGCCATTCATGGATTTCTTAGCCTCAAGACAACCCGACTGTTCCTTTAGAATTGTTGGCAATCCCATCAGTCAAAACAGCTATGGATTTGCATTTAGAAAGGGCTCCAAATGGAAAACACCAATCACACAGTTAATCTTAAAATACAAAAGAAGAGACTTTTTTCATCGTCTCAGAAAGAAATGGTTCACAGGTGTTTGCGCAAATAAAGAGGAAAAATCAAACCAAGCTTACAAGATGGAATTCAAACACTTTAGTGGACTTTTTCTTGCGTGTTCCGTTGGAATGATTTGTTGTTTTATGTTACTTATAGTGGAGCACTTTTTCTATCGCTTCAACCGTAAAATCTTGACTACGTATACGTTAGACTCTTCACGTAACAGCGTACGTGAAATGACGCAACCAGGGAATTCAATGATCAGAATAAATAAGCTAAACCACAGGAAGCCCACATCACCACCGATAAGATTAAGTTTTAAAACTTCCTCCATTTCCAGTGACCAAACGTTAGATAGAAACGGTAACCTATAATAAACAACCACGTATAGAAAGAAACGTAGTACAATCGAGTCAGGACCACCAAAATGTGCTGCTCGCCTATGATAGGTTCCAAATAGAGTAGTTTTCATACAACTGTAAAATGGTACGGCTACGGCACGGTTACGACACGGTCATGGCACGGTCACGGCACGGTCACGGCAGGAGTTTCGAATGTTTTTACAGAAATCACGGCACTGACACGATCACGGCGCGGTGCGGTCCGTTTCCCACTCATACGAAATCTGCTCTATAGTGATTCAGGTGGGAAATTCAGGTTTGGTACTGAAGAAAACTGGTCGCTTCGGGCCCGTTCACATGAAGACGAGTTTTCCCTTGTAGCAGGGATAACTCTCTTGTTTATTGTGTCCACCAGGGAAAAGAAAACAAAAGAGTTTTCCCCTGCTACCAAGGACAACTCGCCTTCATGTGAACGGGCCTTGAGGGGGTATGGCCGCTTAGGAGCGCTGGTGGCTTTGGTGAGGTGGTCAAGAGGAGGTTCGAGTGTAGTAGTTTTTCAGTTTTTTCAAGGCCATTTTTGTGCTAAATGGAATATATTTCCATATTCAAACACATCATCAGTTGTTTGTTTTATAGAGAGGAAGCGCTCATTTCTTCTAACATTTCTAACTTTTTTAGTATCAGATTAATGTTTTGCTATTTGTATATACGTGAGAGATTTTCTTATCTAGTTCTTTATGTAGATCAGGAACCAATTCTTGGGTTGCATGTGACGTCACGGCAGCCATCTTGGATGAACTTCAACAAAAGATTTCTCATTAGCGTCACTTGTTTGTTCATCCAACATGGCTACCGCTCTATTGTCCACTGAATTCCCAAAGGAATGGATGAAACCCAGCTCATGGTCTCATGGTTTCCTGGTAAACGTATAGTGATAGCCACTGGTGTACTGTGCAAATATGGTGCACTGGGAATCGGAACCGTAATATAACAATAATCACTTTGATGGTTTCCGATGCTTTAGCTGTGATATCAGCAAATCTCCAAATTAAGACGAAAAATGTGTGTCTATTTTTTAGCCTAAAATACTTTATGTAATAATACTGATAAAACCAACTTACATGAATACATACAGAACTTTATTTATATATGGAGAGATTTATTAATAGGGTGTGGTCAATATAAAGGAATTACATTTCTGAACAAGCGAAACCTCATTTCTGTTCAATTATTAGAATAAAACTCGGAATCCTCTGAAAATATTTGTTGTATTAATAGGAGTGCTATCTCGTGTGGCTGTATTGTAAAATAATTTTCAGAAAATTCCAGATTGTAAATATTTTTCTATGTGAGAATAAATCAAGAAGTTTTAGGGAACAGCTGCTTTGATTTAGGGATAACATCCTGCGCATTGTTATTTTATAGAATACAAAATCAATCAAACGCTCCGAAAAGGGTCATTGATAAGCACGAGCTCTATTTCTCTTTTCTTTTCTTTCTTTCTTTCTTTCTTTCTTTCTTTCTTTCTTTCTTTCTTTCTTTCTTTCTTTCTTACTTACTTTCTTTCTTTCTTTCTTTCTTCCTTCCTTCCTTCCTTCTTTCCTATTCCTTTCTTTCTTTCTTTCTTTCTTTCTTTCTTTCTTTCTTTCTTTCTTTCTCTTTCTTTTTTTCTTTCTTTCTTTCTTTCTCTTTCTTTTTTTTTCTTTCTTTCTTTCATTCTTTCATCATCATAATAATGATCATTATCATCAACAACATTTCCATAGCGCCATCTAGAAGCTCGATGGCGCTTTACAATCTAACTTATTCTATAAGAAAACTTGTATGTATATCTATATATATGCCTAAAATATTGCAATACTTTAGCACTTAGCTCATGGAAAGAACGCCGCGTATAGCGGTTTGAAAAGTAAAGATAAAAACTTATGAATAATACAGAAAAAAAGAAGAAAAAAAGAAATAAGTACAATAATATTTACTCTACACTAGATGATTTCAAAAACCTTTATTTTTGTTTTGAAAAGAGTAAAACCTATAAAATAATGAGGAAAAGAAAAAAAAAATTGTAGATAGACAACAAATCTCAAAACTACGTACAACATATGGTAGTTGCTGAAAAAGAAATTGTGAGTGAAAAAAAGGATTTACCTCCAGGCTAGTCAGTTGGCTAAAGTGGTCAATTATTTTTGTTTCTACCGAAAAGAGCCGTGCGAATAAGTGACTACATGCAGCTCTGAACCTCTTGCGATGATCTGTGTTTAAAGTGAAAATAATTGAATCATCCATCAAACACTTATAGAACATTAAGTGATATGCATATCTTAACTCTTTAAGACACGTACCCTGTAACTCGAGCTCCCTGTAAGGCGTGTACCTCTGTTTGATCTCGGTTTCTAGTATAATCAAATTTAGATGGCCGATGTTTTTCTTGATAGTGCCACCTTAGGGAGAGTTCATTTATTGATATAAATATCTTGACTCTGTCAGCCAACCCCGTAAGTAGAACACCCCCGTAAGTCGAACACCCCTGTAAGTCGAACACCCCTGTAAGTCGAACAACTTTGGTAGGGCGGACATCTCTGCCTTGAGTAACTTAAAGTAACTGAAAATTTGAGTAACTGAAAATGAGTAGCTGAAAACTTTTACATTGTAAGTAAAGTGTTGCTATCGTTCTTGACAGCTAAAGCGATAGATAGCTACTCTTGCAAGTTACAATGAGTTTTATCATGTTTATTGAAGTCACCCTCTCGTCTCGGCTTCAATATTTACAGCCATCACTTAAGACGCTTAATTATTCTGGTGGTGCTTTCTCGGGCTAGCGCTGACTTCGTGACGGGATGAGTTTGAGAGACACGAGTTTCTAGCGAGACGTTTACATGGAGACCGCAACAAGAATCTCTTTGAATTTAAGGATTTGTGAGAAATTAGCAATGGGGAGGGTGTGTGTGTGTGCAAAATTAAATGGAGCAGGGTCATAACGTTTTGAGCCCGTGAAAAGGGAGGGCCATGAGAAAATAGGCAGTGAAAATATGGAATATTTTGCTGTTTTAGGCCAAATCTCAGGAGAGGGTCAGGAGATTTCATTCCCATCGCTAGGGAGGTTCACATCATTTTCATCACTCATTTTAAAATCTCCATCCCCCGGCCCTCTCCCTGCTAATTTCTGGCAAGCTCTTTACATGAGTCGGCCTTTCAACACGGGACGATGTTGCAGGCCTTTTCGTCCCCTGGCTGAAACTCGCCCCGTGACAAACTCAACTCTGGGCGAAACGCACCTTTCCAAACTGATGGTGGGTGAGGTAATTATATCCCTTTCTATTGCTATATATTAGTTGTCTCTTGTGTTAGACGCCATGGAATTACTTCATTAGGTAATGAACCAAATAGAGTTGAGTAGGATATCAACCCACGGACTTTTGAGCCCCTGATTAACATGAATCGAGCTATGATTACAGTCATGCAATAGAGCAGCATATGAGTTCAAAGGCAAAGTATTGTATGTCTAAGTTAGAATATTCCGGCCGGACATGTGACTCACACACTCAAGAACGAGTCGAGGAATATTTGTTTAGATGCCATATTGACATCCTCCTAGCCTTAGTTCTTCCCATTATTTATTCAGAACTTGATCAGTTTAGGATATATGACAATTTTTCCAAGTATAATAGTTTATCTTCCATCGTGCATTGTTCAAAAAGAAATTATTTCAAGTGGATTTTTTCTTTCTTTTTTTCTTCCTTTCTCTCTTTCTTCCTTTCGTTCTTTCTTTCTTCCTTTTCGGTGTTCGTTCGTTCTTTTTTTCATTCATTCATTCATTCATTCATTCATTCATTCATTCAGTCATTCAGTCATTCAGTCATTCAGTCATTCAGTCAGTCAGTCAGTCAGTCAGTTAGTCAGTCAGTTAGTCAGTCAGTCAGTCAGTCAGTCAGTTCATTCAGTCATTCAGTCATTCAGTCAGTCTTTCTTTCTTTCTTTCTTCATGGTTAACGTCAGTTTTTTGTTGTTGTTGTTGTTAATTTCAACCTTTATTATATTCTCTCTTCAATTCCTTTCTTTCGATCTTTCTTTCTCTTTTTATTTATTCATTTTTTGCTGTTGTTCAGGGTTGTCTCCTTTCACTTCCTTTTCTCTTTCCCCCTTTTCTATTATCCTTAATTTTCTTCTTATTGTTTGATTCTAATCCTTCCGAGTAAAGAAGCAAAGCGCCAACGGGTCTGGTAATATTATCCCATTTTTTATTAGCAAATACCTTTTGTAAAGACTCCAATTCCACTGGGTTGAATGCGATTTCAAATTGATCTGGATTAGTGAGCTCGAGAATCTATATTATTACATATACTTTCAATAGCACGGGCACTAAGATTAATTAGTTCATTTAACCTTACTTATTTCAACGGATGTAAACCGTTTCCTCAGTTTTAATGGATGGAAAAGCTCTTGCCAGCAATAACAGCCACAAGTCTTTCAATCCCAAAATTCTTACGAAGATTGGATATCTGTGTATGTCACTAAATATGTTAATAAAGAATTCATAGAGTGAGACAAGACATCTCGGTCTAGCCATTAATATAACAATAACTGACGAAAGTTTTCAGAATGAAGAATGACTGTCCACTGAAACTGTGAATAGTGAATTACTGGTCTATATATACCATTAAGGACTATTGTTAAAAGCTCTATGAAGCGGCCTATATAACGGCCTTAAGTTGATAATTTAAAAGAATGAAAGCTTCTAAAATGATTTTCAGGATATGTTGTCTAAAAAGTTCACTCTCCTTTATTCGGAAGTGGACAGTTCATGTAAATGTAGCAATCAGAGGATAAGATTCAAAGAAGTGGGATTAAATTAATCGCGCATTTTAGCTTGTCTGGAGTTAAAAACACTTATCTCTTTCCGGATAAAACCCTATAGCGTCATGCACTGTAACTCATTTATTAGGATATGTATATATTCAAAGACGAAGACGATGTCAGGAAATGTTCTAAAAAATATACCGAATTGGTTTTACGAATTATATTATTTTATTTTAATTTCTCGAAGTCACGTGTACCCGCAAAGGAGACACTTCGCACCCATCATTTTCAGTGTTTGGCAGAATTGATGACAAAAGTATTGTCCTGTCAGTAGCTCATGTTGGCCGAGTTATCTAAAAGCTTCTAATTAAGAGTCGCTTTTGAAGAGAAGCTCTTAGAAACCTGTCTATGCACATCAGTAAGGTAGTCATATATTTATTGGTAATACTGTATTATCATTAATAATATACACGAAAGATTTCGCGATGCAGGTTGTCAAAGGAGCTGTTTATATGGAGGCGAGCCAGCCCGGTAAGCGGGCTGAATTCTTTTATTTTATTTTCCCTGGGGGCCAGAGAACAAAAGAAGTCAGCCCGCTTACCGGCTTGGCTCGCCTCCATATAAACAGCCCTCCCCTAAGAGCAGTGCTGTTTCAAGGAAATTTTTATGCAAATTTGAGTTTTCAAAAACAGGGAGAAAATCAAAGTTTTCTTAGTTCTGCTGTTGTTCACGTTATCTAGCATCAAAACGATGCATATTCTGATCACAAAGGAACGATTTTCATATGAAAAAAGGAAAAAAGTTGAGAATTTTGTTGTGTTTTTGAAGTCTCCTTGAATGAAATTTTAGCTGAAAACGCCATCACATACACGTCATCGACCATGCCCCCGGTTTTATTCAAAAATGTTCGCTGTTTTGCACAGAAAACAAAACACTTGTTTCTATAATTTTTTCATGTATATTATTAATAAGAAATCGTATGGCTTTCTCGTGCAATTTAGAATAAATTTGAGCCCGTGGGGTTTCAAAAAGCTCAAATTGCACTCGCCTAAAGGCTCTATGAAATCCCACTCGTTGAAATGTATTCCAAATTGCACTGGAAACCATATGATTTCCTATACAAAAATGTGTTGAGGTTGGGGCTAGGAGAAGAAAAGAAAAGAAGACAGAAAGAAAGAATAAAGATAGGTTGAGAAAAGAAAACAAAAGAAAAGAAAAGGAAGAAAAGTGAAGAAAGAGAAGAAGAAGAAGAAGAAGAAGAAGAAGAAGAAGAAGACGACGACGACGAAGAAGACAGCACGTGAGCATCTCCACGTCTTGAGCTTTCTTTGTAAACGTATATACTGATCTACGCGCCAAAATGAAAATGCTAATCGATGTCTAATGCTAATCCCCGCTGATTCGGATAAAACGTATCTGTTTCACTTCTACAGCAAGGTCTTCCGTTCACTCTAAAACTGCGGTTTTCTTTCATCTAAAAAACGCAGTTTAAATGTCGATAGCGAAAACAAAGGTAAATTAAAAGATACGTTTCGAATTTCTCCTTTCTAGTGATTAGTCAAGTGTATTAGCTAAGTCTAAAATTTATAGAGTAATCAAATCTACACGTGCGAGTAAAATGTTTATTTCCTCTTCATGGGTTATCAGAGCATCTCTAGACTTTTCTCTCCAAGAAATACAGCCCGTTATCCTTCAAAGAATTCAAACAGAAAAGGCTTATCAGGGATTACAAATGACTGTAAGGTATTTGTAGTCCATGATAACTTCTTCTTTTAAAATCCAGAAACTAGTAGCCAATTGCATGCGCGATATATATTCACAGGTTGTTGGCAATTCTACTCAACTTTAATCAAGAGAGGCCGATTCAAACATTCTATTTTCTAGAGGATTCTTTCCGAGGACGACAAAAATACAAAAATTTATCGCATGCCGCTTTAATGGAATGCCAAGGTAGTCTGATACGAAAGCTGTAAATTTGACGCGCAAATCTATTTACTTGCGAGCGCTTAGATAAAAGGTGTGTCTCTGAACAGAAATAGCGAAATGCAACAGTGACGTCACAACTCAGACAAACAAACCATATTTTTCATCTCCATGAGCCGATTTTGGTACTTTGGATTTTAATGGTCATTTTTTAAACACAAGCAACGTTTTCATAATAAAATCTAGGTTTTTCCGTGTTCTATTCAGTACGATTACAGATTCATGTTTGTCTGACTCATGCATCTATTAGGCGCGCTATTTTTAGTATCGCTGCACAGCGCGCGCTGCGCTATTGCAGAAGACGACTGTCAAAGTCTAAAGTCGCATCTATACAAGCGAATATTCCTTGATAAGTTTGGCTTGTCAATTAAGGATGACTTGCCCGTGTAGATACCGCTTAATCCCAACTGCTATTTTCAGGCAACGAAAATAATCTAAAATGACGATTTGCATATTACTGAGAACTGAAATATTTCAACTGAAAGGTTAAAGACGTGAATAAAAAAACAAGCAAACAATCAAAAAAAGAATAAATAAACGACAATTTTAATTGGAAAATGATGGAAAGGACGACTTTTTGAAATACCAATTAGATAATAAGGCATTCAAAAAATTATGGTAAAAATGCACTTACTATAGGGACTAGTTCCCTAGTACTTTCTAGAAACAATTAGAATTATTTTTGAAATATTGAATTCAAGGACCAAAAAAAAAAAAAAAAAAAAAAAAAAAAAAAAAAAAAAAAAAAAAAAAAAAGAAAAAGAAAAAGAAGAAATGGAAATTGGGAAGAGAATACAGATCATAATTAAACTTTTCAGGAATAGTAATTACTACGTGTTCCAATAAAACTTGAGAAGTTTAACTCGATCCTTCGTTGATGGCTGCAATAATTACTTATCATAATTTTACTCAGCGTATTTCAGCTGTTTGTGTATTGTTTGCTAGTTTTCTAGGTTTTTATTTTAGAACTAAATATATTTTCGAGCAAGTCTTTTAGTACTGAATTAATGCTAATAGTTCTATTTTTCTAAGGGGTTTTTCTTAGGGCTTTTTCGATTACAGAGAAAAGAAGTTTACAAAGAAACCTCCAGACTGCATGATGCACGTCATGAACAATTAGAGCGGTGTGCAGGGGGGAGGGGTGGGGAATGTTTGTACACAGAAGGGATGTGTAATAGTATATTCATTTAAATGTTGTTCTAGTGGAGGTTGATTGTGAAAGGGTAAGAGCACATTTAACCAAGACAAAAAGAGCAAAAACGACAACAGCTAAAGAAGTCATCATAATTGACGATGTAGTCATTGGCACGCACTATTCGCTTTCCTAATTGATGGAATTTTTTTTAGATTACCCAGACTTTCTGGCGACATCGTGCACTAACTTTGTAACTGTCATAAAAAGCACATTAAAAATGAAAAGATGGGAACACTTAAAGACTAAAAATAAGATATTAAATTCGTAGGACTTCACTTAATTTTATTTATAGTCATATTTTTTCTACATTATACAAAAGTGTTTAACACTATTGGTTCAAATATTCAATTATGCCATATCAGTTATTCAAAAAAGACTGAAACGCAGTGATAATCTTGTAGGATTGTTATGTTATAACCTGGTGACTTGTGACTGGCAATCAAAGTGCGCATGCGCAAATTTGACATCTGAGAAGCTGCAACTTTCTCGAATTACCCTGACATTTTGAATGCTGTTTCTTCCTCAAGGTTAAAAATCCTGGAGACATTATAACATTGCTTTGGCTTTTCAACTTATTCTTTTTTTCTTTGAAGGTTAAACAGACTGCCACGGAAATCGTTTCGTTGGCAAATTATCGGAAACCTCTGCTAAAAGATACTTGAATTTCTGACAGAATGGGGTGAATTTGTTTCTTGGGTAAAAACTCCTTCCTTCAATTTTAAATGAGTTTGCTTTCAAAAAATGCCATAGACTTATTCCATAAGCGGGTGTGTTCGCTCCTGTTGGGCTTCCTGTGGCAGAGATATCATCGTCATTAGAAAGGATGATCTTGCTGTTGATACTAAGCTAGCTGCATCGGAATCAAATTCAAATTCAAACGTTATCACGTGACCGTCGGTCTTTACTGCAACACCTGGATGTGCGAGTAGGTCATAGAAGGTTCTATTGTAATAGACAACCTTTCTAATGCAAAGTTTACACAATTTGCTAAGTAATTATACTCCAATGAACAGGCACGTACGTTGAATATATATAACAACGAACAACCAAGCTGGCATCCGCTAACTGCTAACAGAGTTCGTAGAGTCGAGAGCTCAATTCACCTTATACCTGCTATTCTAGGTTGCACTTTTACTCATGGTGAAGACAAAAACGACTGGCGAGCTCACTATGCGGGGGACAACGCTTGGGATTATTTTGTGCGTCGTATCTTTAAAGGTAAAAAATAATGATTACCTTCCTTGAATTTTGTAAAAAAATTGTTTGAGATTTTATATTTTATTGTAATAGATTGTCCATGGAGGATGTTGTGAAGCCGGTACTAATGGTGAGTGACTTTTAGATGTTGCTCAAAGCGTATTTCCAGTTTGCGGCTCATATGAACGGAGTAATTAAAGTGGTGCGACGAGAGGTTTTAGTGGGAAAGGAGTAATTTTTTTGAATTTTTGCCACTGTAATGATTTTCAGTTTTAAGAAGCTACAAGCTAAAATACAATTACGAAAATACGCAAAAAAGGAAAAAAGAGAACTTTGTAATAGCATCTTGCACGATTGCAAAAACTTTCCATGCAAATAAAGTCGATTGAGATCAGTAGAACAAAGCTTAGTGGATCATTATTAAGTCTGTTAACAGATATGAAAAACTAAAATATGCATGAGCTTTCGCTTGGTTTCATCAACAAATTCAATTTGAACGCGAATTCATAAACATTGTCTTCACGACAATGGAGGGTTTAATGCACATGAATTGCATGGCTTCTTCTCAGATAAAGTAAATTCAGAGCACTTTATTACGTTGAACACGCTGTTTAAGTACACCTAACACCATATCAATCGAAACTACTCTATTTATGATTGGTTGAGATGAAATCTCGATGTTCTCATCCAACTCAAACGACAGCTTTTTCTCGTTTTTGTAGTTTTTAGAAACATCGTCTGTTTTGACTGAGCACTCTACCTCTTTATTTATTTATGAAAATTTATTCCACAGTTATGTTGATTAGTAATGACTTTTCAGCGTTCAAGCTGCTTTTAAGCCTATTCAGTAATAGAGCCTACTTGTAAATTAGAAGACTCCAGCCATCTGTTTATTTCCTTTCACTGACATGATACCCACGAAACTGTCTCTCTATATCCATGCCAGTTCATTGCAAGTCATTCTTTTATTTCATACCAGGGGCGGATCTAGCATTTTGGCTGAGTAGTTTCCAACTCGACCGAAACTTAATATCATTAAATCCTATGATACCATTTACACTTTGCATATTCTGAGCATTAGCATCTATAATAAACACATAACTACAATTTTCAAAATTATGCAAACTGAGACACTGATCAAGAAAAACCTAACTAAAATTTAATTTCAGATCCAATCGATTTTATTCTAAAATATGGTCTAGGAAACTGTGTTTTTAGATAATTTTTTAACTTATATCGAAATAATTTGATGCACAAAATGTTTTATTCGGCAAGAGTTGTAGCCGGTGTTATGTCACACAACGCAAAGTCACGCGCCTGAGAAGCCGGGGAAATCACTACAAATTCTTTCAAACCACAGTATTTTGTGTTTATATACACTTTGAATTGCTAATTGTAGTGAAAATAAGTTATATTTGCCACTTTTGTGTTTGAAATTATGTTCTTAAAAGTTTACCGCCATGCTGGTGGACGTGAGACAAACCATCATACTGAAAATCAAGAATACGAATATCTCTATAAAACTAAAAACCGAAATGTTACACGATCGCCCTAGGATTTTAGAGATCTTTATGAGTATCTTTTGGTTGGTTCTTTGAAGCGGGGGAAGCAAGAAACCAAATTCCAATGGACTGTTTGAAGGTCAGAGTTCGCGTAATTATAAACATTTCAGTAAAACTACTCGTATAAAACATCAGCTATCAATATAAATTATAGCTTACCGAGGAAACTGTTAGCTCAAGCGTAAACTTAGAGCTTAATGTCTGCCTAATTTCCTTGTTTACGTTGAATTTCAATCGCAGCAGTTCCACAATTGAAGAATAAAGTTCGCTCATGCATTAAATTTTCTTCGTTGCGAGTTCGAAGCACTCTGATACAACAGAGAACCTCACCGGGGTAGACTGGCCCTTTTATACTTTTGTCGGTAGTTTCTGGACTAGTTTACGCCGATTTTAGCCAATCAGAATCAAGTTGGAATGACCTGAATTGAACTCGATCGCTTCTCCCGCAAAGCATTAGAAACAAACGTCGAATGGATATTATCATAAATTATTCATCATAATATAAAACTGTAGTTTGAGCAAACATCGTAAAGTTTATATTTAAACTGTCACTGAGATGTGGAATATATTCTTGAATTTTCTCGAATAAGCTCTTCAGAGACTAATTTGAGATCAAACTAAAAGATTCAAAGCCACTGGTATACAAGTAAATTGGCACTCACTTATCGTCTAAATTAAATGCTATTTTTAATCCAGAAGTTTCTTATTCATAAACAAGCCTCAAAACCCGCAGAACTAGTTTCATTTGCAAACTGTGAAATGGTTTCATTTGAAGACCTTGAAATAAGAACCCATTCGACAATACGATGGCTCTATTTTTTATATTTTTTCGTATTCTTTCCTGATAAATTGTGATAAATTAAAGACAAACAGAAACGCCTTGCATGCAGAAGCAGCTTTGTTAATACAACTGCAGGCTGTTTTTAAAGTTTTCCCTTTGGTCTCCGTATGCTCCGACCGTATAACCCATACCAACTCACGTACTGTTTTCATTTAAGCAATACGTTTCTGCGATAAAACCGTAACTTTGTAGATAACACAGTTATTGCATGCATGGGGCTTGGCGTTGGTGTGAGAAACAAACTAACAGTCTTGTAGCATATTCTATTAAGTGTTTCTTTTAACAGCTTGGCCATCAAAAATGTTAAGTACTGAGGGTTTTGTCCTGACAATCTCGACACTTTTTGGTGAAAAAGTGTTTTACTTTGTGGATAAAAGAAATACTTGATGTTATAAAAGTACCTCGTGTTTCCATGGAAACTATTTTGACCTTGCCTGGAAAATATTGCCTTTATAGTTAAAATCCACCTCTTGGGAAGTAAACTGATCTAACTATTCTCTTACATAAAAAACCCACAGGAACAAATAGGATTAGTACTGAAAACAATATAAATTCTCATGGAATTTAGGTTAAGTGCTAAAAATTGAGTCATATATACAAGATATCGTGCTACCAAGGTCACAATATTATATATTATTATTAAAGTGGTACAAAAAATAGTTTTTTTGATTTATAATAATTAAGTGTTTTAGAATTTAGGCCTGAGAGTCAGGGGAAGATTGAGCCTGATAGCGTAAAACGAGATTATGTTTCGGATTTACTATTAACCGGGTATTAACAACTTATTAATCATTGATATTATTAGATCAGTGATAGTACTAGAGTATATATTTTAATTTGTCACTGGGAAATCTGAGATTGGAAAAAAACTAGCAAACTACAAATGTATATACCGAAATAAAATATCAGTACACTATAGGGAAGCAAGTTAAAGTTTTCACATTAACATGACAAGTTGTACGACTTGAGCAAACTGAGAATCATGACAATCAAGACAAACTAGAAGCTTAATATGAAGCAAAATATTCTCAAAAAAGGATATAAGCAACTGAGACGATTTATTTATAGCGCATAAAAGAAATAGAACAAAAACAGTCCAGAAACTCTAAAAAATTTAAAACAAGCGAAGAGAAAAAGAAAAACGTTGAGAAAAGTAGTGAAATCGAAGAGAAGACACAATATGAAATTGCATGATGAGTTGTTATGCTTCCTATTGCATAAACAATTAGGCTAACGTTGACTATTCGTGTCATCGGTAGGATTTTATTTATACAGATAATTAGTAAGATGGATTCGTATGGGTAAGCAGCAAAAAACTGTGGAAAATACTCTGCATGCATTTCCGCATGCTGCGTTGGAACCAGCTGGTTAACTACTTCTGAATTAAAAAAGAAAAAGAAAAAAAGAAAAAGGAAAAAGAAAAAAGGAAAAAAAGGAAAAAGAAAAGAAAAGTTAAAGATGTAAAAGTCAAGTAATTTGTGCCCAAACAAAAAATCTAAAAGTCAATCAGTTTGCTCAGGTTGACGTGCGGATGTAAGAGTGAAGCCGACTAATCAACTTTTAGCACGTTTGATTGAAAAAACGAAAGCAATACATGTATTATAAATTTGACATATTCACACAAGTACACAAATTTTGAACATTTAGGCATGTTCTTATAAGAGTTCTAACAGCCTTGAGGAGTTCCGGTGCAGTAAGTTTTTGAACACGTAAAGACTTTAACGAGTTAAGCCGATAAGCGGTAGCTTATGAAGTAAACAAAAAATGATAATAATGCAAATTAATACGAATGTTGAAATTGTAAAATAAAAGAGAAAACAGTCTCAAATTTATGCAATTTAATAAAATAGGTTCAACCATGGCCAAACTACCAAAAGCAGACATTTGCATAAGGTCCAGTTCGCAGTAAATCGGTTAAAAACGTGAAAGTATGTGACAGTTGCCTTTGATATTGTTGACATTGTTGATTGTCAAGAATTAAGAAGGCACGTTTTGTAACTTAAGGCAAAATTGTGGATCATGTTTGAAATTCTAAAATGTCAATCAATTGACAAAATTACCAAATGCAGAAAAGCAAAGAAAGATCAGGAATGTTCATCTCAAAACTCTGCTTTCATTATTAGCTACCAAATCGCCTATTTAACCCATAAAAGGTACGGCGAGCATGCCCATGAATTTATATGGGAGTTTATATGGGAGATCTCCCCGCCCCGTCGTGTTCTGTGTAAATATACGTTTGCACAAAAAATCGTTATACTATATAATTATATACTGAATCCGGTCCCCCAGAATACTGAACAGCGAGCAAACGTGTATATATACTGAAGAACGGCCAGGACAAATAGGAAGAAAGAAAAATTGAGCAGATGGATTCTTGTCAGATAATATTGACTTTATTTATTAACATTGTCAAGTCTTCCGAGTTTAAAACATGACAGTTTTTAATTAGTTTGCCAACTTGCTATCCAGCTTCCCGGTTTCTAATTTTTTCTGGAATTTTCTCAGACGAAAATTGCATAAATTATATTATTTGTTGATTGTACTGTGTTGATTGACAATCACCCTAATAATCCAATCCAATCCATATTTTTTGTTGTAAAAGCAATGAATTAATTCTTTTCTATTTTTAAGAATTCAAATTAATAGTTGACATTTTTTATCTTCATGTTCGTTGCCTTGGAACAGTCAACACTTGTTATATCTGCAGCCGTTCTGTGTTTAAATAGTCCACATTCAATTAGGATGAAAATAAAAACGCTATGGTTTCGTACGTACTATAGACGAAAGGAAAAATGTAACTTTAGTGCGAACGGGACGGGAGGCCTAACAGTAGAAATTAAGAAATTAAAGATGCGTTGTCAAGTTTATCTGTAGATTAGTGTTGGGGAAAAAATGGCTGGAACTGCAGGAGGCGAGGCCTAAAAACCCTTCTTAATGAGCAAATTATTTTTCTACCACCAAATTTCATATGACAAATACATATGACAAATGCACGTCATATGACAGTTAATTTGGTCAATTTTTTTCATTCACACAAGCAAAAAATTGTCACATAAAATTGGCGCGTTTAGAAGGGACTAAAAGGTGATAGAAAAGAAGAAAAAAGACAAAGAAAGCTAAACAAACAAACAAACAAACAAACAAACAAACAAACAAACAAACAAACAAAATCAGAAAGAAAATAAAGAAAAGAAGAAGACAAAACAACAACAACAATCCAAAGAATATTCTGCTTTCCAAAAACGTGGAAACTAGGTTGTCCAAAAGATAAAGCGGAAAAAAAAAAAAATCAAAAGCGTACTGGTTTTTGTGGCTACTGCCTCGAAGAGGCGAAGCCACTTAGTCATCGGGTTGTGTCCGTCCGTGCGTAACTCCACAGGAACCCAACACTAAACTTTGTCAAGAATTAGTTGGATTTCTTGCTTTTGATTTCGGATTTCAGGAAAAAATAAATGCAAGGACCTGTTGATAAAACTTTCTGGGCATCTTATTATTTCAAGGTATTCAAGAAAGTTCAAATTAGTGTGTTTCAAATGGCATTGCAACGTACGATCGATAATTCTAAACTTTCATGGCGAAGATCGAAGTTGACCAGTGGAAATACGCACTTGATCTACAACACACACAATCCTGGGAGGGACGTTCAATACTAACCTTCTATAATTTGTATCGTCATTCTGAAGAATTACTTCAGTATTTTCGAAAATATACGTTCGTACAAATTTCCTCCAGTACTTTTCCGATTTACGTTTTGTTGGCGTTCTTTATAATGAAACTGAATCGCATTTTATACCATTTCAAACATCTACAAATCTCTCGATGTTCCTTTCTAGGATAAACATATTTACAATTCTATATTTTAGTCACTAGAACAAGCACTAGTAAGCCACACGCGCTCATTGAGCGACTATTTTTGCATTTGGGGAGAATTAACAACTACTACTTTTATGCCACTTATGCAGGCTTCTAATTCAAATAAAAAACAAATTAAAAACAAGAAAAGAAACAACGAAAGGAAAAAGAGATATTGCACAGTAATAACATGCCCTTCCATTCTTGTAGTTTGTTTTGCGAGAAGCCGAAGTAAGAACCTTAATTAGTTTGCATCCAGTGCAGAAAAAGAAAAATCGAAAACCATTACAATTTATAATTTGTATATCATAATTTAACAATTGGTGCTGGAATTAAATATCAGTTTCGTTTATCATTGTAATTGATTCCAATTATCAAATGACTTCATAAATCGATAGAAAGATATTGAGGTGAGAAAGGGGGAAAAAAAAAGGAAGCCAACACCTAAAAGATCTAAATAACTTCACGAAATGGAACGGAAGGAAGAAAAGAAAGAAAGAAAGAAAAAAGAAAAAAGAAAAAAGAAAAAAGGAAGGGACGAAGGAAGGAAAAGAAATCAAGAGAGAAAGAAAGAAAGAAAGAGAAAAACAAAAACAGACGAACCTACACGTTTCGTGACTAGCTTCGTGAAAACCTGGCAAACAACAACTAGGTTATGACGTACAATTTAGCTTTTAAAAAGACATTTTATCAAATTCTGTTTAAAATTCTGCTCAATATGGGTATCACCGATAACATGATAAAAAGTGCCGAGCCTTTTCAATCAAAATGCGTATCTCCATATCAAATTGATTCCATTGAACTCAACATGTTGTAAAGCCATTAACTAAAATAATACATGATTGTGGAAATGAAATTCAAAAAGAATACATGATGTCCATGATCATGGAAATGATATTCAAGTCGTGTATCAAATCTTATAATGAACCGGAAAAAATAGTTGATTGCGGTGGTCTATGTGTTATTCACACCACAGATATTGGAATTGTTTTTCACTGTATATGTATCTATTTCGTTCCATATTGTTTGCAAAAAATTCATAGCTCCCCTGCAAGCAATAGCAATGTGCAAACAACCTATCAGCTCACCCTCAGAATTCGGTAGGTACTTTCGTGTCGTAGATAATATCCATTAAAGGCCCACTTGGATGAAAATCGATGAAAATTGGAAACTGATTATTTCTAACTGAAGATGAGTGTAGTTCAATAAATAGTCGCCCTCTGCCCCAAAATCTGAATTTCAAGCTCTTCATGAAAGAGAAATTTTGATACAAAATATAAAGTCTAAAAGAATTTTATAGTGTTGACTATGACGTCATTTACTCACAACTTAAGGCTGGTTCACACTAGCGTCGGAATCAGAATCGGAACCGTAAGAAAACAACAAAGAATTTAGGGATTAGAATACAAAAGAAAGGGTGTTTTTCTTTGTTCCTTCCTTTGTCTTTGATTATGCTTATGCTTGGTCTTATGCTTTCTTGCGATGCTTATGTCGATGTCTTATGTCACACGCTTGACTTAACTCTTTTGTCTTTTCCTTTGTTTTCTGCTTCCGATTCCGAATCCGACGCTAGTGTGAACCAGCCTTTAAATGCTAAAATACTTGACAATTTCTATTCGTCTCGTTTGAATGTAAAGAAAATGTTGCTTTTGATGATTACTGGGAGTCGTACTGATAGGTTTAATTTTACTACGTTTCAAGTCATTTCCAATTTTAATATGTTGCTTTTGATGATTACTGGGAGTCGTACAGATAGGTTTAATTTTACTGCGTTTTCATCCAAGTGACCTTGACCCTAAACTGAAGCCTAACCACAACCCTAACCGTACGATACATGAAGTACAAAGGCAGAGTTCCCAATAATGGAATAGTTCATGTACCACAAACCAAATATTTGTATAGTGATTTACAGACAAGCAGTTTTCAACAATTTAGAAATTTAATTTTGAAAGAACGTTAGACTATCAGGCTATTAATAAAAAAACCATGACAAATATTCAGTGATAATAATAATAATAATAATAATAATAATAATAATAATAATAATAATAATAATAATAATAATAATAATAATAATAATAATAATAATAATAATAATAATAATAATAATAATAATAATAATAATAATAATAATAATAATAATAATAATAATAATAATAATAATATAGTTGGAGGTAGAGCGGAACGAGGTAGGTCACACTACTTTCGCTCTCTAAATCGACGCTCAAATAATGCGTTTCCTCCGAGCCTTCATAGTCACACTCCTGTACAACATCTTAAGAAGTGCTGATATGTCGGAAAACGAGCCCCGTTGTACTCAAAACTTACAAGAATCGTTGAACAACGATGAAGACATGAGTGCTCCTAGGACAACCATCTCACAGGGAGGCCGTTTAAAATGGACTGAGAAGATGTGTGTCGATTTAACATCGTGTAAAAGGAAAGCAGAAGAGCTATATCTATCGGAAAACTGTCCACGTAAGGAGAACGGACGAAAAGAGGGCAAGATGAATTTAACACTACATTTTTGGAATAACATGGGTTACCAGAATCTAAACCGAACGGCTCAAAACCTACGCGATAAATTAGCACATATCGAAAAGACAACTAAAGCAACATCATCCCAGATAACAGAAGAAATTCAGCAACAGCGAAATAGACGAAACCAACAACAAGATGGAAACACAGAAACCGAGGAAAGTAATATACTTCAAAATTCAATACAAGACGAAAATGAATCTGTTAACACTGGTCAACATGCTAATTCTGCAAGAAATACTCAAGCGGAAAATGTAAACACTGACGACGTCTGCGATGAGGAATATACAAAACTACTCGAAAGAGCAACTGAAATTTACAACAAAATAATCCAGCAAACAGGCGATTGGAGCTCCAGAGATGAGAGTACTTTTTTCAAGAAAAAGCCACATAAGAATCAATTTTCCAAGCTACAAAAAGTTGCGAAAAACCTAATCAAAGCAAATCCAGTCGAAGATCCTGAACGGTTCCTTTGGGAATATAATTGCGCCGTCTACGCTACAGCGATTACATATAAGAAAAGTATAAAAGAAAAGAAGAAATCAAACACAACACAAAGAACGAATAACGACAACAAACCACGTTGGCTAGTGAAACTTGAAAGCAAGATGATGGAAGTAAGGAAGGAAATATCTCAGCTTACCGAAGAAATTAGAAGAACCAAGGACAACAAGAAAATGACGAAGAGACTGTGGAAAAACAGGATATGGATTAAGAAAGAACTTAAAGGAAAAGTGACTTTAGAGGGTTTAACAACACTCAAAGAAAAGAGAATCAACATGATTAGGAAACTAAAGAATGAAAGAAGAAATAAGATAACAACAATGAAGACAAGAAAAGCAAACCACACCTTTGACCAGGATCCAGGAAAGTTTTATGGTCACTTAAGAGATATATTGAATCAAGATAAAGACAAACAAAAGCCCAAGTATGAAGAAAATTGCCCAACAAACAACTCCAAGCAATCAAGTTCACTAACCAAAGAAGATTTTGAAAAATTCTGGGTACCAATCTGGCAAAATGACCAAAAGGGAAATCTAACATCAGAATGGATTACTGAAGTACGAAAAGCGCTGAAAGAAGCAAGCCCAGCACAAGACAAAAGCCCAATAATAATCACAAAGGAAACTGTATACAATTGCGTAAAGAAGAAGAAAAACTGGTCTTCGCCAGGCCTAGATAAAATAACTAACTTTTGGATAAAGGCATTTAGTACTCTACACGCCCTCTTAGCTGATGCAATAACAACACTAATCAACGATAGTTCGAAGTCACTTCCGCCATGGTTAGCAGAAGGAAGAACTGTGATGTTACCCAAGAAAGACAACCCAACCCCGCAAGACTTCAGACCGATTACCTGTCTTAATACCACGTATAAGTTGATTACCTCTGTTTTAAATGCTGAGCTTGTTGACCATGAATCTAAGTCTAAGCTCATGCAAATCGACCAAAGAGGAGGAGTCAAAGGCTCAATGGGGTGTATAGACAACTTACTTATAGATAAAGCATTGCTCGAAGATGCAACAAAGAATGCCAAGAACATTTCGTGTGTTTGGATAGACGTTAAGAAAGCTTTTGATAGCGTGGCGCACAACTGGCTCATCACTGTTCTAAAAGACCATGGAGTAAATGAGAGACTTGTATGTTTCATTGAGAAGATTACGAAATTGTGGAGGACGACTTTGATTGTACCGACTGAGAAAGGCAAAGAGACGGTTGGCCCAATAAGAATTCAACGGGGTATCTTACAAGGAGATTCCTTTTGCGTAAACCTATTTACCTTATGTATCCAGGGGCGGATCTAGCATTTTGGCTGAGTAGTTTCCAACTCGACCGAAACTTAATATCATTAAATCCTATGATACCATTTACACTTTGCATATTCTGAGCATTAGCATCTATAATAAACACATAACTACAATTTTCAAAATTATGCAAACTGAGACACTGATCAAGAAAAACCTAACTAAAATTTAATTTCAGATCCAATCGATTTTATTCTAAAATATGGTCTAGGAAACTGTGTTTTTAGATAATTTTTTAACTTATATCGAAATAATTTGATGCACAAAATGTTTTATTCGGCAAGAGTTGTAGCCGGTGTTATGTCACACAACGCAAAGTCACGCGCCTGAGAAGCCGGGGAAATCACTACAAATTCTTTCAAACCACAGTATTTTGTGTTTATATACACTTTGAATTGCTAATTGTAGTGAAAATAAGTTATATTTGCCACTTTTGTGTTTGAAATTATGTTCTTAAAAGTTTACCGCCATGCTGGTGGACGTGAGACAAACCATCATACTGAAAATCAAGAATACGAATATCTCTATAAAACTAAAAACCGAAATGTTACACGATCGCCCTAGGATTTTAGAGATCTTTATGAGTATCTTTTGGTTGGTTCTTTGAAGCGGGGGAAGCAAGAAACCAAATTCCAATGGACTGTTTGAAGGTCAGAGTTCGCGTAATTATAAACATTTCAGTAAAACTACTCGTATAAAACATCAGCTATCAATATAAATTATAGCTTACCGAGGAAACTGTTAGCTCAAGCGTAAACTTAGAGCTTAATGTCTGCCTAATTTCCTTGTTTACGTTGAATTTCAATCGCAGCAGTTCCACAATTGAAGAATAAAGTTCGCTCATGCATTAAATTTTCTTCGTTGCGAGTTCGAAGCACTCTGATACAACAGAGAACCTCACCGGGGTAGACTGGCCCTTTTATACTTTTGTCGGTAGTTTCTGGACTAGTTTACGCCGATTTTAGCCAATCAGAATCAAGTTGGAATGGTAAATTTGTGCTTGGTTTGACTGTGGGTTTCCTGTGTGAACCACTGGTGGGGTGTTTTACTTCCTGTGAATCACTTCGGAAACTACTGGCGGGGTGTTTTATTTCCGGTGCAGTAGTTCACACAGGGATACCAAACTGTGAACTAACACGTTGTGATAGCTAGAAATTCCTGTGGGACCCCTCCCTCAACAAAACTTGAAAAGGCTTCAAAAATAGCCTGGAAGCATGTGGGTTTCCTGTGGAAATAATTCAAAATGGCGTCCAAATAAAGGTAAAATACGCTTTAACTTGTTCCATTTGTATTATTTCTTTTTATTATCTCAATAATTCTTTTTTCTAGGAAAAATCTCAGTAGTTTCCGGAAACTAAGTGAACTACTCTAGATCCGCCCGTGGTATCAATCCTATAGCTTGGTACCTAAGATCAACCGAGGGCTACACCTTCAGCCATGACAAAAGAACCAAGATCACACACACCTTGTTTGTCGATGATTTAAAATCATACCACAAAAATGCAGTCAAAGCAGCCACAATTGCAAGTAATCTCGAGAGCATGTTTGAAGATATTGGCCTTCAGTGGGGTATAAATAAATGCGCTGCTGTACATGTGAAAAGAGGGAAGATTGTTCCGAGCGAAGGACTACCCCTACACAGTGGTAACCAGATCCCTGTGTTGGGGGAAGGTGATTATTACAAGTTCCTAGGTAAATATGAGAACGTTACACAGCTTGAGAAAGACGTACAACGTGATGCAAGCAAGGAGTACATCAGAAGATTATCCGTTATATGGTCGTCACCATTATCATTTACAAGAAAAGTAAAGGCAACGAACTCTTTTGCAACATCAGTATTATTGTTCCACATGTGGACAGCAGATTGGCCAATTGAACACTTAAGAGAACTCGATCGAAGCACCCGCCAAATAATGAACGATAATAAAGCCAAGCATAAGCACGAGTCTAATCCCTTGCTGTATCTACCTGTAGATAAAGGAGGGAAAGGTATTCAAAATTTAGAGACCCTATACAAGACAACGAAGATAAAGACTGCTCACTACCTTACTGTCAGCGCTGACCCACACGTCCAACTAGTGTCGACTTTCCAGAACTCCAAAGAAATGAAGTCATTACGATCGATAGTCAAAGATGCAAAAACATATGCAGGTCAGCTGGACTTGAATATAGAATACAATAGAGCAGAAAGCAAGACTACCATCAAAGCAAGTAACTCAACCATTGAAGTAAATCAACCTCAACCTAAACATCTCAAGAGAATACTAAGAAAAGAAATCGAAAGAAAATTAGAAGAGGAAGTAAAACAACAACGATGGATAGGACAATATATAGTGCAACAATGGCAAGATAAACATTTACATCATGAATCCTATAACATTGCAAAGATTTGGCCAAACATCCCAAACATAGTCTACAGCATACACACCAGTATCGTACAACAGTTAATCACAACTAAAGTCTACAATGCAAAGAAAGTTCAAAGTGGAGGAGAAGATTTGTTATGCAGTTTCTGTCATGTCAAGAAGGAAACAGTACCACACATAATGTGCAGCTGCTCTGCCATCGCGCAAACGCTGTACACAGTGCGTCACGATCGAATGCTCCGTCCAGTGTACTATGCGATTTTAAAGGCACTTGGAATCCCCAATAATGAAGAACACCAAACGATACCTTGGTACAGAGAACAACAACCCAAATGTTGTGTCGAGACTAAAGAAGTGAAGGTACTATGGAACATTCCCCTGCACTTAGACGTCGTTCCTAAGGATGGTGCAAACAGACCTGACATCACTATATGCAACAAGAAAGAACGTCAATGGCTTATATTTGAAGGAACTGTATGTAATGTTGGACAGATTCAAGAACGAGACAAATTGAAAACAGAGAAATATGCTGATTTAAGGTCAAGCTTAAAGAGATTGTATCCCGGTTATAATGTTATTCAAGTTAATGTAGTGTTTGATTTTCTATCGGGGTATCATAAAGAACTGAAAGACAAGTTAAAGAATGTAGGACTCTCTGATAGTATGAACGTGATTAGAAAATGTCAAAAATGGGTAATCGCACAAAACTGCGAAATAGTGAAAGCCCTTCATAGTCATAAATGAAGCATCAGTCTATTTGAAATATATAATAGGAAATTGCCCAGATTATCGTAATCCGCAGTTTCACTACGAACAACACTTGTAAACAAAGTGAAAGTTTGAAATAAACACAATAATAATAATAATAATAATAATAAACTTTATTTAAAGATGGAGCCAATTTAGCCTGGCTAATCTTCCATTGGGCCATCTATGTGATCGAACTTTTTGAATTGCGCATGCTGATATTCAATAGAATATGATAGTTTATGGGACACAGCAACAGTAACGAAGGGACAGGGGAAACCATGGATACATTACATCTGAATATGAATTTATGAAAACTCCCTCTATAATAATAATAATTTTAATATCTAACGAGGTGGCCTCATCACCAAAGGTGATTTTCATGAGGGACCTCAAAGAAGTGACTTCTCTGAAAGGCGACTACCTCTAATGAGATTTTACTTTTCTTTTCATCTTTTCAAATAATTTCAGAGTTATGGTCGTATCCGCGCATATATTGCCCTTGTTCTGGATTTGTGGTTTGTTCTGAAGCGGCGAGGCTAACGTGAACATAGGATAAAAGGGTTGTATATGCATAAAGGTGCACAGTAATTGATGGAAAGGTGTTCAAAGCAGATTTCCAAGCACTTAAACACAATAACATATGTCAATTCTAAGCATACAGTTCAGCTAATTGTCGGCGCTTTTAACACCAGTTAGCGTTCTCCCACAACACACTTAAGACGTCCCGTGCTCTGCGATACTAAATTCTAGAATATTCATTAATTCTGTTTGTCAGTTTTGTTATATATTTTTGTTATACTTTATTTTTAGTTGCTTTCAAAGCGACACGTGAATTCGAACATAAAGACTTGGCTAGCAATATGATGTTGACCAAAAGTAACTATCGCCATTTTATGTTTTGTTCATCTAAGAGGCTGTCTTTCCTGTGTATAATCCATATGTTTTTGAAAATAAAACAAACCAGAACTTTCTCCGATAATTATCTGTAACTTTGCTTACTTCTTGTTCCCATGGTAACGATGCCTTAGTTTCAAACTTCCTCGCCTTGTGCGTATACATTGATGTTTGTATAAACCTGTTTTTTTTTTCAACTAATTACTTAGCTGCCTTCTGTTCCATTAGCTTTAAAAATGTTCAAATTTGCTAAATACATTTAGTAAAAACAACCTTTAAAACTCTCTAACCACATAAAAAGAGCCGGAAACAGAACCACATAAAAAGTCTAACCAACGAGTCATGTTACTTGGTATTAAAGTTTTTTTTTTATTAACAAGATATCAGGAGTAAGGCATGCAATCCGTTCAGGAAAAGGAGGGAGGATTAGGGGGAGGGGGATTAGGGGGAGAGGGAGCGGGTAAGGGAGGAATATTATATAGATACAATCTGTTTGCCAAACAGATTGTATCTATATAATATTTCCTCCCTTTACCATTTGTGTAAAATTGGTCGGTAGTGGTGATTGTGGCTTCGGCATTGGTTAGTAGGGGTGGAGTATTATTAGCTTTGAAACGTGATGTCGGAAAAAATGAAAGTCACACTGAATTCTAGTTTATAATAATTTGTTACATAAGATTTGTTTTCATTTGTTCTCTTTTAATTCTTTTAATTGTTTTAATTAATTTGTTTTAATTAAAATTGTCTTTCAGTTGTCAAAAATTTCCGCCCTATTTATATGCATATATTTCCTTTTTTTCTTATTATGAATGATCTAATCACGATCTTAATTATTTCAATTTTATAATAACTGTATATATAGTTAAGCTATCTACCTTTTCTAGCCAAAACATTAGTGTAGTTACCGTAGATAGCCTTCCCCTTACCTCTAGCGGTTCATTTGTAAAATTTCAATGTTAATACACGGCACTAAAGCTAATTTTTTCCCAATTGATAATTAGGAATAGGTGGTGTCTGGAAATGATAAGTAGAGGACAAGAAGAGAAGAATTGCGAAAGTACGTTACGTTCAGAGATTCAGAAAAAAATTCCGGAAGTTCTCCAGGAATTTATTATAAAATCCAGGACTTTCCAGGAAGAAGATAAAAATCCAGGATTTCCAGGAGGCGTGCGAACCCCGTGTATATTATTTTCATTGGTTATGTAGAATTAATAAATTGGCTACCAGCTGTTGTGTTTTCCTTGTCATAAACATTTATCTAAAAATGCCTTAATTATCTCTTGTTATCTATTTAGTTATACCAAAGACCAACCAGCGCCATCCGGCGTTTTGGAATACACGGAAAAGCCGGATGAGTCCGTGTGGAGTACTGAATCATTTTAACAAAACCAAAAAACCTATTTAGGATATTTAGTTATGTAGTTTATCATTTATATTGCGAAGCTAATAAATGTTAAGGTAAAGAAGCAACCCCCCTCCCCCTCCCCCTTTGTCGAGCAGATTTTCATGTTGTTTAAATAAGGCGTATCAATTCACCCAAAATACTACATTTTGTATGTATACAGTTACGCAAGAGATACCAACAAATTTCGAATTTTGAAAATTCGTATCTGCTTGATTTTTCAACTTATATCCTTCAAACTTCACAGTTTTACTGATTTTGATGTGCTTTTTCCAGCTATTAGATAGATAGATGAACTTTATTTAAGTGTCAAGGTGTTTAGCTTACTAGCTAATTGGGGACACTATTGTCAAAAACGCCAGCTATTCCAGCTATTGTCGAAAATGCGCCTAGTCTACTTATTACAGTTTGAAAGGGTACCGTGTGTGTGTAAGGCCAGCCCGGGGGAGGCCGGAAGGTTCCCCCCGGGAAGGCCACTTATATGCAACATACACTAATATACAGTCTTGATACACTGGAAAGTCGTTTAACTCCTCTCGACGTCAAGGATTGTTAATACTAAAGGCGGTGTAGCAGTGAGATGATTCGCAATGACGCACCATTGATGCGCAAAAAATTGTTTTCGTGTAACATGGTGGACAATTTTCCGCGCAATCTCCGTGACGGCACGTTGTACGTTTTTAAATAGCCTCGAAGAATATGACAAATTTTGTAAGATTTGCTTCGAGTACAGTACAGTTCGAGTAACATATTCGCCATCGAGTTTTCGCGCAACATGAGCAATGAGCTTTTATCAGGTATTTTTAAATTCGTAAAACAGAAAAAGAATTACCGTAGCTGGAAAGCCAAGATGTTAAAATTAGGAAGACAGTGAAGTTTGAAGGAATTAAATCCAAAACTCGCAAGAATGTGAATTTTTGAAAAGTGTGAATTTGTAAGAAGACATTTGCTGGTAGGCATCTCTTGCCTACCAGCAAATGTTTTCATACAAAAGTTCAATTTTGGAAAATTCATATTTTCGTGAGTTTGAAAGTTACTTCATTCAAACTTCACAGTTTCACTAATTTTGACGTGCTCTTTCTAACTATGGTAATTTTATTTCTGTACTGTGACTTTTGGAATTACATGATAAAAGCTCATTCAACAACATGAAAACAAGGCGACCAAAACAAACTTATCGCTTGCTACAGGTCCAATTCTTACACACGTTTTCACTTATTTTTCAGGCCCAGAGTGCGTCCTTGCGTTTGAATGGCAGGGATGCTACGAAGACGCCATAGTAGACCTTCCGAAGATTTATGGTTTTGATGAGCTATTTCGCCTTGGTGTACCTGAAAACGCCCTGAACGAAACCAACAACCCTACCGAATGGAAGAGTTCTCTGACAAGATTGGCTTGCAGATGTGCTGAGACGGCAAATCAAAACGGCCTGAAGAGTTTTGCTCTACAATTCTACGGTAAATTAAACATAAGAAAAACAATTTAAAGAATAACACTTGTGGAGGAGTCGGGTGTTTTTTAAGGTACCATTGACAACTGAAAAAAACATTAATATTGTAATTATACTAATAATATTAAAATAACTCTATCTTTTCTACAGGTAATTGCTATGGACGAATTGAAGTGTATAATGGCTCACAAGACACCGAAGACCATTGCATTAAACAAAAGCCTGAAAAACCTTGTACTCACAGACAGTCAATTTGCATTGGAAGCAGAACTGGAATTTCAATCTACAAGATCGGTTGGTATATAATACTCGTTTACTACGTACACTGGGAATTTCGCCCCTTGAGGGAGAGGGGGGAGCCGAGGCAGACGCTTTTAGGATGCTCATAGTCAGACTCTGGTACTTTTACCAAAATGAAACATAGAGCCAATTTCTAGTATGTTAGGGAAAATGGCGGAAATGAGGTGGAACTGAAGTGAAAGTTCTCTATCATCAAAATATATATATATGGGAATCCCTCACCCCGTACGAAATTTCATTCCCTAAAGTTACTCAATAGTCGTGTGTGTGATGGGATGGGGGGAGATGCATGTGGCTATACTATGAAGGGAACAGCTCACGTGGTAATCGTTTGGTAATCAACAGATTTTGTTTTATTTATAAAGCTCTAACATCTCTAAGGAGCAAGTGTAGTGGTTAGTATGCTGCTTTCTGGTGCGAGAGGCCCCAAATTCAAATCTCTGTCGGATTACCTCACACTTGTTTCGACTTCTTTCCATTCCGTGTAGCTTTAGTTAACTTAAAATACCCTTAAAACGGAGCATTGAAGGAGCACACTGTCAGCTTCCTGGGAGATCAGCGTTCAGCTGAAGGAACTACTGACGCTAAATATTAGTGCTTTACTTTTACCTTTCAATATTATGAGAATATGAATTGGTTTAATGTGCATGGTCATTAAATCTTTACGGATGGGTATTTTTCATTCTAGTTGACAGCGATGCCAGTGATCTTAAGTCCTATTTCAAATGTGGTAAACCCGAAAAGGTAATCTTTGTATACACCTAATTGCAAAAGCATTGTTATGTAAAAACAGATATTGACCTTTAGTAAATTAGTGAATTTACCAAACAGGATTAAATTAGAGTACAAACACTAAAACCGTGCAACATAAATATTACTAAATAGTGCTATTTTATGCTAATTCTTTTGTTTTTTATTGTTTAATTAGTGCTATTTAGTACTATTCTGCCTAAGATTAATACAGTAAATAATAATTTGTAAAAAATGTTTTACAAATAGATGTCTTTTCAGACAATAAGGTGCTATATATATATGCTAGTTTCAATTTTATTTTTATGGAATTTTAGTAGATTGATTAGTTATATTTTATTTGTAAACCTTAACGATTGTTTTTAAGGATCAACACAACAACAACAACAATGTCTTTATTTAGTAACACATATTTACATTTTGTACGTTTAAAAGAAATATTAGATTAAAACAGGATTTTTGGGTACAGGCCACCTATAATAACCATGTAAGGCTAACCAAGATAGGTGGCTTGCATTTTTTTATTTGCGTTGAAACTTTATGGTCAATAACACACTGTAAATAATTAGATATTTTAACAAAGACAAAAACAAGAAAAGAAAGGCAATACAAATATACAAAGAGAAAATTGCAAATGGTTTCATACATATAGATAAATGAAGAGAATGGATCAAACTAATATACTAGTAGATACGACGTATGATTTCATATATAATTATGAAATTACATATGAAATTATACAAAAGACATAATTGAATAAATTAAAGTGAAGGTTGACAGAACTTACTATCAACCCGATAGAAGAGAAAATCGTATTATATAATTAGGTTGATAGTACTTACTTTTATAGTCTGTAAAATATTTATTCAAAAATTTAATTTTCGTCGGTCCAATAGCGATATATAACTAATCGATGTAGGACTTGAGCACATCATTGCTAAGCATTTCTTTAAATTTGGATCTCGATAGATTTTTTGTTGATTCACTAATTGAGTTCCATATTTTTGTGCCGCAGAATTTAATATTGAATTTACCATAATTAGTTTTAATTTTTGGTAAAGAAAAGCTGTTTTTTGAAGCTAATCTAGTGTTGTAGCCATGTTTTTGGCTAACTTGCAAGAAGTACGAATCGAATGAACTTGGCAACTTTTTGGAATCGTAATCATACATAAAGAGAGCTGTATATACAAAAACAAGATCTGAAAACTTAAGGATTTTTAATTTAAAAAAAATGGGATTAGTGTGAGCATCGAAGTTACTAAATGTCATTACACGAAGTGTCTTCTTTTGAAGTATAAAGAGAGGATTGATAGTTGATTCATAAGTGTGACCCCATGCAACAATACCGTAAATTAGATAAGGATAAATAAGACAGTAATACAAATTCACAAGGATTTCCAAATTTACACAATGTCTAGCTTTACATATAATACCAATATTACGTTTTATTTTACTCGACACAAACGATACATGAGACTTCCAATTAAGATGACTATCTAACATAATACCGAGATATTTTATTTCAGTTGCACGATCAATACATTTGTTATCAATTTGTAAACGTACGTTGTGAAGAATTTTTTTTTGAACTGGATGGAAAATGACGAACTTTGTCTTTTCGATATTCAGTAAAAGTTTGTTGGCGCAAAGCCAGCTGTTTACTCGCTGTAGTTGATTGTTAACAATTGTTTCAAGATTCTGTAAGTTTTTGTTCTTATAGAAAAGATTTGAATCATCGGCAAAAAGATGAAAGTCAAGTATATGGGATGAATTTTGAAAGTCATTTATGTAGAGTAAAAACAAAATCGGTCCAAGGACTGAGCCTTGGGGAACACAAATAAATTATCAATAAAGGCTTTTATTATTATTATTATTATTATTATTATTATTATTATTATTATTATTATTATTATTATTATTATTATTATTATTATTATTATTATTAGATAATGCAAACTATTTTTAACTCGTGGATTGCAAATCCACGAGTTATTTAGTGTTTGTACTCTATTACTGACGTCACTAGATTCGTATTAAGCTCGATCGGAAATTTCGTGATTTTTATCATTGTTATCATACTAATCTGATTTTGAAATAAAATTAAAGGGGTATACTTGGATGAAAATAAATTAGAATTGGAAGTGACTTGAAACTTAGTAAAACCTATCTGTACGACTCCCAATAATCACCAAAAGCAACATTTTCCGCTTACATTCAAACGAGACGAATAGAAATCGTCAAGTCTTTTAGCATTTAAGTTGTAAGTAAATGACGTCATTTACTCAACCCTATTGCTCTTTTAGACTTTATATTAAACGATCTCTTTGATAATGAGCTTGAAATGCAGATTTTTGGGCAGAGGGTAGCTGTGGGCAGAGGGTAGCTGTTTATTTAACTACATTCATTTTCAGATAGAAATAATCAGTTTTCAATTTTCATCGATTTTCTCCAAGTGGGCCTTTAAGGAAAACATTAAGCAGAATAGAAAGCATATTTCAAATCAAACAACGACTGAACGAATTTTCATAAGCTTCACCCCAAAAAGTGATGAACAGATCAGAAAATGTGCGTGAGTTCTAGTCAAAGAAGGCTTGTTCCCTCACTGATTCGTTCTCTCCACTGCGTCTTTAAAATAAAAAAGGCCAAAATGTGCTGATATCGACTATATCAACGTTTATCGTTCCTTCTAATTTTTCTAGAATGTTACTGTAAAAAAGGAAATAAAGCTTATTTCAAGTCAACCAACGACTGAGCGAATTCACACAAGCTCCGCTCCAGAGGATGATGGACGGATCAGAAAATATGTAAGTCCTAAAAGGCTTGTTCCCTCACTGATTCATTTAGTCTTCTCCACTCTGCTTCCCCTTTTTATCTTGTCTACTACTTTACGATATCGTCTTTTCCTTCCTACATCAATTCTAGTTTTGGTGTTTTTATTTCTATGAAAAAATCGACCAAATCGTCACAAAATTTGCTATTTTTACCTTTTAGTATCCACTTAGCAGTTCATCGAAGGAAGAGAGTAAGAAGGCTTTAATGCGAATGTTTACAGAGCTTGGTAAAACTGTAGATGTTGATGAAATCATTGATCTTATCAAAAATGTCATAAAGATCCTAAAAAGGCCAGAAATATACAGAGATTTGACTGTCTATAAGGTATTCAGCTATAAATGTGACTGATAGAGTACTTTTAAAATAATTAACAATGGATTCAAGCGATCGAAGATGAATTATACATATATACACTTTCCAATTGTGTGCTCATATAAAAGTCTAAAACAGAACTTAGACTTGAGCTTTATATTAGCCTGCAAAGTAGGCGTTCTTTTTTGGAGTAGTTTAGAGACTGATTTGGGATTCCTGTGGGAAAGTAACGGGCGCGCGAGAATTGGATCTGAGCAAAAGCAGGGAAAGCGCTGAAGGGGGAAGAAGGAAATGCCTTCCTGCGGTCTGATTATGTTATTTTTCCTGGAACTGCTAATGAGCAGTAAATTACTGAGTATGTGTATGTTGCTTGTGCTTATGCTTACGTCAATAGTGAAAAGACAAGCACTGCATGCTAATGAGCAGTATATTACTGAGTCTGCGCATGTTGCTTGTGCTATGCTTATATCGCAGTGAACTAGGCTAACTTTTGCTCTGGTATAATATCTAGGGACTCCAAGAGCCTTTCATGAATGTTTTAAGCAAAATCGTTGGGGACAACTACAAAGAAATGTGGAAGAAATCACAAAAGGTATGTCAAAATGGTAGCAAAGTTTAACATCTGTGAATTTTGTTAAGACGCCTTTTTTTTAGCAAACTAAAGGAAAACCTTTCCTTCCATTTCTTTTTGGTTTATGGGGAGTGAGTAAATGCTACTTCTGGGCTTGTTAATTCCATATTCTCAATTGAAATTCTTATCTGTTTAAAGATTCATAGTCTTGTGACACTGGTCGAAGACGTTGCAACAACATTACTTCTTTCCATGGAACTTGCAAAGGAGACACAAGGCGATTACCACTACACAACGCCAAATATAGGTAACCTGGATTAGTCTGTTACAAAACGAGCAGGAGACTGGGTACTAGTTTCTATAATCAACAGCAATCAAGAAATAAACCCTATTACATGGAAGATCACATCAAATAAAATGAACAGAATAAACCAGGGTTTCATTCTAATCTGTTGATTATTGACTAAGTGGCAGCCTCTCAAATATGTGAAAAATTATTTGTAAGAATATGTGAGAAATGTATGGTCTTGTCGCACCCAAAGCATGATACATTTCTTGTAATTTTATGAATCTTTGTAAGGCTACTACCACAAAAATATCTGTCCAAATACAATGAAAACTTGGAATCTTGTATATTTTAATGTGCTCTTTTATGTCATGTGGTTTATTTCTTGATTGCGGTAATTATAGAAACTAGTATCCATTCCCCTAGTTGTTTTGTTACGGGCTAATTGTTAAACGGCGGACGTAGCCAACCAAGTCGTAAAATGCAGTTTTTTGTTCATTATTGTCGTGCGTCACAAAATGCAGACAGGTATCTACAGCGCATGCTCTGCCAGGAGGATTGACAGTCCGCTGAGTGAAGGCTCAAACGCGTAACGAGCGACGACTTTCGTATAATGAAAACCTATAGTAATTTGTTGAGAAGTCCCGCATTTCGAAGATACAATGAGCCGAACACACAGAAACTCTGCAATGTAACGTTCATCAGCAATGCTTACTTTTTCTCCTACAAAAACCGAGCTAAGTACCATACTAAATGGCGGGGTATTTTTTATTAGTCTTTATATGTTACCTTGATTTTTTAAACTTGGGGTAACGACATGAATACAAAATCATGCGTATTCTTTTAAGGTTCGTAACACGTTTTTTTCTTTCGAAATTTCAGACATCGCCGCAAATTCCTCAAGAAATAAAGTTGCAATTTTAGGATTCAGTGAGACAACTCAAACGTACATTTCTGCATTTACCGAAGAAGCGTTTGGGACGGCGGCCGTACTCTACAAAGGAATCAAAGACTTCTTTCCAGTGAATACAACAGGAGAATTGAGGTTAGAAATTGAACAATGCGTCTATCACCTTTGTAAAGTTGTCTAATATAGAGGCTTTGCGTGATCATTTGACAGCAACCATGTTGAATGTCAGAACAAAAGAATCTCTTTCCCTTGAGTACGGAATTCTATCTAATGTTAAATGATTTTGTTGTTACTTTTACCGCCGTCCGGTTGGCTCAGTTGGTAGAGCATCGGACTTCAGTGCGAAGGGTTGGGGTTCGATTCCCCAGCCAGACCAACGCTCAAGGGCTTAAAATAATTGAAGTGCTACCTTTGTAATTATATCTGCAAATGGCTAGACCTTCATGTGTCTTGGATAAGGACGTTAAACCGTGGGCCCCGTCTCTCAACACTTCAAGACTTGCTCTAAAGAACCTGCACCACAATTTGGGGAGAGTAGGTCATGAAGTTGCCAGTGTGTGTGGTCTGGCCTATTACACTGCAGGACCCACTGTCAATTGGCAAAAAGCTATTGTGCTTTAAACTTCTTGCTATCCAACATAGTCCCGTGACCGTGCGAAACCTTTGTTAGAATATTTCAGACATCCAGTCAGTGTCAAAACCAATCTGTGTACTTATTTGTGCTCGTAGATCGACAGAAACATCAAAAGCTTCAAAAGAAGTAGCGTCACCGGTCATATCTATAGTCGCAATGCATGATGGGAAGGCCATCCACCATGTTAATGGGACAATAAGATTTAAAATTGACAAAGATGATAAGGTAAATAACAACCTAGCTACTCTTTACTTACTGTATGCATGTAGTCTCCAATGGAACTGATGGATTGGTCTTCCTGGGGTATGAACACTTGAGGAGAGTCTGGAAAAGAAAGTTCCCCAGATATGAGAAAACCCGTCACTGAAAACCCAAAGAATGGCATTGAAAATGTTAAAGAACTATTCATTACATTATATAATCGTATATTATTGAGTGTAGAAATTTGTCTATTTTGGCAGATAATAAGAAATGATTCTTCAGATGTGCAGTGTGTGTACTGGAACGAAAACATCAAGTAAGAAACAAAACGCTCAACATATTGTTCCTATATCAAATTTATTCGTTTATTCCTTACTCATTTGCAGCGAAAATCGTTGCATCGCAACCTCCAACGTCCACAAGATTTTGGTCTTTTCTGATCCGTCCATCATTCTTGGGGGCCGAGCTTTCACGAACTCGTTCAGTGATTGGTTGATTTGAAAGAAGCTCCGCCCCCAAACTGATTGACGGCTCAGAAAAACCCAAAATCAAAACAAAATTTGTAATTTGCTGGTCGCGATGCAACGATTTTGGTTGTAATATAGACAATTTTACTCGTTAACCATGCAATTCATTCACTCTTTTCACCTTTATTCTGACGCTGTTTAATTTTGATTCATTCAATCGGAAAATTTTCCATGCAATACAATCTCTTCTTTACTTTCGTCTTTCCTATATGCAGCTTAACATCAAGAGGGGCGTGGTCGACACGCGGTCTCAGTTTGACCGATACATATCATAGTAACCATAGCAACGCTTTGTACTATACATGTCGAACCAATCACCTGACGAGTTTTGCCATTCTAATGGCAACTTCCGATACTGAGGTAGGAACTAACCAATAAATCTTAGCCTGCGTCACATAATGGGTAAAAGACTCAGTTAGTCTGTCTGCGTAACAGCGACAACATAATCGTACGTGTTCTAAGTTCTTTCTGATTTTGAAAAGAAGCTTGTGATTGGCTAGAATAACGCTGATTTCCATTGGGTATTTCATAGAGAGAGCCATGTTGGCGCGAAAGAACATCCAATAAGAAACGGCATTAGAATGACCTTCACGATTCAACCAATCACAAGCATATTTTCAAAAGCAGAAAGACCTTTCAGGGTCTAGAACACGATTTGTGTCGATGTTACGCAGACGACAGACTAAACGAAAGTTTTTCCAGATTTGATGCAGGCTAGTAAATCATTACTTTTAATTTGACCTTTCGTTAGCAACTGCTATTTGTCGAGTCAGATTGATTCAAACGCTTTGTAACTAAAGTATTCTTCCATAATTAATTTACAGATATCACCCGAGGACCAATTTGTGCTGGAAATTGTGACATACGTTGGCTGTGCGATTTCTCTGATTTGTTTGTTTCTTACAATCGTAACTTTACCATTTATAAGGTAGGTACTGTACACTCACATCTTCTCTATTTTCCTCGACTCCTGTCCTCGTTTGTAACAAACATTTTTATGGTAAACTAAAGGGATTTGAAAGATATACTCGACAAAAAAGAAAAAAAAAACTGAATATTTGCCTTTTGAAAAAGAATCAAATAGTTATAAATCCTCGGAAACATGAACAATATTGTGGATAGTTACTTCACTATAGCTATTTTCAAACTTTTTTCTCGCAACCTCAGGAATCATCCATAAATTATATATATTTATTTTGTTTCAGGTTACGAGATATTCGATTCAAGATTCATTTACAACTGTGCATTTCCCTTACCGCTGCACAAATTACTTTCCTGTCAGGAATAGCTGCTGTAAAACACGAGGTAAATCGTTAACGTACAGAAAACAAGCCACACTTGCTAAAATCTCTCTTCCTTCCGGAATTAATTTCAATACAAGACGCTTTAATAGCATTCTTCCGGCTATGAGGAAGCCCGAGTAACAAAGCTTGCTTGCAAAGGCTATCTGGGTAATTTTGTACACTGATTCGATCTACCACAGGTAGCCCGAGTAATAATTCTTTTTTTTTTTGCAGATCGCATGTATGGTAGCAGCAATGTTACTACATTATTTCTACACCGTAGCATTCATGTGGATGCTGGTTGAAGGGCTGCATCTCTACCAAAAAATTGTCATCGCTTATGAGATCAAGAAAATCAAGAAGGAGGTTTATTATGCCATTGCTTGGGGTAAGAGATCTGTATTCTATATTTCCTGAAAACTAAACTTGTAGACAACAGACCATGTTCGAAATCTCAAATATTCTGCTTGCTGTAGTTCACTTATCCGTCATACATCTCAGCTTTTTAACCTTACTATTTTGCCTGCAATGACATCTAGATCAATATAAATCTTCAGTGTGTATTCTACGTGATAAATGGTTGTATTTATTCCTAGGAATTCCTTTCTTGATTGTTGGTGTTGCTGTTGCGGTACACAGAGAAGGTTACGGAACAAGTAAAGGGTACGTTAGACTCAGTTTTGAAAGCGCGCGTACGTATACTGAAATCTTACGTACGTACGTACGTATACTGAAATCTTACGTACGTACGTACGTATAGTGAAATCCTACACGAGCTTGCGCACAAGACGAAATTGCATTAAAATTCTAACGTGATTTCCATTTTTTGGATAAAGCTTCTATTTAATTTTATACTGCATTTTATCTTATATCCTTCACAAGGAGGATGGGATATGGAGATATGGTGGAGGAATGGAGGGCTGTAACATTTTTTGTCAGATTTTCGGATGAAAACACGAAAGCTTTGCTCACACAATTCAGTTTTAGCAAATTTTTCTTTCCTTCAGTTGCTGGCTGTCTCTTGCTAAAGGTTTTCGTTGGTCATTCATAGGGCCTGTTGTATTTATTATGTTGGTAAGTTGAATTCAGATAATTAAAGTAATTACGGGGTATTACTATATCGAATGGCTCAGATTTTCTTGTGCACTTTGCCACTCCTGTACCATCCCTGAAAACTCTCTTTATTCTACCTCCGGCCATGATATCCATAGGAAAATTAAATCTAATTTTAATGGTCTCGTACTCTTGTTTTTATCCAAACAGCTGTGTCAGAGACTCGAATTATTAAAAAGATCGAAAAGCTAGTGAAAAATGTCTCGGCTTACAAGAAAACGGCTTGTTTCGCAGTCACGCTGTTTCGCTGGAACGATCAAGGCGCGAGGGAGTTTGCTCTGGCAACATGCTCCCGCAACGCGCTCCTGGGTCATTTTGCACAACCAGTACACACGAGGGAGCATGCATGCTGTGGGAGCTTGTTGCATGTAATAATTTGCTCCCGGAGCTTGCTCCCTCACATTTAACCAGTTTAATATCAGGGAGCAAGATCTTTTTGCGTGAAATCGTTGGTACACACGAGGGAGCGTTTTGCGGGAGCATGCTCTCTCGTGTTTAACGGCCTTTAGACACCCTATGCCAAGCGTATAGCAGCTCGTTTGTACTGATAGTCGAAACTTTTTGCAAATAAATGGACTATGTGGTCGTTCAAACAAGTGGAGAGAGTTATCCTATGCAAATATAATTCTTTTTATTTTTTTCAGGTTAATGTCATAATACTTATAAAGGTGTTAACAGTAATGGTGAATTTGAAAGCCGACCCATTGAAAGAAAAAAAATATCACAAAATGAGGCAAGTTCAAGCTGGTCGCGAACTAAACACGAATTCCTTTCGAATAATACATAGACTACCTTCAAGAGAAGACTCAATTTTATGCATATATATAGAGGATATTACACGGTGGCGCGAAGATATGAATTATATTTTGAAGGGCAAACTAATTAAAGCATAACTTACCGCCAAGATAAATTTCATTAGGACATTTTGAATCTCGTAAAACGGTAATGTTTCGATGTCTCGCTGGTCGTTTATCGCTGCCAGGTATACCCTGAAGATTCAAAGATCATATCCGTTTTTCTTTGCTGTGTTTTCATTTTTTAGTTCTTTTAAAAACTTAACTAAATCGGCGCCTGAAACCTCGACGAAAAGTTGAGAAGACGCCATTGTTTGTAATGACAAGTGACAAGAAGCAGAGACGCAAGGGCGGGAAAAAAACGAGCGCGTGCGCACATCCGGGACCTGCGGTACATAATTGTTTCATATTTTGCTCAGTGAAAATATGAAAATACGAGTGTTTTAGTTTCCAGTAAAACACTAACATCGATATAATGAATACCACTTCCAAACACTCGGATCATTGATAACTTTTACTTAACGCTGCGACATGTATACGATTTCCAGTTTACATAGCTTAACGTAGCTCGCTTATTGAACGTCAACGCAGGATTCGTTACTGTAAATGTCGGCAACATTATATCGTATAGTAATTCAGTAATTCGTGCGCAAATGCCCTAAATCGTTGCGCGCAACAAGGAAAAGCAGAATCGCTGTTATTGGTGATAAACTGATGATAAATCTTGTTGAAATCTTGCGCGTATATTGCAAATGTATAGAATGGCCATTCTCAGCACTGAAGAAGCCGGCAATGGATCGAAGCAACTGATTACGATCTAATGTTGTGGGCAGTTGGTAATTAATCTGGCTCTTTTTCCTTTCAGGGTGTTATTTAAAGGAGTTGTAATTTTACTGCCTTTGCTTGGATTGACATGGTTTTTTGGTTTGATGAGCATCAATTCTGAAACCATCGTCTTTCAATATTTATTTTCATTCTTCAATTCACTGCAGGTAACAGTTCAAAATATTTGCGCGCATGCACAGAACCAACATTTTAAAAATGGTGTACCACTCTGCACTAGTGTTTCACTGATCATGAAAACCAACTTTTTTCCCCTTGTTTTCAGGGTGCTTTTATATTTCTCTTCAACTATCTTCTCAACAAAGAGGTAGGTCTCCAAAAAATTTTTTTTCTGGATTATTAACTTTTACCTTTCAATTTTGTAGTTTTTAAAGATCACATTTTGTGTTCACAGGTCAGGGCGAATTTTCGACGGACCCTCCAACGAACAACAACAACTTCGGTTTAAACTCTCATGTTATTTGCGCCAAATTCAGTGTTCTTTAGTTTTTGATCAAAGTTATATGAAATATATGTAAGCACTGAAATAAAAGGCGTTTGTAAATAATGAATATTATTTGATTGGATCATTTGTAAATTCAAAAGAAAGAAAATGAATCAAATGAAATGTTTTTGATATTATTCTCTATATTCGACGGAAATAGTTTCTGTCCCATCAGTATATTCAAGAGATAAGACAATATGCTTACTGCACAGGCATCTTTTTATATTCGTACTAAGAAAAATTATATATATTTTTAAATGAAACAAATTGTACTTAGGCAATATATTGAGTCACCATACAAACTCTTTACCCTGCTGGCAGAGGGATTTTCAAGAGCTTGTATACAGACTCATTCTTACAGATGTTATTCACTCTACTTACTAAATCTTCTGATCTTGTAAGTTGTAGTCCGCTTTGAATACACTAATAAAAGAAGAAATCAAATATGATCACTGTGTCAATGCCTTGCTTTTGCGCTGAAGGCTGTTCTACCGGTGCAATGCAATTTTTTGGCGTTGCGACACAAGTTGTACGAACAATTGCTGCGTGCAACATACCATGCATACATCGCTCAAAATCCTGAACCAGAAAACGACTGCAGAAATGAAATGAAAAATGAAATGAAAAATACATTTTTTGCATTTATATAGTGCAAATATCTATATGTATATAATCAAATGCGCTTAGAGTTTGTTAGCAGTAAGGACAGACTGTTGTACCGGGCGACAATCCCCTACTCTTTGCGAACAGTACATTAGGATCTTTTACGTCCACTCAGTACAAGCAGGGTCAGAGTAAAAGCAGACGTCCTTATCCGAGAAGACGCGGTGAAGGACGTCTAACCGTTTGCAGATGTAATTACAAAGGCAGCACCTTCTCCTCAATTGTTTAAAGATCTTGAGTGTTGGGTCCGGCCGGGGAATCGAACCCTCGACGAATCCCAGTCAGTCTGCACAGAAAGCTGATTGCATTTCCGCAAGACTTCATTCATAGAAGTTATCATATGGTAGCTATTGTAAAGAGTGAAATACGTGACGTTGAATTGAGCTTTCTGCACTGGTAACAAGCGGTTACAAACCTGGTCAGTCTAGGCAACAAGCTTTATACTGCGCTCTCCAAATGAATCATAAGCTTCAACGTGATTTTGATTTAATCAAACCTTTTGCACCAGTGAAACAAAAGCTGCTCTTAAGGACCGTATGCGATTGGTCAAAACTGTTTTAAGAAATATAAGGATTATTGCCCAAGACAATGTTACTATGTTTCCTTAATGACATCACAAAATACTTTTGCGAAGTGGAGCAAAAATGAGACAAGGGCGATGACAATAGCACTATAATGAAAATACAGGAGTGAAATGAGTTTTTGCTACTTTACACCCTTTCTAGTTGCTAGCTTTTGTACGGGGGTTTATTGCTCGCAATATAATCATTAGGAGTGAAACTAGAATGAAAATAGAATAACTAGAGATACTAGAAAGAGAATTTGTCAGGTTTGTATGATTTTTATTTTGTCGCATTTGAGAAAATCATCAAGTTAAATACACTTTTAACTGTCTTCATTTTTTGTAGAACAGTCAAGAAATCTTTAAGTTTTCGTTCACTTCTGCTTTTCTTTCTTCCTTTTTCTCTTTCCTTTCCTAATCTTTCTTTTTAGATTCTTTCTTTTTTTTTCTTTTCTTTCTTTCTCTCTCTTTCATTTTTTCGTTCTTTCTTTCTTTTTCAACTACTTCAAATAATTTTATAGCAAACAATTGCTGGGTTTCATCCATTCCTTTGGGAATCAAAAGGCAATGAAGCAGCAGCCATGTTGGATGAACAAACAATCGACGCTAATGAGAAATATTTTGTTGAAGTTCATCCAAGATGGCTGCCGTGACGTCACATGCAACCCAAGAATAGAGCGATCCTAATGAACACACACGGAGCTGGGACATGAAATAGAAGAACAAACGTTGTATACAAAACGTTTGTTTTCACTATCCTTTTAAATCCCTTCTCTCTTCTACCTGTGCAAACCCATTTTATTGTGAGTAAGAGTCAGTCTGCAATGGACTGCAGTTAAAAATATTTAAATGTCATTTACTGTTGTGGAATATAGTGTTTGTAAAGCAAGCCTGTTACTCGGGCTATCTCTAGATTTATGTTGCAGTCGTCAAACGAGCAAGTGTGCAAAGTTATCCAGATGGCCTTTCAAGCAAGCTTTGTTACTAGGGCTTCCTTGTAGCCCGAGTGAACGCTATTATTAGCGTCTTGTTTGTCTGGACACACGGCTTCTTTGCACTGCATTATGCTTCATTGCGAGTTCTTCTGCAATAGTGCACGAGATACCACAACGATTGCTGCAAAATTTTGTACTCAATATAATGCACAAGCGTTCGTATTTTTTCTAATAACACTTCGAACGGTGTGATCAACAGAAAGAGTTTTGTCTAACTATTCCCCGTTCGTTTTAGTATAACTATACATAAACCTAACATTTCAATTCTAATGCTGGGACCACTGGATTGTCTTGAGGTCAATTCCTTCTTGTACCATCTCCCAGAGAGGACTGAAAACCAAACCAAAACAGAATTAAAAAATAAAATAAAACAACAACAAAACAAAACAAAAGACAAATACAACTCATACAAACTACAACTATTGATTAGAAAATAAGCAAAGACTTGAAGGAAACAAAAACAGACGAATCTTTTTGAAGCGACAAAAAAGAACGAACGATCATTAACAGACAAAACAGCACAATAACTGAATACAAAACATAACCAAAGGAATGAAAGAAAAAGAGATGAAATAAAATTGGAAAAAGAATAGTGGAAATGAAAAATGATTAAAGAAAGAGAAGCAACAGAATATGGAAGATATCAAATAGACGGAGAAAAAACCTTGAAGAGAACGTAAAATGTACCTCATTTCTCTCAAGCGATTGACATGGAACACAATCTTGTCCACAGTATAATCAACCTCCTCCTTTGTGGTGAATCGTCCAATTCCAAACCTGTTGAGGCACATGGAGGTTTATTAAGTAAATTCAAAGTAATCACTTTGTAAACTGTACAAAATACAACATATAAATGTATCTTAAGGCGTTCTCTCGGTTTTCCCTGTTGCCAAGACGACATAACTGCTGCTAAATGTCCTTTTTGCAAATAATTTCTCGTCTTCTTCTGCAGTTTGTATCATACAGAACAGAATGTCCCAACTCTTTTGCAAAATCAAAGGTTAATGGAGACAAAACTGAAGATATTGACGAGTAATAGCGTTACAGTTAATGCACGCAAGCCACATTTTACAAGAATTGAAGGATCTCATTCAATACGAGAACAAAGCAAGAGATATTTGATCACATTCTATAGGTTCTCTTTACCCTGGGTACCAGAGGCCCGAGAGGGATTGGGAAGGAGAAAGAGAGGGGGAGGGTTATCCCTCTCGGGCCTCTGGTACCCAGGGTAGGTTCTCCTCAAAATGCTTTTAAATTCAAAGAAAAAATCACAATTTGATCAGAGACCACTTCTTCTGTTCTTGAAGCTATTCAATTATAAAGCACCAAGAATCTGACCTGATTGATGAGTGTGCAAGGTCTTCATCAGCTCCGATGGCTCGTAAAACATAAGATGGTTCAAGAGAAGCGGATGTACAGGCACTGTATAAAAAATCCATATGAATAACATTAGACTTTAGGATCTTAGAAAAGATCTTGCAAAAATAAACAGTCATGTGAGTTGAGCCATGTATGCAAAATATTTAATGTAGAGGTAGTAAGTGTGAATGCCAACAGAAGAAAAGCCACTATGTGGAATTGGCTTTAGAAGATTCTTTCTTTGTTTCTTTGTTTGTTTGTTCGTTCGTTTGTTTGTTTGTTCCTAAAATTGATCAAAAACTTTACCTTCCTGAGGAGAGAGCAACATCCTTCAAGGCCATCAACAAGGATTCTCCTTCAACACAGGCAAAGGACAAGTTGACACAACCCATATAGGTGTGGTCAGGGTCACCATTTCTGACCACGTGAGACACTTGTGAACATATTCCATCAATAAGTCTCTGTCCAAGAGCTATTATGTGTTTGTGATCATACTGTAGGTCAAGATAAGAGTGTACATGTACTTAGAAATGTTTGCCATTTCAGTGGGCAGTGCATCCTCTACAATCTCCCCTCTCTCAATGAATGCCCAATACCACAGGTATTTAGAGCTAGACAGACATACCAGGCCAATGCACTTTAGGATGAATTCAGATCAAGGGTATGATGAGGCAAGTATACCTCTCTTAAAGGCTATAGACTAAAGCAGATTTCACTGTGAAAAACCACCAGATGGTTACATAATGTCATGAGCACAGGGTTGCTAATACAAAATAATGTGAACCAATTGTCATAAGGTTTTCACAGTCACACAAAATGTGCTCCAACCAACACAGGCACATTTACTGAACTGTATAAAACTTATTGAAGGGCTATCCATGAAAATGGCTTAAGTGGCTGTTTATGCACGAATATCAATATTTTGGAATAGGAAAGACCATTGATACCACTGAGTTGAGAACATTGGAAAAAAGGTCAGAAAAGTCACTTCAGCCATTTTGACAAGCATCTCTTCAATTATGTAGTTTTTGCAAAGTTTGACATATGTGTCTGATAAGTTACAAAGTAATAATTATTTAATATATATTTCAATGGTACCTCCATTTCATTTTTGGCTACTTCACAAGCAGTTCCCAGACCAACACACAGGACATGAGGCAGTGTGCCGCTGCGCATTCCTCTGTGAAAGACATCAAGCAACAAATAATTAATAAACTGTTTCATGTCTTCAAGGGTGAATTACAGTCTGTGTTACCTTTCTTGTCCTCCACCACTTTGGATGGGTTCAACTCTCACTCTTGGTCTTCTCCTGACATACAGGGCACCAATTCCTTAAATAAAAAAGAAAACAACTTGCACAAAAAGCATACATGTATCAGTGTATTTAATAGAGCAGATTTTGTATGACTGTGAAAATGACATGGTTAGTACAAGGCATGGTTACGGCAGGAATTTCAAATGTTTTTATAGACATCCCAGCACTGACATGGTCACGACATGGCACAGTCCATTTCACACTCATACGAAATCTAGCTGCTCTATGATGCACATCAATATAAGACAGTACAATTGAGCAATGAGAGCACTAAAATACCTTTGGGTCCATAGATTTTGTGTCCACTGATGGATAAGAGATCAATTTTCATATTATTCACATCTATGGGTATCTTGCCACAAGCCTACAGTTGAAATAAATAATAGATGGATAAATGAATGATTGAATAAACAATTTAATAAAGAAAGAAAGAAATACATGCAAATAAATAAATAAATAAATGAATGAATGAATGAATAGTATTCATTTTATGTATTACATAAATGGGTGGATGAATGGATGGATAAATGAATGAATGAATGAATGGATGAATACTACTGAAACAGGTAGAGTGTGGATTGGGCTCAAGAAAACACTTGACAATGACAACAAACATAAAGAGCTTTTCTTACATTCATCAGAACAAAATTACAGTATTTGTGTCTGTTTTCTCGAGCCCAATTCACATTCTACCTGTTTCGGCAGTTATAGTGATCTAACATGAATTCAGCATGTACATTATTCATTACAACAGTTTTTGTATTTCATATTTTAATAGTACTATTTGCAAATAATAATTTAAACTATTTTTAAAATCACCTGCGCAGCATCTGTATGAAAGAAAACTTTATTCTTTCTGCACAATTCACCTATGGAAAAAATCTCGAATTCAGTACCTCATCTGTCAACTCAAAATTGGCCAACAAAAATGTGTTGAATTGAAACTTGCAATAAAATAGAAATTCCATAGTGCCACATGTACAAATCTGGTAAAAATGCATAACCACCAGTCAAGTTTGCCAGGCCAAGAACCTGTAATTTTTTGAAGCATCACAAATAACTTACCTATCTCCTTTACAGGTTGAATCACACCGATCTCATTGTTTACAGTCATCACAGATACCACAGAAGTGTCAGGACGAATTGATGCCTCTAGTTCCTAAAATAGATAGACACAACACTATTACATTTAAAGTTTGAAGGGAAATGTCACTTAGAAAGATATTAGTTATGTGAGTAGATTGATCCCCAGTGGCTCAGTGGTTAGTGTTCCTGACTTGTGTTGTCAGCAAGTCATAGGTTTGAACTCTGCCTGATGCTTTGGATACTTGCAGACAGTGAACACATACATAAATAACTAAGTACTATTTACACCCAATTTCAAAATTATGCAACCTAGTGGCGATGGCTTGTCTGGATTTTAAGCTTCTGTCAATCAAATTGTAATGACTAGAATTTGTAAAATTTTAGCTTTCTAAGTTCAGAAACAAAACAAACTTGAATTTATTGACAGAGCATTTAGTATTTTCTGACTTTTGATGTAAATTTAAGCTTGCTTCAGGGAGAACGAATAGCCCAGTCAAAGCTTTGATTGACAGTAGTCAAAACACTGAAAAAGCCAATCAAGTGTCATCAGCAAAGGTCACGTAATTTTGAAAATAGATGTAACAGTTAGCCTAAACGTATTACAAACTGAACTAGCAGCAGCCATTCTAAAATGCAATAAAATGTGATAAGAAATCATATGAAGTAATGTGTAGTACCTCCAGATCTATAAGACCATTTTGCTGGACTTTGAGATATGTCACATCAAAACCTTCTGCTTCAAGACTCCGGCATGAATCAAGAACACACTTATGGTCCTGAAAGACACAACAAACTTTTAGAAACAGAGCAATATTATTAGTAATAACTGAAACAATTTATTATTTGACATAATACATGTACTCACTGTTTGTGTGGTTATAAGATGTTTTTTATTTTTCTTGTAGAATCTACCAACTCCCTAAAAGTGACAAAATATCAATATTGCTGTAGCCTGGGAAATCAACTTCAGCTAGAAAAAATATTCCTCCTTTCTCCCCACCCCTCCCCCATGTGCCTTATGAATGGAACTAATACAGCAATACCCATCAAATGAACCTGCTTCATTTTTTGCACATAAATAATAACCAAGAGTGCATATTACCAAAATGGTTCATATTATTAATAATTATAATTATTTAAAAATAATAATGTATAAGAAAATTGTTGCACCAGTGCAAGAACAAATTATTTTCCACCAGAACTAAAATTGCACCACAACAAACATATAAAAATCTAGTACATTTAATAAACTATTCACATAAAAGATACATGTTTGTACATTGTACTGTAAATCAATGGAGAGGATAATCACTGATATAGCTTTACCTTGATTGCAATATTGTTAGATTCTGTTGCTCCACTTGTGAAGATGATTTCCTTGGGGTCTGCCCCTATCAAGTCTGCAATTTGCTGGAAAATGAATAAAGACAACTTTAAGTACCACAATCTCCAGCCACAATGGTACAGTATGTACATACAGTTCTAGCTTTCTCTACGGCTTGTTCACTTTCCCATCCATAAGCATGTGTTCTTGAAGTGAGGATTTCCATAATAGGACACTGTGTATGGCATCATTGCATCAATCACTCTAGGGTCCTGTAAATAAAAGTACAATGATTTGTATACACAAAAATATATACATAACAATAATAATAAAGAACTGTTTATTTAAGTGTCTAGTAATGTTCTTTAGCACTTCGTCACTAATTTGGGAACAGTCCCACACACTACCACTACATTGACTGTTTAAGCATACAACTCTCAGCTCACATGTTGATTTTTACGGAGGGAGGAAACCGGAGGAACCGGAGTAAACAACCCTCGTGGCAAGGGAGAGAACAAACTAACAAATTCAAGCCACATATGATGCTCTGTCTGGGAATCGAAACTGGGATCACAGAGATGACAGACTGGCACTTTTAACCACTCAGCCACTCTTGCTCTTCTCAATCCACAATCTGTTGGCCACTTGTCGGTCTACTTTTGGCTGACAATCATCAATAGACCACAGTCATCTAGCCTACTGACAAGTCAACCAACACAGGGGCCTATTGTAGTGTGGGTTTTTCTCAGTGTCACATGAGCTACATGTATTTGGATTGTATCCTTGGAAAATCCATCTTGTTTATGATATTCAGAGGAAAGGACACTACATTATTTTTATCCAACAATAGCCCACACAACAACACCTGACACCTTAAACTTCAATTGCACAAAGAAAGCATGACGTTAGAAATAAGTAAATACATGTAATGCGAAATCGAGTGTCAAGTGTTGGGTGTGTAGAAAGCAGAGCTGGGTTGCTAGAAGGTTGGTACAGGGTTAATTCTTAAAAAAACCTTTGGAATTAACCTTGATCTTATCCATACTTTGTGCATTGAGACAAAGATCCCTTGTTGAATTGTAATTATTTTAATGAATAACCTCTGCAGTCTTACTTTGTAAACAAATTTCAAGGTCAAAATTATTCTATACAAAATAATAATACTACAAACATACCATTGGTGTGGTAGCCTGTTGATCCAGGTAAAGTGGTCTTCTTTCTCCTTCATCTGCATCTACATATATATAAATATATAAAGTTGTATTAGTGGGCTACTTACATCATAACACAAAAAATATACATTTACACAGATACAGTGGCATCTAGCAAGGGGGTGCCAGGGGGGATGATGGCCCCCTAAAATTTTGGACTTGAGTCATCATGTGAAGGATGATGTCAATGATATCACTTTAAAGTTTTACGTTTTAATTTAATTCACAATATTTACAGCTGTAAATGTTATCTCAAGTATAATCTGCACTTGGAAGAAGTTTGTCTTTATTTCTTGAGCTAGACAAATTCCCATGTGCTTTTGTCCCAACTTGTTCTTCCTGGGGAAATTATCATATATATTGGCAGGAACTTGACCTTGAAATTTAACCTTTCCACTGACTGCTCCCCTTTTGCTCAGGTCTCGCTACGCACCTGCACATGCACAGATAGCCAAAATCATGTGCAGAGGCCTTCACCTCAAAGACCAACAAATCAATTCTGGCTAATTCTGGTGGTCTTTTTATGATCGTGATTTCAATAATCATGAAACTGTATTAATTGTAATACAACCATATGTGTGAAAGGATTAAAAACTGTGCATACATGCAGTTTACGAGGACTATGCAGCTACATATGTAGTTTGTGTTATGACTAATTCACGCGATCTTCAAGCTGGCAATTTCAAGGTATTTACTATAAAACGCCTATTTTTTTGGCTCTTATAAAAAAGAAACACCTTATATAATAGATCTGGATAATAGAACAAAGCATTTTCAATGAAAATCAAGCTTAGCTTACGTGAAATACAACGTGAAAATTGAGTTGCATAACAAGTCACGATCAAATCGAGCATGAAAGTTGACTCTGGCACTAACCTTTCGCTGCACTGGCAGTTTGACTAGAGTGTCGAACACAAAATAACCTAATGCTTTTCCTGGCTAAAGATGATAGAGGGATTCGCGATAAACGTTGAGGTAGCATGATTTTGTAGGACGTTGATCCTTCCTCAGACTTCCTCAGCAAAAACGCAACAACATGGACGGAACAATCGATAATCTGTCGCAAGTTTTCGTGATTCCGTCGTTATCCCGAGACGTCTTAGAAGTCTTAGAAGCAGTAAGCAGTGTAAAGGTGATCAAGCTTGTCTGAAAATATGAAATACGACTTTTTAATAAGATTTCACAATTAATTAGATGAAAATTCAAATTGAAACTGATAAATTTGATGTTTGTCCAGGTGAAGCAACTTCTTTCGGAAGCCCTGTGCATTTCTCATCGACCACAGGAATCCCAATGCTCGTGCACAATAAGGCCGATACAGAGTAGCCAAGGTTTCAAGAAACGACTAACTGCATTTAAAACATGAACGGTTTTTCTCAAACTTATTTGATTACGATAACGCTTGGCGCCACTATAGTGTTTCTTGATGTTTCGCAGAACTGGGCTAGTGTAATGACGTCATCAAGGAACTTAGCAAACCAGAAGGAAGTTAAAAATGATAATGATCAGGTTATAAATGTTTTTGTCAATCAAACCGTGTCGATCTCTCGTGACTGCAGCGAATTTTTGAGCAGTGAGATCCACGTTAATTAAAGGTGATCAAGCTCGTTTGAAAATATGACATATATATACAAATATGACAACTCTTCAACAAGATTTTACAATAATTAGATGAAAATTCCAATTGAAATTGATATAGCTATCTCAAAAAAGGTTGACGGGGCAAATGGCGAATGGTAATCGGCGATTGGTGATTGCACGACCGAAAGCAAATTTGGGGTAACAAGAATTGATTCATTTTCATCGATTAAATACCCTAGCAATGCCGGTACTGGGCAGTAAAGAACTTATTGGACAAAGTGGTCGATAGGCGATTCATATCTCCGTGCCGTATAGCGGTTTAATAGCGTGACCACAGTTCCTTTCGGTCGTGCAATCACCAATCGCCATTCGCCGTTCGCCCCGTCATAGCTATATATTGATGTTCATCAAATCAGCCAACTCCTTTTGGGAGCCCTGTGCATTTCTTATTTCCCATTTCTCAATCATGTGTGAGCATACTAAAAGGGGATATAGAGTAGCCAAGGTTTCAAGAAACGACTAACCACATTTCAAACAAACGGTTTTTCTCAAACTTATTTGAATAAGATAACGGATAAAAAGTTTGGAGTTCTGGATGTTTCGTGGACGGCTAGTTTAACTTCGGATGACGTCATCAAGGAACTTAGCAAACCAGACATAAGCTAAAAATGAGAATGATTAGGTTGTAAATGTTTCTGTTAATCAAACCATGTCGATCTCTCGTCACCGTAGCGCATTTTTGAAGTCAAACCGCCTCCGCTTTCGGACACTCCCAGTCTCAATAAGGAACCAGTATATTGCGAAAGTGTATTTTCATGTAATCTATAATTGCTTAGGAACGCACTGAGTTTATCATACCGATGTCATTAACAGTTCTCGGAACTTTAAGGTGTAAGTGGCAACCTAAAATGTGCCGTTGGAGGGGAAGGAAGGGAGAAACAAGGTCTATACTAAACTTTTTCGAGCGACGCTGACGCAAAGCCAAGTGCCAATCAACTGTTACTTTATACAGACATGCACACGCGCGTTTGATAATAAATCTATCAAATTTATAATAATGTATAGCAAATTTATAAATGTCAAATGTATGCGAAATTTTGTAAAAACACTAGCAGCCAAACGCCGCGTCTTCCAGCTAGTTCTTGTCACGTCAATAACCGTACTTTTACTTTTACGCCTTTTGTTTTACTTTGCAATTGTATATTGGCCCTTTCAAATGGGAAAGGTCACTAGAAGATCAGCATAGCGCAAAAATAATTGTCTTTTCAAAATCGGGAGTTTCAAGATAGCGGGGGGTTCTATTCATCATTCAAATCGGATTCATATTTTTAAAGTGGTTTATAAAAAGTGAAGTCTGATTTAAACTCAAGCACTAGCATAAATAAAACATTCATTTTATTTGGCAGCCTAAAGAGTGGAAGCGTTTGTTTTTGGACATGGGAAGCCAAGGTTGTGACTTGTTGTTATTTGTGGGTTCATTTGGTTTTCGTACCTCCAAAACAGAAGCTGAGTTCCCCAAACAAAACTAACTAATTGTCCTGTTTCTCGACAACTGGCTTCACCCCGTCATCTCTTTTCCCAAGTAATACTTGCTACACAAGCAAGGCCATTCGTTTATTCTTGTAACTCTGAACATTGACAACCTTTTTCAAATGTAGATGCGTCGATCATGCAGGCTTAGACTACTGTTTATTGTAGTATATTATTTATGTTGTAAATGTTCCGCGGCGTACCCCCCTCTGTTCCTAGCTTATCTTCGTAGTTAATATTTCAAAGGAAAAAGATGAATTGTATATATTTTACTAACGACCATTTGTTCTGAAAACATGAATGAAAAGAATGAATGAATGAATGTGAAACGTCAATTCCACTTTCCTGGCCTGCTCTTTGATGGGCTGAAAATGCTCTATAAACTATAAAGAACATGTTCATATGTTATGAATATCCTCGCCATGTTTTATTGGTGACCGTTCAAAATAACAAAAACCGGGCTTCCTGTGGTTTATGCCGCCCAAGCTGGGAAAAAAACAGGTTTGGGGCATTGAAAAGTGATTAGGTCATATTTTCTGTTCTTTCTTGGAAATCCACCGTTCTGAAGCAATCAAAAAAATTCAAAATATATAGAATATTGCTTTGTATGAGAGAATTATCCGAGTTTTTCTAAGGGTCAAATTTTTACAGTCGAGTGAATTGAAAACCTGTCGTGTAACCGCAACGCTAATTTGCATAACAACAAAACCAACAAGCTGAATTGTCACGCTTGTGATGAATAATTTGAGAGAGATAATGAGAAGAAAGAAGCAAGAGAATTCGGCCAGAAAAATTCATATAAAAAATATCTTATCTTCCATTTTATGTTTTTACAGATTACACTGTATATAAAACTATTGTATAAAACTTCAACTTAAACCAAGCGGCTGTTATTTGTGTTTTTATATGACCGATGACGCCACTGCTCGGAGTTGCTAAAACTTGCAAAACCGGTACACAAGTTCCTGGTTAAACAAGAAAATTTGAAAATTTTCTTTCGTGAAAACAGTGCTTTGAGATTCGTTGGTGGTCGAGGGCGAGGAAAGATCTACATGCAATCGCTCTTAATCCTGTTGAAAAATTACATGAAACGATTAACTGAACCAGCTCGGCGAAGAGCCTCCATGTTCGCTGCAGAGCATTGCGGCGACAAATTTTATATTTATCTCGGTACTATCATATAGTTACAGTTCGACGACAACAATGAAAGACCTTCTTGTTCAAATTCCCCAAAGGCAGAGAGAGCCGCTTTGGGCTTGGGTCGTCTGTATTGGGTCCTTCTTCTTGCAGTTTTCTTTTGGTTTTCACAACTCGTTTGGAACTTTCTTCGTTGCGTTACTTGACAAATATGGTAAAAGCGAGTCCGAAACAGGTAAGCTAGTTTCTATCTGTCAAATTTGCTTACTCGTCCATTTTTTTTCGACTATAATCCCTTGTACAATTTCTCTCTCCCATTTTGAAATTTGTATTCTGAAACCGTAATATTTTGGATTAAATTTGAAAAATTATAATTTTTTTTCACTCGGGAGAAACAGCGAAAAAGAAACACCCCATGAATTGATGGCCATCAACAACATTCACGCGAAACTGTCCAGTCGGAGAATATATCATGATATCCGTGAGCTTTTAAATGAACATGTAAAACATTAATAATTTTTTCTCCGTGTGTGACGATCAAAAGCGAAGGTTGTAGGTTGTTTTTGCATCGATGAATTCGGAAGTGGCAACATCATGTGATGTTTGAAAAAAATGGCCCTCTCGAACTGCTGACTTCTGCTTCTCCGATCCATACTCGTAGACTGCTTAGCTATCACGGAAATGACTCAAGAAAAAGTTCTTGAACTTGAATTCAAATCTAAAATTATTTTGAACGTTCAATTCGGTATTTCCATGAAATGAAAGGCGAAGGAAATTATTTTCTCAATAGGACAGTTATATAAGCATATGCTAATGTCCTTGTGTTGATTGGTCAAGTTCAAAGTCCGATGCAATTCACGTGTACCGAAAACCTGTTCAGACCCGATTGACTGTACAAGTAGGTACAAGTTTGTTCATGTTTCGGCGATATTTTATTGAAAAGCGGAACTTCAATCGATTTTCATTAACGTTTTAACTGAATAAATGTCAGGAGTAGATTTTGTTAATCCGCTGGTCTTTGTTATATCAAATCATTATAAACAAAGTGAAAAGTTACTCAAAGGTATTCCGATATAGATCGCACTCGAGCGGGCAATTTTCAGTAATCCCGTTAAAATTTAATTAATGAAGCCATATTTTTCAAATTCATAACAACACAAAGCTGTTAAAAATAATTATGCGGTTAAGACGGAGGGGGTGGAGCTAAGGGTTAGAAAAAGGGACCCTTCCCCACCCCCACCTCCCCGATTTTTAGCTCTCGCCTTAGTTCTGCTCGGTCAAAATAAGCACAGTTATCCCAAACAATGAAAAATATTTTTACCCATATTCCCCCTATTCCCCCATTTTTGGCTCTCGCCTTAGTTTTGCTCGGTCAAAATAAGCACAGCCATCCCAAACAATAATAATAATAAAAATTTTACTCATACTTTTAGTGTTGGTATTCATATACAAATTTCTTATACATGGTTTTTAATTTTTCAGCATGGGTCGGTTCCATGGCCATTGGACTCACCTATCTTCTTGGACCATTCTCTACCTATTTATGTAGTCACTTTGGTTGCCGTATTGTAGCCTGCACTGGTAGTTTTATTGTCATAGTCTCAGCCTTTTTGACATCTATAGTAGACAATATGATGTGGATGTACTTAACATTTGGTGTATTAAATGGACTAGGCTCCAGTATGATGTACTTCTCTTCACTAGTGGTCCTCATAGAGTATTTCCACAAGCACCTTTCCTTAGCCAATGGGATTGCAATGAGCGGGTCAGGAATAGGGACACTGGTCATTAACTTAATGTCCCAGAAACTTATCTCAAGTTATGGTCTTAGTATTACATACAAGGGTATGGCAGGCGTCTATGGGTTTTGTTTCCTCGCTGGTTTGACCTTCGCTCCCACAACGAAAGGCGGCAAAAACATGCCACAGTTTGATAACAAAGGCATCAAGACAAAAGAGTCTGAAACGCTTTTGTCTCGATGCAGAGCCTACTTCAAGATTGGAGAACAGTGGAAAAACAAGGGATTTATCGTGTGGACTATCGCGACGGGGGTTGTTCTCTTTGCGTACTACATACCAAGCGTGTACCTCGTAAGTTGTGTGCTACTTGTGGTAGCATGGTTATTGTGGAGGCTAAAGGAATGGGCAGGGAAAAGAGGGGAGGGGAGGGGAGGGGATATGTATAGTCTTAAAATTCTAATTTTACCTAGCCTCTGTAGTGGCCCTCATGAGGTGACTTTTCCCTTTCCCTCCCCCCTTAAAGAGGACCGCTACGGGAGGCTAGACTTTGCCTTGACAGTAACAGTGTTTTAAACATATATGTACACGCTAACTTTAACTCATTGTCTTATTGCTTTTGCATTGTGTCGTTACGTTGTCAAATATACGCCCACTAACTTCTCCAAACCTTTATACTTGATACAACTAGTGCAAAAGCAATCATAAGTGGCTTTTTAAGCCTGAAAACGAACGTTCATTGGCATTCCTGGCATCCATTGCCATGACGACGTCATAAGACGATGAGAATATGTGGTTGTCATGGTAACCACGACTGCTTTCTTCAGTCTGAAGGATATATTACTGAAATCTCAGTCAAAGAAATTATAAAACGCATCAGTAAGTATATCGCTAATGAGATAAACGATGCCGGGCATTAGCTTCCGTTTTCGTGGCTGCGCAAGTTTCCATGGAGACCAAACACCGCTGACCACTGGCCGCGTAACAGTTTCCATGGAGACAAGACACTCACCATGAAAGAGACCTACCATGACGTCATACGTTGAATTCCATTGGTTGGTTGGTTGTTTCAAGGAAATTCATACGTTACGTTTTTGTTTTTCAACCTTGCTTGACGAGACGTACCTCTGGGGTGTATCAAGTCGTTCAACGTTGGTTACTAGTTCTATCGCTTTAAAAGTTTAAATTAAAGTCAGTATAAAATAACAGAATTACAATGATTGATTTGGATTGTAAAAATAGAAGACTTCAATGTAGATTCAATTGTTTCGACTGAGCATTTCATTTGTATTTAAATTAATTCTGAGCCTTTTAATTTAATACAGTTAGTGAGTCAGGCAATACTTAAGCACTTGTATGCACATCTGTTAGGAGATAAAAAGCCAAGATACAGTCATGTTCGCAGTATGTTGATGGCGGGAAAGTAGGGGATCAAGATAAGCCAGCTGGAGCTGTAACATGGATAAAGAGAAGACGTAAAGACAAGCCCTCATTGGTAGGAATTCTTGCAGCAGTCTACCTATGAAGACCGAAGTTCGTCGACCACTTATCAAGGAGACGAAGAATATCTCTTTCTTTCTTTAGTCAAAAATTGTCACCTGTATAACCAATAAAAGGTTTTAATTTTCTTTGGATCAACGTGGTTGATAACTGCTAACCGAATTACTTTCTTCTTGCAGTTCTTTTTCGACGAATTCCTGGCTGATTACGATTGTGAAAACGGAAGCCACCGCTCGGCATCAATCTCATGACTCGTGTTTTCCTTTTTCATGTTTTCTAACCATTTCAGTATATTAACGACCCCTTTTAATCATCCACAGATCAGTATCGCAAAAGGTATCGGCGTCCCTCCTTCCAAAGGTAGTCTTTTGGTGGGATTTCTTGCTGTCTGCCAGACTGTTGGCAAAATAGTAGTTGGTCGACTGGCTGACTATCCAAGATTGAACCGCTTGACCATGTTTCAGTTTGGACTACTGGTCTCCTCAGTTTGTAACTGCCTTCTCCCTCTTGCCAAGTCGTTTGGGGCCTTGGTTGCCTATAGCATAGTCCAGGGTATCTGTGATGGGTGTTTTGGAGTACTTGTTGGCCTGGTAACACATGATATTGTTGGTAAAAGATTGATGGCTGATGCTCTTGGTTGTCTGTATTTGGTAGTGGCAGTACCGATGACACTGGGACCCCCTGTAGCCGGTAAGTACTCAGATACATGCAATATGCAAAACGAATGGCTGGTTGACCTTTAGAGATGGGGCGGGGTGGGGCGGGGCGGGGGTGAAACAAGCAAATTTGAAGTTTGAAGAACGCCCATTGTACCTGTTTAAAGGATGATCTTTTTTAAAGTTTTCCAGAAGAAAACACATTGAAATAAACATAGAATTTGACACAGAAATCTCTTGGAAACTGAGCTGAGCTCCAGATTGGATTTGAATCCAAGAACTTGGGTTGGGTGAATCCAAGGCCTCGTAGTTGAATGCTCTAATCACTGAGCTACCGGAGACTCGTATAGTGAGCTAATGTCAGATATTGCCAAGAAAGGCTGAGCCTCCTTACATTAACAGAGGGACAACTGGTGTACTTGTGGGACTGCTTGTTAAGGTGCATCATGTAAACGCGCATGCGCAGTTTACAATATCAAGGAAAGTGGTCACTGGTATTAATGCCATCACATTTGTCAGGACCAAGTACGAACTTTTACTAATACCATTTACTTTCATCTTTTTACAGGGATGTTTTACGACTACTTGGGAAACTATAATGTAGTCTTCTTTCTAGCCAGCGCACTCGTTTGTACTGGGACATGCTTAATGTTCCTTGTTCCTTGGCTGATTCCCAAAACTCTCCCAGAAAAGGAATCAGCTCATTTTAGATGATGATAAACCGGAGTACTTCCTTCTATGACAGTGACTGATGAACATTACTGATATGTCCTACGTTGATGAACAAAAACTGGCAGATCTGTTTGGCAGGAAGAAGGCAAGAAATCTTCTCCTTGAAAGAGCTTCGCTTCGAAATAGTTGCGCATCAACAAGAGGAAGCAGCTTTGTCCTGTTTTCTATTGTATCTGAAGATCAACATCGTGATATTTCAACCTACACCAGTCGTCAAGAGCTCTCGATCACAAGTGGTGCAAATACACCTCTTAGGGGAACACCATCTACACGGCGTAGGACATTACGACTCAGAATCGCGTGTGAGCATGTATTCACTGAGGCAAAGCCTCGTCAGTGTGGCTCACAGCGAATTACATACGGGACATGACATTGTTGATATAGAGAACTCAGTTACTCCTTTGATTCACCGCGAAACAGCTTTAGAGACTGTGGAGGAAGTCAGTGAAGTAGAACGTAGAATATCTAGAGAAGAAAGAAAATCACTTGAGGAAGTCCATGTCAACATCATTCCTGAGGAAACACTCTCTGCTGAATCTGATGATGTTATCATCGACGAAAACAACTTTTCTGATCAAGAAGACATCCAAAAAGAAACGGACTTGTGCGAGGGAGCTTTCGCATTTGAAGGCGAAGTGGAGAAAGACAACTTTTCTGGTGAGGAAACATATGAAGAAGACATCAGCATCCAAAAAGAAACTGACTTGTGTGTGAGAGCTTTGGCACTTGAAGATGATATGAATTCCTGGGCTTCTGACAGCAAAAACTCATTGAAGAGCTCTGGAACCCAGCTGTCAGAAGGAACAGTTGATAGCGGTTATTATGATACAACGTGGATGAGCTCTTCTGATGTTGACACTCGTTACTCAGTTGAAAATCTTGTAGACAATGGAAAAATTCCTGCAGATGTTGTTTATCGTTCTTATAGTTGTATCAACATCTCTACATTGCCACCCGAGTTTCCTCCGCTTACAAGTTCCTCAGATGACTGTATTGATTATATTGAAGATAAAAGTCTTGTTTTTCCAAATTGTATGTGCGCTAACGACAGTAATCAAGAACTCGAGAATCATCTAGAATCGAACACTAATGCTGAATACGCTATTGAAGAAGTATCATACGAAATAGTGACCAAACCAACGAACAAAGAAACTTTACCAGACTTTCAAAAGATTTCCTGACTTCGATTTTACTGAAGACGCGTACAGTGTGGAAGCTGAAAAAGCTTTAGAGCTCGAAGACTTAGAGAATGTAAGCGAGAAGCACAAACGATGCTCTTTGTATTTTGATTTAAAGGAGAACTTCCGTGAAACAGTAGTTTAGGCAGCTACAACAAGATTTATGAGAAATAGCTTTTTGCAATCTTACGCCACGAAATACACCTTTTTCAATGGAGATTGGTCTCGTATAGAATAACGTTGGCGTAGAAACTGTAGAATACTGAGGAAATTTGGCTCAGAAGCAGACAAACTAGTAAAGGTTTTCGTTGAAAAAAGACATCTAAGGATGTGAGAAAATAAAATATAATTTTCAAGACGATGAATGAACCTTAATATGAAGACGACCATTGTGATATTAAAAAAAACACATTTGACAATCTCTTTTGCAATTGGTGTATCGTTGGAAGTGTATCGTTAGTTCGATAATTAGAAATAGTTGAAATCCTAGATCTAGAGAGATTTCATTATCGACAACAGAATATAGCTTAGTTCAACAATTAAATGGGGATAGTGATGGAGAGATTTTATTATCGACAACATCGTTTACAATTATATAGAACACATACCTTATTATTATTATTGGAGGGGTTTAAGTGCGTTTTCAAAAATGGCGGGAAATGTTTCACGTCGCACAGTAATCACGTGATTTGGAGTGCGAAATGAATTATGGATGTTAATCAACACGACACCTTTGGTAATCAGTATGCCAAAAATGTGTCGCCAAGGGTGTACGTGTTGCTTCTGAAAAACAGATTTTACAAAACAGACAACGGAAAAGATTTTATATAAAAAAAGATAAAGTATTTATAAAGTAAAGTTTTAGAAAGAAAAAAGAATAGTACAATGTGCCAGCAAATGCAACCGCCTTTCATGGCTTTTCATCACACGCCTGGAATTAAACACCTTCCTCTCCAGGCATCACTGTGGATTTTCTGTGTTCTTGGGCTTCCTGTTTAAGGTAAGTACTACACAGGAAGCCCAATAACCGTTGCTAAAGGAAGCCCAAGGAGTTGCCTGCGTAGGAGGCTAGCCTTGATTTACGGAAGCGATGCGGCGAGGTGACGGTATTCGCAGACTGTAGACCGAATGGAATTGTGGGTATATTTATCATAAATTCCCAGACTTCCCTTCGGTCTCGGAAAGTTTTTAAATGGGTAAATATAAAATAACGTAAAAATTTGGAGGTATTTGGGTATATGTATATTTATTTTCATAGTGCGTTTTCCAATTTGTGTTCGGCAAGGCATTCTTAATTTACAAGCAATATTTATTTCATGCAAAATCTAAAATTTAATTTCAGTTTTTAATTTCATGGTGCTGTATTTCAGTGCAGTTAATATTTATTATATTATTTCTTCTGTTGACAGCAATGACATATATAAACAACTGACATGCAAACATGAAATCTCCGTTATCTACGGTTAGGCTTGTAAATCTTAAGCTAAGAAATTTAGTTTACAAATAAATGGAGCTATATTTATAAAAAAATGTATATTTTGTTGTTGTTGCTGTTGTCAGTTAGTGCCAGTTACACGTTGGATATATCCTAAAGCATTGAACAAATGATGGCTTTTTCCAATAACTTTATCATCCATCAAGGAAAAAGGATTTATAAAAGGATTTATAAAGTGCATTAGATTTTCTAGCTCAGAATTCCCAAAAATCAGACTATTAAAGTTGGGGTTCCTGTGCCCGATTCGAAAGGCGATTCATAATACTGGATTTAAACAATGAGTGGTTTTCTTTAGATTTAATCCTGGATTAACGTTCGATTACGAACAATTAACCGGGCCCTGTGTAATAATTTTGGGTCTTCCTTGGTGTTGCAAGATGTATTGTAATTTCCTGAGTTTGACTTCATTGTTTCGTTCAAAGTTTTTGTTCTTGTTTTTTGTCTTTATGCCTCAGGTGCCTTCCAACACCAAGAAAGAGCCATAATTTTACCCCCTCGCATTCTTGTGCAATTTCAAAAGTGCTACCTAGACAAAACATAATCTGGTGGTATATAATTTTTATTCAATATCGATCTTTCCAGACATATCAGTCGTTAAGAGACTCTTCAAGTGTTGCTTCGAAATCAAGTGATCAATGAACCTAATCGTTCCGTTGTTCTGTTGTGCCAATCAACTGCTCGATTTAGAACACACCCCCTGTCACGCCTCGTTTCGATGAGCGTTGTGCAAGTCAGTTGTGTCAATATTCACTTTGATTTAGCTTGATTTAGGTGGTAATGACTTGTTAAATGCATCAAAATAATCATGAAAAGGTAAGGTTATCGGTATTTATGGTCAAATGGCGAGTTTGAAAAATGATTTCAAATACGTTAGCTTTAATCGAAACGACTTCACTTTATATTTATCAGTCTGTGAGTTGAGTAGTTTTGGCTGCAGTCACGGAGTGATTTCTAATTCGGCTCCCGAAGTGAAGACTCGTTCTAACACAGGATTGCTTACTTAGTATAAAAGAGTGCCAAAATTCAACAGTATTTGATAATTGTCAAATAATTTCAACAAGAATATTCCAGAATATTCCACACACGACTATCAAGGAGACTTTGTCGAACTTCATTGAAGCAAAGATAATTTACTGTAACTATAATTGGTTGACTCGCTAAAACAAAATCAGTTTACAGGTGTATAAACAACGAGATTATATCGATAATTTGTGATTAATTATTTCATAAAACTTATGCAGAATATCACGATTTTCATCCAGGGCTCGATGTTTTCCATTGCAAACCTGTTCAACAGACCATGATCAATGATTTGTTGCTTAATGGTAAACAAGATTCGATCGAAAGAGTGCCTTTACTAATAAAAATAACTTAAGCCGAGTTAAACGCTACGATGTTCCGGCTAGATTTTTGATAAGGTTCGGGGAAAAGACAAAAATCGGTCAGATTTCGAAACTGAGTTTTTGCACGTCAACAGATTTTTTGGTGTCGTGCTGATATCAAATGAATTAAAGTGTTATGAACAGTAGAACTCAAGTCGGGCCGACAAATTATAGCGTGTAACTCGGCCTATTCTCTGTCTACAAGGCGCATGAAAAAACACCACTATTGCAATTATAATCCCCTGCCCGTGCCTGGATCCCCATGAACACCTAATTAGTTACCTAACGATAGGGTCGCATTTAGCATAAATAAGGGATTCCACTACCCTTGGACCAGTGACCCGAGAAGGATTGGGGAGGAGAAAGAGGGAAGGAGAAGGAGAGGGGAGGGAGCCCTTCTCCTTCCCTCTTTTTCCTTCCCAGTCCCTCTCTCGGTCCTCTGGTACCCAGGGTACGCCTAGTTGTGACCGATAACTAAAACTTATCGACAACCGAAAAATCGTTTTGTTTTCAAATTCAAATGAACTTAGTTTGTTATCGATAGCTCTTTTTTTCCAGCGTGTAGACTAGTCATTGACAACTTATAGTAATCGATAACAACTATACAGTTATCGATAATTATGCCCTAGTCTGTACGAAACTTTCGTCCTCCAAGATAAACTTGGGTCTCGTTTCTATCACTGCAACCAACCAACCAACCAACCAACCACCCAACCACTCACCCACCCAACCACTCACCCACCCACCCAATCAACCAACCAACCAACCACCCATCCAACCAATGCAACCAACCAACCAACCCACGAAACAAACAGACGAACAAACAAACAAAAGAGCGTGCGTTTGTCATCTAGTTATATAGCAGAGCTTATGTTGCATACAAATTTTCAGGTAAAAACATCCAAAGCTCTCTTAAGAAATCATTGGAAAGGGTTGAAAGAACTACACATCCTACCGTGCGAATTTGTACACAAAGCATAAAATATCATGACATGATCTGTGAATGCCAAGATCACAATATACCAGAGTTTACCCTTGAAGAAGTGTCAGAACACTGTGGTCCCGATTCCTGTTGGATCGTCTATGTAGACAAAGTATATGACATCACTGAATTTATGCACGATGTAAGTAGCACATCACAAGGACCACGCCCAAGGAAAGAATAAATGACGTAGGGTCTCATTCTGCCTCGCACTTAACCTACGTCACATCCGGAAAAAACTTGTTTAGTCCATCTGAATGGCTACGGTCTTTCCACTTTTGAAAAGATGCTTGTGATTGGCTAATCGTGAAGGTCATTCTAACGTCGTTTTTTATTGGATGTTGTTTCGCGCCAACTTGACGTGAGTAACTATTTCTACAGATTTACCCAATGACAAATAGCGTTATTTTAGCCAATCACAAGCTTCTTTTTAAAATCAGAAAGAAGTTTGAACACGATTCGTGTCGCTGTTATGCAGATGGACTGAATGAGAGTCCATGCATCCTCCACTTTGTATTCTCATTTTTTCTATATCATCCCTTTCTGATAATGCAGTTTTGCCATTTTTCATAGCATCCTGGCGGATTTGAGATCTTGTTGGAAAATGCAGGTAAATTCATATTATTTTTATCATATCATAAAAGTATGAGTGTAAACGTTTTATCTGTAAGTAATGAGTAAATTTCACCTTCTTTCGCCCACTAAAATTGTAGCCTGTAGGTATATCATCTATTGATACAAATGGTGTTGCATACACCAAGTACTTACTCTCCTTCGACGGGAGTAACCGTAGGAGAAACCTTGGGCAGCCAAATGCGGACTTCATGCTCTATTTTTTGAAGAAGGTTATGTCGAACGACTCCCGCTTTCGCTACTTCTGAGCAACTTTCAGCGCGCTAAAGTCAAATTAGGAAGTGCTTCTACTTCGCGTGCACAAAAGAAAATTTGTTGCACGCGGGGCGGTAATACGAGCAACATTTGCTCTGCAACTTTCAACGCAATGTTGCACGAAATATTGTACGAGTTTGTTGCCCGTATTATTACCGAATCTTAAGCAATTCTAAAAAGCTTTTGAAATTTTAGCACGGAGTGGATAAATTGCGTCATGTGCCAATCACTCAAATCTATGCGCGCCAGATATATAACGTGTTTGAATTACATTTAGCTGCTTTCATATATGAATGTTGTCTTTCTACAAAGGGACCGATGCTACGACAGTGTTCAAAGATGCAGGACATTCTAAGGAAGCAAGAGAAATGCTGTCACAATATTTCATTGGAAATCTAGTACAGGTACGTACGAAGTGTGTCAATGTGATGTCGCGCCTCTATGGTGAAAATAGCAACATCTTACTGTACTCTAATGTAATCAGTACACATAAAAAACCCAAATAAATAGATCGATCGATCGATCGATAGATAGATAGATAGATAGATAGATAGATAGATAGATAGATAGATAGATAGATAGATAGATAGATAGATAGATAGATAGATAGATAGATAGATAGATAGATAGATAGATAGATATTGCTTTATTTACATGGACCTCAACATTTACAGGTATTGCTAAAGCTATATATTATGATTACATTAGGATTACAAGATAGAATATGAAATATATTTTTTGACATAATTGTTTTGATATTATGACAAGAAACATTTTCTTTTATAAACAAACAGGAACAATAATGTAATATAAATTTCTAAATATAAACTAATGAGATGGAAAATATATATATATATTTAATGAAAACTACACTATTAATGTGAGGAAATTGATGAATGTTAATGAGACTATTTTTCAAATGCTATTCCAATGTACGAAAATTACTGCTTGTTTTTAGAAAGTTCTTCTTGACGAAGCTTAAAACATTTGTAAATAAATTTTGAAAAATATCGGATTGTGTTTTCGTTATTTGTATGAAACAAATCAAATGTACATGTTGAATAATCTAATTGGTTATTACTATTGAAATCAATCTTTTCATAAAATTCTTTTCGTAAATCATAGTAAAATGAGCAATGATATAACATATGAATTTCCGATTCAATTTTATGATCATTGCACAAGTTACACAAACGATCTTCAATCTGTGTTTTATTGTATCTTCCAGATTCAATCGCAAGTTTGTGGTTGCTTATTCTAAGCTTTGTGAAATGTTTTCGTTGGTCAAAATTGTCAATTAAGTTTAAATAATTTTCAGATTCGTAACTACCTTTAAAAGTTTTGAAAAATTCAAGCTTCCTAGATATTGAAAGATCAGCTTTCCATTTGTCAAAATACTCGTCTTTCATTTTACAAACAAATTCTTCAAGGGATTTGTTTGTAATTACATTATTTAATAATAGATAGATAGATGGATAGATAGATAGATAGATAGATAGATAGATAGATAGATAGATAGATAGATAGATAGATAGATAGATATAGATAGACAGACAGACAGACATAGATAAATACTAAAATAGATAGATAGATAGATAGATAAGTAAATAAATAAATAAAATAAAACAAAAATATTCCCTTAAACATTCAATTTAATTATTTGAGATAAAAGTTAAAAAATCCTTTTCAAACGGGGCAACAGAACGAGCGCGCGCGCTGAAACGCGTCAGCAGTGTGTCTGTCCTCTTATTGACACACTCTAATCAACCAATCAGATCGCGAGATTAGTATCAAGTGTTGTAAAATTCTAATTGCTATGTTATCCAACATTCAGATAAAATCCCTTTTTCAATTCACAGGACGAAAGGCTTTTCAAAAAGGCGTGTAAAAGAGGTATTGGAATCCTGTTTATTTAAAAACGTTCAAATTATCACTATGGACGTTTTTGAGGAGGAAGGGAGGGGAGAGAAGTAAGTTGGAAAGTAATCAAGGGGCTTTACTGTATCGTAGGAATAGACATTAGAAGATGAGGTCAGTGGCTGGCACAAATTTGGTTTAGACGCCCAATTTGCCATGGGTGGTATGGGGCATTACTTGATGCTCATGATTTGTTTGTTCTCTCCCTTGCTTCGAGGGTTTTTTCTCCGGGTTCTCCGGTTTTTCTTCCCTCAGTAAAAACGAACTAGTTTCGATCTAAGCTGTGCTCCGTGATCAGACATGGGTCGTGTTGTGGCTGCTACGAGTATGTGTATGTAAATTTATATGTAAATGTGTGATTGTTCAATTGTCTCGTAATGAAAGCGCCCTTGTAAACCTTCGACTCGATCACGTTGAGCTGCGCCCTTCATAATTCAGCACTTAGCTGCAAGGAAGGGTGATGAGCTACTCCTAATTTATATAAAAAGAGATAGGCAAATAAATAGACCAAATGGGCTCAGTACGTTTCTACCCAACTCAAAACCTTACGGAACTTTTGTTCCAAAAATTTGGACATGATATCGAAATGCAAAAGACAATAAAGAACCTTATTACCAGAAATTATAAATTTGGTAGAAACGTACATCGCAACACGTTAGCCAATTTGGTTTATTAAAGTTTTGTAAATAGGCCTGCATGGCTGGGTCGGAGTTGAAGAAAAAGGTAGAGGAAAGGGGAGGGGGAGGAGGAAGGGGGAGCCTCCGCCTTCCTTTTCCTTCCCCCTCTCCTATCTCCCCTCCCCTATCATATATAGCGGAGGGGAAAGGAATCCGAGGTCGGTATTTAGACTAATATGCTTTGTATCTGAATTAGATATGATATCAGAGCCAGTCTCGCAGGCTAAGACTGACCTTAAAGAAAAAACACAAAAAGTATTTAGGCGTCCTCGGAGACACAGGGCGTTAGGGAGGGGGGAGGGGAGCGGAGGGGAAAGGAATCCGAGGTCGGTATTTAGACTAATATGCTTTGTATCTGAATTAGATATGATATCAAGAGATAAACTGTAAATATTAAGGTTTATATTTTTGTTCTACTTTATACAGGAAAGAAGTGCAGAATTTGCAAGTTAAAGTCAAAAGTCGATGTCAAGAATGAATAATCACAAAATCCAACTATTTGGATTACAACAATTAATGAACAATTTGTATATTTATGTTTTAGCTGTATACTTATATATTTATTTATTAATTAGTAGCAGCATACATGTATAGTCAGAAAATAATCACATACATAGACAATGGTATTTCAGTTACAATTGTAAATTTAATTGCGAATGGAGTGGAATTACAACACTCTGGTGTAGGCTCATTGTGAGCGAAATATTTATGTAATATACTGAGATGAGGACCAGGGGTGTATGTAAGTGTGTGTGTGTTGTGGGGTGGGGGTGGGTGGGTGGGTAGTAATTGAAAATTATAAATGAAGCTGCATCAATGTGATTTATTTTGATTCATTTTCATGTAAAAAGTGCAGAAAATGCGCGCGAACTCAGCGGCTCCGGGTCCGGATCCGGATATGGGTTTTTCGGATCATCTGTGAAGGTCTAAGCTACTGAGCTATTTTTTCTTTAATTTGACGCGTTGACGGAAAAGAATGATAGCATTAAACGGTTGACGCTTGACCCCGTTGAGACTCCTGTATCTGCCCCGTGACGTGACTATTTCTAAAGGTTTTCTAAAGAGCGCGCGGGACCAGTTCGGGTCATATGACCTGTATTTATCCCCGCGTGCGCTCCTAAGGAAACCTTTGGAAATAGTCACGTCACGGGGCACATTCGATCGGATTTTCTAAAGTGGTCCGAAAAACCGGACCCGCGCGCGTCCAAAAATATAGATAAAATGATCAAAAAGAGTCATATTATAAAATAGTTATTGACCGATATTTTGTCGGACTGCGATGGGAAAATATTTGGCTCTCATTCATTCTGTATGGTTCTCGCTGGTGCTTGGTCCGCGTACTGTCATAACCTCGAGCCAAATATTTCCCCGTCCTGCCCTCCCACTCAATAAATAAGTCCATAACATCAGCCTGCTATACACACGGTAGGATTTGGTAAAATATGGCGTTAGAGTGGTTTACGGCATCACGGCACTGCGCGGTCTGTTTCACATTCATATGAAATCGACACAGGGTGAAAAACGCATTGCGCATGCTCGGAAGTTTAAATGAAACCATTGGAGGTTTAGTAAACCTTGAAAGTTAAGGCTATCCGTGAAAAGGTAGCGCTTATTTTTTCCTAAAACATTGCTTTAGTTGTTCTGTTTTCCTGGTCAAATGATACACGAGAAATTCGCATAATACATGACAGTTGAATCTACGGTACTTTTATTTGTATACACAACGAAACACGAAACGCGTATACGAATTCTGCCGAATTTTCGAGCATGCGCAATGCGTTTTTCACACGTGTCTATGAAATCCACACTGTGACTATAAAGCACATTTCGTATGACCGTGAAAACGTCCGTGCAATAGCATGATATGTCGTGTCGTGTCTATAGGATCTGATTGGATAAGAGAACAGCCGCTTGACCAATGAGAAAGCACTGCACGGGACACGCACGTGGACTTTTTCATAGTGATATTAAATATCCTCTATTTGTGATTGTTCCACAAAACAAAGATCCTGACTAGTAAATTTTTCAGATAAAATTAAAGTTTTCACAGATTCCTTGGCTATGACACCCTAATTACGCTGTTGGTATTCATTTATTTGAATTCATATATAAAGGAAGCGGAATTGTTTGTGATTTTAACCATTGTAAGTTCTCTAAACATTACGTGTTGCCCGAAAACACACGAAGTGTATACTTTCAAAACTTTTTTGTTTTTCTCGGTCTTTGATACTCTCATCAGGTAGTCTGTATGACGAAAGACTAGCGGAATTGTTTTATAACACTACGCGTGTTTTTAAAACGTCCAAAGTGTTACTATGAAAACATTTTTGTTTTTGTCTTTTGCTATGATACTCTCATCAGGTGGTCGCTATTCAATTTAATGCATCTTTTAAAATGTGTGACGGAGGTTTCCATATTCTTCAAAACCTAGCATATAACTAACAAAATAAAAGATTAACAGCATAAATCTAAGTTGACGTGAATGCCATACTAAATTCATTCAAATCCGAGTCTCATGGGATTATGCTACTAAATTCTCGGGAAGTTAAGAACCGTAGCCCGAGCGCTGATTCATTGTGTTCACGAGTTAAAAATTTACCGAATTCCTGTTCAATTCGTTTTCCTTGATAATCTAAATTGTTTGGTGTTGATTGTCTTTATAAACAACAAATCCTTCACAATCAATGCTTTTATTGTTTTATTTTTCTCACTTCAACTTTTTGTTCAATTTTCTTGATTAAACAAAGTGTCAAAGTTTGCCCTGGTTTCCATAACAACGATCGTATCAATACAGAATGATCAATCCGTCGTACAAATTCATAAGTCGCTCCAGCAATGATGCCTTTAAACCAGTTGTAACTTAGCTCAGACACGCAATTAATTACTGCTCTGGGAATAACTTTATCAAGAACAAAAAGCAAATTACATGTGCTGGATTAGAAGTGAGTGTTTTGGATAAAGAAAATCAATTATTTGTGACAATGGTCGCGTTCTCGTTGAATGAAATTGAATCAACACTGGCACGTCACTAGTTGTACAGCGGCGACCATCTTGCGAGCATCAATACAGAAACTTCGTTAGTTTTACTAACGTATTGACAAATCTGACGCTATTATTTTTCTCTTTGTTTGTAGTAAGTCAAGTCTAATATCTTCTTACTCTGTAAACGTCGCTTGGAATTGAAGGTGAGGTAATTATATATACGAGAATGACCCTTTGAACGTCCTTGAAGGACAGCGACTTCAACGAATGTATCAATCTTCTCCATTCTCCCAAATTTGTTACTTCAACTGAAGATTTACTGTGGAAAATGACATATTATGTTCCAGTGCAATGGAGATTTCATTTTGGAAATCGAGCAAAACATCGATGGGAATGAATTTCTTACATTTTACTTGCAAAGATTCAGTACATTTTTAAATCTCCAAGCGGTTCATAAGCACTAGAAATTCAATCACATGGGGATTATACAAGGACTACAAGTCGATTGTAATTAATTATTGCGACGCTACGATTAGAAACTGTGTTTTTATTTTCCTTGTAAAATTCTTCACTTTGCAGTACCGCTTATTGTGTAATGTTAGTCTAAGTAAGGGTTTTGGCAAACTTGTTTTACGCTGTACAAAAATTGTGTACAAAAGCCTCTCACTTCTGCTGCCAAAATTAACATTCAAAGTTTACTGACAAATAGCCTAGAAACACATTTCGAAATTAGATTTCTCAAAGGCTCCATATGAAGTATTAAGATCAAAGTAAGACGGTTTGCGGTGAGTCCTAAATATAGGCTTTTAGCCGCACAAAAACGACAACATTGTGTATATTTGTAAGCGTTGGAAAAAATAAACGGTGAACAGGTGAAGTTGTCATATTAGACAATTAAAATTGATATGATATGGCAGCGACACTAAAAAGCTCACCAGCGAGAACCACTAAATAATGAATGGTCTTAAGTTCAAACTGAAATAAAAGTTTATTTTCGAAGCTGGTCCTTTAGAGGTGAACCAACGTCCAAGGCACGCAATGTTAAATATAAAACTCATATCTTCCGAATTCGATCGACAGGCGACAACTTTACGACAATGTGATTTTTCACTGTATATAAGTTGTCTACGTTTTCGATTTAACGCCAAGCCAATATTAAAGTTAAGTAAACTTGGGCTCTTTTCTTAGTTCTACTGTCATCACTAGTGTAAGGCTCCCTATAGTGATGCTATTCAATTTACAAAATAACTTAGCTTTGTAGAAAAAATATAAGTGATTTTTCCGTGCATCCTTTCGGTTTTCCCTTTTTAAACATGTTACTGCAGTTATCAGAGAAATAAGCCAATTTCACACAGTCATGGCCTAGCGAATATGTGAAAATGCCAGACTCTGTCATCAATAATTTTGGCATTGCTTTTGCTTGTGTTTAGCTTTCAAAAACATTTGATTGACGAATTAAGCATTTTTGACATTAATTGAAACAAAAATCTCATGTTCGGAAACGATTGATATTTCAAAAAACACTTCATATGTCTTTGCTATATATAGATTCCCCGAAGAAGGAAATTTTGAAAACGTAATTTGGCTAGTCTATGACAATTTTTAATCTTTTTTTATTTTTCGTCTTTCTTTAATTTCTTGGCTTGTCTTTCTTTATTCAAATTGCTTTCATCCGATCTTAAATTTTACATCCTTGGAAAAAGAAAATTAACCATATTGTTGTCGATTTTAAATTTTGAGGCAGTCATTTCTATCGATATATTTTCTTTCTTTTTCTTTTTTCCTCTTCTTTCAATCTGATTCTTTCTTCCCGGCCCATGTTTTTCTTATTTTCATATCGTAAATTGTTGTCAAATAAATTTTGATTCGTTTTGAATCAGTCCAATATCCGAGGTCCTCACTAATTACTTATGTTCAATATCTTGCTAGATTGTCATCGGGCAATATCGATCGTCCATACTTTGTAGCAAAATGTTTATCATATCAGTTTTCGCGTTTACTGCACTTATTTCAAAAGAAAACAATAATAAAACTACAGGACAACAACAAAAATGTAAACAGTGGAATATATAAATGTCGCTGGCCTTTTTTCTCGATGCTTTGTAGGAGCGGAAGGCTATCAAACACAAATTGTCTTTTTCAGCCAAATGAGCAATCGATTGACGTAAATTGACAGTTCCTTACAATAAATTAGAGATCTCCGATAAAACAAAAACATTGCTCATCAGCTAATAGTCAAGGATGACAACTTTTAACGACATTAGGCACATCCTAAGTAAAAATACATTTAATGAGATTTCTCAGGATTTGGTGGTTAATACTGGGTTATTTATAGTTATCAATTCCTGCACCTGTCAGCTTCTTTAATATCTTCAAATTGCAAGTTTTGTTTTTCTTCGTTGAGCGGTGGAAATAGGTAAGAAAAGGGTGCAATTGATAGGAAGTATGTGGGATATTAGTTTGGTATTTTCTAGTCTGGAAACAGCAAATTGAGTTAGAGGGCTTCTCGATAGCTCGGTTAGCTGGCGCCAGCTCTAACTGAGTTTGAGTTTTGCACTGGGCACAGAACCAAAGTGGAAGCGTTTCATGTTGAGCTGTTGCATCACAAAGACAAACATGGGAACGTGGTTCAATGAAATATCCAACGTGAGTTGTTGCATTGTTTTTTTTTGTTTTTTTTGTTTTTTGCTTTCTTTTATTTTCTGACATTGTTTTCTTAGTGGTATTCCTCATGTGCGTCCAATTGCATATTTTGAAAGACAATGGGAGAGGAAAAAAATTAAAATGAAGTAGGAAAAATGAGAAAGAGAGAAAAAGAAAGAAAACGGAAAGGATGTAGGAAAAAAAGAAAGAAAGAAAGAAAGAAGAAGAAGAAGAAGAAGAAGAAAAAAGAAAGAGTGAACGAATGAAAGAAAAGCAACGGATATTTACTCGAAAAATGTAAAACTTCTTTTCTGAGACTTCGTCGTCATCCGAAAGCTATTAGCACATTTATTTTATGAACCGAGATTTCATTTCTACCATTTCTATCATTTCTTTCATTTCTATCATTTCTACTATTCAACTCTACGAGAAAGATTAGTCAGAGTCGTGTGTGGTAAAAAAAATCACTCACATCAAAACGAGGTGTCGTCAGTGTTAATTGCCCTTTGTTTCATGGCTTCCCTTTAATTTACTCAGAACTCAAAGCCCTGAAAATTGATTTGCTCAAAATCTGATGTCATCCGATGGCAAATAATATTTGTCATTGTTATTCTATACACGTCTTTGATGTGTTTTGGCTTTGTATTCTTAATGTTGAGGAGACTGTAATAACCTTAATCTCAAAAGAGGCTTTTTATTTTAAGTTGAACCGCCTGAACAGTTCTAACAGCTTGTGGAGGCACATAAAAACACATTTCTGCGTTTTATGGTATATAAACCTTGTAGAAGTTATACGTTTAATTGACAGAAGACCCCAGCCAATTTGTGTATTTTGAAAAACAAGATTAGAATCGCTGGTTTGTTTGAGTTTTCTTAAGCAAATATGCCAGAACTTTAGAGTTTAATCTACAATTGATTTTCATTGGTTTTCGACTTCCTATTCCATGTTTTGTGAAAGCGTTTGGGTTATTTACTGTCATTCATTAACCTTGAAATCGAAGGTTTGTTCATTCTCTTGATTGCACGCCTTAAAATCAGTCAACTCGTTTTACTGCACGTGATGTGAGGAACTTGTAATTTCAGGCGAGAGCGAGAAATAGCTAGGAGCGGCCCTGTTTGGATATCGTTCGTTGAAAAATCTTGTAAAATTCCGCGATATCGCACATCAGGTTCGTTTCAGACGCTGTAAAATACCGCGATATCACTGACACATAACGGTAATTTCACGCGCTGTAAAATATCGCAATACACGCATAACGATTGTTTCACGCGCTGTAGAATATCGCGATACACTCATCACGCTCAAAATTCGCGCTCTAAAATACCGCGATATCACGCATTATGTCATTTTTAAAACACGATCACGTTTTCACGAACTACTCAGTCAGCGTCCCTCTAAGTTTAAGGCAAATCATTTTCCCTTGGGCAAATACAGTCAGCTCGATGGTTATCTCAAACTCCTATATCTTTCCAACAACTTTCCTCTGCCCTTCAAATTAACGGAGTTCTAGCTTATTAACTGAGACATCTGTCCACTTAAATCAACAAAATACTTAACGTCATTCAGCTAACATTCTGGTGTTTTATCTCCGCAGATCGAAATGGCCGACACGAGCGCTCCTCATGTCACTAGAGTTCGTCTTTACCGCAATGGAGACCCAAACTTCATTGGAAAACTAATCGTGGTGAATCCTCGTTATTATCGTAATTTCGAGTCGTTTTTAGATACAGCTACTTGGACTACACAGTCTACTAGTGCAGTGACAAGGATTTGTACCCCTAAAGGACGACACAATATTGACAGCGTCGACAAACTTGCAAATGGAGGAAATTATGTTGCGGTTGGACGTGCAGAGCGTTTTAAGAAACTAAAATACGGCGAGGCAAAGTTTAAGAATGTTACAACACGATTGCCGCCGGTTTGGAGAAGTCATTTGCCGTCGTCTGGGAGATTTCGTAAGGTTTACGAAGGAGAAAAACAGGCGTTGAAGCGGATTTATGTTTATCGAAATGGCGATAATAAAACTCCAGCAAGAATGATCTTACTCAAGAAACGAACTCTAACTGACATGGAACTTGTACTAGCGACGTTACAGGAGAGTAACTTAAACTTTGATTTTGCAATCTCGAAGTTGTTTACATTAAATGGTAAACAAATTTACACTTGTGACGAGATCGTGCATGATGGCAAGTATGTAGCTTTGGAAAGAGGTAGTCGATTTAAGCCTATAAACTACGAGGGCGTTGGCTATATTAGCCCAAGAAACGCCGTTACTTATACCATCCCTACGGCTCGCAGTAATCAATCGAAAGTGAGTTATTCACCGAGAAAGATTCCTCATCCTCCTTTAACGCAGAAACCAGCGCTAGCAAAACCTAAGAAAGCTAAACAGACTGAAATAAAGCGCGAGGAAAAAATTGTGGTTAATTACTCGCTTCCTCAGCAAGAATCGATTTTAAGCTCTTTTGATGATGACAAAAGAGAAAGCTTTTCTCATGTAAGCTTATCAGTCACACCGCCAACACTTGACGAATCACCGGATTTTACTTTATCAGAGAATATTGGACAAGGAAAGGAAACATCAAAGGAAGCCGTCGAGAAGGATACCTTTCCCCAAGTAGCTATTCCCAATGACCTAGATGAGCTTCCAGAACAACAGAAAGAGTCGATAGGACTTAAACTTTACAATGCAAGCGGGATGCAACGAGAATGGGGAGACATGGTGGTTGAGAATAAAGATACTTTGACAGAGAAATTGCTCGATGATGTTCCGGCCGAGGAAATAGTTGATGAAGACATTACGGAAAGTGTCGAAGATAAAGAAGAAAATGTGACCATAACAGAAACAATAATCGACACAGTAAAAGACAAACTAGTCGATGAAAGTCCAGATGAAAAAACAGTTAACGAAGCTGTTATGGAAAGTATCGAAGATGTGACGGCAAGTACCGAAGATGTGACGGAAAGTACCGAAGATGTTACGAAAAGTACCGAAGATGCTAGAGACGACACGAAAGGACAGGAAGAAAACGAGACTAAAGGCAGGGAAAGCGTCGAGGAAGTTATAGAACTAGACGACAACAAAAACGATGATGAAAAAAATAATGAATCAAATGAAAAAGAGATGAAAAATGAAAAAGAAAAAAGTGACAAAGAAGAGGAAGAAGACAAGGAAAATATCACCTCTCTAGAAGAACCAGCTCTTCAGATTGATGGCCAGCGATCAAAAAGTGAAGAGCCCGAGCAAGAAAGCCGAGATGAAGAATCAGAAGATGAGGACGACAAAGATAAAGAGGATGCAGCTGAAAGTCCACAGCAATCTAGACGCAGTAGTCAGGACATGAACAGTGAGGATGAGGTCAGGTCTGAAGACGAGCAAGAAGAGAACGATGATGATGATGATAAAGATGATACCGATGACAAGGATGACGAAAAGAGTGACGAGGAAAATGATCAGAGTGCAAACGATGCAACTGATGATGCAACAGATGATAAAAACGACGAATCAAATGATGACAATCCATCAAACACTGAGCCGTCGAGTGATAAAGAAGACAGCGCCGAAGAAGCCGATGAACCAGCTACCAAGGAGAACAAGACCAACAAAAAAGTCGAGGAGCAAAGAGCAGACCCTGAAGTAGCCAAAAAGAAAGAGATAAAACAAAACAATGAGAAAGTTAAGCGAAAGCAGAAGAGGATTGATAACAAAGCTTAATAAGTTTGAGTTTAGATGGAATTCTAAACTGTGTACTGACATGAAATACTATAATTGCATAGTTGATGATATAGTTTATATTACAAAGGGAATTCATGTGCAATTGCAGTGTTTTTGTCAAAGAAGTATATAGTTAAGACAGGATTTATCTATATATATGTATGTATATAAACTGTCTAAAGACCATTCTATAACATGTATTGAACAACACATATACAAAACCGTACTCCCAAAACGTGAAGATAGCTATACATATCGCATTTCTAATCAATCAAAAACTTTCATTAATCGTGTATTCATCCAGAAAAATGAATAACTAAATTCCACATATTTTGGTATATATTATGACAGAGACTTTTGATAAAGGAAGAGAATCATCTCAGGTGGAATCATATGTAATTGTTCTTATATTCGTGAGCCGTCCAGCGATTCATTTTGTGCGTACAGTATATTTCTGTGAAAAAGAAGAAGAGGAATAAAAACGCCTGCCTCGCACGTACAGTTACAGGTATAAGTTTTTTACAGTTGAAAAATCTAAAACTACAAGTGATGAGCAGATTTAGATATTGCAGTGTTATACACTGAATAGAGAAGATTTCGTATGAGTGTGAAACGGACCGCGCCATGCCGTGCTGTGACCGTGTCAGTGCCGTGTTGTCTATAAAAACATTCGAAATTCTTGTCGTAACCGTGCCGTGACCGTGCGGTGCCGTTTTCACACTCATACGAAATCTGCTCTATTGCGCGCAACGATGTGCGTGGAGTCTTACCTCTAAAGTCTTTTGATACCTGTAAGTTGCTGCGCAAATTACAGAAGTTGCCAGACCGAAAGAATGCAACTTCTATCTACCATTTGAGCGCTACATTTAATGGTGTTTTGCATTCCTCTTCTACATGTGCAATGGGGGAACATCCGTAGGGAGGTAGAACGACGCAAAATGTACACATATATCTAAAAGGCAGGGAGCCACATACAGATCTTTTTGAATATTTAGTTATAGTTTGTATATTTCAGAGGAAAATGTTTGACAGGAATACAGAAACAAATAACATAAAAAGATAGCAGCTAGGAAGAAATGCTTATGAACACATTTTTTAACATGAGCAAACTGTAGACAGGTAATGTGTTCTTATAGTGATCTTTGATTTCATAATGATTGTAAATCCAAAAAGGTTATTATTTTATTAAAATAAAACTATTACATTTTGGAGCTGTTTTTCAATTAGTGATCTTTGGGAATCATATATACACCTATTTCAAAAAAGATTGTCGTGCGAGCTCACGCGACTAGGCCGTAAAGGAGTATGGGTAATTGCAGAACTTCACTCGCTGTTCAGCTTTGGTCTTGATTTCAGCATCAGCAAATGAAATTCTTTGGTGTATAAGGTGAGGGCAAGCTAGATTTGAATTGTCATTTGGATATTTGTGTGATTTTATAACGTTATCAAGTTCTTCCCGTGATTCCTTTCAGGCAAGTCGCGTAGGCTTGAGGTTTTTTGTCAGACGTCTATTGAAATAGGTGTATATAGCTCTAGTGCAATTATTGCAATTGTGGTGCAATTTTAAAGTTGTTCAGCGTATAAATGATCCAAAGTAAGAGTGCATAAATACAAAACATTGCATTCGTGAGCGTCAGAAAATTCAGAAATAATGGTTAAAAACAGTTGCACAAGCTAGTGCAAGAACAAAAATACAGCAGAGTTAAAAGTGCACCACATATATAGTATAATAATTGTGATACGTGAATTTGGTAAATGGAAAAATAAAGTTAAAAAGAATGTAAAAGATGAAGGGATGAACTGATTGACAGAGATTAGAAGATTACCGGAATAGTGTCTTACGCAGCCGCAGTCGTCACGCAAAGCACGCGTTGCGTGACGACAAACTGTGGCAGCGCGGGAAACTAATGATTAGTAAGGATTACAGGGATTATTATTAAAGACCTTAAAAGCACTGAAAATTAAGAGATTAAGGTCCATCCTATAGAAAATATCAAAATAAATGATGCTAGGTAATCTAAAGCAAAGGGAAACCTCTGAGAAAGTGAGGCGAGAAACAGTGCAAGGTTGTAGTAAAGTGAGGGTTTTTTCGGCCTTCTTCTGCTTTAGAGCTTCGACAATTTCTTCAGTTCTCGTCTTTGAGTGAAGTTGGCAAAATAAACACAAAGGAACAAAATTGGATGAATGAAATATTACGACAGCAAAGAAGGCTAGACTGGAAACAAAAACCGATACTTTTCCGCTCGTCGAAGTCTTCCTCTTGATACTCCGATAGGCGAGCGGCAAAGTAGCGCGGCTAAGAAAAAGGCACGAAGACAAACAAGCTAAAGACTTATGTATTTATTTATTGGAATCGCATGATGTGAATAGCATTTGGGATTTAGAATATAATCCGTTAATTAACGTTCTGTCAACAACGATAAACCTCTAATAACGATCATTTAATAATGACAGCAATTTATAGGTCCTTTGTTGTTAGCTGTTGTTAGGGTGATGCGGGCTATTTTTGCACATATTCGGACATTCCTTTTTTGCACTCCGAGATAGTAAATACTTAAGTGAAGAACTTCAAGGATGGGGTAATTATCAGCTTATACGTAGATAATTGGTGTGCAACAACGTTTGCTCGAGTAAATAATCCAATAGTTACGCTTAGTGAAGAAACAGTGGCGAAACTGACGAGATAATAATAATCAGAGGTTAAACTGAAGCAATGATTAAATTGGTTTTTAAAGCAATGATTGAATAGATTTTAGAAGAAATCATTTTCATGATTGGATGCCATTAGAAGTGTTACAAGTGGCACCCTTGTAAGTGACCAAGTTTGGACGCAAAGCTAACAAATTAATGGGTTGGAAATAAACGATCATTCAAAAGGAATTCTCAGACGAAGTACCAACAAGTGCTTTCTATTTCTGTTTCCCTTTGAGACAGCCACCAAGGAATATTCAAGCAATTACCATCATTAAATAACTGGAGCAAAATCAATTTCACATAACGAATAAACTTTATTTTCACAATTCACAATCTTCCTTCATAGTCACCCCCTTTGAACAAAAAGAATCGATACTTCTTAGTATTTTTATTTGATCATAAGATATAATTTTATGAAAATAAAGACGACGTTTCGATGTTAATTGCACAACGCCACAGTATCAAGAGTCTGAAAACTGAAAAGCGGTCTAAATATATCCGAATAATAATATTTAGGTCGCTTTTCATTTTTCATTGACTTGATAATGACTTGGAAACGAGGAAACGCCGTCCTCATTTTATTTTTTATCCGTCTCATATCTAATCGCAGAGTTCTATCATCAAATGTATAAAACAAGAAACTTCTTATTCATCTTCTATTTTTATACGGGAAATAAAATAGGCTATAATATCCTCTAGAAAGAGGGTGAGAAATATCACACAGAAGATGGATTTTTGCACAAATTAAAACCGCTTGAGAACCTGTTTTGGATAAACGGACCGAATAGAATGCGGTTTTGGAGTAGAAACGATAGCTAATGAGATAACAGAATCCTAAGTGTCCTGCTGAATATTATCTAACCACCAAGATTAGCAACTATTTGTGTTCCTTGGTAACTGATCGAAACAATAAGCAGAACCTGATGTAAAATAAGTACAAAATCAAGTAAAATGGTACATGGGTTCAAGGATTTGGGCGCTGAAGATAACATGTTTCTTGAGACAAAACGAGAGGGGATGAGTCGCGATAACTTTCCGACAACTTTCACGAAGGAAAAATTTTATCTGCAGCGACCGTCGAGACTACACGAGGTTAGAGAAAGCAGTGAAAAAGCTTGAAAGGAGAAAAATCAAGAATTTAGAGAAATACGATGCGGAAATAAAAGATTGGAAGGAAATTTGTAAGCAGTTTGAACTGGAAAAAGGAGGTAAATTATTGACGTTCATCTTTAAATGATGATCTATTTTATGCAAAGTATCATACTAAAGTTTAGTTTTGTATTAAGGGTTAGATAAAATCACTCAATCATCATCATCATAAACTTCATTAAATCGGTTTCCATGATATTGTTATCAATATTGTTATCGTGGGAATCATTAAAGATTGTATATGTCGTTCCAGTTATAGCTGGCTCTCATGCAGCTCGCCTCTCCCGGTGGCAATCAATGCGTAGGCCAATAGCTTTTTCAGCAGGCTTGTCTCCATTGTCATACCAAAAAATCACGCATGAGCCGATCGTTGTGCGCGTAAGACGCGCGAAAGTGTGTGTTGGAACTTTGTGTTTTTGTCTCTTAGAATTAGGTTATGTTAGCAGAGGATCGATTCCAAAAAATGGGAACGGATAGGCTTTTCGTTTACTCAGGCCCTGGTACTTTGTAAAGTGCCTGTCATGTATGTGGCTGTTACGTTATTCATGGCTATATCATCATCATCATCATCATCATCATCATCATCAAAGCCTTCATTGCCACATTGCATCAAATGCAAGTGGAAATCTGGCTTTATCACCACTATCATCATTATCAGTCATCCAAAATCATCATCATCAATTGAACGTGATCACCACCATCTATCGTCAATTAATTTGTGTAGCAAAACAATGCAAGAACTGATTGACGAAAAGAACCTCACTAAGAGTCAGAACTCGCAAAATTTAGTAAACTCTATCAATTTCAGTATATCCGGTAAAGTAAAACTCATTCACTGTCCTTGTTTCTAGGATTAAAACCATTCGAAAGTCTCATCACTGGCAATAAAAACATCAAATCGTCAATCACAGCTCGACAAGAGAATCTACTAAAAAGCATTAGACGTTCACTCGCACCTCGCACAGCACGTGAAGCATCCAACAGACCCGTACTCAACTATGAACTCATCTCGAAACCACCTGCTGTTCCTTACAGAATTAAACTTGAACTTCTAAGACGCGAAGAAGCCAGATTAAAAGAGGTAAATTTGCAGTAAGCAGACTACAAGGGACAATGACTTATATCTCTATAGGAGAAGGTAGTAGCACCCTTTGAGGAAGAGCCACTTACCTTAACCCCATTTAATACGTTTACAGCGGGAGATCTCAGTATACGGAAGGGTTTCCGTTTCTTGTGACTTCACAACGATTTTCTTTTGAAAGTATTCGTTGAACCCAACCCTAATGGAAGAGGCACTGCCTCACACCTAAGGATTTTGCATAAAAATGGGGTAACCCTAGCGTCCTCCGCAGGCGTCTCTTTGTGATCCCAGAATGTCGGGCTTCCTGTGTTGTTGTTGATAGAACACAGGAAGCCCAATACCCAAAAGAGAGATAAGAGAGAGATGCTTGCGGGGGAGGCTAGGTAACCCTATAGCGCTCCTCACGTTGACGTAAGCCTTTATCATTCATGTGCCAACCAGAGAGTGATTGGCTATTTTTTCAAAGGAACTTGTGAAATGTTATTGTGAAAATGGTTGGCACATTAGCATTACAATTCCTTTGTTAGTAAACAGTGACAAGCGCTATAGCATTAAATTATGTTTTGTTTTCTCTGGGGTGATAAGAACAATCAGGTACTCCTAGTGCTAGGGTTAGTACTAGCATAACTATTTTCAAATTAAAGTATACACCGAGTATTGACGTTGAATATTGTTCGCAATAGTTTCAAAATATATCATTCAGAATTATTGCTTTCTTGTCCAGGATTACTGGAACCAGGAACCACCAGAGACAAGAAAGTTTGTGGAGAATAAAGTCTACCTGGACGACGCTGTTGCCATGTATGCGAAATTTAGAAAAGAAGCCATAGGAAAAGAAATGGAACACGGGTAGGTCGTGTGCATACCTCTGATATAACGCGCGCTCTGATTGGCCAAATGACGTTTGGCACGTTCATTATGAGAGAACATTGCACGCCACGCACACATTTTTGAACTTTTTGTGTAACTTTTACTTACCAAATCACAGGGTCCTTTTTTCTCTAGCTAGTTAAGCAGATGTTTGATACTAAATACCAATTGTCGACATTGTACGAGAGAGCGAGTTAATTCTGCATGTTTTAGTGAGAGCCAATGGGCAAGTGACATTCACCATTTGAATGGCTTTCTACAGTTAAGCCAATCAGGAACTGAAGTCAAATTCAAAAGAGCAAATAGGCGCTCATCCGTCAATGGCGAGGACTCCTGAATGAAAATGTTATTTAGAGTATTATATGGAAAATTTACATTTGGAAGCTCCAACTGTATCTATAGTAAGGAATCTTTAGCGTTATTGAAACTCACGAAATGGCTGACAAGTAAAATAACCTAGTATAATGTAGGTAGTACGTGTAGTATGTGTCTAGAGGCCTAACCGAAGCCTCACGTAACAGCGAGGTAACATTTGTTGGGCATTCGTTGTAATACAAATATTTTTCTGTTCTTTTATAGAAATCACGTGACGTCAATTTATAATAAACAACAGAACGAAAGCAGAGAGGCCAAACGTATTCCTGTAATGAGCAAACCCAGTGAACTAGGGACGAAGACTAAAGTAAATGTACTACCACAGAGTGGACCTCAACAAAGTATGAGAATGAATGAACGTGACTTCTCATTTACCTGCCTTGGATTCAACAAGACCTGGAGATCAGACAAAACCGGGAAACAAGACAGTCATTTCTAATAAAACTCCAACAACAAAATTGAGAAAGAAAGTCAGGGACGACAAAGAAGTTTCCAATACTACGAAAGTTGGTCAACTTGAAGCTATTGAGGAAGATCTCAAGGGCAATGGAATTAAGTCACAAATTGAAGAATCCTTTTCAAATACCATTGAACATCCATACAGATCAAGCTCATCTGAGCTGCATGAGACTGCCAAGAGAGGAATCGTTCTTGGGTTACATCGATGATAAAGACGAATTAGTCTTTGCCACGCCTAGGGAGCTCTCTAGGACTACCGAGGAGACACCGAAGTGGCTCTGTTGCATTCGCGATTGATGAAACAAAGATTGGGGTTGACAAAAATAGGTCATTAACAGAAAGTGAGTTAGGTTCTGCTAGGTTCTACAAAACACGACGAAGTCGCTCTATTGCATATTTGCAATCGAAAGAAGCCAAACCTGACGAGGATAAAGTCCAAAATGAAGGAGCAGAAAGCATGGCGGCGAACGATATCACGGCAATTCCCAGGGCTAAGAGGCAGCGCAGCCGATCAATTGCATTTTTATGGAAAAAGAAGGAAGTCTTCTTCGACTTGGCTCAAGAACTGGCAGTCTTCCTGTCCTGAAATCATCGAGAAGAAATTCAACAAGTTCAACAACGATATTGGAAGATAACAGCAACACGGAAAATGTTGACAAACAAGCAGAAAATCAAAGCTCATCGCGTAGAAGCTCCGTTACTCATTCCAAACGCCTTGATTCTGAATCTACTAGTGGCCTAAGTACAGACAAACTACAAGAAATCATCAGAGACAAGATCATTGGTCAGTTCACGGATGTTCAGAGGAGGCAAAGTATCTCGTCCAATCAGAAGACGTCGATTCTAAAAAGCTATGTGCGCATGCTCCAAAGTGAGCTCAAAATGGACGAAGTTCCTGAAAGTGACTCCCCAGATTTTAGCAAGACACCATTCATGCGCAGTACGATAGAAAAGGTTGACGAGCAAGACGATGATGAAAATGACAGTTCAAGAGAACCGACGCACCCTTCTTCTTTATGGAAAAGTCATCTTCAGTTCGGTAGTTTCCAGTCCACCATCAACTACTCGGACATCGAGGAGGAAAACGTTTTAAATTCAAAAGCAAGACGACGTCTTAGTGCAACGTTTTTTGACGCAGCGGGGATGATAACAAGAAAAGAGAAAGCGTCAGGGCTTGCGAAACTAAGAAAGAAACGCAAAAATTCTGTGTATAAATTGGACGAAGAAAACGAGGAAACAGAGAATAATCAAGACATGGAATGATCATACATCTAATGAACCTCCCCCACCCCTCCCCCATTCTCCTCTCAGGTGAAAAGTTTCATTCCACAGGGGGATCAGTAGTTAAAAGCTGTGCACAAGCTTTTGCATGGCAAACCAGAATTAATGCGATGCTTGCATGAGAAAACGAAGAGGGGCCAGGAAGCACGCCAGACCGAATCTTGTTTCTTCTTTTGATCGTGTTCCCTGTTGTATGCGCACCATTTTTAAATCTTTAATCAAACGGTTTTCTCCTGTAGCGTATCCGGCCCTTGATTCAGCGGGTAACGAGCTCGGACTTGGACACTCGTGACCTGCGCCTACGATAAGCTACAGTGGAATTGAAAACCGCTTAAAGAATTCAAAGTGGCAGACGTAACACTGGCTTGGTCCCTTGTAGGAGAAAGGGGAGGAAGAATTAACAAGTTTCGTATGCTGCAGTTTCTTACCGTACTCTCTACCTTTCAGTCACAGTTCTTGGAAGGGCGCACGACATTTAGTACAGCTTAGAAATAGTAGACGCTTTCCGTATTTTGTTCATAGGAGCACTTGTATCAAAATCAATGAAAATTGAAAATGACTTGAAACTTAGCTAAACCTATCTATACAGGCCCAAAAAATGACAATGAAGCAAATTCCCTTCACATCCAAAAGAGAAGTGATAGAAATTGTCGAGATATTTAGCATTTAAATTGTGAGTAAATGACGTCGTTTACTCAACCCTATCGTTCTTTTAGGTTGTCAACCAAAATTTCGTCTGTGATAATAAAGCCTTATGTAGATTTTTGAGCAGGAGTAGCTAGTTATTTAGCTATATTCATTTTCATTCATTTGCAAATGAAGTAAGTGTTTCCAATTTTCACACCGCTTTTCATCCAAGTGGGCCTTAAGAATATTTGGACGTAAAGGGTATCCACGAAATTGTTCCAAAGTGTCCATATCATGCAGGTTATGCACAATGAAAGAAACACGTTTTCTTGTGTGTTTTGTAAAATGATGCGATGAAGAGAGACCTAATTCCATAGCACGTGTAGCATGTTTTTTAGACGAAATCCATGCATGGGTCAAGCTGATGAAGGATAAATATAAACGTACTTTCAAAACCTCCTCCTTCGAGCTTCACAGACATCTCTGTGTAACCCATTTAGTAGAGGCACGACGCTAGACTCACCTTAAAGTTGTTAGGATTTTAAGTGCTGTGTACGGCGTGTTAAGTGTTTAAGTACGGTCGTCTGAAACGTTCACCTCGATGGAAATAGCACTCAGGGTGTTTTCCATTTAGTGGAACCAACCGGCCAGAACGGCCTGATTTCTTAGGACTGATTCCAGCCAGAACTAGGATTGACATGTACCATATTCTGGTCGGTTGGTTCCACTAATTAAATGGAAAACACCCTTAGTATCCGATTATTACCAGAAACTACCGGTGGGTTTATGCCGCTTTGTTTTTAGCTATTTTTACATTAACCCTTTCAAAATCATCGAATCTAGAAGTTGAGACCAAAGTGGCTCCCGGGTCCACTAGCAATAATTGGATTTTCATGTGTTTTATCTTATAAATGCGATGCATAATCGCGTCTGGAATATCAAAACTTTGTCAGTCATCGTTAGTATCAAAAGACCACGTCCATGCGCTTCTTCTTAAAAAATCATCTCATCAACAGATTTCCAAATGATTACTTCGGTCTTAACTTCTATATTTTTAGTGGGTCAACGTTTATACAAATATCTATAGAAATGTAGCTTAACAAATAGAACATCTTGGAAAAAGATGTTCTATTTGTTTTATTATGTATTTTGAAGTGAATATTCAAGGGAAAAAGATTTTCTCCGTACAAAAATTCAAAAGGAGCGCGCGCGCGGTCGAGCTCGCGCTGCCGACAACAAAACTGTGCTCTGTTCTCTGATAAAGCACAGCTTTCAGCCAATCAGAGCGCGCGTATCGACAAGGGTATATAATACAATGAAATACAAGTCTCGAGAATGAATCACCTTTTCATTTATTCCATGTGTGCGCGCATCTGTTGTGCTTACAAACACTTATAAAACATAGTTGATATATATGATGTACAAATATTAATATATCAATATGTATATACATAACCCAGACAGTAACTTTATATAAAAATACACTCGTCGATATTTAAATATACACGATATTAGAACCGGTGGGTCCTTCATGAGGTCCAAGTCCTCTTGAATACATAAACGTACGTGAATCAGAATGCGGTCTTCTCTTGTTTTCGTCAAGACTTCTGGAAGACACTGATGGGGTGCGCCCACGACGTGATGGGCTCTTGTCCACGGCTGGCCTCGCCCAGCAGAACTTTCCACTAGTTTTAAACAAGTACATTATTAGAACTGTAGCAACTAGAATTGCTAATAAGCTGAAAATAATAAGCCATTTAACAAACGTGGAGAGTTCTCCTGAACTATCGCTGGTCGTATCATCATTGGATCCAATTCCTCCATGGTGTGTTGGAGGAACACAGTGCCTGGATTTTTCGTCGACTTGATCTTCTTCGTTACAAAGCCGAACACATTCTCCCGTTTCACAGTGACAATATTGAGAACAGTTAACACAAGACTTAGAGAATGTTGTTGGGCAGGCTTTTTTACACTGCGCCTTACATGTTTTCTGTTCGAAAGTTGAAATCTTGGGTTTGGCTTGCTGGCATGTTCCGTAAAATCTCAGCGACCAACGTTTGAGTACACCCTCGTTGTCAAAGTTAGCGTGGTCGGTAACTTTTAAAGTCCAGATACCTTTTGGATTCTCATCCCAGGAGAACACAGTCATGAACGGCCAGTTTTGGAACCCATCACCCGAGTAATCTTTATCACGGGGTTTGAGGAGCTCAGATGTGGTACCTGACGGTGATGTTAGGTTGATACTGAGATGCCCACGTCTAGGATGAGTCAGTGTAATATAAACCCTGACATGTTCTAGACGGGTAACACAGTTAGCTTTCTTCATACAACCATTGGTGTACAACGACGATGTGTAAGAACCCCTTTTAGGGATCACATGATCATCGCCAGAGCCAAGTTCACGACAGACGTGCTGTAAATCTGCTGTTCTCCATTTACGATTTTGTGCTAAATTAACTAAAGCAGCCGAATCCAGCACACCAAAACCATACTTGTTATTGACATGGTGTCCAGCACCGTTCACCTGCCACTCGGGGTCTTGCGGGTCGGTCTTTTTGGATGTATTTACGATCAAGTGTTGAAGATCTCGCCAGGAAAGTTTGGGATTGGCCTCGAGAACCAGGGCAAATATTCCTGAAGAATATGGAGACGAGTGTTACAAGCCTATCCAATACCGTGTATATAAACTCTATATGTTACGTTTGGGTTATGTATAGAATTCAGAATTAATGTTATTTGTAACAAAAAGCAATTGTAAGCACAACATTCTACGAGCCCCAGCACAACAGATTTTACCAAGAGGCCCTCTTTTGGCAACAGATCACAAACGCACCAGGGAATGTAATTTATGGAAAAGATGGGCACTTCGTGCAACAGATCCCTCCCTTAATAAATGAGGACTTCAGATACAGCATTCCTTAATGGACACTTTCCCTGAATTTAACAATCAAGATACAAAAGTCCTTCTATATCAGCTTTCCTCACCTTCGAATTGTACTGTACAACCACATATACAAAAACAATCTTGCCGTCTTTATTCCGTGCAATTAATATACAAATCATTTTATATCACAATTATTAATTGGAAATTTAATTTTTGAGATAAATCAGTTGTGCATATTTCTAACATGGTGAATTTTCAACTCTTCGAGCAGAGCCTCTTCAGTTGGAGCGGAGCGCGTCAGTGACGTCACAACTCAGACAAACCAAACTTTTCATCTCCAAGTCATTTTGGCAGTTTTGTTAATGACCATTTTTAAGAAGCAGTATTTTCATGATTAAATGTATGTTTCTAGGTGTTTCCTTTCAGTACGATTACAGTTTCATTGTCTTTTACGATTACAGTTTCTTTGTCTGAGTCATGCATCTTTTACGCGAGCTATTTTTAGAACCGACTCCTTGCGCTATTCACTCCCAGAATGGTAGACAAAAAAGAATCTGCTCGAAGAGCTGATCTACAACCCTTGTAGGGCTAAATAAGTTGTATTCTCACAACAGTTTTGTTTATATTACATGAAGAGTTCATTCTGGTATATAAGTGGTGTGTACAAAATTTAAAGCAAAAGAGACAAATGAAGACTTGGGCTTTCTGATGAAATCAAATAATTCAAAGTCCATCTTAAGTCCAATTTGCTCTGATAACAGGTAAGGATTTCGCATGCAGCCATGTTGAATGATAATCGTGCCTTCACATAATACGAAGTCAAGGGGAGCAGCTGGCGTGAAGGTGGAGAGGAAACTCTCTTACAAAGGGACCACGTCTCTGACGCAAAGCCGAACATGTCGAAATGCTAAAGGATGCAGTTTGTACGATTTTGCGTAAGTTTCAGGGTTGTACACACGGTGCAATTCTGTTCCACACAATGTTGCAAGAAAAGCTCCATGTTGTTTGGGCCTTCAGTCATAGCTAATGAAATTAGTGTGTTGTTATTATGAATGACGTAACCTTTGGCTTTTGTGACCCAGCCTCACTTCCATAACCAAAGGCTTGGATATTTTTCAACGTGGCTGAAATCATGCGAAATCTTTACACATCAAGAGACCATAATACTAAGAGAGCGAAGCTCAGTATTGATGTCTGTGCCATGTTCGTGGCGGCTAAGGCTATTTTTAGTAGCTTCGTCATCGCGCGCGCAAGGCTCTTAAACAATAGAATTCAAACGGTCCCGTCCGCGCGCACGTCAAAAATCAAATTCTATTGGTGGAGGGACTTGCGCGCGCGATGGCGAAGTTACTAAAAATAGCCTTAGCCGCCACGAACATGGCACAGACATCAAACCTGAGCTTCGCTCTCTTAGTATTATGGTCTCTTGTACACATTCAAGATTCAGTTCATAAAAAATTCCAGCTTGGGTATTATAATTATAATTATTATATAGTAAGTCAAAACTTTGTAGAAAATGTTTATAAATATGGCGAGTTAAGTTGAAATTAAGCTTGTGAAACGAAAACGACGAAGTGAAATTCCGAAACGATTTTCAAAACAATAAACACTTGTTGCAAACCCACTGTCTAGAAACAGTCTTTTCAGTCAAATTGCCGCCTACTCAAAACCCCGCCCTGATTCAGCTGTGTATTTTCTGGCATCCCGAGAGTTCGAAATATTGTGGTTCTACTTTAACTTCTGTGCCTATGATTTAGACAGATAATTGAAATAGTTCAGTGCTTTTCGTGTAGTAAAAATATATACAAAAAGATGAATTTTGAGCCCATAAAATGGCTTATTCCGACACTATTAATCTGATATGGATAATTACTTAGTGGTATCTCAAGAGTCCATTTAGAGGAACCAGCCGGCCGAACGGCTAGCTCTAAATGGTGTTTAGCATTAGTCGGAACCGGTCCTAAAAGATGAGGTGTAGTTGCGCTAAATGGAAAATACCAATAGCTTTAACGACCGGAAAAAATCCAGAACAACTTAAGAGGTCGTGATAAAAATCACTTGTTCTTATAGAATTGAGAGAATTAGAGCTATATTTGAGTATCTTTTGGATCAGCGATCTCTTACGATGTCAGGATTTTAAGATGCTAAACCGTTTTAACTGATTACAGTTGTATGGACGTGAGTGTTATGAATGATTATGCATTGTCCCTACATTCAATCTAGTCACGCGAGATTTTAGTCAAGATACCCTGAATACACTGTAGCTAGGTGTGACTCGATTTCTGTAATGTCTAACGTTTAACTTAAAACCTAGCACGACCTAGTGTAAACTACAGTGATGAATTTTGAACAGTCTAAAGTTCTCACTGCTCTGGGACGAAAATTGTCAAGGCAAGGCCAATTTACGGACAAGGATGATTCTATTGTCTGATACGAAAAGGATAAGGCAACAGCGCCGTTTACATTAAAAAATTCACTCCAAACAATAGCATCATCCTTGTCGTAACTTATCCTTGCCTTGACATTTTTTGTTCCAGTTCAACTGGAGCTTTAATCAATGATTCTCCAGTGTAACTATTAATCACTAAATCTAAATCCTAGTACTAAAATTAAATCAGTACGTTAGGCGTTCACGTTACTAGTGCCTGTTGTTCAGGTAGATGGGTGATCGGTGGTTCAGGGTTATTAAGCGATACGGGTGCGTAGCCAACGTTGCGTTGAGGGGAGTTAGAAGCCATGGCCGGTCTAGCCCAACAGACCTTCCCGCTTGCTTTAAACAAGTACATTATAAGTACCGTTGCTAATAAAATGGCGAGTAGACTAAATATTATAAGCCACTTGACGAACGTTGACAGTTCCCCTGTGCTCTGTTCCTCGTCTGAATCTCCCAAATGACTGCCAAGAGGGGGTGAACAATGCTTATAATCCTCATCAACTTTGCTTTCACTACCACAAAAACTCATGCACTTTCCAGTTCGACAGTTACAATACTTATTTGAAGGGCATTTTCTGGGACAATTCCTTGAACAGGTTTCTTTCTCAGTCAGAGTTAATGTTTTGGCAGGCAAGCAGTGTTTGGCCTTTTCGTCTACCTCGTCTTCCTCGTCACAAAGTGGCACGCACTCGCCAGTCTCGCAGTGACAATACTGTGAACAGTTTTGACACACATAAGCAAAAGGCTGCTTGGGACAGTGGATCTTACAGTGTTTTTTACAGCTTCGTTTCTCGTTGTCTGTGATATTATGGTTAGTTTCCACACAAGTGCCATATAATCTTAAAGACCATCTCTTGAAGTGACCCTCGTAGTTGCCATGGTCGGTAACCTTTATCGTCCATATACCTCGAGGATTTTCGTCCCATGAGAAAACTGTCATAAACGGCCAGTTCTGGAACCCATCACTCGAATAATCTTTATCTCTTTGTTTCAGGAGCTCAGACCTTGTACCCGATGGCGATATCAACGTAATACTGAGTGCACCTCTACGTGGATGACTAAGGGTCACATAAACTCGTACATGTTCCAGGCGTGTGACGCAATTGGTTTTCCCCATGCATCCATTGGAATATAATGATGATGTAAATGTTCCCTTTCTTGGTATTACTTTGTCACTAATGTCCCCTAGCTCTCGACAAACATGCTGTTCATTGGCTGTTTTCCATTTGGGATGTGTAGCTAGATCTACTAACGCAGCAGTATCAAGGACACCAAACCCATACTTGTTATTGACGTGATGTCCTGCTCCATTAACAAGCCATTCATCATCGCCTGGATCGTTCTTCTTGGAGGTATTGACTATGAGATGCTTGAAGGTCTCGCCAGGAAAGTTTGGGATTGGCCTCAAGAACCAGGGCAAATATTCCTGAAGAATATGCGAAGGCTTAAACCAAGAACTATCCACCCTAAACTAATGGTGCTGCTACTACTACAACTTGTGAACTTGCTTACTAAAAACGTGCTATTGCTTTAATGAGTTTAAAATTGGAATAATTATCATTGTGGAATTATTCTTATTGTTAACATGACTCATGCTCAGTGTTTTAACTGTGTCTAAATAGCTGATGTTGACATTACACTCCAATGATTTTGAACAAAGGTTTCAATTTGAGGCAAGTTTCTGTACATTTCGGGCACTTTTGTCCTTACCTTTGTCCAGAGTCATTGGATCATATCAACGATATCAGCTATTCACAAAATTTTTAGTTAACGTGTGGTTATTATGTGGTTGTTTTGTTGCAATTTTAATTTGGTGACATTAGAAAACTTACATCTTAGTGCTTACACCATATATTCAATAAAAACTATAAAGGTTGTCTAATGAGAGGTGGTTGGCAGTACCACAATGTCATTCAGTTTTATTTTTCATCAGATCTCAAAAAATTGAGGATGTTATTTTGGGCTACAAATTAGAAAAGCTATGAAAAGTTATGATGATACTGCGGTTATGATGATCTCTCATTTTCTGTTTGTTTTTTTGTTTGTTTGTTTGGTTTTTGTTTGTTGGTTGTTTTTTTCTTTTTTGTTTTTTTTTGGGGGGGAGGGTGGAATGTATAACAGCTACATTGTATGGATGTATCAAATCAACTTTATATTAAATTTCAAATAAAGAATCAATATTAAAAATTCTGTTTGTTGAAAATCCTGTTCTTAAGGTCAAAAAGACTGGTAACACCTTGTGGCACTCCCCCCATAGACAACATTTACAGCCACACCCATACCCCTAAACACACCCCAACCTACCTGCAGCCAGGGGAGCAGCAGCAGATGTCCCAGTATGTTCTTTAGTACATTTGTAGTTTAAATCCTGTTGTAACAATCTTAAGGTCAGGACCTCGGGCCTTTCCACTGCTATACGTAACAGCTAGGGTGGATGGGCAGGGCTCGGCATACCATGGGGATTTCCCCCGATCGTTGACGGCACCAATTGAGATGGTGAATATACTTGTAATATAACCATCACAACTACAGTAGTCATTGTATCTACCTCCATTGCCTGTGGCCCAGACAAAGATGGAGCCAAGACCTTTACGACCTTTTCTTATTCCTGTGGAGAAGAACCCATTGATTAATTAATCAAATCCTACTTAATTTCACTAAGATGTTTAAATTCATATATATTAGGCATTTATAGCTGTGAAATATTTCTTTATTCTATAAATGTTGCAATAAGCAATTGAATTTATTTGTGAAAATGTTGGGGTTGCTACTATTTCACAAGTACGTCTGTATAACATTCATTTACGATTATGCAATTACAGTAGCAGATACGGACTAAATCTTCTGAAAGTATTTCTAGTATGTAGCAATAATCTAAAGCTTACATTCAATGTTACACTCAATGCACAAAAAGATACATTATCAATTACTAAAGTAGTTCCACCACTCAAAGCAAGCTATATCACAGCACATCAATAATACAGATTTACAACAAACTAGGCCTAGTTCAGATACTCTTGTACTGTACCAAATGAGCTTTTATCGTGTAATTCCAAAAGTCACAGTACAGAAATATAATTACTATAGCTGGAAAGAGTACGTCAAAATTAGTAAAACTGTGAAGTTTGAATGAAGTACATGTAACTTTCAAACTCACAAAGATATGAATTTTCCGAAGTTGAAATTTTACATGAAAACATTCGGTGCTAGGCAAGAGATGCCTACCAGCAAAAGTTTCACCCTATCATAAAACCTGTCCTGGAAGCCATTTCTAAAATACACAGACAGACTACATGGACATCAAATCCATTTATCTCAGTTCTAACAGATGGAATCTCCATACACTTTTTATTGACCTGATATCAATAAAATGAACACATCTTTGTTCCAAACATGTTTTCATCCATTCTGTTATTATATCAAGAAAGTCCACCTGTAATTCAAGGGAACCATATTGGCAAAATATGTATAATCTTACCATCTCTAAATGCTTTCTTAGCCAAAGGCCCAGGCCCATCGACTGTCCTTCCATCATCATCAGGTCCCCAGCTACTACTATAGATATCAATAAAGTTGGTTTTGAGTGACAAAGAGCCTCCCTCTACAACATCCGTTACATCCCCATCCAGCATGCGTACTCCTCCTATACGTGCATTATAAGCCACGCCTACTCCACAAACGTTGTTACCACTCTTAGCTGCAACTTCGCCAGCACATCTGGAAAAGAAACAATAAACACTTGGTCTTTATGGAATAGGATTAATTCAATAAGGTTGAGGTCAACCTACATGCATAAGTTAAAAAGTACTTAAGATAAGTTGTGAACTGTTCTTCACAGGGGAGCTCTTGACTAACAATCTGTTCTTCTTAAGGGTACCATTAATGAACAAATTTTACATAAAAGGAAGTGAACTGTCAGTCACAGAAATGTATCAGTAATTGAAGAATCATGTTAATGTATTGTTTAGTTTTCAATGCAGTTTAGTTTCAATTTTCACATTAAGTTTTCAATTTCTACAATATCTAGTTGCATTAAAAGATAGTAAATGGGGCTTCCTATATTATGCTGCATGAATAGTTTTGGTACACAATATACAAAATACAGGTCTACTGTGTACATAATTTGGTACCCACAGACAATTTTGGATATACAAGTAAAAAAGGATCATAAACAAAGTCCACTTTTATACAGCAAACAGAACAGGCACCAGTCAAGAACAGAAAAATGCTTTATAAACTGTCTCTCACAATAAGGGAGCAGGCAGTCAGGAGTCAATATTTTGCATACTTGAAAAGCTCTTTTAGGCTCAAGATGTCCATTTGCCAACAAAATTTCATGGATGTATATGCCAGAGATATATTACTGTGTACTTTTGCCCTGATTGCCAGATTCTACATGTACTTGGAGCTCACTCAGAGCAAACTACATACTGTAATGTAATGTACAACAATATAACCTTACCTGGTACCATGCTTATTAACATTATCAGCACTATATCTTGGTATAGGATCACTGTCGCGACCATTAAAATCCCAACTTGCTGATGCTTCATAATTGTCCTTTAAATCTGGATGAGTATATTCAATTCCATCATCTAATATTGTTACGACAACATTCTTGCCAGAAATATTCTTTTTCCAGACAGGTAACACATTTATATCTAAACCTCTGGGACCATTAGTTTGACCTGAAAAGAACCAACAAATGCTTCAGTCAGAATTAGTTGTAAATAATGACTTGAGAAAAAAACATGGAACATTAATTGATGCTGAACTCTTCTTGCAGCAACTTTTATAGGCTATGAACCAAAGCTCCCATTTATAGCTAAGCCCAATTTTAACTGTTATGCAAAATCTACAAATATTTTAATGCCTTTGGGCTCTGATGGTGATTGTATGATGTAGATATAAAAGAAATTCAGTAGCTGTTTTATGAGATATACATTTATGAAGCTGAATTCAGCCTACATGTAGAGGTGTATAGGCTTCATGTACAAGTGCTAAATAATATAATGAGTAAACTGACAAAAATAAATTTGGAATGAAAAATAAAGGTCCACAAGCAGCTTGATAATCTTATATTATCTATTTATTGATGGAAATATAACACGTTCAAGAAGACCTTAGACAAGCCAACAAAACAATTCAAAATCTAACAAGAATTGTAGGGTCTTGATAATATACGACTTTGATATCTTTCCACAAAATCAATTAAGAGCTTTAGCAGGATTTATCTGGCAATATGGTACTCACTACTGTAGACATGCTAGTACCAGCATATTATTCCCACTTGTAACAGAGAAATGGAAATACAAAGATGCATAGACTACAAAGCAAACAGCTTTAATAAAATTAAAATACAGCACTGTAGACGAAAAAGTGAATGTCCTGACAGCCTTTAAGAATGACTGCTTTCTAATATCCATGTAAAACTTCAACTGTAGACATTCATAAAGTTAGATCTTCATAAGTGGAACAGGTATTAAAGCTGTCTGTTTACTTGTCATTGTGTTATTGAACACCTCAGTGACTCAAACTATACGATTTGTTAGTCTTCATTTGTGGTGGATTCTCAGAAGAATTAGTTTGCATTAAAGGATTTTATTTCATTAATGGCAGTCATACAAAAAGTAATTTTCGTCATGCAAATTTCATGATAGGATTTACAGATCTAAATTTTAATAATAAGTGTTACCAAGGCATTCTTTGGTGTGAAGAAAGAATGTGACTAACGAGAACTTGCATGTATATTCTTGTAAAAGTGAATTAACACTAAGATCCCAACAACACAAAAATGCTAAAGGTAAACAACCAAAAAGGTCTGTCCTCACAAAAACAAACATTAGCATTTACGAATATAGTCACTTTGAAAGGTGTTTTCAAACAATGAGCATTTACAGTGAAAATGCCAGCATTTTTGTGTGGACAATACATGTAAATGCTCAAAAATTTAAGTGTTTACTGATGAAAACGTCTCCATGTGGACAGAGCCTAAATTATTTATCATCTGCATGGGTCAAGGTCATAAATTCATAATACTTTGATATGTGATAAACTAATATCGTATACAGTTTTTCTTACAAATATTATATTCATGCTTCATTTATGCTTTGGGGATTTTTCTATTTTTTCTTTATTCATGAATATCCTTATATCAATAGCTTTGCCTTATTGTTATAGCTTGCCGAGGAAGAGAGTAGCCACTCTCAAAACATGTCAGCTGAATAAAATATGTTGAAGACACTCAACAGCATCAAATATTAAAAACCAATGAAAATTTTCAAGACTCTGCAACAAATTGCTATGTAAGAAGTACAAGTAACCACAATTATTTTAACATACAAATGGTGTGGATGCACCAAGGTTGAAGAACCTTTTTCGACTCACTGTTGAATAGTTCAAAGATAAATTTAGTAAATTTAGTTAAATTCCATTGAGGTGATATCACCTAAAAAAGTAAACACTCGCCAAACTAATGGTTTAGCAAATCAGGGGGATTCTACTCATCAACAAATGAACATACAGTATTTATAAGAGAAAGAAGACAGAAAGAAGGATTTACATTTATCATTTTCCTCCTTGAATCAACAAACTGTTCTGACATAAATCCAAATTTAGGTGACACCAACAAAAATACTAAATAACTTATCTAATTCAGTTGATGTCACCTATTCAACACTGGGACTAAATGAATCTAGAAGAAAATATAGCAAAACATTATTAAAAGCTGTTTTCTTGTGGTGAATATGTAGCCACTCTTTCAGTACAAATTGTGACAATGGATACGTATTCAGTGTACAATGTATAGTAAAATGTTCCAGAAAATCTCCATACCCCAACATGGAGGGAATTGGAAATTCTGGAGGGGAGGGGGGTCAGAGAAAGAATGAAATGACAGAGAAATTGGAAGTACCAGGGGGAAGCAGAATGAATTTACAAATTCCAGTTGGTGGAAATTATGAGTATTTTCTGGAACTATACACAATGCAATAATTTAACCTTTTCATAAGACAATATGAAGGCATCCATTTCAAGACAGTGTAAATATATAAAGATAAAATCCATATTTGCATAAGATTAATTTACATACATCGTTGATATATGTGTACATGTAAATATTTATTTATACTTAATGATAGAAGACAAAAAGGTGATTAAACACAATTTTTAAAGCTACATGTACAGTGCTGTACTTTAAAAACACATTTTTGATCACTTTTGATATGCCAAATCTGAAATCAAGCAGCATGGCTTAAATTTAATTGATTTAATGCAATTATCTCCTTAAAAGGTTTATCAGACTTTTTTTAGTTTAATACTTTGGATTACAAACTTCATTTATGCTTTGGGGATTTTTCTATTTTTTCTTTATTCATGAATATCCTTATATCAATAGCTTTGCCTTATTGTTATAGCTTGCCGAGGAAGAGAGTAGCCACTCTCAAAACATGTCAGCTGAATAAAATATGTTGAAGACACTCAACAGCATCAAATATTAAAAACCAATGAAAATTTTCAAGACTCTGCAACAAATTGCTATGTAAGAAGTACAAGTAACCACAATTATTTTAACATACAAATGGTGTGGATGCACCAAGGTTGAAGAACCTTTTTCGACTCACTGTTGAATAGTTCAAAGATAAATTTAGTAAATTTAGTTAAATTCCATTGAGGTGATATCACCTAAAAAAGTAAACACTCGCCAAACTAATGGTTTAGCAAATCAGGGGGATTCTACTCATCAACAAATGAACATACAGTATTTATAAGAGAAAGAAGACAGAAAGAAGGATTTACATTTATCATTTTCCTCCTTGAATCAACAAACTGTTCTGACATAAATCCAAATTTAGGTGACACCAACAAAAATACTAAATAACTTATCTAATTCAGTTGATGTCACCTATTCAACACTGGGACTAAATGAATCTAGAAGAAAATATAGCAAAACATTATTAAAAGCTGTTTTCTTGTGGTGAATATGTAGCCACTCTTTCAGTACAAATTGTGACAATGGATACGTATTCAGTGTACAATGTATAGTAAAATGTTCCAGAAAATCTCCATACCCCAACATGGAGGGAATTGGAAATTCTGGAGGGGAGGGGGGTCAGAGAAAGAATGAAATGACAGAGAAATTGGAAGTACCAGGGGGAAGCAGAATGAATTTACAAATTCCAGTTGGTGGAAATTATGAGTATTTTCTGGAACTATACACAATGCAATAATTTAACCTTTTCATAAGACAATATGAAGGCATCCATTTCAAGACAGTGTAAATATATAAAGATAAAATCCATATTTGCATAAGATTAATTTACATACATCGTTGATATATGTGTACATGTAAATATTTATTTATACTTAATGATAGAAGACAAAAAGGTGATTAAACACAATTTTTAAAGCTACATGTACAGTGCTGTACTTTAAAAACACATTTTTGATCACTTTTGATATGCCAAATCTGAAATCAAGCAGCATGGCTTAAATTTAATTGATTTAATGCAATTATCTCCTTAAAAGGTTTATCAGACTTTTTTTAGTTTAATACTTTGGATTACAAACTGCCATTAGTTTAAGCTACCATCTGTGCCACTTAACTTTGGAAAAATAATAACCTATTAAAATGGTTGAGAGGGAAGATAACCGTGAACTAATAAATTGTTACATCATGGAATAACTTTTTCACTCAGTGAACAATTTAATTGAAAACAAATTCAGGTGTTGTTTGGTGTTCTTTTTTGTTGTTTTTTCACTTAACCCAGGAAAAAAAATCTCCTTATAAGATGGTTGCTCATGGACAATAACAGTTTACTAGTTGTATCAACATGGAATAACATTTTCACTCTGTGAGTGATAGAGTGAACAATTAAAACTGTAGTCAAATTTAGGTCTATCACGACACAGTAAAATGGTATGAGTGAACCATTGAATATCGTGTTAAATGACAAACCCACAATGATCACAGATGGCAGGTAAGACATAGGATCCTATTCCTTGATTAGGCTAAGGATCACTAGTAATTTGTGAGCTTATCTCAATTGCCACTGGCAATAAATACGGTGTAGGTACCAGTGTCAATTTTTGTCCCTCTATTGATTACTCTGTTTTGCAAGCAGACTATTGAACACAAACTTTTCCCCTTGAATCATATATATACTTCCTGTTTTTTACCAGTATAGTCACTATAACATTGTAAAAGCACCAACGATAAAATTTCTTTCAAATATATATGAAAACAACTTTTAATCTCAACATGTTTTGACATAACTAGTCACTGTCCTTAATAGTTTTGTCTTTACTTTGCTCACTTAGACTGCTTGTCTAAACAAGAACACATACAGTATATGGGAATTTTATCTGTTCACTCTAAAGAAATACTGAATAAAAAGTGTTTGTTTGGAATTAGACTGTAATCTGCAACATGCTTGTCATGCATATTGTAGCAAGCAAAAGTTTCAAATGTACGTCAAAAGGGAACACAGTAATTATAGATATGTAGATGATAAATCATCTTAGGATTTGAAATAGATAACTATCTTGTAAAGATATTGTGTTCCCTCATCACTACATTCCTATGGAAATAACTCCAACATTAGAAACAAAATTATTTCCCTATCTGACTCTTGAGTCATAGCAAAGGACATCAAACTTAACATGAAACCACAGCTATTATGATGATAGCAAATGACTTTCATTGTTAAATCACTTTGTCATCTTAACTGATTGTGTGCACTACCTCTAATGGCAGTGAATTCCATGCATTGTACAATTTCCACAAGTAAACACTCACATATTATCTTTCCATCAGTAATATGTTATCTATCTAACAGCTGCTTAAGGCAAGCTTGAATCGCTGTACTCTTTGGGGCTTTGGCCATGACTAAATCATACAGCCCACATCATGAATCAGTTTCCTCTAGTATCTACTGCAAGATGATGTATCTTATAGTCCCACATGGTTAATAACATGTTTCAGATGTATATTACAATGTTATCAGTAAAGGTTGGCCTCCGTCTGCCCATCAGACACTTGTCATAACTCCCGTGATCAATAACAAGTTTTTATCCAGGCTTAAAAAAAGTGTGGGATTATCCAACTCCATCACAAAACCCTTCAATAGAATTCTAGAGAGGGATTTTCAAAAAGTTGTTTACTTTACTAAAAACCTGGATTAAAGATTTCTCTGTTTCGTGTGTTTCCTGAAAGCCAGTGATAACCGGCTCTTCAAAGAACTGATAAATAGATTTATTAACAGACATTTAACAGAGTCACTTAAAAGTAACAAGATCTGCTGACCACCGACTTGTGCCCCCATTCGAACGGACCTTGCACCCCCAAGTACAATGATCGACCCATGAAGGCTATCTATAAGAAAGCCTTTATCAAATTGAAATCATTCTCAAAATGTCTTCAACTCTTTTAAGAATTAAAAATAATATTCTGACGACCACAAACAGAGATCATGGAAATACCAATTAACCTGATCTACATTGTATCGAACTTGCTAGAATAAAGATATTACTTCTATCGGTAAACACAAACCAAATATATGCTAATGCCTACTTCAAAACAAGTGAATGTAAAATTCACACTCAAACGGGAAGTCTAGAGGCATTATTTTTTACGCTTCAGGTTAACAACTTACGGATATCATACATTCTTTTCGGCGAGTATTTTGGTTTCATCTCAGTATAAATATTTTGACTACAGTGTTGAGAGGATTCCACTTCAAAGTCGGACACGAACGTATAAGCTTTCGACCCAAAATAGCAAGTTCTATCCTCATATCAAAAGAAGACAAAATGAGAAGCTAGAAATTCTAATCTAAGACCTCAAACATTATAATATTATTCGAAAAGCCGTTTCTAAAAAGGACTAATTTACATACATAAGCTTACCTAACATAAAGTCCCTAAGCTGTACTGTAAATTCATTTCCTTAACGACGATATAAAATTTGTTAAAAGCTTTCTTCAACGATTCTTATTTATAAGTTATCAATGTTTGTTAGTGTATAGTCAACTGAATTATGTCTTTGGTCAGGACTTTGTTTTGAATAAGAGATGAGATGCAATTTCGAATATGACTCATTATCTCGGCAAAACTTAAATTAAAAATCCTCGCCATCCAAACTTCTAAGATATTTACCGTCTATAAACTAACTTCCTAGACGGTTAACAAGAATGAAAACATATTTTTAAGCCTGTATGTTTTTGTTTATAACTTTTACTGGTAACTAGGACTGACGGCGAAAAATTGAGTTATGTCCAATATCGAATAGAATGCGGTCGACCAACATTAATTTAGCGCTCTAAAAACCCCCGTTTTCTAATTCCTTTTCAAACCTTCTTTAGTGCCAAGGTATCTCAACTAACCTGTGTTGTGTAGGTACCACTGGTCTGGATAATACGGATCTACATATCCTCGTTTTTTCCTAGAGAGGACTTTTTGTTGTTGTGCATACTTAACGTGAGGCTCTCTAAGAAAGTCTTGAGTATGGTGCTCTAAACTCCGTCTCGTTCTTTTAGAAATATGTTTATGTTCGAGTAAATAATATCCTTCAAGTCCTCCTGGTTGTCCATGATTAATAAATCCTCGTTTTCTGGCTATTCTATCGACATATTCTTTGCCTTTCTCTGTGTAGACCACCCATGTGTTAGTGTAAATTTCGTCGGCAACGGTTCTCCACAAAGCTTGAGTGAAATACAACACAAAAAGGACAAAGACTCGGCGAGCCATTAGATCAACGAAGGTTCAAAACCCTGGCTAAAGTATTCAGCTCTTCATTGTTAGGACCGAGAACGAGAGAGCTTTAAAATCCAGCTCACAAGACCGGCTAAATGTTGGGTGAATCATTTCTTCTTGTCGACGCTTTTTATGCGCAATTTAGCTCATTACCCAATACGCAATGCGGCCCTATCTAGTGCCAGACTTCCTGTTATGTTTCAGCCCTGAATCAGCCGTGAATCACGCAAATAAATCTTCCTGTATTTAAACTAACAAAAATTACCACTTCATGTCAATGTTTAATTCTTAAATGATAAAAATTTGGAAGTGGAATTTGAATTCTTTTTTCTTCAAAAGAAAACTCTTCCTCAATTTTAATGACGTCATACCAGCTCGATGGGAGGGCCGGATATTCGACTCGTCGGTGACGTCACGTGACCTCCAGATGTGATCAATTTGTGACTAATTAGCGGTGAAGATGGACTCGGTTGTCCGTAGGCGTAGTATTCTTTGGGAACGTCAAGATCTGCCCCAATTTTTCTCGGATTCAACTCATGTCCATCCAATCGTCGACGCCGATTTGTTATCCACACAAGTTGCCAGATGGAGATTCACTGAGTATATTATTCACTTGAATACCAAAGAGTTTACGTACCCTTCTGTTTGGGAGGGGAAAAATTAAATCTGTTCACAGAGCGCTGACACCTCTAAATTTTTAGTTTCCTAATTTGTGTAGGCGGAGTTTATTAACAGCCTTTTTTGGAATTCGTAAAAAATTAAAGGGGAAATTAAAAGTGAAGTGTTCTGTTCAAGAAAACCCCCGAGTTTCTTTAGTACCCTTAGCCCATGATGTTGATCATGACACGAGGTGCCGTGCTTATTCCGTTTACCCACAACGTGGTATCAGTTTATCGCTAGGGGTCGATGACAACTAAATCATATCCAACTTGATAACAGATAGTCACGGTTTTATGGACCAAACAAAGTTTTAAAGCTGCGACATGAAAAATATTGATGATGTAGCATAGGGGGAATTTTAACGAGCGTGGAAGCGCCATGTCACCATTAGAATATCACACTTTTTGCACAAATTGCAGTAAAAAGCTGCTCTACTTTTCCTTAGATTATCTCTCACCGGTTTAGGCAATGAGAGGAATATTTTATTTTAGTTTACAGTTCAGTGTTATCGTTATTTAGAACTCAAAATGAACGTAAATTTAGAACGTCATAAAACAAAACAGACTCATTGAAATCCGGCCAAAGTAAGATAGTCGATACGAGGGTCAAGATATCTGAAGACGATGTTATCTTGTGAATGATAGCTGTTCATGCAAGCAGCAGGCGAGGAAGATGTATTAATGAGAAGAAGAAGACGAAGAAGAAGAAGAAGAAGAAGAAGAAGAAGAAGAAGAAGAAGAAGAAGAAGAAGAGAAGAAGAGGAAGAAGAAGAAGAAGACTGAGAAGAAACTAGTAAATGGGATAAAAAATACACAGTGGTCGAAAAGAACCACGAAGAATTCTTTCCATTTCTTGCCCTCTTTCTTTGTTAACTTGTCGATTCTCTCCATTTTTTATTCCGTCGGCAAATTTGCCGCTGCAATACCTTTATTCCCATGCAACGTGCGTTTATATAATTAACTTCCAACTTTTGTTACGTACTTACGCAATTCAAGCTGTATTTATGCGCTGATGAATATTTCTCTTGGTAGCAGCTGCTAAAAGATGGATGAAATAAACATCTTGAAGGACTGATAACACCTTTTATCATTGCAACAGAGGGAGGAAGTGGTGCTTATCGCTATCTTGCCCCCAGATTAACTGGATTCATCAAAATTGCATTAAAGTAGTAAACTGAAGAGTGGAAGCATCTAAAAACTGATAATTTTTATTTTAATGATCATCTTAATAGATTATACTATGTCAGCTAGCGCTTTTCTTGACGATCATAGATAAAAAGATTTTAGATTTTATGTGTGTGTGTGTTAGTGAAATCGTTTTATGTAGAGATTTTAAGCATAGGATCAGACGTAATCCCAGTAAATCTATAGAGTCTTGAACTTGAGCAAAGTCTGCATCAACCGTGTAGGTCTTAACGTTATGAGCACTTTACGTGACACTCTGCTCGCGTTTGAAATTCCATCAGGGTGATTTGTATTTTGTAACGGCGGACGTGCAGCGGTGTTTTCAGTCGATTTTACGAAGTTTCATGTAGAAAACGTTTCAGTTCAGTTTCTTTTCCAAAAGCAATGCCAGGAGAACAATGTGTTATATACACGTCAGCGCTCAGAGGGAAATGAAATATCCTGACGCACTACAAAATGTAATTCCATAAAAGAATGTAATTTACAGAAATCATCTTTGATGTCTTTCACGTGCAATTAAAATGCTAAAAGGCAGATTGAGTTCATTTGTGATTGCACTGAAAGAACTAGTATTAAATCAGTAATCTTGCCGACCTGTTGCATGAACTTTTTCATCTCTTTTTTTCACTTTTCACTCATTCAAATATCATTCAAATAATTTTAAATTTTAACTGTTTGTCATTTAATTTAAATTCAGTTTTATTTTAGAAATTTATCAAAGAGGAATTCTTAAAGAGTTCAGGGGGATTTTAGTTTTAGATCAGGCTTCAGGACCTTCATCTATCCGCACCCGAATTAACCGCTCCAATTTTCTCCCAGAAGAATTTTCCCCCAAGGAAGATAGATACTTTTCTCGTGTGCGTTATGCTTATAAGGAGCTGGTATCCAGTAGTTTGCTGCCCACTTGTAGCCCTTGGTAATTTTGCAGCCGCCATGAACGCTTCGTGCATCTCGTTCACCCATCCAGTCAGTCTCTTCATCGAGGAGATGATTGTACCACATTATTGCAGTTCCTTTGGTAGCTTTGACGACAAGGTTGGAAGAATGGCAGAATTCATTCATGTTGTGTAAGTCTCTGCCTTGTTGTCTGTTGAGGTAAACATGCTGGAAATTGAAAAAAAGACGTTGTTAGTATCAACAAAGATGATAAAATCATACTTCTGAGTTTCCCTTTCGAGTCCCTTCAGAATCAAAAGATAAGGGAGCGGTAGCCATGTTGAACAATTAACAAACAACATACGCTATAAATAAGAAATATTCTGTTGAATCCATCCAAGATAGCAAATATATTTAACCAAGCAATTTCGCAGTCCGTTGCACGTCATCTGAAGTATCTAAATTGTCGTATGTCGCCTGTAGCATGTTGTATATCGTATGACAAAGATGTCATTTTTTGTGTGTAAAAAAGTTTAGCGTTCAGATTAATGATTCAACTGATAGTGGGGGGAAGCTTCGTACTTATAGGCGAATTAAAAAAGAAATTAAATTTGAACGTTATCTTAATTCTGTGTTCGTTGTAAAGTATAGGCAGGCTGTTACACGACTTCGTATCTCTGCGCATGGTTCCCAGTTGAACGTGGTAGATATACGAAGACACCATATGAATGAAGGTTATGTTTTCTGTGCGATGAAAATGAAGTGGGGGGTGAACACCATTACTTATTCAAATGTAAAAATAGCCAATTTGTTAATCTTAGAAATGTTTTTATCCAAGATATAGAATCTATTAATAATTGTTTTGCTCTTTTTCAAAGTGAAAATGTATTCCTATACTTGTTATGAATGAATGATGACACAGTATCAGGTGTTTTTGCTAAATATTGTTCTAATATTCAATTATTGTATGACAAATGTAACGGTCAATAGTTTTATTATATAGTAATTTTTTTATTTTAGATTCAATTTTTGTTTGTATTCCTTATATACCTTACTGGTATTTTGTTTGGAATAAAGTTTATTTTTCAAAGATAACATTCATTGTTGCCCCAAGGGCAGGCATGTAGGCTATCTGATAATGCTGCCTTAAACTACGATTTATACAAACATCAATCAGTGAGATTTTCTTATATTAACTTATCGCGAGCGACATTGACCACTACAATCACTTCTAGTACCAAAGCTCTAGCTTTGGATTTCAGATTTAAGTTATTGCCTAAAGTGATTCAGAAAGGCCTCGGCTGGGGTAGAGATTCTTATCTATTTTATCTGTTTGAGAGTAGGTTCGTCTGATGCTTGTTTTATCGCAGTTGATCGACGACATATAGATACACACTGCCAAACTTAATTGTTCATGTTTAACAAATCTGTTGACCAAATAGTTGTATTACTTCCTTGTTGTGACTCAATTTCAATGTGAAAGACCGCGCCCTTGCTTGCTTTTTGTGAACACAAAAAGATCTGATCAAGTAGGCAAGGCCTATCTTGAACAATTAACTGCACCAAAACACGACTGGAAATCATTTCTCTCACGACTATTAAATACGTTCATAATCTGTTACCACGATTTAAATAAGCTTTAGATAAAAATCGTCTAACTGAATGTATTAGTTATTATCAGTTTTCACAGGATAAAAGTATTAATACGTGGATCTATAAGATAAACATTCTCTAACATATTGTATGTAGAATGAAAAGGACTCCAGCTATAAACAATTAAAAGTATATCATCAATTTTGTGTCTGCAAAGCACGATAAAAAATAAGCTAGATTAGACATTGTGTGTGAGCTAAATATGTAAACTTTTGATAAGCTTTGACTGCGCGTCGTTTTGAAACGCCACTGAATTAAGGCTTATAGTACAAAGTTGGGAGCACGAATTGTTACAAATCCATGGATAATTTTAGATCCAAAAACACACAAAATAAAATGATTAACTGGATCATTTAAATGGAACAAGGCTGCTGAGCTGGTGAAAGGGAGGGGGCAGCAAAATTTGTTCTCAGTCTTAAGAACAGAGCGAGTATCCATCTCTTCATCGGAATAATGTTACCTGGGAATGTTACTTACATCTTTATTAACTGTAGCGTTGTCTGCTATGGGGAAGGCTGTTTCTCCACCTCCCTCGACGTCATTGAGATAAAATAAAATCGTGATGTACCTGAACACAAGCGATAAAAGTCATTTGTGTTTAATATACCCTCAGGGTACTGAGGCAAATGAAGTTATTATAAAGTCAATATCTTTCGAGTGACATATGTACTATTTAACAAATAGATTCCATTTTTCCGTGCGTCTGTACTCTGATAGATACACATGTGACGTCAAAATGCGTGAGAACAAAAAGTACGCCGCAAGAAGAAGTCGAGTCGAATTATTATAGAGTAGTGACCCACGTAAAAAAAATGGAATCTATTTGTTTTAAGGTGATGTTACACGGGTCGATTCGCAACAACAATTTTCCGCGCAACACTTGATCAAATTGATATTTTTGCGTTAAAAGTTTTTACAATTCATATCAAAATTTGCAACTTGTTCACTAAGCAAAAATATTGCTAAAAACAGTTGCGTTTTGTATTTTTCACGGCATAAACTTTACGGGCAACATTTGTTGCGCGGAAAATCGTTGTTGCGAATCGATCCGAAAGCGCGCGTAAAATTCATTTGCATTATCTATGCGTGCGTACTGCAATTACACACGGTTCTCGACCAATTCTCACACGTAATATACCAATTATAAAACTTTAGTTCTGAATATTGCGCGCTGTGATTACGAAAGAAAGGATGGATCTTTAGGTTTGCAATAAAGCGCAAAAGGGACTAGACAAAACAGAGCTGGATTTCATGTATATATGTTTTTGGCCTGACTTGCTTGCACGTGCTCAGTCGTACGGATCTAGGAGAATGCGCGCTGCATGGCTATGCGTTGCAATGACATGGCTGCTATTTGTGTTGTCAGGAGCCAAACACGATGCTTCCATGAGACAATCAAGACGTTTCCAGAGGCAACTGTAGAAATTTTAAAAAGAAAATTTGTCAAAGTTATGATCGGCAGCCAATCAAATTCGTCGCTTAACCGTTACCTGTCATTTGAATGACAGGAAGTTGTCGGGTAATTTTAGCGCTAATCGGCCTCTTTCCTGACAGCCAGGGGGGACTCCATTGCAAAAGGATCGGGTATGCTCGTCGGATATTTTCAAAAATACCCCTAAAAGATACCGGAAGTCTTTTTAAAAGGGCGTGGCTGGACGATTTTTATCCCCTAAGAGATACCAGCGATATCAAGCTAATGAATATTATTATTATGAACACAAAATTGGACGGTCGACACGCTTTTGTTGGGCAAATTTCTTCCATTTTGAGCTGAACGAAAATAAGCGATGAGCTCTTTTGATACCCTAAGAGAGACGAGGAAATGCTAAAACTCTAAACTTCAATTTTAACACCCTAAAAGATACCAAATCGCTGATTTTTATCCCTAAGAGATACGACGAGCATACCCGATCCTTTTACAATGGAGTCCCCCCCCCCTCCCTGGGCCTGACAGCTTTAATTAACAATAGCTTGTCGAAATGAGAAATTCTGCTCCTTCCTTCGATTAGACTCCCAGGAAGGTCTTAGATACTCGTCAGCAGAACTTTTGAATGATAAATGATTGAAGTCCAGAACTACCAAACTCCGCCATTAATAATTGATATTGAACCTGCTGTGAGTTCAAACAAAACATTGTAGTTGTGTTATGATGGTACTATTCAGTATTCGCTTCCCTTGGCTCTAAACTGCACTGTATCAAATTTACTGTATCAGAGTTAGCAGAAACAAAGTTGTTTTTAGAAAATAATTTTGCAATATATATTTTACTTTTCAAGACCTCAAAGAAACAATGGAGGATGTTAGTTTGTTTTTATTTCCCGCCAAACTGAACGTAACTTGACTATTGCCTCTGGAAACGTCTTGATTGACTCATGGAAATCTCGTGTTTGGCCATTGAAACCCAACTGTTGTGTCGTTTAGAACAAAGCGAGAAAAAATTGAGAGAGAAAAACAGTGCCTCTGTATTTTAAAAATAATGTTTCACTTGCGAAAATTTCAAAGAAAGCCAGAAGAGTAAAAAAAGACGTGATTAATATCACGTGTTCCTCACGTGTTCCTTACCTGCATAATTTGCATTTCTTGTTGCCTAGTTTGGAAGGATCTATAACAGGTTTTTGGTGACAGCAAGGAATTTCGGGAAATTCATGCGTCTCCGTGTCGTAGTGCGCATGGTAGTGACCATCTACAGTGTATCGAAGAACCTGAAATATTGCAAGATTATCGATAAACTTTTCTTTGCTTAAGCGTTCTTCTAGGGGTACAATGCGACCTCTGTGTGTAAGTGTGGCTTAGTTAATACGTTAGTGCCTGGCCTTCTGAGTGAGAGGTCCCGATTTCAATCCACCAGTGACATTGCACACCTGTTTTGATTCTCTCTGATCCGTGTAATTCGTTTTTAATACCCGTAATATGGTTCACAAATGAAGGGGGAGTGAGGGTAAAGGCCGCAACGTCGTCTTCCTGGAAGACTAGCTTTATGTCGAAGGAAATATCGACGTTAGATAAAGTTGTTTTACCTTTACTACTTCCCCAGCCAGCACTAAGATATGCCTGAAGTGGAAGACGGCCGTCGAAAGCATAGGTGTGATGACACCAATAGAGTGGTCTAAAAAATTACTTAAACCATACAGCATTCCCGTGTTCACGGGAATGACACACGGTGCACGGTGTGCTATATCTTATATGATCGCCCATTGATGCAGTGCTCAAAAAACAAAATCTTTGCTTTACCTGAAGATATTCACTTCCATAAATGATTTCACTTGAGAGATTCGTTAATTTCTTGACTCTAGAATGAACAAAATACACATAATATTGTACAAACGAAACGGTCCAAGGAGTTCAGTACAAGAACAATTATTTCAACAACAAATTACAGTGGGTGGAAATAGTTAGCCTTTTCCAAGTAGGGTTCTCTTCTAGCCCTGGGTCCTACATTGCTTGAACGGTAGGTTCGGTTTTAATCCTGGGTTTAATAGCACGAACCCGCCTTCGAGCAACCGGGTCCTGGATGACCCGTATCGGGTGATTCTCTCTGTTTGGGCTTCCTGTGTCTGAAAAGGAGAGGAACCTTTCTCTTTCTTACTAGTAGCACAGGTAACCCAAAACCTTGGGACTTCCGTGGAGAAAGTTCAATGTTCAAAATATTTTCTCTGTTTACATTTGTGCCCAATGTAAGGCCCAGACACTTTTTAATTTCTGTAACATGTTGTGCGCAACACAGAGTTGTACCTTGTGTCCACCCCTGCAAGAGTTGCACGCATCAGTTGCGGGTTTAGGATTGAGTTTTACTTCTGCAACTTGTTTCTGTAACGTTGCGGCAACTTTGTAGAGGTGATCACACGGTGCAACTGTATTGCGCGCAACATTCAGGGATGGACACATGGTGCAACTGTGTTGCGCGCAACATTGCAGGGGTGGACACACGGTACAACTGTGTTGCGCGCAACATTGCAGGGGTGGACATACGGTGTAACTGTGTTGCGCGCAACATTGCAGGGGTGGACACACGGTACAGTGTTGCGTACAGTGTTGCAGATACGTTGCATGCATGGATACTGAGATTTTACCTTTCCTGCACTATTCGCAACATGCCTTCATCTGCTTTCTGGTCAAGCCAAGTCTGATCACTGTATCTCTGTCTGTGTTTGGGATGTGAACGAGTCATCTCATACAAATAGCTATCTATTAGCATAGTGTTCATGTTTTCAAATTCTTCTCGAGTTATAATATCTGATAAAAGGTAAAAAGGATATTTATCAAAGATAGCAGTTAGATAGAATAGAATAGAATAGAATAGAATAGAATAGAATAGACTAGAATAGAATAGAATAGAATAGAATAGAATAGAATAGAATAGAATAGAATAGAATAGAATAGAATAGAATAGAATAGAATGGAATGGAATGGAATGGAATGGAATGGAATGGAATAGAATAGAATAGAATAGAATAGAATAAATGAGTCAGTATAGTCACTGCAGAAAGAAGACATAGTCTCTTGAATGAGGCACAACTTTTAGAGATATGGAGTATGTAATATGAGCCATTTGGGGATTATATCTTACCGTCATCTAGTTCTGTCATATTGGAAGTCTTAAATCTAGAAAAAAGGAAAATAAAATTCTTTCAAAGGCACTATTCAATTTTCTTCCAACGTTCCGTGCAACAAGATGTTTTTGGGGTACGTATGTCACACGTTGAAATTTTTCCTAGAATGATGCGTGCAACTAGAACCTTAGACGAAAATTACCCCAGGGCATTACTTTCCGCAAGTCCAGAGCATCGCGGCATAATATAGGCCAACTTTGGAAGGGGAAAAGTGGTTAAGTGTACGAGGAATATTGTCTAAGGCTGCGGCTTGAAAACGGGACCACGTTCCATGTTTACAAAGTTGATTCTCATGAAAAATTGAAGACTGAAACGAAAAGCAAAGCTATCGTCATTTCTTTGCTAGATTATGCAACTTGTTCCGTGCAAAGTGACAAAAGTAGTCCTCACGTCTACCTCTGCAACTAATAAGCCTATCAAAATTATGTAATACTTATAAACACTACACCTAGTAAAAAGTCAATTTTCTTTATGAGCCAACACTATACCTACATTGATTTTATTTCTTCTTCCGTTAAGTACAAGTATCTTTGTACTGATGCGAACATTTTAATCTAGAACAATGGAATTACATCATTAGGGTTATTACTAGGAGATCAGACTTAACTGGGTATATACTTCATGGTGGATAGTATATTGTGTCTTGGTGGTCCAATTATATGAAAGTCATGTACACACACTGTTTATCCTTACTGAGTGAGCAAGCATCACGGGTAAAAACATTAATGCACGCAACGTGCATATGAGCAAAACGGTACCAAGTACAAGACGCTTATGTTTATATCATCAGCGAAAAGATAAGCACTGCTAATGAACAGTACATTACTTAGTCTGTGTATGTTGCTTGTGCTTATGCTTATGTCACTAGTGAAAAGACAAGCACTGCTAATGAGCAGTACATTACTGAGTCTGTGTATGTTGCTTGTGCTTATGTCACTAGTGAAAAGACAAGCACTGCTAATGAGCAGTACATTACTGAGTCTGTGTACATTGCTTTTGCTTGTTCGTTCTCTTTTTACTGAGGTAGGAGAGCCGGAGGACCAAGGGTGCAAAGAACGTCCTGAAATGTCCTGTCCGGGAATCAAATCAATGTTAATTGAATGTTATGGCGACCAGCGACCATCCACTGTTCTATCTTTTTGTTCACTTTTTCCAACTATGACCGTGCACAAACAAAAGTATTCCTACACATATCATACATTAAGCCAATGAAAACGTTTGGGTTACGTCAGCCAAGAATGATAATAAAGGTAGAACAAAAGAATTTGAGAAAGGACCTGGAAAGGACACAAAATATGTGTTACTATGAAATTCTTTCGTTATCTATTTACCTCATCCATGGTGATTTTCCCATCGTTGTCGAAGTCCCAGTTTTCGTATTTTCCTCTCGGTCCATCTGCTTTTCCTCTGACTAGGGAGTGTGATCACAGTTAGTGAAAGCCCTATTGTCGGAATGATTGTGAGCAAACACGCATGGTGCATTGCAGCGTCTTTCATGCAATGGATCTTCGTCGTGTTCTTTTACATTTAATTCATACAGAAGCTGTTGTGAAGAGTTCGTTTATTTGTCAGTCCGTCAGTCAGTCCGTCCGTCCGTCCGTCCGTCCGTCCGTCAGTCAGTCAGTCAGTCAGTCAGTCTGTCTGTCTGTCTGTCTGTCTGTCTGTCTGTCAGTCTGTCAGTCTGTCAGTCTGTCAGTCTGTCAGTCTGTCAGTCTGTCAGTCTGTCAGTCTGTCAGTCAGTCTGTCTGTCTGTCTGTCTGTTTGTCTGTTTGGTCGGTCGGTCGGTTGGTACTAGTATGTAGTACAGCTTTCAAAGTCCATTTCAATAGGCCATATGCACTAACAGGTCACGTGATCCTATCTCCCCTAAATCAAGCAGCACCATCACATGAACTCCAAAAAATGAAAGAGCACCTCGATATTAGAAAAAGTGTAAAGTTTCAGTTTATAAGATGAATAAGAGAAAAAATGACAGTAAATTTAAGATTAGATATTTTCTTAAGATTCGTTCGGAAAAGCGCGTTGGATGGCACGAGCTTGCCATCCAACCCGTTTCTCCAAACGAATCTTAAGAAAATATCCAATCTTAAATTAACTATCATTTCTCTTGTATTACATCTTATGAGCTGAAAATTTGCACTTTTACTAATATCGAGGTGCTCTTTCTATTTCTGACGTTTATTTTGAAGGTGCTGCTTGATTTATAGGAGATAGGGTCACGTGACCTGTTAGTGCATATGGCCTATTATTCTTCCATTGACAACTCAAGGGAGCTCTGGCATATAAAATTTCAATACATACTATTCGATGCAAACTTCCATGTATCAATCTCCGTTAATCCACCCTTAGCGATGCTTGAAAACATATCTGTGTTCTCCGCACTCTGAATAATATACTTGCATTCTTCGTCGGACAAAAAGTTAGGGATTTCTGCAAATCAAGCAAAATTTAAATTATCTTTTCGCGATAATTTCGCGCCGGACCCTTCGTTCTTTTCTCCTTGTTTCTTTCACAGTATCTCTCTGTCTAAGGTATAGTTAAACTTAGTTGTATTTCAAGTGCTGTCAGTCTCGCAATGCTCGTCGGATCGATTCGAAAAATGAGATACTAAATCGTTATGCGGTTGAACTTTGAGAGAAAGTTCTACTTTGGAGCTCACAACAATTCGATACAGCAGTTTTCATACGACTGTGACAGAGTCCGTGACATGAAGTGTTTTTGGCGATTTTGATTGGTTAACAGGTTTTGTATTATCCAATCAAATCGCTGAGACGCGAGGATAATAATTAGTATATTACGCGCGTTCTGATTGGTCGAGAATAGTGTGTTATTACATTATTACAGCACACACTTGTATAAATGACGTCATTGAATTTTACGCGCGCTCTGATTGAAATGTTTCGATCAATGTTATATAATAATAAACAGATTCCCTTTTCCGTGCCGGGTCATCTAATAGATGTACAGAATGTGGTGAGGAACAATAGTCACACAACTCGACTTCCTCCAGTAGCATACGTTTTTGTTCTCACCACATTTTGACGTCATCTGTGCATCTATTACAGTACAGACGCACGGAAAATGTAAAACATGTTCACTTCAAAATACGATTTACATATATATTATTGGCTTACCGAACAATAGAGGTTTCATTGCTCTAGTAATCAATGTTAGTTTACCATCTTCCCCTAAGTCTACTTCCTGTCGATGACCAACCTAAAAATCACACAATACGAGTTAGATCAAATCGATTTGTAAGTAAGAACTGAGATGATTCAAACAAACCCAAAATAAACTTCGTACAGATCCCTTTGCAGCAGGATTAATCACTGGCAATTTTTGTCCATTTCCTATGTCAGGAAATATATGTAGGAAATATATAGGAAATTGCAATTTCCTACATTCTGTCCAATTTCTATCAAAGTAAATTGCAATTTCCTACCTTTTTAACTGTTTGCTATGGAAAATGGACAAACATTTCCAGTGACTCCTTGGTAAAGATTCCACCTGCAGTCCAACTGCCTGAGGAGCGTGCTAAGCAGCACGTTCTCTCGATTAAGGGATGCTTAAGGAAAAGGGAGAGGGCAAAAGAAGTGCAAAAGAAATTAAAGGGAAGGAGGAAATGGGAGAGGAGAAAGGAAATACAAAAGAAAGAGAAAGTGAAGGCATGCTCGTGAAAATGTCACATATATTTACAGTATGAACATTTGCAGATAACAAATTAAAAAATAATAATTCCTGATTTAAGTATTATATTTATTTTCGTACAACAATATATATAATTCCACGGAAGACAACAGTACTACTAGAAACTGATTAACTCAATCACTGATTAATGAACTAATGAGGGAGACTAAAAAAAATTTGTAGCTGATCTTCATTGCAATGCGTCGTTATAGAAATTTTATTTAATGTACCATTGTACACAAAAAAGGATTTAAATCACCCATAATAAATCGACTCCTTCAAGTAAAAAGTCGATACTATTTTGAACGGCGCTCGAAAATTAAACATCAGTGGAGAAATGGGCACGGATGATTCCTAAAAGAACTTGCCAACGATCGTGATAGGATAGATTAGCAACATTTTCACAAAGATTTTACTAGCGCTGTATATCCACGTATATTAAAGATAAACCTCGAGTTATCTAGTGGACGAATTCGTTGGTTGAATATAGTTTAAACACTGTTAAAAGTCAACTAAAATCCACTAAATGCGAAATGCTATCTTGTTTGACTGGATGCTTTTGTATGTACTAAATGCGCTAACTTTAAAGTCTAGCTTACCTTAACTCCATCTAATCTTGTTAGCCCTTGCACTCTTCCTATCATCGTAGGTCCATTTTTACCGCTACATCGGTCAAAATCACAAACGTGTTTTGGTGGTACAGATTTGTGATTTCTTGAATAGCGGTTTCCTTTTATCGATGGTAAATAAATACAAAAATATATGAGCAACCAACTTAGTCTTATTTCCATTGCTTTTATATAGGCTTAGATTGTTATAAATAGCTGTTAAATAGTAGAGAGTCTGATAGAAATAATAAATTCACGTGTTACGACAAATTTGCATGGATACAAGAGTTGAATCTGAGGGCACTGGTGTTGTATTGTGAAAGTAGAGAATTCTTAATGAGAAATCACTAACTAGACCATGTTCTTTACTGGTACCTAAGACAAAGTACATCGAGTAGAGATAATATGGAGAAAAGCCTGATAAAAAGTGAATCAAGAAATATTTTTTCTTCTAGTCATATAGCTGATCTTGTATCTTTTCCACCAGCAATATGCATCACATAACAAAGCATATAGTTTTCACGTCTTGCTCCAGCTTCAAGACACAAAAAGAAGCCGAAAGTTTCATTTCATTTTTAAGGAGGCAGCATGGCCGAGTGGTCAGAGCGTTGGCCTCGCAATCTGGCGGTCCCATGGCCAGGTTCGATTCCGGCCGCTCTGGCCACTAGCTGAGACTGAATTTGTTCCGATTTTGATTACACGTATAGATATTTGCGGTATATAAATCTTAAAATATTTTTATTTTTTATTTTTTTAATTTTTAATTTGTTTTAGTTCTGATGCCTTTGCACAAAAACGTTAAGTTGTTCAGCGGTTCTGAATAAATTGAGGAGAATTAATAAAATTTTATCTGTTTATTTATTTAAGTAGCATAATTATCACTACCAAAGATCACTGATTGGTTACTGAAATATGAGACTGAAGGGTACCATACGAAGACATGCAGATATACTAATAATTATTTACTATATATCAATGTATTGCTGATTTATTTTAGTCTTATCTATTTTCGTTGAAGGCCATTATGATAGCTGGCGGTATTCGATTCGACGATATAATTTTTTTTGTAAAATCAATTACTTACAACCAGCATTTCTCCATCAAAATAATTTCCGACACGAAGTATAGAGAATTCAAAATGGTCAAGCCTATAAGTTGTGAGATAAGGACGGTAGAAACTTCACTGTGATTTAAAAGCTAACGAGCAATCAAGGACCAACAAATAAGCTACGTAAAACGGTTCGGTAAGGGTGAATTTCGGCAAGGGTGCCTTTAATTTTTCGGCACGGCGAGGATAGTTTACAAGACGCTAAAAAATTATCCTTGCCTTGCCCCATTTCATCCTTGCCGTGCCGTTTTCAACACAAAAAGGGCCTTGCAATCATGTAGTCCGTTTTTTGAAATAAAGACCGGCAAGGCAACATTGGACGCTATCGTTTACACTGTAAAATACACCCTTGCCGTGCCGAAAAATCTAATCACCTTCGCCAAAATTCATCCTTGCCTTGCCGTTTATGTTGTAGTGTAAATGGGGTTGTAGTTACGTTTTTCCTTGACCACTCTTTACACGTTCTTTGAATGTCATCTTGAAACCTGTTTATACCAATACACCTCTTTGCCATGGAAATAACAACATTTCTAATTCCTTTTATTCGATAGCAATATAAAAATGGATTAAGAGATGAATTGATAAAAAGGAGTGTCCACGCCACGAAAAAGATGGAGACTACCAAATCTCGATTTTGATCCCCAAGAAACTGATAAATCAGATTACTGATTATAATTGGGATCATAAATAAAAAGAAAAGTCCTTGAATATACCACATCGTTTTAATAGATCTTCCCTGTGTTGGGGTGGGGCCTTGGAACGCTTGTCTCTGGGCAGCAATTTGTCTGCGATGTCGTCGAACGATTCTGTAAATTTGCACGTAGCAAAACAAGGGAATCGCAACGCTTAGAAATGCACAGAAGATAACTATCCCACTGACTCCCTTTCGTGCATCACCAAACATGTACGCAACTCCAAACAAGTTTGCAGGCCAAATAAAAGCGACAACGATTCCCATTCGTTTGGCAGTGACTTTCACAGAGTACCTTAAATGCCAGTGTAAAGCGAGAAAACGATCGACTGAAATGACCACCAAAGTTGTCGAAGAAATGGCAGAAAAGACAATTGCAGATGATAAAAACCACGAGTGAAGTTGTCCCCATCGCGAGAAGCCGAGTACTAGATTAGCCATGAACAAAGGCTGGACAATCAAACCAACTGCGAAGTCCGAGGCAGCAAGACTACAAAGAAGAACATTTGTGGGTGTATGTAAAGTTGGAGTCTTGACGATGGCCATGAACACCAATGTATTGCTGATTATCGATGTTAAACCAGAAAACCCATTGATTAGACAAAGAAAGAGTTCAAAAGTCCCCATGATTTTGGGCTCTAGCGCTACTGTGTTGTTACTACATTGACATAACTCTTTATCTCAATCAACGATGCGCGGTTTGTACCACTGATATACTTCCACTTGACCAGTTCTTGCAGTTGTCGTTCTGGTTATCAGTTTAATGAAACTGATCACGGCCAAACAAAATGATTGGCTGGCATTGACAAATTAAAATGAGAGTCTTTTGGATTTCCGTTCAGTGCCTCAAACATCTGTCATTTAGGATTCGTATCTAGTTTTAGTCAGTTCTTTGTGCAAATAACAATTTTTCGCTAGTTACACATCCAGTCTTCAACACTTAAAAGGCAATAAGGCAACAAAATAAAATAGGTCCTTCGTTCAACTTGAAGTCTCCAGGTAAAACTTTGCGCCTCGACTGATCATACATCATGATTTGAATAACAAAAATCGTATTTGCGCAGCAATTCATTGTTAACGTAAAAAATGAAATATTTTCCACAAAAAGGTTTCACAGTGAGTCACCTGCTGTCTCTGTTTCTAATCGGTCACGTTGCAATTTGACTGTCCTGCCGAAACAATTCTAACCTTAAAGTAAACATGCTGTTATTATAGTGAAGGCAATAATATTAGTACAAAGATAACAGCACCAAATTAAACGCGCGATATTGCATGGAACGCTCAGTGGTTGATGGGTCGTCGAAACGTCGACACCGGTTGTACCAAGTGTGCATCATAGCACTATCCGCTGGACAAATCCAATGCAGTGGATAAATTTATTGACAAATGCCATCATTTTATTTAATGGTTAAAGATTTTCCAAGGAAAGCCGCACTATTCATTTTTCGTGCATGCAACCGAAGCCAGGTCATACCAAACTCGTTTTGTCAAAATCTCGGATGTCCACTTCATCGAGTTTCCGAGCACTTAAAATATAATATAGCTGCATTCATGCTACCGTCCACACGCTGAAACTTTCCTCGACTGAAACTTGCCTCAATTGCCGTTGCTAGACAAGTTTCACAACGCACTGCACCGTGTAACATGGTCATTTAGCTGAAACTTTCCCCGGGTCGGTTTCACGAGACGGTTTGACTTTCAATTCACGAAAAGTAGAACGTGTGTCGCGAACAAGTTTCAGGACGAAATTTCATCGTGTAACACCCCTTATGAAAATCGTCTCGCGTCGGCGATCGAGAAGAGTTTCAGATAAAAGTTTCAGCGTGTAACAACGCCTTAACAACGCATCTTTTTTGTTACGGCCCAGGCCTGTCGTCCACACTTAAACGGCGTTAAAAAGAAAAGATTATTTTTATAATTTATCTCGATTAGTGAAAACGAATTAAAACTGAGCAATTTTCTTGTATTAAATTGTCTCTTGATACTTACTTAAAAATCAACGTTAATTGAATGAATTCTTTATTATGTCATCCAAAACAATTTAGTTCTTCGGTCAAGATGACAGCACTAAAAAAGGTAAAAAGTGATTCTTAAAGATCCAAAAGCATTTGCAAGTGATGCTTTTCCGGCTATTAGGGTTTCGAGTTCGTAACACTTGGGAATTCAGAAGTACTTGCGTGCAACATCACAATGGTGACAGAAAGAGAACGAGAAGTGCCATGGAGCATGGTATTGTGTGAAGACAAAAGCGGTTTTAATTAATAAATCTGTGGATGTACCTCATTTAATCAATTGCTTAAAAAACACTTTAAACATTCTGATATTATGATTTATAAAATACTGTTGCTAACGTATTTTCTTCTCGGCTGAGTCAAGATGCAGATTAGTCTCTACAGCGCATGCTCACAGTTAATAAAACATATTTACATAGAAGATTTATACTTTGTTGTACAAAACAAAATACACATGCATTCCTAGACATTGAAGCAGTTCTGTTTTATCCTTTTTTCTCTTTCTTTCTTTTTTCTCTTTCTTTCTTTACTTTTACTATTTACTATTTATTTACTTTATTTACTTCCTCTTTTCCCATTCCTTCTTCCCCCTATCCAGAGAGCCGGTGCGAAGGCTACATTTCACAAATGACGTTATTTTTTGTTTGTTTGTTTGTTTGCTTATTGGTTTGTTTCGGTTTGTTTGTGGCATATTCCCGATCTTTCTCTTCCTATGGTGTCCGGCATCTTTATGCTTAACTTCACTTTTCTCAGTCCATGCAGACGACAGCACCAAGAAAGGTCAAAAAAGTCATTCTTACGGTTTTTCATTGAATTTCCAAAGAAAACCTGTTCAAGTGATGCTTTATGCATTAAAGGTTTTCCGGAGTTTCGTAACACTTGGAACAATCCAGAGGTACTTGAATTTAACATCACAAAGGCAAGGGAAAGAGAAGTGTTGTAGGATATTAAAAACAAGTGTTCTTTAAAAGAAATCTTTAGTATGCGGCTCAATTCAATTGTTTAATTCCCATAAATAAATAATAGATAAATAAAGACTTTATTTATTGAGGATAACACTAAATAACTAGAAGTATATAAACTTGTAGCCCTCCTAGAGCGAAGAGGAACAGTGAAGGAGGAGGGAGAAAAGGCTATAAAGCATAAATAAAGCACTCATAATATTCTGTCATCTTGATTCTATTCAATTATTTGATGAGTCGAACCAAGAAAGTCATGACGGAAGGTAATTGAGAAATGAATTATGCTGCACGCAACTTTGATTGAAAAAAGAAGATAAAAAAAGAAATACAACAACATTACTATACTAAGCGTCTTTTTTCCAGCAATATTTGAGGTCTCAGTTTATTCATATTATTTTCTCACTGCGTTGAATCTTTTCTTAGCAATGATTCACCTCAGTAGCATTCTTCATTCCTTATAGACAAACAGCACTTGTTGTCTTATATAGAATTTAATTTCTGAAGCAATTTTTCCGTCATTCTATTTTCTGCCTCTTTTAGGTTTTGTGTCTACTATGCATATGCTTGCAAACACTATGCCATCGGCTCTGGGGAACTACATCGCTATACACGCCGACTGTTTCATGCCTGCTACGTAAGAGATCGACTCCTTCTTTAACTACCATATCATAACTTTGTAAGACAGGAATTGATGTAACATTCATAAAAACGATTTTAATTAGCAAAAGCACAATATAAATGGCATTGTCCCAATCACAGTTTAGTTAAAATTCACCACATCAAAGTTCTATCGCTACCGAGCAATATTCTATATAAAACCCTTTGAATATTTAAGTTTTGTTCTTGATAATTTATGTTTTAAAATGTCGTTATTAGCTGATAACAAAATTAGAAGCTAATTAGATTAGCTTTGATGTGGGCTTTGCAATCGGTACTTTGTACTCCTTTCTTGTTTTCTTCGAACATCTATGGTCAAAAATTCAGACTTTCTCTCAATTGAAAAAGGCGCAACTGCAGTACTTTGGGATTTGATCCTTCTGACACCAATCCTCAAAAGAATCCTTCTGACCATAGAAAACACAACTTTTTTAATTTCTCTCAATCGATAGCAGTACAAGTATGGATTAAGTGATGAATTGACAAACAGGATTGTCATAGGTGTTTTCCTTAATGGATATATGATGTTTGCTCCTCGAAGAGACGTCTTTGTAATGATATTAGTGCATACAAAAGGCAAAATACAGAGAACACACAAGCCTTGCAGATACCACATCGTCTTAATCGATCTTCCCTGTGTTGGTGTGGGGCCTTGGAACGCTTGTCTCTGGGCAGCGATTTGCCTTCGATGTCGTCTGACGATTTGATCTTGTAAATTTTGCAATGACAAAACAATATAGAAAAACAAAGAATACCACCAAATGATGTTAATAAGATAACTCTGGCTCTTCCACCACCAAAGAAATAGGTGATGTCTGAAGGAATAAAGACAAACCAAATGAGTGCCAGGATTTGCAGGATTCGTTTGACAGTAACTTTTGCAGCGTATCTCAAGTGCCAGTGTAAAGCAAGGCAACGGTCCAGCGAGATGAGAGCCAACGTCGTGAAGGAAACAGCAGTGAAATATATATACGAATAACGAAAGGACTTACGTAACAAGATGCTGTCACCAAACACAATATCAACGATAAACAAAGGCTGGACAATCAGACCAACTGCGAAGTCCGAGGCAGCAAGACTGCAAAGAAGAACATTTGTGGGTGTATGTAAAGATGGAGTCTTGACGATTGCAGTGAACACCAATGTGTTACTGATAATCGATATTATACTGGCAAAACCATTGATCACACAGATGCATAAACGGAAAGTATCCATAATGATGATAGAAAAGTTTATAAGGATTTGAGTCTTTCCCTCTATTCTCTCGATCTAACGGGTAACTGAACATGTTGCAAAACTCTATCCCTGTTGACTGCCTCAAAATGATATATCAAAGGCTCATAAGTACTGATATAAAGTCACTACTTCCTTCCACTCAAAACATCCAAGTTCATTGTTAAAAGTAACTTAAAGGTGATGTGACACGAAAAAACGATTTTTAGCTAGGGCAACATTGTTCCCATCAAAACTCAGTTTTGATTGGAACATAATATGATGTAAAACTATTTCCAACGAGAGATGTAATTACTGATGTCGCGTTATCAGAATCGAACAAATGCAATGTCTTTCATTTAATTAAAGATATTAACTTTTTCTTTCATCTTTTTTTTTACTTTATTTCTGTTCCTAAAGTGCCCGGCAACTTTATATTGTCCGCTTCAATAGAACTGAACAGTGATTTTTCATCCCGGCTATCTCAGATGAGAAACCATCTGGCGCGCTTTTCCAAACATTTTCTCTGATTGACATCAATTGTCAATGTCATTTTAACTCTATTCAATTATTTGATGAGTCGAACAAAGAAAGTCATGATGCAACTGTTAATTGAGAAATGAATTATGCTGCACGCAACTTTGATTAAAAAAGAAGATAAATATAAAAATCATACTTGTTACTCCAGCAAAAAAAGAAAGACAGAAAAAGAGAAAGAAAAAGAGAAAGAAAGAAAGAAAAAAGAAACAGGGCAAAACACTAGTACTTAGTAGCTACAGTGTCTAGTATCAAAATACAAACAGCCATGCCAAACGATCGCAAAAACGATAAATGACTCACTATACTAGATAAATGTCTTTTAGTAATATCTGAGGTCTCGGTTTATTCATATTATTTTTTTCACTGCGTTGAATCTTTTCTTAGAAATGAATCACCAAAGCGTAGCATTTCTTATTCCATAACACAACAAGTTATATGGAATTTCCAAGCCATTTTTTCGTCTCTTATTTATAGAAAAAAACTAACGCAATCAAACGACGTTTCGGCGTTATTCCTGACCAATTATCAAGTCATTCTATTTTCTGACATGCACTTTCAGGTTTTGTGTCTACTGCATATATATGCTTGCAAACACTATGTCATCGACTCTGGGAACACAGCTACATCACTATGCTTTCTTGCCTGTTACTCAAGCGGCTCTGTTCACAAGCAAAGTACCATAACTTTGTACAGACAGGAAATAATATGTCATTCATAGAAACGATTTAGCAATTTCATCAATGGCAATGTCCCAATCACAGTTATATCTATATCTGTAGGTAAAATTCACCACATCAAAGTTCTATCGCTAGCGAGCAATATTCTATATAAAACCCGTTGAAGATTGAAGTTTTGTTATTGATAATTATTGTTTCAAATCCTTATTAGCTAAGCGCAAAATTAGATAAGCTTTGATGTGCGCTTTGCAATCGGTACTTTGTACTCCTTTCTTGTTTTCTACGAACATCTATCGTCAGAAATTCAGACTTTCTCCCAACTGAAAAGGGCGCAACTGCAGTACTTTGGGATTTGATCCTTCTGACACCAATCCTCAAAACAATCCTTCTGACCATAGAAAACACAACTTTTTTAATTTCTCTCAATCGATAGCAGTACAAGTATGGATTAAGTGATGAATTGACAAACAGAATTGTCATAGATGTTTTCCTTAATGGATATATGATGCTTGCTCCTCGAAGAGACGTCTTTGTAATGATATTAGTGCATACAAAAGGCAAAATACAGAGAACACACAAGCCTTGCAGATACCACATCGTCTTAATCGATCTTCCCTGTGTTGGTGTGGGGCCTTGGAACGCTTGTCTCTGGGCAGCGATTTGTCTGCGATGTCGTCTGACGATCTTGTAAATTTTGCAATGACAAAATAATATAGTAAAACAAAAAAAAGCAACAAATGATGTTGATAAGCGAAATCTCATGTTTCTTCCACCACCAAAGAAATAAATGATCTCTAAGGGAATAAAGACAAACCAAACGAGTGCCAGGATTTTCAGGATTCGTTTGACAGTAACTTTTGTAGCGTATCTCAAGTGCCAGTGTAAAGCAAGGCAACGGTCCAGCGAGATGAGAGCCAACGTCGTGAAGGAAACAGCAGTGAAAAATGTATATGAATAGCGAAAGGACTTATGTATCAAGAAGTTGCCATCAAACACAATATCAACGATAAACAAAGGCTGGACAATCAAACCAACTGCGAAGTCCGAGGCAGCAAGACTGCAAAGAAGAACATTTGTGGGTGTATGTAAAGATGGAGTCTTGACGATGGCCGTGAACACCAATGTATTACTGATGATCGATATTATACTGGAAAAACCATTGATCACACAGATGCATAAACGGAAAGTATCCATAATGATTCTTTTCTACAGATAGAAAAGTTTATGAGGAGTTGAGTTTTTCCCTCTATTCTCTCGATCTAACGGGTAACTATAAATATGTTTCGGGGGTGGAAGCGGAATCATTTAAGTTCAATGATTCATGATTCCCTTCAAATTTCAGCCCATGATTCATGATTCTTTATCAAATATGTTGCAAACTATATCCCTTTTGACTGCCTCAAAATGATATATGGTTTCATATTGAAGTGGTACTATAAATTAACTACTTCCTTCCACTCAAAACACCAAAGAGCAGTATAACTCAAAGGTGAATATGTGACACGGAAAAAAAAAAAACGGTTTTCAGGGCAACATTGTTCCAATGACGGAAAAAAATTTCCAACGAGAGATGTAATTATGTGTTATATATCGAGCAACTGTGATTTTTAGATTTCATTTTTACTCATTCTGTTGCTAAGGTGTCCGGCATCTTTATATCGACAACAATGATTGTTCATCCCGGCTGTCCCGGATGAGAAGTTAGGCGCGCTTTAAAAGAATTTTCCAGATTGAGATATGCTCCAAAGAAATCCGTTCCAGAGAAGTTCAAATAATAACTTTTATTCATGAATTAAATAAAAGACATGGAATTCACTAAAAAGCCTTACGAAATTTGCGTTCGATTTTCTAATACATTATTAAACTATGTTAAATATATGTCTTTCAGTTTTATGTTATTTGTCCAGTCGTAATCGTGTTGTGGAACATGTTGGTGCCAAATCAGTATTGTTTTACTGTGGTTCCAACTGCTCCTTTGCTAGATTTGGATGCTTTTGTCCCCGTTATTACGCCATGTCACATGTTATGACGTAACTTGCCGGCCGTGTTTACGTCATGAATTAATATCATTTTAAGACATATTTTTCATATATATTAAGGGTCACAGCCACTCCACTGGGTTTCCTGTGGTAACAGCGTAGACCTCCTTCTCGGAGGAAGAACTAGCCGCTGGGAATGCAAAAGCGTCTCCGTCCTCGTTGCCACAGGAAACCCATCACTAAGGAGGTGGCTGTAGAGGAGTCAAGTTGTTCCTTTTATTGTTATTCTTGTTCTTGTCGTCGCTACAATTTGTTTGTTTGTTTGTTTGTTTATCTGCCGTCGTCGTAATAGAAAAAATACCATATAAAAAAAGGGACTGACTCAAACATTTCATTCTAATCAACTACCGCTGCTAACTCATCATCGTTCAGGTAATCACTTCGAAAGTGAGCGGAGTCAGGTTCTGGAGCTGGCAACCAATTATTGGCCACATATTTATGTCCTTTTCTGACGTCACATCCGCCATGAAGTGAGCGATCCTCACGTGGTCCCATCCAGCCTGTTTTTCCATCTTGGAGATAGTTATACCACATAATTGCTTTGCCCTTTTTTGCCGGGACAACAAGTTTAGCTGAGTGGCAGTATTTGCCAAGGTTGTAGCGATTGCCATCTTTACGATCTCTGAATTCCTGTGAGATAAAACATGTAAGTAAACGATATTTTGCAATCACGTGATACAGTGCACGTACAAGATGCGCCGTGTTTCGTATGAGTGTGAAAAACTACGGTACGGTTACGGCGCGGCACGGCCACGGTACGGAACCTCGCCTGCTGATTTTTTTACAAATTTACAAAGACATCAGCAGGTGAGGTTCCGTACCGTGTCCGTGCCGCGCTGTAACCGTGCCGTACTTTTTCACACTCATACGAAATCTGCACTAGAGTAGATTTCGTATAACTGGGTTAACGACACGGTCACCATACGGGACGGTTACGGCAGAAATTCCAAATGTTTTTATAGACAACACGGTACTGACACGGTCACGGTACGGCACGGTAAGTTTCCCGCTCATACAAAAACCGCTCAATAACAAATACTCGAAATTCCTTCCGTAATCGTGCCGTGTCGGTAACCGTAATGTTTTCAAAGTCATACGAAAACTGTTGTACACAATTAAACGGTACAAAGGTTATGAAATAAACAGCTCTTAACGTACTGTTTCGTTGAAGTTTTCAATGTCAGCAACAGGAAAGGCTGTTTCTCCCCCCTCTTCGACATCATTTAGGTAGTAAAGCACTGTGATATACCTAGAGTAGAACGATTTATAGTGAGTACTGAATGAGGACAAGAGACCATAATACAAAGAGAACGAAGCTGGTATTGATGTCTGCGCGATCTGCTTGGCGCATAAGGTTAGTTTTAGTAAGGGAAGTTGACACCATCGCGCGCGCAAGTAATGAAATCTGATTGTCGGAGGAGAAACGATTCGTTCCCGTGCGGGCGTAAAATCAAATTCCATTGTTTAAGCGCGCTGCGTGCGCAATATGGCGTCAACTTCCTGTTACTAAAATAACCTCAAACGCCAAGCACGTCGAGCAGACATCAATCCGTGAGTTTCGACCATTTAGTATTATGGTCTATTGATGAGGAACAAAATAAGGGTTAGAGAAAATATGATATCACCTCTTTACAAAACACTGGCTAGCGCTCCATTTTACAAGCTATAGAGATTTTTAAAACTCACAGGTGACGGCTACGCTTTTTCTGCCAATTTGTACAACAGTTATAAATATTGTGCGCATGAAACTCGCTACGCTCGTTCCGTGCTGTCATGATCGGAAGCCAAACATTTTCCAGTCCGGCCGGTCGAACCTAATTCAGGTAATAAGCATTTTATAACTCTTGTTGACCACCTCATTTCTATTTTTGTGCGCGTGTGCTGGTCCGGGTTCCGGACCCCTTCGAAAATTCATGTGTACCCAGTTACGTGTCCATTTCCAAAGGTCTGCTTAAGAGCCCACGGGGCCAAATACGAATTATATGATCAGTTGGTATTTTGATATTTGTTCATACATACCTACACAGCCTACAAAAAGGCACGTTTAACAGATTAAAATGACAGCATTTGTCTTTAGGGAAGTCGGTCTTTCTTGTACCATCGTAATGGGCATTATAATGACCTCTCTCGTCATATCCTACAACCTACAACATAAACATTCAGTGTTAACTTACTCAGAACTATTTCCATCGATCTGCATGTGTTCTATAAGAATTGCTTGAGGGTAAATGACCACAGTTTTTCCTGTTGCTACGCTAGCCTGCGTAGCTGGCGCACTCGCTCGTGGAGTTGCTCGTGGAAGGAGCGACCGCTGTCTGTCTTAACATCAGGCTGACCCTCCACCAAAGGCATGCGATGGTAAGCCAAGTGTAGCTAGTATATAGGTTAGGTTTAGAAGGCCTATCAACCGAGAATCAAGCATATACTTTGGTTACAAGAAGGACTTACGACTTATTTTGATTTCCTTACCTGTAGGGGTTCTCCACCATACACAATGTACTTAGGGAGCCTTGTCAACTTCCAAATTCTAAAACAATAAAAATGTTATGATCATTACCCAATAACGAAGGTCCCTAAATGCCAGAACAAACTTGATATATATGCAGTATTTATAATTACTGGTGGGCAGTTGACATTAAAATGAACAAGTCTGATTTTTTTTCAATATCGCCATCATTTCCCAAAACTGAGAAAAGTTGCTGATTTTTTACCTTCTTCTTAGTTTCTTCATGGTTTCATCTGATTTCTTTCCTTGGAATAACCAAACTTGTTTGCTATAACGATCTCTGTGATGTGGATGGTTGTCTTTTAGATCGTTCAGGTACATATCAATGGCATTCGTTCGTAGTGTCTGCCACTCCTCGTAGTCTATTTTACCTATAACACCGTGTAATATCGGCACGTTGGTTACACAGAGTTTATCATGGAGCACAAAATAGCTTTATTATTGATGGATTTTAGGTTGATGTGTTGTGCTATGTTGTGTTGTGTTGTAGGCCTACCCCGGGCCCTAAAATCGCCGCGATTTTGGGCGATCTTGGGCGATATTAGGCGATACTAGGCGATATTGGGAAATTTTAGCCATTTCGAGTTGGCGCTCTTAGGCGCTCTTGGGCGATATTGAGCGATCTTGGGAGATCTTGGGCGATCCTAGGCGATCTTAGGTGATATTGGGAAATTTTAGCCATTTCGAGTTGGCACTCTTAGGCGCTCTTGGGCGACATTGAGCGATCTTGGGCGATCTTGGGCGATCTTAGGCGATTTTAGGGCCCGGAGTAGACCTTGTTGTCATGTTATGTTGTGTTGTGCTGCACATGTGTTGTTGTGTTGTGTATATGTTTGTTGTGTAGTGTTTTTGTTGTGCATGTTGTGCTGTGTTGTGTTTTGTTGCGTTCCGTTGTGCTGTATTGTTTTGTGTTGTCAGTTCAGTTGTGTTGTATTATCATCATCATCATTATTATTAGCATTATTGTAATTATCATCTTTTTTCTCCATGTACAAGAATTTTAATTATTATAAATTGATACGTACCATCTTCTAACTCTTTAATTTCGAGATGCTTAATCCTAGAGCAATACGATATTGGTAATATGTTGGAATAGTTGCACTATAATTTAACAGAATGCAAGAAAAAAAATATAGTTGTACTCACATTTCGTCAATATCTTTGTCTTCAAGTATTATGTATTTCACTTTTTCAGCAAACATTTTAATCTGTTCAAAGATACAACGAAGAGCTGGATTGTAATAACAATGAAATGAAGACGTTTAAAAGTAAATATCACGAAGTGCAAGCAAAAATAATGAAAGATGGTAGAATAACTTAGTTTGGAGAGAAATCTAACTTTTCTCGTGTCATCGCGAGACACGAAGTCAAAGTCTTCTTCATTGTTTGAGTTTTAATTTCTTTAAATATTTTTTTATTCCACGATCTTTTAGAGATTTGCTTTTTCCGCGCTAAAACATTGTTGTTATTTTGAATCTGTGGCGCGCTCGTCACGAATATTGGAGATTTGATAATATACTTGCTTGGGCTTCTCACCTCTTCTCTAGTGATCTCAAAATCTCTGTCGATATCCCAGTTTAGGAAATACCCAGCAGTGCTGTTTGAATGACCTGCAAATTAGAGCGGAAAAATAACATTCTTAATATGGATCAACTTGTGAGAATCTGCTGGACAACGAATACTTTTATTTTCAGATGGACAGTCCAGAAAATGCAAAAGCTGATGATGATGTTCTGCCTCTATTGACACGAGGAGTGAATTAATATATACTTATAAAGTGGATAAATTCACTTTATTGCAAACTGCATATCATTTGATCCACTCGACAAGATGTATTAAATTGGCCAGCGCTATTCACCTTTTGCGCATCTAAAGCCAGATGATCGTCATCATCATCATCGTTCATTCATTCATTCATTAACATCTTCATCATCATAATCATTAATGCCAATTTATATAGGACGAAAAAAGCTGGAAATAACATGCGTTGGAGAGAACCATTTATGTATTACCTTCAGTGGATCTAATCAACTTCATGTGACCTGTTGTAATTGGATCCCAGTGGAGATCACTATCGTGCATTCCAGCTTTCTTGGCCAGGTCGATAATATGATCACATTCTTCTGGTGACAAAAAGTCCGGGATTTCTACACAAAGAAAAAATGAATAAATCATAAAACGGTATTGTAATCATTGGCATCAGAATTCAATTCTCCTTAGATTGCTGACAAAATAACATGTTACTTACTCATCACTGATGGGGAATAACCTTATATCGATTTGGAAGGCCTCTCTAAGGTCTTGTAAATGTTTTTAGCAGGAACGGTTCCTAGTAAAAACATTTACAAGACTCTAGAGAAGCCTTCAAAATCGATATAAGGTTATTCCCCATCAGTGATGAGTCCAAACGAAACGCAAAAGCTAAGTGATGCATACTGTTTATTAACATTGTTTGAATCACTGACCGACCTACACCTATAAACTTATCTAGCATCGAATAGTTCTGCTGCCTCGTGCAGTAATAATAATATTTCTAAACTCAGAAGTAAACTTCAAGTGAACTTACCAAATACTGGTGGATAAAGTGCTCTTGTGATCATTTTATAGGTTTTGTTTCCTTCCAGTTTGAGTTCTCGAACATGACCGATCTGAAAAGTTATGATTTTGTCATAATGATCAGTACAAACACTCAGAGGGAAAATCAATCCTAGTTAATTAAGGCAAGGAATTTTCCTTCTATAAATTGCAACATCTCAGTAAGGCACATACAAATAGAAGGTCCGATGTCTGAATTGAAAGTCACACACCATATGAAAAAAGTTTCGCAAACATCTTAAATGCTACGAATTGAATTCGCAAGTTGGTGAGATAAGAGATACTCCCTGGTTCATAGGCCGTACTTTTCACTGTGCCGATCTCCATTCATATTTTACACAGCGCTAGCTGCTTCGTGAATTTGATTACAACAATATATCCTACGGCACATAAAAAGGGCGGCTTCCATTAAACCTGACTTTAAAAAATCTTAAACTGAAATTAAAATTTCATAGCCTTCAAGAAAGGAAACATTAAGATGATTGTGTATCTGACAGACAAGTCAAAAATCCCTTGTTCTTTAATTTTTTAATTATACTTATACCACGCACTATTCAATGGGCCATCGGTCGCTTCAACTCCTTAGTGAAAACTTTTACATAAATGAAAGTCAGACCAAAATTCCAAAAGTAAACAGTTTACCTTGACGGGGTCCCATCTTGTTAGCCTTGGTTTTCCATCATCAAGACAAGGGCCGTCTTCACCTTTGTAGCAATGGCTACCAGTGCAAGCGTCGATGGTATTCGCTTCTTTCGTGTACTTATTAGACAAACTTAAATTAATTTCAAGTAGAAGAAGAAACAAAACAGACAGAATTGTCCGCTGAAGCATTCTTTTTGATTCCTAAATAAATTTATGGTGAAAACTGAGGAGATGCAAGGCCAAAAATGTGATGAAAGGTTACTTAAAGATGAATTCCACGTGGGTTTAGCTGAGGAACCAGACAAGCTAAAAGGACAGGGATTCGAAGTTGGTATAAATAATTAATTATTATTTACAATAGAAGCAAACTCATCTATTGTTGCCAAGCAGTCCTTTTCAAGTTAATACCAGCAAGTGGCTTATTGAGTTGTCCGAAGTAATGATATGCAAAAACTGGTTGTTTGAGCTAGTTGGAGCACCTTTAAATGCCAAAGCTTTCGACAGAGGAAAGTCATGGAATTTAAACAGAGGAAAGTCATGGAATTTAAAAATCATGGAATTAAAAAATCATAGAATTTAAAAATCTGGTCTAGTTTGCAAAGTGGATTGAGTGATTTTCGTCCAAATTTTGTTTAAAAACGTCAGTTATGAAAGGTTTTTAAAATTTGTATTTTCCATGAAAGTAAATCCATGATTATATCTGTCAAAAATTTGCCTTGATGACCATGCAGTAAATCACGTATTGCCCACGTTTGTCTCAACAATACAATACCTGTAGCACAGTGTTAAAGCACAGGTAACCCAATACAAAAAATGCAACAATTTTTAAAAACATCTTTTGGAGACTGAACCCCTTTCTCTCGTGTTTCAAAACGCACAGAAAGACAGCTAGTGAATCTCTATACTCCTAATCTAAAAGATACTAAATTTTAGAAGTTTGAACATTATGCAATTCATGCTTTCTCAGTCCCCTCCATCCAGGGTTTCTTCCCGCGCTATACACTAAACTATGCCGTCACATTAATACTATTGAACTAGCTCCTTTTTCGGTAGAAAATTACGATGATAGTAGTAAGTGAAAAAGTAGGGGAAATGATTGGATAATTTCCATAGCTAGATTCAAATAGGTTTTAATTGGATGGTAGTTTCGTTGCATTTCATAGCTATCTTTTAGCTTCGCATTTTTCATTTTGCATGTTCGCTGTTTTCGGGTTATACAGTTATATGATTATGCAATGAGCAATTAATATGTACAACAAGTGTTCATTGAAGAGTGTATATATTTAATTACCCAAGTTTTTATTTGTTAATTTTCATAACGTTGTATATAAATAGTTAATTAACCAACTAATTACTTTTTGAGTCATTTTGCTTATAATTACCATTTTATCACTATTACTTTTGATTTTGTTCTAGTATTACTAACTCTTTTTATAGATCTTTTGCTCTTTTAATCTTACTTCTTACTCAATAAGCTATAGTTAATTTTCAACCAGTATAGCCATTGACTAACACATGCAGTAAAAAGGTTCCGAGATTGTGCAAGTAAGCATGACATACTGCAACAGTTTTGTAAAAACTTCGTCTTCTAATGCTTGTTAAATGCTAGTCAAGGATTATCATTACATAACTTTTCCTATAGCTTTTGTTTCGGCATAATTATTTTGTAAAACTCGATTTTGGCATAAATAAATCAAACAATCCGATTTCAATTTATACAAGCTGACCTGTATCATAAAGGAATATATGTATCAGGTCTATATATCGGCTATATTGACTCTTTAATTCACGAACAATATCGAAGTCTTCCATACCAGATGATGATCAATTAGATCGAAAAAGTTTGTCTTTAAATTCAAAAATATTTTTACATCTTATTTCATCCAAGACTTTGTATCAATAACCTGATGTCATCTTTTCCCAAAGATTTTAAACATATCTAGATTCTTTACGTCAGGAGCAGTAATCCAATTGTTGGCCACCCATTTGTGCCCCTTGCGTACACCACACCCACCATGCACGGTGTAATTATCTCGTTCACCAAGGAATCCATTCTCCTCGTTCACAAAGTGGTTGTACCATAAAATGGCCTTGCCTTTCTCGGCAGGAACCACGAGCTTTGCGTTGTGACAGTTTTGGATCAAATTGAATGCATCACCTGAGATGTTCTTGACGAGATCCTTGAAAGAAAAAGAACAGTAGTTTGGTAATTAAGACAGATGGGAATACCGTATCATCAAAGTATATGTATATATAAAAAATGCTGAAGGTGTAGTCGTCGTTATTGTTGGGGGTTGGTGGGAGTGGAGGTGGAGTGAAGTATAGCAGAAACTAAGGAAGGCGTCGTGTTAGTTTAGTTAATCCTCAGCCTTAGACAAAGGATATTTTTTCTGAACTTTACTGATGCTTTTGTTTTCTACAGTTGTTTGTTTGTTGGTTGGTTGGTTGTTTTTTATAATAACTATCTGGTATTTATGGCATCACTCTTATACAATACAATAATAATGATCTTTATTCAACGAGGGGAAACGAATCTTAAAATCTAATAAAGTTACTTAGCTTGAAAGTTTGGCTCTAAGGGTTGTCACATTTGCAATTCTAGTTAAGGTGGCTAGGCACATGACAACAAAGGAAATGAGGTTGGACCTCATACGACTTAATTAGTGATACTTTAGAGCACATTGAATTTAAAGTATAAGATGGATTATAGTTTATAAAGCTGATGTAGTTACCGCTTCGCTGTAGTTTTCAATATCTGCCGCTGAAAATGCTGTCTCACCACCTTCTTTTACATCATTCAGGTAATACAACACGGTGGCGTACCTTTAAGTAACATAATAAATCAGTAATATAAGCCACGCCATGTTACCTACATACACCTATGATACGTTGCAGCTGCATGCAACTGCAATTGTAACTTCAGTAGCTCGTAGAAAATGAAGGAATCCTGCAGATCATGCAGTGGAAACTAACAGCTCAGGCACAAAATGTAACTTTTCTTGCAACCTTTTTCAGCGACATTGCGCGCAACACAGTTGCTGGTTTACGATCGAGTTCTGCTTATGCAATTTTTTCTGTAACGTTGCATGCAACATTGTAGGGGTGGACACACGGTACAGCTGTATTGTGCGCAACATTTCAGGGGGGACACAAGGTACAACAAATTAACTTTGTTGTGCGCAATGTTACAGAAAAAGTTGTGTAGTGTGTCCGGGCCTTGGACTTAGGTTTTGCATTCATTGCTAATGCCTGACAAACTGTAGTCATTTTGTTCTCAACGCTCTCAAAAACGGGAAACCTTACTAGAAAGTGCAATTTCAGAATCATGCATGTACTGTTGTCTAGAATATTTGATTTTATGAGAAATTAACTGGATAGAAATGATTTTCACCTGCAGAGTCGACAGCGAGGCGGTTTAGAGTATCCTGATTGACAGCATTTGTACGGTAGATTTGTTGGTTGGCTGTCATAATGGCCATTGTAGTGACCATTCCTTTCATAACGGACCACCTTGGAAATGAAACAAAATGAGTATAAAACATAGAAATCCAAGGTGCTATTTAATCCGAAAATGACTTTCGATGGGACAGACTTCCTCGCCCTCTGCCATCCTTTCTATCGTGACAGTCCCACGCGAAAACAGTGATGTGAAAATCACGGGAGGTCGATCGAACCGGAGTCGAACCACGAAGCAAATGCGCTTATAGACCAAACTTTTTACTAAACGTACATCTATATTTTTAGTAAGAAACGATTGGTAGGACTATGTTGTGTCCCATTTCAACAATCAAGTTTGTCAGAGACAGTTCCTTAAATTAATTTGTCCACTTACTTGCATAAGCTCTCCTCCACGGATGATTAGTGGAGGCAGTCGTGTTAGCTTTATTATCCTGGGAGAAAGAATAAAGATTATACTAATTTAAGTTTCGTGATTTGTTATAAATAACAAGCAAAAATAGGATTATATGTAAGATGAAAATAAGACCCGTCTAACTCTTAGACGCAACTTAAATAAGACGCAAACTCGCCGTATAAACAACACTTTTGGTCCTAAGGCCCAGAATCTAATAACAACAAAGAAGGCAGGCCGTTTAATTAATGTTTTAAATGCATTCGATGCGGCAAGAGTTCGATGTTTGAACTAGCCCTAAGACGCAACCAGTAAGAACAGCTTAGAACGCTGTTTCTCGATAAGTCGCGCCTTATTTTTAGGGCGGCGAAATACGAGACACAAAAACCCTCAACTTGTCGCGCAACATTGTTGCATTGCAGGTTTTTGATCGATGTTGCGCGTTTTTCACCTCGCGATCTCAACTTGTCACGCAACAAAAAATTTTTCGCGAGGTGAAAAACGCGCAACATCGATCAAAAACCTGCAACGCAACAATGTTGCGCGACAAGTTGAGGGTTTTTGTGTCTCGTATTTCGCCGCCTTAACTCGTATAAACGTCGCAAATGGATAAAATGTGATTAAGATTTCAAACGAGGTGGACGTCAGTTTAATAAGATTTACAAAACGCCACACTATGAAAAGAGTAATTACAAGTTCAGCGAGAGATCAGCCCAAGTATAATTTTTACGCATCAAAACCTCCTCCATCCCCCCTAGATGAATCAATCCAATATCATCTTATTATCGAGAAAGTATGAATTCACTCTACCTTTCTGTTAGTCGTTTTACAACAGAATCATCAGTCTTGCCATGTTCTATCCACGTCTGTGTACTATGTCTATTTTTGTGTCTTGGGTGATGTTCTTTGAGTACATTCATGTACGAGTCTATTGACGCTGTAGGGAGCGTTTTGAACTCTTCTGATGTCACTTTACCTACAGAAAATATAATAAGAAACCACATTAAGAACTGCACATGTCCAAAATTTCTCAGATTGGTGGGTATATGTCCAATCCATCTCCAGCTATTGAAATTTGCGCACCAACGCCGCGGCAAAACATTGAAGGCTGGAGTAATTACAAATCTCGCGCATGCGCAGTTGTTTTGTTTAGTGAGTTTCTCATCTACACCTACCATCACTCAATTGTTTGAGATCCAGTTTCTTTATCCTGAGGAAGACACAAAATATACCAAATGAATAACTGCACAAATACAGAAATTTTGAGTTTGTACATAAAAAGCTTATCATATGGATACTTACATGTCATCAACGTCCTCTTCACTCAAGTACAGGTATTTATACTTCAACGCAAAGTGTATAATCTATAAGGTAAATTAACTATATTAATTATATTAGTCAATAGTGGAGTGTGATAAGTAGAAAACAGCAAAAGGCAAAAGGAGGGCTTGTCTTTTCCTTAACATGAAACATTTCAATTGGTTGTTTGTCCTCAAATTAAACTAATATATACACTAAAGACAACTTGAACCCCTCTCTTTAACTGAATGATCCTCCCTGCACCATTAGCTTCAATAATTTACCTCGTCTTTAGTGATTTCACCATCCATAGTTTTCTGATCCCAACTTGCCATGTTACCAGCAACGCCTCCAGCATGACCTGTAATCATGGTAACATAACACGATGTAAAGATGAAATAATGCTCCCAGTTACACAAGTATAGAATATCATTGGACAAATCCCTTGTCTTCAGTTGATAAAACCGATTAATTCATGTATCTAATGAATAAAGATTTGTCCAACATATAGAGCTGTCCACTGTTCGTATAAACCGGGTCAGCGTCTGTGTCTCGAAAGATCCCATAATTTTATGGGCCTGTTGATTTACGGGGAAATTACGGGAATGTACGCGCACCGTAAACTTGCCTGCAAAATCATAGAAATTGAAAATTTCGTGCGATTCGAGAAATAATAGCCGCGTTGAAGCTACTAGGGAAGGGAACTCAACTGGGAAACTAGAAAGGTAAGTACTTTCCCTTTATTATTTTTCCCTTCCTTGAATCCTCTCTTCCTCCTCACTCCCTTCCTTAGTCAGGACATAAAGATAAAACTGAAATCAGGAAATGGTCGAGGCACTCAAGAAGTGAAACTGTCGTACTTTTCTCTACATGAGCCTGGATGCTGTTGACAATGTTTTTAGTTTTAGGAATTGAATTTCGTTTGTTTTTATCGGCGTTTCTTCCATATTATTCTTTAATTTATTCTTATTCTGCCTCATACCCTTTTTCCTCGTTTAAAAATTAATTGATTGATTAAATGATTTAGAATTTTTGCAAAAAAAAAAAAAAAAAAAAAAAAAAAATCCAGCCCAAAGCCGGTTTCGAACCCAGCTTTTACACTTGCTCACTTGCTTCACAGTTCAAGGGTTTTCTAACTGCGCCACCGAATCCCTTAATTTGCACAACAATAGACAACCCATTCAGGCGATACACTAGGTTATTTTGTTCTCCAAATCCCTCAGTAGACCAGTTAGCCTAGTGGTAAGGTGCAGTCATTTACGGCCTAGGATCCGACTGTTTCCTCCCTCTGTGACCGCGAAGCTTGCTGCGTTCTACCGGATAGCGCGGATGGGGCCGAAATCTTCATCCTATACGTAACATGCGATGATTCAGCAATTTGTCTGGATGCATGGTCCGACTTTTTGTCTTTTGCATAAAATTAGCATATTAATTTGCTTTGGGTAACGTGTTCGAGCCCTGCCTGCGTCAAAAACTTTTTTCTTTTTTTCTTTTTTTATGGATTCTTTTTCTCTTCTCTAAGTTTTCTTGGCTTAAAAATCTGGTCTTCAATGAAGATTACTACAGAAACTCTTTTATTGTCTCTGATTTGTTTTTTCAAATCTTGCGTCATTTAGGAAAGAAAAAAATCCCTGGAATAAAACTAGTCATTTCAAACAAGTCGTTTCGTTGAGATAAATACAATAAAATGAGAGCTTTCTTTCAGCGTTTCCCGTCCCATAAACTTTAAATTCCAAGGTTTAGTCGAGCACCTCGCATCTTTGTGCTTGTACGTACATGTGCATGTGTCTATATATACACACATCAATAAATCCATTGTATTAAAATCTTATCATTCAAATAAAATTTTCATTCCCCTTTCCAAAGATCAGTTGGACCTTTGATGCTCAGGGAATATTACGTCCCTAATCCTAACCGAAAACCTAGCTCTCGTACCGGATTTGTAGGCGACGGGCCTGGTCGACTATCCTTACGCGGACTGAACTTCAAGGTTTTTGCTCAGCTTTAGTGTTTATCAAAAGGTAGTGCATTCGCAGTCTCTATAGCATAAAGGTTGCAGAGTAATCTAAAGCTTTTGGTTACATATACCCAAGAAAAGAATCGCAAAAACATTTAATACTTGCCTTTGACTTTCTTGTCCTTTTCCAGTAATTCTTCATCAAAATGTGTTACACTCGTAAAAAGACCATTTTTCCTGGCCAGTTTCTTCAGGTGCTCGCACTCTTTGGAACTTAGAAAGTTACGAATTTCTGTTTATAAAAGTATCAAAATGAAACCATGGTTAGAGAAAACGATTGAAAAATGTAAACAAATATAATCACGGAGCATTGATAACAACAGACAGGAAGTATATTCCCGAAAAACGTACAGTTTGCTAATTCGGTACATGAATTTAAAGGCGCTTAGCAGGAAGTAAAGTCTAATGAATGCGTTTGATATATGACTCACCAAAGATTGGTGGCTTGTTAGCTACTGTGGTCATAGTGTACTTCTTCCCTGGTTCCAACTCTAGCTCTCTTTTATAACCTTTCTGTTAATTGAAAAACACTCACTGTATTTGACAGAAGATTTGATCAAGGCTCAAGCAAGAGCTGCACCATGGCTGACCAGCCTTCAGGCTCTCTTGGACGTTTTGATTTTTTGGGGGGAAGGGGAGGGGAGGGGGAAGGGGGAGGAGAGGAGAAAGTTTAAAAGGCCGCGCAATAAACAACCAAGCAACCCTTGCTAGTGAAGAACCTGGCCATCTGTTTCGACCAAGTAAAATGATAGGTTCTACGACAAACGGATTGCACGCTAATAGTCATAGAATAAGAGCAGTAGAAAACAATAATTCGAGAGAAATTGAATTATATATATTTGACATAGTGAAGGCTGCAAACTATGGCAGACTCCCTTAAGGGGCATCCTTGAATCAGCTCTTAATCAGCGGTCGTGTGCTTGTCAGTCGTCAACTGAAGCATATTAGTTGCAAAAAAATCAGTACATTTCATCTTGGTGCCGTGCAGACAGGGGTATCCTCAGTTGGGGAGCCACTGTATCCTCCTGTCAATTTACTTCAAATGTTCTTTTATAATCAAATAACACTGTTATCTCAACATGGTGCCTGGACAGTACATACGAGTACCTGTAACTCATTACACATACCTGTGCCACACTAACGACCATGGGTTAACATGGCTGATTTAATCTTTATAAGCGATCAAAACCGTCTAGTCTCAAACTTGTATAAATCTGTCTGGTAACGGCAAAGTTTTATAAAAATGACCCTAACTTGTTAACTATTTCTTTCAAATATTTCAGAATTTACGATGATTAATATGGCTTCGACTAGATTGATTCCACTACCACCGTTAATTAGCTTCACGACTGAAGTCTAAAAGTCATCACTGATTCTAATAGTGACAGATTTAAGGACGTCATCTTACCCTTATCGGCTCCCATCGAAAGAGTTTAGGCCTGCCATCATCAATACATGGCCCTTTGTCTTCCTCTCTTTCACATACGCCGTTGTCACAGTGTTTTCCATCGGCAATTTTCTCACCAAAAACAAAAGATGCGGCGATGAGTAATACAGTAATGCAAGTGAAAACTGTGCAGCGTACCATTCTAGTTTGAGAGGGGCTTGATTCAATCTCAAAACATTTCACAATCAAATATAATATAAATAAAATCTGTAAAGATGTCGAATGTTTGGTTTATTTGGATGGTTTTTTGGTTCAGCGCATGCGCAGGATAAATAAGAGCAGGGAACGCGTGAATTATTAATTTTGTTTCAATTTAAACAACCTTGTCCTTTCAAAAGACTACCGCTTCGGATGAAAAGAAAGGGGTAAAATCAAAAACCTTAACTTTGACAGACTACAAGAGTTTCGGGGTTTTAACTTCCTATCGAATGTTTGATAAATTTCGTATCCCTTCCCTGAAAAAAACTTGTCCATTTTTTTATATGCGCGCTTGCTAAAATACAAGAGCACCCGACAAGGACTTCTGGTGGGATTTTCCATTTCACTGAAGAACTTAAGCTTCAATGACGTGTGTGGAATCACGCAGTCTGTTTTTTTTTCGCGCTTGGGGTTTGGCGTTTGGCTTAAACGTGAGCGTAACTTTTCGAGTTTACGGCAAACGAGGAAAAGCTCACACAGCTTCGCGTTGAAACGGCTACGTCAAATGCGAAAAAAAACCAGGTCACGTGAACTTTTTGCCGTCTGTCGTTTTATTGCTTTTAGACAAGGCTCAGTACAAAAGCATTCCATACGTGGGTGAGTCAGAAGAATTCGAGAGTAGAGTGCACGCTATCTATCTATATATATCTGTGAAATAACTAGTAACTATTTAGCGCGTAATACTATTTAGTTATCAACTATTTAAGTTATGGACAAACTAAGAATTCACTGAGGCATGAACTACACAAAGGACCTCAAAGATGGCTAGATACGTTGCTATTGGGTTATTTGCACTGTTCTGCTTTAGTGCTATCCACTAGTTTGTACAAAATAGTGCAATTAAACAATACATGTTAAGTTTTATTTCACGGATACAGAGTGATTTCAATAGAGTGATGGCACTTAATCCGTGAAATAGATATTAGTCTAACAGACATTAGTACACACTATTTCCATTGTTTTCTTTTGTTTTGATTATATTATTATTTATTATTTTTATTTTAGTGTAAAGCGCTATTGGGCACCTCTGGAAATAGCGCTATATAAGTAAATAAAATTATTAGAGTGATTTTCATCGGACTGTGAAACAATTACTAATAGTCAGTGTTTAATAGTGTCTAATAGTTGTATTGCAACAAAAGAAAACAATGGGTGCAGAGTCTATTAGTGTCTATTAGCTTAGTAACTATTTCACAGTCCGGTGAAAACCACTCTAAACCTGGGCAATACTAATTAGCTGTTAGTGTTTACTAGATGTAAAGGAACAAAAGCAGACAAAGCATTTAGCATCTAATAATTTCTATTTGCTTAGGTTTATTGAAATCACTCTATGGCGTGCACTCTAACTGGTTTGTAGCTAGCAAAAGGGTCAGTTTTATGTTCTTGAACGTTTAATTTTTTATGTTAGTACAATGAGGGGTCATTTCATGGTTCCCATAGAAACATAATCACAGCAATGGCTATTAATGAAATGGTACCATGGTACCTCTTTTTAATCATTAAAAATCAATTGCTTATAGTATTATAGATATTTATTACGTATAACTAAGCGAGTTTAAAATTGTTAGATTTGTATTACCATGTTTATGTTATTTTTACAAAATATTACAGTAGATACAGCCATTTCAATGGAGACTGTCTTAAAGAACGGAGGCAGAAAATCGGGGATAAGCATTCCACAAATGCACCCGAAAGGAATGACAGATTATAAGCATAAAATAACGAGAAAAATCATGCATCCTTCTATAAATGATCATGACGTCAAAAAAATTGAACGAAATTTGACTTCATAAAAATTTCAATTCCCATTCCTTTACACACCATCATTTAAAATAAATATCAGTTAATAATTATCTTGTCATTTTTATCACTTTTATTGGCCATTTAATTATTTTACGATTATAAATTTAAAAATCAGTTTTTTGAATAAGAGCTAGTGGACTATCAGGATAAAAACGCCTATTTTGGATAGGGTGTTGAAGTAGGAACATCATCAAAGCTACTACGATCATCGATATTTTCCAAGTCCAACGCTGTTATCCAATTGTTAGCCACCCACTTGTGGCCTTTCTTGACTCCACAACCACCATGTAAGGTGAAGTCATCTCTCTCCCCCAGCAAACCAGTGTCTTCGTCCACAAAGTGATTGTACCATAGGATGGCCTTACCTTGCTTTGCTGTGACACGAAGTCGCGAACTATTGCAATTGTGCACTAAGTTGAATCTGTCCCCTGTAAAGTCTTTCACAAAGTTCTGAAAACAAACAAATGAAATATTGAATACTGAGGGAGAAAGGGAGGAAGGAAGGGAGAAAGGAAGGTAGGAAGGAAGGAAGGTAGGAAGGAAGGAAGGAAGGGATGAAAGGGAAAGGAAGGAAGAAAGAGAGAAAGGAAAGGATGGAAGAAAGAAAGAAAGAATGAGAGGGAGGAAGGAAGGAAGGATAGGAGAAAGATAGGGAGGGATGGAGGGAGAAAGGAAGGGAAGGAAGGAATTAAGGAAGGAAGGAAGAGGGAAGGAATATACAACACCGCACTTGGTTGGTAAATGCTTGGATTGAATGAATGAATGAATGAATGAATGAATGAATGAATGAATGAATGAATGAATGAATGAATGAATGAATGTAATTTGATTTTTCAGATGTGAAAATAAGCTTCTATTGTAGATACCTCTTCACTATAAGTCTCATTATCAGCTACAGGGAAAGCAGTCTCACCACCGTCTTCAACATCATTTAAGTAGTACAACACCGTTGCATACCTACAATGTACCAATAATTACAATAAACGCATCACAAGAAAATACATTTAACCAAGCACTGATGTTTAATTATTAAAGACATAGCATTTGAGAAAGCACTGTACTCCCAGAATTAGCTTTTCTTTGGGTATCGATCGCGATTCAGTTGGGTAAATTTATATTACCAAATAAGGAGTGTAACGACCGAATAAGGAATGTCATAACAAAATAAGGAATGTCATGGCCAAATAAGGAATGTCATGACCAAACATGGAATGTCATGACCAAACATGGAATGCCATGACCAAATATGGAATGCCATGACCAAATAAGGAAGGTCATGACCAAATAAGGAATAATAATAATAATAAAATTTATTATTTATAACGCGCATTTTTACATGTGAATATGATCAAATGCCATTACCAAATAAGGATTTTCATAACCAAATATAGAATGACATAATCCTTTTAGGTATTTAGAGAATGTTATAAGAAGAGGAGACTCGGTTCAATGAAAGGTATGGTGTTTACTTACCTACAGAGTCTACACCGTGGTGGTTTAGCCGTAGTAGTATGACAACATTTATACTCTGAATTTTCAGTGATTGATTGGCTGTCATAGTGACCATTGTAGTGTCCATACTTGTCATATAGTACAACCTAAGCAAACAATAGCATTATTAATAGTATTTACAGGTAATATTGTATTGACAGAATTCCATCGAAACAACATACATGTACACTGCATGTCCCCTGCATTTTTAAGCCAACATATCAAACTTTCGTTGTCGTTTATGGGCTTCCTGTGGTAAACCACATTGGGGTTCCTGTGTACACGTGTCCAGACCTTTTTCGGTCACAAAACAAGATGGCTGACTTAGTTATTAGTTTTTCACTCTAGTTCCTGTAAATGTTCTAGAAATTTTGTTCAAAAACCGAAATTTTGAGAGGAAAAACCGTACATTATAACCGTACACGTACATTATCCCGAGCATTTTTAAGCCAACTAGCATCGTGCATTAACCCCTAAAATATAGCCTGTTAACTGGCGTTACTATAAGCCTTATAGTATGGAAGGAAGGAAGGGGCTGAGGAGACAGGGAGGTAATCACCTGAGCTCTTCCTTCCATAACGCCAGTCACGCAGACTAAACCTCTAAAGTTGTTATAATAATCGTCCTTAACTGTGTGTACTGTTGTTAGTATTTCCAATTTTTTTATATTTGATAAATTCATAATAAAAATTGATGCGCGCAATTTCTCATTCGATGAGGACTGTCGCGTAATATTTAAAGATCTTGTTATACGGATGTATGTAGATAACTCTGTGAGTTACTAAACTTACTTGAACAGGTTCTCCTCCTCGGATGATTTCCTCGGGTAATCTTGTCAACTTTTTGATTCTTTTGAAGTTAAAATTAAGATCCATGTTAAGAATAATCATTATCAAATATCATAAACTAGTTTGTTTTTCTTGTGAGAATAGTAAAGGTCCAGGCACACGATGCAACATTTTCTGCAACGTCGAGTGCAACACAGTTGCACCGTGTGTCCACCCCTGCAATGTTGCACGCACATATACCCTTGCAGAAATAAGTTGCAGAAGTACTAAGAACTCGATTCTAAACCTGCAACTGTTGCGCGCATCTCTTACGGGGGTGGACTCATGCAAAATCTGTGTCGTGCACAACAATATTTATTGCAGAAAAAGTTGCAAAAAAAGTTGAATCGTGTTATACTGGGAATGAAATGATTTTTCATCACAGCAAGGGCCGGCGTTGGCAAAGGGGATTTTCCCTTCACGTTGTTTTCAAATTCATGTATTTGTAAGAGGCTTATCACTAGCTATCATCAACAACACTGCGTATTATTTTTCAATTTAGGCCCTAATAATATGAAAGACTTTTGACTTTTAATTTGTTGATGACATACCGTTCACGAAGCTGCCTGATCATAGGATCCGCACTTCGTCCATGGGGTATCCAATGCTTGATTGCTAAATCGTTCTTTATGCCTAGGATGATGATCTTTTAGGACATTCATGTACGAGTCTATTGCTGCAGTGGGGAATGTTTCGAACTCTTGATAAGTCACAATGCCTTTTGAAGTAGAAAAATACATTTAATTGAGAATCTGTAATTCAGCATATTGCGTTTTATTATAATTGCTATATATTACGCGCGCTCTGATTGGTCATAAACCTTTGAATTACAGTACACACGCACAGATGACGTCATTGAATCTTACGCGCGCTCTGATTGGTTGAAATGCTTCGAATTCGTCTTGTGGCCTACTTTTTTGTTATCGTCATATTTTAACGTCATCTGTGCATTTTTTAGAAAACAGGACGTACGGAAAATGAAATCTATTTATTAAATACATACCGTCATTTAACTGTTTGATGTCCAACGTTTTGGTCCTGATTTAATGAAAAGAAAGTAGCTAAATTTCCAGTTTTTTATGTTTAAAAGAAAATAGTACTAGTACAGCATTTTTGTACATACTCAAAATTGGCTGTATTCTTGTATACTTACATATTATCTATATCTTCCATTTCGAAGTACATGAACTTGTATACTCTACTATATTCAATCATCTACGATAAGATAAAGAACAAATTAGCTAATGGCAGATCCTGCTGAGGGTAAAAAGAAAAGTCAAAGAATAAGTATTTTAATTGAAGAAAAAGATCTGCTCAATTCTGTTTGGTTCAATTGGACATTCCATTCTAATTATCCGCGCGCGCATGCGTGCATTTTATTTATCGTTCTAGATGTAACCATGGATACTGCACTAAACAAGATAAGCAAAAAATGCCGTTCCAGTGGGATGAAAACAGACCACAAAAGTCCAAGCTACTCACTTCTTCTTTTGTAATAACACCATCTCCATTTTGGTCCCAGTTTACAAAGTTTGCTGCGATACCAACAGCATGGCCTACAAAGAAAAATCATAATATTAATATCGTGATCGGTCACACGATGCAGTTTTTCTTGTGCATTTTGTGTAACGTTGAGCGCCAATAAATTGGAATTCTGTCAAAATATGGATATATATTTTCTAAGACACGATTTCAAAAATCAACGTGACATCACGGAAAGAAACAACGCTGAACAGCCGTTTGCCTAGAGACATCCCTCCCTCCTGAGCACAACCTTTGCAGGGGTGGACACGCCTCAGGACCCTGCTCTCGTGTGCAACGCTGCAGGAAAAAAATTATAGGAAAAGTTGCATGTTCATCATCATAGCTAGAATGACACGAGGTTAGCAACGCCCATTCTAACTGTACAAAGTCACACAATAAACGTCTGCAGGTCAGGAATTGATCGAACCAACATACCGTCTAAGTCTTTCTTCTTTTCGAGAAGACGTTCATCAAAGTGAGTGATACTCATATGAAGACCCTTGTCCACAGCAAGTTTTTTGATGTGTTCACATTCTTCTGAACTCAAAAAGTTGCGTATTTCTGCACAAGAAAATAAATTGAAATCAAAAAAATAAAAAAGTAAAGATTGAATGGATGAACCCTTAAGTATTTGTTCAGGACTAACTTGCAGGGGTGTCAAATAGTCAATTAAGGCGAGACTTTGCAAGACCCAAGACGAAGCATGTTTTTATGCAATTTCACCAATTTCCTTTGTTTTCAAACTCAAGACTCTGAGACAGCTTTTGGTGAAAAATCGGAGACTTCGAGACCCACGAAATTTGACAGAAATCTGGGAAGACTCTGAACTTTTTTAGGGCCTGACCATTCGAACCCGCCTCTCCCCTGCTACGACGCTCTTTTGGTAAGCTACATGTTGTATTCTTGTATTTCTGCATTAGACTGAACTGAGTGAGCACCGGAATTTTTTAAAAAGATGTGGACTGTTCCTGTCCAGCTCAGCCAGTCCACGAAATACATCTTAACAACTCATTCGATTCAATGAGCGTTCAGACAATAATCGTTTTTGCGCGCGCGAAATCAGGAGGCTGCGCTCGTTAAAATTTCCAGGTTCGTGAAGAAATGAGAATCTCGAAAGCAAATCAATCAGGATCAATGGTTACTGATCTAGAAGCTTACCAAAAATTGGAGGCTTGTTGGCTACTGTTTTCATTGTGAATTTCTTGCCTGGTTCTAGCTCAAGCTCACGAGTGTAGCCTTTCTATATAAAAGAAAGGAAAGAAATTTAAGAAAGGAAAGAAAGAAAGTGGAAAAATTAGTGATATAAGCCATTGCTTGCGAAGCGCAAAATTTTCTCAACATAAATGTCGACTTAGCGGTAAATTGTTTTGGAAACTCGTTGTTTGGAAAAAGGTAGTGTCTCGATACTGTCATTGAAATATAAACAACGAAGTGTTTATTAGAATACAAGACATATTTCTTACAACAAAATAACGTCAGTTAATCGTTTATTTATTAAGATCTGGAGGGAAAATCAAGTCATTCCTTTTCAAGAAGTCGACAAACAGGAAGATAGCGTCATTTCTATCAGCACTTTGTTTGAGAATTACAAGATCAGTGATACGGGAACGTGTTCGTTCGGGAAGTTGTCGGACTACCGTCGGATTTATTTAAGAAACAAATACTCACCCTAATCGGTTCCCATCGAAATAGCTTTTGGTTTGTTGGGATACTCATCCACGCATGGCCCATCGTCTTCTTCTCTGTAGCAAACGCCATTTTCACAGGCCATACCGTAGCTGAAATCGTCTTCGTCATCATCACTAGAAACCATATTTAACCAGAGTATAAAAATACAGAAACTACTGAAGGCTAAAAGACGTGTCATTTCTTAAATGTGATGTTCACGAAGCTTCTAAAAATGTTTTAATTTAAATGAAAAATTCCTTGAATGGCGGTGCTTTGTAATTGATAGTTGTTTAATTTATTTCAAGGCCAGTGCGCATGCCCAGAATGTACAAGAACCAAAAACAAAATGCATTAATTTTTTAAGAAATTATTTCCGTGCAATTAGTCATGTCCTTAGAAGTTTATTTCTAGTAATGAATGGGTAATTATAGCCGTCTCTTCAGGTTCCACCTGAAAGACCTGCAACAAAGACAATAGTTTCACAAGAATTCCACAGGTTCTCTGAAAAATTATTTTAACGATCTTAGAATTTAAGCATATGTATTTTATTATTGTATATAGTTTATTTTATAGTTGGTGTGATGCCACTAAGCTTTGCTGACTCAATAATGATGATGATGATGATGATGATGAAACCTTTTCAGTATCAGTGCAACACGTTGGAAATATGATGAGGACACGTGACTTGTTTTGTTTAGCCAAGAATGTCGTCAAGACCTGTTATCGAGATGTGGTGTTTCATAAACCATAATGTTTCACGGATAAATATGAGCAAAAATTAATTGAAAATGTCTGAGATATTTCCACTTGAGAAATAGGTCTTTTACTGAGGAAATGCCTAATTAGAAAAATCTCAAATGATCGTTTTTGTTTACTAAAAACATAGTTTGATGCTGAAATAATTCTATTTTCAAAATAAAGCCAAACGAAACAAAACAAAACGAAAAAGATTTCTTTTTTGCGCAAAATCCGAGTGGACCTGGTACTGACTTTCGTTACCAGCTCACCTCGGAATATTGACAGTTCGCAATGCATATCGGGACATAACATGGCGTCTGATCTGAGGTAAAAAGCCATTGATCAAAATATTTTTGGCTCAAAATCTGACGTTAGATCGTAAAAATCTCCTAGGATTTCGGATTAAAATGACAAGAAAACGCACAAGAAGTGATCAAAAGCGGCAAAGGCCTAAGGCTTTAGCTGAACAAGCTAAAAAACTTAGAGAATCAGTAGCAACAGGAAATGTGAAAATGGTTCGAGAACTGATAAATGGCGGAGCATCAGTGAATCAGAAAGACCCCAATGGATGGACTTTACTTCACTTAGCAGCCAGTAGAGGACAGGAGAGAGCCTTAAGGGTTTTATTAGAGGAAGGAGGCGATCCTTTAGTCAAAGATTCTGTCGGTGGATTCACTGCTATGCACTATGCTGCAATGCATGGGCGAACACGGATATGTCGTCTTCTTCTTGACTACGAAGGTCTAGACGGGCAGAAACTTGTCGATGCTCGCAGCGACGATGGATGGACTTCTCTTCACGTCGCTGCTCACTATGGTCGAGAGCCATTTGTGAAGTTGTTACTTGATTCAAATGCACAAGTCGATGCATTAAGTGACAAAGGAACAACTGCTCTTCAATTAGCCATAATTCGAGAGAGAACAAATTGTGTTAAAGTTCTTCTAGAATCAGGAGCCAACATCGATGTACAGTTCGGATTTCCTCTACGTTATGCTGTTATTAAAGGGAATATTGTGTGTGCGAGAATATTAGTAGAACATGGAGCAAAACCAAGCATTAGAAGACTTGAAGATGGACAGACGCCTTTACATCTTGCTGCTCTTAGAAACAATGAAACTTTGGCTAGGCTTTTGTTTACATTTGGGGCAGATGTGAATGTGTTTAATGATGAAGGCTTGACTCCTTTAGGTATTTCACAGATGATGTGTAATGTCAACAACACAGAGAGTGGCTGTGTCAGGTTCTTGACAGTTGCAACAAGTGAGTAGTAATATTATTTCTAAATATTTATTTTGATACTTCATGTTATAATAATAATAATAATAACTTTATTAGACACAGGATTCAAAAAGCTGAACACTTATTTACATTGAAGCTGTGTATAACATAAAATTCAAAAAAATAAATTAAGATATAAATATATTGTTTACTAACAAAGAAGTTGTAATGCTAATGTGCCAACCATTTTCACAATAACTTTTCACAAGTTAATTGCTTTGTTTAAACAGCTAATCACTCTCTGGTTGGCACACAAATGATAAAGGCTTACCTCACATGAAATATTGCTATTATCATTTTAATTTTAGTGGTTATTGGTATGTTTACTTACCCATACATTAACTTGCAGTAGCTGTTTCCCAAGATACAGTTGAGTGAATCCTGTACGAGCCAAAGCCTCGTTCTTGTTACACTCGCTGTTTATATATTTTGTTATCATGTAAATAATTAGTGACTTAAGCTGCTTTATTGGCAATCGTCATTGTTTACACACAATAGTATGCACTGAAACCGAGGCTTTGGCTAGTATAGGACTCACTCAACTGTAACTTAGGAAACGGCTATTGCTACTCATACAGGCATCCTCAGGGATTGTATCCTAATGTGAAATTGTTAAATATCAATCAAGGGATATAACTAGGTGGATACAGGAGTTCACACTTGACAAGTCATCATGGGTAATCAGGGCAAGATTACAGAGGAGCAAAGTGGCCAAAGAAAAGTTTGACCTTATATTTCCACTCTGAGTTCAATTTTCTCAATTCAATTTTTCCCTCAGCAAAAATCAACATTTGAGTTGAGTGATTATTTGCAAAAATACTTAATGTAGAGGTAGTGTGTGAGAGAGTACAGTGTCCCCCAATTAGTGCACAAGCGCTAGAAGACGTGGACACTTAAATAAACAGTTAAAATAAACAGTTTCAAGACCAAACATTTTTGGTAGATGGAGGGACCTTTCTAGGTTTACTGGTGTTTTTTGTTGTTGTTTGTTTTGTTTTTTGATTTTTTGTTTTTTTGTTTTTATCCATAATGGGTTTTCTCCATCTTTGGTCTCAAAAATTGAACTCAGAGTGGAAATATAAAGTCAGACTTATCTTTTGCAGCTTTGCTTCCTTGTAATCTTGTCCTGATTACCCATGATGCCTTGTCAAGCATGAACTCCTCTATTACATTTGTGTCTTATTGATTAGGTTTTTTATTGAGTGAAAAAAACTCACTTGTATTCAGAAACCTATGACAAGGCAGTGGTTTCCTTGATATCTCTCAAATAAAAAAAATCTGGAATGTCCATATAAATAGCAATTTATTGCAAGTCATCGTATAGGTTCCTTATAGTAATAATAATTAATAATAATAATAATTAGTTATTTATTTAAAAAGGGAAATTTCTGTCATTTTTTCATTTTGTTTTGCTATCTGAAAAAAATGCTCAAAATTAAAGTGTCATGAAAAATAAGTGTCATCAATTAAAGTGAGTTACTATGTGACACTTTTTTAACAAATTGTGAATTAAAGTGTTGCAAATATAATATATTTAGAAGTCATATTATGACATCTAAAATTATGAAATTGACTTGTTGGAAATATTTCCTAACACTACAGACAACTCTACTCTTTCTTTCTTTGGGGCCACAAATACAATATGTATTCTTATATCCCTCTACAGCAAATGTAGTAGAGATGCCATTAATACATCCAATATTGGGCCAGCTGTACAGGATAACTGGCCTTAATTATAATAATGGGATGACTATGGTGGGGCTGTGACTTACTAGATCTCTTTTGTTGTTCCATTTTAATTGTTACATATGAAAAATTAATCAAGGCTTTATTGTGTTATTATCTCAATGACATTTTACTTCTTACTTGCATTTGTCATAAGTTTCTTTCTTTTTTTTTCTTTTGTCTTTACAGGAAATGTACGAAGTCTACAGGACTGTTGCCGTCTAGTTAATTCGTGAAACATTATCTCGAGAACACTTAGGAGAAATCTCCAATCTACCTTTACCAAGCCATTTAAAGAACTTTTTGAACTACAAGTACAACTTTCTCTAGAAAGTACAGGAAACATGTAAAGCCATGATGGCAAAAATAGGTGTACAAAGAAATTCCTATCAAACAAGGGAAAAAATCTTGTTAGCTAATAGAACTCTTAATAGCTTATTTCCTTTATGCTCTTACTAGGCCAATTTGTTAGATATAAAAATAATAGTTTATGATATTTATAGGAAAAATCTAACACTGAGAAAATTATGCAAAAGTTGAAATGAATGAAAAAAGAAATAAATAAGAAATAAGATGCAATGTGCCTTTTAAGTGTAAGCTTTGTGCATTTTTACTCACTCATTTGAGCCGTCAGTTGCATAGCCTGTGTTGCTGGCTCTGAAGGGGAGGGGAGGGGAAGGAGGGGAAAGGGAGGGGATTGGGACTGGGGAGGAGAGGAGGGAAATTCTCCCCAGTCCCCCTCTTCTCCCCTTTTCTCTCCTTTCCCCTCCTCTCCCCTTCCCTTCCCTTTTTTTCTTTGTGCTAATATGGTAACACCACTAGCCTGCGTGGCCGACTCTCAAGAGAGGGAGAGGGGAGGGAAGGGGAAAGGGGAGTGTTACTGAGAGCAGGCTATGACGCCACAGGCACCAAAACTTTGAGTCTGCCAGGGTATCTACATTTTTACTACTAGTAGTAATATGGGTCCCCCACCCTTGCATACTTTTGCTCACATATTCCACAGTACATGTACATAGAAATGGGACCTAAACAGATAACTTGCCTCCTTATTGTATCTATTGGGTTCTCTGTGTAACTAGTCTATATTACAGGTTCGTGCTATTTCTTAAACTCCTTGAATTTTATTTATGTTTTCACTGGGGCGCTTGAAAAGCCCTTCAATTTTAGAAATTCTGCTCAAACTCCTTGAATTTATACTCTTTTAACAAAAAACTTAAACGTAAGGGCCTTGAATGGGATAGGAAACGGAGAAATTCACTTTTTTCTTTTACATGTAAGTCATTAGTAAAAAATCGGGTAACACTATTCCTTGAAAAATCGTCAGTTTTGGGTCCTTGAATACTCCTTGAATTCTCCTGGAATTTTAAATTCATGTCTCAGCACGAGATCTGAACTCTGTTATATATATTCAAGTACGGATGTGCGGCATAAAAGGATTTAGTTTTTTTGCTTGTAAAACTGGTGAAACCGGATTTAATGAAAAGTATAGCTAGTGGGTGTTGCAATGACAAACAGAAAGAAGACCTAAAAATAAGCGCGCGCTTGTTAAGTGGCTACTGCTTTATGAGACAAAAAGAAAAGGGTCAGTAAATATGAGATATAGTGTTCAAATATTGATAATATAAGATTTACTGTAACCTCTTTAGCGAGAAAAAGACGTTGGCTATAAAAGAATAAAAATATATAAAGCAAACGAAAAAAGGCGAAAAACAATTAATATAGAATGACGTGGCCCCGGGATTCTCGCGCATAAAAGACAGAAACTATATCATCGGACTATTGAGCACTTACATCGTTTACATAATTAGGAAGGTTGCTTTTTGATTATTTATTGTCATTTTATTGTGTGTCCCCAGAAACAACAAAGCGAAGCTGTCAAACACATGCATACAAAAAAGGTTCTTCCTGTAGTAAAATGTCATTTAGATAAAAGAAATAACAATACATAAAAGCCCTCTTCATAGCCACTAAACAATTAACTTAAACTCAATACGCTTTTTATTGCTGTTTTCTTGGCGGACGTGACAGCTTTTCAGCCGTCAGTTTGCTCTCTTTCGTTTCTTTTTATTGAAATACTGAATCGAAATTATTTTATTTTATAGCTGATTGGTTATGAAAATTTTCCTTTGTTTATCATTATCGATCATTATTTACTCGTTCAAACTGGAAGTCGTTCAGTGATTGGTCCCAAAGCTCATTATTTTGGGGCTTCCTGTGGTGTTACGCACGGATATTGTTACAACAACCTGGACCCGATGACATAGTGGCTTCGCTTCTTCGAGGCAGTAGCCACAAAAATGCATTTTATTCTATCTAGAATTCGTTATAGAGTTAGCTTTGTTTGGGGATGAATTGTTTTGGTATTTGCGATACCCAACAATTTTCTGGCCAAGTACCCTCTCCCACTCTCCCCATGCACCCCCTCCCCCAGGGAGCTGAGGCCAGAGCCAGAGCTATAAATTAAGAGGGAAGCATTAAAGGCCCGGACACACGGTGCAACTTTTCCCGAAACATTTGCTGAAACACCGCGCGCAACACGGTTGCACCGTGTGTCCAGCACTGAAACATCTCGTGCAGCGTTGCACGCAACAGTTCTGGAAAGTAGAAGAAGTAGAACTCGATTCTACTTCTGCGGCTGTTGCGCGAAACGTTTCGCGAAACATTGGAATGGGTGGACACACGCTGCAACATTGTGTTGCGCGCGGTGTTTCAGCAAATGTTTCAAAAAATGTTGCACCGTGTGTCCGGGCTTTAAGTCCAAATTCGTCAAATGAGACCCATTTCTCAAGGTTGCTCGCGCAGCTTCATTGACGGGCCAAGAAGAGTTATTTTCGGCTTTGAGTTTAAATTTTGAAAGTTTTGGTAACTAAAACGATTTGAAAAGCGATTTTTGTTTACTCTGAAAAATTGTGCTTTTTTTCAGAATTTGTAACCCCATAAAGTTTAAACATTGGGTTCTTGGCCCGTCAACTGCCCGTCGATTAAGGTGCGCGCGCAATCTTGAGACATCGGTCTATAGCATGCCGGAGAAAGAGAGCCCTACCATTAACATTGTTTCGAAAAGACGTCTTAACCAAGTAACATTTCGATATTTCTGGGATCCCTGTGGTTCCATTGGTTCTTAATAAAATTGATATCTGATGAGATATCAGATTGTTTTCGGTCGAATGGTAGAAATAAACAGTTGAACTGCGTGAACGGAACTATGGACTTTAAGATATGAAGACCTGATCTGAATTAATGATCTGCATGGTATGAACTTTCGTATGGGACACGTGAAAATATTTTATTGTTATATCTTCGGGATCACCGATCCAAGTTAATAATCGAGCTACATGGTGTATGATAAAGTTATTTATTGTCGTCAATGCGAAGTTACTGCTGGGTTTTAGTCAGCTGTAGACCAATAAATATCATTGTTTGCCTTCCAAAGGCGGTCCAATACTATCAATACTATCATGTAATTTCACCCCGAGAATATTCCATTAAAAATTGCTTTTGTCTGATAAAAATTAGAAATAAACAGTAGCTGGGTTGATAATTTATTTGGTTGTCTCTAGCTTCGTTTTTTTGATGAAAAGTTGACAGACGTTTCGCGGCCCAAACGCGGACCTTCTTCAGTTTTTGTCACACTGAAGAAGGTCCGCGTTTGGGCCGAAACGTCTGTCAACTATACTATACTTTTCATCAAAAAAAAACCGAAGCTAGAGACAACCAAATAAATTATCATGAATAATCCTAGCTGCAAATTCAAAATATTTCAAGTAGCTGGGTTGTTAATATGAGAAGAACGGAACTATAGACCTTAAGATATGAAGACCTGGTATGAACTTCCGTAGGGGACACGTGAAAATATTTTATTGTTATCTTAAGGGATCACCGATCCAAGTTAATAACTGAACTACATAATAAACTACATGGTGTATGATAAAGTTATTTATTATCGTCGATGCAAAGTTACTGCTGGGTTTTAGTGAGCTGTAGCCCAATAAATATCATTGTTTGCCTTCCAAAGGCGGTCCAATACTATCAATACTGTCATGTAATTTCACCCCGAGAATATTTCAAATTGCTTTTGTTCTGACAAAAATTCATATGGGAACACAAATGAAGTTAACTTTAAACTGAACGCAGTAACTAAAGCAAATAGTTAACGATTTTTTTCCAAAGATAATTCTGGACACTTTGTGCAATCTTCCATCAAGTATATACCCGACAACTCCTGTTAAAAAATCACCCCAAATTACTCTCGAGAGTAATAAAAGAGAAAGCTTCAGATCATTGATTAAAAGCGAGTCGATTTTGTTAATTTTGCTCTCGGCGAAATTAAGTTCATTTTGTTTGATCCTCCACTTTTTTTTGACCAGCTGCTGGAGCCGATGATTTCTTCGCGCAGCCATGAAAGGGACTATGATTGGTCGCTTACCAAGGCATAACAGTCTGTATAATGAGAAAAACACTAGGAATTTCAAAGAACATGTGATATTACATCTAATGTTTCACATGTTGACGTCCAAGGCTTTGCAATAAGTATCCAACTACGCAACTAATGTAAATTGGCTCTCTAACTTTTTATGACTCGCAGTCACCTCCCTGCTGAAGTCATTGAATTTCATTTGTATATTAAATCCTATCCTTCAAATTATTGTTTGCAAAATACTCTATTTGAATTTCAAATCAATGTTTAGTCAAAGATAAATAGAACGAGCTAAGGGCCATACGTGCGACATCGATTGGAGCGCAAGCGTCGATCAACAAAAAGAACAAATCAGCCACAATGATGTTAAATTCGACGACAGACTCCTCGAGTAATCCTCCAAGTGATAAAGATTTAGAACTGCAAGATCTACTTGAAGGAGTTTTTATTTCAGTTCTAGCACTTGTAGCATTCACTGGCAACGGAATCATTATTTTTGTTATTTACAAGAACCGAAACCTGCGCGCTTTGAGGAACTTATTCATTGCGAGTCTCGCGTTGTCTGACTTCTGCATGGCCTGTACCGACATTCTTTACCAAGCTATCGGCAAATTGGTGCCAAACTACACACCACCACATTACTCCATTTGCTATTTTATTCTACTTTGTGGTGTTTTGTTTGGATCAGCGTCAGTTTTCAATTTAACAGCAATGACCATCAATAGGTACATTGCCATTAGCTATCCACTTCATTATAGCCAGTACATAACGCCAAGACGATCAGCCTTGATACTTTTACTTATTTGGTTTGCGGCGTTCTGCTTAGCACTTCCACCTCTGTTATGGCGGCCTGTCGATGTTGTATGCTTCAGTACTACCCGCTCTGAAGAGCATTTGATCAACGAGATCGCTTACATGGCCGCAGAATGGGTATTTTGGTTCGTAATCCCAGGATTGATCATTCTGACCTCATACTGTCGAATCTACCGCATAGCAAAGAATCAAGCAAGGCAAATAGCAGCAATGGAGGCTTCTCAAAGGCACGTTGTTGAGCAGGAACAAGCCACAATGAATCCTAAGCTAAGGATATCTACATATAAGGAGAAGAAAGCAGGAAGAATGGTGACTATTTTGATCGGGTTTTGGCTATTTTGCTGGCTTCCCTTTTTTACTGTTCTGACTATACATAAATTTCACCAGGACGCAGGAGTTCCTCCCATCTTAATGAGCATCTTTTTGACTTTGATGTTTATTAATTCTGCTGTAAACCCTATTCTTTTAACAATTTATAACCGGGAAATGAAAGCAGCTTTGAGGCATCTGTACCGTAAATCGCCAAGAAATCGTCTTAATGGTCGTCAGAGCAGCACAGAAGTTGAAATGACTAGCAACCGCCGACAAACACATGCAAATATACAAACTCAATAATAATGAATCGAAAGGAGTTAGATAAATATTGATATTCTAAGGGTCTAATTGGAAACCAATTTGGAAGGTTACCCAAGGAAATATGAATTAACCCGATGAAGTAATATGTTCTTAAAAGACTAAGCTCTGATACATCAAGTACGGATTCACATTTGTAGCCACTATTTATTTCATTACTTAGTGGCCAAAAAAACAACAACAAACAAACAAAAAAACTGAACCCAAGTTTTGTGTTTATTTTTGACTGTATCTTAATCAGTTTGTTATTGCAAAAGTTTATCATTTCTTTTTCTAATCATGAGATATATCAGTGTTTATTTATCATTGCTAGCGGCAAAAAGATAAATTTCTAAGGTTTTAGGTATTTGTACATGGAACTTTTTTAAACTGCTTTTCGCGATAGAAATAAACTAAAAGTAAACAACTTAAGGGGATTCGCCGCAAATATATTTTAAAAAACAAATACGAAGTTATTGATACTTCAAGAAGATAGCTGCTTTATGAGGTTCATGTTTATATAAAACAAACTCTATGTCAATAAATGACAAATTGGAGAGTATTAAAAACCGTGCCTCCACCAAATAATTCACCCAAATTTGTGAATTTAGCACATTTCAGAAAGAGTTGACCCACAAGAAGTACACTTAGGTTCTTGTCATTCTCATCACTTGGAATGAATAAGAGCATATAGGGGATATTTTCCCTCAATAAAGTCCAAAAACTCAATATATACTAAGTATGTTCAATAATGAAGATTGTCATGACAACTCAAACAATGGCGCCAAAGTCTTCAAGCAGCTGGACCCCAATCACAATAAAGCAAGAAAGTCGAAGAATTTTTCATTTCAAAAAAAATCGTTCAAAACTTGAATACTTTCACTCCATATCTCTTATATTCTTCCAATGATTCTTGCATTAAAATTTGGGAGCATGAGTCCAAATTTCAAATTTGAGTTCGAGACGACGTCCCTCTGAGGTCATTTTTGAGGGATGAACCAACACGATTTCCTTGAATGAGGATTTTTAAATTTCGTTCCAAAATAATAAAAATTCTAGTATTTTGACCTTAAAAATATCGCCCGTGAATCTATATTACCAAGAAGCGGTCAAAAATAACTCTCGTAAAAATCTGTTATTGAGAGTGACGAAAATCTGATTCAAAACTAAGACATAAATCAGTTTGCGTGAGAAGTTGAATTTGTATTCCCATTATTCCCTTGATAATGAAATGCTTACTGCGAAAACACACCTGAAACCGGATAAAAGTACAATTTCTCCGTTAAACTATAAAGTACGATTAAAGATTTCTGTTCCGTCACGGTAGTACCAAGTATCTTTCAAAAAGTTAAAAATATTATTCTATTTGAAGTGTTTCATTTCTGAAATAAAAATAACTCCTTGAAAGAGTCAACTCATAGTTGTATTGTGCGTTAGTGTTCAGGGTGAGAAACTCAATTTTGTTGGGTATTAATTTCCCCCTGAATTCGTAGCATGCTGCGAAGCTTATTATATTGATCGGGAAAACCATTAATTTACATAGTGTTAGCAATGCTGCTAACTTTGTGGCATTTTACTGAAAGATTAATATAGATCATTTAAAACAAAGGATTTGGTTTTATCCCAATTCTCTCTGCAAAGGTTTTGAACTGTATGAAGAAAATAAGATAAAAAGAAAGAAAGAAAGAATCAAAGAAAAGGAAGGAAGGGTTGGACGAAGAAATGAAAAGAAGGAATGGAAAGAAATAAAATGAAATAAACGAAACAAATGGACAAAGCAAAAAAAGCGAAACGGTATTTAAGAAGCCGTTATGGTTTGTTCTTCAGCAAGTATGGATGATGCGATACACTGAGCTTGAAATTCCAGTTGCGTAGCAACGAATATTTCAGAGTAACGCACAATAACAACAACGTAACAACAAATTTTTTTCCAACTTGCAATGCAACGCCGCGTTACATCGCTTGTTTCTACTAAGTTACAGCGTGTAACATCTATTTCACAACCTGCAATGCAATCAATGTCGCAAATGGCCAATCAGAGCGCAGTGACCACTGACATATCTGGTTTTATGGAAGACTTAGAGTGTTTTCCATTTAGTAGAACCAACCGGCCAGAACGGCCTGATTTCTTAGGACTGATTCCAGCCAGAGCTAGGAACTGACTTGTACCATTTAAGAAATGGCCATTCTGGCTGGTTGGTTCCGCTAAATGGAAAACACTTTAAGAAAGAACTGCGTTGCGAGTTGCGAAGAGAGTTAATTGCATCTCGCAATTTAATCACATCTCGCCAGCAACTTTCAATGTTCTAAGCTTTCTTCAGCATTACAAAGTAAGTTGTAAGAAAAAATTGCTCAACTCTGAATTGGTGAAGCACGAGACTTTATCTTTGATGTCGTTTGTTTCAAAGGAGCACTTGAATCAAAATCAATGAAAATTGAAAATGACTGGAAGCAAGAGACCATAATACTAAGAGAGTGAAGCTCAGTATTGATGTCTGTGTCATGTTCGTGGCGGCTAAGGCTATTTTTAGTAACTTCGCCATCGCGCGCGCAAGGCTCTTAAACAATAGAATTCAAACGGTCCCGTCCGCGCGCACGTCAAAAATCAAATTCTATTGGTTGAGGGACTTGCGCGCGCGATGGCGAAGTTACTAAAAATAGCCTTAGCCGCCACGAACATGGCACAGACATCAATACTGAGCTTCGCTCTCTTAGTATTATGGTCTCTTGCTGGAAGCTAATTAGTGAAACCTATGTGCCAATAATCAACATGAAGCAATATTTTCTTCACATCCAAAAGAGAAGGATAAAATTGTCAAGATTATTAGCATCTAAATTGTGAGTAAATGACGTCATTATGACGTCACTTACTCAACCCTATTGTTCTTTTAGGTTTTAAACCAAAATTTCTCTGTGATAATGAGCTTAAAATGATAGATTTTTGGCAAGAGAGTAAGCTACGTTATTTAGGCTGTAATTCCTTTCATAATAGAATACTCAAGTTTCCGAATTTCACCGATTTTCATCCAACGGTGGGCCTTAAACATTTCTCAATTCTCAATGCACAATCCCCTTCCGGCCGGCAGCTCTAAAACATTTCTGGGGGCATGAGTCACTATTATTGACAACTTCCCGCTTGCTTTGCTCTGTTCTAGAGCTCTGCTCTGTTTTGATCTGTTCTGTTTTTAGTGTTAGGCTCTGTTCTGATTTTTTGTTCTGCTATTTATTTCTATTTTGTATGTCTATAGCGTCTGAAGTAAACAGACATTCGTATGTGCGTGTAGGTAGCAGCTGCGCCACGGAAGTTGCTTATTAAACGACCGCATCCATTTTATATACAGCATCGCCTGATTGAGACTCCGCAGTTTGCAATTGAATTGTCGCGGGTCGATAATGTACACGTATCAAGTTGTGTATTGAGGGAGCAAGGATGGCACAGTTGGTTAGTGCGCGGCCTTCGGTGCGAGGGGTCCCGAGTTCGATTCCCAGTGACCTCACATCCTTGTTTCGACTTCTTTCCTCTCCGTGTAGCTTTAATTAGCTTTAAATACCCTTAAAACGGAGCGCTGATGGAGAGAGGGGGGTAAAAAGAGCGCACTGTCGACCTCAAGTTTATCAGTTTACAACTGTTACGAGCTGCCGACGTTAAATAAGGTTGCTTTACCTTTACCTTTATTGTAGAAACAAAATCCAATCATGAATTGCAAAATCTTGTGTTTCATACCGAGTCGGTGTACGGTATTCAAATGTCGTATTTTCTCGATTAAACGCTGGGGGCGTTTATTTAAAACTCGACCTTGTTGATCGGGAATTGATGCTGTTCGAAGGGATGGTTTAGCGCTAACGGCCCAGCTTTATAATCAATAGTTTTCTTTAGATTTAGCCCTAGGTTAGCGCTAACCAGCTTTCGAAGAATCGGACCCCGGCGTTTATTCGGTACCCCGCGTTTAATTGAAAAAATGTGGACAACCTTAATGAGAATGACTGTCGACATGATCTAACGTTCACAGTTTTGTGCATGGCTGTTTTGTTGGAAATTCACATCGTATCAGCGTGAGAGACGAACAGTAATTAGGTCTTTGTGATGTTTAGAGAATTTCTCACGAAAGCGCAGTTGGAATTATATTTAAAAAAATGAATACGGAAATAATAGAAAGGGTTTTTTAGTTTTAAATTCGCCGTTCGTGGCTGGTTCATGCAATGACCACAGGTAGCCCAAACGTAGCATGTGGATTGTGACGTCTGTATATTATCGATTAATCTTTGAATTTCATACGATGCTAGAAATGTATTTCTATAATCACTTCAATTAAAATGTATAACAGTTTCTAAAATTTCTTAATAATCGTAGTTTGATAGTTAAAGAACACTTTACACAGGGCTCTATTTAAATTGGCCTAGCTAAATAGGTACTGCTGTATAAATAAAAAATAAATGAATAAAAATAAAAATAAAAAATTTGGTGCAGAAATATTGTCAAAAACTTGCGTTTTTAAGCAATTTTGGGCACTTTGAATTTTCACTTGCTTCTTGCATACATAATTTTAATTTTTCATATTATGGATACAAGAAGCGAGTGAAAATTCAAGGCACGGAAAATTGCTTGAAAACGCAAGGTTTTGACAATATTTCTGTACCAAAGTGTTCTTTAACTATTAGGTTACTCTTATTAAGGAATTTAAGAAACTGTTATAAACTTCAGTTAAGTGATTCTTAAGAAGCACATTTCTAGCGTAGTATGAAATTCAAAAATTAATCGAAAATATCCTGTGGTGTGACTGACAAAGTATCGTGAAAAGTAATAAACCTTCACTTATTTGTAGGTAAAGCTAAGTATTCGCATTTGAAAGATGAAAATCTTGTACTTACGTGCGATACCGGCGTTAATTTTGACAACTTTTCGTGATTTTCTCAAAAACCTATCGACGAGTTTTTCTACTTTTTTTGATATGTTTTAATTTTGATAAAAATACATGACCGAAAAAGCAAAACATTATGATAGGTCGCGCGCGGTGCTAGATTTTCAGTTATAAGGCGTTGAATACTGCTACGTGGTGTCCGCCATATTGAAATATTTCAGAACACAGGAAGCCCAAACAAATTCGATATCAGCGCGCGCGTGCAAACATGCGCAAACATTATGCGCACGAATGCGCGAGCGCATTACTGTAATCAAAACAATGTCAACATCGAACATAAAAAGTCGTATTTTTAGCATATCAATAAGGAAGGCACGCTTTTAAAAAGAATATTCCGTCCAAATCGATCAAATACCGTGGTCTTCCAAGCCAAATATTTTCTAAACAAACGAGGTTTAAAATCCTTTTTTCTTCGCATAAGTAACTCAAAATATCCAAAATAACAAATTAAAGTTTCAACAAATTTTCATTATGAGAACAATTACTGAGGAATCACATAGTCTGCTAGAGAATGGATTAAAGAGAATCTGACAGAGAAACCTTTCTGAACACTTGTGACAAAGTGTCAAATTATATCTTCAAATCATTCTTTGATTCATTAATTCCAGACAGCACTCATCCTACTTATCACAAAGTCTGCTAAGTTGGTAGAAGAAGAATCTCTAAATATCCTATAACCCTCTAAAAATCCTCAAAACATTCACAGAGCTGCCAGATCCTTTTTTTATGATATTTTTTATCTACACTACAATCCAAAAAACCACCCGCACGCTAAAAGCAGCTGAGTTTAAGTCGGTTTCGGCGTAATACCAAGCAGTTAGATCCCTCGGATTTCTTTGCCTAGCCGTAAGTGGAGTTCCTGTGGTTGCCAGCTAGTGACGTCATGGTATCCAATCAGTGGGTCTAAGGAAGTTTTCTGCGCATTCTTTTTCATTCATTTTCTTCCGCTTTCGGGAAGAGAACATTTAGCAACAATTCACATCACCTTCTATGCATAATAACACTCTTGTCAATTTAGCTTTGGCACTCACTTCACGACAGCCAGCCAAATAATATAGCTTTAGGTAGGACATTAATCTGATCACTAGACCTAATGCTTTAGTGATTATTGAGAAAAGTGAGTCCAGCTCTGGACTACAAGGAATATCGTTTGCCAACCTGATATTGACTATATCTTATTTCCCTACTTCCCTCAGATTTATTAAATCTTTAACGTTAACTCACTCTTAAAAATGGTTACCAGTACGTCGAAGATCATTGTCAAAGATGTGCTAAATAAAGGTTCAAACGCTAGGGCGAGGGTTTGCATTGAAATTCAAGCGGCCCGAGGTCTTGAATTTCAATGCAAACCCGAGCCCGTGCGTTTGAAGTGGTTTAAAAACTAACCAAACCCTATTTTTATTGTTTCAATGCCGCAAAAATTCTGGAAATAAGAACTCAAATCATCGGATTTGAGTTATAGTATCAAATCCGAGTTATATCGAGTGATATATATTTGCACTAAATTAACGTCGAACAATAGCTAAAATACATTACAATACAATACGCTTATTAGTAATTCCCAGAAGGGATTTTCAATACTAATTTACAAAACCGAAGTAAAATGTTTTCAAATGAATTCTTAAGAAAACGTTCGGCTAACTGAAACGAAAAGACAACTTTGTCTAAGCTCAAACCAGACTGTTGAAGCTATTTTTGAAGGTGATTACTTACTAATAAACAAATACTCAATGAGTCAAAAATATTTGAACATGCGTCAACAGTTGAAGTGTGCGATTTGGGCCGATTCCCAAAGCCATTGTTAAGACCACAGGAACCCCGGATAGGATTTATCAAAGTTATCAAAAAGGAAATAATAGCTAAACTCCTAAATAGTAATAATACAAAGTTTTTTTGAAAAAAGATGTTTCATGGGTTTTCTGTGGTTAAGACGCGACCGCGAGCGCAAACACCCGGGAAATCTCGCGCATGCGTAGACATTTGACCGCGGTGTTGTGCGTGACTGCAACCACTGTCTGGTCAAGTTTAAAAGCTTTGAAATTATATTCTTTCTTTACTTGATAGAGAAGGAGAGAAAACATAGATTAAGGCACTCGCATACAGCAGATACAGGTGTAGGCTAGCAATGGTTTACACTAGAGTACAAACACTAAAAGTGTGCAACATAAATTGTAAGAAAGAGCACTAAATTATGCTAATTCAATTGTTTTCTATTGTTTAATTAACACTATTCAGTACTAAATAGTGTAAAGTTTTGCACACTTTTAGTGTTTGTACACTATCAAATATGAAACAAATTTGTTTTAACAACTTTGCATCCCACACCGGAAGTTTTCCAATTAAGTTCACGCTGTCGTCCGCCATTTTGAATTGGCACAAACTTAAATTTATAATTTAAATCTGGATCACTTTGACTTCCCGTAACTTTGTTCTCTTTTTTTCGATTTTTTGAAAACATATTTTCTTCATGACTGTTAATATGTTGAATATTGGAAAGGTACAAATCGATAAAAAATAAGATTCGATTTTTGTTTTCAAAATAAAACGTTCGGTACGTAAATAAGTTAAATGTGCAAATTAGCTCGAAATTATAAGAGTCAGTCGTGAAAAGAAGATTGACTTGTAAAAGGTAGTTAAAGTACTTATACATTGGTCTTATTTTGAGTCTGACAACTGGTTTACATGCCAAACCAAGGAATTGAGCGGATTTAAGGAAGTCAAAGTGATCCAGATTTCTATTTTTGCCGCGTTTGTCCAAAATGGCGGACGACAGCGCGAACTGGTGTATTTTTGTTTTGTTGCAACCCCATGCAGTAAGCGATCATAGCCATTTTGTAAACATTTATTCAAGTTCAATTAAAGTAATAAGGCTCAAGCCGGCATCGACTTTCTAATTTTCTAACCTCCAGACATCAAGATAAGACAATCAGTTTCCGCGTTCTAACGTTGCCGCAAAACGTGTATCAAATGCTAAAACAAAGTGTTTTCATATCGGCTTGAGAAAAAAAGTAGCCGGTGACTTTGTGGTATATCTCACCTCGGTTTGACTTTCATTACTTGTGTAAACACTGTTTTTATTGTAGAAAACCCGACAAAGCTTTACAAGTTCCTAAAAATTTAAGCTTTACAAGTTACTAACACTTTAAGCATAGCCGGCCACATCTACAGGCAAGTTGACCTTATAAAGACAAAACTTTCTTGTACATGTGTAGACGATAACAATTCAAGTTTTCCTTGAAAAGTTTCTTTGTTCTCGAAATATATAATTTACTTCAAGGCGGATTACTTGCCAAGTTTCCTTGTTGTCCGCCTACAAGAGCAAATCTTTATCTTGACACGTTTTCTTTGACACTAAAGACAAAGCTGCTGGCACAGCAGCTTTACAACAAGGCAACTACATAGCTTGACAAGGAAAACTAGGAAATTTTCTGTCGCCTACCCGAGCAAGTTTTCCTTGAAACAAAAAAATTGTCAGGGAAAACTGCTTGTGAAGATGTGGCTTTAATACCAGTGTGCTGTCACGGTTGTTGTTGTTGTTTTTTTTTGTGGTAAAATTGAAATCCACAGTTGCTTAATAATTTTGTTTACTTGAAGCACAAGTAGAGTTTAAGGTGACTGACTACGTTGGCAAAAAGTAATTAAATATCGTTTAAACCACAATTTTCTAGAACGAAATTTAATGCTGATCCCAAAAACGTAAAGAAAATAGGGGGGTCCCGCACTCGTTTTCGAGATAATCAGCAGTGTATGAATGCCTATCTCCGAATTTTTGATGCGAAAAACCCTTCATTTTTGCACGGGACCCTATACTTTTTTTTCGTTTATTTAAAAAAACACCTAAAAATCTCAATCATATCAATTTTGCAAAAAAAGTTAATTATTCTAGCATATGAAAAAATTGATTTTTGTATAAAATTTTGCTCGACATGAGGACAATTTTGGTTGGTACTCGCGGCACAAAAGCCAAGGAATGAAGGTATTTTGCTGTTCTCACATCAAAAGTATTTATGCCATTTTGCAGAATACTCCATTTGCTAATATTTACGCAATTGTAGCCTTTGTAGAAATGTTATTTCCCTAATTCTTAATTTATTTTCTATTCACTTCCGGTTGAGCGATTTTCGCATCAAAAATTCGGAGATAGGCATTCATACAATGCTGATTATCTCGGAAACGAGTGCGGGACCCCCCTTTTTTCTTTTCGTTTTTGGGATCAGCATTAAATTTCGTTCTAGAAAATTGTGGTTTAAACGATATTTAATTACTTTTTGCCAACGTAGTCAGTAACCTTAATTTGCTTGGCGCGCGCGCTCTTGTTATGCATGGGTTTCCTGTGGTAAATCCTCCCGATATCCCACGGGACGAGCGCGCGCTTGTTGTGAATGGGTTTCCTGTGGCGATCCCGCGGGACAAAGCTACTTCACAAACTACGCTTTGTCCCGCGGGATCACCACAGGAAACCCATTTACAACAAGCGCGCGATATTACCACAGGAAACCCATGCATAACAAGCGCACGTGCCAAGCAAATTAACAAATTAAAACAAGCGCGCGCATTTTTTGTCTTTTTAATAAATTATTAAAATAAACATCCATTGTCAGGAGAAGTGGCTGGGCCGCCTGTGTTTTTTCCAAAAAGAAAATATTTTTACTTCATTCTCTAATGATTTTGAGTATTTAAATCCACAAGAATAAAATTGGAGCTGATTTTTGTACAAAAACTTAAGTTTTTCTATGATTTTTGCTGTTCGCTGAAATCTCCGCGCGCTATGACATTGCTTAAGACGTAATGCGCGAAATCATGCGCAGTGCCAACGTAGTCAGTCACCTTAATCAGTGGTATTTTTGGTAAAAAGTGCGATTCCACAATCAGTAGGCAACAACATAATGCCTGCGGATAGATTCTTCGTCCACACTTATTCAGAAAACTTTGAAAACCCATCTTTTACTATTAATACAGTTTTTACTATCCACACTGGAACGAAGTTCTCTTAGACAAAAGAAAAACACAGTTTTTGTTTTCATATTTAATAGGGTAACTGTGCAATTAGAACTTACAGCACTGCTTTGCTTGCTCAATTTTTTGATAAACCATGAAACAAACTGAACCTCAAACAAAAGAAGAAAATCTCAAACAAAAGAAGAAAATCGAAGAATTATAGAAATGGCTTCTTAGTAGCTATCTTTCTATATATAATCTGATTTTTTTTTTATTCGCCGACTTCAGGTATAACCACTCTTTTTGGTTGTATGTGGCTATGTTTACTCAAGAGCAGTCGCGTTTACATTTTGCTTTTTCCTTTTTTTTTCTTTTTTGCATTTAACAGGTTTTACAAAGTATATTGTTAGCGATTTGTAAAGTACGCTTACAAACAAAGTGCAACTGTGTATACTGAATTAACGTTTCAGGTGGCCTCTGGCCAGTGAGATCACTCAGATTTGTCAAAAAAAAAGGTCTTACAAAGTATGTTGTTAGTGATTTGTAAAGTACGCTTACAAACAAAGTGCAACTTTGTATACTGAATTAACGCTTCAGCTGGCCCCTGGTCAGTGAGATCAGTCAAATTTGTCAAAAAAAATCAAATCAAATCAAATCAAATGATGAGTCATAGTTAAGTAAAACTAAGAAAAAACATTAATGCCAGTTAAGCGGCATCTAGAAGCTATAAAAGAACACTCTGAGATATGTTCTGATAAATTTAGCTCGGATCTAACAATATGTAATTGCAAATCAATTTCAGAAGAAACAGCAAAATGAGAAATAGACAATGACAGTCATTTTTAATACAGCAACAGGAAATTGAATACAGTAAGGGAATGAATTTTTCAACTAAAGCCAGAATTATGTGAAAGGGAGTTGAATATTTAGAGGGGCAGATCTATAGGCTTTTTTTAATATATAATAAAACCCCTAGAACAAACGAGAAGAGGACATTGTTTCGATCCTAATAAAGCCCGGCCTGTATTTGAAGAAATTCCCTAATCTGATTGTGACAAAAATCATAGTAGTTCATGTACTGGTCTATTTTTTAATGAAATATACGGAAGTTGTAGAAGAAAATCGATATTCTCTCCCTAGGGAATCTAAATCAAAACAGTTAACATGGGGCGCGAGAATTCGTGGATTCGTGACTGCATATAGAATAGTTTACGTAAAAGCCTTTCAAAAAAACTTTTAGTGCCTTTATTGTGATAATAAATTAAGGACTTTTGCTATCTCTTAAGTCCTCTTTTCTTCCTATGCGTAAACAAGGAGTCTTTCCGCCGATTCCTTAGGACTGTTTTGACGTGAAAGAGGGATGATTACGCTATCTTGTTTACGTTAAATTGTGCTTCATTGAAGAATATGAAAAGTGGGGATTAAACATTAAAAAGTCACCAAAACGGCGATATCTCATGGTTTGTTATCAGAATACAGGAAATGCTATTATACAAAGGAAAGCGCGCTGGACGCTTAGAGCATATTGAAAACTAATGGCAAGCTAAAGGGGCCTTTTGCCGTTGACCATGGAATTAAAATTAATTGTTGGATCTTTGATTTTGTTTTAGAACGAGTTGGGGCATCACTAATATAAGTGTATTTTGCTTTTGAATTATGTAGATCTTATTACAAACATTTTTTGAACAGTTCAGGTTTCCAATTCATTTGAGAGACGAGTGTAAAATACATTTTTAGTTCTTAACATCTTCGTTTCTTTTCCGTTTCTTTCTTTTTTCTTTCTTCCTTCTTTTCTTTCTTTCTTTCTTTATCTTGAGAGAGCTTCAGTCCTTCTTTTGACATTTTTCCATTCGGCTTTCTTCTCTAAATATTCAATTTCTCTGACTTGTCATCGCCTTGTTGTCTTTAATTCACAATTTTCTTACTCTCTGCACAAATCCTTCTCTTTCTGTTTTCCACTTTTTGGTTAATTTTTGTTTGCTTCTAGTTCCCTTTCTTTCCTCCCTCATCTTTTCGTTTCTTTAGGTTTACTTCAGTGTTAAATATTACTTTATTCTTGGTGAATACTTTCAAGGGAATTGTTTCAATTCTAATGGACGCATTTACTGAAGTGACTCATTATTAAATCACGACTAGCACATGCAGAAGCGTTCAAGAGATATCAAACTCGTGCCAAAACGCACACCATTTCTTCAAAACATACCGAATCAAAAGGAACGGTCACGCCTGCGTCAGCGTCTCAATGAATGGCAAGATTTCGTTTTATGACATCAATATAATTTAATCGAAGAAAAGGCGCGCACTTTATAGCTGTCTACTGATACGTTTTGGATGAGACTTTTAAAGGGGAGAATAAATATTCATATATTCCACTGATAAAATATGCATTAAGCTTTACAGTACATGTGTAAGCTTTATATATTGGGTTTGTAGATAACTTGTAGGAACTTGTAGGGTATATATATTTCATGGCAATTTCAGTCAATGTTTGTTTTTGATTTTGCTTAATGTTGTGGTTTTGCTGATCAAAGGAAGCGGAATTTCCTAGAAAAGCCTTACAGTTCCGTTCGCCCGGTCTCGTTTTCTTAATAATTCCGACACAAACACAAAATGTCATAGATTCCATCATGAAACGCAAATCAGTCAGCGATTGATAAGACAGTAGATCTGTGATATATCTGGGTGCATTATGCAGAATTACGTAAAACTCCAGGCTGTCTGCATTATATAATACTTAGGAGCCCAGCAAACCAATCAATTGTGTTTGTTCCAGTTAACGGTTCTATTTACAAAATAATTTCGAAATTACATCACATATATAAGGACAACAAACGTAAGCGTCACACTTCCTGCTTTTCACATACTTTGTTGTCTCTTTACCCAGGCACCCGACCAATTGATTCAATCATTCATTTATTCATTCATTCATCCACTCCAAAAAAACCTCATTTATTCAATTACTCTTTCATTTATTCAATCTCTTATTCGTTCATCCTCTCAGGCCGGACAAACCCATTCAATCCATAATTCACTCGCCTACTCAGGAACCAACCCATTGATTCAGTCATTCATTCATTTATTCATTCACTCCTCCACACAGGAACAGACTCATTTCTTTAATCACTCTTTCATTCATTCATTCACTTATTCATTTATTCACTCAGGAACAAACCTGATGATTCACTCACCCACTCATTTAAGAGTTTACTTGGTCCATTCATCCACCTAGAGACCATCTCATTTGTTAAATCACTCTTTCATTTATTCATTCACTTATCATTTATTCATTTGCTCATCTACCAAGAGACTAATGCAACCCATTTCTTCAGTCTCTTATTCACTTATTCATCCACTTATCCATTCATTAACCTAGGGACCAACCATCAATCACTCGCTCATTCATTTATCTATTCATTTCTATCCCTCAGTTTATAACACTTTGATTACTATCAATATATGAGTCAAGTGAGTCACCCCCAATCACAAAGTAAACTAAAACTATAATCAGTGATTATAAGCCTTAAAGGATTTTTCCTGTGATGCCGACAGAAAGTAGCGCATGCAAGTAGAATAACTAGGGGGATAAAGAGATTTAAACGACTACAGTCAGGACTAAAGAATATACGAAATAAAAGCGTTTAGTTTATAACTGATGGTAAATCTTTTTCTGAAAGGGCGTGGTTGTCCATTTTGGCCAATAAATACAGCGGGCTTTTATCGAACATCAAAGGAAACAAAAACTAGAATATTCCAAATATAAGCCCCAATAGCAGCGCAAATGCATCTAAAGTACTTTGCATTTCCTCCGCACAATAACTACCCCTCCCTCCCCCATATAGAGCGATATGAAGAGCGCCATTGTGAAAAGACCGCCACTGGCGATTAGGAAATCTATTTACAACGTCTGCTTCTATTATGGCCTTCAATGAATCTAGCTGATCGGAAGCCTTTGAGCTCTTTCTCCATTTCGATTGTACGTATTGAAAACGTTTCAGCAAAAACAAAGGTCCAATATTCAGTATTTATTTCAAACAATGTGATGTCGTGATGGGTAGTCATTATACACTAGGAACGCTTTGGACACGGGCCAATGATAAACAACTCGCCGTTTAGTTACAGTTGTATCCTGGTCCAGTTCTGTAAAGTGGTTTTTGGGAATTACTTGTAAGGTGTTGGATTAGCATGGTAATTGCACATTTGCGGCAATGAAGCCATTTAAAAGGCAACCAATCTGAAAGCACAAAATCAAATTGAATTGAAGCAGTGTATAACTTCGACGAGTCCAGCGGATAAGTTTTACATGTAAAGTTCAAAACAAGGAAATTAGTTGTTTTCGCCGGCTACAGCAGAAAGACTGAACAAGTTCTTGAAACCTTACTCCGTCACTATTTTCTCATCAGTGTTCGCAAACTTGGCCACTCATCTTTTTGCATAAGCAGAAAACTATTTCAATATCAAAAGTTGAGATTGTAATTACCCTTGCTACGAGTTATAGAAAAAATAATCTATCGAAGGTGACTCGAACATGAGAACTAGCGTTTTGAATGAAACTTGACGAGAGAAAACGTTTAGCTGAATAAGCCAAAAGGATCTTTGCATAGTCATGAAGCACTTCACATCGAATTGCCACTGAAACGGCTGACGACAGGCTTTGATGTGTTATTGAAATATCGACAGATTGCTTAAGGATATTAGGTTTGCGGGTCTTGAGAGAGAGCAGCTCTTGATGTAGGTGTTCTAATAGTAAGGGCATTGATTGACAATGTGAGTAATTACACAAGAATTGTACTCTGTTATAAGTATAATACAAGAGTGGTGTTAAAGGGTGTAAATGCTAGAACCTACAAGAAAACGGAGTGAAGCAAACTATGTAAAGGTTTTTCTGCAGAGACCAAACAAGAGGCAAAGAAGACTACATACACTTAGGTCAAGTTGGCCCTCGAGGACTTCGGAAAACAAAGATCAGCCGCTAAAACAACCGAAGAAAATTCGTGGTGTCTTCAAAGTACTGTACTAATGGCTTCTCATGAAAACCCTTCAACGACCAACTTCTCTTCTAATGTGTCTGGTTTAGAGTTAGTATGCTTCAAGGAGCGACTGGATTTCAAAATGTCCAAGTACGCCCTGTACGGAGCCATATTTCTGATTAGTTTCATAGGAAACTCGTTTGTTTGTGTTGTAGTCTGGAGGAAAGCGGGAATGAAAACTGTAATGAATTACTTTCTGGTCAATCTTGCCGCCGCGGATCTGGCCTTTACGTTAATTTGCATCCCATTTGATTTACCAGTTCAAGAGAATAGTTTCAAATGGCCTTTTCATGAGTCATTGTGTAGAGCTATATTTCCATTGCAGACGATGTGCGCCTTTGCTTCCGTCTTCACGTTAACAGCGATTAGTTTAAGCAGGTATCGAGCAGTGGTTCATCCAATGAAAAAACAACTTGACCTCCCAGTTACTCGCTTGCTGATCTGTCTGATATGGATCGCATCTTTGATTTTTGTCATCCCCTACAGTCTAGTTCTTCACGTTAACCCTGAGAATAACCAGTGCGAAGAAGACTGGCCCGCGCCGGCGTCCCTCTACCGTAATATCTATACTGTCAGTATTTTTGTTGTGCAGTATGTCGTCCCTTTCGGGATAATCTTCTGGGCGTATGTTCAGATTTACGTTGAGCTTACCAAAAATTCCGCACGTCACCGCCAAGGACATTCTAACGAACACGCACAAGAGACACGTAAAGTGTTACGTATAGCTATTGCCGTAACAGTGCTCTTTGCTATCTGTATGTTACCTAATCACGTTGTATGGCTTATAATGGATTTCACGGATAATAATGATGTCGTTGGCTGCAGTAGTTGGCTTGTCATGGCTAATATTTGTGTGTTTGCCAACAGCGCGTGCGATCCGATTGTTTACACGGTGTTTCATGAAAAATACCGGCGGGAATTCAAGAGGTTTTTGATACGACTTTGTACGTCTTGCAGACGTCTCCAAGACAGCCGTGAGATGGACACAAGTTGGGAATCAAACAACTTTGTTCATCAGTCGCATTTACTTAGTACGTCGGCGAGTGCTAACAATCATCGGATTCATAATCATCAGTTGATTGACGCGGCGTTGAAAGATAAAGAAAGGCTTCCTCATTACAATCACAAAAGGCCAAAACATGTTAAAAATTGTAATTCAGTGGAGCTAAATCCCCGCCCTCAGCCTCAGAAAGTGAAATGTAAATGCCGATAAACTCTACATACACCTATTTCAAACAACGTTGACGGTCAAAAATCTGAATCTGACATCTGAAACCGAAGAATACCTATAGATGTAAATTTTGATACATACAAACCCGAATGAAGTAGTTTGTTGTATATTGGAATATAAATAATGATGCTTGAATTAGAATTGTGCTTTTCCGTACTTTATTGAGGAACCACAAGACCAATATATTTATGTTCCGTCTCAACCAACGTTAACGTTTTTTGAAATAGGTATATATACCATATTTGCACAAACACTGACCCTTTCAAAACACAGAAGCTGAAACCAAAACGAAATCTGTTGATTAGATGATTTTCAAGAAGCGCGTGGACGTTTCAAACAGCGACCGCGGCACAAATTCTTGATTCTAAAGACGATGACGTAGCGAATTCACAGAAAAAACGCATGGAAATGCATATATTACTAGTGTATCCAGTAGCCCTTTCAGTCTAACTTCTATAGGTTCAATGATTTTGAAAGGGTCAATGTTTGTGCAAACAGTTATATACACCCTACTGATGATTGTCTAGTCACCCAAGTGAATTATACATATATTACAGTATAGTAATAGTAATATTAGAAACTAAATGCGATATTGAGACGGCACTCTCCGTTTATAATGACGGCTAGTTGGGAGAAAATATATTCGGTATTGGCGGAGTAGCAGTCCTCAATGTTTGGGTCAATCACAAACGCTACTTTTGAAACATAAAAAAATAACGCCATCTCTCTGTACATCAAAATAATAGGAGAATAGCGATACTGCTCGATATTGAAAAAAACCTCCTCTTAATAAACTACAAGTGAAAGGGATTAAAGGAGTAGACGTCGGCTGGGAATGGGAGACAGTAGGTTATAGACCTTAGAGAAATAAAAGGTAACTGAAATAACGAACATTTGACATGGGTGCATCGATACATCATCGATACGTCATCAGTCTAATCATCATCATCATCATCGTCATCATCCGGTAATATCATCATCATTACCATCTCCGCTATCATCAAAATTGGTGTATTCTCCTCATTGTAACGCGCATTTAGTTTTATCAGTTAATGACCCTGAAAAAGTCGACAAACTAAAGCCCAAATTATACGGCAAAAATTAACCTTTTTATGGTACAATTAACACCCTAAATCTTGGCGCGCGGAATGATTATTTTTGGCGTTGTTAATGGCACCCCCATCAGGCCGACAAATTTTCTGTTCACACGATAATAATTACAGGTGCCGTGCCAAAAATAGCATGATGCGCCATCGTGCCCAGAATCGCCGTAATTACACGACAACCTTTTCTACTCCGGGCCCTAAAATCGCCGTAACTTTTGGCAACTTTAAGCGATTTAAGTAAAAAAAGTCGATGGGGATTAAGGCAACTTTGTGCGATTTAAGGCGACTTTGTGCGACTTTAGAACCGGAGTAGGCCTAGGAGTCGAGGTTTCCGGAGGCTCATGCACTTGAGTCATAAGCGATTTAAGTAAAATAAATGGTCAAAAATTTAATGGAACTTAAGGTGACTTTGTGCGATTTAAGGCGACTTTGTGCAACTTAAGGTGACTTTAAGGCCCAGAGTAGGCCTTTTTCATGATATGACAATACTAAAACTAGTCACGCAGAAAGTTTATTTTTGGTACTGTGATACACACATTAGTGATAAATTGGAACGCTAAAGATAGCATAAAATGACTTTTCTCTAAGTATGATAATAATAACAGGAACGTACCGTGCCAAAGACATTCTGCACGTGCCAAGATTTAGGGATGCTATTAAAAGGCACCGTATATAAATGGCCTTTCAACCCATTGTTTTCTGTTCTTTTTCAACTAGACTAAGAGCTGTTATGTTTCCACTGCTCAAGCTATCTAACTCTCGTTAACAGATTAATGGTGTGTATATCAATCAAGAGGAAATTTTTCAAAATCGTTGAGATAAAAATCTAAATAAATAATCTTTTTCGTTTTCGGGGAGGTAGTTACTGTCCTTCAGTGGCGTCATTTACGCGGGAATTTCTTTACTGATATTACACCACGATTTTCGTGGCGTTGAATGTTGGCAGTTGAGTTTTTTCTATTCTATTTATCTAAGTGAATGGGAACTTTTCTTAATAGCTAATGTCTTTTACATTTTCCCCTCAGCTTTCTTGTCCTATTCCTAGCTGATTGCTCTTTGTAGACTTTTCTAGTCCTATTCCTAGCTGATTGCTTTTTGTGTAGCCGCTAACTACGATATCATTCATTATATCTTCATTGGAATAAGGCATATCAAAAGCTGTTTTTATCTTGTTGACTCTGGAGACGTAAACAAGTCAAATTACATGGTCACGTGTTAGTGTTCATGCTAACATTTCCCCGACGGCAATGTTTCTTTTTCTTAAAACGACATTTTGGCATACCAGTGTTCTTACTGATATCGAGATCGTATCTGATATTAAAGGAATTAGAGAAAACTTTACTGACAAGATGAGATATTTTGGCTATAAAGAGTATAGTTTTATTTTGTGGGAAAATGAAATTTCTGAAAATTATTATCTCTAGAAAACTGCCAATGATAGTGATTTTGTATAACCCGTGAAGAAAACATGACTACTACAAAAGGTGTAGAAGTAACAAAGACAAAAGCAACAAGCAGACTATTTTAGTTGAAATTAAAGGAACTGATATATTTCAGTAATATAAATAATAATAATTTAGAAAAAATAATTAAAAGCAATAAGAAACTGACCAAAGAAAGTTGTATAGAAATGTTTCTCTGGCTTGGAATGGTACATATAAAGTATAAGCTGGTCATTCAAAGCAATTCTTGAGACATCCCCAAATATATATTAACCATTTACAACCCTTTTATCCTACGTTCAGTTTATCAGTTTATGCATGTATAATGTCCCAGTAAGTTGAAACCTAATTAAAAGGGAGAGGAAATTACAACGGATAATCATTTCAATTTATTTTACATTCAGCATGGGGCCTCCACGCATTGCATTCGACATTCTTCTGAAATTTAAATATATCACTAAAATATCCCTAGTATAAAATTATTATAAAAATATTATTGGGTAGATTTTCAAATTTTCAATAACTTTGAGGCCTGGAAGGCTTCCGCTGTAGTACTGTTCGGCTAAATCTTCTCGGTAATGATTTAAGGAATGTTATCCAGGAAGAGGCTGTTGTTAGTAGCAGCAGGATCCCCGTGAATACGTAAATAATTATGACTGTGCTTTCCTGTGGCATGAAGCATTTGGACAACACAAAATTCTTGGGAGTAATAACAGCCTGAAAAACACCAAATGGTAAAAAGATATCGAAAAAATTGAAAACGGTTCAGTTTCCAACAGACAGCATTTTAATATCTCTTTACTCTAATGTGGGGTGGGTGTAATCAAGATTATTAAATTTGCAGTTATGATCCCACGCCAAATATTGTGACTCTCACCTATAAGAAAAGGATCAGGACTATTTTTTTCTCTTTCCTAGGTTTTAAAAGAGCGAATCTTAACGTATAATATCATTTTTTCTTTGTTGTAAATCAATCATCTTTTTATGGAAAAGTACGGAAATGAATAAGCTATTCTGAAGCGATATTTTGATATCCACCAAGCGTAAAAATAACAAAATATTTCGGTATTGATAATGCGGCCCCGTAAAAGCCCGCGAAATCTGGCGCATGCGCAGATCATAAACCAAACAAGGCGCAACTTTCTCGCCCTGTTCTTCTGAGCAGTATCATTGTTTTGTAGATTTATACAATAATCATCTGTTGAAAATCGGTCATCTATTTCCAACGGATGTTTTTTACATCAATCTACAAAATAACAATATTAATTTGCTTGTAACGTAATTCGGTAGAGTGCGTTGCACAACGAGGGAAATGAGCTACCGGCTAATTTCTCCCTCACTGGGTGGCTTGCCGGGTTAGCGTTGAAGCTTGTGTTCTGCCCGGAAGGGAAAGCGAGGTTGGGGTCGAAATCTTAAGCCGTACCACAAATCAATACGACGATTCAGCTCCTCTGGTACATTGTCCCAGGTATTTTTGCATTCCAAGTTACGAGTTCGAATCTCGCTCTGGGCTTTTTTCTTTTTTAAAACCTCTTTTTTGTCGTTTTCTTTTCTTCCTTTCCTTCCCTAAAGTCGAAGTACGAGTAATATCTATCGGTTCTGGAACTATTTTTTTCAACGATGCTCAGAACCGAAAAAGCTACACGTGCGAATTCGTTCTACACCGATAAAAGAAACAGAAGAAGGAAAACAGGAAAAGAAATAATAAATTAAACTTAATTCTTCCAAAAAATATTGAACAGTTAATGTAGGGGTGTATTCCATATATGAAATCGGTATCGGGAATAATGAATTTTGCACACTTTACAATCAAGGATGCCAGTAGTTTTGCAGCTAATTCTATACGATCGCTCATCAGAAAATATCCCTTGACAAGCCCCGAGCCACAATAACATTATAAAATAGAGTTATCCTAGTGTACTTCCAATATATCTAGCTTACCATGATAAAACTTGGGTTATTTCTGTTTCTCCAACTAAAAGAAGGGATAGTCAACTCTGGGGTTCCATCAGTATGTACCATGTAGCATCCATGATGGGTGTGGCCACTTAGAACAAGACGTGGCTCAAAAGCCTCTAAAAGAAGGCTAGTGGCCTCTTGAGAAATCACTTCCCATTTAGGACGGTTCTCACGGGTTTGTTCTTCAGGAGGAGGTGCATCGATTCCTGAGCATTTACTTTCAGTTTTGCGGTATAATGGGAAATGCTGGAATATTGAAAAAATTGAGAACAATGAGTAATCAAGAAGAAAAATTCGAGGGGTTTATGAGGAAAATCAAAAGAAAGAAAGAAAGGAAGAAAGAAAGAAAGAAAGAAAGGAAGGAAGAAAGAAAGAAAGAAAGAAACAAACAAACAAACAAACAAACAAACAAACAAACAAACAAACAAACAAACAAACAAACAAAAACACAAACAAATGAACAAACAAACAAACAACACTACAGTGACGGCTTGGTCCAGTTGCTCAAAGGTGGGTTAACAGTAACCTGCCTTCAAGCAACCTAATCCTGATCAAAAAAGAAAATACATTCCAGTTAAGTACACATCATTGTTCCAGAAAAGAGCTGGCTCTCAAACCTGATACAGATGGCTACCTTGTCCAGCAAGAACAATGGAAAATTATACTCAAAGTAGTATAAAAATTGCTTACATGACTTCTCTGATAAACTACATAACCCTTTGCTTAAGCAATTAACTGGAACATTAGACATGTAGACAACTAAAAATTCATTTATTGAAGACATGACAACCATACACTATTATCTTATTATTTTTTACTTTTTTTCGGGGAAGGCAACTATTATGTGAAGAATAGGGTCACAGTTATTGGCAAATTTTTGGAGGCTCATACTTTTTGACTGTGCTATGTCACAGTTGGGACATATGTTCAAGATGCTGTACATCCTTTCAAGAAACAGGTATAGTGCAGATTTTGTAGGAGTGTGCAATGGACCACATTGTACCATGACCTGATATAAGTGACATGATATATAACCATGCCATTTTCAAAGTCATATGATATCTACTCTATCAACACCTTCCCTATATACATACCTGGATGAGTATTGGAGAAGGTGCATTTAAAGGAACTTCACATTCAAGATTCTCTTGTAATTCCTTAATTAGGTTTCTTTGCAGAGATTTCTGGTTGTTCTTATTGCAATGTATTTTATTAGCAATGTGTTTGATCTCATTAACAGCTGTACTACACAAAGTGCAGTTATCACCTTCTAGACCAATAGAGTTGACTGTGACAAACCTGAAATGAGCAGATACATGTATATGTACATTTTTAGTAGTTTATATTTACATTATTAGTCACTAGCCAGCTAATAATACTGTGAATGTTTACTCATCACATGTATTTTGGCTCACAGCCACCACTGCTGTCATGTCCATCACTCTTATACCATAATTATCAAGACATCAGCAACAGAGTTGTAACATTGCATTTCCAACCACAAAAACATCACTTTATAAAGTAATGCAAATATTTTCAACCCGGCATATAAACATTCTCTCCTTTGATATAATGGCAAAGACTTCATCTTACATGAATGTGGGTTCTAAGATAATGCCCTACTTACACATTCCCTTTGATCTGAAGGAGCTCTGCAGATGGAACATCAAACTGCCTTGGAAAATCTCTTGTAGTTTCCCTCATTAGTTGAAGCTCTGTAAATAAATTTAGAGTAAACAAACATAAATCAAAATAAGTAATAGAAACATTTAGTTGAACGGTAAGTACTTGGATGATTAGATATATTCAAGAATGGAATAAATGAATAAATGGATGAATGGATGGATAAAAGGTTAATGAAAAACATCCATTAATGAATCAATATATCAATGTATTAATGGATGCATAAATAGAAGGATGGTTTCCATATAAAAGTGATTATGAAAGAAAGAAAAAATGGATGAATGGATAAATAAATGAATGAATGCTAGATGCTGGTTTTAGCAGAAATCAGTATCAGATTAAGATTTTGTGTGTTTTAATTAGTTCTTTTATGGAAAAAGTAGCTTTAGCCACATCAATTTGGTAAGTTTACAGATGAAAATGAAATTCCCAATAGTCATCCCCGACCGAAATATATGAGAGTCACAGAGAGGATGGATGGATGGTTGAATGGATGAATAAATGAGAAGTCCTGTCAACTTACACATCATGGAATCCTATATCATGGTTGCCGATGACAACATGAAATTGAATATCCTGAGAATGTCTAAACATCTTTTTGAAACGGCTCACGTAGAACTCAAATTCCTGATCAATAGAACAAAATACAAGAAATTAGAAATACAATATTGTGGTTGAGGTTTGCAAATACAAGAAAACAGCTTGCCAGCAACAAACATAATTCCTTTCCTGGGTTTCCTGTGGCATCAGACATTAAGAGGGAAAACTGGAGATGAGAGAGGAAGATATACTGTAAATGATAGCATGGGAAGGGAGAAGAACGTTTTCTCTCCTTCCCTCCCCCCTTATATTTTTACTCGTCATGTTCCTTTCTCACTACATTGTGTTTGCTAAATTTATAGCCAGACCAAAGTCTCCCCCAACCCTCTCTATTCTCGGCCCTTTTTTGAGGGGGGATTTTTTTAAGTCCATAATGTTGCCCAACCAAAACACTGGGTTATCATTGCATAGCATTACAGAATGAGCACTCTATATACAATAGCCTCCTTTGTAACCTAAATAAACTGTACCTCATCATTACACTTCATGCCTTCATCAAATAAATCTCCCAAAACAAACACAACTTCTGGTTTGAATAAAGTAATGGCAGTTTGAAAAGCTCTCTCCATTTGCCACTCCCTTCTAAGCTTATCAAACCAGTGACCATCCTGTGGACCTAGTAGATGTGGATCTGCTAATAACATCACTTTTAGTGGCTCTATACCCCATTTCTTTCCCTCTCGACTGAGTTCAGGCCAGGAGCATTGGAAGATGGCCAAATAATAAATCAGCCATTCACAGAATATAAAAACAAAGCAAGTGAACGATGCAATGAATTTCATTTTCCTTGGGAGTCTCATGTTCGAGAAGTAATTCGGCATTCAAATCTACTGTCAAATTTTATAATGTTCTCGAATTTCATTTCAAATTTTCGTTGTCACTTGCGATTGATAATTTTCTCTTGGTCATGACTTTAACGGTAAGCTGGAACATAAGAGACTTTTGTAGACTGCTGTAATACGCCTTTCACTGAAGTTAAACGTAAACAAAAACAGTACACAAGCGGTATGACTTGAGACCTCCGAGAGACTCCGACCTTTGTGTCTCCACCTCTCACGTACCACTATAAACGTCGTTTACTGCAGATTCCAAGCGTAGAAGAAAATAAAAACAGAATCTGAAGACTACTTCACTATAATGGTAAGGATCAGCTAGCATTTGCCACTTTCTGATGCACTTTAGGTATTTCAGATGGCAAATTTTTTAACCGCAATGTCGCATCAACTCATCCGCCATTTTTTTCTTATTACACAGGTATCCCAACTATTTTTGCATACCAAACACAGGTATCCCAAACTGAAATTAAAAAAAACCCTTCTATCAAGTAAAGCTTGTACACTGGTTAATTCGGCATCAGGCACTCCATAAATAGTCTCCCTCGCAGCCGCTCCTAGTGTCGTCATGCAAGGATTCCTCCCCTAAGTAGCACCGCTACTTAGGGGAGGAAGTTAAGTTAGGTAATACTGCTAAGCTAATAAAAAGATGACCAAGCTCGTTTTGATTGTATCCTTCTTTCCTTAAACATCTAAGTATATGGAAACATTTGTTAGCCTTAATTAACTTATTTCTAACATGTGAACCAAACCGACCGTTTCCCTCAAACGTTGCCCATATGGTCGCACTTGGATGGTCGCACTTGGGTATTCCAGCAATAGTGTTAAAGGACCCACCATCTATCCCCATCTTTCAAATAACTAGTCCAGAACTGGACCCACTTTTCTCAAAATATACAATAAATATGAACGAAGAAATAAAAGAAGCGCGCGCGCATTCGTTACATCTCATCCTCCAACACAGGGAGCCCAAGCTATACTTCTGAAAGATATCTAAAGAGGAGAAAATGATTTAAAATAAAGTTTAAACCTCTCAAATGTTGTTGTGCATTATTTTTTGATCTAAAAAAAACCGATTTTTAAAAAATCCCCCTCCATAGTAATAATATATTAATTATATATATATATTAATAATATATATTGATCATTACAAAAATTAAACACTCAAAACAAAAATCACAAGATTTCATTTTATTTTAAAATACATGCACAGCAAAACCGTCACTGCAGTTTGCTAAGTTAAAATACATTTAACCCCACTTATGAAATCCTAACCAGTCCAGACCCATCCAGAAGACCAGTACGGACCAGCTGCTTAGTATCTGTAGTATTCAGGTTTAAATGGACCCTCAGCATCGATTCCTAGATAGTTAGCCTGCTTGGGGGTGAGCTTAGTTAGATGAACTCCTAGATGGTCTAGATGAAGTGAAGCTACTTTCTCATCAAGCTATTGTAAACAAAAATAAAAACATTAGTTAATTACTGTATAGTTCATTTCTGATAAGACTTGTTGTTTTTCCTCTATGCTTTCCCATTTCAACTCTTATAGGCAAAATCACTCTACATTTAAAATATTTCTGTTAGACCTTCAGTTTCCAAATTACAATTCTAAGAGTTTTCTTCTCACTTATATACTTTAAAAAAATACTCCATGCAAGTGATACGTTGACTAAAAGTGAAGACAGCCAAAAATTTCAATATCAACATAGATTACCGCCATTTGTATATAGCTATTTCACTGATTAACGTTGTCGCTTGAAAAAAAGCTTAAAGACTAAAAGGCTTTCAAATATCTTTTGTTTTTTCCCTAAAAACTTCGCTGGAGGGCATCTAAGAAATTAAGGAAATATTGGTCCAAGTTGTAGAATTTGCAAGCATACAGTGAGTTTCTTATTGTAATAATGTCACGGTGAAAAATAATTTCATGATGCCGCTCTTAAAGGCTTTAGGCTTTAGGCTTTTTTCCAGTCGAACAATTGTTAATCTGGAAATTAGCTATAATTATTCACAGACAAAAGTCTCAACAGGGATTAATTACTTCTTATTAACGAGAGCGCGGTCATAACGGGCTCGGTCCGTACGGCGTACTGTCAAGACCTCGGTCTAATATGTACTTATTGACTGAGTGACAGGGCGGCGGGAAAATATATATTTGGCTCGAGGTCATGCCGTACGAACCGAGTGCAGTGAAGTCCATACAAATGACCAAGAGCCAACTATTTTCCCGTCCCGCCCGATCTAATTATAACTCAGTCAATAAGCATTTTATCATATGACTGTTTTTTTAATTACCATTTTATTTATATTTTTGTGCGCGCGCGACGAGGGTACGGTTACGGGTTTGTTTTCCGGACCACCTTCGAAAAGCTGTCCAGCCCTTCTCATGCAAGTCACTTATTTTCCAAAGGTTTTCTTAAGAACGCGCGCGCGGGGCCAAATACGGGGTCATATGAGGGAAGTAATGACCAAGCAGACGAGGTTAATAAGGAGTTTGTGATGTGGCATTTCTCCTTTTCGTTTTATTTTTCCTAGCATTTGGTTGGTCATTTTATTTCCGGTTTACGCGCGCGCGCGCGGCTGGATTCCCGCCATTTTTGCAAGTTCATGAAAAATTACAAAATCAATAGTTAATGTCACTTTCTTAGTAAAAAATGCTTCAAAACTAGATTCCTGACAGCTACCAACTCAAGGATGTTAAATGACACTCTTGGATAATTTTGAAGCTTATGGGAAATGATGAAGTAATCCTTTTTTAACCAAAATTACATTTTGGAGTTGGAAACGATTTTTCGGTTACGTTCGTCAAGTCGTATAAACATAGAGTACTCGCAAATCCAAATATTGGATCTTTTTTCCGAGAATTTACAACTGCTATTTTCTGTCTTTCTTAAAACGGTCAGTAACTTTAAATATTCAAGTATCCGGAAGTGGTTTATGCCATATAACAAAGCACGATAAGCCATTATGCTGAGACCAAACGATACCTGACGACATCTGCCGAATTAATCGAGCCAAAAGTTGCCCGATTAATTATTTATCATCCCTATTTTTTTGTTGAAGAAGAGTTTTTGGACATGAATGATTGTTTGAAACATAAACTAATTAGCATATTGGTGGCGAGCGCGCGTTTCGTATTTGTGAAATGGCGGGAAAAATTAATCTCTCGCGATTTTCTTGAAAATTTTCTTCTAACCTTTCAGATGAATGACATTTCCCGTTAATTTGCCAAAAAAGTAAAACAAGAAACGTTTACGGCTTATTTAGAAGCCAGTTTGCCGGTTGTTATGCAAATTGTGGCATATCAATAATGATGTTGATGTCAAAGACACTCAAAAATTAGTTATGAAACTCAGTAAAATTTTTAAAAAATTAATCAAAATCAAATTAAAAATATAATTTTTACTTACTGTCTTTGGTAACATGTAAACTCCAATTTCTCTTTTGCTCTTGCCCCAGAGCTCTATTTGAGCAAGAACTTGATTTGTGAATGAGTTGCTCATGACAAAGCTAGGATGTCCCATGGCACATCCAAGGTTAACAAGACGGCCCTCAGCCAACAGGATAATATGTTTTCCGTTGGGAAGAGTATATCTATCAACCTGAAAGACATCAAGACTTACAATGTTGAAACAATGTCTTGTTTGAGTACAGCAGATCAATGTTATTTTACATCTGGACAACATTGATCAATGATGAGATTGACTCGAGAGTATTAATCATTAAATGATAAGCCATAATATGTATATATATATAAGCCATACGATGTAAAACTGTAGATCAGCATCTGGTAACAAACATATTTGCGATTGTGATTACCTGGGGTTTGATGACGTCTTTCTTGGCATTCTCATTAAGCCAAGCAACATCGATCTCACAATCAAAATGACCAACATTGCAAACAATGGCATCATTTTTCATCTGCATTAAGTGCTCCTTGGTAACAATACTACTGCATCCAGTAGCTGTAACAAAAATGTTTGCTTTTGGAGCTGCTTCTTCCATTGTTACAACTTCAAATCCTAACAAAAATAAAAAATAATTACGTTTTTCATATGACCCATACGGCCCTGCACGCGCGCTCTTAAGTGATGCTACACGGATCTATTCGGCAACAACGATTTTCCGCGCAACAAAGTTTAAGCCGTGGAAAATACAAAACCCAACTATTTTTAACGATATAGTTTTACTTAGTGGTCAAGTTTCAAATGTTTGATATGAATTTTAAAAACTTTTAACGCAAAATTATCAATTTGACCAAGTGTTGGGCCGGATAACCCGTCCGGCCCTGCTCATTTCTGCGTGCTATAATTAGTTTTTTCACAGGGTCTTTTTTATCACTTTTTTAAAGACAAAAAAGGCTTCATATGATAAAATGTTTAGTAAACTGAGTTAGGTCGGCCCGGATGGGAAAATATTTGGTTCTTGGTCATTTTTATGGACCTCGGCGCACTCAGTCCGTGCGGCATGACCTCGAGCCAAATATTTTCCCGTCTCATTCAACTGAGCGTAAAGCTAAGAACATGATCAGCTTCACAAAGTGGGGTTCAATGAAACCACTCCTGGATCTGCTACTGATGTAGAAATGCAAAAATTCTGTTTTTTATTTTATTAATTGTTCTTTTGTTATCACCAACACAAAAACAACTTATATAGTAATCAGTGTAGTTATTGATAGAAACTTGTATGATAATATTACCTTCCACACTAACAGCTTACCTTCCATTGCTGCTTGAAGTGCATTAATTGGATCAATTTCAGTAACAATAATCCTGGCACCAAAGCCTGTAAGTGAGTGAACAGAACCTTTGCCAACATCACCATAGCCAGCTACACAAACAACTTTTCCAGCCAACATGATATCTGTTGCCCTCTTCAAACCATCAACAAGAGATTCACGGGTGCCATAAATGTTGTCAAACTTGCTTTTGGTAACAGAGTCATTGACGCTGATTGCAGGTACCTTGAGGTCACCTTTCTCTTTCATCTTATACAGATTGTGGGAACCAGTGGTTGTCTCTTCTGATATACCTTTGATCCCTGGTAAACAAAATTAAAACTCAGAATAGTGTTTCAAGTGCATCAAAATAGGACTTTTCACAATGGCATCATGTCTTTAAGTAAAAGTAGAAGTACTTTCTACTTTCTGCAGCAAGGAAAATTTGTTGTGGCAATACGAGCAACATTTACTCTGCAACTTGCAACGAAACAGTGTTGCGCGATCGCGAATGTTGCACAATTTTGAGAAATATGTAAGGAAATGTTGAAATGAGTGTTACATTGTTTTTCTCAGGGAATTTCTTACGTGCACTTAAAGGTGCGGTAATACGAGCAACAAAATCGTGCAACTTGTCGCGCAACATTTTTGTTGCAAGTTGTAGAGCGATGTTGCTCGTATTACCGCCCCGCGCGCAACTCGTTACGCAACAAAAATCGATGTTGCAGGTTGCGGCTACTTGTTGCAAAAAGTAGAAAGTGGTTCTACTTTGTGCAACAAATTTTCACAACCTGCAACATCGATTTTTGTTGCGTGACAAGTTGCGCGCGGGGCGGTAATACGAGCAACATCGCTCTACAACTTGCAACGCAACAATGTTGTGCGACAAGTTGTCCGATTTTGTTGCTCGTATTACCGCACCTTAATCAAGTGTCACCGCTTCTTCGCTATGTTTACACGTGCGCCATTATGCAGTACGCTTGCGCAGCGGCTTTGCACGCGTGTTGCAGCAGGTAGAAATCGATTCGATTCCTATTAAGAGTAAGTGCAACAAGAAAAATCTCTAAAATGTTATACAAAAAAACATTTTGGGGTTGGTCGTTTAAAATCTGATAAGGGGGCAGAGGAATGAGTTTAGAATCTGACATCCTTCAAATATCAAATTTCTGAAATTTCTCCTCTTTCTCTTAGATTTTTTTTGCTATCGGCCGAGTATCGACCGTTACATTGGCACTTCTATTTCAAGCTGTCGACCGATATATCGACCGAGTATCGACCATATATCAATCAACTGCCGACCGAGGCATCGGCCGAGTGTCGACCAAGGTGGACCTTAGTAAACATGATTCAAAATCCCTATGAAGAAAAACTTTTATCGTGAAAATCAATTCTTTTTAGAGAGAATAGTAAAATATTTCTATATTTTATTATTTGATTCAATATTTTCCAAGATATAAACGTTCCAAGTTCTAAAATGCAAATGAGATGACACAAGGAATTTGCGTTAACTTCTTAGGGCTTTTACATGCAGCAAATGCTCTTCGAAAAGAAAACCAATTTTTTCGCTAAACTGTAGGTTTTATCTATGACAATGATTTACAAATGGAAAAATTCCAACATTTTGAATTAGCTCGTTTTTGTATAATAAATGATGCCCTGATTGACGTCATCTCATTTGTATTATAAGATTTGAAACACTTGTTGATTTTGGAGAATATTTAGTTAAATCAGAAAGTATAAAAATATTTATATATTTTCATATTATGGTATAACAAGAATTGATTTTCAAAAATAAAAATATTTCTTTTAAATTAGGGAAAGATTTTTGTCTTTGATCCATGGATAGCCTGTCAGAGAAATTCCCTTTGGATTCCATGCAGTTACCTGATAAGTACTGAGGAAATTTCTCATGGACAAGGTTGGTTAGATCACTAGCATCATCTAAGATCATATTCAAAGGCTCTCCATCGGAAAATACCAGGGTTTGATCAATACACCAGATGAACTCCTCATCAGTCTCTCCCTTCCATGCATACACAGGGACTCCAGTCTTGGCAATGGCAGCTGCAGCATGATCTTGTGTAGAGAAAATATTGCAGGATGACCACTGGACCTAAATAAGGCAAATAAATGAAATAGAAATAATGAGAGACTTTCAAAAACTACAAATCCTGCCTCACATAAGATAAAGAATAACTCAGGACTTTGAAAAATCTGTAGCAAGGTGAGTACAGTTACCGGTATGAGTTCTCACTTGGTATTTTAATGGCATCTTGCTGTAAATTCCATAATCAACATACATTCTCTTATAAAAGTGTCGAGCTTGGGTTATCTGTGGTTTCGCGTGTCAAGGAAAAGCAAACTACGAGAATATCCTGTTGAAAGCCGGAAAAATTAATTAATGCTTTACCTTCAAGATATTCTACTGAGAGTGCATGCTAGATCCCTTAGGATTAGCGCCCCGACAACAAAGGTTTCTTTTTTTTCTGGGTCCCAATGCGGCAGTTTTTCATTTTTTCCGCGCATTTTGATTCTGAGCTCCAAAGTTAATTATGCATGCAGTTTCGGTCACTATACCACCTGCACAAATGCTGATGTTCTATAAGACCTTAGTAGCCATGAAACCATACAACCCATGTCTGACAACCATTTTCGTGGGAGAGAGAGAGAGAGAGAGAGAGAGAGAGAGAGAGAGAGAGAGAGAGAGAGAGAGAGAGAGAGAGAGAGAGAGAGAGAGAGAACTATTGTTCTGTCTTCCAAATTAAACTGCAAAGGAAATCGACGAAAAGAATCTATACTACAAATTATGAATAAACTTTGTATACCTCAGCACCAAGAGCTGTTAGAGTTTCAATCAAGACAGCTGTCTGGATGGTCATATGTAGACAGCCTGCAATCCTTGCTCCCTTTAGTGGTTTAGAGTCACCAAACTCCTTGCGTAATGCCATAAGGCCAGGCATCTCATTCTCAGCCAGCTCAATTTCTTTACGTCCCCATTCGGCCAAGTTAATGTCAGCTGATAATTAATAATAAATAGTTCGAATGTTACATCTATAAAAATGTAAAAATTCAAGCCATTATTCCATCGTTTTTCTGATTATAGTTAAATTTCATTTCATTAATTCTTATTTTTGATCCATTTATCTATAATTTGAAAAATTATCTATAAGTTGAAAAATCAAGGATACGAATTTTCAAAAATTGAAAATTGTTGGTATCTCTTGCATATTAACAAGTGTTTTCATACAAAATTTCGTTTTTTGAAAATTCGTATATCCTTGATTTTTCAACTTATATCCTTCAAACTTCACAGTTTTATTGATTTTGATGTGCTCTTTCCAGCTATGGTCATTGTTTTTAAGTTTGGAAACTTTTGGAATTACATGAAAAAGCCGTTAGTATGAAATGACTGTAGCAATTTACAAAATTACGCGTCCAGCCAGACTAAAGTCTCGATTGGAAATTTGGTAAATAGGCTACCAAAAATCCACACAGAAGCGGAGTTTTAGCCAATTTATATCCATATAAATTAAGTTAATGATTCAAAGCTCAACAATGCAAATGTAACAAGCTATCTTTGCGGTGCATTGTTTAGAATGACTAGGGTTCAAAGGGTCACTTTACTACCAGTTGTTCATGTGCTTGTATTTACAAACCAATCACAGGACAGCATGCCGATGCTGTCAAGGTGTTTACTATATTTGTGATTAGCTCATGTTTCAGTCAGATGCAAGTTTACACTGCAAGCTATAACTTTGTTTCCCTCCCACCCATCCCTTTTGTTATTGACAGTATTTTTACATTGTAATTAAAGTTTGGAACGATTCTATGTAATTCAAATGTAAGTCATGAGAATAGGAAAGATTAGCAGAAATTGAGTATACTTTGTAAACCTTATAACCCCAAAGGTTCGCATTTTAGCAGTGGTTGGGGGTACACGGTCCCTCTTTCCACAAAGTGGTTTTAGGGTTTACGTGTCCGGCTATGATGCTTTACTTGGTTAAGTCATCATCATTGTAATCATCCAGATTTGAGATTATTTAGATAAATAAATCATGGGTTAGGGATAAGTGCTCCCATACTGGTCGCTCTTTGCCCCATAGACTTTTTATGGCTGTTACAATTACTGGTGATAGGTACCCTTCCGTCTACGTTGCCATGGAGTCTATTGGGTAATTAAGGGGATTATTACCCCTTTGAGGGGATGAGGCGGCCTCCGGGAGTGTTGTGTATCTCCCTGGAGAGTGAGCGTGTGGTGCACCTCCTGCCAAGCCAGTGGCCTAGGGGATTATCACCCCTAGAGAGAGGATTATCACCTCTCTTTGCCACCTCCTTTGGAGCATCCCTGGGCGGCCTCGGGGAGTGTTGTGTATCTCCCCTGAGAGTGAGTGTGTGGTGCACCTCCTGCCAAGCCAGTGGTCTAGGGAATGATCAACCCTAGAGAGAGGATTATCACCTCTCTTTGCCTGACCAGTATGCCTGTGTGAATGCATGCACAGATAGAGCACCTATCCCTATGCCCCTTTACCCCACAAATGTTGTCATGGCTATTTTGGTATGAGGGCTTAAGGGTTGGAAGAATTAACTATACAATGTCTGTACACTTTGCTGGCTAGCCTATAGATCGAGGGATTTCACAGCAGCCATGTTTGTGGTCAAAATAATAGAGCTTTTTTCCCAAGAGAAATGAAATCTTTTGTTATTCAAAAACTTTCTAGTGTACTTGCCCACAAACATGGCTGCCATGTCTTTCCATTTTTAAAAAAATCGAAAAAGTCATTACCGAAAAAAATTCTTTTAGGCCGCCATCTTGGATCTATTGAGGTAGCGCGCTAGCGTGCGCAGAAAAAGTGCGCGTGAACAATGCCCGCGAACGTCGATCCTTTAACCTATTCATAGCTAAGTTTTCATACACGTCTGCTGATATATAATTTTTTAAAAAAAGCAAGCCTTCACTTGTTACACTTTTGAACTGCCGCGTCTTTCTAACTTGAAATTAGCTAAAAGTATACACATAATTTCATCCGTGATATAATGCTAATGCAGGATACATATCATAGAGGAACTACTAGTAAAACTTTGGTTCATATGATGGCATTGTTCAACCATACTTTACCTCGCCAACATTATAGAATTTAAATACATTACACAATCGCTCAAGTGAGATACGAAACACGTGCAAGCTAAAAATCGCGCTAAAGAAGACTCGATTAAATAGTGATTCCCTCAGAAACTTACCAACTTTGTAAGGCAACTTTCCTGAGTTAGTCATGATTAAATCTGCTTCTCTTCCAAAGATGCGACGTCGGCTGGAGTTACTAACGAAATTGATAAAAAAGATATCATTAGATTTCTCTTGTAAATGTCTTTCAAACTGGGCTTTACAAGCCAAGTATTTCTGCTTGCTCACTGTTTTGATGAGGTTCTCCATGTAAAGCACATGTTTGCCTTGATGTCTTAAAATTCCTGTTTTTATGGTTCGATGGGCCACGTGACCACCAAATCTAACAATACATTACTTTAAAAGTTGAGGCACCTAATATAGCTATTTCAAATAAGGTTCACGGGACGAATGGCAAATTGCACGACCGAAAGGAAACTTGGGGTAACAAGAATTGCTTCATTTTCATTGATTCAAATACCCAAGCAATACCGGTACCATGCAGTAAAGACCTTATTGGACAAAGTGGTCGATAGGCGATTCATATCTCCGCGTTCGATAGCGGTCTAATAGCGTGACCACAATTCCTTTCGGTCGTACAATCACCAATCGCCGATCGCCATTCGCCGTTCACCCCGTCAATCTTTTTTGAAATAGCTATATACCGACGTACCTTTTGAAACCTTCCAACCGTGATATCAAAAAACAATACCTTAAGGTGGCTCGACTGGGTTTTGTTTGAGGCGCACCTCCGCTGTTTGATCGCAAAATGCGTCGCGGCAAAAAACCTAATTTCAAAAAAAATTCCACAACAAGTCTAGAGATAGATTAAAGTTTCTTTTGACGTTTAAGGTGTCTCGATCGAAATTCCGAGCACATCGAGGCACTTCGATAAAACGCTTCCAAAATCTTTCTTTCGTCTTCGATTGCAATAAAAATTTTTGCTTATATTGTACGTCATTTATTGAGAATCACGAACACACTAAAAATATATGGAAATGATACGCGAATGAGACACAAAATAGCAAAAACTACACACCACTATTTTCATAAAATTGCAATTTACGCAAAATTGAGCGCTAAGATTTTAACCGCATTCACAGAATCATGAAACGCTAACCTAATCTAGCTGGTGGATCAGTAGGAAAAAAATTGTAGGACAGGATTCTGAGATAATTACGATGTTTGAAATTGTACCTCTTGAACTGACTCGGAAGTTTGGACTCTTCTTGCGTTATCCAGTTTAGCTTTAACGCCGCCACAATACACGGACAGAATGATCAATGTTTCTTCTAACTACCTGCCAAGTGAAATTGTCTTTGGTTAGATAGAAGAAAAGTTGTAATCGGCCGTATAAGTGAAGGTTTATACTCCAAAATATCCACAAATTGCAAAATGCACGTTTTTCGAAATTACAGAAAATTTAACCGTGCAATTCGAGCGAAACCTCTCAATAAAGAAGTTCCGTCCCTAATACAAGATCCTATACCTGCATTTTGGGTGTTAGGCTTATTTCATTGCTGCAAAATAAAATTTTAAAGTAAGGCACCTTCACGTCGCTGCCGCTCGAATCGTTTGTTGTTATCGGATTGCCACTATGCAAATTGCTAGCCTCTAAGGAATTCACACTTTTGACAGGGGGCGCTAACATGCATACTTTGTTAATTTATAGACTTTATACACCGCAACTTCAGCTTTTATTTTCATTCTTTTTTCAAAGAAAAATGAAAAGAGAACTTTCGTCATATTCGGAGATATTTGGGGTTTTTTGACGAGAATGAATGAAGTTGCGGTGTATAAATTAACAAAGTATGCATGTTAGCGCCCCCCTGTCAAAAGTGTGAATTCCTTAGAGGCTAGCAATTTGCATAGTGGCAATCCGATAACAACAAACGATTCGAGCGGCAGCGACGTGAAGGTGCCTTACTTTAAAATTTTATTTTGCAGCAATGAAATAAGTCTAACACTCAAAATGCAGGTAGGATCTTGTATTAGGGACGGAACTTCTTTATTGAGAGGTTTCGCTCGAATTGCACGGTTAAATTTTCTGTAATTTCGAAAAACGTGCATTTTGCAATTTGTGGATATTTTGGAGTATAAACCTTCACTTATACGGCCGATTACAACTTTTCTTCTATCTAACCAAAGACAATTTCACTTGGCAGGTAGTTAGAAGAAACATTGATCATTCTGTCCGTGTATTGTGGCGGCGTTAAAGCTAAACTGGATAACGCAAGAAGAGTCCAAACTTCCGAGTCAGTTCAAGAGGTACAATTTCAAACATCGTAATTATCTCAGAATCCTGTCCTACAATTTTTTTCCTACTGATCCGCCAGCTAGATTAGGTTAGCGTTTCATGATTCTGTGAATGCGGTTAAAATCTTAGCGCTCAATTTTGCGTAAATTGCAATTTTATGAAAATAGTGGTGTGTAGTTTTTGCTATTTTGTGTCTCATTCGCGTATCATTTCCATATATTTTTAGTGTGTTCGTGATTCTCAATAAATGACGTACAATAAGCAAAATTTTTTATTGCAATCGAAGACGAAAGGAAGATTTTGGAAGCGTTTTATCGAAGTGCCTCGATGCGCTCGGAATTTCGATCGAGACACCTTAAGGTGGCTGGACCCTATTTCGCCAGTGCGCGGGTAGTCGAATTGAAGCGGCTATTAATCGCGTTACAGAATTAAGTTGACCAAACTTTTTACGCATACCTACTACAAATAGACCGAATTTTATAATGATACTAGTTTGGTTGAAATCAGAGCTTTTTTAACATCGAAATTGTTATACACTAGATTTGAAATTTTGCCAATTTTCTCAAAATCCAGACCTCGACGAGCAAAGCGATTTATGAGATTTTGTAAATCAAATGTTTGTCTATAATGTGAGAGCGTTTCAAGAAATTCTATTAAGCCGATTTTGAGTAAAAACGGAGCAATTATTTTACTTTGAAGAAATTTAAATCCGTGGGTGCTTTACTAAAGTAATTTTATAACCATAATTTCCCCAAGAAAACTAGCAATATTTTTGGTTCCAAATAATACCAAGGCATGGTTCTTTATTTTGTGAATATGTCATCGTATTTGCAGTTTTTGATCGCCGTTGAGACGACTGTACGTAAAGCACTAAATTGCCGCGTTTAACTCGGAATTTCGACATCCACATTAATAATACTGGTTCTTGAAAACTAGTAGATGAATTTTTTTTTATTTCTCGATATTGAATGTTCAATCCCTTACTAGTAAGGTTGTGAAATTACAAAGGCATTGAAGTTTTTTAAGACCATTAAATAATTTTTTAAATATTGCCATATGTGCATCTCTATTCTCCGAGTTGTTGCCGGTGTTTGATTCAGGCTTTATGATATGCATACCTGCATGCGTGTCGCTTTGGCGCCTCGTACAAAAAATGCAAATACATGGAACTATTAAGTCTTCCAAGTTACTTGGACTGGTTAACTACTTTCCTTCGTCTTTTTAGCCTTTAATGTGTTTTCCAGCAATATTTCACTTCTCCGTTTTCTTTTTGCACAAGGAAATATCATAGCTCTAGAAACTTTAGTAAGGAACTGCTACGCCTACAGCGTTACTCTGGATATCACTGGCGTGACTTTCCATGTATATTTGCATTTTTTGCACGAGGCGCCAAAGCGACACACATGCAGGCATGCATAATCAAACACTGGCAACAACTCGGAGAATAGAGATGCACATATGGCAATGTTTAAAAAATTATTTAACGGTCTCAAAAAACTTCAATGCCTTTGTAATTTACACACCTTACTAGTAAAGGATTGAATATTCAATATCGAGAAATAAAAAAAAATTCATCTACTAGTTTTCAAGAAACAGTATTATTAACGTGGATGTCGAAATTCCGAGATAAACGCGGCAATTTAGTGCTTTACGTAAAGTCGTCTCAACGGCGATCAAAAATAGCAAATACGATGACATATTCACAAAATAAAGAACCATGCCTTGGTATTATTTGGAACCAAAAATATTGCAACTTTTCTTAGGAAAATTATTGTTACAAAATTAATTTAGTTAAGTACCCGCGGTTTTAAATTTCTTCAAAGTTAAATAATTGCTCCGTTTTTACTCAAAATCGGCTTAATAGAATTTCTTGAAACGCTCTCACATTATAGACAAACATTTGATTTACAAAGTCTCATAAATCGCTTTGCTCGTCGAGGTCTGGATTTTGAGAAAACTGGCAAAATTTCAAATCTAGTGTATAACAATTTCGATGTTAAAAAAGCTCCGATTTCAACCAAACTAGCATCATTATAAAATTCGGTCCATTTGTAGTAGGTATGCGTAAAAAGTTTGGTCAACTTAATTCTGTAACGCGATTAATAGCCGCTTCAATTCGACTACCCGCGCACTGGCGAAATAGGGTCCAGCCACCTTAAATCATTTTGATCGGAGTTTTCAATAATTTATAGTGGCGGCATGGCGATTTTCATAAACCTGATTTTTTGGAAAAACTAGAGTTTTGTACAAAACCGCATTTATTGGTTCATAAAATCGGGATCAAGTTCTGCACTCTTACTCAGCTTCAGCGATTTCTATGGAAGCGTTTTTGAATAAAACGCGTTTGAACTTTTATGCATCAAAAAAGTAAACAATTTCAAGCATTCAGTTTACTTGGCCGAAAACCTTACTTTTAGGTCTCGGAAAAAGCTTTTTTTGAGCTCATATCGTCGACACATTCAATAACTGTTCGTTTGGAAAAGTAGAACAAAATTGCGCCGCACGCCGATTTTGAGAAATCTGAATTTAGGTCAAGTTGATAGAGGTGCGCCTTTTCATCTTTTGTTTATCATTTCACTTATCTTTATAAAAAGCTAGAAAACTTAAGATTCGCTCGATATATTTTTTTCTAACTTCAGTATCAGCATTTTCACCAAGTTGTTTCTTAATCCTACACATTTCATGGCCATTGAAGCATTGTAAGATATCCAAAATGAATTATAAAAACGTAAATTTTTAGGCCGCTTACTTCTCGTTGACGATGTTTTGGTCGTCAAGCATCTCCATTGTCCAGTTTTTTTTTCTGAACTTGTGAATTCCGATATATGCCACGCACTCTTGTTTGCCTTTTGTAAACCTTCCAAGTGGTTACGAGTATGATAATTTGAAACAGCAATCGGATTCCGCTTGTTGCACTCATCCTTTGTTATTTTAATACAAGCCATTGAAATTGCTGTTTCAAATTATCATACTCGTAACCACTTGGAAGGTTTACAAAAGGCAAACAAGAGTGCGTGGCATATATCGGAATTCACAAGTTCAGAAAAAAAACTGGACAATGGAGATGCTTGACGACCAAAACATCGTCAACGAGAAGTAAGCGGCCTAAAAATTTACGTTTTTATAATTCATTTTGGATATCTTACAATGCTTCAATGGCCATGAAATGTGTAGGATTAAGAAACAACTTGGTGAAAATGCTGATACTGAAGTTAGAAAAAAATATATCGAGCGAATCTTAAGTTTTCTAGCTTTTTATAAAGATAAGTGAAATGATAAACAAAAGATGAAAAGGCGCACCTCTATCAACTTGACCTAAATTCAGATTTCTCAAAATCGGCGTGCGGCGCAATTTTGTTCTACTTTTCCAAACGAACAGTTATTGAATGTGTCGACGATATGAGCTCAAAAAAAGCTTTTTCCGAGACCTAAAAGTAAGGTTTTCGGCCAAGTAAACTGAATGCTTGAAATTGTTTACTTTTTTGATGCATAAAAGTTCAAACGCGTTTTATTCAAAAACGCTTCCATATATAGAAATCGCTGAAGCTGAGTAAGAGTGCAGAACTTGATCCCGATTTTATGAACCAATAAATGCGGTTTTGTACAAAACTCTAGTTTTTCCAAAAAATCAGGTTTATGAAAATCGCCATGCCGCCACTATAAATTATTGAAAACTCCGATCAAAATGATTTAAACGTCAAAAGAAACTTTAATCTATCTCTAGACTTGTTGTGGAATTTTTTTTGAAATTAGGTTTTTTGCCGCGACGCATTTTGCGATCAAACAGCGGAGGTGCGTCTCAAACAAAACCCAGTCGAGCCACCTTAATACAAAAACCGAATTTTGCCGTGATATACAAACTTTTCTACCCTGATATATCAACTTTACTGCCGTGATATGTGAACTTTTCTGCCGTGGTGATAAATGACAGAACTTTTGTTATTGTTAACTTTTCTGCCGTGATATATCAACTTTTCTGCTGTGATATATGGACATTTCTACCTCGTGATATATCAATTTTTTCTGCCGTGATATATGAAAATTTTGCCGCTATATCGAACATTTCTGCCCTGATATGTCAACTTTTCTGCCTTGATATAGGAACTTTTCTGCTGTGATATATGGACATTTCTACCTTGATATATCAACTTTTCTCTTGCCGTGATATATAAATTTTTTTTGCCGTGTTATATGAACATTTGTCTGCCCTGATATATCAACGCTCGAACATCGACAAATAGGCAGACTCGTTATGTTTTGTTTTGAACTTTAGTTTAATAAAAGCTGTTGTACACATAGATTGTAAATTTTCCACTGAGATGTTTGTAGGCTTCAAAGTATTATCTTATCTACAAATCTTTTTGCATGGAAATGATAGCTGGCAGTTTCGCTTTTTGATAACATACTTTTTTACCTCTGGAGACATATTTATTTAAACGATTTTTATATTATACTCAGAGCCCGTGTTACTTTCAGCCAACGGCGAATCGAAAGGCTAAAGCGAAAGTTGGCTATCCCAATTTAAAAAAGACACAAGTGCGGGATTCTTGTGATCGGTGATCGATGATCAAATCCGTGATCATATTCGCGATATTAACGCTGACGTTCTCCAACAAAGAAGAAGGTACGTTTCGATGCTCGACTCGTAATTGTTGTAATACTTGTCCGCTAATCGTTTCACGCACATCCGTTACTGGCCCTAAATCTTCGTATTATATCAAAGACCACTTTAATTGCGTATCCACTAATGTGTTTTGTATTCAGTGTACTTTTTGTAACCATCTTTATGTCGGTGGTAGACGCCTCGGTGATTGAATCCGTCATCACATTCGCAATATGAAGGACGGTAGCCACAAATTCCAGCGCGCATGCACTTTGTTGTGCGCATTTTACTCAACGTAAACCACGTAGACGACGGCCGGGCGACGCAACACAAACCAAGCACTTATTCAGAGAGGGTGTTTATCGTGCTGCAACAATAGTAGTTTACCTGTGTCGCGTGGCAATTTTATAAAGACCATTGGGGATAAACAAAACTCGCGAAAAATATCGCTAAATCTCACAAAACTGTAGCAAAATGTCTCTTCCTCACTTACATTAGATCTTTTTGAAACTTTTGGGCAGGTTTTTGGGTGCATTTGTACGCATTTTGGGCCTTTTTTAATTGGTGTTGCTCTTTTTCACTGGCTCTTTTCAGTACTCTACTGAAGCTGGAATCTAACGCTACCTAGATTGGCGAGGCGATGTTGAATGTGTCCGACAAAATATCACTCTCAAACGCCCGGGAAAAACAACACCATAACCACTCTAGCAGATAATCACTCTATCGAGAAATGGAGAAAAAAGCCTACTTTATTACATGTAAAATATGTGCAGAAACGGGACGTTTTTGAGTCAATTTTTTCAAAATTTATTTTCTCCATAGGCTTGGTTCCACTTGCTATGTCAATTGAAGTGAGCACTGCGATCCGGCGGAGTTCTGATTGGTCCGTGGTTTCTAAGAGAAAGGACCAAATGTAATGACCCTCGATCTCCTGTCGATCTTCCCCTCGATGCTCTTCAAAACCTTTATTATAGTTTTATTTACTCATATATCTCTTATGGCACGTTGATTTGGGGTAGTAACTGTAAATCAAGAGTTCATTCTACCTATTTATAAACTACAAAAACGAGCACTCCGTGTAATCACGTTCAGCAAACCACTCTTTAAAAGACCTGACATTCTGAATGTTTTTGAAGTAACTAAATTCCAGCTCTGTGAACTTGTCTATATTATAAAAGCTAGTTCCTCTCATTTGATATTTAAAAAACTGACATCTTAAAATACGTGACCTCGAGTAATTTTTACATCTTTTGTGTTAGCGTCAGTTAGTTTAATTTTCTCCGTTTTTCTGTTCTTTCTGCCGTATTTAAACTTTAGATAATATAATTTAACTATCAATGGAAGTGTATTTTCGATTATTTCCCCCTTTCTTTTTAGTAAAGTTTACCTATATATTTAAGATGCAGAATGTTTTTTATTAACCCCTAGGGTACGTTATATTCTACACCCCCTAGTCGTTTTCACAGTATGAAATTGTTAACATTATATCATTATCTATCTCAGGATAAAATAAAACATAAGCCGAAATAGACCCATATCACGCAAGTGTGAGATTATAAATTATTTGATTTATCGGAAAAAGGAATTCACTATCAATTTCATCACACTGATATTAGTATAATTGCAATTTTTTAGGGAGATTAATTACTCTTAAATTGACAAATTAAAGATATGAATTTTTAAAACTTAGCATTTTTACAAAGAAATGTATAGTGGACGGGCATCACATGCATGACGAACCTCGTTATCATGCTAAACACATACATTTCTTTACAAAAATTCCACAAAAATATCTAGCTTCAAAAATTCATAACTTCGTCAGTTTAAGGGCAATCTTTATGAAACTCTGCAATTTTACTAATATCAATGTAATGAATTTGATAGTGAATTCGTTTTTTCAATAAATAAAATATTTTATATTGTCACGATTACCGTGATAAGGGTTTATTAAACGACTTTTCGGCGTCGCTGACGCCGTTATCAAGTAAATTTATTTCAAACGGCTAGATTAAATCACTAAAGTTTGACAAAAGAATATTTAATCTTTGAAATTAAATTCACTTAATAATGGCGTCAGCGAAACTTCGTTTAATTTCGCTATGTTTTATTTTATCCTGTTTTAGTAAGAGTTTACTAGTCAACATTAGTATCTACGAAATAAAAACCTTTGAAACCTTATCTCACGAAGGACTTACTCTTTGGTGGCTTCTAGTCGATCAGGCTTTAGCGACTTCAACTTCTTGATCAAGAAGTAATATTTACTGTTTTTCTGTACTTTGTCAAAGCGTCTTGTTGTTCTTTCAACTTTTTCTCGAGCTCCACTATTCTGTTTTGTTAAATTTCTGTTCAACTTGCGTTATTTTTTATTTGTGAATGCTTGCGCTTTTTTCTTGCTGCAGCCTTAGCTTGAGCACGTATAACAAAGAAAGAGCGGGAACTGGACGCGTAAGAACTGCCGTGCGAGAGAGTTGAGCCTAGTTCTTGCAAAAGGTCGTTTATGCGAGCGACTGCGTAAGTTTTGCTGATCGAATTAACATTTTTTTCGAAAATGAAAATCTTATCTTTGGTTGTGTTCTCTGTGTTGTCTTGCTTTGATTAGCCCATAACCGGATAGAAGGCTTCATACGGAACATCACGTGACGCAGTTCCCAAGTTTCCTGAGATCTCGAGTTTCAGCTCCTGAGATCTCGAATTTCAGTTCCCGAGATCCCGAGATCCCGAGATTCCGAGTTTCAGTTCTCCACTTCTCGAGATCTCGAGTTTCAGTTCCTGAGATCCTGATTTTCAGTTCCTAAGGTTTTGAGTATGAGTTACGTGATGAGCCGTTGTCATGCCATCGAGAAATATGGCGGTCGACGATGAACTAGAGGTAATTTAAAAGTACTTTTTGTGCCATTATCATTGCTAGCAGGGTGTGTGATTCCAGCACAGCATTTGTCAACGTGAAACTAGAAAACATATAATGAACAAAAAACCTATATGAAGCGCTGTTGAGTCTGTATGTATTGGTCAGCGTTGCAGAAAGTTCTCATTATTGCGTCGGGCTCCCTGTGACTCTCGGGAACTCAAGAACTGCAACGTAAGATCTTGGGAACTGAAACTATCAAACTAGAGAACTCAGGATTTCGGGAACTCATGATCTCGGGAACTGAAACTCGATCAGGATCTCGGGAAGTTCGATTTACTACTGCAGATAGCAAAATATCACTGCTCAAAATCAGTCCAAACTCGGAAGAAGTGTAAAAATTGCCTTCTTTCCGGGTACTTTTGGTGTACAAAAACCATCTATAATGTCAATCTGAACTGCCACGCCAATCAGGAGCAGATCCAAAGATTCTAGGAAAGGCTGGGAGGCGCGTTGGACATTGGTTTCAGCCAAATTGCTCCTCAATATTTCTCATACCAGTCTATGAAAACTAAAACTATGGTCCGTTGACTGAACAGAATATGCACCCAGTGCTATTTCTCCCTTTTACACGTACTATTGTGCTACATTGATTTTCCGAGTTTTTTTCGCACGGTTGCGTCATGACCACGAGATTTTAAAAACTGACAAAAAAAAAAAAAAAAAAAAAAAAAAAAAAAAAAAAAAAAAAAAAAAAAACCTGACAAAGCCAGCCAATGTGGATAATAAGTCATCATTTAAAAATTGATCTGCATTTTGGGGACTGACGGGCCTTTTTATGTATATAAAGAATATTCGAATTCTCAAAAGGGGGCGTTCGTCTCCTTTGCCCCACCCTAAATCCGTCCCCCGTCAATTGTCCCCTCAATTTTAGTTCATCGTCCTCACGCTTGGGTTCGACGATTTTAATATATCGGGCTGATTCAGGGGCGTATCCAGGGGGGTCCCAGGGTGCCCGTGACCCCCCTTTGAAAACTAAAAGATGATAGAAATAAAAGAATCTGACTGGAGAAAGATTGAGAAATTGGAAGTGTGACCCGCCTTTGGTGGAAAATGGAAAGTGTGGCCCCCCTTTTGAAATATTCTGGATACGCCCCTGTGATTATTTGCTCTTTAGAGAAAAATGAAATTCAGAGCAACAATGCGTTTTTGGACTATCATTGATCATTGGAAAAATGAAACACTCAAATGAAAAATCACAAGATTTCATTTTATTTCAAAGTACAGCAAAACTTAATGCAGTTTGCTAAGTTATAAAACATTTAGTGTCTCTACTCTAACCGTGGTCAGTTAAATTTCCCCAAAACTTATCATAACAGTGATTATGTCAGATGTTACTACTGAAACATATCTGTTTCAATAGTTGGTGTTTGTCAAATGTGGTGTTTGTCCAGCCTAGAATATGAACTCAAATTCTTTTGTTTTCAATTTGTAATCTGATTGGTTGACAAACTCAAGTGACACGATTAGAGTAGATTGACAGTATTCCCACTCACGAAAACTAACCAGTCCACACCAGGTCACACCAGTCCGGACCAGCAAATTAAAGGTGTATGCATATACACAATAATCATCCTATCTATTTAGTATCTGTAGTATTCAGGTTTAAATGGACCCTGAGCATCGATTCCTAGATAGTTAGCCTGCTTGGAGGTGAGCTTAGTTAGATGAACTCCTAGATGGTCTAGATGAAGTGAGGCGACTTTCTCATCAAGCTATTGTAAACAGAAACGAAAAAAAACAATTAATTATTAAATACTGTATAGTTCTCTTCTCACTGAAAGGCTCGTCAAAATACAGTGTGACTTGTAAAAATACACAGCTGTATTAGCTAGTTAGTCGACAATAACCTATAATGTAATGGACTTCTGATAAAATATAATTTTTACTTACTGTCTTTGGTAACATGTAAACTCCAATTTCTCTTCTGCTCTTGCCCCAGAGCTCTATTTGAGCAAGAACTTGATTTGTGAATGAGTTGCTCATGACAAAGCTAGGATGTCCCATGGCACATCCAAGGTTAACAAGACGGCCCTCAGCCAACAGTATAACATGTCGTCCATTGGGAAGAGTATATCTATCAACCTGAAAGGCATCAAGAGTTACAATGTTGAAACATCAGATATCTGCTAAATTAATAACATTTGGGCTTCCCATCCAACCTCATTTGTCATGACGTTATGCACATATTGGGAAGTATCTCATTATTAGTCAAGAATTTCAATAGAATGACTTTCTCACAAGAAATGAAAGCTGCATGACACTATAACAATCAAAGAGAAATAAGATAAAGTTGAAGTGCTTGAGCTGAATGAAGGAAGCCTTCATTTAACCAGGGTAGCTCCACCAGTCACTAAACAACAACTGCCATCAATAGGAGCCCTGAGCTGAGTGCATGCTCTACGAGAGTCAGAGAGAAAAATAGGGGGTGCATGCAGACTCTTCTACCCTCCCTCACTTCAGTATAATTCTTAACATGCAGCACAAAAGCAAACAAAGAGGTAGCTGAGGGTCAGTAATTATGACACTGGAAAACCTACATAGCACTCAGTTGGTGTAAAGTATTCAAAAAATATATTGTGTTCTATTGTCTTTCATTCTATTGTATTATGTGTTTGTATAAATTTATATCTTCATAAATATATTACATCAACTGCGTGCTACGTAGTCTCTCCCATGAGGACACACGGCTCAATGACCAACGTCAAACTTAAACAACAAGTGATAACAGGTGATTACACATTCATCTTCAAAACTGGTGGATGCTGAAAGGTGCCAGTGTCTGCTGACAACCCAGTAATGTGTATAAATCCAGGAAGCTGACCATTTTGGGTGCCCCTACATGCAGCCTGTGCTCTCACGTGGTCATTCTTGAAGATCATTGGTGATCCACTGCTGCTAGTTTGCTATAACATTGTCTGATTGCTTGAGTCAATACACCAATCCCAAACATACATTCATACATGTACAAAACACTGAAACCATAATCACGTACAGTGTACATGTATATACTAGTTATACAATTTGGTTTCGAGTGGCATACCACAAGTCACTTGTAGAAAATAGGTCCAATTTATTACCACAATGTCTCATAGGAAGAGACAGTTGAATACCTGCAAATAATACAACAGCTTTCCTGCTTTCTGATTGGCTGTATTTTCTGTCCAAAAAAGATACTGGTAAAAATGAACATATTTATGATTGTGATTACCTGGGGTTTGATGACCTCTTTCTTGGCATTTTCATTCAGCCAAGCAACATCAATCTCACAATCAAAATGACCAACATTGCAAACAATGGCATCATTTTTCATCTGCATAAAATGCTCCTTGGTAACAATACCACTGCATCCAGTAGCTGTAACAAAAATGTTTGCTTTTGGAGCTGCTTCATCCATTGTTACAACTTCAAATCCTAACAAAAATAAAAAATAATCACTTATAACCACTGAAAAACATGGTGTGTTGTATAAATATATTTATTAATAATCTTAATACAAGCCATTGGTGAATCCAAGATTTTAAAAGGGGGCTACTGCATGCTGTTCTCAGAATGAAACTCTCAAATGTTTGTAAGCAGTGAGGGCCATTCAGGCCCTGAAAAAATGAGAATGTGATCAAACCAGGTTTGAAGTGCCCCACTCTAAAATGATTGTATTAATCAATAAATATTTCATGCTAGTGATTGGTGGCTGCTGAAGAAGACCAACTTGGCACGGTTCAAGAGGAATGACCAGGCAATGCTGAGATGGAAATGCAGAGTTAAGCCCGAGCATGATGCAGGTTCCTGTTACCCAAGGGCAAGACTGAAGATTGCAATCTAGAAGCCGCTCTCAGATAGAGGTGCCTACTTTAGGTTGGTCATGTCTAGACAAAAAGAGAGGCAGGGCACCCCCAAAAAACTATATAGCAATGTAGTTATTGATAAAAACTTGTATGAAAATATTTCCTTCCACACTAACAGCTTACCTTCCATTGCTGCTTGAAGTGCATTAATTGGATCAATTTCAGTAACAATAATCCTGGCACCAAAGCCTGTAAGTGAGTGAACAGAACCTTTGCCAACATCACCATAGCCAGCTACACAAACAACTTTTCCAGCCAACATGATATCTGTGGCCCTCTTCAAACCATCAACAAGAGATTCACGGATGCCATACAAGTTGTCAAACTTGCTCTTGGTAACAGAGTCATTGACATTGATTGCAGGTACCTTGAGGTCACCTTTCTCTTTCATCTTATACAGATTGTGCACACCAGTGGTTGTCTCTTCTGATAAACCTTTGATCCCTGGTGAACAAAACTAAAAACTTAGAATGTTTCAAAAGGATCAAAGTAGGATTTTTCATGATGGCATAATTTCACTACAACTACTTGAGGCATAGCCTTTTGTAAAGCTGTCAGTGGATTTCCCTTTGGGATGCAGTTACCTGCTAAGTATTGAGGATATTTCTCATGGACAAGGTTGGTTAGATCACCTCCATCATCTAAGATCATATTCAAAGGCTCTCCATCAGCAAATACTAGGGTTTGATCAATACACCAGATGTACTCCTCATCAGTCTCTCCCTTCCATGCATACACAGGGACTCCAGTCTTGGCAATGGCAGCTGCAGCATGATCTTGGGTAGAGAAAATATTGCAGGATGACCACTGGACCTGAATGAATAAATGAATGAATGAATGAATGAATGAAATAGGAATAAGAGACTTTCAAAAACACAAATTCTACAAATGGATAAGGGAAGGAAAACCCTGACAGAAAACCCTTCACAGTGGGTCGGCTTCCTTCCTGAAGTATAACATGGTACAGAATCTAACACAAAGAGACTATCCATGTCAAACGTCCTGCCGTAAGCGACTTCATTGCCTCACAAGTCAGTATGATGATGGCTAGCATAAATGGAGTAGATTTCAAGAGACCATCTACAATGCAACAGTGGCAACAGTAGGACAATGAACATGTGAACACAAAAGGTGGATAAGTCTGGAGATGCATGACTTGATTGAACAACGTAGAAGTGCAAAGAAAGCTCAAGATCAGCTTGGTACAGAAGGAAGCAAGAATAGTTATAAAGTGTTAGACAAGAGAGTTAAGAACAGTGCAGAGAAAGACTGGAAGTATTGGATAGAAGAACAAGCAAAGGAGCTGGAAGAAGCAGCAAGTAAAATAACCCAAGAGGTATTCCAACAAGTTAAGGTGTTGACAGCCCAGGACAAAAAACAATGGTGATCTTTTGTGTTGGCACTATGTGGGCATACCCCATGGCAGCAGGAAGTACATAATAAACATTTTCAAATCTCAAGAGAGAGAGAGAGAGAGAGAGAGAGAGAGAGAGAGAGAGAGAGAGAGAGAGAGAGAGAGAGAGAGAGAGAGAGAGCCATTGCTCTGTCCGAGCCATTGCTCTGTCCTCTAAATTGAACTGCGAAGGAAATCAATGCAAAGAATCTCTTACTACTAAATATTTATAAGTAAACTTTGTATACCTCAGCACCAAGGGCTGTTAGAGTTTCAATCAAGACAGCTGTCTGGATGGTCATATGTAGACAGCCTGCAATCCTTGCTCCCTTTAGTGGTTTAGAGTCACCAAACTCCTTGCGTAGTGCCATAAGGCCAGGCATCTCATTCTCAGCCAGCTCAATTTCTTTACGTCCCCATTCGGCCAAGTTAATGTCAGCTGATAATAAATAATAAATATTATTAATTAATAAGAGGAAATCATATAATCACTTTGTTATTGGTTGAGCAGCCTGGTTGGTTAAGTGTTGGTCTTTTCATTTCTGCAGAAGATTGTGGTGTGATTCCTGACGAGACCAATATTCAAGGTCTTTAAATAATTAAAAGATATATATTATATAATATACTGCCTTATTGTGATTACATTATACATCCCCAAAAGGTTAAATCCTTATGTCATCTAAGATGAAAATGGTAAAACACAGGCCAAATATCTCTACACGCTACATTAACCCTGATTCAGAGGGACATAAAAGAAGCTACATAACCATTCAAGAAGAGTAGATAGATCCTGGTATGTGTGGTGTGGTATTTATTGAATGAACTATTTGAATTGCAGATTCATAACTTATTATTCTATCAGTCTGATATGCATGCATGATCTCACTAAGCTAGAACTCAACATGGTTTTGCATCTTGCTTAAGAATAAGTACACACAGACTCATATTGCATATTGCTCTTACTAGCAGTTCTTGTCTTTGCTCCTACTTGGTTTACACTTAGTCTTTATATTATTTTGTAAGTTCCATTGTTTCTGATTGTACGTTATTTTAAAAAGCTTTTTGTGCAATACAAAGCTTTTTTGTACAGCTATATTTCAAAAATGTAGTGCATTCAAAGACCAAAATGCCATGCCTTATAGTTATTCAGTTATGTTTTGGAGATGGCATAGTGAAAATCCTCTATAACAGCTATAATGCACGTATCAGCAGCTTCCCTGAGGAGTCAACCCCCAGGGCACCCATGGGAACCCAGGGGACGTGTTGAGATTTTCAGAAAATTCTTGCCCAAGGGTGTTGGGGAAAACATCACTTTTGTTCAAGGAGTTTGAACCCAGGGGCCAGACTCTGGGGATTTGTAACTTGAGGTCAGCAGTTTATACGTGCTTGATGATTCCCAGAAAATCTTTGAAAACGTAGACACCACACTTCACGCACAAGTTGTTCTTAGCCATTGATCTGCATTCCTCAAAAAACTGTAAGTGTCATGCCTGTTTTCAATGTGTGGAATTTAGATAGAGCCCGAAGAAAAGCTGTCATTGCTAATCCACTGAAAGAATTTATCAACAAAGGTACAGTTTTTTAAAGTTTTGCTAGTCTGGAGTCCTTATTTTTAGCCTCTGGGGGTGGGGATATGTCAAAAATTTCTGTCCCACACCCAGAGGTATTTCATGAGGTGTGATAGAGCATTTTGACAAATCCCCCAGGGTTCCCAGAGGTTTATACATGCATATCTAAGGCAAATGAGTGGCAAAATGACAAAGGAAATGATCAATAAAGGCTGGTTCACACTAGCGTCGGATTCGGAATCGGAAGCAGAAAACAAAGGAAAAGACAAAAGAGTTAAGTCAAGCGTGTGACATAAGACATCGACATAAGCATCGCAAGAAGCATAAGACCAAGCATAAGCATAATCAAAGACAAAGGAAGGAACAAAGAAAAACACCTTTCTTTTGTATTCTAATCCCTAAATTCTTTGTTGTTTTCTTACGATTCCGATTCTGATTCCGACGCTAGTGTGAACCAGCCTTAATGCAATTTGTAAGTCTTAAAATGCACTCTTCAGTATGCAGAATTCAGTATACAACATTTTTTGAAATAGCTTTATACCTATTTCAAAAAAGGTTGTCCTTGGTTTTGCTGCATACTGAATATTGCATAGTGCAAATCAATCATGAACAAAGTGTAATTGGCAAACAAGAGGCAATATAACTACACATAATGTTTCTCTATAGCCTTACGGGTTGGAACAAAGTAGACAGTTTGCATTTTAGTCATGAAACATCATAAAATTATATATTCACAATACATTTTGGTCTTGGTATTCACTATGCAATATGCAGTACGCAACAAATCAAATGTCAACATTTTTTGAAATAGGTATATACAAATTGTAGACTCTGTACATTGCACCATTGCGCAAAACGTTTACCATTATTTTTCGCAGATTTGTAAAATCCTGCAGCATAAGTCTCTTTAAATGTTTATATCTACGTTTACTTGTACGTCTGATAATACAGTATTTTTTTAAGAAAAAGCAAGCCTTCAGTCCACTTGACACTTTTGAACTGCCACGTTTAACTTGAAATGAGTAAAAGTACATGTAATTTTATCCGTGATATCATGCAATGTAGGATACATTTCATAGAGAATCTAAAACCTCTTGCACTTTGGTTCATGATGGCATTGTTCAACCATATTTTACCTCGCCAACATTATAGAATTTAAATACATTACACAATCGCCAAGTGAGATACGAAACACGTGCAAGCTAAAATCACGCTAAAGAAGACTCGATTAAATAGTGATTCTCTCAAAAACTTACCAACTTTGTAAGGCAACTTTCCTGAGTTAGTCATGATTAGAAGGTTATGTCTTCAAGGTCAAATGAAGTTAAAGAAAACTGCTTCTCTTCCAAAGATGCGACGCTGGATGCAAGTGAGAGCCAAAAGAAAGAACTTCAGAACGTTACACGCCCAATTTGGCTCGCGCCATATTTGGAGTGTTACCTAAATAGCGCAATACCCTCGCAATATCATTGGTTGATTTTCCAGGTAGCGTGTTGTGTGACAGTTGATCACCAGACAGGAAGCCCAAACAATCCTACTTGTTTAGCAGGTTAGCGCAGCAGGCGTTCCAAAGAAATACACAAAAATAGGCGCTTGTTAAGCGCATGTGGCTACAGCCTTATAGGATAGAAAGAAAAGCGCCAGTAAAAATGAGATACAGTGTTGAAATACTGTAATTTCTTACATCGGACTACTGAGCGCTTAGATGATTTAATAAGGTTGCTTTTTTGTATATAAAAGTATAGCTGTCAAACAAATGCCAAAATAATTTTTTTCCCTGGAAGATAATGTAACAAAAGAACTAAATATTCACAGCCACTAAACAACTTACCAAGGATTTTTTGCTACGCGCCCGACATAAAAGCGTTCGAAACACAATCGGTCGAGTCACTTCTAATTTGGTAAACAAACAGACGATTGGAATATAATTAAAAGCAGGTATATACTAAAAGATATTCCTTTACATAGAAAATTGAGCCAAAAACACCAGTGCTTATCTCATTTATTTATTTAGTTTTAACGATATGATATCTAAAGGATATATTAGGTTTGAAATTATGTAGCATTTTCATTCACTGTCGGTCACGGCTTTGAAGTCTCGTGAGCAAAGTTATGCTGCAAGTGGCAAAATTTTTACGGGAAAAAGTTCACATAAATTATTTCTTTGACAATTTTTAATTTATCTCCTTTAAAGATAAATTTGTAATTGTTTTAATTCTTGATTGTAAGAATTTCCACAGCAAATTTTTGCCTCAAGTAATTAGTCGATTGACGGAAGAGAATCTTCACGAATTTTTATCTGTCGGGCGCTTACCATGCAATCGGTGGTAAACCAAGAGACCATAATACTAAGAGAGCGAAGCTCAGTATTGATGTCTGTGCCATGTTCGTGGCGGCTAAGGCTATTTTTAGTAACTTCGCCATCGCGCGCGCAAGTCCCTCCACCAATAGAATTTGATTTTTGACGTGCGCGCGGACGGGACCGTTTGAATTCTATTGTCTAAGAGCCTTGCGCGCGCGATGGCGAAGTTACTAAAAATAGCCTTAGCCGCCACGAACATGGCACAGACATCAATACTGAGCTTCGCTCTCTTAGTATTATGGTCTCTTGGGTAAACTCAATACGTCTTTTTGTTGATATTGAAACGAGGCTGTAGCCACAAAAATTAAAAGCTGTGGCGCGAGGAGACGCGAGGAGAATGGGGAGAGAACAAAAAAGGAAAAATTCAATCCTTCTTTTCTGGTGTACAACAGGTTATACTATATGGGGTCAAGAGAAAATGAGGTAAGAGAAGGAATCCCCAGACTCGTACCCAGTCGCCACTTATTTTTCTATCCGCAAAGGAATCTGGGAAGGGGGTTGGGGCGCGCAAAGGCGCTTGTGGTGAAAGAGGAAAAAGTGATGTCGCTTCAGCGCGTTTTTTCTTCCTCCATTCCCTTGATGCAACGCAAGCTCGCTAAAACCTTCCCATCAATAACTTTGCGAATAAGAAGAAACGACTGGGTACGAGTCTGAGGAATCCCCGTGACCCATCATATGCTCCGTTGGATGCTATTTTTACGCCTACAAACCTCAACCTTTTATTCTTCAAAATTCCTTGCTTCCAATTGGAAGCAAATTTAGCTTAATTATGCACCCTTTGGTTTTGTCGCCCAGCTGGCCGGCCCCCCGAAAAGAATTTGCCTTGCAACGGCCCTGCTAGTTCTGATCACTCGCGTGTGATGGTGTTGAGAACGCTGAAACGCTCTTTTATGGTCTCTCATGAAGTCGAATCACACAGCAAGGAAAAATATCCCGGGGGGTACTCCTTCCAGTTTTGGGTAAGGACAGGAGTAGGGATGTGTCGCTGAGCCCCTCAAACCCTGATCCTGTTCCATGTTAATTTGGCCGGTGTCCTGAGTCATTTTATTCCTTACAAGTTGACGTGTAGTTACGAACTTTGTAAAATAGATGCCCTGTGCTAGAGAGTGATTACGATCACTTTTATAGACCCTGTTCCAGGTTGAAAATGTACGCTCGTAATACCAATAGGGGAGGGACGACCCAACTCGTCCCCATTCGTCACTCGTCAAGGTATTTTCGAAGCACTTTTTACTGATTCTGAAAGGAAAAAATATACGTACTGTGCAGCACATGAGGAAGATAGTCCATCCAATGAAAGACTACCGTTCCGTTACGTAACAGCCATTGTTCCGATGATACACCTGTAGTTAACAGCTGGATACACGGCGTTCCGCGTTGCCTTTCAAATTCTGTTTGACTAGTGATCGTTAAGCCAAACGGTTATCCACTTTTGCTTATATATCTCATGCAAAATGAAGAATCCGCAGTTCTAATCACATTTTGGTTGTTTAGTGAGGAGGTTTTGTAAGAAAAACACCTTTGGTTGGCTTGTGGTTACTCGGGTTCACCGATCAGCAAGCGACTACGACGTCCCAAAACTGAAATTATGTTAATCTAAACAAACTGCCGTCAAAAAAGATTTTGGCAAAGCTACTAAAGAGGGGTCATGATCGGTTGATCGGATCCATGGAGTTTGAAATCCAACTTTATACAGTAACTTATAATGGATACATTCTATATTTATCCTACAATTTATCCTGATGAATAACAAGTTTTCAGAAGCTGGTCTGTCTCGATGGTCGTCCAATTCCAATCTAGTGTTCAACCAAGCGATCTTAGATGGCGATGTTGCGAAAGTGAAATTTCTTCTTAAATACTGTCGACAGAATCTGTGTTTAAATGATAAAAATAACCTAGGAGTAACTCCACTGCAACAGAGTTGCTTGAATTGTAACTTACAATTGGTAACACTTTTACTTGACCATGGGGCCGATATGGAGATTGTCAACAATGAAGGCCAAACAGCTCTACATATCGCAGTTATCTCAAATTCAACCAAAATAGCCAAATTCCTGATTGATTCCTGCGCTAGTCTGACTGCAATGGATTCAAAAGGACGATTTCCTATTGATTTAGCTATTGACGTGAAAATGCTTGTGTTTCTTGCTAAGGAAATGGCATCACAAGGTTACGAAGAGACGGCGAGAATGTACATGGAAAAATGGGGACTCTTTGCGTCAAAACCTGACGAAGACGATGAACCAACTTCTCCCATGTCTTTTTACGAAGATAATTCAAGTGATGAATCAAGCTCTAAAGAAAGCCAAAACAAAATGGACTGTATCTAAAAATAATGCTACCAAAAGATCATTATATTTCTACATATTTTACTAGATGGAAGCGTCATTTCTTATTCAATTTTCATAATGAGAAAACAGTTTTTATATACGATTCATTCAAAGCAAAAACATCTTCATTACGCACATTTTATTGCTTATAAAGTAGGATATCAACTGCCTGAAGCTTTAATCGTGGATATAAATTTTGTAATATTTCCCGTCAAGATCGAATAATCGAATGTCATCTCGCTAAAAGTGGTTTTCATTTTGCCCTGAGCTATGTAAATTTCTCCGCTTTATAACTGACAATAATAGACTGCCCACGGTTCATGAAATATTCATCTCCGAATAAAATAGACTCAAAGCTTTGGTGGAAATCTTGTGCATTTTGATATGAAAAAGAACATATAAACTTTATCAGATCATTATTCTGGTTTTAGCGTATGCACTCTGGTGATACAATCCGATTCTAGATAAGATAATGACCAAGATTTTCATGTTAAAATTTGGCATGTCTCAGTTCCATTTCCTAAGGTAACGTACGTCCTTTAAAACGCATCATCTTAAAGTCTCTCGATTGGTGTTCAAAGCAAAGTCTAATCAGCTTCCGCCGGTGTTTCACCCGTAACGCTCTTCAAATTATTATTAAAACCGATGGTTTTATGGCATCCAATAAAATTTCAAAAAATAAGAAAACGTTCGAGTGTTTTATGTAAATGATCAATGACAAAAGACAAGCTACAAACATGTGTGCGCGCGTTAACATATTTCCATATATAGAAATGACATATTTCTTAGGTACGAAAATAAAGATGTATATATATAGCTTGAGCAAAGTTAATAGAGGGCACTGGACCTGTTTACTCTATCAACTTATTTGGTTTGAGGACCCGACTTAAGTTCAATATAAATTACCGGATGTCTATAAAATCCTCAAACGCACTGCTGACACCATTCACAAGCCTTTCTCGTGCCCTCAGCTTGTTTACACATAGATATCCTATATTTTTGCAGTCTGTAAATCTAAAAATAAATCTGAAAAAAAAGTGAGACCCAAAGAAAATGAAGTCCAACATATGATAAAGACAATGGGTGCAGATGATTGATGTGCGGAATCTCTGTATTTTCAGTGACAACCGGCCGGATTAATCCACTTACTTAACGTTTTCTGTTTTTGCGTCACATACCCTCAGCTCTAGAGACTTCGCTTCTTCCAGACGTCACGAGTGCCAGAGGCGGGAGAAGCCAAGGGGAACGATCACTAACGGCTGAAGGCTTTGGGACTCATTATAAATATACCATGCACAAGCAGGCCCGTAGAAGGAGGAGGGGCAATGGGGGCCGCTACTCTCCCCCCCCCAGTAATTTTTTGTGTGACAACCTTAACATTCCGACTGAATGTAAAAGTTGTACTGAAAGCAACGATGGGATCGCCAGAGTAATGGCAAAAATATCGAGTAATAGATACCCAATGTATTGCTACAAGATTTGATTAGGACAACTTAAAGATATATTCTTATGTTCAAGAGATGCTGTTGTCAAAACGTATAAAAAGATGAAGCGCGTTAAATGCTTGCTGCTGCATGTACATATAATAAAGACAAACGGATGCGCTTGACCCGATAAAAGTTTCAAATATCACTCATATACGGTGGCCCACAGGGGCAAAACACAATGCAAAATTGCTTTGAACAAAATTGCTTTGAAAACACCACAAAGTTTCGTGGAACACAACAAGCTTTCACTGAACACAACAAAGTTTCGTGGAGCACAACAATTTTTCACAGAACACAACAAGACCCAACAATGTTTTACAGTACACAAATCTTTCACAAGCAACTAATTAGTTAATGAGGATAAGAAATTTCTTTCAGATTTTTATATTAATGTCGTTGTGGTTGAACATTTTTCAGGTCCGTGGACATGGAGCTTCAAAGTGGACGAACAACAGTGCTAATTATTGTATTAGTCTCATTATGCTCTATATTGTATATAAATGGTAAGTTAATCAAACGTTTAACGCCGCTTGCTAAAGAAATAATGCAGCAGTTATAATATACATGGTACTCGTATTTCAACCTTCTCCATTCAGAGATCGAAGTAGGGTTAAAATCCGAACAATGTTCATATCTAGGCTGTCACGAAAACGTAAACCACGTTTTATGTCGGATCTTTAGCGATGTAAATCAGAAAACCGTTTTATCTATCAAACGTTTAATAGCGCCGCTTGCTAAAAATGCATCATTTAGAATACATAGTGCCATATTTCGACCTTCTCCATCCAGTCCATCCAGAGAAGAAAGTTAAAATCAAGACTATGCTCATATCTAGGCTGGATGTCAAGGAAACGATAGGTGTCAGTAGGCAAGCACAAGGAAAAAGCATACGGACATTAGACGTCAGAAAACTGTTTTTATCTATGATTATAATGTTTCATTTTAGAACACATGTGTAAGAATTTTTGTCCGGACGACGTTTGAACTGTGGCCCTGCCCACAACAGACGCACGCCAGTACTTGAGTAAAAGAACGAAAAATTCGTCGATCGAAATAATTTATCCGAATTTTCGTTAGTGAAGCTCCGCGCCATCTGGAATGTGTGCATTAGCTCTGGAAATGGTAGCAGTAGTAGGAAAAGGAGAGTTCTGGAACAGTTCTACGCCACGGGCCCCCAGGGCACCCCACCCCACCCCACCCCACCCCAACCCCCAGCCCGGTAGGGCTACCTCCCCTCTCTGGGGTATGGGGTACGACCCCTCCCCCTACTAGCCCGGTAGGGCTACCCCTTTCTGAGGTATGATGAGGTACGACCCATCCCCCTCGAGCCCGGTAGGGCTACCCCTTTCTGAGGTATGATGAGGTACGACCCATCCCCCTCGAGCCCGGTAGGGCTACCCCTTTCTGAGGTATGATGGGGTACGAGGGTGGTACAACGGGGTATGAATGGGGTACGAGCGCAGCGAGTTTCCGGTACAGAGATTACGGGGTCGATGACGTCATTGGTGGTGCAATAATCACCAACCGGGTCAAGCATTTTTCTTCTCTTTTGAATCCTCCTAATTCGTAAATGGGATCATATTAATATATTCTTCTAATTCTTAAATGGTATCCAATTAAAGAAGTAGCAAAAGTGACCACAAAGAATCAAAGTTTTAGATTTTCTAAACATGCGTGACAGCTATTGTTTTAGAAACGGTCACCTGTAAATCTATTGTTTTTGAAACTCGTGTTTACAGTTCGTACAAGAATTAGAAACTAGAATTGGAAGTTCCAGAGTCATTTATTCAATTCATTCCAAGGGTAAATATTACAATCAAAGTTATAGATTTAAAATACATACGTGTCAGGATCTCATATCGTCGACACTTTATTTTGAGTCACTAGTTTGTTGTGTGACAAGTTTCATGACTAGAACTTATGCAAATTTCACCAAACGTTCTGCCTCATTGGTTTACTTAAGGCTCGTTCATTGTTTACACAATTGTCTCAAGAGGTATACATGATTAAATTTTGTTGATTTCTTCTTGTTGTTGCTGTAGTCCCGTCAATTTCCTTCGACGCATTTGCTCTTTTAAGGGTACACCACCGAACTGTCCACGACCTGACGAAACCCCGTTTTGTGGTCCCACTTTAAATGTGAGTTCTTTGAACCAGTCAGGATGAGGTGACTTGCATGAAAAGTTGATCCTAACATCACCCATGATTATTTTAGTTCTTCAACCACTCAGTTTTAACCTTTCCGTACGATCGCCTTTGGGTTTGTGACTCGTAAAGTCAGTGGGAGAACAGTTTATACATGAGATCATAAAGAGATAAATAAATCACTCTGAACGGTTTCAACACATGTAAATTCAGATCTTGAAAGGTAGTCAGACAAACCACACACAAATTTAGTGTCAAAAGTCCTCATTTATTCACGTTCGGGATGTTACAATTCGCTTTCGGATTCTTCTTGATTGTCATCATGATCATCCATGAGTTTTAATTTCTTTGATTTCAACGACAATTGATGGACTGCATCACAGTCTCGACAACGACAAAACTTGACTTTCGTGGTATGATCATCTACGGCAAAGACGTGTGAGCAAATATCGCATTCAACCAGTTGGTCGTCACGACAATAGTAACCTTCGCGCCACAGACATCTGGGGCATTGCACTACAGGTATGGAATAGAACGATTTGAAGTCACGGCAGACGTGACACTCTAGGGGTTCATCGTCTGATTCTGAACTTTCCGGTTCTGAATGCTCCTGTGACTCTAAGCTTTCACTAACACTCTCACTGTCCGACTCTGAAGTTTCTCTTTCAGAGGCTTGGTCACTAGTTTCGCTATCTGTCTCGTCCTCTTCCGGTTGCCTGGCAACCAAATCTGCCAGAACCCTTTTGTTACGGATCAGTTTCTTATCAATACCAATCTCTGATAATCCTTGAGTGAACGTTTTCAACCCACGAGGTACTTTAACATCCAAATTGTAAGGTAACATGACATACTCAATGAGCTCTGCAATGCTGGTGACAGGAATTCTTCGCTCATGATACATCATCTCCCCATGGGAGTTCCAGTATAAAATACTTTTCGAAGCTGACAGGGTATGAAGAAATGCGAGCGTCTTTTCTTCGGGGTTACTCTGGGAGAGTTTCTGCAAAACCTTTTCAATATCGTCATCGTCAAAAGTGGCCTCTTCGGTGTAAGAAGCAATACTGTCTTCAGAATCAGTGGACTCGCTCCGTGCTCTTTTCATGTTGCTTCCTCAAATGATCAACGTCGAAATGAGCTTCTTCTTTATGGACAGGAATATTTAAAACAAAAACAACTTCAGAGCCGACACCAGGGGTGACATGATATCGGACACAAAACCACCACCCCGTTGCGCTAGAGTTTGTTTCTTGATTTTGAAAGGAACGGATGGGTCGGCCAATTTCCGTATGTCATCCACATGCTTTCTCAGTCTTTCTTTTTGCACTTGTGACACTGGTATAGTGCCTTTGGATAAATTCGAGCAAACTTCACAAATGGCATGAACCTGTTCTGGACTAGCGGTGGCCAGTAAAAGCGTTCTCTGATGAGGAGGACAATTGGTTAAGTGATACAAATACCCAAAATGGTCACGGATCAAACGACTCATGTTGTCTGTACGGACGTTTGCTCCAAATGAAATAATGAGGGAAAAACACTATAATTTATCTATTATGATAATCTAGACTAGAATACTAGAATCTAGCTAGAATACTAGAATCTAACTATAATCTAATCTAATCTAATCTAATCTAATGTAGAATCTAATCTAATCTAATCTAATGTAGAATCTAAACTAGTATAGATCTAATCTAATCTAAAATCTAATGTAGAATCTAATCATATCAAACAATTGTTGCCTTTCGCGGGCTCCCTGTGTATTTTCCATTGGGTTTCCTGTTTATTGAAAAGCGAGGTTTCTAAGTAATTTTCAAGATGGTGGACAATGTGATGTGTTTCGTAGCTACAATTTCTGCAAGTTTTGGTCAAATTTTCGACTGTTTTGCCGAAAAATCAGCGAAAATGGATCAACGCGACTTCCAAATAAGGTAATGCCTGCCCAAATATGGAATAGAGTTGACTGCCGAGCGAATGACAACTTTTTATTGACAATTGTTTGATATGCTAATTAGAATCTAATAGATCTAATCTAATCTAATGTAGAATCTAATCTAATTAGAATCTAATAGATCTAATCTAATCTAATCTAATGTAGAATCTAAACTAATTAGAATCTAATGTAGAATCTAAAATCTAATGTAGAATCTAATCTAATTAGAATCTAATAGATCTAATCTAATCTAATCTAATGTAGAATCTAAACTAGTATAGATCTAATCTAATCTAATCTAATGTAGAATCTAATCTAATTAGAATCTAATAGATCTAATCTAATCTAATGTAGAATCTAATCTAATTAGAATCTAATAGATCTAATCTAATCTAATCTAATGTAGAATCTAAACTAATTAGAATCTAATGTAGAATCTAAAATCTAATGTAGAATCTAATCTAATTAGAATCTAATAGATCTAATCTAATCTAATGTAGAATCTAAACTAGTATAGATCTAATCTAATCTAATCTAATCTAATGTAGAATCTAATAGATCTAATCTAATCTAATGTAGAATCTAATCTAATTAGAATCTAATAGATCTAATCTAATCTAATCTAATGTAGAATCTAAACTAGTATAGATCTAATCTAATCTAATCTAATGTAGAATCTAATCTAATTAGAATCTAATAGATCTAATCTAATCTAATGTAGAATCTAATCTAATTAGAATCTAATAGATCTAATCTAATCTAATCTAATGTAGAATCTAAACTAGTATAGATCTAATCTAATCTAATGTAGAATCTAATCTAATCTAATCTAATGTAGAATCTAATAGATCTTATCTAATGTAGAAAATAACAATCCATATAGACCATAAATAACACATATTTCTAAAATTGGTTTCATTCAGTACAAGACGCGGAATGGTGCGGATGTGTCCTATATGCGGCAAGCCGCAACAAAATTTACACACTCATTTGAGTCGAACTCATAAGCTGGACAATTCACAGCGACAGTATTGGCTAGGTCAAGAAAAATGCACAAAAGTTGGTCAGCGGTTTACTCCCTACCCTCAGACAAAACCTCAAGTGGAAACCAAATGTAACCGGTTTCAATTACTCCACCCATTCACAGCCTTAGTGGCTGGAATGACCGGCTCTGGGAAAACGGTCTGGGTTCAAAACCTACTGGAACATGCCAACCAAGTCATCCAACCTCCACCTCAACGTATTGTATGGAGTTACTCTCAATGGCAACCGGCCTACGACCGGATGCTCAAAACGGTCCCTGGGATCGAGTTTGTCAAAGGTATACCCCATGACCTGGATGAGGATTGGTATTTTGACCCCGAGATCAACAATCTGATGGTCATTGACGATCAAATGACCGAGACCTCCAACGATAAACGTATCTTGAATTTATTTACCAAGGGATCCCATCACCGAAATCTCAGTGTCGTTTTCCTCTTGCAAAATGTCTATTTCCAAGGCAAAATCATGCGCACCTTGAGTCTCAATGCAGCCTACCTCGTCCTCTTTAAAAATCCCAGAGACAAACTACAAATGATGACGTTGGGAAAACAAATGTACCCCGGAAAAACAGACCAGTTTCTTCAAAAGTACGAGGCCGCTGTCCAGCGACCTTACGGCTACCTGTTCGTCGATCTCAAACCCAACACCCCAGAGGGGTGTCGACTGCGTACCAACGTTCTTCCAAATGATGCTCACTCATCGCAGACTGGAGGTCAAACAGATGCCGTAAAGACCATCGCTAACTTTTTTGAGCGTCAAGGGTACTTACAGTCACCCCAACTGAAAGCCATGCAGGAACTAGAAGAACAGATGGACGCCATTTTGAAAGACCCCACCCTACCTCCAGAGGTGAAAATCAAAGAATATGGTCCACTGTTTAATCGTTACCTTGCTCTACAACAACAACTCTCCAATACCGGTCCAACGATACCGAGACAGGAACCCATTTCAACCGTATCAACATTGGTTGACCAGAGTCAGCCTCCGGCTAACGTGACGACTCCGAAAAACGTCTCTTCTACAAGTGTGACCAGTGACAGTGGTGTTGGCATGGCAACACCTAAAACACCCTCATTCCTAGAACGTCTGACATCCAAAGTCAGAACACCTTTTAAAAGTCAACAGGGTACAGAGGAGATACCGTCGACTCCATTAAAAGTAGACCAACCCTCTACTTCCACTCCCATCACTCTGTCGAGTGTAGAGTTTCCTCTCACGCCTCCATCCACTAAAGAAAAACCCCAAGCTGATCCCAGGTGGATACGTTATCAAGATGAACATAAGTATAGAGGACAGGTGTTCCAACCTCCACGACGCTCACAACGAATAAGAGCCATGATTCAGTCCATACCCGGTTGGGAAAAATATTAAATAGCATTTGACTCATGTATTGTAACTAAAAAAAAAAGGAAGAAAGAAAGAAAGAAAGAAAATAAAACCAATTGCAACTAGTGTTACTGGTGTCTTGTTCTTTACGATAGTTGATAGCTTTGCTTTTTGCTTAGCCTTTTGATAGTAACTTGTTGCTAGGATAAAGACAAAAAACACACACGTTTTTCTTTATATAAAACGTTTTTATTGTACCATAACAAATCAATTTACAAATTCATTAGTAGTTCGAAGGACAACAAGAAGGTTGACATGTATATTTTTCAGAAAATTTTAGTCTTTTTACATCAAAGGTTTCCGATGGTAATTCTGGATGGTGTCCATATTTCATGATAAATAGTCGATCTCCTTGCTCACAAGACTTTTGCCATCCAAGTACAGCCCTTTTAGTTAGTTCGGGTAGATACAGAGTCAAATTTATTTCTCCTTGTTCTATTAGTTCGTGAATCCATTGAACTTCGTCTTGTAGAGACTGTGGTGGGAGTGGGTGGTTGTTGACTAGTCGATCAAAACATTTAAGACATATTTGACTGTTGTGCCATCCACACCAGTCGCAGTTGTAGTATCCATACGAACAGTAATCACCTACACTACGATCTATACATTGTGGTTTTTGAGGACACTGTTCTAGCCAGTCGGCTGGGTCTTGTATGCCATGGCAATAAATGGGAGCACATCCAAAAGAAATGTCTTCGTCGACTTCATCTTTTCCGTCCCAAAAACTTTTAGCCATCCAATCAAAAAACTGTGGACTACACAAATGAGAAAAAATGACTGATATGTCCGGTGACTTTTCATTTCTTTGTTGAAGAATCCACTCGACGCGACGTCGTATCTGATAAGCGGCTTGATGAATGATTGGGTTTTCTGTATGCTCTTCGTTTGCTTGCAACAATACATCAAAATACAGGTATTCTGGGACTGGAGACTCTCCCTTTTTCCAAGAACGGTGTTCTTCATGTAAATCTCCTAAAATGGGGATTGTACTGACTGCAATAGCCCATGCTGTGGTGTTTTTATCTGAGGACATAGTTGTTCTTCGACTAGTCTCATGTTCTTTTCCCAAAGCATTTATAGGAACGGTTCTTAAACCGGTTCTCAGTAGTTTCTTAAAATAGATCCATCTTCCCAAAATAGATGTGACTCCCTCTGGAGAACAATAGGAGGTACCTACCGCCCCTGCACCTCGCTCCGCTCGTCTAAAAATAGATATGACCTCATCATACCCCGTTGTACCACCCTCGTACCCCATCATACCTCAGAAAGGGGTAGCCCTACCGGGCTCGAGGGATCGTCGTACCCCATCATACCTCAGAAAGGGGTAGCCCTACCGGGCTAGTAGGGGGAGGGGTCGTACCCCATACCCCAGAGAGGGGAGGTAGCCCTACCGGGCTGGGGGTTGGGGTGGGGTGGGGTGGGGTGGGGTGCCCTGGGGGCCCGTGGCGTAGAACTGTTCCAGAACTCTCCTTTTCCTACTACTGGTAGCCACTAAGATTTGAAATACCAAAATCCAACTCATAACAATTTAAGTAATCCAAGGTTATTGCAATGTTGCGCGCAACAGAACGTGTGCTAACCCCTGCAACAGGCGCGCGCAATGCCCCAGAAAAAGCTCGGTTGTGAATCACACTTGAAAGATTTCATCATGTAATGAAAGCACTATGAGAGATTTAAAAGGTTTACTTTTTTGTGTTATTAAGTTTCTAGGCAGAAATGACATTTCCCAATTTTTTGAATACGACAATATAAAAACTTGCGCGAGTTTGGCATTCTGCATTACGAGATTCTCTGTGGAGTTTTCGGGGATACATTTTGACGAGATCAGTTATAACTTAATTTCTCTTCTACTTACACAATTAAACTCAAATCGACCATGTATGGTGTTAATATTGAATAACAAACGCGTACATGTAAACAACTACGAGCTTTGTTTTGAAACGATGAGCTAAAAGTATCAATCCAAATTTTAAATCACCTTAACTTATAAAATAACTTACCTTTGCTGATGTCTTATTGCTGATGATCTGATTAGCTCTAGGGTTATTCCTGAAATAAGAAACGTGGATTCCAACTGAACATCTTCAGTGAGGCCGATCATTTCACTTTGGAATGGAAATAAAAATCCATAAGTAATAGCGTAAGCGTAACGGCTTGAAGCTTGCTGTACTGTAAATAATCATGGAACTTCAATCGACTAGATTTTCATTGGTTCTTCTATCTCCCTGGGGAATTGGGACAAATCGATGGAGTAAAACAATGCAGACAAGCTCGATGTTCCTGAAAACTTATTATTTTATTTTCTCTTTATACTTATTTACAAAACAGCTATTTTTTGATAGCCGGACTGTGATTGGTTCATTTCTTTCCCTGGGGAGTATTAGCATTACAATGAAACTTCGCCGAATAGACTACCCCGATTAGTCATTAAATTTATTAAGTGTCTAGGTAGCGCAGCGGTCTCAGGTGATATCTAAAGGTATGGATTAGGGTCCGGATATCGTCTCCCTCCCTGGCCTTAGGGCTAAGATAACTGTAATATGTAGAACCGGGATAGCGTGGATGGGGCCGAAATCTTCATCCGTAACGTAAGTCGATTCGATGTCTCAGCTTCTCAGAATGTCTCGGGAGAATCGTCCCAAAAATTCATTTTCTTTTTTTCTTTTTACAGTTATTCATTCGGTTTGTTATTTTATTCCGGGTTACAGGTTCGATCCTCGTCGACGCCGGGTTCTTTTCTGATTTCTTTTTTTCTTCATTTTTCCGTTTCTTTCCCAAGCTTTAAGTTAAAATTACATCTTTTTGAACTTGTTTTTAAATGTTTGGTGTTTTTAATATTTTTTCTGATAAATTTCGTTTTCATTTTTCATTTTTAATCATAATTATTCGTATATCTCACTGCATTGTTTCTGTGGGGTGCATTTCCTAGACATTACAAATTTCTTTTTTTTCCCCGAATATCAGGACTTTTTTTCTCGCAAATGATATTTTTACTTTTAAATACCTATTTGAATAATAAAATTGGGAACCATTTCTTACAAAATTCCTGACTTATACATTAGAATTTGTCCCCGTAGTATGAATTCAAATCGCTTTGATTTGATTTTATGCGTCAGGTAGCAAATACATATAATTATATCTATCCTACACTAAGCCCACAACATTGAAAATACAGCAAATAATGCAATGTCTCATGGGAAGAGACAGTTGAATACCGCCGAATATACAACGGCTTTCCTACTTTCTGATTGGCTGCATTTCCTATGGTATGGGATAAAACACGATATAATGCCTGGTTCACGCTAACGACGCAAGACGACGCAAGACAACGGAAAACCACGCAAGACGAAGCAAGACAATTAACGAAAGACGACGCAAGACGACGCAAGACAATTAACGCAAGACGACGCAAGACGACGCAAGACAATTAACGAAAGACGACGCAAGACGACGCAAGCCGGCGAGATACAGCCACTCAAAAAGCGAAAAAATTACAAAGAAATGTATGGGAATCCGGACAAATGACAGCGTCCTTTTCGTTAATGGAACCGAAGTTTATCTACCCTATTAGGGCCCGTTCACATGAGAGAGGATGCCCATATGTAGTAGGGATAACTCTCATTTTGTGTCCCCAAGGGAATTATTCCTACTACATAGGAATGCCCTCTCTCATGTTTACGGGCCCTTAGAGTATAGTGCATGTTAGGGCCGGTTCACACTAGCGACATAAGCATAAGCATAAGCGCAAGCAACATACGCAGACTCAGTAGCGCATTTATCACTCAGGTGTGACAAATAAACAAAAACTTTTAATGAGCAGTACGCTATTGAGTCTGCGTATGCTTATGCGGTGTGTGAACCGGCCCTTAGCACTTAGGTAAACTACAAGACTGCGTTCAGTTAATGTGATTTAATAGACATGCAATAATTCAAGCTAGTTACAAAGTATCACGGATAATACGTCAAAAGTATTGAGTTCAGTTTAACTAAGCATCATGGGTAATAATGACGTCATTAATAAGCATCACAGGTTATGACGTCACAAGTGTTCAATTTAGTTCAGTCTTCCTTGGTTTTCTGTACGGTATCCTTGCTTTCGATGTTCATAGTTAACAAGGCGCTGGCCAACTAGATACCTAGAGATGTCAAAGAAGATGTACTCAGTTATGTACTAGGGTTAAGGCGCTGTTACACGGTGCAATTTTTCTTGCAACTTGCAATGCAACGCCGATGCGTTGCAAGTTGCAGAAGAGATTGCGCGTGTAACACCCTTCTCTGCAACTTGCAATGCAACGTTGCAAGTTGCAGAAAAAGTTAAACGAGTTTCTACTTTTCGCAACGTTGCGAAGCACGTTGCAGTGTGTAACATCTATCCAGCAACCTGCAATGCAATCCCTGTCGCAAATGACCAATCAGAACGTAGTGACCACGGATATATCTGGTTTTTCGAAGGCCAAGAAAGAGTTGCGTTGCGAGTTGCAAAGAGAATTGCAAGCATCTAACATCTTGCCAGCAACTTGCAATGTTCTGCTTTTGTCAGCATTGCATTGCAAGTTGCAAGAAAAATTGCATCGTGTAACAGCGCCTTTAGACTCGAGTAAGTATAGGGTTTGTAGCATTTACCACAAGAAACCTACTGAATCAGTCAAGGCTAATGAAATAAAGTCATATCTAGACCAGTTCTAGCAAGAAACTACCTCTCATAACGACCCCCCCCCCCCCCCCCACACACACACACATACGATGCAACTTTTTTTGATCCTTTTTCTTTCTTTTCTTTCTTCTTTCTTTGCAATAGCTGCGCACAGCAGTTGCAGGTTTAGGATCGAGTTAAACTTCTTCAACTTGTCCTGCAACGTTGCGCGCAACATTGCAGGGGTGGACATACGGTACAACTGTGTTGCGCGCAACATTGCAGGGGTGGACACACGGTGTAACTGTATTGCGCACAATGTTGCTGAGTGGTAACTTTCAAGCGAGTTGACTGTGTCTGCAAAGAACGTTCCATGATAAGATGGCTTTTCGTTGGCGTAAATTATTGAGATGAAAGAAAAAGCAGTTTGTAAGTACTTACTTGTCATTCTTGATTCGTTCGTACAAACGTTGAAACTGTCTTCCCTGGAAGACTGCACACGCTATGACCAAAATTACCGCCAGTAGGAATGGATAGATACGACGCATACAATAGAGTTTGGTTTCAGTGGATTCGACTGCAAGGAAAACGCAAATGACGATTTAGTATAAAATCGAAGCTAATATTAAATATAACCTACAAGTGTATAAAGAGGAATTGAGGCCTTACACTACTGTGAATTTAGATCTTGATCTTTATTACTTTAGCTTTCGTCGGTCGCCGACGAAAGCTAAAGTAATAAAGATCAAGATCTAAATTCACAGTAGTGTAAGGCCTCGATTCCTCTTTATACATTTATCATCATGCTACTGAAGGACAACTTCCTCATTTTGAATAACCTACAAGTTTAGATATGCTTTTCCCCTGACTTTCCAGAAACGGGCTTATTTTTGGAACTTTTCTCGAAGAGTTCGATTGTTTTCATCAACATACACTTACCAAACAATGGTACAATACCAGCAGCTATAACGTAAGGCACAGTAAGAGCTAATAACAGAGTCAAGACAACGGGTAGTGCTAGTCTTCGTAAGATAAATACTGTGTTCACATTACGAATACCATCATGGTAGACTTGTTCAAGAACTCGTTTTAGCCACCAGTTTGGACCCATCATTGTAACTGCACAAATGATCTTCATATGGAGAACTCCCAATGCCCAGTCCTGAATAACACAAACCAGTATACTACAGTTTGAGAACGGCACTTAAAATGGGGAATAAAGTAAGCCATAGGGTTAAATAAGTGAATAGCATGCAACATTTCACAGGACAGTTTTCGTGTGACTGTAATAAGACATGATCACGGCAAGTCACGTTCACGTCACGTATCAATTTCGAATGCTTTTAGAGATATCACGGCACTGACACGGTCACAGCACGGCACGGTCCGATTTGCACTGAAGACTGCTCTATGCTCCTGGCTTGTCTCCCATCAGTATTATTTTCAACCATTGTGGCTTGGAACGGCGCACGGATGGAAGGAGGAATGAGAAGGTGCATCACCTCCCCATGGATACCGTATTTCCTCGTTTTAGCGTCGCCCTCGATTAAACGCCGCACCTAAGGGCAAAATGATGAACTAAGCGCCGCATTTGCGGTTCATACAGTGCGGCGCTTATTCAAACGACTTCCACTACGGTAAATCAAAAGATGCCTTCATGCAAATATGTTACTTAAGAGATGTTCACTAACCTGCCAAGGGAAGTAAAGTGGTGTTTGGTCATGTGCTACACGTAGAGGAATAACAACAATAAGTTCAAATAAAAGACCAAGTAGGAATGGAATAAGACCAATAAGAATTGCAGCAATGAACACCAACTTGATTCCCTGAAAGAACAAATAGAAACTGTTAGAATGACAGATACTGTCTGCACAGATTATGGTGCAAAAAAGATGACAATGAACTTTTCCTCCTTTGATTCTTGTGGTGCCTGACACGATTTTCATTATAATTAATTTCATCTAATGATGATGATGATGATTGATGACAAAATGAAAACTTTTTTGCTGTTGTTGCAGCAATGCCAGTTGACAAAAATAATGATCTCTAAGTCTTTTGGCAAGCGATTGTGGTGGTTGTAGTGGTGGTGGTGGCGGTGGTGGTGATGATGATGATGATGATGATGATGATGATGAAGGCTACAATGATGAACAGCAATGGGGCAAATATCAATTCAACTTGATGATGACAGTAGTATACAAAGTAACAACAGCTATTTTTTGCCTCTTTATTCAAACAAATGTGAAGATTACCAGGAATATCCAGCCTCCAATCTTTTTCAACATTCCACGGACACCAAGAGGAATCCATGATACTGTTACACAGCAAAGTCTACAAACAAGCCAGATGAAGTACAAACCACAAGCTGCTGTATACAGTTCATGCACTGGTAGACTACCCATCCATAATGACATTATGGCACGGCCAATGGATACTGACAGAGAAACAAAATAACTGCAATTTAGAGGGCTTTGAACGACGAATAGGTGTGTTATTGTTGCTTTATTAAGGAATATAAAATTTGCATGCTTGTCTCTGTACTGTGATATAAACACACTGGAAGATGTAGAGCACTAGAAAAGCAAGCTTAAAAACATGAAGTGTAGCTTAGTGTTTCTCTTGCTCTACATCTTCCAGGGTGTTTATATCACAGTACAGAGACATAAGCGATCGTTTTATATTGCTTTTATAAAATATTTCCAATGTTTTTGTGCTAGCCATGTGTCTGTTCTCTGATATAAACATGATAGCCAGCCAATCAGCGCACAAGTTATATCTCAAATATTTTATAATTAAGTAATGGTCTGAGTAAGAAGTAGGCAACCAAAAATCTTTTTTCTTCATCATTTAATGATGAAGAATGCAGAAAAAAGTTAACTTTGATATTGATTAAGCCATCCATTTCACTGATTGAAACACAAAAATGTCATAACTTTAAAAGTGTGCACATTTTTTTAATGTATTTTAAAATGGCAATAAACTGACTTCATGGTCACCAGAGATGTTTTTGTATAAGTATGAAACAGTTATTAATTAGACAACAGAAAGCCGTGTGCCCATGGTGTTATCGACGCACAAGAGAAAATATAAAGAGGCTGTGCAGCCCATGGGGAAATAGTTCATAGATTTTTCAGCCAATCAGAGCACGCATTATATGTGTCGCCATCTTAAAAACGAACGATTTGAAAAAAAACGATGACTAGTGCGCGCACTGGGCAAATAGTTCATAGCTTTCTGGCCAATCAGAGGGTGTGTAAGATTGTAGCTATGTTATAAATGATGTTGTACCATGACCATGTCAGTGCCATGATGTCAATAAAAACAATTGAAATTCATGTTTTAACCGCGCTATGCAGTGACTGTGTCACAGTCATACAAAATCTGCTTTAAGAGTGACTGAGAGTGGTTTAAGAAATTACCTGGTACAGTTAGTGTGACAAAACTTGCAAAAGACATGGAAAGACACATAAACACCACCAACAGTGCAATCTAAAGAAAGAAAGAAAAAGTATATTATACCATATATTATACCATATAATAAATAAATAATATAACTGTTTATTAAGTGTCCAAGTCTTCTAGTGCTTGCGCACTAATTGGGGGACACTGTACTCTCACACACACTACCTCTACATTAAATATTTTTCATACATCACTCAACTCGCATGTTGATTAATGCTGAGGGAGGAAAAACCAGAGAACCCGGAGAAAAAAACCCTCGTGGCATGGTAGAGAACAACACATCAAACAACTCAATTCACATAATAATGATCCAGGTGCTCGAGCTGGGACTTGAACCTGGACCATAGTGGTGAAAGGCCAGCACTCTAACCGCTCGGCCACCCATTTACTACTACTTGAAAAGGTTATTCCAGTACAATCTGATTTCTTACCTTAAGGGAGAAAGCTTTGGGTCTGATATATGGCTGAAAACCAAACACTGTTCCATCTGGATTGTGTACAACTTGTTGTGGTTGTGGTGGTTGTGCTTGGAGTTCACCAGGTGCAGCATCATTGATATTAGCATTGTTATTAGGTTGGTTTATGGGTTGTCCATTGTTAGCGAGGCCATAACCATACACCTATTGAACTGAGAGTTAACAAACAACATAGTTCATGACCTATATGGTACACTCTTTTTCGACCAACCACTGACAACACTGTTATTAGAATAATAACAAAAACGATATCTTACATTTTCTTGACCATCTAGAGAAACATCCCCTAGAAGATATGATCTGAGATCTCTGTGAAGTTAAAAGCAAATAAACACAGACTGTTATGTTGTAGGTCCAGAGTGGTATAGTCTGATGCTATTAAAGCAGATGACCCCTGACCATCTAAAAATCAGTGATGATGAAAAATAAATACTTAGATATTTTTACTTGACAGATCCCCTAACTGGCTTTTCAGTGACAATCACTCCACACTCACTACCACTCATCTCATTAGAGCAGATTTCGTATGAGTGTGAAATGGACCGCACCGTGCCGCATCCGTGTTAGTGCCGTCGTGATGTCTATAAAAACATTCGAAATTCCTGCCGTAACCGTGTCCGTGACCGTGTAGTGCCGTTTTCACAGTCATACTGCAATCTACTCTATTCTCTCCATATACAGCACTTACACATAAATCACATGATGACTTGGTGATGCTATTGATGACAATGATGATTATAATGATGATGATGGCATTTTACAATGTACATTGTGCATTTGCCTCAATTCTACCGTAGCAGGATGGCATCTCATGTACTTACAATAGATAAGCAGCAGTTAACAGCCCAGCCTCTGATGATACTTTTTAACCACTGCCTAGTGTGACCTTGTTCAAGTAAAGCCGGTAGGACAACTTGGAGTAGAAGTAGTTCAAGGGACAAGTTCACTCACGGGAGCTTCGCTGAAAAAGGAAATGTTTCAAGTTCGTGTTAAATGGTGTAATTCCCCACCCCCACCCAAACAAACATGATGATGATGATGATGATGATGATGATGATGACAATGATGACGATGATGATGAATCATGATTCATGAGTCATTTCTATAAGTGCAAGTATTAAATGTATCATTGTAAAATTTACAACTTTAGAATTCCCCACAATGATAATTCAATCTCAAAGAGTACTGCTCTATGAATCTTTATGCTGCGGGTACATTGTATTCTAATATATAAACTTTGTATTCTAATAAATAAAGGGTTCATATGTGCAAACGTCAAGAGTGGTCTATGATCCAAATCTAATTTCTCCTTTAAGTTTAAGCAATCAATAAGAGATTGTGGGATTTGATCAGAGAACCCATGTCTTACCTTGACAGTTGTACATTGTAGGGAAGAAAGCTTGGTATGCACCACTTAATTAGACTTACAGGTAAAAACATCATTAACAAAACAGTTGTACCAAACACCACCTAAGACAGGAGAAAGATTATTTAATGAATGTGATTACATAACATGTAAAGAATATTGTACATGCTAATTTACTTACCAAAGAAAGAAGAAATCTCCTGGCATGTCTGTAGACAGGTAAACGAATCATCTGGAAAATAATAAAGTATGAAGGTTGTTACAATACATGTCATTGAGTGTTTGGCAAGGTTTCAATTAAGTGGTTGGTAAGGTGTCAGGAAGTGGTTGGTAAGGTGTCAGGAAGTGGTTTCTGAGGTGTCAATATTTTGTTGGTAAGGTGTCAGTAAGTGGTTGGTAAGGTGCTTGAACAAGTAGTGTTCTGGTTACCTCTTGAACAGGGTGAAAATCAGGATCATTGAGATTTCTGAGAAACCACAACACACCAGGACGAAGGACCTCACGTAAAAGTAATACAAATGATGCAAAGTAGAACACATAAACCATCCCTACAAGCCAGTGAAGGAACATAGCAGTACCAGGTGCTGCACTCATGCTTTGAATTCTATCCTTTAATGTCGCACCAAATAAGGCCTGGAAATAATGTGAAGATCAGCTTAGCATTCTTGCATCAGTCACTGGGACAAAACCTTGATAAATTTGTTTGTTTGGATACTTACCAGAGAGCAGATGTCTAGCCACCATCCACAAACTAATGGGAAAATACCAATCTCAACTACCATTAAAAGAGACACCTATATTGCATAAAAGATAAGAAAATGATTATATAAATGAAGGAATATCCAGGTATGTAATCATGAGACAATCCATGTTGACTTACTTTTACAACAACATAACATAAACCAAATATTCTTTTAGCTCTGAAAAAAGGAAAAGATTTATTTAGTAAGTATCCAAATGGTGGAAAGGGAAAATACAAAATTTAATGGAAATGGGAAAAATACATAATAATAAAAATGGTAATAAAAATAAAATGAATCAAATCAGCAGAACAAAAAATTAAATCATACTACATTTAAATTTGCCAAGAGTTACAACTATTCAAGATTATGTCAAAAAAGATGTATAGCATGTACCACTTACTTTCTTAATGAAAAGAATGATGATAAGGTCTAATGGTAAGTTAAGAATCACAAATTATATTATTGCTGTCTTTTTTCTCATACCGTAAGCCATTGCTATTATTGCCACCCAGAAATTCATTGGTTAATTTAACAAAGCAGGATGACAAGTTGGCATGTACAAAACTTTCTTATGGTGGCAAGGGTGGCGTAGCAATTCACTACTCGCCTTTCATCGCTGTGGTCCAGGTTCAATTCCTTGCTCAGGCCATATGTGAATTGAGTTTGTTTGATCTGTTGTTCTCTACCATGCTACAAGGGTTTTTCTCAAAGTTCTCCAGTTTTCCTCACTCAGCAAAAATCAACATGTGAGTTGAGTGATGTATACAAAATCTTTAATTTAGCAGTAGTGAGTGGGGAGCGATTGACACTGAAAAGCCCCTTCAGGGGAGTGTCAATTAATTAATTATTATAATTAATTAATGAAACACTGAAAGGATACGTGACATATGACAAGAAGTACAGCAAGAATAACATAACCAAGTACAGTTTTGAGAACTCCTTCAAACTTAGATGACTGAACCTGAATAAAAAAGGAAACTCATTTGTTAGGATATCATTTTTAATACAATTTTGATGTTGACCAATAATATTTGCTGCATAAGTATGAACAATTACTTATCATAACTTACAGCAATTCAAATCACCAAGTATGGGTGTGTGTGTTGGGGAAGGGGGAGGCAGAGTACTGAGCCACCCCTCCACAATAATCCCTAAATGAATAAGCCCCTGAGCTTACAATGAGTTTAACCCCTAAAAGGTACATGACTCATGGTGTTACAGTAAGACGCTCATAATTATATTAACTGTGTAATATCAGAGTGCCCCACTCAACTTGAAATGAAGTCACCATCTTACTAAATTCACTTACAGTTTCTTCAATAGAAAACAAAATAACTGCAAACTGTCCAATGTGGAAGGGGCAAAAAGCTGAAAAATAACAGCAAATTCAAAATTCAGAACTAATTTATGGTGATAAGTATATCACTGTTCTTGCAATTTTCAAAAATAGAGGTTTATTGAATGGAGTAAGAGCTGTATGTTTACCAAAAGATAAAGGTAAAGCACTATATTTAATGTTGAAAGATCCTTCAGCTACATGTAGAAGCAAAGCTAGAAGCTGGTCTTCCAGAAAGCTGACGGTGGGCTCAGTCTACCCCATCTTTCCATCAGTGGGTAGCTACTTAAAGCTACACGGAAAGGAAAGAATTTGAAACAAGGATACATGTGAGGTCACTGAGCATCGAATTTGGGACCTCTCCTTTCTTGAATAGAAGTCAACAAAGAAAACGTTTTGAATACCAAACTCACCAAAAACCAAGATAAAGGACGTATTGAGGGACACAACCCAGAAAACATGCTCCTGCAATAAAACAAGAAATGGAAGATATTTTTTAGATGAAAAAGCATTGTACCTTCAAAAAATGTAGTACTGTTTTACTTGTACAAGTATTTCCCTACAACTACTAAAGAGCTTTGTCAACATATAATGATCATATTACATACCAGAAACACCAGTGAACCATCTAAACCAAGCATCTATGAATGAAAAAGATAAATTAAATGTCATTTACTAACCATTAGATACAATATTATTTTTCACTAGCATATATTCACTACTTACTCTTTCCCAAGTCAGTTCTTCTGCAGCTCTTTCCCATTCTACAGGATTCCAATTATTATCATCTGATAAAATTCAAAAATTGTTGGAAATTCAATTTTCAATATAATGATATACGTGGAATCTGAGTTTCAAATACATTGAATGAATGAGTGGATGAACAGATGGATGGAAATATACTGATCAGAATTGCCCTATCGCATAATGACGTCACACCAAAACATTCTGACTATTGTTTTGACGCTAAGGATTATGGTCGCCAGAGGGGATCAGAGTGATTGCATATCAAATAAAATGCAGATGAGTAATCACTGATACATGATATATATCAAAACTCGATACATTGAAGTTATTCGAAAAGGAATATTAATAGGTCCCAATTTCCACAATGACTGTTCTGAGCTCATCTATCCCCAATGTAAACAAACTGTGATGTCATTATGTGATAGGGCAATATTATTGCAGGTATTTTATTGACAAGTGATCATTCCTCATTCATTGTACAACCAATACAATCAATATTCTCTACAAATATTCTTTCATTATGAAGAATTTAACCAGAAAAGTCAGACAGAAACCAGAGAGAACCCAAAGGGAAAAAATCTTGTGACAAAAGATAACGAGATGACACATCACTCAGTCCGTATATGACATAGGCTGGGAGCCAAAATTACATAAGTACATGTACTACCGGTACTTAACGGGCAAGCACTGAAGAACTACATCACTCGTGGTATCCACAACAAAATAATAATAATATTACATACCATTATTTACAACGTCATTATTATCAATAGGTTGATTAGCATCATTTTCTTCTTCATCAATGTCTTCGGCATTTGCTTGCACTCCTGCCTCTGCATGAGGTGCAACATCTTCCTCATTGTTGACATCATCTGCAGCACCAGCTTGAACACCCTAAAGGACAAAAATACTGATCATAAAGTTAACCATTTACTGCAACAGTTTTGTAGTTTTTACTTTATCAGACTGCCTAATATTGTCACATTGTATTAAGGATTAATTTTCCACATCTAAAGATTCCATTTTTCTGTGCATCTGTACTCTTACTAATAGATGTACAGATAAAAAAATTTGGAATAGAATAATTAATGAAATCAATATTCAAATAGAGACAATCACAAGTTAATTTTAAAAGATTTTTTAGGTTTTAATAATTTAATATTATTTTATGATGTTTAGCGATTTTAATATTTAGATAGCAGGTCCACATCAGCCTATGGCTGCATTATAAATTATATATAACCTGCTTCATCAAATAAAAGTATGTGTGTATGTATATTAAAATGTGTTGAGAACAAAAAAGGATGCCACAATATGAAGTTGACTGCTTTTAAGCATGACTGTTGCTCTCACCAAATTTTGATGTCTCTTTGCATCTATTAGAGACTACAGACCCATGGAAAAATGGAATCTAATATTATAATTGTTTTATACAATATCAAAAACATAACATAATTTCAACCAATCAGATTGCACATAAGATTCTATTATATCATCTGTGTGTCTAAACTGTAAACATACCCAGTTCTCAACCAATCAGAGCATGCATAATATATCAATAATTATTATATAAAATAGGATAGCTGAGACTGCCAATGTTCCAGCAATTTTTCCTTTTAAACACCTTTCATAAGGACCTTACTTAGATTGTTCCTGCATGAATCCCTTGAAATATACCATAAATAACCCAATATACACCCCTGTAGGGGGCTTATTCAAAATATTATTGACCTTACACAAAAACAATGTTTTACAACACTAGATTTGAGGCCTGCTGTTAGTTCAGTCATGTGTTTCATTGCAAGTTTATGAAACTCTCTTGTGTTGGCTAATGTTAGTAGGTCATGGTCTCAGAATCTAAACCTAAGGAAGGGGGGGCTTATTTAAAAACTGATCATTGACTGGGGGCTTATAGAGGGTTCTTTGGTCATTTATGGTAGTCATCAAATTTAGGCACAAGCACACTTTTTTGGATTATCATAATCAGCTTTTATCAATAATATGATGTTAAATTACTGACCCCTTGAGCCCCTCCAAAGAGGTTAGCAGGAAGCTGTGGTAACGGGTCTATATGTTGTTGTAACCATTCAGGACCTCCATTTAATACAATCTGCTCTCTGAGCCAAACTAAACTAATAAATGCGCACAATGTACAGGCAACAACAAAACATCCACGAATACAGTCCATAAGAACATTTTCACTATGAAAAAAATAGAATTAGAATTAGAATATATACCTGTGTCGTTGAGACTAGGTAGTGTCTTATAGTGTTTATTAGGCCCCAGGGGGGAATAGGAGATTTTGGATAGGGGTGTGCCCCCGGAGTTCTAGAAACCTGACCCTGTTTAAGACACTCGAAAGTGAAACAATCATACCCTGCTCAAGACAAATGAGAAGAAAATCAACCCTAGCCTAGACAAAAAACGGTTAAGGAGGTGCTTTTTTGTTTATTTTGAATATCGTACTCTATCTAAGACACAAAATGATGATATGGCTTGGGATCTCGTCAAAATTATAGATCCTGTTTCAAGACAATTTTGGATAAAATGTATACCCTGTTCAACTAGACAGCAGGGCCAAAAACCATACCCTATCCAGTGGCACATACCCATATAGCAAATATATGGGAGTACCCCCCCCTGGGTATTAGGCCCTGCAGACACCAGGCCAATTAATTAACCAGATATGATCACTATTTTGTCTAGCTGCTACTTTTAATTAACCCTATATATACATGTACATATTAGAAGAACCTGCATACATGCAGATCACAGTCTTATAGTTTGCCCAAGTGTATCAGACTTTCTGCACTGCTAAAACTCTTATAAATATGTATTATATGTTGGACATAGTGTATAGTATGCAGGAAACAAAATTAAAACATAAAATACATGAATGTACATTTTAATATACATGTATATGACTGTACAATGTTTCCTTACATTGTCTGAGATACTGAAAAAAATCTTTTTAGAAAATATAAGATGATGACATACATGTAGATAATATATCCTGAAATAGAAGATCTCTACTTACGTTGAAAGCATATCTAAGGGTAAAGTAAGAAGTGAACTGACAGAACCAGTAAATAGACATCTGTAAATACGGTCTAAAAGAAAAATTCAAAAACAGATAACAATTCAGGGATTTTTTACAAAATTCAGTACATTTTAAAATATTGGAGATAATGGGCACACCCTTTCAAATGCTATATGCATGAACCCCTAGCTCACAGGAGCATTGTGCAACCACTCCCCATGTTTTTGAAGTGAAGTAAGACAGTTACATTTAAATCCTTATAGACAAAATTTAATGTAACAAAGGAAAATTTGAAATAAATGCTTTTTAAGTGAATATTTTGTAAAAAAACATTTTTGTAATTATTGAGATAGATAAAACAGAGTGGGGTTCAACAATAAACTTACATGCTGTGATAGGTACTACCCCTAACCACGCTATGGCTACCAGTGTGTAATGAAGCCAATATCGAACAGCTCTGAGGATATTTCGTGCCAAACCACTGATAAAATCCTTGATAGGAAGATGGGTAGGCATGTCGGGGGAATATACTAAAAGAAAACAATGAAAAGCTAAAGTATTAAATGTGCACGATCAACAATGAAAAATAATAGTACTATGAAAAAAATAGTGGAAAAGTTATTTTAATATAATTATACAATGTAACTTACTTGGTTTGAAAGTGAACCGATGATTGCATAATTCACAATATCTAGAAATTTGCAATAATGGGAAATAACGAGAATTCAATCAGTATTTTCATCAATTGTTATGTTTCCATTTTATATTGAAAGGCTATACATGTATTACCATTGAAATTTATTGCCAAAGACTCTACAAAACACATTCTCATTTGAAAATTATTTTAATGGTTTTCAAGACAATATAAATGAATATATTGATACAATGTTATAACAAGGGAATTAAGTTACATGTACTTCCTCATGAGTCATATCAGTTTTTGAATTTTTTATACACTGATATTGGACTTCAGAATCCTGTTTAACTAATTAGCTAGCTCGTTCATGATAGTATATGGCCATTGTTTACAAGCCCAGACTAAGGAAATTATTAAACTCTTTCTTTTAAGAAATTGGCAGAATGTAACAGTCATGAGTACGATTCAAAATATATACCCATATTTTCAAAAAAGGTTGTCACATTAAGTCCACAGTGTACACTCCAAGACTGCAAAGGATTTTGGTAGTTTTCTAGTATTAATGTAATCATAGTATGTTTAATTTTGGTTGTATTAAACATTATACAAAAGGCTTAATTGCTCATAACGCTTACTGGAATGCTTAAAGTGCTCATCAAGGAAACATCATACAAGGAAAGACAATAGCGAATAGATTAATTAAAAGAATGATTCTCAAAATCCTTTGCAGTCTTGGAGTGCACACTGTGGACTTGTTGCGACGTTTATTGGTGTACATGCTATCTCAAATCTGTGATACCCAACAATTAAATCACCCAAAGTATGATTTCCGCTTTCTTTTTCACTTTCGAGAACAATTAAAAAAGAAAAAAAGGGAAACAGCACAAGGAAGCAATAATATTAATCTATTGTCTTTGATAAAAATACCACTGATCATGACATATAACGAAGATATGTTAATAACTTACTCTTTTTTGCTATGTTTTAACCATTGTAATAAACTGCAACAAAAACAAATATATTCTTAGCGTATTTAGGATATCACTACGTTTCAGAATGTGATAAAAAACATCTGTTGAGGAAAGACATTGTCTAGATTACCAGACATTCGGTTCAGAATGATGTCGTGTAACAACAAAAATAGATTTAAATATCAACACAAAATCCTAGCTTTAAATTACTTACCAATCTTGGTGTATAAATTTTATGCTTCCTGTACATATACAGGGATGGAATAACTGTTTTTCTGGTGTACCTTCGGTTCGACATACTCTGCATATGTCCACTAAAACACAAAAACAAAATGTTTCTGAGAAATACTTTCAGTTGATATCAAATGTGCTCGTGAGAAGAGCTGAATTTCTCAAATCGCCCCACTACGATCACATGAAATACAGAGAAATAGCGAATATATGTTCTTAGGGATCTATTTTAAAGATTTCTTTATCAAAAACGTCAATAACGAAGGACAAATCGTCGGAAACCTACCTTCGCCCTCTCGGTCGTCTTCGTCGTCCATTTTGTTTTTCTTCTAACATCATGACGTCATCTTGGTACTTACCTATAATGCACCTCGATGCAAAGCAAAATTTAGAAAAAATAACTAAATACCATTAAATTAATAAATTCACACTTATATAGCACACTGTTAACAAAATCTGAAATTATAATATTTTTAACACATCACTGCAAGTTTATCATGAAAAATACAGCATCTATGTGATTGTTTTGAAGATTCACCAAGAAGTCTAATATGCTTCAAAAATTTTTTTGTTTGTTTGAAGAATTTACTACTTTTATTAAATTGTGCTGAGGAGAAAAATATTCAGATAAAAAATAATAAAAAAGAAGGAAGACTCCAAAAACAATTACCCATAAGTGCTTTCGCGGACACTAAATTCCCAGAATGCAGTTCGTTGTTTTGGAATTTTCAAAATGGATGCAATTTTCCATGAGAAAGTGAGTTACTCGAAAACTCTTCATTTCTATCATTTCTCTGACTCTGATTTCTCTAAAACACATACTAAGTTGTTATGTTTTGCTATCTTTTTCAGCAAGAAGGGTCATTATGCGCTCAGCACTGTCTAAATACTCTTTTACAAGGTAATTTGTTATTTCTGACAGTTACGTATGAATATACAAAGTGGGAATATCGATTGTAGGGAGTGGCTGCTTGTTTTCTTGGTCAGAGTGAGGTTGTGAATTTTCTTGATGTGGTAGATAGTTTTTCCTGAATGATTGTCTAAGAAAAAATTAAATTGTGCCGTGAAAATGAACGTAAATAGTTTTAAAGGAAGTTGGTTGTGAAAGTGAAAGTGATATTAATAGTGATCTAATATTTAGAAAGTCACTTGTTTAGGAATTCCCCTTGAATTGTCAAACTAAATGGTTATTTGTATGTTTTTGTTGTTATTTATATTTATTAAGCAGGAAGAGAAATGTTCGTATTAAGGACTTGAAAAAGTGTATCTGTGTATAATTATATCAACACCTTCCATTGTGTGTAATTAGATTAGTACACATGAATTTAATGTAAGCTGTGTATATGTACAAATACAAAGTAAATGTGTTGGTCAATACAAACATCATTATAATAATGGCAAACATGCCTTGATTTACTGTACAAATTGAAAAACTGTGGGCAACTAGAAGTATTTCAGGAATTAGCGTCCTACGCAAACGTTTTTAGTCTCGATCCAGTAAATATCTCTCTCACAAGCGAGCAGGGGAAATTTACTGGATCGAGACTAAAAATGCCTTTGTAGGAGGCTATATTCAGGAATGTGTCTCAACCAAATATCAGAAACTTGATCATTATCTTTGTGGTTTAGAGAACCATTCCTGATTGACCACAAAAACAACAGACACATTCCTGAAATATATTTTTAGGTGCCAACAGCTTTTTGATTCGCCCAGTAAAGTGTCTGTATTTTAGGGATAATTAATGAATATTCAATTAATTAACAAAGATGTGTGAAATATATATTGTTTATAGTCCTGCCAGGGTGTAAATACTGTACATTCTGTCTGGAATAACCAAAGGTGTCTGTGTATGAATCAGAAAAAACGTTAATTTGATCATGCTGTATTAATATCTAGTATTTTTAATTCTATTGTTTTAGGTCCATACTTCACTCCTGTAGACTTGGCCTCCCTTGCACAGTCACTTGATGATGAAGAAAGACAACGAATGGCAGAGGGGGACACAGACTCAGAAGAATTTCAGAGATTTCTACAACAACCCTCATCAAACTATGATGATAGTGGATTTTTCTCTATACAGGTAAAATAACATCTTCAATGTGTCTAAGCAATTCCTTCCCCTATCAAGTCCCAGAAAAGTACTCTCTATATCATTGTCCCTATATTTCCATTAGTTTAGTTTATTCAAGCTTTTCCTTCCTACAAAGGCAGGGACACCACACAAGCCCCTTCTCACCAATTAATAATTAATTCACAGTGGGCCCTGTATGACCACACATACACACCCCGCAACTTCATGGCTTACTCTCCCTGAATAGTGTGTGGGTTTCTTTAATGTTGCTCCAATGCAAGGGTATGTGACTGTAGTAATTTTTGCTGCCAGAGCTATTAAACTTTTAAGCTAATTATTGAGCAAATTAAGATATTAACTGTAAAGGTGCTGTTACATGGTGCAATTTGCGACTTGCAATGCAACGCCTTGCGTTGCACGTTGCAGAAGAGATTGCGCGTGTAACACCCTCTTCTGCAACTTGCAATGCAACGTTGCAAGTTGCAGAAAAAGTTAAATGAGTTTCTATTTTTTGCAACATTGCGAAGCACGTTGCAGCGTGTAACATCTATCCAGCAACCTGCAATGCAATCCCTGTCACAAATGAACAATCAGAACGTAGTGACCATGGATATATCTGGTTTTTCTAAGGTCAAGAAAGAGTTGCGTTGTGAGTTGCAAAGAGAATTGCGAGCGTCTGACATCTTGCCAGCAACTTGCAATGTTCTGCTTTTGTCAGCATTGTATTGCAAGTTGCAAGAAAAATTGCATCATGTAACAGCACCTTAAGAGTTCATCTTAGATTTTACCATGTCTTTCAGGTTATGTGCAGAGCATTAAGTGTCTGGGGATTAGAACTTGTTCCTTTCTCACACCCAAGAGTTCAAGATGCCAGAGACAATCCACAGTGAGTAGCTAATAGAACGGTAATCATGTACAATCTGCACTGTACGGTAAGTGGTCGGTAAGGTAATGGTAAGTGGTCAGTAAGTGGTTGACGAACCGAGTTAGCGACCACTTGGCGACCACCGTAACAGTGCAGATTGTTCACAATTATCAATAGAACAGTTCTTGTATGACTGGGAAAACATCTCTGTTGTGGCACAGGACAGTTACAACAGGATTTCAAATGTTTATATAGACATCACAACATGGATTAATAGTGATATCAGATATATATGGACATGGTATGGCATGGTTTCCCACCCATAGAAAAATAGCCCTAAAATTATTGATCACAAGTTATTTAGCTCTGACTACATCCTTCCTTAACCAGCCAGTGCAAGATATTCAAGCTAACTGCATAATTTAATACTGTTTATTCAAGCTAGGTTTCAAACAGCTGTTGAATCTCGTCATCTGCCTCAAATGGTGGTCAAAGATTGACCACCAATTGTGCTCTCAACCAGAGAATATGCTATTGAAAACTTGTCTTTCAGCTGTCAGATGAAAATTCCAATGAAACTGAAAATGACATCATATGAAACCCAGCAATTGTAATTATGATACTTGTTTCATAATTCTATTATTTTGCTAACAAGACATTTTCTTCTGCCAGAAATCAAAATGCTTTTATCTGTAATCTACAACAACACTGGTTTACTATACGAAAATTAGGAAATCAGGTGACAGTAATTTCTTTGGTTTTAAATGTTTGCATGATTTCTATGGTGTCTGGTTTACACATTTGGTCTTAGTTACCGTAACAATGCTTTATTACATTTGCTTAACCATTAATACTTGTTTTTTAATTCCTTTTAGTGGTTTAACATCAACTCATTAAAGACAGAACCAGAACTAATATCAGAAACCTATCTTTCATTATTTCTTACTCAAGTTCAAGCAGAAGGTATGTTTCAATTAATATGTAAAACATTATAAACAATTTGGGTTGTAAAATGAGGCATTGAGGACCAATATTTGTGTGTGTCAGTGGTAGTTTATAGTGCTTAATCAAGAGAAATGCTGTCCCATTTCATAATTTCTTTTCACTTCTCATTATTTCACTTCCATTCAAATACGATATTTAAAGTTGTTTGTTTGTTTTTAGGTTATTCAATATTTGTAGTTATTGGTGATTTACCCCAATGTGAAGCTGATCAATTACTCAAACTATGCCCTGCTAAACCAATTAAAAAACCTGTTTCTAAATCCTCCAAACCTGGTGTTATACAAAAAACAGATTTACAAGCAGCATTAGATCAAGTTCAAAGCTCCTCCTCTGGTATGCATCAAATAGAGTACATGTATATATCATATATATCATGACTGCAAAAACTCTCAGCCTAATTTGGCAAATTAATGGAGTTACAACATGCTCATAACAGTAGAGCAGTTCTTGTATGAGTGTGAAATGGACCGTGCTGTGCTGTGACCATGTCAGTGCCGCGATGTCTATAAATTAAAACATTCAAAATTCCTGCCGTAACTGTGCCATGAACGTGTGGTACTGTTTTCACAGTCATACAAAATCTACTCTAACACAATGTAGTTGGTATTGGAACATCAACAGTTTTTTAATGACCAGAAATTTCTTCCATATTGATGTCTTTCTATATTACACTGTTCTGACTTCAGAAAGATAGTCACGTCTTGTTATTAGGGAGCTTAAGTATGAGACATTTTTGTCAACATGGGCATCAAACATACATTTTTGTTCATGTGCATACCATCAATAGATGACATCTAGAATGTGAGAAAGCCTCAACTGACGTTCCAGTGAGAACGAAAACCTCATCTATGACAGTGCAGGCATGATCAAAAATGTATGCGTGATGTCTAGGTGTTGACAAAACATCTCTTGCTTAAGTTCCCTACTGTGCTCTTGGTCACACATTCATCTTTTCTGTTAACAGTCACTAGGCCAGTAGATATTGATGAAGTTAGAAGAAGAAGAGAACAATACTTTAGGTGAGAAAATCCTTGTGTAATTGAAATCAGTGAGTGGTTGATTGCGCACTAGTCTTTCATACCGAAGGATGGGTTCATTTCCTGGCCAGACTAACACTGATAACAACATTTTTAAACTAACTGATTTTTATTTTACAATTTATGTGAATTCCTTATTGCAGTCAACAATCAAGTAATCAACCTAGCACAAGTACATGTGAATCTGACACAACTAGCATGGAAGGTACATTAATTTATTGAATCACTGTTACTGTTGACTGCATAAAATTTCTAAATTACAGTTAACACTTTTACATAATTACATGTCCTGCCAGGCAAAAGTCTTGGCTGGGTGTTGGACAATAGGCTACCGCTTAGTCACCTTTGCAGCCATTTTTTTGTGTTGTCACGCAAGCCTTAAGCCTTGCCTGACGACACAAAAAATGGCTGCAAAGGAGACCAGCTACTGCTAAGCCAGCAGAGTGTTCAGAAATCAATAGTGAAAACTCCACCTCTAACAATTGACCAATTTCCAGTCGAGACTTTAGTCTGTTGGGGCATGTAATAGTCCAGTTTCCAATTACTAGAGACCGCTGAGCTTCCTGACAAAAGGCGCATTTATGCATCCTTAGCCTCCTTTTCAAGAAAATCCATGGGAATAAACTCGATTGTTGTGTTGTTTTTATCAACAATTTCTGCATTTCTCTCACTGGTATTTTTGAATAATTTACGTTGACTCTGAGGCTAATGCTGTATAAATGGGCCTTTTGTCAGGAAACTCAGCAGTCTCTAGTAATTGGAAACTGGACTATTATGCTTAAGGTGGAAACACCTTTCTAAGATTGTCAGGATCCCTTTAAGCAGACATTAATTCTGGTTTCAAGGTTTCTGGTTTCCCTAGCTTTCTACATTTGAGGGAGTTTTCTCTAACATATGTTATTACTGTGTTTCAGAAATGACAGAAGATGAGATGTTACAAGCTGCACTTCTAATGTCTCTATCAGCAAATACATCATGAAAAATCGCCAAGATATTATTAATATTAGAAATGCAACAGATTATAAAATTATGTTGAGCTATAATAATCAGAGTGTTATAATGCAATTATACTTTATGCTGTTTAGGTAGTGCCATTTTCTTACAGTTTGTAAAAATAAAATAAAAAAACTCTGCACTTAGATGATTTCTATTTGTTTGTGCTCCTTGAATTATGTGTTAAGACCTTACACATGTAGCTACATTTAGAGGACATGTGCAAGTGTACATTGTAATAAAATTGAAGATGTGGGCTTCAATTGTTCTTCATTTATTTTTTGTCCAATGCAGACTGTTTTGTAACTGACCAATGCTCTTCAAAGGTTCAGTTGAGTGGTCTTGATGCAGGATTATGATCATGGTTTTAAGTTTTAATCCTTGTTGGTATTCCAGAAGCCCAAGGAGGCAAGGGAACTTTAAATGGTGTCTTACACACCCTTCATTATTTATCTTGGAAACTCCCTTCACTGGAGTGAACAATGGGTGTGTTGGCTTTCCTTTCATTTTAATATTTTTAGTTTTCCTTTTTTCCATAATTTTTCCAAATGTTCCTTTGTTTCAACATCCTTGCTTTCTTTGACCTTTCATCACCATTTTGTTCTCACAGACACACAAATGCCAGACTGATCTCACAACTATCAACTCGTTTTCTTTTCTTCAGAAACTCCTCTTTCCTTGGAGCCAAAAATTCTTTCTTTGACCTTGCCTAATTTAGCTTTAAATTTAGCCAAGGCTGTCTTGTTGGCCTCTTTAGGATCAACATCTTCAAACCTCCTTGTACAAAGATTATGAAAAGAACCAAAGGCAATGGCCACAACTGTACACGCAAGGCAGATGACATTATATGGCATGCTGAAGTCTGGTGTTGGGAGGGACAGAAGAAGGGCCTCTGTATGTAGGCGAATAAAATTGTCACCCCTTTCAATGCTTGTACTAGTGGACCTGTTAAACAAACTCAACAAATTATTTCATTTTTGACTCCCGGGATCCATGTTTCCTTACTAAAGGAATCCAAGAGGAGTTCAAGACAGTGTATTAAGGCTTCCTTAAGGCCTGGATGCAACACAGGGGTGGATTTATGGGAGGGGTGCACACCCCCTCCTGAGATGACTTTAAATCCTCTTTTCTCAATATTTTTCCAAAATATCCTCTTGGCAGTTTCCAATTTATATGATGATGCATCCCCTCCAGAAGACAGTGCACCCCCTCCTGAAGATAATCCTTGATCCACCCTGTGACATTTCCTGCAAAATTTTCTTGCAACACTGTGCTGTGTGCATTTTGATTGGTCAATGTTGGTACATCATTGCATCAAAAGACTGAGAAATAGCATGTCACATGTTTTCATGTTATGGAATTTTTGGACAGTGAAATGAAAGCTGCTCTGTTTGTACACTGTATTTCCACTCACCTTGGAAAAAGAAGAGAAGATTTTAGAGAACCAGCTGTGACATTGGTTGTGCTACTTAATCTTGCTGAGATCACTGATGAACTGTTAAAGAATGAGAGGAATAAATGCTGATCTATAAAATCCAAATGGGGCCTTAAGCACATGTACCAGAATGGCAAAGTGACTATGTCATGATTATATGATTGCACCAAAACTAGTAGTCTCCTTTGAAGCTGTTTATTAGTATCTCTCCCATTCCCCTGCAGTCCATTCTCCCAAGCCACTTGGAGGAATGGACTGCAGGGAAATAGGAGCCAGACTAATAACAGCTGCAAAGGAGACTTAACAAAACTAGATGTGTAAATGCATGATGTGTGATTGTGCCAAAATTTCCTGCATGTGTCAATGGATCCCCCCTTGCTACCCCCACCTCCCTCCTCTCTTGCTACCCTGATATACCTGATATAAAAGCCATGGTGGGCATCAGGAGGATGTTCTGTCCATTTTAAAAATCCTCTTTCAAACTGTAAGCTCATCTTTGTTACAGAATTTGCAGGTAAGGTCATGAGAAGCTCTAGTATGTAAGGTCTTTCCCGATCTTTTGCAGGGACAACATGAAATTTATCTGGAATTAGAAAAAGACCATTAATGATATTTGCTGCTAAAATTCAAATTTTCTCTGCCTGTGAAGCTAATGGAGTCTTACCAGGTTGGATCAGTTTGCCTTTACTTTCTATCTTGAGTGTATGAAGAAATATTCTGACAAACCATGGAAAAGTAGAAAAGTATACAATGGGAAGTGGTTTCGTAGGATGATTGTTGTATATCAAGCAGGTTACTCCTCCTTTTTTCTCTCCATAGCCTGTGTTTAAAATTGACGGGAAAAGATTTTGTTATACAAAAACTAAAGAAAGCAGGTTAAGAAAGAAGGAAAGAATGATTGAGCAAATGAATGAATGAATGACAAAGAAAGAAAGAAATCAAAGGAAGGAAGATCATATTTTGCCGAATTTTGTTTTGAAGATTTTGTTATTCAAAAACAAACAAACAAAACAGGAAAGAAAGAAGGAAAGATGAATGAGCAAATGAATGAATGAATGAGAATGAAAGAGATTACAGAAAGAAAGGAAGAATAGAAGACAGAACTGGAAGTGATGGACAATTTAAGGAGAGATGTGCAATCTTCACTGCTGCTTTCTACTCCATTCATCTACCATGCATTTCCTCATCTCTTTGTTATCAGAAAAAAGAGGATTCTTCATGTTATCTTAGGGCTAACTGACAGCAGAGTGGGCTAATAAAATGTCACAAATGGTAAATTTAGGATTAGATTACTTACCAGTGATAAATCTGTGAGCATGAAGCTGTGGGGGATTAACTAGAAATTAATGACAAAATGTTACAAAAATAGTTTTAAGTTACAAAATAATTGACAAGACCATTGAAGTCTGAGATGAACATTTCTTAAATAATTGTAAAAAGTTCTGGATTCTACCTTGGGTCTGTCTTTCTTTCCACTTGAAGACAATATTTCCTTCATTTTTAGCTGGACTGACTGTACATATAAAACAAAAACAATTATAATAATCAAATATTTGATTAAAGGACTGTTTAGGGTGTGAACAATTATCTGTAAAATGTTTGTAATACTAAATTGTACAATTTATCTTATGCTGATTGTTTTCTATTGTTTAATTAATTAAGCAATATTTTGTACGTTTTAGTAATTTGTATTTCATGGATTGTATTGTTTGCACTCTAACTGATATTACACAGAAGAAGGTCTCATACAATGCATCTGAAATCCTGCACGTCTATAGAACAAATATTGGTATGCAAACAGCAGTTTTGCATGAGATTCAGGTGTGAGTGGGTAAAGTAGTAGCTACTGCTGTTTGCAGGCTAGTTTGGTATGGGACTTATAAGGTACATCATCTGAATAAAAGCCAGTGATGTAGTGTCTACTGAAGTATAACAACAGTACACTATTTGTGCATTACATAAATCTTCCTGTTAATTCCCCATTGGTGGATGACAGCTTGGTGAATATTTTTACCTAAGTCTTTGACTTCATAAACTCCATACACTTGGTCAGCATGTCCTTGAACTTCTCGCTTTACTGTGCTCATTGGTGGAGGATTCAGAGTAAACTTAGAACCAGTCTAAGAACATTGGGTTTTAGTAAATAATATTGATCAAGTGTAGCTGTAATACTCTTGGCAGATCGTACACTCGTACACTTGTAAGTTCTTGAAAAGCTTGTATTGTGTTTGATATAACCCACAGGTGAAATAACTTTCTGGAATCGATACCTGAGGTGTTAAAGACTGCTACACACAAGGGAGCTTGCTCCACAACATGCTCCCGCAACACGCTCCTGGGTCATTTTGCACAACCAGTACACACGAGGGAGCATGCTTCAAGTTTGTTCAATTTGCTCCTGGAGCTTGCTTCCTCAGATTTAACCAGTTTAACATCAGGGAGCATGAGCATGGAGCAAAAGTTTTTTGTGCAAAAAAATTCTTTGTATGAAATCACTGGTACATGAGGGAACTTTGCTTTTAAAGAGTGTGTTGTGGAAGCATGTTGCAGGAGCCAGCTCCTCAGCCTTAAAAGGCTACATAATGATATTTGACTGGCCTAAGACTTGTTTGCTAATTTATATGATTGTATAATGAATTAAACTCACATTGTTGCTTGTAATGTCTACAAATACTCTACTTGATAAAGCAAGAGGGCATTCGGACTGAATTGTACGACCAAATAACTTCCTGAAAGACCAATCTATAACAAGCAAGAAGATCTTAACCTGTAACAGAACAGACTTCATGCAGTATACATTGATAAAACAGACTGTTAAAAGTGTAGCATCATAGTCAGAATAGTGTGTTTCTTGAAGTACTGGCAAGAACCAGATGAAAGAGTGCATGCCAAATATTATAGCATGTGGTTGTTACTGTATATGTCAGATTTTCTAAAATTTTAAATTCCAAAAAGGGATTTGTATTACTCTTATATGCATGGTACCCTAGCTGGAACTACTCGTAGAATCTGGGAACTTGAGTAGCATGAAAGTGAGTTATTGAGGGCCAACCTTGTATTTACATAATTTACAGTATGACAATCATGGTCAAGAGTGCCAGAGTCTGATAACCAAACACTGGTGCAGCAAAACATGGTTCTTTTTATTATCCAAACACAAGCCTAGAGTCTTTATCCTTCAATTCATGACATTCATCCCAGATTATTGGCCATCAGTTTAGGTCTAAGGAAAGTGTTCACTAAAAAGTCTACTCATTGTAAAGTCCTACCAACTTGAATAATTTAAATGGTGGATTGACATACTATATACATACCTCGTGCTGTGCTTCTCAATAGAGGGTCAAAGACAATAGAGACAGTCTGCTTTAGTTCTAATGACATAACTTGACAAGATGGATCCTGAATAAATAACAGTAGAAAAGTTCTATATATAATTAAAAATAATGGTTATTAAATAACTTGCTGAAATATACTTTGATTTATATCATGCTTGTACCTTACAGACAGGACGCAAATGAATTCCCATTGAGTGATAATTGACTGAGTACATCAGAAGTGCATTAAATAGAGTTGCAATACCAGCCTAGGAAAATAACAACAACAACAACAACAACAATGTAACAAATGTCTACAAAGAACTAGACATTTACTCACTTACTGATATACACATATAAGCACAAGAAACACAATCCATCTACATGTATCTATCTTTAAAATGGATTCCCTTATCAACTAGTCATAGTTTGTATAACTTTGCATCAGCAGATCATTAACTAGTGAGGGAGCAACCATAAATAGACTGTCATACAGTAGATCACTCTTACTGAACATTACTTGGTGATATACAACTGAGTGTATAATGTTCATCAAAACTGAAATAAATTGTGAAAAATTGTTCAAATGCAGTTCTATTCTATATGTACATATCATTATTACCACTAGGAATGAGAAAATAATTGATCTGCAAGCTCTTCAGTTTACCTTTGAATCACAAGGCAATAACTTTTTCCATGGTGTAAGATTCTCTGTGCAAACAATCTCTCTTCCCAAAGCTGAATATCTCAATAATGATGAATTAAGAGCTGCTGAAGATGCAATGCCTTCTCTTCTAAAGGACAATGTTGGAGAAACTGATGTCTTGGTGTCAATAAAATTAAGAGAAGCACAGAACTGACCAGATAGTGCTTGAGTAAGGCCAGACCAATTTTCATTAACCCTGAGTAAATAAAGATTATAATTAGCAATGCATATCAAATTAATAGGAAACAGAGATTGATGACTGTTTGCAGTACATGAAACAGCAGTACATGTAGTAGACACCAGTACACACCAACATATATCTAGAGTCTGTATATTATATTAATATACCTTTCTTTAACTCTGTCTTGGAACCACACCCAAAGCTCTGCCCCTGGTGGTGCTGAAATTACTGGGTATCCCCAAAGATCAGTCTTCCAATGACCCTGTGTCAAGCTGAGATGTAGCTCTTCTACTGAATATTTATCAACTATTTGACCAAAAGACTTTGGAAAAAGGTTGAAGTGAGAAACTGAAAATACAAAAAATCATAAAGAATCATTAAGAAATTAACATATAACTTAAGTTAATATGTTATGTTAATTTCTAAATGTTTCTTTAATTATTATGCAAAAATTACGACAAAAAGGCAACACTGTTTGCAACAACAAATTTGAATAAAGTATAAAGTATGCACAAACATATGAACCCACTGTATATTTATTACCACTTCTACAACAAATTTCTCGTTCAGCCTTCAGCAAACATCCTTCACTTACAAGCATTGTGATCTTTGATATCCACGTTCCATAGCGTAGTGAACTGAAAATACGTATACACTTGACCTGTGGGTAGAGGTTTAACTAAAAGCTCTTCGTGGAATTCATCATTAGAGGCAAGAGAAAGAGAGAAAATACAAAGAAAGATGACGGAAAATGAAGCACTGGCGTCCGCCATCTTTAACACACGAGAGAGTGGACTGAGAACGAGAAAATAACTGAAGCACAGGGACCCCAAGTTTGCACAAAAAAAATTCTCAAAAATCCAAAATAAATCGGTAAATAAATAAATAAATAAATTTCTGAAAAACTGTTTTCGATTCTTGCGTGTTTCAAAATAATTTGGTAGCCTGCCTACAGGCTCTCAAGGGGGAGAGGGGAGAGGGGAGAGGGGAGAGGGGAGAGGGGAGAGGGGAGAGGGGAGAGGGGAGAGGGGAGAGGGGAGAGGGGAGAGGGGAGAGGGGAGAGGGGAGGGGAGAGGAAAGGAAGGGAGAGCTCTCCCTTCCTTTCCTCTCCCCTCCCCTCTCCCCTCCCCCTGGAGAGCCTGTAGGCAGGCTAAATAATTTGGTGGCACTGAGTGGCAGCGACTTTGACATTTATTATACATTTATTATATTATTTATTATATTTGGTATATATTCACTAGAAGCGGAGTCGATTAGTCTGAAGAAATTTCACCTTTGGTACGTGTACCCTATACCCTGCAGTCTCTAGTTTTAAAAGTTTTCCTTTTTATCTTTCCATCATTTTTAGAATTACAACTCAGTTTTAAATTTTGAACCCCCCCCCCCCCCCCCTCCCGTTTAGGACACTTACCTATGGCAATGCGACGACCAACCATTTCGACTACCATTTCAAGCACCCGCTTTAATTTTTATGATCATCGTTCAGAACTCACTCACTGTGAGTGAAACCACTCCACTCAACGCTCACTATACTAACATCGACTCATGTTGATTTTTACAAAGGGATAAAACCGGAGGAAAAGCCGTGGCAAGGGAGAAAATAACACATCAAACAAACTCAGTTCACGTGCCATACGTCCCTCTTACCCAGTTATTGATAAATCAACACAAACTGTTTTATTTTTTAAACAAAAATTTTATTGCGCTTTGATTGGTTATGCCCAGTTCTACAATTTCTTCAGTTCTGCAGCCTGTGAAGGGCGTTAACGCTTACACACGGAGTGCAAGAGAAGGGAGAGGGCGGGCCAAAGGTGAGGATTTGATCCAAAACTGAAGAACTTTGATTAAAATCCCAAGTGTGGGAGAACACAGTCTGAAATATTGAGTGATACTGAGTGTTATTTTCAAATATCCACAAAAATCATTGGCGCTAGACACACAGGTGGCCACGTACAAAACTTCTTTGTGCACTCCTCCTCTTCCCCCCCCCCCCCCCCCCCACGGGGTTAACGTTTACCCTTCACAGACTCATTTCTAAGTCTAGATTTCTGTCTTTTTGTACAAAATCAAGCTTAGTTATGAGACTCTATATTTCAACTAGTCATGGGATTCTACTTCGTTGCGAGAATAAATGCAACGCTTTGATTTCTCCTAACAATTATGATGGGCTGGTTGATATAGTAATCAATTTTATTTTGACTTAAGTATGTAATTCAGTGCCTATCATTATAGGCACGGCCTATAGTATTTTATTAATAAATCAATGCACCGACGTACAATGCAACATTTCTTGAAGAAACGTTAAAATGACGTTACACTGGTCAACATTTAGTGCAACATTGTTGCGTATGGCGCGCGACAGCAAAAAATTGATGGCAATAATGTTGAAGCTTCAAAACTCCAACGTGTTGCCGCAACAATGTTATGCATTATCGTAGCCGTCTACCGCAAGGTTACGCATTATCGTACCGCCTACCTCAACAATATTACGTATTATCGTAGCCGTCTCCCGCAACGTTACGCATTATCACAGCCGTCTCCTGCAACGTTCGCATTATTCTAGCCGCCCACCGCAACAGTTACGCAATTAACATAAACATCCACCGCAACAGTTACGCAAATATCTTAGCTACCTACACAAAATTTAACGCAACAATCTTACGCTAAAAGTTGTACCGTACCCTAGTGTAACATGACGTTTACGCAACAGTAGAGTTTTACCGTGTGTCCACCCCGCTGCAAATGGCCGCGATGCGCGCAACAGTCACAGATGTGGACGCACGTGTTGCAACTCGCTGTTGTGCGTAACGTAACATCGCAGGAAAAGTTGCAACGTATGTCCAGGCCTTTACACAATTCTAAATTTGTTTACGTAATGTTACATCCTACAAAACGTTATTTGCACTTGTTCACGACACCACAACCCAACCCATCGCAAAACTACTAACGTAAAATTTCAACAAACAATACTGTATTATCTAGTTGTGTTTAACTGTACAAAATATATCTATATATAAATTAGAATTATTCAAATAGCTGGGTAGCTTTGCATGTAATTATAAAATCAGGTACTGTAGCAAACTGCTTCTCCCTTCCAACTTGAGAGCTTTTGGCATGGAGGGGAAAGCATAAGTTAGACAAATAAGGCACTTCCACACTTGCATTTCAGGTGTTTACAATCTTATATGAATATTGAGCAATACTAGATGAAGCCGCAGAGGCCGAGTCATGGATTTTAGAGTCCATGTCGACTGGCAGCCGATCTACAAAACTACTGACTGAGGCCGAATGAGATAAGAGTGCATGCATCTTTACATTGCAAAAGCATGTAAGACAGCCGAATGACAAAAATAATTTGATTCTTTTATGATCGAAATTTAGTATATTCTATCTTTACTGATCATACAAAAATGAGCGAAGAAAACACACCGTCTGCTTGGTTCAATGTAAGCATTTCTTTACTATTGAGTCTACAAGTTGTTGCTTTCTCTCTCTTTACGTCGGCAGTCGCTTGAAGCGATAGCATTTTTAATAGGAACCAAATGTACGAGACTTATTGAGTAATATGTCAATACAGCTCAAGTAACTTGAATAAATAGGAGCGAGAAAATAGTTGAAAGAAAGAAACACACTGAAAGAACGAAAACCAAATACTTGAAAAGAATTTCTACTGTTTGTTCACTAGCAGATCTGCATAATTCATCATTGTTTGCTTAGGTTTGGTTTCTACTAGAGACGAAAGCAGAAATGGAAGCAACATACATTCTCAGTGTTGCATTTCGGGAGAGAAGACACCAAGCAGTGCATCACTGATTCTGTATATGTTTCCGCTTCTGCTTCCGTCGCCCGCAAAAGCCAGGCTTCACTGATTGGTAGTTTAATTGCTAAGCATAAATATATTTTATATTTCTTCATAGCTGAAGAAAACAAAAATCCTTCTGACGATGATCTGTAAAAGGATTTCAGTTAATCCCCGATAATGTTTTCTGTCAGTTTCACCATTTATTCCACAAGATTTGACCACAACTTGCTGATCAATCACGATTTTGTTACACATAGCACAATTTCAACACTTTTACGAGAAAGAAAAATGAGAGGAATTCCATGACGTGTAGGCCTGCTACACGCCCGAATACCATACGATTTCAACATAACGGCAGTCCACACAATTTTTGGCTTCATGTCAAAGAGACGCTATAATACGAGTAACAACGAAGAAGCCCGAGTAACAGCTTGCTTGCAAAGGACATCTGGGTAATTTTGCGCACTTGCTCGTTTGACGACCGCAACACAGATCTAGGTTCGATCTACCACAGGTAGCCCGAGTAACAGCTTGCTTGCAAAGGACATTTGGGTAATTTTGCAGACTTGCTCGTTTGACGTCCGCCACACAGATCCTGCCTCAGTTTAGCACAGGTAGCCCGAGTAAATGCTGACGGGATTTTACCGTATGGCTGGTTATAAGAGATGTGTTTCTAAACAAAAGAGAGTCAAGCTTATAATACACTAGGAAATTCCTGTTGAAGCTTGTCTCCATAACGCTTGCAGCCACTATTGGGCAAATTGGCACCTAGACCTCGTTTATAAGGTCACATTTACAGCAAATTTATATTGATATCAGCCCTATTGGATTTAGTGGAGTTCTCTTTAAGTGATATCAACCACCAATCGAATCACTGAATTATCTCATCGTTTGGATTAAAGGACACGGATGGAGGCATCCCATAAATCCCTGCGAGCTTACGAAATCGGTCGCCGAACTCATTTACCGACTCCCACGTGACGTCATCCCCTGCATCACTACCCAGACTGCTTAGCGAACCAGACGGTGACCCTCCCCCTTCGTAACTAAACCTCTCTATACAGTCACGAGGCAGAAATTTTGAAGGATGTGGTAGAGTTGAGATTGGGTTTTTAGGTCGCTTACTGCTTTTTGGATCCTTGACGTAAACGAAGGCTTCTTTAGGTGGCGGCGGGAAGTCCTCGGCTGCATCGCTGTGACCATAGTCATACGGAGGAGGGAATTCATCTGGAATATCTGGAATCCCATTTTCAAACTTTTTTACCGGTTTCTCTTTCGGTTTATTTATGTAACGTTTATTACATGAGGTGTCATTTGGTGGTGAGTCTTCTTGAAGCCTGATACTAGGCGAAGAACATACTCTCAGAGGATGATCGATCTCCACGGGGTTATCCATCTCAGCGGGGCTGGTGACTTTCTCTGGTGGGGAAGACACCTCGTCAGGGTCAGATCCTGCATCGATATTCTTATCTGGAGGAAAAGGAACGTCATCACGGATAATGACAGCAGTTTTAGGGGGTCCTCTCGATGTTTTTGTAGCTTCCTTGGGGATTTTCTTGATCTCTTTGGGTGATTTGGTCCTGTTTCTTAATGGGACAGGAGGTAAGGAGTGCCCTGGACTATCATCTTGGCTGGAAGGGGAAGAGTGGGTCATGGGCGAGGCGAAACCCTCGTCGGATGAAGACAGTTCAATACTTTCAAGCTTACCGTCACTTTTACTACTTATGCTGCTGCGTTGTTTCTCATCAAGAAGGCTTTCACGACGTTCTTCTGGTTTCTCTGATTTTTGAGCTCCTGATTTTTTATCGTTCGCTAACGGGTTTAGCGTGATGTTGAATTTATTGGAAGGCGATCTTCGTTGTTCACTCTCTCTGACTTTCAAGTCAACAGGATCCGAACGCCGTTTTCCTTTGGGGAATTTAGTACTTAAATTAACTGCCACAGCCCTTCCATAGTGAAAATCACCGCAATCGTAGTACTCATCTTCTGAAGACTTTGCAGACGGTGAAGGAGACGATTTTCGCGCATTCATAACGGGTCTAAGTAAGATGAACGTAGGACTTGCATCGCTACTTCCACCATAACCCCTGTCTGACCTGTTAGCATCTTCCAAAAGTCTCGCCCTTCCACCATTGGCAGAGAAATGCTCTCTGTCGCCATTGAAGGAGTGCATGTCAGTGTAATCACCAAAACGACGGTCGACGTCTTCTTCTATTCCTCCATCAATGTGGTAGTCAGCCACGTTATCACGTTTAAAGACCTCTTCTACTGTCACGTTGTAACTGTCTCGTCGTGAACGTTTGATGTACATGATGACAACGCATGCTGATATTATCAGGGTAACTAGCAGCAGGGCAAGACCTGGGGGAAAGCATTAATCATAATTTTCATTACTGATCACTGTAATTATCACTGGCACATCAATTGTCTTCCTCTTCCATCACTATCACCACAAACAACACAACCACCATCATCAATGATCCCGATCCTCCTTTCCCATAATCACCATTATTAACTCAACACAATTTCCCCCTGTCCACGATATCGTCGCTATCATCATCATCAGCAGCAGCAGCAGCATCAGCAGCATCTTCATCATCATTGTCACCATAATTAACAGTTGGTCCTCTTCCTCTTCTTCCATGATCATCTTCCCACCACTATCACTACCCCCATCATCACAATAGATTGCGTTCCTCCTCCCCTATCGTCACCCTTTTTTACTTCACTACCATCAGAGTAGCTGATTTCATATGACTGTGAAAACGGCACGGCACGGTTACATCAGGAATTTTGAACGTTTCTATATAGACAACACGGCACTGACAGGGTCACGGCATGGCGCGGTCCGTTTCACACTCATACGAAAACTGTTTTATTACCAGCAACACCACAATCACCATGCATCATCATCATCATCATCATAATAATAACACTACCACGCCCATCCACAGAATAAAACAGTCGTTGTAGATTAATTTGTTGTTAGAGTAAATGAGGCAAATCAGAAGAAATACTTCCTGACCCCACCAGCTATGCTGAATATTTTATCGTACTAAAATAAAGTTATCATATCATATCATATCATACCCCTGTAGATAGGTAGTAGTAGTAGTAATCTATATTGAAGAATTTAGTTTACCGAATCAACTAATCGCTTCTCTAAGTCCTTACCTATGATCAGACCATTCTCGTACCCAATGTCCGGTCGTAACGACACCACAGCTCGGCCAGTTTCACACAGGGTTCCCTGATATTCAGCTGTACATTTACAGTAGAATTTGTTTTCTCCGACTTTGCTTACACCCTCGACACACGTGCCTCCATTCTTACAAGGATTACTAGCGCACATTCTTGGATAACACACGTGTCTGCGCCAGGCATCGTGACACCACTCGGTTGCAGCGCATTTATTGACCACGCAGGATATGGACAAACATCCCTTCTCGACTCCTAAGGAATAAGTCAAGTGAGCTGTGAGACAGAGCGAAAGACAGACAAACAAACAGACAGACAGACAGACAAACAGGCAGACAGACAGAAAGACTGACAGACAGGCAAACAAACGGAAAGACCGACCGACCGACAGACTGACATACAGAAGCGCGATAAAAGACAAGGACGCCCAGACAGACAGGCAGACAGACAGACAGAAAGACCGACCGACAGACAGACCGACTGACAGACAGACAGAAGCGCGATTAAAGACAATGACGCCCAGACAGACAGGCAGACAGACAGACAGACAGAAAGACCGACCGACCGACAGACAGACAGACTGACAGACAGACAGACAGAGGTGCGATTAAAGACAAGGACGACCAGACAGAGAGTCAGGCAGACGGACGAACAGGCGCGATGAAAGACAGAAGGACGCACAGACAAATGAGTAGTAAGGTACATAGACTCAAATATAATGAAGTGGCATTTCACTGCCACTGTATAGATTTTATTTTATATCTTTTAGCATATATTGACGAGTAAAGAAAGACCGAAGAACCCATAGAAAACCCCCTGCTATCAAGGGATCTACGCAGACTCACAATATCAGTACTACAGACACATACCCTTTGAAAGCGCTGTACCAAAGTCTGCTGATTCATTCAATAGCAGTCTGTAACCATGGAAACGAAGATCATCAATACATCCCACGAAGTCTTGAATGATTTCTGTTTTCTGTCTTGTTCGTCGATGTCTCTTGGCAGGTATATCACGGTTTCGTGGAATTCCTCCTATATAGGTGTGAATAGGGTCCAGGGTCAGGAGATTGTGTTTCCCACGTGTTGAGCCTGAGAAAAAGAGCGCTTTGTAAGATGGAATAACTAACATATTTGCCTTATATTGAAGTAAATTCCCTCGCCCCTCACCCACTAAAAGAGGGCCTGCACTATTCTTGGGTTGCATGTGACGTCACGGCAGCGATCTTGGATGAACTTCAACAAAAGATTTCTCATTAGTGTCTGTTGTTTGTTCATCCAACATGGCTACCGCTCTATTGTCTTCTGGATTCCCAAAGGAATGGATGAAACCCAGCAATAGAAGACTTCTCTTGACAAACCTTCACTATACCTACATTAATTCTCACAGTCTCCCTCAATTCAAGTAGTATTTTATTTATACCATAGTTATTTGTACAATTGACGTATTCACTATTGTAGCTCTTCTTTTTACTGCAATAATTCTGTGGCTGACTGAACCTCAGTTTTCAGGCGAGAAGGGTTGTAGCCGAAACCGAGTCTAACTGAACCTACGCTACGTCCGAATTAATCCTCATGAATTGGAAAACGTATCTTTGTCGCTATAGTTAAGCCATCCGTCTACATAAAACGGCAGTTTCTTTTTGCTTAGTAAGTAAGTAAACTCTTTATTATTCAAAGAGGGTAGCACTAAATAGCTAAAAGGCCAATAAACCCTTTCAGTGTAGATAGCGAAAACAGAGAAAATAATGATGCATTTTCAAATTTTTCCAGATCACTTCGAACGTAACCCTAGTCACATCTCCTCGCCCTCCCCTCCCTCCCCATTGCACGCTAGTATATATCGAGAAGAGGGACGAAAGTCGTTTCAGGAGGGGGTACGCACCCCTTCACCCCTCCCCTAAATCAGTCCTGGATGCGTTCAGATGCTAACCTGTGCTTTCATAACGAATGCCATTCTTAATTACAGTCAATCTTGCAGTATTTCTGTATCTGTTCACTTTAATGGTCACCCATTTACCCTCGCCAACATCAACATTGGATCTGACAACAGCGTCGCCATCACCAAGGTTGAACGAATAAACAACAATTAGACGAGACTGGCCTTTTGAATTTTGTTTCTCACGGACAACCTGAAACGACAGAAGATGAAACGTGCCACAAACCAAAGAATAAATAAATGGAAACTTCCCAGTGACGTCAGAAAGACGAGATGAAAAGATTCCATAAGGGCACTTAATGCTCTTTGCAACTTACTCAACGAATAAATTCCATCTTTCCGTGCGTCTGTACTCTAATAGACGCATAGATGACGTCCGGCAAAATGTGGTGAGAACAAAAAAAAGTACGCCACATGAATAAGTTGAATGGCGTGACTGTTGTTCTCGCCACATTTTGACGCCTTCTATACATCTATCTACATCTATTAGAGTACAGACCCACGGGACAAATTGAACGTATTCGTTTAATATAATACTCATCGAAATATTTCAACCACTCAGAGCGCGCGTAAGATTCATTGACGTCATCTCTGCGTGTGAACTGAACTGTAATCAGGTTCTTGACCAATTAAAGCGCATGTATTAATATACATACCAATTATTACATAAATAATAATTGAAAATAAAATAATATGTCACTACAAACTTACTGCTAGAGAGCTGTATTCCCCGGACTCGGACTCAGTCCCCAAACTGTAAATTAAAACTCCGCCATCTTGATCACGTGTTCTAATTCGAAGTTCAATCTTGGTTTCACGTGGGTCGTATTGGAAGGGCTTTGAAAACAGGTATTGCGTCATACTATGGTTCTCATAGCTGAATGGTTCTGTTACTGGAATCAAATGAGAACAATAAATTAAGCCTGGCTCACATTCATGGGGCAGACAATCATACTTAGACAACCTCTTTAATTATACAGAAACATTTACAATGGAACCTTTGTAAAGTTGACACCAAAGGGCTAAAGAATAGTGTCCGTAATATAGAGGTGTTCGTTTTATAGAGGTTTCATAGTTTACAAAGCTGTAGGGACACAGAGGCCTGTCCACTATAAAGAGGTGTCTGTATTATGGAGGTGTTCGTAAGGCGACGTTCCACTATATAGAGGTGTCCGATTTATAGAGGTTTTATTTACAAAGAAATGTATGGAGATTCAAGCTGCAGGGACATAGAGACTTGTCCGTTATAGAGGTGTCTGTAAAGTGAAGTTCTACTGTCCTGGTGCCCCTTCGATGCCCGTATTAAAGAGGTTTAAGGGCATTACTTACTTCCCCAGCAGGTATCTCCATGCTGTCCAACGGGACATTTACACGTGTATCCCGTCCATGTCCCGATGCACGTGGAGGTCTCGTGACATGGTGACGCAGTACAATGCTTGTCCATTACAGGACATCCCACTTGCGAGCCTTTTCGGTTGGATGGGTTACTGAGATCATACAAGACTCCATCACTGATGACATTACGTATACAACCAGTGAAGTCTTTGTTGTTGAGGGTGGGGTACATCATGTCCCGTCTAGAGATGCCACCAAGCTGAAGGGGGCCCTTGAGGTTGAGGAACCTGAAATATAGAAATACAGGTGAACCTCGCGGACACCCTCGGGATCAGGAATTGGTGTCCGCCTATGAGAGGTGTCCACTTATAGGAGGTTAAAAATGTAGAGTTTGTCAAGAGAAAGGACCGAGGGTTCTGTTCGTTTATGGGATGTGTCTGCTTACCGTAGGTGTCCATTAATGGACGTTCGATCGCACGGCTTATATGAACAGCTGCACTCTATTTCTACTAGTTACATACAGCTAAGATACTTGATCTAATATATCTAATAGCAAGATCGCGCATAACGCGTCAGACGTACTATTTAATTTGTGTCTTGAACGACGAAAACGATCGCCTGAACAACCTAATATATGAATCTTCTGCCCATTTGTTTTAGAAACGAACTAAAAAATGCATAGATAGACGCACTACAAACCCTTGGACTTATTTTCTGTCAGTACAAAAATTGCCATTCGTATCTTACTTTTTGTCTAGCTTTTGAAGTCTTCCATTAACCTCGCACATCGACCTGTTCTCAGAGGGTACTGGATTGAAGTAGCCTTCGTTGATGATTGAATTTCTGCACTGGTCAATCACCATACGCACAGACTGGAAACACACTAAAAAATCCCAAATGAGTTAGTTGAAAAGACGTCCACAAACTGATAAAATAGAGAGATTAAGCATTACGCACACGGCAGACGACAGAGAGGATCACGTGACCCGTACGTGACCTTCGCACCTGGCGTTGCGCGTTCAGCACTCAACCCAAAGAACGACTTTTCACGTTTACGGCAAACGCAAAATGACCCACTCTCGCGTTGAAACAGCAACGCCAGACGCGAAAAAAGCAAGTCACGTGATCCTCTCTGCCGTTTGCCGTTTCCCGTGTACGTGATGCTTAATCTCTCTAATGAAAAGTCTCATCCTCACCAACCCCCCTCCCCCTCTTTTTTTCCCATAAATAAAAGTTAATAAACCACCTTAGAAATTCTGGTTGATTTGCTCTAGCTCTAATTACCGTTTCGTTTCTGTAGATTTCAAGGTGATGCCATCTACCGTCGTTCAGTCCATACCCATACTCCACACCCATTCGTAACACGTCATTTCTGTTGCCAAGCGACAAGGATAAATACACCCTACCCCCCTGGAGCTCAATTGCAAGGAAGTCATAGACATCATCTTGGCCAACTTCCACGTGGGAGGTGGGGCCAGCATACAAGATGAGCCCGTGAGGATCCCTGGTGGCAAACTCCAAGGTAAGGGTACTGTCACGACATTGTCGTAGTGGTGGCAGCCACACCCACTCGCCTTCATCAAAGCTGCGCGTTGTTAGTTCACAGTTTTTGCCATTGTGTTTCGGGGGACAGTCACATGCGTAACCTATGGATCCAAGGAGCAAGTGATTAGTGATCAGGAAACAAAAGAAGACAATTTTCAACGGCAAGAGTAAATAGATTCTACTGTAGACCCCCTCTAATGCGGATATGCCGCCGGGACTAACTTAACTGCCCGCTTCCGTGGTGGTCCTTTGGAGAGGGAGTTAGGTTTATAAAAGATTGTAGTGTTGAGCAGTTCGATTGGAAGCACTGGTACGTGTTAGAGCCGAGCCGAGCCGAGCCGAGCCAAGGCGTGTGCCCAAGGCGAGCTGAGCTGAGCCGAAACGAATTGAAGTTAGCTTATAAATTGTGCCAATTTTAGATGGTCTCCACTAAAAGGGAAACATTGTAATTGTTTTCTTACCTATTGGTGTGTCTTTACACGTTCCACCATTTTTACATGGTTTCTCCTTACACGTTAACACAACCTTCCTGTTGGCGTGACACGCCTCGCACACAGCCACGTCATAAACTTCTATAGACGTGAAGGACGTCGCCCCTAAACTGATGACCTGGACAGTTCCTGGTGCCCGCAATTCACTACGACAGCTACCATACTTGCAGGGCTCGTTCTGGCACGGATCAACACCGATGGAGACCACGTTGAAGGCCTTCAAATTCTTTCTGTTTGCTTTCATTATTGCGACTAGTTTTTCTGGAGAGTAGTAAGGGCTTCCGTGAACAGCGAAACGTACATCAACCGTGACAGGTTTCACGTAGTCTGTGACATTTTGAACACTGAACAAGTCAACGTATTCTTTCGTAGTAACAAGCGCCTCTGCTACGGATTCTTTGAATGAAATCATATAATTGTTGATGAATACTTCGCGACTATTCCCTTGAAGTCGAATGGCCACACTTTTCTTCACTGCCTCATCTGAGATTCGCTTGACATTGATCGTAACTGTACAATCAACGGGCTTAAAGCCACTGTATCGATCCGAAACTTTGACGGATAACTTGTATTTGCCTTCTGGTGGATCCGGCTTGCTAATGATCGATCCCGTCATCTTATCGACCGTAAAATTCTCCGAAGTACTATCAAATACGTCGTAGTAGCGATCATCGTCTGTGTCCTGGTCCTTGACATAGACATAACCAATATGTCCTCCCTTAAAGTGGCCTGCATAACTATTTAATGTCAAGTCTAAGCTAGCTCCCTCATGTTGGTGGTCATTTTGATCTTTAATGTGGACAAACAGAGAAGTATAGTTCGTCATGGGAACCAACCCCTTGTCTCTGCCCCAGATCACCAGCTCATACACGGCCTGTTTTTCTCGATCAAACCGCGCCCGAGAGGTCAGCAATCCATCTTCTGTCAAATGAAAAAAGCCATCTTTGTTGCCACTTTGGATACCGTACGTAAATGGTCCGCCATTCTTCGGGTCAGAGTCAGGGTCAGTGGCATCTAGTTGTACTATTTCTACTGGAGGAGAGACGTTTTCTGGGATAGACGGGATTGAGGACGTACGCCTTGAAATGTGGTCCATTGTCATTGACGTCGACTACATCAATACTGACTGAGGCCTTGCCGTACATGGGTTTGTTATTGTCAGAAGTCTCTGAAAGACAACATTTTAAAGTATTGGGGTTGGACATGATGCAACTTCTTCTGCAACATTGCACTCAACAATGTGTCCACCCTTGCAACATTGCACTCAACAACGTGTCCACCCTTGCAATGTTGCACTCAACAACCTGTCCACCCTTGCAACTTTGCACTCAACAATGTGTCCACCCCTTCAATGTTGCCTGCAACGTGTCCACCATTGCAACATTGCACTCAACAACGTGTCCACCCTTGCAATGTTGCACTCTACAACGTGTTCACCCTTGCAACATTGCACTCAACAATGTGTCCACCCCTTCAATGTTGCCTGCAACGTGTCCACCCTTGCAACATTGCACTCAACAACGTGTCCACCCTAGCCTGCAAGGCAGGCGTTCCAACCTTTGGCGCGAGGGGAATGGGGAGAGCAAGAGGAGAAGGGAACGCCTGCGCTCTGACATTTACTAAAACGCAATCTACTAATCCCAATCAAAATGAAGACGAATTCCAGAACTTGTAGATTTCGCGCGAAACTTAGGATCAAAGGTCATACTTTTATATTAAAGTAGTGAATGTTGCGCGCAACAACATGCCTACCCTTGCAACATTGCACTCAACAATGTGTCCACCTCTGCAATGTTGCGCCCATGCAGAAAAAGTTACAGAAGTAGAACTCCATCCTAAACCTGCAAATGTTGCGCACAATGTTGCACGGGTAGACACAGTGCAACTCTGTGTTGCGTGCAATGTTGCAGAAATAGCTACAAGAAAAGTTCGATCTGATGCAAGTGCCTTTATAATATTATGTGGCATTAGCGAGAGTGAGTCGCAGCACCGTCGCTGTAGGGCACCTTTGTCTCCATCTCTTTAATTCAATACACTTATAGTAGACAACTTGATTTCTACCTCTTCCTATGCCTTCCGATCCGTGAAAACTGGAATGTCGAGACACACCCCAGAAGACACAGGGGTAAAAGGCGAAGGGGGAAGGGGGAAGGGGATAATTAACATGCAGGTAAAAGTTTCCAAATTCGAAAACTGTGCAGCATGAAATAATTTAACACATAACACAACAATAACTCATTTTTCTTCTGACAAAATGAAAACATTTCTGCGAGACATTTTAGTGATTGCCCTGCCAGCCAGGATGGGCAGAAGTAACAGAAGAGTCAATTCTACTCACCAACATTGGCTGCTCTCACAGAAAGAATATGGTTTGCTTTCTTCTCCCTGTCTAACGTCTTCTGAAGAAACAACTCTCCTGTTTTAGGGTCAATACGAAACAGTCCCTCGGGATCACCCTCAGCTATCGAGTACCTAAACTCCTTGTTTTTACCAGTGTCTAGATCAGATGCAGTAACTTTTAGAAGCGTAGTGCCGACGAGAATGTCTTCTTCAAAGCTTGCGCTGTATGACACTGGTTTAAAGACTGGTGGGTTGTCATTGTGATCCAACACATTTATTAAGACTTCTGCAGTGTCACTGTAAGATGGAAATCCTGAATCGCGTACCTAAGGAGTAACCATAGTAACTGTTACTAGGCAACCATGTTATATGGGGAGGGGTGGGTATGATGAAAAACCTGAATCATGCAACTAAGGAGTGACCATAGTAACTGTTACAAGCCAACCATTTTATATGGGAAGGGTTGGGTATGATGAAAAACCTGAATCGCGTAACTAAGGAGCAACCATAGTAACTATTACTAGGCAACCATGTTATATGGGAAGGGGTGGTATGATGAAAAACCTGAATCATGCAACTAAGGAGTGACCATAGTAACTGTTACTAGGAAACCATGTTATATGGGAAGGGGTGGGTATGATGAGAAACCTGAATCGTGCAGCTAAGGAGTAACCATAGTAACTGTTACTAGGCAACCATGGTATATGGGGAGGGGTGGGTATGATGAAAAATCTGAATCATGCAACAAAGGAATAACCATAGTAACTGTTACTAGGAAACTATGTTATATGGGGAGGGGTGGGTATGATGAGAAACCTGAATCATGCAGCTAAGGAGTAACCATGGTAACTGTTACTAGGCAACTAGGCTATGTGGGGAGAATGTAGTTCAGCTGTATGATGGAAAACCTGAATCATGTAACTAAGGAGTAACCATAGAAATTGTTACCAGGCAACCATGGGAGGGGTGGATGTATAAGATTTTTCACGTTCATACAAACCTTAACTTCCAGTTGATAATCCCTCATCATTTCAAAGTCCAAACTCTTGGCTACAAGTAACTTTCCTGTTTCTTCATCTAGTCGAAATTGCCTGTCCTCGTTGCCTTTCTCGATGCTATATCGTAGTTTGGCGTTTATTCCAGTATCGCCATCAGTGGCCTCCAGTGTCAGGATAGTTGAACCAGGGTCAGCAGCTTCAGAGATGTTGGCCTTGAATACTCGATGGATAAACTTTGGATGTTGGTCGTTGGCATCTGTTACCATGATTGTGACGTTAACCTGTGTAGTAAAATAGGAATAATAAAGAAATAGGAACTTCAAACTACAAAACAATAGGTGTGTGCAAAAAACGGGACCACGTTGCACGCTGTTTCCGTTTTTGTATTTTATTGAGTTTGAAGAAACTTTCAGAAATGCAGTTTGTCCCTACTTTTCCTTTTTTTCTTTACTTTCATTTCTTGTTTTTCTCCATTTCTTTTTCTCTCATCCAAATGTGTTCTATTTCCCATTTATTCTATTTAAGGGTTTTATAACAGCTCAAAACAAGTTTACTTACCTCGCCCTCCTGTGGAGGAAGACCCTGGTCTGACGCTCCAACTTTCACCATATAAACACCCCTCGCCTCTCTATCGAGTTTCTTCGTCGTACGAATGATTCCCGAAGCTTTATCGATTTCAAACACGCCGTCTGCATCGTAAATCAACTCGTACGACATCTTTGCATTGCCATTCTCGTTGGGATCATCCTTGTCAACGGCTGAAATCACCATAACGCTGGCGCCAGGTTCCAGGTTCTCTTGCACGTGACCTACATACGGGGCATCGGGAAATTCTGGACGGTTATCATTGATATCGCGTACAATGACTGTTATGTCAGTCGACCCAGTCCTCCTAGATGCCAACCCAGGCGCGTCTACAGCGAAGGCTAGGAAGTCATACCTAGCTTTTTCCTCTCGATCCAGTTCCTTCGTTGTTGTTATTATTCCTGTTTTGGGGTCGATTTTGAAGGCTCCAACACCCTGTCCGCTGATGGAAAAACGGAACATACCTCCAAGCTGTTCATCAGGGTCAGATGCTATCAGCCTAAGTACAAATGTTCCTTTAGGTTCTTGTTCGAATATCTCAGCCTCGTAATTTTCTTTGTCGAATTTAGGATCATTATCGTTCACGTCTTTGACTTTAACGTGGACAGTGGCACGTCCAGAGTTCTTACCATCTCTAGCTGTTATCTCTAGTTTGTAGAAGTCTTTCTTTTCTCTGTCTAGGGAGTTGGCAATAGTTATCGTTCCAAAGTCTCTGTTGATGTGAAACACGGCTCCTGTGTTTCCTTCAGTGATTTGATAACTAACTTTGGCGTTATTTCCAAGATCTCTGTCAGTGGCTGATACCTTGATCACATCCGAGCCAATAGAGATATCCTCAAAGATTGTGATGTTGTATTCTTGTTGTTCAAAGATGGGTGGGTTGTCGTTCTCGTCTTTGATGATGACCTCAACCATAGCAGTACTTGTCTTCACTAGATTCCCGTGATCTTGTGCCATGACAGCGAGGGGATATCGACCACGCTTCTCGCGATCAAAAATCCTCTTAGTTTTAATCACCCCGAGTTCTTTATCTAATGAGAAATACTTCCCACTACTTGGTTGTATGAATCTGTACGTCACACGACCATTTTCACCTTTGTCCAGGTCACTGGCGCTCACTTGGATAACCGACGTTCCTATTGGTGCGTTTTCAGCCACGTGACCTTGGTACCTCGGCATGCGGAACTCGGGCGGCGAATCGTTAACATCCTCGAGGTAGATTTTCAACGTTGCAAAGTTAATTCCTGGAGGATTTGAGCTGGTTTCAGCGCGAATTGTAAGTGAAAAGTTTGCAGTAGTTTCATAGTCTAGTAAATGAGATGTCTGGACTTCACCAGTTATTGTTCCAATTTGAAATCGTTTGGGATTGTTTGTCGAGGGAAGATTCCCTGGTACAATGCTGTAATACACATTTTGGTTGTTATTCGCCACGGCAAAAACTTTAATGACACTGTGACTTGTTGGTACATCTTCCCGCACATGCGCAATGTAGACCGCTTTGTCAAAACTGGGCGGGGTGTTTCCGTCACCGTAAACGTCTATCGTGACATCAACGTGTGCTTTCATGGAGGGTGTGCCGTTATCTTGCGCGATCACGCGTAGCGGGTACTTGCGTGCTGCTCCTGTTAGTTTTGCTTTCGTTGTAATCGTTCCAGTTTCGTTGTCTATTGCAAACAAATCACTTGCTTTATCAAAAGCATAACTAATGATAGCATTCGACCCAGCGTCTTTATCGTTGGCACTAACATGAAGAACCGATCTTCCGATATCAAAATCCTCACCAATCGTCGCTTCGTAGTGTTTGTTCTGGAACACTGGAGGATGGTCGTTCTTGTCTGTGATCTCTACATTGACTTGACAGAATCCCATCAGCCTCTCGGCATCGAGTCGTTTGGAACCGCCATCCCGAGCAATGATATGTAGCTGATACTGACTCTTCACTTCGCGGTCGAACTCCTGTAGGGTGGTAACGGTTCCCGTTTCACGATCGATCGTGAAGTGATAGGGTGAATTCTTAGCACTTTCAATGGAGTATTCAATCTCGCCGTTTTTGCCTGTGTCTTCGTCTTCTGCTACGACTTGTAATACAAAGGTTCTTGCCGGTACGTGTTCGGGAACGCTGGGTTTGTATTTAGCACAGTCTTTGAAAACTGGTTTGTGGTTGTTTACGTCTTCGATGGCAACAACTAGTGCAGCCTGAATAAATAAAAGTAAAAAATAAGTAGAACTTTTAGGACGCTACAAAACCCTCTTAGCGCTACCAAAAATGCAACTCTAGGTCTTTACGCATCAGTGTTGAATACCTAGCGGACCACGCCATACTGTGACAGTGTCAGTAAAAATGATAGCCATAAAAACGTTCGGAATTCCTGCCATGGTCGTGCAGTTTTCACAGTCGTACAAAAATTGCTCACCTATAGTCTAAAAAATATATATATGAATATTTCGGACGCGCGGCAAGTCTATCTTTTTTGCTTATTTTCGCGCGTCTGAAGTTTTCGCACACAGACACAAGAACGTCTGCTTTGTGAGCCACATGACCGTTGCGCTCTCTTGAGATGATCCAGATCAAAATGCAAAAAAAGAAAATATCACTCCATGTTACTTATTTCGTACCTTAGAAACATGCATTCCGTCAGCAGCACTAATGTTCATAACGTAGTATGGCCCTCTCAACTCTGGTCTACGATTCTTGATCAGTCGAACCACTCCAGTCTTACTGTCAATGATAAAATTGGTTGTGTTGTCGCCCGACAAAATACTGTATCTCACGTCATCCAAGTCTTTATCTGTAGCTTGTACTAAAGAATCAATATTCAATAATAATAAAAACAAAGTTGGTGACGGATATTAACGGAGGGATGTGGAGCGGAATCTTGTTAATACGGACACCTGTGAGTCGTAATAATGGGGTGGCCGTATTAACGGGGTATTTTTTACAAGAGATTCAGTACGATCTCTAGTTGTCGGACCAAAATGAAGTGGTCGTAATAACGGGGTGGCCATATGAACGGGGTGGCTGTAAGACGACCAAGGTTCCACTGTAATAGAGCTCTGTTGGATAAAAACTTTCTGATACTTCTCTCTCTCTCTCTCTCTCCGTTCTTCTAAAACTGAATTTCAAGGGGGGGGGGGGGGGGGGAAGAACAAGTGCGCAAATAGTTAGTAAAGTTAATAATGTCTGGAGTTGTTAAACTGAGAGAATTGTGTACCTGTAGCTACGATCTGTCCAGGCCCAGCATTCTCAGCGATAAAGACATTATACAAACTCTGCGAGAAGACGGGTTCATTGTCATTCACATTCGTCAACTCCACAATGACCCGAGTGGTCCCGTTCTTTGCGGGCGTCCCGGAATCTTGAGCCACTACAAGAAAAGCATGTCGCGGTTCGGTCTCGTAATCCAGCTCCTCTTTGGTCGTTATCCAACCAGTGTACGGATCAACAGAGAAGTACTTGCTGTCCACAAAGTATCGGAATTGTCCGTTGGTTCCCGAGTCCCGGTCCCGTGCAGTGACAGCCAGAACAGTAGTACCTATCGGCGCACTCTCCGGTAATGTATCCCTGTAACGCTGTCTCACGAACTCGGGTGGGTTGTCGTTACTGTCACGCAAGTAGATCTTTACATTGACGTTACTGTGTAACCTTGGGGATATCGCAGTTTCTTCAGCGCGGATTTTAAGATGGTAGATATTGGAGTCTCTTTCGTAGTCCAGTGGGTTAGGAAGGGTTAGACTACCAGTATTGGAGTCCAGGACGAACTTGCCATTGTCATTACCTGTAAAAATGCCGTCTATGAAGAGGGCTTGGAGTTAAGGTTAGCATGCAACACACAATTTAACTTATTCTAGGTAGCTTACTTTTAATATCAAGCATATATTATCTTGGCTTTATTAACACAGGAACGGTTAAGGAATTTATGAACGAGTTTTGGTACATATTATTGCTGGTTGATAAGTTTTATGTAAGTAGATATGTTTATAGGTTAGTAGGTTGGTATGGGGTGTGGATACGGTGTAGGTAGGTAGGTATATAGGTAGGTAGGGAATAGGTAGGTAGATTGTAGGTAAGGTAGGTAGGTAGGTTGTAGGAGGAAGTATGTAGACGGGTAGGAGGTATAGGTTAGGTAGGTAGGTATGTATGTATATAAAAGTCAGTAAGTAGGCTGGTTTGGCATATGGGAAGGTTTCAGGTATGTTGGGTAGGAGGTAGGCTTGGTAGGTAGGTGGGTAGTAGGAAGGTTGGTAGGTAGGTGGTAGGTAGGTAGGTAGGTAGGTAGGTAGGTAGGTAGGTAGGTAGGTAGGTAGGTAGGTAGGTAGGTAGGTAGGTAGGTAGGTAGGTAGGTTCTAAGGTCAGTAGGTGGGTTGGAGGTTAGGTAGGTTGGTAGGTTAGTAGATAGGTAGGTTTATAGCTAGGTAGGTATAAGCAAGTAGGTAAGTAAGGTTGGATAGATAGATATCTGTAGGGAGGTTGGTGAGTTATCTATTTCACTGACATTATAGGTATAAATTAGCGAGTTGGTATTTATGACTGTTTATGTTTTCCATGTTGCCATTTGACGTTATGTAAGGCAGGCAGGCAGGCAGGCAGGCAGGCAAACTTATAACTTTAAAAGCATGCGCATATATTTTTAACTTATTTACAATACCACAATGCCCAAAGGTAACGCATGCTACGTTGTAATATTTGTATAGAGTAGATTTCGTATGACTGTGAAAACGGCACGGCACGGTCACGGCAGGAATTTCGAATGTTTGTATAGACAACACGGCAGTGACACGGTCACGGTACGGTGCAGTCCGTTTCACACTCATATGAAATCTGCTCTAAATCATTCAGTGTATTATGTAGATTCCTTTATGAAACGGGCACATCAATTTCATTTGATTCCACTGCTGAAATCCCTGGACACCCTCCTAAATAACAAGCACCTTTTTGATACAGAAACGTTTGGTGATCTTTTCCGTGTCCGTTTCAGAGAATCAACTGCACTTACAACGGAAACTGTCGCAACGTTCCTGTAGTTTTCTAACTTCGTTTTCTCAGAACCGCGAATTATCTTTGGTCGGGATAAATTGAAATAAGAATAATGGGCCGCCTCGAAGATGATTTGCGGATACAAAAACAAACAAAATCCAAAAGAAGTTTGAAAAAACATGGGCGTACAACAATTTTCGCTGTGATAATGGCAAAATAAAATAGAAATTGCTTACTGACCTTGTATAATGGAATACCATAAAAGCACACCCGAAAAACTGTTAGCCTTGACACCACCCACTGCAATCCCTCGTTGAGTATTCTCATCCACGTAAAACACATAATCACTCTTGTCAAACAAGGGCGGGTACTCCCCTGTTCTGATATTAATAATTGCCTTGGTTACAAGCGACGGCTTACCCATATCGTAGGCAGCCACAGTGAGGTTATACCAAGGTAGCAATAATAAATTTCTGCTCCTTGTTGTGATTGCACCGCTTATAGAATCGACACGGAAGAAACCATCGCGATCGTTAACCATACGGTACCTTACTGCCCCGTTAAGTTCCGAGTCGGCATCGAGGGCAGTAAGTTTATAGACTTTGGTATCAGGGGTTGGGTTATGGTTTATATACGCAAGGTAGAGTCCTTTGGTGGTCTTCATTGTGAAATTGGGTTTATTATCATTTGCATCGAGTACATGTACGACAACATCGATATTCGTGTAGTCTATCTCGTCAAGATCGTTGTGTACTTTTGCAATAAACCGATGTGTTCGTTGCGTCTCATAATCAAGTACAGTCTTTATAACCACGATGCCCGAATTGCTATCGATTTCGAAATGAGAGTCCGAAGGCGTCACGATGGAGTATTGACCGTGGTTTATGTGAATCGCAGGTCGTAGCGTCGTTACTTGTGAACCAATCGGTTTATCTTCGGAGATTCTCGCTTGATGTTCGCCCTGTTGAAGTTGATATTTCAGTAAGACGAGTCGCGCTATGGCAAAAGCCGTATTTGCAGGTATACCATTGTCTCTCACTCCTACTCGAAAAATAACCGGCGTCGAAAGGCCACGTAGAATCTTCTTAGTCTTAATCATACCATTAGTGGTAACTTGAAAGTAATTAGCAGCCTGACGATCATCTATAGCGTACATTAACTTATCGTTCATATCCGCGTCCACTGCTCTGATTGACATCACTATACTGCCAATAGAAACATCAACCAGTGTACTTCCCTCAATAAATCCACCCTTCAAATTCAAAAACTTGGGAACATTATCATTAACATTGACTACATTCACAATGGCAGAAGCCTTACTCATACGGTGTGATAAGTCGGTTGCCATGACATTAATGACGTACTGAGACTTTTTTTCGTGGTCGAGTGACGTCACTACATTCAGCCAGCCACTTCCCGGATGTAGGTAGAATTTCTTGTCCTCGTTTCCAGAGATAATTGAGTACATGATTGGTTCCATGCTTGCAGCTTTTATTTTTAACAAGGCTTTGCCTCCAGCGAGATTTTCGACGACTTGTCCAGTGAAGGACGACGATGGGAACCTTGGGGGACCCCTCAAGGGATAGACGTTGATCTTGATTTTCGTAGAGGAATCTTTACTTGGTCGACCAGAGTCACGTGCTTTGATCTGAAACAACACGTTAAATATTTTGATTTTTACTGGCCTTTTTTCCCCTTTCCTTTCCTTTTGTTTCCTTCCCTTCCCTTTTTCTTTCATTTGTTGTTTCTTAATAATTACGTCGAAACGTAATTTAATTTTCCATCATTTTTGCTGATCATATAATTCAATTCCTTATGTCACCCTCTAAGCTACCTTATAGGAGCTGGCAAAAAGCCTGAGTTCCAAGGAACACGGAAAAGAGATATATTAAGTAGCTTCTTCCTTCTTCCGTTGATTCTGCCTTCTATTCCTTCTCGCTACTTTCTGACATCCCCCCCCCCTCTCCTTTCTCCCCTGTAACCACTTCAGTATATTTCTTTTCATCCATTATTTTATTTCCACACATTTTATTATTTCCTATAAACTACGGTATATTGCCTTACCTTCAAGTCAAATGATTCCAGATCTTCCAGTGGTTTGACAAGAGCAATAACACCATTAAGATGATTGATCCTGAAGAACCGTTCAACGTTCCCTGATACAATACTGTACGTAATAAACCCATTGGCGTCTCTGTCAGCATCAAAAGCGACAGCTGTAAAAACGGGCGCGTAAATGCGATTATTTAACGGAATGTTAACAACACACTCTTTCGAAGAGAACGTTGGGGCGTGGTCATTCTGGTCCTGGACGACGACAACCACGTGGGTGAGCCTGGATCGCCTTGGACTCCCAGCATCCTGGACGCGAACGGTAAGCACATGTTGATCGAGATTCTCCCGATCAAGCGTCGTCGTCGCTCGTAAAATTCCCGTGTTCAAATCGATCATAAATCGTCTATCGGACTCGGTATTTTCGTAGTTAATTATAGAGTATATCAACCGCGAATTTTCTCCTTTATCGGGGTCTTGGGCTCTTAACGTCCCGATTTCTTGTCCTCCTTCCAGATTTTCTTTCACGAAGAATTTGTGCATGGGTGTTTTGAACTCGGGCGCATGGTCATTGATATCAGAAAGTTTTACCATTACAATGGGACCTTCAGACGTTATCGATTCCTTCTTTACGGCAATCTTCAGAGCGTATTTCTCTTTTTTCTCTCGGTCCAGTTTCCTACGCACGCTAAGCACTCCTGTGACGTCAATACAGAATGCCCCGCCCTTGTTGCCACGGGCGATGGAATACTTAAGGGTACTTTGACCACTGTAGTGGGGTTTGAGTTTCAACAAAAAGGTTCCGACATTGGAATTCTCTGGAATGACCACACTGAATTGTTTCATCTGGAATTTAATTGGTGGGCTGACGTTGCTAACGCTGACGTTCACCGTGACCTTTCCTACATTGTGAGGAGAGGTGGCGTCAGTTGCCCTGACAACAAAACTATAGGAATTTCTTTTCACTGTATTTAAGAACTTTACTTGTTCTAATGATACCGGTATCACGTTCGATGATAAAAGGAACCTTGTCATTGTCGTTAATACTGTAAGATACAAGAGCATTAATGGACGAGTCTCTGTCGTTGGCTGTAAGCTTTGTTACAACGGAGCCTGATGAAAGGAACTGTTCAACAGAAGTAACGAAAGGGTCTTGAGGGACAAGGAAACGGGGGGCGTTGTCGTTCACATCTTTGACTTTGATGGTCACAATGGTCTGTTAAGGGAAATCAGGAAGATATCATTGGCTAATGTGATGACTACCTGATGACTATATATAGACCAGCATCCTCGGGAACTCTGTGGTACGTTTTGTTGCTGGTTTCATGCTCCTAGAAAGGAGCGAAAGAACAGTACCTCGCAGTTCCAGAGGATGTAGCACCGGTAATGAAAGGTCGTAAATCTGACTAGTCTAATATCCCATCCTCTTGGGACGTCTATTGGTTTGTTTGATATTCCCTCGCTACGAGAGCAGGGACACCACAACAGCTTTGACAGCCAATTGACAATGGGCCCTGTAGTATTATAGGCCAGACCACACACACCGGCAAGTTCATGACCTACTCTCCCCGAATAGTGGTGTGGGTTCTTTAACGTCCCTCCAGTGTAAGGGTAATGTGTAGGGGTTTTGGAGAGACGAGACCTACGGTTTGACATCCTTATCCGAGAGGACGTGAAGGTTTAAACATTTGCAGATGTAATTACAAAGGCAGCACCTTCTCCTTAATCATTTTAAGACCCTGAGAGGTGGTCCGGCCAGGAAATCGAACCCCCACAAGCCTACTCTAAGCCCTAAGGTCACTGTAACTCTGGGCAACCTAAGGCGACTTAGGGCAACTTTAGGTGATTTAAGCAAAAATTGGCCAAGGAGTCGATGGGACTTAAGGCGACGTTGTGCGATTTAAGGCGACTTTGTGCGACTTTAGGCCTCCCGACCTTCGGCACTGGTGACCGGCGCTCAACCAATTGAGCCAACCAACCGGACGGCTGTTACTTAGATGCCTAACAGCAATGCGACTTAGAACAAGACATTATTTAATTGACCTGACACCCATTACAATACAGAATGATTAGTCAAACCTCTATCAAACGACCTCCCTTCATTTTATGGAGGAAATCCCTTGATAGAGGAACCATTCTCCAGTTACAATGTATAGATGGTCGTTTAAAAGAGGGATGGTCGGATAATAGAGGTGACTGTCTGAGGGAGGTTCGACTGCACTAGAATTCCTGACAGACTCACCTCAGCTGGTAACTCAGGCATACTGAAGGTCCATCCCTGTTGTACAACACGCACTACAAGGCGATACTCTTTAATCTTCTCATAGTCTAGAGCATGTCTTAGACTCAACCAACCAGTATTACTATCCATCCTAAACTGCATCTTTGGATCACCACCAACTAAATTATAACTCAACTTCATAGCTGACCCTGCACCATTTCTTGCCTCAAGTTTTATCACATCCGCGTTGACCTTAAAATTTTCGGGAATTTCTTTGATGTAATTTTGTTTCAGGAACAAAGGCGGAGAATCAGAGACGCTGTGAACTGACACAAATACTTTAGCTACTGTAGACTTGCTTGGTTTTCCTTTATCTGAAGCAGTGATAGCAAAGGTATACTTTTTGTTGGGTATTGCGCGCTGCTGTAGCTTGATGGTTCCATCGTTGAGGTGAATAGGAAAGACATCGCTGGATGAAGATTCGTATGTAATGTCAGCGTTAGACCCTGTGTCAAGGTCCGTAGCTTTGACTGTCAAGACTTTAGTACCAATAGCAGTGTCTTCTGGGAGCGCGATCCAATATGAAGATTGCGGGAATGTAGGGTAGTTGTTATTTCCATCTCGAACGAGCACAATTACGTTTGCTGTTGTGGAGCGTCGAATGGAAGAATCTGCTTTGTCTGTTGCTCGAACCTACAATGAAATAAAAACAACTTGATGACTGGAATGATGGTGGTGGCGATAGTGTAATGAAAATAACAATTCTCCACCATTTGCTCGAAACCACAACTAAATGCAGAATTATATATTTGTTGTTGATAGTGATAACGACATGATGGCTAGGACAATGATGATAAATGCACTGCAATTTTGGTTACCAAGGAAACCGTTACCATAGAAACCATGAAAATGTCAGTCACCATAGAAACCAATCACCGAGGGAATCTAGTTTAGAAGACTAACAGTCTCCATGGAGACATCACACTACATCACTATGGCAACCAATACGTGTATAACCAGTTGCTATGGAAACCTCAAGATATACCTTGAATCTGTACTCCGATCGATGAGAATATTCCAAGTAGTTGGACAAGGTAAGTGCGCAACCCTGTTTGACGGCACGGAAGTTAAACGTATCCATCTCATCAGCATCGATATCATCGATTGTACACTCGAATTGTCCTTGCTGACCTGCGTCCTCGTCCGTTGCGTTGATGATCGTAAGAGTATTACCAGGTTGAGCATCTTCTTCCACGTTGACTGAAAAACAAATATGTTTCAACTTACAGTTAAATGTACGTAATGTTGGTAGATGAAACCTTACCCACATTGATTTACCATACGGACGTGTGTGCGAAAATACTTGCGTTGTGCGAATATAAACGTAATTGGAAAAGTATGAACACGTAAACGTCACTCATCCGTGACAGCGAAATGCAAGCATGGTACGTACTTTGTACGTAGATGCCAGGCATTTGACAGCAGAACGCAGACATATTGTTCTCGCATAAACGCAAGACACTTGCAACAATTTACGTAAGGGTGAAGTATTAGACAACGGAAAAGTACTGCAGCAGTGTAAACCTTGCGATAATTTACGTAAACGCCATGCGCATTTGACATTGGTGTGTTGCAAGCGTAACACAATTGCAAGTAAGTACGTAAGCGTCGCGCATTTGTTAACACGGAATACAGATAAGCAAAACGTAAGTAGTACATGACAAGGCATAGTATTATACTTTTGACATGTACATGTGTCTTATACAGCAAACGCAAGCGTAGCATAGGCGGTTTTCGTATGAGTGGAAGACTTACCGCGCCGTACCGTAACTGTGTCAGTGCCGTAATGGCTATAAAAAACATTCGAAATTCTTGCCGTAACCGTATCATGCAGTGACCGGCGCGTGCAGTTTCCCCAGTCATACGAAACCTGTTCTAATGTACACTAAAGGTGATGTTACACGGGTCGATTCGCAACACTTGGTCAAATTGATAATTTTGTGTTAAAAGTTTTTAAAATTCATATCAAACATTTGCAACTTGTTCACTAAGCAAACATATTGCTTAAAATAGTTGCGTTTTGTAATTTTTCACGGCATCAACTTTACGGGCAACATTTGTTGCGGGGGAAATCGTTGTTGTGAATCGACCCGTGTAACATCACCTTAACACTACGAACTTGCGTAAAGGCCCTTCCAAACGAACAAATTTCCAATGGTAAACTTTCTATGGCAAATGGTGTTTCTTGTCTACATGTATGACAAATGCACTTGTTATAGCAAATTTGGTCAGATTTTCTCATCCATACGAGTATAGAAACAGCCAAATAAAATTTGTCATGGAAAATTTGCTCGTTTGGAATGGTCCTTAACACGTCTGAGTATAATTTTTCACGACCATTTGAAAAAAGCAGAGATGAGAGACAAACGAGTAAAGCAACACAAATAAATGAAAACACAAATGAATGATGCTAAATACTCTTTGAAAACAAGAAAAAATGAAGTAAATATATAATACTGTTGTTTCATTCACTCATTCATATGTTCAGTCATTCAACCTTTTTTTCCGACCCTTCCTTGGGTGCCAGAGGTTAATTTAGCTCTTCCTCCCTCACACGTCCTTGATAAATTAAGGGCAGAATGGAGAAAGGGAAAGAATGGACAAACGAGGTTAACTTCTAGCACCCAAGCAATGCCACCCCACAAGAATTTGTATCATAAGTGACACCACGGTAAAATGTACCATGCATGCGCGATTTACGAAATGATCTCGATGAAAATATTCAGTCATGTACTTTGATGCTGAGCCACAGAAGCAAATATATCAGATGAAAAAAATTGTAGTATATTCTGTCATCTGCTTTTTGCACCATGTACTTTCCTGTTTGTACCAATGCTCACAATTTAGCTCAAAATATGATATGGAAATGATGAAATGTTCGTTAAATATTGCTTGGGATTTCTGTGGTCAAGATGTGGATGCGCGTAAGCCCATGGAAACTCGCGCATGCGCAGCCATTTTGCCGCGGTATCATCATAAGTATGTTTGTGATTTGGTCATAATAATTGTTAGGATTAGTTGATCAATTATAGCATATATAATCAGTCTTGTCAGTGGCTTTGCAAAAGGGTAGAAATAGAAGCATGGCAATTTCCCAAGATTTATATTTCAGCCCACAAATGAGAAAATTTAAGGAAAAAAAAAAGATAGGGTGAGACAACAAGGGGTTTGCATGCCTTTGCTATTCGCCTGTCTAGCCAGGCTAGTCATAGATTCAAGCATGGTACAAGAAATACATGCATTGCTGCTACAGAGCAGACGTCATCCCATCCATGCAGTCTTGGGGCCATTTTGGAATCAAAATCACTCCAGTCATTCCACAAGGCAAGATTATCATGCAAAGTAACCATAATTCATTGCAAGGTACCCATAATCCATCACTTCTAGCTCAATGCATATCACATTGCATTTAAACTTGATGCCTCAAAATCACTTCATGCAAATCATTTCCAAGACATATTGGAAAGTACTTTCACAGATAGCACTGCCAAATGCCCACAATCAATTTATATGGCACCCATACACAAGCCAACATTGAGATTTAAAAAATTATTTCATGTATTTATTTAGCATTTTCCTTCTGATGAAGGCAGGGACACCACAACAGCTTACACCACTCACTATGGGCCCTACATGCAAAATGTCCACAATTATTTCAATGTACAATTCATTGAAAGCATGGTGTATAGGGGTGCATACATAACATTGCCAAGGCAATGCATTTGGTTTGCAATTGGTATCAATCATTCCTGCAAGCTAATACATGCAATATCAAAAATTCATTATTCCTCATGCAAAGAATGCTACTCATGCCATCCAACTCTAGAGCAGCATTTAAAAGAAAGTTTTTAAAGACATTTTGGAGCTTACTCCCAAGTAGTAGATGATCGTGATCAGTTAGTGAATCTATAAGTTACCAAGACCCATGTCCTGTTTTGTGCATAAATCATTATGTTACTCCCAACACCAGTTAAATATTAAAGAGCGATACAAAAGAATAAGAATGCAGCATTAAGAACAAGAGGCAACAAAGACTGAGTTACCAGAAGATAGTCCATTATAAAGGTCCTCATCGGTTATATCAAGTACAGCAATGATCGTTCCAACATTGGTGTTATCTGATACAACAACTAAACAAACATATCCACAACCAATCAGTTAGTTTCATTTCTTCTCACTTCACTGAGGGAGGAAAAGAGTAATTAATCGTTAAATTATGTGATTTTTAATATTAAACATTTAATTATAGCATGCATTAGATTTATAGGGTGAGTTAGGAGATGCCTTAAGGGAGCATTATGATTTTTACCACATTAAATAGTAAAGATAATTTAATATCAATTGAAACCAGATGAACAGTCTTCTTCTTGATAGCACTGAGATTTGGAATGATGTCAAGAAAAAATCATTTATTTGTTACATCTTGCTTTACTCTCCAACAAAAGAAATGAAAGAAAAGAAAGGAAGGAAATAAAATCAAAGAAAAATTAAGAAAAGAAAAGAAAAGGATAAAATAATAATCAATGTGTTTCACAAGATTTTCTTTACATAATAGACAATGAGAAAGAACAACAATCTGGAAGAAGATGCAAGACTGAAAAAGAAGACTACAGAAAACTACTATAATTGAAAAGAGTTTCACATGGTACCATGCAGTGAATTACAAAATGGGTGTCCATTTTGCATGCAGTGTCCCCAGTATTTCATATTAGAAGAACACTGAAAAGGAAAATAATCAAGGACTTTTGGACAAATAAAGGAAACTTGCTAAAGAAATGTTTAACATGCAAAATAGATGATTGTGTAAATGGTGCATGCAAATCCTTTAGATTCCTAATGCAAAAGACTTTTGGAACAATAATTTTCAGACAAAACTTTGAAATTTGAAAAAAGGGAGGAGCTGGGCTGAGGTATCCTTGTACCCCTACCTTGGTATTTGATTGAAGATTAAGAGTAAGAATAATTAAAAAAACAACCATGGACATGGAAAGTTGCACTTTTGTTTTGGAAATTGAGAATGTTTTACAGTCAAACCCATATTAAGTGGTCACCCTTGTGAAGTGGCCTGCTGACCACTTAGTACAGGTTGCTCACTTCATCCAGATTCCCTAATGTAACCCATAATGTGTTAAAATTAATTACAGTGGGTGTTTAACTACACCTTCTGTACATTAATTGATAATATGTAACATAAATGTCATAAAAAGGCTAAAAGATGAAATACTTCTTATCAGGGCAGTCAAGGGATATTCAAGGATTGTAGATTTTCAAAAAGCCATAATTTTTGGCTTTTAATGATCACAACCAGAAATCGTGATTATTTTGGGTTTCAATGAATTTCCAATTAACTGGATTAGGTTGAATCATTGCAAGTGCCACTAAGAAACTTGACATGCTTTGCTTGTGATTATATCAAGTGACCGCCTAATACAGAGGGAAATACAATAGAATTAGCCAAAGAGAAAGTGTACAGGGTGACCACATCTGTTATATAGAAATGACCATTCAATAGAGGTCAAATTTACAATAAATGGACGGAGTGATATTCGGGAACTTGATAAGTAAACTGACTGGACTGGACTGTATCTAGGCGTGACCACAGGTAACCCAAACTTTCCTTTCACTATAAAGTCATGAAATATAATTACAATAATATATTTTCCATGTCAACCTGGAAGAAAGAGTGGTTATAACATATACATCATTTACATTATGATTCTTAACAAACATTCGTTACTTTACATGAGCTTACACTGTAAATTAACTTACTACTACAAACAGAGTTAAACTCTGTTACAACCTAACGTAAAAATACCTTCATAAGATTTCTGCAGAAAAACCGGGGGGTCATTTGCATCTTGTACAACGATTTTGATTTTAGCTGTCGAACTTCGAGTTGGAATCCCTCCATCAGTGACCCGTACTCTGAAATGGTGTTGTTTTACTTTCTCAAAGTCCAAGGAATCACGCACCGACAGAATCCCTAGAGTTGGGTGCAATGAGAACAACCCATGGGAATTCCCCTCAATGATCGTATATGTCAGGTTTGCGTTACTGCCCTCATCTGCATCTGTTGCTATGAGGCAGAGAAGATTGTCGATTGATCCTTGATTTTCCCTGACTTTAACCTAAAATAGAGAGAAAATAAAAACTTTTTGAATGTTGGCGGCCATTTTAACATGAAAGTGAGGCTCAGGAGGAAACCAATGACCAAAGTAACGCAGGCTCAAGTTTGAGAAAACCCGGGAAACTTTCATGTCAAGCTTTGTTGTTTCTTCTTGATCTTTCTTGTCCGCCATTGATATGCTTTGTTGGGACAAACCTGTGGAATCCAATTCTCTACTAATAAGCAAGGTAAGGTTTGTTTATTGTTATGCAAATGTTATGAATGTAATGTTTCTTGGGTCAAACTGTTGAGACTCTAAACCTGAGTGAAATGAATTCGGCGATTTTGTGGCACATTTGGTAAGCCGCGGTCGATACACTCTTTGTATTAGCTTAGCTGATTTGATCTGACCTCAAGTCAGAGGGACGTGAGCCGTCACGCTGTTAATACAGTGCGCCCAAAATGAGTGGCAGCTACACAAATTTTAAAAGACCACATGTTTGGATGTCATTATTCATTTCAAAACCCTTATTTTTTTTTCAAAATACCTCAAAACTTTCTTTGATGAACTTGGGATCATTGTCATTCTCATCTGTTACTGTGACAACCACCTGAGCCAGCGTGCTCATGTTGTCAGCAGATCCTTGTATTTTTGCCATGACATCCAGGGTGTATTCACTTTTTTTCTCTCGGTCAAGCTTTGATGTTGTATAGATGATGCCTGTAAAAACATATAAGGTAACAATATCTCCCTATTGCATCATTGCCGGAACATTTAAGGGTATGCTTCTGTAGCCACATCTAATGATTATTGACCATCGACAACTGCCAGGGTTTCTTGCCACACTATCTACCAATCTCTCCTATTGGCAACGCCATATTATTTTTGCTCACTTCTACTGATGAGATGTTAGAAAGCAAAATGCATCTTTGGCTACTGTAAAGGTGCCCATCTGTGCCGCAAGTAACAGTGCACCTTTCTTACCATCATGTGCTCAATCAAGCACTCCTAGTCTGCATTTTTTCCATTTCTAAACAGACTGTATGTGTAGAGAAGTTTGCTGACTTAAGTGCAATTCTTGAATTGCAATCATTCCCAGGAGAGTGGAGTTGAACAAAAGACATGGCAGCCATGTTGGTGGTTTTCTTTTGTCAAGACTATTAACATGGTTCCCTTGTCTTTTGTTCAATTCACTCTCCTGGGAATGGTTGATCACAATATCAAAGTTTAATTTTAGTTTCTGTTTAACATACTCAATGTAACCTAAACAACTTGAGATGTGATGTAAACAAGAAATTTGATTTATAGCTTTATTGACTGGCCTGTTGATTAACCAATCTGTCCCTTTCACTCTACTCTTGTAGTTAGTTTTGAACCAGAACTGAGGTTGTAGTTTGAGTTGTAATAGAAATAGACCTAAGTGTTTGGTGGTAAGTGATCGTCATCATCATCACCATCATAATCATCATCATAACATTATTTATCCTACAAGAAAGAATCATCAAATGTTTGCAACAACACTTTCAAAGGGAGAACTTCCTTGTCTGTTTGGCTCTACCTCAGCTTGTAGCACTAACTCTCACAAAGTTTGCAATAAGAAAAAAATAGACTAGCGAGTGAACTAGTTCGGCTGCGTCGGCGTATAAAAATTCAACAAGGCATGAATGGAAACTTGTAACATCGTATAAAAAGAGGAACAACGTACTGACGTTTCGAGCTTTAGCCCTTTGTTAGAGTAAAAAAGTATAAGGTTACAGTAAAGTTTAATCAAACAAGTTGGCAATCCTTCTGTTGCTCTTATTTGACCATACATAAATTGCCTAGCTTGTTTTTCCAGCCAAATGGCTTGAACTTCAATGCGCGTAAAAAAGCTACAAAATGGCTCATGTTTGAGGTCTATGATGTCGCCATGGCAAGTTATAAATTCATGGATCCATGCATAGCAGTACTAGTGACGTCAAACACAACATATACACACACAAAAACAATCGTTTCTTTGATGGATTAATGTATTGTTGGTAGAAAAAAGACCTGCAGAAAGTGCGACGGCTGTGTGCGGTTTTCTAAAAGGATCAAACTAATGCTCTCAGACCCGCTTCACACCACAAACTACATTTTGGAAAAAAAATGTTTTGGACGCTTGCAAAGAGGTGACAATTTTTTATGACAATTTTTTTTTCGCGCTTCAAAGATTTTTTTTTCGCGCTTCAAAATTACTTTTTTTCGCGCTCCAAAGATTCTACTCTAGAAGCGCGTTCTTCAAAACTAGGCGTTTCCACATAGATATCTTTTCATATATTGTGGTGGAAGGGAACGCGTAAAAACGTTAACGATTTCAAACCAAACGTTTCTATGTGTGCGGTGTTTAACGTGTATCCCAAACATCGTGGTTACTATAGCATAGATGGGTTGAAAGTCAACATGCAAACACAAAGACAGCGTTTAAATTCTTTTATCAGAGAACAATTATAAGCATGCAGCTTTTCTTTGGAACAATTTGGAGCTAAAACTCTAAGCCTATTAGGTCACGAAGGCCCGAGGGTTTACTTATCCACAAAGACTTTCATTAAATATAAGAGACCATTTTCTAAAAGATGTTATTTAGGTGACTTAAAACAAGCAGAAAGTGACAAAATATTCGACCAGTAGATATAAGCAAAGTGATATCTTCTTTCATGATTAGTGCTAACGAACCATGTAAGAACTCAAACACTTCCAAGGGTGGCCAAAAATGCAGGACATCAATATTTAAATATCCTGTATCTACAAAAAGCTTATTTTGCATGTCCTATGCCTAAATATTTAAAAGTTTGGACAAAATGCTAGCAAATAAAAGAAGACGAAAGTTCTGATATGAGGGGATGACGCTCTCGTTATCTGAATGGGGTAGAGTGTTTGGTGCTTCTTTAGAATATTTAACGAAAATGAGGTTTTAAGAGACAATGGGCTCCCGGGGTTTGCTATACCACAAAGCAATCATTATCCTGATTTCAATGACTAATCATGAACCTTTTGAATAACATAAATAAAATAATCGAGACCTTACACCCTCCTATTGAAAGATCTATATAAATACGAACCGGTGAAAGCTCATGAAATCTATTACATCCCCTTAAACTGATAGTATTATTTAGATAGTACACCCTTATACAAAGCACTTAGTCAATTGAAATTGATTGGGATAAATCCTCGTTTTCTCTTAAAATTAGTTACTTTTTGTAGTATTATGTCAGTAAAAGAGACACTCTTCTTTTCTAATTTCAAATCCTGGAATACGTTTTGAATTCTTGATTGTATGTGTATAAATTATGTATCAGAGTGTTAAGGCAATGTGAATTTTAAAGGAAACGAGAGAAAAAGATGCAAACTTTAGGATTACAATGAATTCTTGGGGAAAATTATGATGTAACAGAATTGTATTTACAGAATCACGTATGGTGGCGAAGGAAAGAGGTGTTGCTTCGTCGTGACAATCTTTAATTAAGCATTAACAAATTTCACTCCGATATTAATTTCTTTTTAACTCGGATGTTTGGAGAGAAATATGAAATTTTAAACTAGAAATAAATGCTATATTCCTTGACACTAAAGGGTGTAAAAACCTGTAAATGTGATGGAACATTTTTTCCAATGAGGTATAAAATATGAATTATTTTGAGTGATGAAATTTCACGGAACTGATCCTAAGAAATCCTTTTTATAGATATATTATATTATATGGATTTTTACTTTTTCTTTTTTTAATTTGAATTGATGGATTCTGACAGCGAAGAACACGAGGAGTAAATACTGTTTTAATTTCAAAAAGCTCTAGCGACCTCGGGTCAAAAATTCTTAATTGAATTCTCATTAGTTTATCTGTGTACGATCACATTCCAGCTGTAAGCATATCGACTTGGATTATTCATGAGCCTTTTACCGATCAATCTCTTTTTACTCGGTAGCGCAATGAAAATAAACATCAAAACTGTCGTTTTGCATCAGGATTGGCAAAAACGCGCCCAAAACAATCGTGAGTGTTTCTCATTAAAATAGACCAAAATGATAGTTTATTTGAGTAGACCAACTTATGAGATTTCTTCCAGGCGAGAAATATTACTCCGAATTATGAAATCACTCATTTGTAATAAACATAAACAGCCACTAGCTATAAAATACCCCCTCTGGCACCAATTTTGGTATACTTTAAAATGTAAGGCCTAAAGAATATTTTTGTCTGGCGTCCGCAGATTCCTCAATGATTCTCAGAGTAAGCCTTTTCTGAATATTAAAAAGGAAAAAAACTCCTTCCATGAGGGTTTTATCAATTTTTTCCGGGCTTAACCACTCAAAAGAAATTAAATCTGTCGTGGCGAATGGTCAGCGTAAACGACCATTCGTGTATTTTTATCTGTTGCTAAAGCTATCACTCCGTGGATAAGTCTTTGGTATATCGATAATTCATAAGCGGTTTGTGTGAGAAAGATCGCCTTGTTTGTCAATACAAAATCAAAAATCGACTCAAAAGCATTTAAAAACAATTTTAATTCAATACCTGTGTCCTTCGCGATCTTGAATTTTTGCTCTTCATTCCCGCCAGTAATGCTGTATTGAAATATATTTCGATTTTTCTTCTGTAGTTCGCCCTTGAACTCAGCTTTAACAGCAGTCACATACGAGCCAGCATCGCTATTTTCTTGCAGTGAAGCTTCCAGCGAAGGACTTAAAATGTATGGTCGCTTTTGGTTACTTGAACTGACAATAACTAGTAGATACAGGTGCGCGAAGCGCGGGAAATTTGCACCATCGCGGGCTTGAATATGCAAATCGTATCTTGAATCTCCCTTCATGTTTTGACTTCCGAGAGATTTTAATAATCCTTTTTCTTCATCTAGAAAAAACCTGCCTGCACCGGTTCCTCCCGTGACAGAATAGCTTACGTGTCCATTTTGGCCACGATCTTTGTCTTTTGCCGTTATTCGCTCGATGACCGTGTTTTTTTGTGCGTTAGACATCACATTCTTGACTATGGTGCTAGACCCAAACACTGGGGGATAGAAATTCTCATCTACATCATTTACTTCAATTATTACTTCTGTTTCGGCAACAAATTGACGATTGTTATAGTCCTTTGCACGGATTGTTAAGTCGTACGAGCTCTGAGACTCAAAGTCTAGAGATGTTAACAAAGTTATAATACCGCTTTTAGGATTAATGTGAAAAGTGTCCCGCAGATTTGAGGGAAACAGTTCATAGTAAAAATGAGGTCGACGGAATTCACCATCAGCTGCGGTACGAACATGAACAATCGCCGCGCTTCCTGGCAAATCTTCTCGGACTTTCACGTAATAATTGTCAGGCTCAAATCTTGGATTTTTAGGAGGTTTAGGGAATTCTTGTGGAGGGTAGTCCATGACATCTTTTATACGTATTTTCACTTGGGTAGAGGAATTGTGTCTTGTAATGCTACCTCGATCAACAGCCACAACATCCAATTTAAAATAATTCCCTTGTTCAAAGCTTAATTGACTTGTAATACTGACAACTCCAGTGTGTGCATTTATTGCAAAGAAATCGTGATCCTTTGTGAAATAATAATAAACTTCACCATTACGACCATCATCGTCGTCGTAAGCCTTGACCTGCAAAACGGAAGTCCCCACTGCAGTGTTTTCATTGACACTCAGAGAATACGTCGGCGGGTCGAACAGAGGGTAGCAGTCGTTCTCATCCACAACGTTAATACGAATTTGTGTTTCACTGGATAAAGTCTTAGTCCCATTGTCTTTTACTTGTACTGTTAAAACAAAGAAAGCAGTCTTTTCCCGGTCTATTGGAGCTGTAGTCTTTAAAAGCAGGAACTTTACACCTGCTAAGTCATTCATTTCCACCGCAAACAAACCCGCCTCGTTTCCCGCCGTGATACTATACGAATATACAGAATTCAAACCAGAATCAAGATCCTGTGCATAAACTCCTTCAAGTCCCTGTACATAGCTGCCAGCGAGGCTGTTTTCTGGTATTGAAGCCGTGTACAGGTCTTTGGGGAATTTTGGAGTGTTGTCATTCTCATCGAGGACTGTTATCTTGACACTCGTCGCAATTCCCCCTTCTGTACGATTATTTTCACGGCAGACAATGACGAGATCGAAAAGAAACCCTCGCTCGTCCTCGTGGTCTAAGGTTGCTTTTGTGCTCAAAACTCCTCGTGAGCTGACATGAAATAGGCTTGCACCACTGCTTGAAGAATATACTAATAAATATCGAAATCCATGTCTTGCCGGTAGAGTCAATAAAATCGAGGCCGGTGGAATGCCCTCGTAGACGCGAATATTCTTTACTTTGTCGGTTGAATGAACAGGGCATACAAACATTAAACAAAATGAAAGCAAAAAGACAGAGTACATCGATGCTCTAGAGGAATGCTCGAGTATCGATTCCATTTGTCTGTGTTTACAGTAGATTTATGAATTAGAGCCAATTTCTCATTTCCATGGATTCGTGGTAGCGACAGCAGTTTCCATAATCCGTCACGCCGAAGAATTCTCCACTTTACAGTCCATAATCACTCAAAGTAGCCACGAATGTAGTGTGAATATTTCCTCTATATTTGCCTAGCAGACACGGAATTTTCAACTAAATCGTCGCCCCGAAAAACTCAGCCTTATATGCCCAGATTTTTATGATAATCTGTACAAAATTAAAATCTGCCGCGAATTGAATTGTGAAAACTCGTAGTGTATAGAAATGGTTAGCAATTAAACTCAAGGCGGCCGGCACAAAATATCTGTCATAGTCTATCAGGAAATTGAAGCATTGGTATTAGCTGCCTTTGAATATTCAACATTGCCCACCGGCAGATGATCGTCGATTGAAGAGGGATTGCACGTATTGAAGCAACTGTCCAGCATGAAGTGCTGTAGTTTGGAGTAATTATTGGAGTGCTGAGCCGACAGGGAATAAACTAACAATCGTCCAATCCACCAATACAGAGACCAGGCCACTCTTGAGGCGTTTTTAATGGCCCAACCAGCTGAAAGCAGATTTGATCTCGTCTCACAAAGCGATAAGAATCAACAGATAAAATACAAAAAAATTGATACCAAAATTTCTCTTTCAAATTTTCCTCCAGCTGGGGTTTCTATAACATGATCAATGTAAACCTAAGTTAAGCTGAATATTCTTATTAATCGTATCATGTTTGGGTGAAAATTGTCACCAACGAAATGGGTTTGCGCGCGCTATGGTAATTACCCAATGAAAGGTTCTATTTCGAGGTCTCGACGTTTTTGGCTTGATGTGTCCTGATTGGGTTATTTTTGGCGGGGTTTTGAAAGGCATCAAGACACCTTGAAAGTGACTACTGTTAAACCGTTCCCTGGCCTTATGATGTTAAGTGATGTCAATTCTATACCATACTAAGAGGTTCTTTAATAATTCCTATCATAGTCTTATAAATATAGCTTCTCCCAGAAGGTGCTTGACTAAATGGAATTTGTTGACACGAACAACTAAAATAGCATGCTGCGTTGATGTTGAGAGAATGGATATTATTTTGCAATAATGTGTTGATTATTACGAAGGCTTTAATTTACTCGTATAGATAAACACTCTCCACATAGTCTATGCTCTTCTGAGCCCTAATGTAAGAACCACTTCCAACACTTACTTCTTATGAAGAATATTGGCTCTGATACATTTTAATTCACAGAAACCACGCCTCGAATTAAAAACAAAAACGCTACAGGCAGCCAGGCTGGTAGAGCATTTGACTTAGTAATGATAATAGCTTCTGACTACAAAAATCAACATCATATTCAGATACTTGACGACCTTTTGCGACTAGGTTTTCAGCCGAGGGCAAAGTTGAGATTTTTGAAGGTAGTCAGTTCCAAAGAAAAGATTGAAACAGATAGAAGGGTATTGATAACAAAAATTGATTTATGTGGCATTATAATGCAAAGTCTTATTGAAAACAGAAGTAACAAACAAAAGAGACCAAAAATTTCAAGTGAATTTGCATTTGACTGGGTTCTATTTCACCTGCCTTTGTGGAAAACAAAATCTGTTTTCAATTTGAGCAATCTAGTGAATCTTGAAAGACATTACGGGAGCTTTGAACCAAGTAGAAGCACTACATTCAGACAAAAACCCAGTTAATTTTCGCATTATTTTCAAGTCATTAAAAGCCCAGCAATGAATAAACAAGTTATCATTAGAAAGCCAGTCTTAAAACACTCTTCAATGAAACAAATTTTAAGAGTTTTTTTAGCGTATTCCTTATCGTTAATAAATAATTGCGACCTTTCAAGTTCTCTTATGTTGTCTGGAGGAAAATAATTGATAAGAAGCTCGTCTTTAGAAAAATACAGCAGATTTGAAAAACAGTTGGAATTTTTTCAACAAATATATTGTATTTTTCTACTGAATGATTCTAGAAATGATATATCGTGAAATCATCTCAAAAATGTCATCTTTCCTTAAGCTCTTTCGTCTGTTCACTTTAATTTTATTTGTGAACAAATGGCTTTCCATCAAAGGAATTATGCTGCAGGAAAACAGTGCGAACTGAGTCATTTCCCCCACGCATTTGAGTACTTTTTAATGAAATGGTTGTCCGTTTGACAGTTGTTTACAAGACCAGCCGATTTCAATTTTGTCCAGTATACCGAAATGAAGTTTTGGGACCGACTCATACAGTTGCATTACAACTACCACACGGAGATTTTGAAATGAAGAAAATCTTAATTGAAGATATTTTAATTTTTAAAAAGCTTGCCTTCTAGCTTTCTTATCACTGATAATAACCTATAGTACCTAGTCCGTACTACTAGTTCTGTCTAGGAAATGCACGACTTTTGCAATATCGAAATAATGGGAAAACCATTTCAGTTCATGCTTATTAATAAAGCCATTTCAATGTAGGTTAACTAAATCTAATCAAACGTCAAGTAATTTATTGTTGTTTACGATAAATAAACAATCTCTTTTCGGTATTAATTATAATGTTTTTGGTTTGTTATATTTGTAAAAAATACGTTCTTAAATTTGACCAGTTTCCGGTTTTATTTTTCCTAGTAGATTTTTTCGAGACGGTAACCAAGCAACGAATTGACGGCCTAAGTAAACTTATAAGACTGTAAATTGTATCGATCGTCAAATATTATGAAATTAAATAAAAAACAGAATCTTTTGTGACCTTATTAAGTCTTCACTTCTTTTTCACGCAAAAAGAATAAAACATAGCGCGGTGTTCTTGCCAAAGAAACGAAGACCAACCGGGTCGGTTTACAATGCTTCAGGTAAATGTAATATTAACAAGGCTGGTGAAACAAATACTAACTTCTAAACCTAGGTTAATGAACAAACTAATTGAGTCGATTTCATGCTAGGAAAATCATAATAAAATACTGTCAACTGAGTCTAAATTTTTCAAAAGAATGTAATGTATGAGTAATAGGAGTTAAAAATATTTTCATGGAACATTTTCCTTCAAATTTAAGACAGAATTTGCGATCCTTATTTCCTTTTCTATTAATGAATTTTTTCATGAATAATGAAATATTTTCAACCATAAGCTGACTAATTTTTTCGATATTTCCTAAAGTAATAATATTCTATTTTTATGTTACTCACTGTAATCTTGAGATTAATTTTCCATGATATCTTGCTGTGTTTCGGAGAGATTGATCTAATTCTGTCATGATTTGGTGAGTTCCAAAAAAAAAAAAAATGACCAAAAATCTTTAAGTTAAGGGAAAGTAGATTTTCATTTAAAAACAGGCTTAAAATGTATTTATTTTGAGGGTTTTGGTATTTATTTTGATCAAATAGCGTTAACTTAAACCTTTTCTAGTATGTTCGTGCTTTTGGATTGACCGAAATAGACAATTTTGATATTTATTTATTACCAGATGATCTATGGTAACTCTTTGGCATCGTCTATCAAATATGTGTCCTGAATTCATTTTCATTTGAAAAAATGAAAGAAAAGAAATGAAAATTGAAATTGCAAGTAAAATATGTAGAAGGTTCTACTTCATACAGACGGCGTGAAGCTGAAATGCCAAATGAAATTTCACTCATTAAAACTGATTTTTAAAACCCAGAATCCTCTTTAAAATACGTTTATTGTTTCATTTTAATCTAAATTGACCTGCCAGAACAAATTTTCTTTTTTTGACAAAGTTTAAACGACAACTAAGACTAATATAATTATATCGAAGGTTTTTTCAACAAATATTACAATTTTCCTCATGCTATTTTCGGACGGTTATCGTGACTATTGACTTAGTGCCCCTATTCTGTGGTGTACCCGTAAAAAAATGGACCACCACAACACTATATTGTTCGTCAATAATGGACTCGAACAAGGTCAACCACAAGAACATCTGGTCAAAGTGAACTACTGAGGAATTCTTACTATACGAATATACAGTAGGCGCCCTGACTTAGTACCCCAGTTCTGTGGTATACCCATGAAGAGATGCGCAACCACAAAACTAGATTGTTCGCCATTAATAGAACCGAACAAGGTGAACCACAAGAACAAATTGTACCACTGAGGAACTCTTACTATACGACCATACAGCAGGTAACATTCGTCTAGGGATTTTGGGATTCTCCTGCTGCGAAGCCTGCCTACATGTTCTCAGGGGAGGGGGAGGGCTACCTGCTGCGAAGTCTCTACGGGCGAAGAACAACACAGGAATCCCAAAACCCCGAGACGAGTGTCGAGTGAAGGGAGTCAAGCCGACACAAACACATCCTTTCTTTTACGGACATATTTCCACTATACTAACTGGGCTGACACACCCCAAAATGAGGTAGGTTTCGGGGGCATGCGTGTCTCTGGTTTCTTTCAAGAATTGTGCCTTTTAAAATTGACAAGACGTTATCGAATAACCCGATTATTAGTAGTAGATTTATTCACTAACCCGTAAAAAAATAGTACACATAATAGTTAGTTTTGACTCTATTCATTATCTACTAGTACTCAGTAGTCGACTTCTTTTACGGGTTAAATAAAATCACTATTATCATTATGGAAGTAAAAGCAACAAATCTTAAAGAAAGGACGACACTTTTTAAGTTTTTTGCTGACATGTTTCGGCATGTCGCGAGGCTTCTTCCAATGAATACTTTTTCTATAATGCTCCAGTTTCGAGTTCATTTTGCTCAGCGTTAGCCTCAATACCGCGTAATATATTTTTTTGTGTTCAAGTCATTAGCCATTGGGAATAAATGGAATGTACACAAATGAACAAAGCAAATGCTATAGAATTCCTCTGGGGTTTGCTTGATTTCTTTGAATATCTCACATCTAATCGAGGCTAACGCTGAGCAACACAGAACTCGAAATTGGAGTATTGACCAAGCCAATACTAAATTTAGCTTAATGATAAAGGAGGCACTACATATCAATTGGCTAAAGCCCTCCCTAAACCAACAAGTCAAGCATGTCAGTTTACGCCTGTGTCATTAGTTACTTTTCCTTTTGTTCTTATGTAAATATATATATCTTCCATTCACCTTGTAATCTCACTCTAAAGATGGCAGTCGTACTGCCGAAACATGTCAGCAAAAAACTTAAAAAGTGTCGTCCTTTCTTTAAGATTTATTATCATTATCTTTAACCCTATTATCACCATGGATCACTACAACTACCTTGATAATTAGCATCATTATTATCATTACCATTGTGGGTTTGGTCTTCATTTTGAACGCGTGGATTTTAATAAAAGGGTTGGGTCTTCCTTTTTTCTAAGTTTGAGAAAAGGGTTGGGTTGAGTGCATCACTTTAGCAGGGGACTATGAATAACCCACTATGCATTATGACGTTTTTGTCCCCACTCTATACCAGAATCCTTTTCAAATAGCTTTTGTCCGGTAATAGGCCATTTGCACGATGGCGTCATTTTACTACAACTACCAGAATGCTCTACGAATTTTCTTTCTTATTCAGATTTTTATTCCCTTTTGAGAATAGTAGAACAATTGGTGCTAATTATTTCACAAAAGAAAGTGTGCAAAGCATTCTGGCCTATAAAACGGTTTCAACGAAAAACAACTTTTGCGACGAACGAAAGAGCTTGAAACCGAAAGAAAATGATTGACTCATACAAGTATACTTTTGCTTGTTTACTTCATTATCTCAGTTGTATTTATGTAAATACGATTAGTAAAAAATAAAGTAATTTGAGTTTGAAAATGTTTTATCTGGTCTTTTGCTGCTTTGCTCCACTGTTTTGCATGCAGAGTTTATTGAATTTTTTGTTAGAAATTTACGGATAATTCCTAGCTTTTCCTCTATCAACGAGCTTTTGCTTCCTTGTTTGCTTTTTTGTTTGTTTGTTTTTCTATTTGTGTGTATTGTAAAAACGTATTTGGGTCATGTCAAGCATATTTTGGTGTGCTAGATTTCAGTTTGCTAGGGATGACTCGCGACGGGAAATTTTTGACTGCTCACACTTTTCAAAAGTTTCCGTCTGGATTCTAATATGTTTACCTTGATTTTTGCTATAACCAATATTTTAATTTATAAGGGTTTTTTATTTCTTTGCAGAAAGTTTTTTTTATATTTTGAAACTGGAATGCTTTAGTTGAAATAAAAGTGTGATGTTCAAAGAGACCAAAGAGAATGAGCCTTGTTTGGCGTATTTGACTGATTGATGGCGTAGCGTGTTTAGATAGCCTCATCTAGAACGCTTCTGGGCCAATCAGAGTGAGCGTACTATCCAAATTATTTTATAAAGTAAGATTCCGGTATAGAGAGGGAACAAATACGTCATAATGCTTATTCACCTGCCTTTGAGAAATTGGTAAAAATAGAAATACAAAATTAATTAAAAAATTAATTAATTAAAATAAATAAATAAATAAATAAATAAATAGACAGAGGAATAAATCAAACAAAAACACCACTATTATCATCTTTTGTCACTTTTGTTACCGTCATTAAACATCAAACATGCGAGACTAACAAAAGTCCTTTTTTTTCCAAAAAGTATTCTTTATTTGTAACCACAAAATTCTCTACAAAATATTACCTTGCTTATTTTTATACATTAGATGACGTGTGTTTTCCTAACATTTTTGCTTGAGAAGGATTTAATGAGATGGCGGTGTATATATACGGTTCCCTTCACGTGTAGTAGAATTGCTTTTGATTGGTGATTACGGAGTCTGATAAGTAAGAAGCCAATTGGATGTTGTAACGATCGATGTCAACGAAATTGCATTGTGATTGGTCAGTAGGAATTTTGAAAAATTTCTTTTTAAATTGCTTCAGGAGGAATAAGGTAGACACGTGATAGCATTGTGATTGGTCAGTCAAAATTGAAGCCCTCTGCTCTAAAGGAACAATTTTTGTGTACAGTACCGTTGCCTCTCACCGACTCACAAAACCCTCCTCTAATACATTACTCTTAAGTTTACGTACTATCAGACATGTCTTGAATTAATTAGTATTTTCCTAGAAAAACTAATTTATACTTTATCTTTTTTAACGTGAATTATTTTATTAAAGAAAGCAAATGAATCGGCATTGCCGAGATAACAGCCATGTGCTTTTATATAAAGTGATAACCATTTGTAAGCGTGTTGAGTCTTGCGCTATGGTCATCGTGTGTGTCCGATGGATTTAGAAGACTATCTACAGAATTTGTAATCTGGTATTGTAATCTGTTCATCTACGTCCGTTTTGACTCAAGACAGATAATGAACAACAGAAATTTATAGCCACCACGAAGTAATTACTCCATTTGAGCCCCTGACAAGTCTAGACGTCGCCAGCAAAGCAAAATGATCTGACGGCCTCGTCAGAACGACTATCAAGCTATAAAAAATAATAAATATCATACAACGATCTACGTCAAACATCTGAATACTATCTCGATACTACACTTCTTTTAACATTGGCGAGTATTTCGCAAATGTTTTTACTTTGACAAAAATACTTCGATTTGGCTTCCATTGGATGTCTCGCCAAGCAAAATCATTTGAATTTGAAAAGTAAAAGGATTGTGGGTGCTTCCTAACATTCCTTGCGCGTTTTGACATTAAATAAAGAGTTATAAATCCTGTTTTGGAAACACATGCGTCAAACTGTCAGTGTGTGTTGAAAACGCGCAATAAATAAACTTCACGAAAAACGAACAAAAATAAAAAATCTCATCACCATTTGTTCTGTCTATAACGACTATATAACGACAATTTAATTGAAAGACGAAGGCAGTGTATGCCGGATAGTTCCCGAGTCTTGCTCGGTACGAAGGCATCAGTCGTCTTTCTGTTGCATTTCCGCAAAACGTATTTCGTTATATCATACATAGACACGCGTTACACTTGCGACATAACCACGGACGTAGATTTCGTTTGCTATAGTGCCTGTGCTTGTGCTTCAAATGTAAACACGACTTAGACGAAATGTTTTCACAGTCATATTCACATATCTACAAATTTTGAATGCATTACATCTATTAACACTAGGAGAACACATAAATACTTAACTATCTACATTGTAGATGCGATTTAAGCTTTCAAATTTGCGACCCCATTGTTGGAGGAAATCAAAGCTTTGCTCGTCATCTTCGTCTTCGTTATCGCTGTCTCCCAGTTCACTTAAGTCGTCGACATCAGAGTCGTCGCCCTCGTAGCGGAACATGTGGAGAGAGTCGTGAGCGATGAAGTATTCCCCGTTCGCTTCGCCAACTCGTTGCTCAATAAAATTACCGACGTCGATGCTGTCAGGGTCGATGATACGCCGTCTTGTAATGGTTGTTACTCCAAACTGCTGACCATTACCATTGAAGGCTCCCTGGAGCAAAGGCTTGTCTTCAGCTACAGTAATGGTCTCTTCAAGCGATCCACCACCACCGCCTCCACCACCACCGCCGCCGCCGCCGCCGCCAGCTCCATAACCCGCACCTCCTCCATAGCCCGCACCTCCTCCATAGCCACCACCACCTCCTCCATAGCCACCACCACCTCCTCCATAGCCACCACCACCTCCTCCGCCACCTCCTTCAATGTAGGTATACTTCATCAACTGAGTGATGTCATAGCCAAAGTTGTCCTCTTCTCCAGCTCCTTCATCGTGGTATGGGCGAATATTGTCGTGGACGTGGCCATCTTCTAGCATGACCGGGACGACTGGAGGAGGTGCACGTTTCTTGAGGAGCATTGCCGCCATGATAGTCAAAACGGCTAGTAAGATTACTAACACACAGGCTATAACAGCGTAATTCCTCCATCGACTGACTGCTCTTTGACCTTTAAAACAGAAAATGACATGGATTGGTACAGACAAAAGCAAGATGGAATGGACGATGGGTTGAGTACCAACAAAACTGACACAAGTACAGGCTCACACTTTGACATGGATTGGTACAAACAAAAGCAAGATGGAATGGACGATGGGTTGAGTACCAACAAAACTAACACAAGTATAGGCTCACACTTTGACATGGATTGGTACAGACAAAAGCAAGATGGATTGGACGATGGGTTGAGTACCAACAAAACTGACACAAGTATAGGCTCACACTTTGACATGGATTGGTAAAAACCAAAACCAACAAATGTGCAACCCAAACGCAGTGCTTGTCCGACTTTATCATGTATGCGATAAAGTTAGATGAGATTATTGTTTTTGGCAGACTAGCGAAAACAGTTTTTGAGCAGATTTCGTATGAGTGTGAGACGGACCGCGCCGCGCCGTGGCCATGTTAGTTCCGTGTTGTCTGTAAAAACATTCGAAATTCCTGCTGTAATTTTGCCGTGACCATGTGGTGCAGTTTTCAGTCATACAAAATCTACTCTAGCGTCATTGCGTAACGTAACGTACCGTACATAACGTAAATGTACGTTAACGTTTGCTCAGTATGATGCTTCTTACATACCTTTGCCGGGAATTAAATCAGTTTCTCCACAACGAGCCCCAGTCACACCAGATGGACAGATACAGTACGGTGGATCAGCATCCACGCATGTTCCTCCATTAGTACAGAAACCTTTTGCACACGGACAGCCTGGTTGGACTTCCTGTGTGCGAACATCGATTGATTTATCAGTTTCGAGATGAACTCCGTTGAATCGATTCCCTGCAGTACAACCACCAAAGTCACCAATGACATGAACAAGTTTTGATCCGCCCGCTGAAGAGCCTGTCTTAGTGCCAGATTCTGGTATCGTCCATGGGATTCCACTGCCGTAGGTGGCGACCTTTTTCCCGTTGGCGTCGACAATAGGAAAACCGCCGACATATGAAGCTGATGAAATATATTTATGCTTGACCAGCATGCCTTGTGCTCCAATAGCGGTACCAAAGCGACCTCTTGAACGTCCACTAAGAACCTGTGAAAGTACGGAAAAAATGCATTGATGAACAACCACACAAATATTTACTCAAGCAAATTGCTACTTGTGGAGGGTGATCGTTAAATAGAGCGGTTTTCGTATGAGTGGGAAACTTGCCGTGCCGTGTCCGTGTCAGTGCCGTAATGTCTATAAAATCATTCAAAACTCCCGCCGTAACCGTGCCGTTGTACCAGTCACACGAAGTCAACTCGAAAGATTTAATTCATAAGGAAATGTATGGGGATTCAAACTGTCATGTATCAAAATCTGTCGTTCATAGTGAGATGGCCATGTTATAGAGGAATTCGTCCTTAGAAAGAGGCTTTATTTTACTAAAATATGGCGCCACTTAAGCTTGGTTTTTACTTGCGTCGGAGCCGGAGTCGGAATCGCAGTCATAAGCACCTTACGACGACGTGAAAACCAGAAATCGGAATCGGAGTTATAAACGCGTCGAAATCGGAATCGCAAGTATCGGATTCCGATTCCTACCTTTACGATAAGTGATTACCAGAATATCGGAATCGGAAACAGAAGCAGACAACCATCACAATGCTTGTTTCCTCCAGGAACCTCTCTAATGCAAAAAAAAAACAATCTAATCGAGGCTTCTGCTTCCGATTCCGATTCCGCTTATGACGATCGGTTTTCACTTTTATGAACTGCTTATGACTCCGATTCCGATTTCGACGCAAGTAAAAACCAGGCTTTAGCACAGTTGCATATTGCTCGGCGGCATAGTCTGACGAGTTTTACATTGAATTCAGTTAAGTTTTTAACACAGCGAATGAATATTTTAAGCCTCAACATTGAACGTGTCATTGTTATCAAGTAAGTCATAATACGAAAGTTAGCTTGAATTACATAGAGAAGGCCAAACGGGAATGCAAGAAAAACAAAGAGTAATCGGCACATGGAAGAAGCACAATTATTGTATGAGCACTTTCACTCGGCGGACAGGAATGTGAAAGCTTCCCGAAATCGGTTGACTAAGCGAACAGCTGAACAGCTCCATACCAGCCGCCGAGTGAACAGCCATAAAAGTGCCTTATTTTTGATATTCTCAATTCTATTACCTCTACTTTGATTTTTCCATTCTCTTCGTTCTGAATAGCAGCACCCCTGACACCTTGTCCGCTAGCAAATAACCCCTGTTTATCAACGACACTCTTATTCGTAACTTCTCCAGTTGGTGTAATAGTAATGAGAAGAGAATCCATGCCAGATCCAAAGGAGGTACCACCGCTACCATCTGTACCAATTCCACTAGCCAACACCCGCCCGTCAGACGTACGTAGAATGGTGTTGCCACCGCTATCGACAATAGCCTCTATGACACGAACTTCTGTAATGTTAGGGAGTCCTCCAGTAAAAAAACTACCGCCACCCATGTTGAGAAGCTTGTGAATACCTCCAGTATTACCTGCCACTAAACCTTTGTAATCGATCTGCATTGATGCGTAGTTTCCTTCGCGCTTGACAACAACGGTATGGTATTTACCATCAGCGATGTTAAGTTGGGGGATGCTAAGGATTTTCATGCGATTGCCGAGACGGAATATGTAACGGACGATACGGTCTTTTACCTGAAGAGAAAAAGAAAATTCACAAATCTCAGTTCAAAACATGACAAAAATATCATGTGCTCAGTGGTGTATCTACCAATACGCACATAACGTACGCACTTGCGTACCTCGCAAGCTGAGAGATTACTAGCAAACTATTGATTAACTGGAGGATCGGATTGAATTTTCTCATGATTGAGGTGACCTTTCAGTCGTCATACCTCGAGTGGCTAGGCCGCTAGTACTTTATGTTAGAAGAAGAAACATTGGATAACGACTTTGCGAGAGAAAATTTACATTGCGCAGATAATACTCATCTGAACCATGAGAACCTAGTGGGGAATTTTATCGATAATGATACCGCAAACCCTTTGCTGCAAATCTTAAGGGTTAGTAAGAGCAAGGAAAGGTCCATACAAAGTGCCTTTATAGAATAAAAGCTTTTCAGGCTCTTCTGTACTTGCAGTATCTACACAACATAACTACAAACAGTTGCTCATTTACTCGAATTCGCCATTCGTTACACTTACGTCGATTCGGTTAAACTCTGTACCAAGAGAGTTGGACGACAGGAACAGCACACAGTCCTTCATATCACGATCGAGTTTAACTTTCAAAGCGATGTTTGTGTAGAATTCATTGGTAAGAGATACTGGACGTGGAATTAACTCACGCTTGGCTCGTGCGGTGTTGATTAAATACTGTGAAAAGCTATTTGCCATGTAGTATCTAGCTGGGGATCCTGGAAATGAATAATGCAGAGTAGAGCGTTTTAAACACACGTAAACTTCAACGGAATTGTAAGAAGGAGTCAGTGACCTGAAATAGCCCTGGAGGGAGAGCACTTCTAAAAGGGTAAGGGAAGTCTTCATGAAGAAGTGAGTTCTGCGAGAACCCGGATAAAAATAAATAGATAAATAATTTTTATTTATCCTCGGATTTCAGAGTAGCATTTCTGCTAATAACTCCGAAACTCATTCGCACACTCGCTACCCCTACATTCGATATACTCTGCATACAATTTAAAAACTCACATGTTGATTTTTTATGGATGGGAGGAAAACCAAGAGAACCTGTGGAGAAAAACCCTCGTGGCAAGGGAGAGAAACAACACATGTAACAAACTCTACTCACATGAGTGACATCCTGTAGCTAGGCTGCGACACATCTGACACCCGACCCATTGGACCACAGCGGTAAGAGGCGAGTGGCTTAACAACCACGCCACCCACCACGTGCCACCCACGAAGACTACAGACATGTTAAATTTATTTATATTTGCAGAATCCAACTTACGTTCTCCGCAGGTGTCTCCATAGTAACCTACATCACAAACACAAACACTCTTGTCGAGTCCAGGTTCGCAGTAACCACGATTGTTACATTTGTCGGCACAGGCACCTGCAAGATCGCAGCCTGTTTTGGAATTCACCTCCTTGAGAGGGTTCTCCAAGTCGTACATGGTTTCGTGGTCGATAATGTTCCTAATACATCCCCTGAATCCCTTAGTGGGTACACCAAGCCATGATATGTCTGGGTCAGCCCTGCCAATTTGAAGAGGACCAAATCCATTCAGGTATCTATAGAATAGAGACAGGATTTGTAAAACTATATAAACTTGGAATAACATTGAAAATTATGATGATAATGCTATCAAATTGTTGTAATGATGCCGATGATAACGGTGACGATACAATTACAATACGATACAATACAATTATAATACAATACAATGCAATACATAGAGAATACAATACAATACAGTACAATACGATACAATACAATTACAATACAATACAATACAATACAATACAATACAATACAATACAATACAATACAATACAATACAATACAATACAATACAATACAATACATAGAGAATACAATACAATTACAATACGATATGATTACAATACTAATGACCTACGGCCCGCATAATGATATTATTAATGATAACGATAAATACGGTAGAATCCCGCTACGTCAAACTCCCAAAAAGCCAAAACTTTTCGAGATAGCGGGAATTTTCTTACAATATGATTACAATACATATATCATATATACATATACATACTATCAATTTGCGATAATTGTTAGTACGTAATTGACGGGGGGAAATGATTCAAGGGAAATGAGTTTGTTTGCGAGATAACCAATAGACTGAAAACACCGATTCAAGGGAGTTTGTGCTAGAGATAGTTGGGTTTTCGAGTTAACACTGAATGTTATTTCGAGATCGCAAGGAAATTGTGTACAGAAGTAACAAGCCCATCCTGATTTCTCAGGAATACGCGACATTGTACAAGCTAGAAACCACTTACGTCATTCGACCAAGGACGCGCTTTTTAACTTCACAGGTATCTCTCTTTTCGAAAACGCGGCCGTTTTCTTCCACAATGGTCGCCTTTTCACATTTATCAATGATGACTCGAAGCATCTATAAGCAGATCAAGCATCACAATTACATTATGTACAACTTTTAGGTAGTTCACTGTGACTTTCTTGTTCCACGTGATACTTTCCTACCATTTACAACAGTTTCAGCACTTGAAGATGCAGACTCTTGGTGTAAACAAACGAAGACCCAGAAGAGGGCTTATAATCGGGGGTATAGGGAACCTTATAGCCATACTAACCACGGAACTTAAAACTTGGGGACTTAAAGGCCGCAGTTTATAGTACCACATTGTCAATTTGCTTAGACTATCGAAGCATGTCTCATGTATGTACTAGGTTGTCTTTACGTCGTTGTGCACACCATACTCAACGTCTTTACGTACTCAACTAATGGAATCGTTTGGCGAAAAGCAAGTGAAACACTCGACTACGCCTCGTGTTCATAAGCTTGCTTTTCTCTTGCTCTACATCTTCCATCGTGTTTATATCACAGTACAGAGACATGCGCGCGCGTTTTATATTCCTTAAATAAAACCATGATTTATTCATGGTCACTCAGTCTTATATATTGTTTTTAGCTCTTAGTTTTCTTGTTGTTGTTGTTGGTGGTGCTTTTTCAACGCGTATTTGTATAGTGTTATACTATGGTTTTATATAATTATTTTGTTATGTTTTCCTTTACACTTCATGTTATAATATTTTATGCAACAATAGACGTATACCCCTCGATTAGCACTCATGTTTAAAGAAAAAATACTAATTGAAGTTGGGAGGAAGAAGTGCATTGCTATACCATAATTGCTACCTGTGGTAGACGGGCTGCCTGTGTTGCAGTCGCCAAACGAGCAAGTGTGCAAAATTACCCAGATGGCCTTTGCAAGCAAGCATTGTTACTCGGGCTTCCTCGTAGTCCAAGCGAACGCCATTAATGCGTCTTGTTTTGGTACGCGTGAAAGAAAACCGAAAAGGAAAGTAAAATTCTAATGTACCTTTCGATCCACGATATCACGCTTGATGGAGACGATATGCCATTTCTTGTCATTTAGAGGGGACCCTTTGGTGACACTTATGGTGACGGGATCAGACCCAAAAGAAACCATCACTTCAACATATCCCTTACGTAAAAAGACAGCTAAAAAGTCCTTGGCACCATTGTTTCCTCCTAATAATTGAAGAAAATTTTATGTAAATGTTTTGGCTCCGGTTGCGCGAAGGGTGGATAGCGCTATTCATTGGCCTTTGTGGAAAATGATGGGATTTACTAACTATAGCCATTTCCCAATCGAGTAGGGGACTGGGTACTAGTTTGAATATTTAACGCAATTAAGAAATATTCCCCGTAACACGAAAGAGCACATCAAAATATACAAGATTATGGAGTTTTTATGGAGTTTTTGGCCTTTGTGGAAAATGATGGGATTTACTAACTATAGCCATTTCCCAATCGAGTAGGGGACTGGGTACTAGTTTGAATATTTAACGCAATTAAGAAATATTCCCCGTAACACGAAAGAGCACATCAAAATATACAAGATTATGGAGTTTCATTGTATTGTGTGGAATATTGACTGTGTGGCAGCCATTCAAATATGTGAAAAATTATAAAGAAATGTATGGTTGGTGTCCCTCCAAACCATACATTCCCTTCTAATATTATGAATCTTTGAAAGGCAACTACTGTGGAAATGTGCGTTTCGTTGGTCTGAATTCTTGTGCGCGCGTTTACAACGTACATACATAGTGGCCTCTCAAAAATATAGACAAAACTAAAATGTTCGTCCAAAGTCTTAATTCTTTTGCGTGTGTACAACGAGAAGAACGTCATACATAATTGTAGGCTTTCAAAAATATATAGACAAAACTAAATTGTTTGTTCAAAGTCACCTACCCTTTTTCAAAGGCCCTTGATACAACATCAGTCCGTCTGGATTGTCAGTCATAAACTCGAAGCTGATATCACGGATATCATAGGCAGACAGCTTGGGTAGCCATATCAGAGAATTCCCATAAAATGTTCTTGTGTTTACTTGACATTGAGGACCGCCGTATCCACGAGGGCATTCACATATCATGAAACCATAGGGAACTGAATCATGGCACGTTCCACCATGGAGACAAGGATTATTCTTTGCGCATTTCCCTTGAGGTGTGATCACAGATACGTATTTATCTTTAAGAACGACGTCCATGGAGACGACGGAAATGGATGAGTCGGGAGCGGGGACTTTACCGTAATCACCACTCGCAACAGTACACTTGGGTGAAGGCTCAATGACGTTGATGCACTTTCCGACTTTCTCTTTTTCTTTGGCGCACTCATCAATACCAATTGCACCGACTTTAAGGCCTAGATAGAAGGTGGAAAAGAAATGCTTATGGGTAAAATTGGGGAACTAAGTAATTCATGGGATATGATATCGGTTGGTTCGACACATGAGGCAGTAGATTGAAGCGACATGTCGAAATTAGCAACCCTACTGCGCAAAGTCAAGACGGGTGTCTTACTAACGAGGACATAAAAATGAGACCTTACATTTTGATATAGATTCAGTTTAACTGTGGCCAAGATTCTGTTGCAACAAAATTTTTGCTATCGCACCAGTGGGATTGTCACAGTGCCCTGAGCCCACAAAAAAGGCGTTCTTTGTGGGAATTGGAGATTTGAGATTCCTGCGCTCTGCTCCAATTATTGCGCGTACGTAATTTTCTCTCAGGAATTCAAAATCTTCAAACTCCCAACAGAATGCCTGCCGTGCCCTGTCCCAGCATTATATCCCCGTAATTTGCTGCTTAAAGGCATCGTACAAAGATAAAAATGACAGCAGCATCATTAACTGCGGCAATATATCACGGACCCTAGTTCATACACTTCTTTTCATTTAAAAATATCAACTTACCTAGCTTTTCGAATGCGCTCTTTTGATCACTAAGGATGTTGATAACATCAAAAGGCTTCATGTACGAATCTGTTTTCTTTGCTGCAAAGTGGATATTAACAGACATGACTGTATTTGGTGCTTTCTGGATACTAAAGATTTCCACGGAGGAAGACGTGAGTCGATCTTGAATCAATTTCTCTACTTTCTCGTAGTAATCACCAACAAAATATCCCACTTTTCTCATATCTGTAAACTGTATGGAAACAGCGTTTTCGACTGCAACGGGGTCAATTCTGCGTACCAGTACACTAATCGTTGAAGTAACAGTCTTCTTCGACGCGCCACGATTAGTTTCCGTGATTTTTACCTTCAACGTATACTTTCCCATTGGAATACTTTTACCAGCAGTGATATCGCCAGTGTTTTTATTAACTGTGAAATATGTTCCTGGTGATTGGTCTTCGATGCTATACTCATTGATATCACCTTCGTGATCATTAGTCTTTATAGTAAGGCTTTCCAATGCTGCCACACTAAGAACTTGCCTTGGTATGCATTTACAATGATCTTCATGGTACCGTCAAAAGGCTCGTTATCATTCTCATCCTGGACATCCACATACACAAATGTTGAGTTGGACTTCTTAGGATTTCCACTGTCAACTGCCGTTACCCCAATCGTCCAAGTGGGCTGCTTTTCACGATCAAAACTACCGTAGGAGTTCATGTTAGAAGTCGCGTTCTTGAACGTTGCTGGTTCAACTAGTCTGAAGTTATTGTTAACGCTTCCACTTGCTATAGAATAAGTAAATGGGCCACCATTCTTGATTGTATCTGGGTCATAAGCGCTGAGACGAGTAACAAACTGTGCTGCATCGATATTCTCTTTGATTTTACCTTCAAAATACGGGGGTACAAACCATGGCCCGTTGTCATTGACATCAGATAAGGTCAACCATGCATCAGCCTTGCCTTGAAGCCCTCCAGTATCTGTGGCTGTTATCTCAAGATGGTGGATAGGGATGCTCTCACGGTCTAAGGGAAGCCGAGTCTTAACAAGACCGATGGTAGGATTCTTGGGATCGGGGACAATCTCGAAGAGATCGTCCTCGTTACCATTTGGTATGGAATAGTCAAACTTAGCATTTTTGCCGCTGTCCTTATCCGTTGCCGTAACCTTGACAACCACGGTTCCTATGGAAACATCTTCCTTTACAGTTCTATTGTATTGGTTAGGGAGAAAGACAGGAGCGTTGTCATTGGTATCAGTAACAGTAATCAAAACATATGCAGGTTGGTCGGCCTTCAAAACAGGCAACCCCCTATCAGCTACAGTTACAGTAAGTTTATAAGACTTTTTAACCTCGAAGTCGATTATTCCTGACACGTGCACTGTCCCATTGAAAGGATTGACATAAAACACGTGCGGAACGTTACCGTCAGTAAGAACAAACTCAAGTTCGGCGTTTAGACCAGTATCCTTATCGGTTGCACTAACCGTGGTGATTCGATACCCGGGTGGAGAATTTTCGGGGACCGTGCCACGATATTCTCGTTGTGTAAATTCTGGTTTGTGGGTGTTCGCGTCGACAATATATATGGTAGCACCTCTTGATGACGAAAGCTGCTTCTTACTTCCCTGGTCTGTGGCACGCACAGTCACAGTAAGCGGAGACGTATCCGTATCGCGATTGAAAGTCACTAACGTTTCTATTAAACCAGTGTCAACGTCTATCTTGAACTTATTTCCTGCATTGTTGGTAAGGTCGTACTTCAGTTTGGCATTGCCGCCTGCGTGCTCATCGTCATCGTCTATAGCTTGTACGTACATGACGCTAGTTCCCTTCGGCTTGCCTTCTTGGACATAACCAATGTACGACTGGTCGTCGGGAAATCGCGGCGCTTCGTCGTTGATGTCAGTTAAATTAATCTGGACTTCAGTTTGTCCTTGGAGTTTTCCATCATTCGCAAACACACCAAAGATCATAATAGGTGAGGCTTCACGGTTAAGTTTCTTACTTCCAGTTTCTATAACAGCGGAGTACACCCCTGATTTCTCTTCTGTCTTAATCTTGAAGTAACCCTCTGCACTGGAATCGAGCCTGTAAGATATGGACTTGCTGTCCACATCAGTAGCGGTTAATCGAAGGACTTCAACTCCTTTTGGGCTTCCTTCTTCGATACTCCTTGAGTAGATTGGTTTTGGGAATGTTGGAGCAACGTCATTAACATCAAGAACCTGAAACATTCAGAGAGAAATGAATCAAAAACAGGTCATCAGAAACGATATAATTGTATAGGATCCAAGAATAATCTTCAGAAAGGGTGCAGAACTGTAGAAATCAAAAACCATCTAGAAAAGGGTTGAAAGAATATGTCAGAAAATTATCGAAAAGAAAAGTGCCCAAAGTCATCTCAGGAGGGCTGCGCACCCCCCCCCCCCCCCCCCCTCCAACTAGCCTCCGTCGAGGGGGAGGGGGAGGGGAGGGCGGTTTTAGAATCATAATGATGTTCATGATAAATGTGTACACTAATAAAACTAACGAGTATTGTTTTACAAGTGTAAAAGTTTTCATTCAATTGACCCAGGTGTTGATTGTGATAATGATGATCAGCTGATTAGGGTAGTGTGGTGATTTTGATGATGGTGTTATTGATGATGATAATGTTGATGATCATGATGACAAGAGACTATAATACTAAGAGAGCGAAACTCTGTATTGATGTCTGTGCGATGTATGCGTCGACTAAGGCTATTTTTAGTAGTTTTGCCATCTCGCGCGCAAGGCTCTTAAACAACAAAATTCAAATGCCGAAAGCAAACGGTCCTGTCCGCGCGCAAGTCAAAAATCTAATTACATTGTTTAAGAGCCTTGCGCGCGCGATGGCGAAGTTACTAAAAACAGCCTTAGCCGCCGCGTACACCGCAAAGACATCAAACTGAGTTGCGCTCTCTTGGTATTGTGGTCTCTTGATGACGATGATGATGATGATAATTGTGGTCGTGACGATGATGATGATGCCTGATGATGGTGCTGATGATCAGAAACGATGTTCGTGGTGTCAATAGATATATAATATATACTATGATATTTTGATCAGTTAAAAACTTACCTCGATTTTAACAGATGCTTCATCACTAGACCTTCCATCCGAAGCAGATACCTTTATGTCGTATAATTTCGTGGTCTCGTAGTCAAGTTTTCTATTCACAAGAAGAATTCCAATAAGTTTTCCTTCACGTTTGATAGTCTGTACGGTGAACGCTCCACTTGTGTCACCACCAGAAATGAAGTAATTAAGCTGTGCGTTGTCTCCTATGTCTTTATCAGTTGCATGAAACTCGATGACTTTTGTCCCAAGGGGAACATTCTCTGCTATACTAGTTGAGTATGATGACTTCTCGAATGTTGGTGCCTGATCGTTCTCATCAACAACGAGAATTCTCACCGTGACTTCTTCAGACAATTGTTTGGGATCTGTTCCTTTGTCTGTCGCTACAACTACGATACTATATTTATCCTTCTTTTCTCGGTCGAATTCCACTTTCGTTGTTATTTTACCACTATTTGGATCGATGGCGAAATTGTCTGATTCGCTGTCTTTTTTTAAGGAGTACGTTACCTCTCCGGCAAGACCAGTATCTCTGTCCGTGGCGACCAGCGTCATTACGGTAGCCGGAGGTTTAACATTCTCAAGCACTCTTGCATCGTAACTACCAAGATCAAAAGAAGGTTTATCGTCGTTAACATCAATAACAGATATCATAACCTCACAGGTCGAAAACAGGTTAGTTCCACCTTGTTGAGCGCGAACCTGCAGTCGGAAAGTCTTTTGATCTTTTGGAAGAGCTTCGTAGTTCAGCTGAGACGCAGTCGTAATTATACCGCTTGGACTCACACTGAACTTTTCGTCCACCTCTGTGTTGGCTTTGACAGGGCTGTATCGAATGATACTGTTTCCTCCATCGCCAGGTTTGGCTACAACCGTTAAAACCTTTGTACCAGCTAGCACGGACTCTCTAACATCAGCAGTAAATTTTGCTTGTGTACATACTGGCGGAGCTTTATCAGAAATAAAAATCTCAACAGTTGTCTCGCGCTCGCGTTCGCTTGTTTGTCTGTCCTGTGCGGCTGGTTTATTTGAAGCAACAACTGTCAGGAACTCTTTATTCACGATCTTCGTAAGCACTTTTTTCGTTTTTATGGTTCCGGTACTTGATTCAATTTCAAAGTTCTCACTGTAAGATTTGAGGTTATAGTAGACTTTGGCGTTATCATCTGTATCGTCGTCTGAGGCGCTGACAGTCAGTACAACCGTTCCTTTAGGTTTGGTGTTTTGAATTGTGGCGAGGTATGTACGAGTGATAAACTTAGGGGAATTGTCATTTACATCACCGATCGTTACTGGTAGAAAACAGTAGACCAGCAACCTTTCTTCTGGAAGCTTTCCGTGTCCACCATCCTCTGCTCGAATTATTACATGGTACTGCGTCTTTTTATTTTTGTTTTCGCGATCAAGACTTGCTGTTGTCGTGAGCTCGCCTGTGCGATTGTTAATTGCAAAGAAATCCTCGGCTCCTACTGGGATAATCGAGTATTCTATTTCACCATATCGTCCTTTATCGGAATCAGTCGCACTCACTGTAGTAATTGAGTGCCCTTTGGGAAGGTTTTCTTGCACTGTAGCCTTATCGCATTTCATAAATCTCGGCCTTTCGGAATTCCTGTGGTCCACATTGATTCTGACTCTGGCGTCGCTGTATTTGTTTGAGTCAGTTGCATCCTTCGCACGAATACTAATGGTGTATTCAGTCTTTGTTTTTCCAGTTGGGAGTGGTTCTTTCAGTTGAATAACTCCAGTGTCTTGGTCGACTTTGAATTCAATGCCAGCAATAACAGAGTACGTTACCTTATTTCCATCTTCATCTGTTGCAGCAACAGCAAAAAGACCTTGGTTGGCAATGGCGTTTTCAGTTATACGGAATTCGTAGTCGTTGATGATAAACACCGGTCGATGATCATTGAAATCAGTAACTTTTACCAATAAATATGTCACAGCGATGTATTTCGCAGTACCACTATCTGTAGCTGTGATTCTTAGGAGATGGACTTTCTGGCTTTCGTAGTCAAGAGCTCTGGAAAGCATAACTTGGCCAGTGTCCTCATCGATGGTAAAAAAGTTTTGGGGCTTAATTGTGTATTTCAGATAACCGGGTTTGCACTGACAGGACGATTGACAATCACAATCATAGGCTTTAACGGTCTCGATGACATTTCCTAGGCCCTTGTCTTCCCGTACGCTAACTTCATACACCAGTTTATCGAAATAAGGGTGGTAATCATTTTCATTAATGACGTCGATTTGAACTTTTATCACCGCGGACAAGCCTTTAGGAATCAGTTCTGTGGCTTCTACGGTGAGATCGTAAGTTGGCCGACTGTTTTTCAATAGAGAGTTCAGCACAACTTCAGCAGTATCTTTAACTTTGAAATTATCATTTGGGTCACCATTGATTATAGCAAATTCCAATCGTGCACCAGATACACTTTTGGCTTCAATTTTCCCAATGCTTTTACCAATGTGCGCTCTTTCAGAAACGCTAAATCTGTAACTGGTCTTCGAGAAGATGGGTGGTGTTTGTGAGGTCTCTACATCGATAGTTGCTTGGCTTCCGTTGTTACTGGGTATGCCATAATCAAATGGCAACGCCTTGGGATAAAATCTTGGGGACCCCAAACTGTTACCAACTTCAAGCTTCTTAGTAAAGGGGTTGATGGAAAATGAACTGTTAGGTGATAAGAGCTGCAGTCCTACAAGTCCATTAGAACCACTATCAAGATCCCGTGCGCTGAGCTGGAAGACACTGGCACCTGCTCGAGAGTTGAAGTTAACGCGACCTAGCGTCGACTGCATGGTGAAGAACGGCTTGTTGTCATTCAAATCAAGAACATAGATTTCCACATCCAAGTCATTGGTGAGCTTTCCTGCAGTTTGTTTTTCGCGTACAGTGATCAAATGAAACGCTTGTTTCTCAAAGTCCAGCGGGGCGGTTAGACGAACCACTCCGTTGTTATCTATGGTAAAGTTTGACTTTTCTGGGAAAATTATAGAGAACACACCAGTAGGGAAGTACTTGGGAACTTTTGTTACAATACTATTGACGGGAGTATTCTCTGGTAGCATGGCTCTAACAGGTTGTTGCTTTGGTCGATAGTTAACAAAGACCATTCGAACGTTGGCTTCGTGGACTTTTGGAGGAGAACCATTGTCACTTGCAGTTATTTTAAAGCGATATGGCGAAGGAATGTTAGCAAGATTTCCACGTGCAACTAGTTGGCCTTGTCTGTCGATATCAAAGTTATCATTAACTGAAGGCGGGGACAGTTTATAGGTCACTGAATCACCAACGTCTTTATCGATGGCAGTAAGACGCGTGACCACCACGCCCTTAGAAAAGGGCCCTGCCACTTTACGGTCGATCTGTCCTTGTATCTCGCCAGGAAAGAGTGGCGCATTGTCGTTAATATTCACGATATTCAAGATGACGGTTACTTGTGCGCGCCTGTCTCGAGTATCTAACGCTAGAATCACCAGCGTGTATTTTGATGCCTCTTCATAATCCAACGTACGAGTTGTGAGAATCTCTCCCGTTGAAGGGTTTATCCTGAACATTCCATTAGTATTGCCTGAGATGATTTCATATTTAAGAGCCTCGGAAGTTGCTGCCTTGGCGACTGCCACTCGCTTATTAGCTGCCAAGCCTTCGGTAACTTTGATGGTAATGGGTGAGACAACAAATTTCGGGGGCCCATCAGGAAGAAACACATTTATTTCCACATTTACATTATCACTTCTTGGCGATGACCCACGGTCTTGCGCTTTGATTTTTATATTGAATTTGTCTGCTGCTACTGTCGTTAAATATTTTTTAACAGTAATGAGTCCATTCTCTGGATTGACTTGGAATGCTCCCTCGTCGTTGCCACCGTCAATGGAGTAAACGACCTGCCCGTTGGATGTGCTGTCAAGGTCTGTAGCTGTGACTTGTACGACACTTGTTCCAACAGCTGCGTCAAGTGAAACTTTAGCACGGTAAGAGGCAGCTGAGAATGTTGGGGAGTTATCGTTAATGTCTTGTACGTTAATTTGTACCTCGGTGACAGCTACAACAGGATGAAAACATAGTTATTTCATTTTTAGAGTAAAGGACCCTGGTAACAGTAGCGTATCTTGCGCGGTGCGTCGATAAGTTTCAGTTAAAGGGAGTATGTAATGGGCCATTTGCACTAACAGGTCACGTGACCCTATCTCCCCTAAACCAAGCAGCACCGTCAAAATGAACGCCAGAAATATAAAGAGCAGGAAAAGTGCGATATTAATAAAAGCGCAAAGTTTCAGTTTATAAGATGAATAAGAGAAAAAATGACAGCAAATTTAAGATTAGATATTATCTTAAGATTCGTTTGAAAAAAAGGGGTTGGATGACATGAGCTTGCCTTCATAGACATAGACATTTCTTTATTTAGTACTGGTATTGCCTTCCAACGCGTTTTTCCAAACGAATCTTAAGAAAATCTTAAATTTACTGTCATTTCAGCGGTATTACGCCTCATGAGCTGAAACTTTGCACTTTTACTAATATCGAGGTGCTTTTTTATTTCCATTTTGGAAGTTATCCATCCTTATCAACGTGGCTCTCTACCAGCTGTATGATTTTAACGACATAATTTTCTCTTACCACTTCGTTCTGACACACCCTTGTCCTCAGCTTTGATGAAAAGAACATGTTGCTTGATATCCTCGTAATCCAATGAACCCTTGGTGGTTATCACTCCTGTATCTTTATTCAGGTCGAACAAGCTTGCACTCCTGATGTCAATACCTTGCAGTATTTCGTAGCTTACTTTACCAAAATCACCTGCGTCGCGATCATTTGCTACAACTTTTCCAACAGACGTTCCTGTTCCTATACCATCAGGAGAAAATTAGCAGTTAGGACAAAATGAAGCCATTACTTTCTCAGACCTGAGAGAACTAACTCGACTTGCTAGAGTATCACCTAATACCGCCATTTTGAAACCTGCATCCTACTCTGCTAAAAAGGACATGTACTCGGACAATTTGTGAGGATAGGTGGCAGAAATATCATTATACTATACTAATATACTATACTAAATACCGCCATTTCGAAATCTATATTCTACACTATCAATGATAACATCAAGCACATGAACTAATACTTTGTTTGGGCAGTTGGTAAATATATCCTTTTATCATATAATTATTTATAAAATACCTATATTTCTTAAGTTCGAAAACTTGTTCTTTTCACTAGTGAAAATAACATGTTCTTCTTTCACTAGTGAAAAGATCGTTACCATGGTTAATTGAGCGCATTTACTCTAAAGATAGTTTGTTGTCTCTTGATTTGATAATTATATGATAAATAGAATATTACATGTTCGCTTGGAGATACGAATTTTATCTTCTTCGTGTTGAATATCTCTCACTCGTTCGCTGCGCTCACTCGTGAGAGATCTTTTCAACACTCGAAGATAAAATCCGTATCTCCGCGCGCCCATGTAATATCCTCTATATTATATATGTTGATCAGTGCTACCTAACACCAGACCAAGCAACGCCAGCACCAAATCTTTTGACCAACATTTTGACCTCTACATTATTGACCACAGATAGCCTATCCACATCAACAAAATAATAACGGCTTTGATCTTCCTCCAAAAGCTAAGCTCCTATGAAAGTCAGGCTGCACCAATTGCTATCTTGTCTGTCTGTCTATCTGTCTGTCTGTCTGCCACTACCATCACTTCAACTCATAACAGCACCAATAAACAACAGCTTTCTTTAATAACTAATAATAATAATAATAATTATATTATTATTATTATTTAATAACTGACCTGCATCCTCCTTGACAGTAAATTCGTACAACTCTTTCTCAAACTCAGGAGAGTCGTCATTCATATCCGTTACCGTGACAACAACAGTAGTGGAAGCCGGCTTATCGTTGTCACGAGCGACTTGAACGTTTAGCGAATAAACAGCCACTTTCTCACGATCCAGTGGACGTGCCACAGTTATCGTACCATCTTTATTGATACAAAAAGCGTTGTCTGTGTTACCACTTTGAAAGCTGTATTTCAAGAAAGCCTTAGAATCAGCATATGTGGCCTGCACGGACTTTACAGTTTCGCCAACTTGTTTGTTTTCTGGCACTGACACGTCGTATCTGCTTTGAGAAAATTTGGGCGGTTCCTGGACATTCATAACGTCAACCTTAATGGTCTTTTTGGTTATTTGCCTTGGTGAGCCTCCGTCTGTTGCGACGATGGTAACTGAATAAGTTTTGTAGTCTTCACTTGAAAACGTAACGCTGTAGCACGAAACAAAGAGAGCTTAGAAAACAACTTTATGGCGACCGTATTATTGCATGATCATGATGATAAAACAAAGAGGACGTCAAAGGTTATAATTATAAATATATAAATTTGTGATGTTAAAACTACTGTGAAAAATTTTTTTTATTGAAATGTAAGTAAAACGCAATTCTCGAACAAACATCCTTTCCCCAAGGTTTGGGTTTGCTGTTGTTCACATTCTATTTTCTACAGAACAAGAGCTCATTTGTATGGAGAAGTTCCTTTTTCTACGAAGGAACTTATTTTCTATGGAAGAATTCTGTTTCTGTGCCGAGAAGCTACTGATTTTCTATAGCAGAGCTCAATATTTCCACGGAGAAGTTGATATATTGTTATGGGAAAAAGTTTTATTTCTGTACAGGGAAGGTTCTGCATGGGAAAGGATAGCTTCATGTTAGAGATTAATATGTTGTTATAAAGAAAATGGGTGAGCCTCATGGGCCACCGTTAACCGAACTAAAGTCACATTGATTACTAAAAACTTACGATAGTTTTTCCTTTGTCATCAACGTTCCTGTAGCTGAATCGATCTTAAAGGGGGTACTTCCTGATGATGCATCGATGGAATAGGACACTTTGCCGTTAGCGCCAGCATCCAAATCTATGGCTTTAACCTATGATAAAGGACAAAATATCATTGACATAATCAATAAATTACGGATGAAGCAGAATAGTTATTAGCAAGCAGCATTTTTGGAAAATACACTTTCTTCTGGCCTCAATCAACAGTGTCAGCACCATTTCCAAGAATACATCTGTCACCATCATCATCACCATCATCATCATCATCGTCGATACCATCATCATATCATGATCATCAATTTCTTCAACAATACAATTTTAAACTGGTGACACCAAGATTTTATCGGGGATTGGCACTCACCGTTCCAAAGACTGTATCGGCAGGTGAATAGTTATCCACTGAGAATGTTTTTGGGTCTTTGTCAAATGCAAACTGTGGAGCTACATCATTGCTATCCTCAACGCTAATGGTGCATTCAACATTGGAGGCCAATTCCACTGATCCACCAACGTGCTTGGCACGAACAATCAGTTTATAAGACAACTGTCGTTCCCGATCTAAAGAGGAGCTTAAGGTTACTTTACCAGAGTTGGCGTCAATTGCAAATATTCCAGTATTGCCTTCCTTGTAATCACCAACTAGCTCGTAAGAGATGCCAGTTGGAGAGCCAGATTTTGTTGCTTTGACTTGAAGTACTTCAGTGTTTTTGGCTGCATTCTCTTTTACTGAACCAGAATAGCTTTCTTGTCCAAACGTAACCTGTGTGTCCCCTTTATCATACACAGACACATACACGGAAACTGTAGCAGATTTTCCACCTACGGAATTTCAAGATATGCAGTTGTTAATTAAATATCGTAATGCTCCGATCACAGAACACCTATAAATTCGATCCCCCCAGACCTCACATCCTTGTTTCGACTTCTTTCCAATCTGTGTAGCTTTGATTAGCTTTAAATACCCTTAAAACGGAGCACTGATGGAGAGAGGGGAGTAAAATGAGCGCACCGTCGACCTCGGGTTTGTCAGTTGAATTACTGTTACGAGTTATCGACGTTAAATATGGTCGCTTTACTTTACTTTACTTTACTTCTTACTCGCTCAAAACTCGATATACTTTTGTGTGGAATTTTTTGAACTAAGGAGCATTGGTTTGTGGATCGTAGGAAGAACGTAAGTTCCAAAAGTGGCACTGAGAGAAAGTTGAGGCAGACACATAAAAGAATTCAACTCATCCAAAACAATGCTCCAATCAAGCAAAAAAGCCTTTTTCAAGTTTTTCTTACCCCCATCACTAGCTTTAGCAAGCACTTGATATCTCTTATTTGGGATCAACTTCGCAGCACTTGATATCACACCAGAGTTGTCACCGATATTGAATCTACACAATAAAACAACAGAGATATGTTTTTCTGTCATCACATACACAAAGGAGAAAAAGAAAAACAATACTACACACATGAAAAACGAGTAAGGTTGTTATCAGTACATCAGTTGCTCAGTTGCTCCTGAGCGATACAATTTCTTTTCATTTAAAAAGGCAAGGTCCTCAGATAAAGAATTCCAGTTTTTTTACTTTTGTTTACCGCATCTTTCCTCATTATTTTTGCAATTTCTCACTTTGCAATTTCGTCAATGTACCTGCTAACATCATCAGTAGATCCCGATGCCCCCTTTAGTAGTTGGAATGTCACTTCACCAAAGTTTCCTTTATCTTCATCCAGTACTGTCAGTTTCAATATACTTGACCCTTTGGAAATACTACTGGAAACAGAGACCCAATAGGAAGACTGAGAGAAAACGGGAGCATGGTTGTTTTTATCAGTAACTGTAACCACAACCTTGGCTGTTGCAAACATGTTGCGAAAGTTCTTATCCGTTGCTCGCATATCAAAAGTAAATGATGGGGTAATGAAAGTGTCAAGAGACTTTTTGGTGACAATTTTGCACTCTCCACCACTCTGTACTACTGATAAATACTCAATGGTTTTCAGAGATGTGATCTTTTCCATTGAGCATTCAAACTGATCCAGTAGAGTATCCTTGTCAATGATTCGGATACCAGTGGAAACTGTGGTCCCTGAAGCTGTGTCCTCTGCAATGTTGATTGAATATTCAGCCTGGCTAAAGGATGGAGCATCTTTTTCATCAGATACAGTAATGTCAATATCTGTGGAGACTTTCTTTTTGGAGTTACCACTGACTGCCTCCACTTTAACCTTATATCTGTCATCCACTTCATAATCAAAGGATTTTTCAGCAGAAAAACTTCCTAGAATGAAAAGAGAGAAATATATTTGTTAAGAATGAATTTACATAAATAAATTACTATACTACAAGGAGAGGGTATTTCAGGTCTTCACAAAGTGGGTTGGTTTTTCTAGGCAAGCTGTGATAGGATTGCTTGCAACTTTTGATTTTGCTCTAAAATGATTGAAGCAAACTATAATTTGGAACAAATGTGGTCTTAGTTTAGGCCCCAAACTTGACTATTTGGGACATATTGATGGGTTTTATCCATTCCTTTAGGAATCAAAAGACAATGAAGTAGTAGCCATGTTGGATGAACAAACAAGAGGAGACACTAATGAGATATCTTTTGTTTGAAGTTGGCTGCAGCCATGACGTCACATGCAACCCAGCAATTGGGGGTGATGACACTTTGTTTTCTATGCCTTTGCAATGAATAAATCAAATCCTAACAAAATAGTTTTGATTACAGTACCCCCCTGGGTTGGGTGCTGACACGTTACAATCTTATAGACATATCATAACTTATTGATTTATCCTGTGGTGTACTAGGCTATATATTCATTTAATTGATAGCACTAAAGATCCTTTAAGAACTGTACCCCAAAAACTTAATGCAGCTAAATTCAACTATTTCAAGTCTGCTTTACTAGTCTTTTGTTTTATATACTCTTCCTTTCTTTGATGTGAAAATTTGTTGACTAGCTTATCTTTGTTTGAAATGTTTTGTTATAATTTTAGATGGTTACTTTCCAAAGAAAGAATTTAAAATGCAAGTACTTCGAAGCTGGTAAGCTCCATCAACACATATGACAATGATCTTTCTAGACTTCTTTGTATACAAAAGGGACAATTCAAAACAACTATTCAAAGACTAACCACAAACAATGTGGGCTACTTAATTAGGATTCCAGTGATATGCACTAATAACAGCCGTTTGTCAATATGGGCTAATTTGTGATGCATACCTCTCCTAGTTATTATTATCATGTATGCATTACAGGATTGTCACTAAGCTATGTGCATTAATCCTATTTTTCTTATAAACACACAAGTAATTAATGGCTTTATGCATTGACAGTAGGCAAAAAAGACAAAGGTTAGGTTAGTACACTCACAAACATGTACAGTACATATACTAATGGTATTTTCTGAAAAATGTAACAGCTCCAATCCATTGTGTACAAATATTTCAGTCACTAGTTGTTACATGAGTTAAAAACTAAGACTATATTATTAACCCTCTTAACTGCAAGCAGATCAAGGAAGGTGTTTATAACACATTGGTATTTCAATTTTGTTAGAATGCCGAGAGTGTCTTTGATGATTTCCATCATTCTAGAAATGTTCACAATCAGTTTCTTGAATATCAGACTGATTTTTAAGAGGTACAAAATTCACCAACTTTATCAATATTTCTCTTGATATTACTTATCAATTCGGTCAGGACTGCGCACATTATACAGGGACACAAGTTGTCCCCTAACTAGTTTGGAAATGTTCCACTTCTCTTTACCTAGCAAGAATTTTGAATAACAAAAGAAAAACAAACATAGAATCAATCTTTATATCTTGAGCCATGAGTCACGATCTGTTTAAATATGGATTAACTATGATGTAATGTTGATATTTTGCTGAATGATGCTGTTATATTAAGGAATTGGCATCAAGGAAGGTAAAATACTGAATGAATTAAGTTACCACATTGGAAGTAAAAGAAGAAACTCTTAGATTTTGCGATTGTCTTTCAAGTTTCGAAATTCCTTTAAATTCGCGGGAAGGCAACATACATGTCCAATATAAGTGAGAGATATTGTGTTTAAACATTATCCTCAAGGCATCATTTAGAAGCTCTTAAACGGAAAATATCTAATTACCCAGCAGGTCGCATTTGTTTATGGCCTCTTAACGGCCGAAATCGAGCCTAAACTGGAAAATGTTTTTTTCTATGGTAAGATTTTTAATCTTTATACACAGTAATTTTTTTGCTCATTTCCTACGATAAGAAATGTGTAGGAAATTGCATTTTCCTATGATCGGAAAAGGGAAAATGCATTTTCCTAGATATTTCCTATCATAGGAAATGAGCGAAAATTTCCAGTGATATATGGTAAGATTTTTAAGTAGAGAGATTTAAGAAAATTCTATATAATAGAAGTTTGAATGAATTCGTTTTGGAAACCATTCAAGAATAAATACTTTATAAAATTGGTCAGGCACGAAACCAGTCTCAAGTGTTGTTAATCGTTTCATAATTCGATAGAAAAAAAATTGCTCAGCAGTGGTCGAAATGGTGGTGGAATGTTAATTTGAAATGTGTACATCTTTTAAATCCGGATTATTCTGGAAACTAATATTAGAGGAAGATAAAACCGTGTCAATAAACATTGCATGTAAGTGGTTGGCACTTCATACGTCAAATGCACAACTTCTTAATTAATTTACACTCGATTGGCTTCCCGTCAATTTGCCGAAATTGAATTAATGTTTAAAAAAATTATTTTTCCAACAAAACGAAACAAAATATAGTTCCTTTAGGAGATTCACTGAGGAATTTGTTTCTTAACATAATGTTGTCAGGTAATTTGAACCCAAGACAAGGTGCCGGAGTGTCAAAACAGACAACTTGTCTTGTTGATGCTAAGTGTGATATCAATGCATGGGCTTAAACGACGAAGTAAGCGATAATTAAGTAGCTTCTAATGAAATCTAAACAGTCTAAAGAGAGAACACTACGAAATTTGATATAAAACATGTACAAATTTCCATTGTGGAAACATTTTAGCCAATGTTTTGTTTCCTAGAGGACATAAACATATTATTTTTACAGTACCCCCCGCGTTCTCGATAAATGCCTGACATTTTAAAACTCTTAATCATGAGTCTACTTGTCAAAGCGCTAATTTCACCAAGGTGTTCGTTAAAGAAGCATCATTTACAACAAGTATGACCTCTCCTTCTGCTTTAATAGCCAGATGCAACGGGCGCAGGAGTACTATCAGTTACGCGATTTGACCTTGATTAGCTCTTGACAACAAAGTACATCAATACCACTACTCATAGGAATACTGTAACTTACCGGAGTAGGTGTCAATAGCGAATTCAGATCCTCCATTCACCAGGCTGTATTTCACGGTCAACTCATGAGTATCCACTGCCGCGATACACAACAAATCTGAGACTTTTCCTTGATTCTCTGGGACCGTTACTTTGTAGGGTGTATTCTTGAACGAAGGTGGAGTGTCAGCCTTGCTTGTCACAGTGACATTTAGCTGTCCCTTTGCTTGCTTACCATTCGATGTAGCTACAATAATAAGTTCAAATTCTTTCTCCTTTGTAGGATCTAAGGATCTCCCCGTACGAACTACACCAGTTGTCTGCTCGATGTTAAAGGCAGAAATAACGGGAAATATGCTGTAGTCGATATTTGAGTTTTCGTCAGGGTCTTTCGCGCGCACAACCGTTACAAAAGTTTTCTCTGGCTGGTTTCCGGGCACTTTAGCGACGTACAAAGGTTCGGTAAAATAGGGGTTGTTATCATCTTTGTCTTTAACATTAATCATGAGATAAAGATTAGAAGATTTAGGAAATGTAGCTCTGTCCTCTGCTTTGATGACCAGGTCATAGAAAGAGCGCTTTTCCCTGTCCAGTGGAGCAGAAGTTAAAACCTCTCCAGTATTAGAATTGACTTCAAAAAATCCCATACCAGAACCCTGAATAATCGAGTAGGACAGTTTCCCGTTTGGTGTAGTAGAACCATCTTTGTCAGACGCGTACCTTGATACCGTTGTCACTGTAGTTTTTACAGGTGCGTCCTCGTCAACTGTTGCCACAAGTTGTTGGGGGTTGAACTGTGGCGCATACTGATTCCCATCAACGTCCTGAATATCGATAGTTAATTGAGTTTGGGTAGAGAGTCCACTTTCATCTCTTACAGTAACTGTAAGTGTGTATTTGTTACTTCCACCAGTTGTGTAGCTTACTTTCTTAGCTAAGGTCACTAAACCGCTGCCAGAGTTGATAAGGAAATTTGAGTTATCCGTCCCACTTAAAGAATACGAAAGTCTTTTATTTGGCCCGTTAGGGTCATTGTCAGCAGCTCGTATCAGCAAAAGAGCTCCTTTCACTGGAAAGTCCTCTCTGATGCTTGTAATGTATGAACTTTCAAGAAAGAACGGTTTGGTGTTTGGACCAGGGTTAGGAGTGTCAGGTGGAGGATAGCTCCTTATATCTTCATTTATTCTAATTTCAACAGTCACAGAGTTGGATTTGGCAAGGGAACCTCGATCTATAGCATAAACAGTTAAAGTATGTATAGCTCCTTTGCTGTGGTCCAGTGGTTGTACTACTTTGATATCGCCCGTTATAGCATCCACCATGAAATAGTTATTTAAAGGATTCAAGAAATAATAGACCCCACCGTTTGTCCCAACATCTTTGTCTTTTGCAGCTACTCTCAATACGACTGACTGTACTGCAATATCCTCATCTACCCCGGCAGAGTATTTATTCTTCTCAAACTCCGGTTGATGATCATTAGCGTCTTCAATATAAATTTTGATCTTTGTCGTTCCCGTCTGCTGAGCTTGTACCGTTAGTGTAATCCAGGGAGAATTAGGGTCGCGAACAATTGGCGTATTCGTGGTCTTCAAGACTACAAATTGACGATTTCCAACCTTTTTAGTCTCAATTTGAAAATATCGTCGATCATTTCCACTCACGATCTTGTAATTGTCAATCCCTGTTGTATCCCTGTCCTCTGCATAGCACTTTTCTAATCCATCAACGACCGTATTTGCAGGAGATCCCTCGGCCACTCGTCCATAATAAACCGCTGCACCAAAAGCCGGTGGAAAATTATCACTGTCTTTGACTGTCACTCTCAAAGTCTGGGCAGTCCCTCCTTCTGTTTCTCCTTGAGGTCTTAGAACCACAGTTAGATCGTAGCGATTACGTTTTCCAACAGTATACACCAAAGGTTTCCGTGTAGTCACGACTCCAAGTGGAGAAATAGCGAATAACGAATAACTAGTGTCCGATGATCTAAATAACGAGTATTCTTCGCCGCTTGGAGGCCTTGGAAATCTATAAACCGTTGACCCAGTTCCTTGGTTCTCTGAAACATCAGCAGTGACGATTTTTCCATAACAAGAGTTTAGAAAGGTCGCAAATATTAAAATCGTAACTGCTAAACGGTGTCTGTGACGAGCAACCATTGTTTACCTTGGTGTTTCGTGTTGAACGAAACTGTCGACCAGCCGAAATCGATAGAGTCAGACAAGAACAGCTAACTATTTTAACCACACCATCAGGTCAACAAGAACCACAGACAAGCATTTAAAGAGTTTTCGGTGCTATTGAATCCAACTTCTAGTGTCTCTTTGAAGAGACGCGATCGCCTTGCAAGTTCACTCACCGGTCGCCTTGTGTGTTCTTTCCAAATATCAAGCGGCGTGAAGTCCAATCAGCCAATCAAGGTGCGGTTCTACAGCCGCCTGCCAATCAACGGTCGAACTTTTTGTCACGGTCATCCAAGAAAAATGCTTTTGTTCTGAATCCTTTTCTTTTGTGTTATTATTTATAAACGTTAGCTTTCCATTACAGTTGATGACTTAAGACCCTTACTTGCTCAATTACTATTCTGTGCATATAATGATTCAAGTTTTTACTCGAAATAAAGTATGAGTCTCGCTGAAAGTGCGCGAACAGGTTACCCTCTCACAAAAGATGAAAATCTTGTGCATTTTTATCCATATTTTAGAATTAAGTATTGCGTGATCCTTTGCACATTTATGAATTATTATCTACACTCTGTATTCTAATTCTAATCATTTTTTTAACTACCAATTCCATCTTTTTTTTAAACTACCACGAGTATTTATCTTTGGTGAAAAATACGTTCCCACGACTGAACATAAGAAGCCGCTCCAAACAACGATAAACAAAAGTTGATTAGCTATGCTCTGATTGAAAATTACAAAGCCCTGATCCACTTCAAGTGCTTATCTACAATGTAAGCTAAATTATGCACATTACAAAGCTGTTAACAGCCTCACGCCTTATGACAGATTCTGTCAATAAAAGTGTGTGTGCATGGAATGAGAAGAACTGAGGTAGCTCTTATTTTAAGCCATTAGAAATGAACTGCTCCAAATTTTCAACAATGTATTATGATTTTATTGCTTTATCACCAAATTCTAGCTTCATCTCATCAATTAATCGATACTAATTTCCCCACAGCTGCTAAACCAAAGCGTTTCACTTTTTATTTTTGGCGGTTTCCTTTTCCAACTTAATTCCTGCGGGTAATTTTGATTAACTGAGCTTTTCCTGACTTTTACCAGTGGCATTTTTTATACCGCAACTCAGCATAATGACTCGGAGTAAACCAACGTAATCCTTCTATGCTGCACATGCTATGAATTTTTCATAGCCGCTTTAATATGATACTCGCAGTTTTTATTATTTTTATCCATTCTTTCTATTTTTCTCTTCGTGTTTAACAGTGCCCAAACCTTGGTCACCAACATGGCCCAAGACTTTTTGAGTGATAATGAGAATAAAGACCAACCATTGAGCTCATTCACGGGGAGTAAATTGTTTTTATTCCATCAAAAACTCCTTGTTGTTTATATTGTTCGTATTAATTTAAATCAAACAACAATTTGCATGAAACCTATCTTGTTTGAGGATTCTAAATTAGCTCTCAAATTGATGCCACCTCTTCGGCTGTGCCTATTGGCAATCTATACAAATGCTTGACCAATATCTGATATTGGCTGTTCCAAGTTAGCACTAAATGTATTGATTTTGGTCACCTCCTGCGATGAGTTCTACAAACTATGGATCAACAGCACGTTTGTCATAACATAGTTGCTGTAAATCAACTCCGAGAATGTGTCGGCTTTTGCGCCCAATGAAAGAGAAAACATTTGCATTTTATTAATGATTTATCTTATTCAAGCCAGCAACCCCCTCGCCTGCATACTACCAAAGACTAACATGTGTGTTGTATACCTATGGTGTCTGCACTGTTAGATAATATCCACAGCCGCTTTCAAAAACTGACCCTATAACCATATTTTGAGGTACTTCACTAGCCTTTTTGTCTACGATATACTAGTTGGACATCACGAAAAGGCTGCGAAGAAAGCTATGGTAAAGTCAATTTGTAGTTTACAAAAGTTCTAATCACCATGGAATCTTCTTTCTTTCTTTGTCACTTCTTAATGTTTAGCAGAATCAATTTCACTTGTGGTCTTAAATGATAGCTACACACTTGAAACTCAGAGAAAAGACCGGGGACCTTTTGTCTCTCAAACTCCACTTTTCTCAAGGTTCGGTTGGTCTGTGCCAAAGGTTATCGTAAAAACATGCCATAAAAAGCCGTTGACAGTTTTATACTGGCATTTTATCAGTTCACACCCAAAACAATAGATTCCTTCATCACCGGTTCCCCTTGATTGTTTAAATAAAATGAATCACAAAATTGACTCACCCATTAGATATTATGACTACAGCTACATATGACGTCATTGTAAGAATTGAATGCATAAATTATCGGTCTCTGCAAAACTTTTCAATTACTTCGGAGGACCGATTCTTTTACAGGACTGTCCCTAAATTAGCCGGGTTTTTTTAAAAGTTCAGGCTACCTAAATGCGAGAGGGACTTGCATAGAGTCGCCTCGCGCCTCGTTTTACGGTCTTTTACGGCGTGTAACTAGTTCATATTCACCGCAATCAAACGTGTGCTCTGCGAGCAGCGATTTCCTTTAAACTTTCCTCTAACAAGCTCGAGAGAAAGGAAAAGCCATAAGGAAACCTCTGTTAGCAATGTAGCTAACGATCGCAAAATACAGAATTTTGTATGGACATTTTACGTGCACGAAACCTGAAAGTACGTCTAGTTCAAGAAATGTTTCTGATATCAGATTTTGTGTCGTTGGCATCCGGATGTTTGGTAAGGGTTTTTGTACGGAAATGAAACAAGTCGTGCAGGCCTCTACAGATTTCCTGTTGATAACTCTAACAAGACCAGCGTTCTAGGACTGGCCAGTGATCAGTGATAACGCGTTGATATCAAACATGCTAACATTAAGATGATTAATCAGATATGATGAAATTTGAATCTCCAAGTTAAGTAAACCTACACTAAGTCACGCGATATAGCACACGAAGGTATTTACTACTTTCAGGTGCATCTCTATATTGTTCCTTCAACTGATACCCATATTTCAGCTAACATTCCAACTGCGCGCATTCTCTAGACTAGTTACATTTTCAGGTCTTCAACTGAGGGCCGAGTGATCAAAAATGACATGCATTTTCTCTTGCAAATGAGTAACACTTCCAACTGCGCGCAATTCTCTAGACTTAAGTTACATTTTCAGGTCTTCAACTGAGGGCCGAGTGATCACAAATGACATTTTCTCTTGCAAATGAGTAACACTTTCAACTGCGCGCAATTCTCTAGACTAGGTACATTTTCAGGTCTTCAACTGAGTCCTGAGTGATCACAAGTGACATGCTTTCTCTTGCAATGAGTAATGACTAAACCAAGTTTCCTCAACCCTGAATGCCCCCTTCGATAATGATAGGATGTTTGAAAAGAACACTTGGATCAAAGCCAATGAAACCTATGTATACGGCGCCAATAATTCCATTAAAGCAACATTTTCTTGACATCCAAAACAGACATAAAATGGCAAAGTTTTTAGCATTTAAATTGTGGGTGGATGACTTCATTTGATATCATTTACTCAACCGTATTGTTCTTTTAGGGTTTAAACCAACATCTCTCTGTGATCAGTAGTTATTTAACTATATTAATCTTCATATATATAGAAATAATCAGTTTCCAATTTTCTTCGATTTTCATCCAAGTGGGCCTTTAAAACAAGAGAAGGCTCATGCACAGGCTAGATCAAAACCGCTACACCACGACTAGGCAGCTATTCAAATTCCCTGCAACTAACAATTACTTTACTAATCAGTTCAAAACGGTATCTATTAGTGGCTAATAGTTTTATGTATGTTTGGAATTTCCTTTGCCATTAGGGTAAGCAAACTATAAAGACCACTGACGGATATTTTTTATCACAAGAATGTAGGCGTGTATAGATTATTAGCGTATAAATAGAACGATTTTTACATAACTCACTTTTAGATGCAAATGAGTAAAATAACATGTAAACGACAAAATAGCATGTAAATGATGTAAACGCACGGAATTAGAACCGCACGCATGTCGTGCAACAAGTTGACAAGGTAGCTGTAAAATTTATAGTTACTGAGTTTACATTTATGACGCTTTTTAAATGAATTTGAGTTTATGTTGTTCGTCTTTATGATTCATCGTCTAAGTAATCGAAGCTTGCGGTTTCGTGCGTTCACATCATTAACATGCTATTTTGCCATTTGCATATTACTTTACTCATTTGCAGGTTATGTCAAGAGACCATAATACTAAGAGAGCGAAGCTCAGTATTGATGTCTGTGCCATGTTCGTGGCGGCTAAGGCTGTTTTTAGTAACTTCGCCATCGCGCGCGCAAGTCCCTCAACCAATAGAATTTGATTTTTGACGTGCGCGCGGACGGGACCGTTTGAATTCTATTGTTTAAGAGCCTTGCGCGCGCGATGGCGAAATTACTAAAAATAGCCTTAGCCGCCACGAACATGGCACAGACATCAATACTGAGCTTCGCTCTCTTAGTATTATGGTCTCTTGGTTATGTAAAATCGTTTTAATGACTTTAGAACAGCGCGCACAGTTGGGTGGTCCGAAGCCCGATTGTCTTCTTCATATGACCAGCTAATATGTTATGTCATAATTGACGTCATAATAGCTTAGTTACTCGGAATACTTGAAAGATATTCGATTAACAAATTGTATGGTTTCATTCGTTTCCTGTGCAGCAAAATGCACAATAGAAACACGTGGCATCATATGATTGGCGCAGACTTCGCCGGATAGCATGGCAGCCGGCTGGCGTAACCTTGTTGTTGTTATATCTTCTCACTTTCCCAGTTTTTGCATTTTAAAATTATAGTTTCGTGTGCAGCAAAACACACAATAGAAAACACGTGGCGTCATATGATTGGCGCAGACTTGTTGTAGTTGCATCTCACTTTCTCAGTTTTTGCACTTTAAAATTATAGTTATGGTTAGTTTGGAGTTCCTGTGCCGCACACGTTGCTATTTTCACTATTGCAGTGAAAACCCACATAAAACAAGTCGTGATCATTTTCTGACTGGCTGAAATGGTTTTTAAACATATGCCTAGTTTTTATATTGGGTGTTTTTAAAATTGGTCAATTTTCAGCCTGGAGGTTCTTAATCCTTAGTTTCTTTTATGCCGGTTTTCGTATAGGTAATCATACGGTTTCGAGTTCAATTTGGAGTTAATTTGCACGAGTGTGTTTTTCAAAGAGTTCAAAATATTGCACGAGGGCGAGTGCAATTTGAGCTCTTTGAAAAACACACGAGTGCAAATTAATTCCAAATTGAACGAGAAAACGTATGATTACCTTTTAATAATATACAGGAAAAAATTCGAGAAAATAAACGGTGACTTTTTTTAGAAAAACTGATAAAATCACAAGAAAACTTTGAGCGCGCGCTCATTGAGATGTGATGGCATCAGTAGCGCGCGCAAGTCATCAAAAATTTTATTTAACTGACAACCAGATCCTCAAAGTTTTTGCCACTTTTTTAGACATACGCGTTCTTTAATGAGTGAAAAACTTCGTACATGTCATGCTTGTTAATGTTAACAATAGCAGAATAAGAAAAAAATAATTTTAAGCACATTTTTGGACCTGTAAATTCAAATGTAATTTGCACTGGTATTACAGATTTTTGCACTGGTATTACAGATTTTTGCACTGGTATTACAGATTTTTGCACTGGTATTACATTTGAACTGCACTGCTCTCAGCCAATCAGCATCGAGAATTTTTTTCATGTATATTATTAACTACGTTACCTATCTAAGGGGTGTTTACATGACACTAGGATCATCCTAGCAGGCGAATCATCCTACCTGCTATACATTTTGCTACATTCTGTTTACATGGAAATGAATTTGTGTCTTCACTTTGGATACTAGGATCATCCTACTAAACAGAATGCAGTAAATGTATAGCAGCTAGGATGATACGCCTGCTAGGATGATCCTAGTGTCATGTAAACACCCCCTAAGGGCCCGTCACATGAAGGCGAGTTGTCCCTGGTAGCAGGAATAACTCTTTTGTTTTCTTTTCCCTGGGGGATACAACGGAGTTATCCCTTCATGTGAACGGGCCCAAACCCGAGGGGCTGTTTATATCAAGGGGAGTTGTCCCTTGTTATCAGTGTCCCCCAGGGGAAAAAACAAAAGAGTTATCCCGGCTACAAGGGATAACTACAGTAGTCCGTTGTGCTAAGGGCAAAAAAGGGTGTGATCGTGACAAATCGCTTACAAGCACCAAACGTGGTACAAATGTTCCTTTACTGAGGTATATGAAAGAATTTCAAAAGGGGTGCCATGAAATTAAAGTATCAGAAAGTGTTTTTTGAATACGATAATTTGTCGCGTTATTCTTGTGTTGCATTAAGCAAATTAGTAAACTTTGAACGACGAAGATTTAGCATTTTCTTTCGGCTTTTTTTTGTGGATATTTCTTTGTGGATAATGAGATAAAATATCCATTAAACAAAACAAGCATATAAAAATGACTTAAATGCCCTCAAGTTTCCAGCTTTCAAAGTGAGCTACTTGTCATGGAGGGCCGTTACTCAAAGATTTGCATAATTTCGGCATAAAAATGTCACGTTAAACTTCGTTACCACTTCATTAGTCAACTTTAATGGTTAATTTAAGAATGTTATATTAAACCAGTGAAAACGATGATTCGCCACAATTCTTTCTGTGGTTTCATTCTGACCTTTTTAACAAAATCTTTCAAGCAATTTTCACGAAAACTGAAAGAGCGCACAAAGCGTACATTTGAGATGAGCCGCAGTGAACTGTAAAATATTGTTTTACTCTCGAATCCAACCAAGATGCTTAATATTATTTAAAAATACTAACTAAGATTATATTCTAAACTCGTAAAAATTTTGTTGGGCTTAAATTTTGCTACGTTGAGCACTATCTCTGACAAAATCGAAAACCGCGAATTTTGTTCGTCGCTTTATCGACCTTTATCCGCAAATGTACCATTAGAGCGCTCTTTCGGTTTTCGTGAAAACTACTTGAACGATTTTGTTAAAAAGCTCAGAATGAATTTGTGAAGCCACAGGAAGCATTATGGCAAAGCATCGTTTTCACTAGGCCAATGTAACATTCTTAAATTATCCATTTGAGTTGGCTAATGCAGCGACAACGAAGTTTAGCGTGACATTTTCTTGCCAAAATCATGCAAATATTTTGAGTCACGGTCCTTCGTGACAATTAGTTTACTTTGAAAGTCGAAACCTGAGGGCGTTTAATGCATTTATTTATCTCATTATCCATGGAGACATATCCACAATAGCAAAAATATGCTTAAATTTTCGGCCTTTAAAATTTTCGAATTTGCATAATATAACGCAAGAATATAATGACAAGAAATTGTCGTGCTCAAAAAACTCATTCTGATACTCGAATTTCGTGGCACCCCTTCTTAAATTTTTTTCATATACCAAAAGGATCATCTGTGCGAAATTTGGTGCTTGTACGCTCACGATTTTTTGACTAACAGAACGGACTAATGTAAATAAGAATGATTCCTTAGTGGAAACTACGACTTATGGAATATGAATCTAAACCCTAAATGTAAGGAAATTATTCTCAGTCTCTTATGCTTACAGTTACCTGTCTATTAAGAAATCCAAAAAATGACTTTCCCTACTTAATAGTTCGCCTTTTGACAGCTTAATTTTGAGTGAATCACTGATTAGGAGTTGTTTTGTCTACAGCTGGTTCACTTCAGTTTCCGGTTTTGTGTGAGATCGAGAAAATACTTTTATTTTTCAAAATATAAACACGCAAAAACAAGCAAACAATTTCTCACAAAAAATCGACAAAAATTAAAGTGTATTGGAAAACAAAATCAGCATTTCTTAGTATTCAAAGGATATGTTGTTCAAAGGATATATTTAAGCATGTTTTACAGCTTATTTTCTGCCGCCCGGATAAGCTCGGATACTAAGTACATGTAAGTATATGTAGCTTGGTTGGAATTGCAATTACACGTCATAAGCCCAGCTTAGTTTCTCTATTAATCAGATATTAGTAGCAAGTCTTGTTCGTCAGTCTTCTGACACCACTTTCTAGTGAACGCTTTAGCATATCCCGTCGGAGAAAGGGTTCTCCCTCTTTTAAATATTTCCATAGAGCTGGATCCAATAACAAAGTCACAAAGCTGAATAATGTACAAAAAAACTATGATTAAAAAAAAGGCAAAGGCTAATGTTTTACTTCGAAATCGCGGGGAGTGGTTACCCAGTCTCCCGGTATATCAAGCGTTCGAAGGTGCGCCCTCTACCCCCTCTCTCCATCAGTGCTCCGTTTTAAGGATATTTAAAGCTTCACGGAAAGGAAAGAAGTTGAAACAAGGATGTGAAGTCACTGAGGATCGAACTTGGGACCTCTCGCACCGAAGGCTGCGCACTAACCAACTGTGCCATTCTGGCTCTTTAAATTTTTATATTATGCCAACAAAATTATGACGCAGATTGTAATTAATTGGTTGGTCCTTCACCTTCTTAAGAAATATTCCAATTTAATCCCATTCCATTGTTGCATTCTCTATGAAAGACAGTGAGAGGATAACCCTCCCTTTTCGCCGAAGCCTGCAAATTAATTACGAATGCACGCTGGAATCTCTACGCCAGAGCGCGTATCTTAGATTGATTTTTATGTGAATTTAGATAACGTCTTGTTGCATTCTCTATGAAAGACAGTGAGAGGATAACCCTCCCTTTTCGCCGAAGCCTGCAAATTCAGTCGCCTCACGTCGCCCATCAAATAAGGCGTCCGAGAGAGGTCACAGACCACTGTCATACACACCATTTCATAATTTATTTTCTAGTAGAGGAAAAGAGAACTTCTTGCAAGAAATGATCAATGCTGTGTGAGAAAGTACTTCATGAGAAATATTTCTAGACAGCTTGATAACGTTTGGTTAAATATCAAAGAAGTTATGCGCAATCCAAAATAGAGAGTTTTGTATGTTTCTATTCGACTGGATTCTTAGGTGGCCTCTTTTTGGTGCATTTTCGAAATTTTAAACCAACATATCTTGTCAAGCGGATTTATTACTTTTTCAGAAGCTGACACATTCAAAGAAGCGGCCATAATTTTAAAGAGTCTATCTTCATTTAAAATATTGATTTTTCAGCGTTGATTATTTCAGGTGGTTGTATTCACAGGCTACTTTAGCACTGTGCATGTCAAATTCTTTGACCATACCACAGATTTCGTTCCACCCCTTCCTACGATATTGACTTCTTTTGCGAGATGTTCGTCTTAAATTAAAAAAAATAGAAATAAAAGAGGAATTGCAGACTTCACCACCTTGCAAAATTATCTTGATTGACTGTTGCTAGTATCCTCTCAGTAATATGACAACTCAAGATATTGAGAGACTATTGAGAAAAAAACTCCACTTGATTCGAGAATTTTTTGATATCACAAGTTACTTCAGTTTCAAGATGCACTTCATCAACTGTGTATCAGACTGATTTCAGTCTTTTAGTTACCAATGTTTATGCCTGGTGGCATGAACAACTATTAGGGAGATATATCAAAAATGAGCACAATATAGCGAAATTACTGTGACTTTCGTAACTAAAAACATCATCAGCATTGGCCCGCTGGCTCAAGTTTTGTATGCTACCCTTTTAACCATTTCAGAGAAAACAGGATACAACGATAAATCACTGAAACAAAAAAAAACATGTTCATTGAGCAATTCAAGTAGCTCTCTCGTATAGAAAATACGTGAGCAGAAATACGTGAGAAAATACGTGAGACAGAAACTATAAATAAAACATATAGAAATAATCAAGTAACGGTTATTTGCAGAAATGCGTGCGTTACTGAAAATGGCCATGCCAGTCGTGTTTCGTAAATTACTATATTTTTCTGTGGAAGCTATCTTATTATATATTTTACGTATTTTAAATTCTTACTGCGTGGTAGCTAAATGATGACGCGTTTTCGTTAGCAGACGCGTCAGTCCAAACAAATCACAAGTGACATTTTCCCGCCATTTATTTAGCGTGGGCTGAAGCGCGCGCGCGCGTACGTTCGTTCTGTAAATTTTAAAATTCAACAATAACAAAGAATAACTATTTTATAAACGAGATAATAAGATAAAAATGTTCTACCAGGATAAATGAAATCATTTAGAGATGTTTCATTATTTCTGGGTTGTCTTTTTTTAATTTCTTTATTCATTTTTATCTAACGTTGTAGATAGTACAAACGGTCCTTTTCAAGAAAACCAACTGAATTTGGAGAAAACGTCAAAGAAAAATTTTAAATGCAGTCAATGGATGAAGTCTGTCAGCTGAAGTAAAAAGGTAAATCAATTCCTCACATATTGTCTTTTACCCTTTTTGATTTCAAAAAATAATAATAATACAAATAAAACAAAACAACAAGAACAGTGAGATATCTGTTGGAGTGCGTGCTTATTTGCTGCAGCCGCCATGTATTTTTATGTAATAATCAATATTCCATTTTTTTTTTTTTTGCTGTACTCTTTATTTGAATTTCCTTTTACCAGAAGTTGTTCTCTTTATTTTACCGAGTACTTCACTTCTTTTCTAACCCTACTTCCTCTGTTCCTGTTTGATTGAGTTAAATTAAACTATCCCTCTTGACAATAAGGAAATAATTTAACGACGCACTTCAAAGACGTATTCATTCATTCTAAGACAATATCTACGATGAAGTATCGAACATGAAGCAAAACTAGAAGTAATTAATCGGGAAATGTCGGATGTCAATGTCTTTGTATAAACAATGGTTTTTCTTGCGAAGAGCTCCACTACAAGTACAAATATCACATGCGGATATGCGAAACAGTTCATAACAATACAAGACTAGTACAGCTAGCCCACAGAAAAGATGTGAGCTACTTTCTCCGAAACAAAAGACAAGAAGAATAGAGAAGAGACGAGATGAGAACAGAACAGAAGACTAAGAGAAAAGATTCTTGAAACATGCTCGTCAAGTCCATATAAATAAATAGATACAATTTTTTCTTCCGGAATTCTAATGTCCTATTTTTTTTCAACGGATGCCATCAACGTATTAATAATTTTTGATGTTTAACGGTTAATTTTTCTTTAAATTTGACGGTCGACGGTGAAACAGTTGGGCGTTTAACGGTTGATCCCATTGAGTAGGGAAACGTTGGGCGCTGGATTTGTACATGTCCCGGTACCCATCGCCACATCAACCTTTCCGTTACACGGCTCCTTTTCTGGCCCGTCAAAGATTACCGCCACTCCCAAGCATTTCATCGAGATATCTTTTGGTCGTTTTTCCAATATCTGCGCACCATTCCTAGATTTGATCTCTTCCGTGATTCTATTATTCCACAGATACCTCTTCAACATAGCAAAGACAACCTTTTTGATTTCTTTCGATCGATAGCAATATAAGTATGGATTGAGCATTGAGTTGATAAAGAGAATAGTCCATGACACCTGTTTCAGTGGGCGCATTAAGCATTGACCTTGGAAGACAAACTTCGATGCAAGTTTAGTGCACAAAAAAGGCATAACACAGAGAACACACAAGCCTTGTAGATACCACATCGTTTTAATCGATCTTTCCTGTATTGGTGTGGGGCCTTGGAACGCTTGTCTCTGGGCAGCGATTTGTCTGCGATGTCGTCTGACGATCTTGTAGATTCTAAAATGGCATATTAACACAACGAAAGAAAAAGCAATAAGAAATGGCGCACTGAAATATGCACCAATTTCCCTGATATTTCCATAGAAATAAATAACTTCTACAGCAATAGCAATAGTCCAAACTGCTACCACCATGTGTGACATCCTTTTGACTGTAACTTTCAGAGGATATCTTAAATGCCAGTGTAAAGCAAGGAAACGATCCAGCGAGATGAGAGCCAATGTCGAAAAGGAAATACCAGTGAACAAAGTGTACACAAATCTAAAAGGTCCTACTAACAGCTTTTTGTTTCCTGTGATCATGTACATGATAAGCAACGGCTGGGCTGTAAGACCAATGGCGAAGTCGGAGGCAGCAAGACTGCAAAGAAGAACATTTGTGGGTGTATGTAAAGATGGAGTCTTGACGATTGCAGTGAACACCAATGTGTTACTGACAATTGATATTACGCTTGAAAAACCGTTGACTATACAAAGAAATAAATTGAAAGCATCCATAATTCAATTCTACTCAGTAGTTAGAAGTAAGCTTGTTTTGCTTCAGTGTTGAACAGTTCAACTTTCATTCCATGTCTTCAGTTTTGATTGAATGTTCGGAAATTAAGTTCTAGATTTGCTAGAGCTAAAGACAATGATGTCAACTATAAGATCACAAGAAGGTTTTCAAAGAATAAGTGTAGAACTCATAAAAATTGAGTATATGTGAACAGGAGATTCTTCCACATGTTGTCATAGTTACGACGATCTCCATATAACATACATCATCATAAACTTTGATCTTTGTCCAATAGGGGTGTGATTTCAATGTATTTTAATTTACTATCAAACTCTCATGAACACAAGATTTGCATTCAAACACGTAAAGTCACGCTTCTGAAAAACTCGACAGAGCCACCCTAAGTTTCGTGCGATTTTTTTCTACGTTAAATCCACCCGGCCATTGACTAACGCTTGAAATCCTGGATTTCAGTTCAGTACAGAAGTCTTGTCTCCCCGATTAGTAGGGCACCAGTGCAGGGTTAGAAGATTGAGACGTTAGTAAAGTTATTACTATTATAAGTCTTCAAACAAATTCAGTAAAAATCGAGGACACTAACAGTACAAATATCATGGAGTGGTATATGAGACTGACAGATGTCTCACTGCATTTGCTTCAAGTTCCTGAGTTGTCTTCGACTTATCTTGCATATTCGAAAACGTTAAATAAAAATGATTCAATTGGTAATAATGAGAAATGATGCGATGTAAATATATTTGAATTTCTAAAGGAATAAAAGTGATCCAAACAGAAGTCAGGATGCACCATATCCGTTTAACAGAACTCGCCTAGCTAATATCTCAAGTGTCAGTGTAAAACAACGATATGCCGGGTCCAGCGAAGAAAAAAAACATACAATATTTGTAAAGTTGTATTACATTTTCCGTATTTCTATTCTCTGTTACAAATACACGGTATTGGTTATCGCCTCTGTCTCTATCCTCTCTTACAAACAGTATTTTCCCCGTTTCAGCCAATCAGAACGCTCGTTATTGTAGTTCGAACACGAGTATACGTACACAGATACAAGAGGGTCCAAGAGGGAATTGTTCAATTCGTTCCAGATGTAAAAATAAAACACAAACCTAATCAACTTACGAAACGTATCCTACCCTTACCGTCGGTCAGGATACGCAAAGTAGCCATGTAAACTCAATTCAAAGCACTGTTGGGACTTTCCTTACGGTCAAATAATAAATAAAAATATAAATCACATCGGCTTTACGTCGAAACTGATATCCAAAAACAATAATAACATAAGAGCTCCGCATATGGTTTTGACTATTAAACAATTCTTCTCTGAACTGGAGGTGAATAGGCGTAGAATATTGAATATTACTAAAACCGTGCGCTATTCACCGACAGTGAAGAGAATAGTTGTTTTAGTATATTACCAACTCCACAATCCAACACTATAGGAATCATAAAACTACATAATTTTAGAAATGATGATGACCACCAGGTTGAAAACGTTCAAAAATTTTATGAAAAACTGTTAACCTTTTATTTTGTAAATTTTTAAAAATGTCAACTTATTTTTCAAATAATAAAATAACAAAGCGCGCGAAAGTAAGCCTCTTTTGCAAACCCTATACGTTTAGTCTCTACAAATACTGTCAATACCTGCAGGCTTTACCTATTTTAGCAGGGGCGGATCCAGGGGGTGTCCATAGGTGCACCGAACATCCCCTAGTGCCGTACGAGATGACGTCATCAGATTATCAATAACTACATCTCCAATCGACGCGTCTTTTGACACCGATTCCCTTATAACTGTCCTTGTACTAGAGAGCGATTCCTTTGAAGCTGTAGAGCTGGTACGTGATGGTGTCACGCAAGATGTCCCGTGACAAGACGACATTGGTGGAGAGGACAATGTGGATTTTGTAGCAACGCTGAACGTAGTGCTTGGTTTTTCTGGTGAATGAGAAAATTAAAACAAAAAATAGATAATAAGTAAATCTGTTTGACAAAAAGAAAAAAAAGGTCACCCATCCAGGTTCTAATTCTGCAAACCGGGCTTGTCTCACTCTAATGATAATGATAATGATATTGGATTTATATAGCGCACTTTATCTATATACATATTCAAAGGCGCTTTACAATGATATGAAAGAGGTGATCAGTATGAAATAGACACTGAGGGTGGTCACTGCCAGGGTTTTATTACGTCCTCAGTGGTTCTTTTACGTCCCTCCAATGCTGGGTAAGATAGTGTGGAGAGACGGAACCTACGGTTTAACGTCCTTATCCGAGAAGACGTGAAGGTCTAACCATTTGCAGATGTAGTTACAAAGGCAGCACCTTCTCCTCAGTTATTTTAAGACCCTGAGTGTTGGTCCGACCGGGAATCGAACCCCGGTCTCCCGCACACTAGTCCGGCGCCCTACCAACTGAGCCAACCGGTTGTCGGTGTACAGATTTAATAATATAGTACAGTTATATAAACCAGACGGTAATCTGAAATATAAAATAATGTTTTCTCACTTTGTTTTATATACATTATGTGCCATACTTGTCCATACTCGGATAAAATTTATGCATAGCATTGTATTGCATTCTATTGTATTGTGTCGTTCTCCATTGTATTGTATTGTTTAATCTATTGTTCAACAATATATTATACCTCCAAAAAAGTATTTACATCTAGTTAGAAATAAATGGAAGATCGACCCAAGATGTAAAACTAGGCCTGGATCAAGGTAGTTCAGGTATTGAGGCAGATCCATTATACTTCTTACCAAGAAAAATGAAATAAGACATAACTTATTAATATTGAGTTCATTCCAATTTTTCAAATACCAGTTCCCAGTTCGTTCTTCTCTTGGTTTTACACGAAGTATGACCCAATGCACCAACCGCTCGAAACAAGGTAAGCCAATTATTTGATTAACAAATAGAACAGTTTTTCCGGTGCTCCGTTCAGTAATACAGCACGCAGGAAGTGACGAGAGCACGAAAGAAGTGCTCTCGGCGCTTTCTAAGTGCTGTATTACTGAACGGAGCACCGGAAAATATGTTCTATTTGTTAAATATTCATCTTCAATTCGTTTTTTGCAACAATTATTTGAAATAAAAGTTGAAAAATTCTTATCAAACGGGGCAACAGAACGAGCGCGCGCGCCGAAACGCGTCAGCAGTGTGTCTGTCCTCTTATTGACACACTCTAATCAACCAATCAGATCGCGAGATTAGTGTCAAGTGTTGTAAAAATATATTTGTTATATACCAACTGTCAAAGTCTATTTTTCTCGTGTCCTGATTGGGCAAGAGGGTACACATTACGTGAACGCGAACAAGTTTTGATGTTTCCTTGGCAACGGACAACATGAGTGGTCTCTGGACAACAAAACATACTGTTTCCCTCAGCCCTAGTAAATAAGTGAATTTAAGACTTCAAGCAGTCAATTCTGCACTAAAAATCGAAGATTTTAAAAATAGGTAAATGGCCAATTAACGCAAAAACGTCGCATGAAACTATAAAAACTTATCCGTGCAATCCCCCACGTTTCTTTTCAAGCAACTTGATCATTTTAGAAGTACTTCACTTTTCTTTTATATTCTCTTTTCTCTTTCATTAAACGGAAAAAACTTATTGGATGAGGCAGATAAAATGGCCTTTATGAAATGAGAACTTCTTTTCTTCAGCTGGCCAATATTTGCGATGAATGCGAAGTGCACACATTCTAGTGAAACATTCAGTCAGAAATATTTCGGAGTGATCGATTGTGTAATCTTGAAATCTTAAAACTGAAGCAAGGCAAACTGAATGAAATCTTGGATCATTGATGGAGTAGAATTGAATTATGGATGCTTTCAATTTATTTCTTTGTATAGTCAACGGTTTTTCAAGCGTAATATCAATTGTCAGTAACACATTGGTGTTCACTGCAATCGTCAAGACTCCATCTTTACATACACCCACAAATGTTCTTCTTTGCAGTCTTGCTGCCTCCGACTTCGCCATTGGTCTTACAGCCCAGCCGTTGCTTATCGTGTGCATGATCACAGGAAACAAACAGCTGTTAGTAGGACCTTTTAACTTTGTGCACACTTTGTTCACTGCTGTTTCCTTTTCAACGTTGGCTCTCATCTCGCTGGATCGTTTCCTTGCTTTACACTGGCATTTAAGATATCCTCTGAAAGTTACAGTCAAAAGGATGTCACACATGGTGGTAGCAGTTTGGACTATTTCTATTGCTGTAGAAGTTATTTATTACTGTGGAAATGTCACCAGGGAAATTGGTGCATATTTCGGTGCGCTATTCCTTATTGCTTTTTCTTTCTTTGTTTTAATATGCCATTTTAGAATCTACAAGATCGTCAGACGACATCGCAGACAAATCGCTGCCCAGAGACAAGCGTTCCAAGGCCCCACACCAACACAGGGAAGATCGATTAAGACGATGTGGTATCTTCAAGGCTTGTGTGTTATCTGTGCTATGCCTTTATTGGGCACTAAACTTGCATCGAAGTTTGTCTTTCGAAGTCGGCACTTAATGCGTTCATTGAGACAGGTGTCATGGACTATCCTCTTTATCAACTCAATGCTCAATCCATACTTATATTGCTATCGATCGAAAGAAATCAATAAGGTTGTCTTTGCTATGTTGAAGAGGTATCTGTGGAAGAATAGAATCACGAAGATCAAATCTAGGAATGGTGCGCAGACATTGGAAAAACGACCGAAAGATATCTCGATGAAATGCTTGGGAGTGGCGGTAATCTTTGACGGGCCAGAAAAGGAGCCATGCAAGGGAAAACTGGATGCTGGATGGGCACCGGGACAAACCTGTCATCCCACTTTCCCCTAATGGGCAGAAATCTTGAAAGTGGCTATTTCAAGTGTGATAACCGTTTCTCTGATTTGGAAATAGGTTATGTAACGCTCAACGAACCATTCCGTTAATACAAACAGCCTACCGTTTTTGAACAAAGTTGTCGCATTCATTCATTAGTTCATTTATTCATCTATAAATCCATCCATTCATCCATCCTTCCTTCCATCCATTCATCCATCCATTCATTAATTTATTGGAATCGTTCATTCCTTCATTCCCTCCCGCTTCCTTCCTTCATTTCCTTTAAGAATCAGTTGTCATAATTATATTTTTGTTGTAGTTGTTTTAAAGATTTTTGATGACAAAATTCAGTATTTCACAATTTTTCATTGACAATTGGTTTGACCACTTTTGCCTGTTCTCAGTTGTAAGTCTTCTTGTAAATTTAATCTCATAGAACGAATAATAAAAGGAATAAAATTGTGTATAGAGGTTTGGTTTTTGTTTATTTGTTTGTTTGTTCGTTTGTTTGTTCGTTTGTTTGTTTGTTTGTTTGTTTGTTTGTTTGTTTGTTTGTTGTTTGTTTGTTTGTTTGTTTGTTTGTTTGTTTGTTTGTTTGTTTGTTTGTTTGTTTGTTTGTCGTTTGTCCTTTTTCGCGATCACCAAAAAAGGTTCCCTCATAAATTTACGCTACTGATGAAATTATATAATTCCACTGAGAAGACCATTTGTAATTCCCTATTTCCTCTATCCAATCTTGATAGTTAAAGCTGACAGTAGCGGCAGAAATTGTATCAGTCCCAATTAGAAACATGAGACAAACTGGTCTTTCCCAATTGCAAGCATTTGCATCTCGCAAAATGCAAAAAAAAAAGCGTTCATCCGCAAAATTTATCTTCCGCTAAAATTTATTAGTGCAACCGGAATTAGGAGTGTCGAATAGCTTCATCGAAATGTCAGAGTCTCGCAAAATTTCGGTCAAATTTCGCGGATCTAGAAATCTAGTTTTGTTGTTGTTGTTGTTATTGTTATTGCTGTTCTTGTTCTTGTTCTTGTTCTTGTTTTCTCCGCCGTCTCAGAGTCTTCAAAAACAAAGTAAACCGCCGAAAAATAGTGTCGGGCTCGCAAAACAATACGCCTCATCTCGCGTCTCGCAACGTCCTTTACCATTCGACACCCCCACACTTTGACAACATTACACCAACCTCCCCTCCCTTGTATCTGTCGATGGTGCTTGACCCCAGTTGTTTGGGTTCACCGGTAATGGCGAAGAAGTGTCCTTTACCAGTACTTCAACCTTGATTCATTATGGAAATGTTCTACAACTCTAGTAGAAGAAACCATGAAAACTATTCTTGTAGTTTTATTCATCTTATGCTTTCCTCCAATTGAATCAAAAGCCGAAAAATGTCTACAAGATTTGCCCGGTAGGTGTTTTGATCAATATTACGATGCTACTTAATTATCAGTCAACATTTATTACTAATTTTACGCTTTAAATGTGCCTACTTTATTAATTATTAAGGTTCATTACTAAGATAAAGCATTGAAGTTATCAAAGAGCTTTTTGAATTCGAAATAAGCGTGAAATACGTGCATAAAGCTCATGTATAAAACATCACGCTTCATTTGTTGTGTCCGGCACGTGGATTCCACAGAATTTACCATTCAAGTTTACAGTATGTTCATCCTTTCACCTTTTGAACGAGCTTATAGAAGCCTGGAAGGACTTGGTGAGATCATTTAGCTTTGGATATATCCCGCAGTTTGTAAAGCAGCTGCTCGGTAACTGCTCCATTTATATTGAGATCGATGAGTTGTTCATGCTGAACAAGAAACATGTTTATAAACATCGTGGATTTTTATCAAGGATTAACAGCTTATTATATTTCTAAACAAAAACGTCGTTTTAATTTGATACTGAATTTCCACATTGGCGAAATGCCAAGCAGATTTAAGTTAAAATAGAACCAACACTAGAATGGTTTCCATAATTGCAACATTTTTTTATTTGCTTTTTTTTTTTGTCGTGTAAAAACTGTACTTTCTTTCTTTCTTTTTTCTTTCTTTCTTTTTTTTCGTGTGTGTGTGTGTGTTATTATTCTTGAGAATAAATTCGTTGATTTTAAACTTCACGGAGGATAAAGTCCATTTTGTTTATATTCGTGAAAAATAAAGGAACTAAGTACTTCAACGAAATGACATTTTTCGTCAGTCTGGGCCACCTGTCGTTGCCACTACAATTTCAAGAGCCTCCAAGGATTCAGCTGCATTTTCCTTGTCAGTTACGATATTTGATTATTTAGTATTTCAGTTTAAAAATACAGTTTGGTGGTTTTTCACAAAAAAACTATTTTATAATATTTTTTTACAGTAGGTTTTAAGGAATTTTTATCAATTTCAAAACATTCATTATCTATTCTTTACATTGAGGACCATTGACTGATAATTTGCACAAGTATGTTTGGACTAAAACTAATTATAATTTTAATAAATTCACAATTTACTGGTGATTTTGATAAGGATGAAAAATGATGTCTTTTCTTTAATTTGAGCCAGAAATATTGATCCCAAAAAACCTTTGAGAAAATAAGTCATTTTTACAATTCAAAAACAGTTTTCATCTTGGAATAATTTGTGAATGTTTCAACTTTGAAGTACAACGGCACAAAGGTTTTTGAACCCAATTTCCAGCTAAAGGGTTATCCTGTATAGCATATAGTGGGGGAGAAGGGAGGCATTGTACTGCAGCAAATCCAGGAGGTGGTCACAAGGTGCCCATGACCCAATCCCCTGTTCCCCCACCTGATATGGTTATGCAGTCATCTTCATTTGAAAAGCATGGAATTTCCAATTGATTTTCTTTGAATCACATAGCAGCAGCAATTTTTATACATACTTTCCTGAAATCCAAGGACGTGATCCACAAAAGAAGACACATCATTCCCTAGTTTTAGGCTGGGGTTCTTGACAAAATGACCCCTCCCCCCTCCCCCCTCCCCCCTCCCCCCAAATACACACACTCACACACTCAAAATCCTAGATCTGCCCCTGTTATAACATGCATGATGTTGTTCATTTCTAAATGTTGATATAAATATTAAAACAATTGTATTAAAACAATAGTTTTTGTCCTAAAGCATTGAAAAAATGAGGTTAAGAATATTGTTGTATCTTGGATCAAATATATCATTTCTACAGATCAGATTGCATCTTATTGTCATAGGTAAGATGCATCTTACATGTATTTTTGCTCATATACTTTTTTGTAAACTTTACCGGATAGTTGGTGTGATCCAAAAGTAAATATAATCAGTATCAGTGAAACACAGATAGTTACATGCAGCCATTGGAAAGTAAATATAATGTGGTTTTGACATCATGCAATGCAGTTTGCTAAATGAAACTCAGCCATTTTTACTTTGCAAAATCCATGATTTTCATTGTTTGATTGTCAAAGTGTACTTTTAGCATGTAAGCCTCAAAAGACTTTTATAGACATCATCAAAAATCCAATTTCCTTTGGGAAATGGTTTCATGTCAGTTTATTTGTTCTGAGTGCAATGCCATGAATTAAATGTCAAGGAGTATTTAACCTGGAGTAATGTATATAGTGGTGTAAAAAGCTGATGTAAATGATAATAATATATTAGTATCTCATTGATTAATAACAGACAGTATTGCTATGAATCAGTTTTTCATTGTTCCTAAGATGCTATGACGTGTTGATAAAATGCCAATGAATTAATAAATAAATATATGTCATCTTTTTCTTCATATTATTAATTGCTTTCAATCTTATCAAGTACATCTGAGCACTCAATGTAAACTTTTATGTCTTTGTTTATTTCTAGATGCTGTTGCTAGGAAACGATTCAAACTTAAAATTAATAAAAGAATACAGGCAGTACCTCTTAAACTGCATTACAGTCAACGTATCACACAGCAGATAACAACTCACATATTAAAAATCCTTGCTGTAGAAGCTCTTGGCTATGACGACATTCATTTGGTTGATAAGAGTGCAGGTTTTGTTGCTACTGAAGAAGTTTTGAACACTCTTGGAGGAAGTCAAGGGTGAGATAAATGTAACTAAGTTTTCAGTAGAGTAGTTTTCATTTCACTATGAAAACAGAATGCACGACCCTCCAATTACCAGTTGGATGCTCTAACCACTGAGCTATGGGTGACTCATATGGTGAGCTGGTAATGAGCTGGGTTTATAGGCCACAGGACTTGCATCTCGCAAGTACACAGCGACATCAATCAGACTAGAACCACTAAATTAATCGCATCGCACGATCACATTAATAGTGTAGAATACACTTGGAGATTTAGTGAACCAACCAACCACCCAGCAAATGAAATAAATGAATATAGTAACTTGTGTAGGATTGAAAATGCTCGGAAAAAATTGGTGTCGCTGTGTACTTGCGAGATGCAAGTCCTGTGGCCTATAAACCCAGCTCATTACCAGCTCACCATATGACTCACCCATAGCTCAGTGGTTAGAGCATCCAACCGGTAATTGGAGGGTCGTGGGTTCAATTCCCGCTGGGGGCTCGGATTTTTTCTGAGCATTTTCAATCCTACACAAGTTACTATATTCATTTATTTCATTTCCTGGGTGGTTGGTTGGTTCACGAAAACAGAATGATGAAGCAAACATGACCCAAAGTGAGACGTATACCTGCCTACTTGCCATCCCCTGATCAAGACAGTGCTGGGTGGGGCAAAGACGAATGATCCACTACTATGATCATCACACAACAACAACAATCAGCAAAGCTCAAACAGCTTGATTTGCAATGATCAAAAAAGAAGCCCAGATAGACTTGACATGAATACATATAGCTTCTGATTGAGAACCCCACATCCATCCTATGGAATGGGAAATACCTGCCTAAATTACATTAAGCCCCATTTGAACTCATCACTATAAGATGAGCTTGGGGGTGGGTGCCAGCTAGAACAGAGGGACTGGCATCACCCATCCAGCAACCCTGCCACAGTCCACAACCAAGTTTGACTCTCCCATGCTTGAAGAGAGGAGGGACTATTGGTAAGGGGACCATGGGACATCCCCTTCCAAAACCCAACCCAAACACAGAAAACCCTAAACCACAATGCCAACCCTTTAGGAATCTTTTCATATATTAAAGGTAATTGTTCTGATGCTTGATGAAATTTTTTTTGTGCAGATGCCATTCACTAGTTTCTCAAAACATCCCAGAATTCATGGTTGATACTGAAGTATGGCTTCCACTTGGTTATCAAAATACTGATGTATTAGATAAAGGACTTGTTCTTGATGCTGGCCTCATCACAGAACTTGGCAGGTACAGTGTGTGTATGTATTATCTGAGACTTCAAGATGGCATATTTTTTTGTGAAAAGAAGAGACTTTGAGATGTGAAATTAGATGGAAATTATGCAGGATTTGTCTTTTTTGGTGGGGCGTATTAATTGACCCCTGATATTGGCCTATTTCCTTTTATCTGTGCTGCAGCTATATACCCAGATATAATACACATACCATTTAAATGTTCATTTGTAGACAACCATGTTAAACATCAACCATAGCTTCTTCATTTAACTATACTACAATCTTGATAAACTTCATACAGTTTATTGATTGTGTTACATTGTTTTCTAGGTATGGCTGGTACATGCCAACATCATTTGTTCAAAACCAGTGGATTACGAACAACATTATTGCTGATCACTGGAAATCACTGACAATAAACAGAATACTAGACCTCTTGAAATCAAACTTGACAGTTTTACAAAATGTACAAAACTTGACAGAAATAGGACAGTTTTGCGGAGGAAGAAAGACCTGTCTTGATGGGATTTCATCAGTTGGTGGATGTGTTGGACTGTCATCCTCATGTGTTGTGTTGTTAGCAGATTTTCCAGGTAAGTGTTGAAGATCACTTTACCAGCTTCTTGCCCAACCTCATTTTCTTCTTCTTTCTTTCTGCTCAATCAGATATAATTTTGAGACTCTGGGGAAATCAAGGAATTGTTATGATTTTCCCATTCGTTCCCCAAAGCCTCACTTTGAATTGCTAGCTGTGTGTGTACATTGTATATGATCAATCAGCCAGGTTCTGGTTGTATTAAAGATCAATATAGTGCTATCTGCTGGATAAATCCTCTACCTATTTCAGCATGAAACAATAGTTCCATCCAAGTGAATTTATACGCGGGATCAGTACAAGTTATCTGGTATTTTCAAGATGATAAGGATTGTAGTGACATTTTTCTATTTTTCAGGAGAAATAGATTCTCTCACTCATCAAATAATCCATGGGCTGAACCTGAACTTATCTGTACTGTGGCTGGGCTCAAAACTTTCACAGACAATAAGCAAGTATTTAAAGAATCCTGGAAAGACATTTTTACTTTTGAACTGGGAGCCCAATACACTAACAAATACCAGAAACTTGACAAGAATTCTTTTACCATCATGCAGGTATGAATGAAGCAAATTAAATGTTCTGCTTTGGCTAAATCTTCTTGAAATCCTAAGATTTGCAGTGACTACACGTTTTCTAGAAGTGTGACTTATACTCTAGTTTTCATTAATCATTTTGGGGCTAAAGTGTATAGTTGTCCTTGTTTCGGTGCTAATATACTATATAGGCCGCATGTCTGCATGGTTGCTGGCTTGATTTAACAACTTGCTTCACCGCCCGAATACAGTCACTTGTACATGACTTGTATAAGCTGTAAGACTTCAGTACGACTTGGTCCCTTTTAAAATTACCTTAATAGTTCACTGGCCAAGCAATGACTTAACCTTTTCCTTATGTATAATTAGTGCTAAAATGATCCTTGGGGTCTTATTATCTAACGTGTTGGAGTTAGTCTTTCTATAGAATTTATAAGGGAAAAACATTCGAATCTCTTCTGGACGTAATCGTTCAATTAAAGATGCTGTTATATGGAACCATCTGATGATCTGATTCTTATGCCGACAGCCTGTTCCTCCACTAAAGAGGCTCTTACCATTCCCAGTTAAGAATATTTTAACTTACATTAATGAATGTTGATTTTAGCTATGGGCCAACCCCCGTGGACAGAAATATCACAATGGGATGTGACTACCCGCTAACCCATCTCAAGAAACTTGTCTGGTACAAAGTAAAAACAGGGGCACCGGACTTCTATTATTTACTTGAAAAGATGTATCTCCCTAAGGAACAACTCAACTTGTTGCTGCGTGAACACAAAGATGGTGGAGGAACATTGAGCAGCCATGAAACTGCTTGTCGGTGGCTGCGACAGAAGAGGTCTTTGTGGTTTTCATGGCTTCCAAATGGCCTGCATTCTGGTAAAATTCCTGTGTATTTAGGTGGCATGTTTCCTATGGAACAAAATGATGAGGCTTTATGGGTACGACCAGGAATTCTCACGGGTGAGTGTTTTGTTGTAGGTGCTGCAGTTGGTATAGCAGTGCTGCCTCCCACATTGTTTGTCAAAGTCGTCAATTTCATCAAATCAACGGTGAATTTTAACAATTTTTCAGCTCGCGTCTCGTTAGTTCTTGCTTGGACGTGCAGGTTAATTCAGTTACCTTGCGCACCTTGTTTAGCGTACGTTTGTTTGTACATATTAATGTTGAAAGTCATTGTACATATTTCATTGGCCTGAAGATGAATGCTGAGTCCAAAAGTGTGATATAGTTATTAAAAAGATGTAAGTTGAAGAAACAATTTTTGATGATTGTGTCTAAACAAGAGAGCATACACCAACGTACAAACAAATACTTCAATAGGAGAAGAAGTCACGTTATTTATTGTTGTTGTTTTTGTTATTGTTGTTGTTGTTGCTATAGAAGTTGTGTCTGCTGGTGGCATGTATATAGTTGTACTGATGTTGATGGTGGTACAACTGCATTTGTTGATACTGCTGCTGAAGCCGTTGCGATCACAGCTCTTCTTGTTAGTGGGAATCTGTACAGGTTTTGTCAGCTGTCACCGTCGTTACTATTATCATTCCGTCTGCTACCATTTATTGCGCCACTACTTAGAGCTACCTAGCCTGATTATCGGACGGTCGGAAATCGTTCATTGTCCCTCCTATCCCCTCTCCTTCTGATTCATCGAAGCGGAACCCAAGGTAAAGCAACGAACGATCTCCGACCGTTTGATACTCTGTAATGAGTTAACCACAAATTGACTCGCATTATGAAAACACAAATTGTTATTTTTGAGATTCTAGTAACATTTAGAATCTTCTCAAGGTTTAAATGTCTTTTATTTATATTTCTCTAGGTGCCACTATGGCATTAAAGAAGATTAATGAAGATTCCAGCATCTTATCCAACTATACTCTCAATCTGATCACCAAGCACACTCAATGTCAAACGTCCTTGGTTCTGAGCAGCTACATACAATTCGTGTCTCCCCATCGTAATTACTCCTTAGCAGGAATTCTTGGACCTGCTTGCTCTATTCAAGCAGAAATCATTGCTGAAGTTTCCCCGTTTTATAATACAATTGTCATGGGGTACAGTGTCGAGGGAGTTAATCTTGCCAACAGGAACAAGTATCCACTTTTCTTCAGAACTTCTCCAAGTTATTTTGAATTCAAGAAGGCCTATGCGGCATTATTTTACGCCTTCGATTGGAAGCAATATGCAGCTTTAACGGACGTAAACTATGCCTCGGCAACTGTTACTGCAATCCATGAATACTTGGCTGATAAGGATATTAAACTTGTGTATTCGAGATTTATTGCACTCCAGGAGAGTGCAGATATTAAGAATTATTTAAGGTCAATACAAAAGAGTAATGCAAAGATTATTTTGGGACATATGTTTGAGGACGTCGCTCGCAAAGTTATCTGCGAAGCTATCAAAGAGGTTAGTAGTGTTTACTGAAGCATGATGTCTGATAAAATAGATCATTTTCCATCCTGTTTTCGTAAAAACTCCTTTCGAGCACTGCTGGAGACAACTGTTCGGAGTTTTTGTTTTTTTGCTTTTCGCTGCACTTTTTGCACCTCTTTTCTTCTTCGAAAAGGCGGGAAATATGAAGCGTGCGCGTTAAGTAAAAATTCATAAGAGCAAATGTAATTGGTCAGTAGAAACAGAGAATCTGATTGGACAATACAAGCACTGAAGTGATATCGTATCAGTTCACTGTTACGGATTTCATTTATTTAACTGATATCATTGCTTGAATTTATTCAATAGATGACACTTTTATCTCTAGCGACAACTTTTACTATAAGTCATGTTTCGTTTCTTTATTCCTTTACAGGGAATGACTCCACAAAATGGTTACATATGGTTTCTGCCATCATGGTTACGTCGTCAATGGTTTCTCAATAATTCCACACGCACCAATCACAATCTTGGACGCCCTTATACTGCACTGATCAAATGCACTGACATTGAAATGATCGCATTCATGAGGGGAGGTTATTTCTCATTGGATAATTCAGTTCTTTGCTAACGGAAATACAAATGTAGTGGGTGGTTATACTGTTAATCAGTGGAAAGAAGTCTACAAGAAAAATGTCAAAGTAAAGGTATGTTGTGTCAAATGGCGCGCATTGCAAGACGGTTTTGGTTTTGGCTCCAATGCCAATGTTTCTGTGAATCAAGTATATTTTCACGTTTACGTCTGTCAACACGTGAACTCTAACGTTTACGGGTCTCTTCTCGAGAGCGCTAAACGTTTTCAAAAGTATCCTGTGAGTTTAGTTACGTATACGATAACTTACAGAACAACTTATTGTTTTCTTATATGACATCAAAATCATTCCTTTTACTTGTAAGATACTACCACAGTCTCTGATTGCAGGGTTACCCCTCATCTGACTATGCAAGTTTTGCATACGATGCAGTATGGGCATATGCCTTTGCACTTGACAAGCTGTTTAAGAACTATCCATCATCGCTGGACACCATAAGAACCAACGTTACAACACAGTAAGATATATCTGAAGTACCTAGAACAGTTTTCGAATGAGTGAGAAACGAAACTCGCCATGCCGTGTCGACCGCGTCATTATTTGTGCTATTTATTTATGCTCCTTCATGTTGTACAACATGTATACTCCTCCATAGCCTGAGGATGTCAGGCAAGAATGGCTTAGTTGACAGTTGGTTAGCGTGCAGCCTTGCGAGCACAGGCTGGCTTAGAGGGGTGGCGTGGGGTGGGATGGCGGGGTTGGGTCTGTTGCGCAAAGGGCCAGGGTTACGGACATTAGGGTCGTTAATTACGAGACAAAATTGGACGCGCGCGAACCTCTCTGCATAATAACACTCTTAGTCTAAGACGCGCCTCATTCGAACCTTAACAAGAAAGAGCACAAACTATAAGTTGAGCAGCTAAGTGTTAATCCCAAACAAGCGCATCTTTCCGTTAAGGAGAGTTCACTATTGTATTTCTTTGTCGACAGTCGTCTCAAGAGCTATTTGCAAGAATCTAATTTCACTGGTGTTTCTGGTCGAGTAAGTTTTAAAGGTGGAGAGCGCTACCTTCCTACAGTTAATATTTTGCAGTATTTTGAGAAGGTTAGTCCAGTAACTGTAGGCCAGTTTACTCCCGTCAGCCCAGGTGAACGAATCTGTGAATTTCATGAGGGATGTCTTAACCTTGATGAAACTTTGATCAAGTGGCCAGGAAACACAAGACCATCTGATGGTAGACCAGGTATGTACTATCGCAAACATTTGCTCTGGTCATCTCCCAAGGACCGCAATAATAGCCAGGTTTCAGAATTGGGTTGCGCTCAAAATTAAAGAATTTGAGACAGCTTTGAAGTATATTAGCCATTGAAGAGGTATTCCACGCCACAGCGCCAAAAAACGATCTCTCAATGATTTTGCACGATGCAGGGTATGTTACACGCGACAATGGTTCGTACAACTTCGTTTCACAACTCCATAGACGACTTTCAAAAATGGCGGGTTCATTGTTCACGATAAAGAGGCCAGAAAGGCCTCCAAAATCAACATCGCATCAAATGATTCTAAATATATAAAAATTATCCTGTAAAATGCACATAAAATAGGTATTTTAAAAGGAAAAGGAACACAATTGATTGATAGCAATAGAAGTGTCGCCACGCTTATTTTCTGGTAACAAGGCCTTTGTGGCCTCGTTCTCATGTACTAGGCCGCCATTTTTGAAAGTCGTCTATTGCGAGATGAGTTTCAGAAAAAAATTCACGGTGTACCAGCGCCTTTACTCAAAATAACTAAAGGAGATTAAACGAGCTAAATAGCCAAAATGCAGTTTTATAAGTCACCTTTAGTTGCCGAAGATTTTTATTTGAGCGCGCTTGGATATTATCAGTCTCCAGGTTATGATCTCCTATATTATATAATAATTAGTATATTACGCGCGCTCTGATTGGTCGAGAACCGTGTGTGATTACAGTACACGCGCATAGATGACGTCAATGAATCTTACGCGTGCTATGATTGGTTGAAATGTTTCGATGGACCTTCGAGACTTCGTCTCGTACGTGGCGCACTTGTATGTTCTCACCACATTTTGACGTCATCATCTGCATCTATTAGACTACAGACGCACGGAAAAGTAGAATCTGTTTGTTAAGTAGAGAAAACCGGAACAGCAAGTCTTGCATTGCCAAGCCTGGTGGGTCACCCCCATTGATGAACGCGTATTTCTCTTCCGTTTCTAGATTACACAAGTGAGCATATTTGTGCTGTAGAATCGTTCCGTAAGCTTACTGGTTTGTCATGTGATTGGGCGATTCGCTGTTATCAATATTATTGCTATTGGACTGTTCCTCATCGTTGTCATCACGCTTATCTGGTTTTGTATTAAAAGAAGGTGAATTTTTAACACTTATTCTCGCTTATTCCCGAACAAGCGCTTGTTGATCATGTAGAACAAGGGCGTCTCTAACAAATTGAGCAGATTTGGAGTTATATGAGTTCACGTTAGAGTTAATGTTTGTATAATTGTCTTGCGTTTCAAGTCTAATCCCAACTCCCAACCGCAAGTTCGAATAACTGTTAAGTCTAAAGTCCTCGTAACCCACTATCCCCCCGGTTGGGTTTAAATGTAAAGATAAAGCACTATATTTAGCGTTGGAAGTTGAGCCGTCGGTGTGCTCTTTACCCCCTCTCTCCATCAGTGCTCCGTTTTAAGGGTATTTAAAGCTACACAGAATGGAAAGAAGTCGAAGCAGGTGTGAGTTCACTGGGAATCGATTTACCAGTTGAGTTGTGAAATCTAACTTCACTGGGAAGGGAGCTGGATGTTTAGTGGAAGGTGAATACGCATTAGATCATATATATATGTATTTTGCGCTTTATAAATATTAAATTATTATTATTATTATTATTATTAATACACTTAAAAAGTCCTGGCTGGGTCTCTTGACGGATAAATTATTGCCATTCTTTTACAGATACGACAAAAAATACAAGCGAACACGAAGACGAATGGAGGAGCTCGGTTTGATGTACCAATCTCCCATCATGCAACTGGATGACTGGGAGATCCCCCGCGAAGACGTGGTGCTCAATCGTAAGTTAGGAGAAGGAGCCTTTGGGACCGTATTTGGTGGTGAGGCCAAAGACCTGGGCGAAGAAAGGGAATGGATGCCTGTAGCTGTTAAGACCTTAAAGGTTGGCTCATCACTGGAAGAAAAGGTAACAAGCTTTTTGTTGATCATAATTGAATATTCTGACGGCTTGTTTTCACATGCAATGATTTTCTTATGATTGTGCTTGTGCTTGCATCGCTAGTTTTAAGTTTCTCCCAGCGAATCTCTCATAAGACCGATGCTATAAAACAGTTTCTATCGACCAGACACAGCGTTTAATAGTACCTGGCGCGTCGTTTTCTCTAACATTCCTTTTGAAGGCAGGAGCACCAGAAAAACTTTCGCCAATTGAAGGGGTGCCATTGAAAATGACCTAAGTGATGTTTTCCAAAAATTACCAAACACTGACATTTGGCCTAAAAAAAGCTGTTATCCAAATTGGACCATTCGAGTAAACTTCACCAGAAAAGTCACTTTGGCCATTTTCAAGGTTACCCCTTCAATTGCTGTAGCTACCAAGGGCAGACCACATAACCAGGAACTCCATGCCCTACTCTTCCTGAATAATGGTTGTATTTCACGCGTTCCCACAGTAATGTGTTATGTAGTTTGGATAGACGCAGCCTACCTTACCAGAAACACGGATAGTCTGTAGATGTTTCAGTTGTGCCAAGATGAAGAGCCTAGCCGTCCTATATTTCATTTTCATTTTAAATTTTATTTTTACGTTTTTTTAATTTTTTTGCTTTTGTAGCTTGAGTTCCTGAGTGAGGCTGAAACCATGAAAGTTTTCCATCACAAGAACATTGTCAAGTTATTGGGTGTATGCACGAAAGGTGAACCAGCACTGGCCATCATGGAATTGATGATACATGGTAAGATTATCATAACATTTTATTTTTGCTTGCTTGCTTGCTTGCTTGCTTGCTTGCTTGCTTGCTTGCTTGCTTGCTTGCTTGCTTGCTTGCTTGCTTGCTTGCTTGCTTGCTTGCTTGCTTGCTTGCTTGCTTGCTTGCTTGCTTGCTTGCTTGCTTGCTTGCTTGCTTGCTTGCTTGCTTGCTTGCTTGCTTGCTTGCTTGCTTGCTTGCTTGCTTGCTTGCTTGCTTGCTTGCTTGCTTGCTTGCTTGCTTGCTTGCTTGCTTGCTTGCTTGCTTGCTTGCTTGCTTGCTTGCTTGCTTGCTTGCTTGCTTGCTTGCTTGCTTGCTTGCTTGCTTGCTTGCTTGCTTGCTTGCTTGCTTGCTTGCTTGCTTGCTTGCTTGCTTGCTTGCTTGCTTGCTTGCTTGCTTGCTTGCTTGCCTTGCTTGCTTGCTTGCTTGCTTGCTTGCTTGCTTGCTTGCTTGCTTGCTTGCTTGCTTGCTTGCTTGCTTGCTTGCTTGTATATTTGTTTGTTCGTATAGTTTGTTTGTTCGTATAGTTTGTTTGTCTGTTTGTTTGTCTGTTTTTAATTGTATTTCTTTTTGTGGTTGACAGGCGATCTGAAAAGCTTCTTGCTGGCAAGAAGACAATTCGTCAGCCAGTCTTGCAAAGAGGTAATTCTGTACACCATTGCTCACTTACTCCCGATAGCTTTTTCCACTCAAGTTTTTGCATTTTGTACCTTAGGCTGAAGACGTTACTCCATTTAGGCTGACGAACATGGCACTAGAGATAGCCAGTGGACTAGCATACTTATCGAACTTGAAATACGTTCATAGGTAAGACATTTAGGAAATTCACCTATTTGTCCCACATATCGAAAGGGAATTATAAAGTATCTATTTTGTGGATTTGTCATAGGGACCTGGCACTACGAAACTGTATGGTTGGCTCAGGTCACGTGGTTAAGCTAGGAGACTTTGGTATGACAAGAGCGATGTACGATTCAGATTACTACAGATTTGGACGAAAAGGTATCATACTCTTTTAGTCCCTATTTGCTGTTCCCGCGAAAGGTTTTCTCGGAGACTGTTTATAAGTAGGGAGGTATCTTAGGTACGACTGACACTCTCTATCCCACAACACAACTCTGTCGTACGTTTACACAGACTAACCTTGGTCTGGTAAGAGGGACATTGATCTTGACCTTGGGGGACCTTGACCTTGACCTTGACCTCGTAGACGACTTTGTTGCGCATTTATACCAAAAAGGTGTCACGGATTCTGGAAGAACGCTACTCGGTTTAAGCAGAAGGTATCTCAGGTAGAAGAGCAAAGTCGTTTTCATGAAAACAATCGTCTGCGGACGAGTATTGAAAACAATTCTGCTCTTCTACCCGAGTTTTTCGGTGCCTCTAGGGTCACCCTACTTTGCAACGAAACTGACTCCACCCCTAAAATAACCATTACATGGATCAATTCACACTTACCTCAAATGGTTATCACCTCAGGCTGTCTAGTTTACGTTTATGCAAGCTAGCTCTTGTCTATCAGCCTTTATGTATTACGCACGAAGGAATTTTGACCCGTATTCAAGACTTGAAAATTTGTCATCATCATCATCATCTGTATCATCATCATCATCATCATCATCATCCCTGTCTTCTTTATTTCCAAAGGCATGCTTCCAGTGCGTTGGATGGCCCCAGAATCCCTTGCAGACGGTGTCTTCACAACGAAATCAGACGTGTGGGGCCTGGGAGTGACTATATGGGAGCTATGCACGATGGGTAGCTTTCCTTACCAGGGCCTCTCCAATTCAGAGGTGGTTGTATTTGTTAAAGAAGAGAATATTATGGATATGCCACGTGATTGTACCAGCCAACTGTAAGTATGCAGCACTTGGTCTGTTGAAAAGTCCAGTCCCTTAAATCAAATTACCAGAAAAACTTTGCCCGATTGACATGACGACCTATTAATAGCACGGCAGTTCTAATTTTGGCACAGCACCCGTAATTATCGTGTGAACAGTAAATTTGATGGCCGTATAGATGTGTCGTACCCAAAATAATCGGTCCGCGTGCCTTAAAAATGGGTTGTCCAGTAAATCAGGCTTAAAATCTTAGGCTGAAAGCTTATGATATCCTTGTGTTTTCTTCCTTTTGTTGCTGTCGAACCTCCATTAAGCGATCAATCTGAGGTCATGAAAAAGTGGTCGTTTAATAAAGAGATCGCATGAAAGAAGGATGGTTTACTGTGCCGCTTATAACCGACCGTCAAAATATTATGAGTAAATTACAATAACTTTCACATGCAGTCTCAATGCACTGTTTTCGTTTAAGATCAGAAGAATGAGAATAAGCGCTTTTCCCACTTTATTACTGATCGAATATTTGATATCTTTTCTAAGAACTGACCTTCTACACCAGTGTTGGCGAACAGATCCAAATGAACGTCCTGACCCAATCAACATAATTGACATGCTGACAGACAACAGCAAAATGATCACACCTTGTTTAGACGCACCAATAGCAAGCATAGCTGCAGATGACGATCTACTCGATAGTGAAAGTATATCCACAGACAAACAAGGCAGCCCAAAACTTATCTCGCGCAAATTTTCCCGCCCTTTGAAACCACCCGCGCGGTCACCGAAGTCAACTCGTGAACAAAGACCCTCAACGACCCGACAACTGTCAGAAGAGCAGTTGAAAACAATGATTAACAGCTTAACGCCCCCAGGGACCCCGGCGCAGGATGACAAAAAGGAACGGAAAGAAGAGTTTGTGTAAATGATTGTAGATAGTCCGCCTTTTTTGGACTTATTTGCAAACTGACATCCAAATATTTATCCTGCGGGCAGAGGTTCCCTTTTACCATTCCCTCAGCGACAGAAGGAAGTCTGTATAACTGACCCCTAGGGGAGGGGGGGAAGGGGAAAGGAACTCAACCTCGTATCCTCAGCCCTCTCCTCTGGTAGCGCAAGGCTAAGACCACAGGAATCCCAAGCTCGATATTTGCATACTTATAGTAAATGTATGTAGCGATAAATCATCGTTTCTTTTTTCAAGATTTTGCAATAATCATGTCTTTTTTGACATAGATCTCTTATGTTTGCCGCTTTGAAACAGCAAACATTTGAGGTAGTGTAGTTCTACTGTCATTTGTATTTTCAGGAGAGAGAAAATTTCAGCATCTTTGCCGGCTTCAAGTTTAGGGACGAGGCGCACAACTATACAAAATCAGACAAAATATATAAATATATAATTTATCATTTAATATCAAGATACGGATTGTATAGAGGATTAATATTATATCAAAATTTTTTAAATATTATCCATATGTATAAATAACGATCTGTCGTTTATTTTCGATTGATTTTTGCAATGGCTTTTATTCATTCTTAAACCTTTCCCGAAGACTGAGTATTTTGATATTTTATTTTAGTATAATTTGAAAATAAGTAATAAGTATCTTTGGTCATTGAGGATATTTAATTGTTTTTATTCTATTAGTGTGTTTGTTTTCTGTTTTTGTCTTTGTTTCGTTGGTTCTTTTGTTTGTTTGTTTGTTTGTTTGTTTTGTTTTTGTTTTGTCTGACTGGCTGTTTGTTTGTTTGTTTTTTTGTTTATCTTTAGTATCGTTTGTTTGTTCACTACTAATTCTTTATGTGTAATAAGATAAATACCACGACAAACTTTATGCAAGACTAGGGCTGACACTTTATTTATAACTTTATCTATTTTATCCAGCTTTATTTAGATTATTAATGACCAGCACTAGTTATTTTACTAGTCAAATTACACATGGTTTATAACAATATATGATTATATATAGTTTTTATAACTTCTAAATTTTACATTAATAAATCTATATGGTCAAAAGGCGTTCAATGTTGCGTTACTCGGCTGGTGCATTGGACAGGTTTGCGCTTTTCTTTATTCTTTAGTCATAAAATCACGGTCAGGCCTTTTCAGTGTGTGCGTGTATGAACCACTAAATTACCCCACAGGAAATATGTCTTTTTTTACCGTAAGATTCCGAAAAACTCTCTTTCCAATAAGCATTCCCTCTTGAATAAGCACCCCCGTCTATAACGTGTTTAAAATAAGCGCGCCTCCGTCCCGAATAAGCATCTTTATATTATAATATATTAATATATATTAATATGAAATATCACTCAAAATGTAGCTAAAAGCGTTGCGTAAAACGCGCGACATGGCTAAGCTTTGGCTTTCAAGCTAATTGCGCACTTCGTTTGAGGAACGTTACATGGTGTGATACCTAAAAAACTATCTTGTTGCGCACAATATTGGTTGCATCGTGTCTGGATGTTTACTCATTTAGTCGCCAACAGCTGTGCATAATAGAACAACCTTTGAAACCACAGCAAAGTGGACAGCGGTGCTGATATTCTAGTGAATTCCAAAATCAAAATAGTACATTCAATAATATACCCCTTTCCAGTGTGAAACTGTATTTTTGTACAGTAAACTCTCTCGAAGTTGGACACCCTCGGGGCCACCAGCAAGAGTTACAGTGAAATAGCGGTTTTTTGTTTCGGCCCTCAGGCCGAAACGTTACTGTGTTTGGTTTGCTAACCCATAATTTTTGGCTCGTCTGTCAATTAGCTGTCATACTTTTTATAACACATCCAATTATATGTCGCATTCTTTTCACGTCTATTGAAAAATTGTTGGTGAAAACCTACCAACAAATGTTATTTGACGTGCCTGTCACCGACATCCAATCGCATGAAAGGAAGCGCTAAAACGTTTTGCAAAGATTGTGTTATCTATTGTTTATTTGACCGTGGGAACACCCCTTTCTGATTGGTCGGGAATAGAACTTGTAACAATCATACACGCCCTTTTAATCACTTGTGTGAAATTAGCCAATCTGGCACGAGAGGAAATCATAGAAATCTCGATGAATGAGTTTACGCTCTATTTATAATAGTCATTGGAAATTTTATGGCAAAATTGTCATTAAAACACACGGATTTGCAGGATTTACAGCCCTAAACTAAAGGCTGTTTATCGAGGTTTGTTGCATTGCTGCATTGCAACCTTAAAAACTTTCCGCTTAGTTGAGTCACAATGAATCCCGCTGATATTAATGAACAAATTTGATTTTCAGTTTACATTTTTCTTTGCAAGTTAGAACTCCAAGTCTCGTAAAGGAATCTAAAGGGTTTTGAGCGGGCCGAAACATCATTGCTTTGAAGCAATATAGGCTTGTTTCTAGAGTGACCATCATATGATGTCCGTGCGTTGTAGAGAGAGAGTGCCCGTCCTACTCCATTTTACTCTTAAAGAGGTGTGCCTCTTACGTAGGTGCCCCTTAGCTTAAAAGAGAGTTCACTCTACTCCATTACAGAATTAAAGTAATTGAGATACGGGTCTCGTTCACTGCTCTGCTTTTTCATTTCCCGACAAAGGAAGCTAAGCCCAAATAATAAAGCGGAACGGTGAAGGAGGGGCCAGTAATCTGTAATTCCTTTAGACTTGGTACCGAATCGAAGGGAACCTCTAGTCGACAATAGAACTTTCCTCATTTTGTCAGTTATTATGTTCAGAATATGAACTGTAATTTAGTTCCTACGAACTGTAATTTAGTTCCTACTGATGAATATTAAACCTAGAATAAATAATCTTTTCACAAAAGCATATCTACATAATGGTTCTTTATCTGCTGGCATTTTACATACAACGCTTAACTCGCATGTTGATTTTTTAACGAGAGACCGGAGATCCCGGAGAAAAAACTCGTGGCATCTTAGAGAATACATAAAATAAACTTCAGTTTGTTAACCTAGTGGTAAAAGCCAGTGTTGGCCCAGGTTTGACTCCAAGATCTACATATGATCCAGCGGCCGAGTTGAGATTCGAACCATGACCACTGCAGTAAATGACCACTTCTTTCTCCACTAGGCCAACCATGCCACCCATAAACCCCTTTCACATGTGGGATGTGTTGTGGATGCACGATGCGCATGATCAAAACGTCACTAACGCCTCATCCAGAAAATGGAACTATTTTGTTCAATTTTATTCGCTGTTGATTTCATCGAGATTTTGAGCTCACAAACCGGGTTTAATATTGTCAAACAGCAAATAATGGTCGTTATCCGGCAATGAGAATTGAAAATTGACATATTGATTTAACTTTACAGTTTTGTGTATTAAAAATTGTCATGAATTATTGATCCATACCCGTCATGGTCAAATGACTAGTTTTTTATTGATTCCGATATGTCCCCAAGGATATGGAACAAAGTCATTAGCATAACAATGAAACTTCGCCGAATAGACTACCCCAATTAGACATTATAATCATTAAGTGTCTAGGTAGCGCAGCGGTCTAAGGTGATATCTAAAGGTATGGATTAGGGTCCGGATATCGTCTCCCTCCCTGGCCTTCGGGCTAAGATAACTGTAATATGTAGCACCGGGATAGCGTGGATGGGGCCGAAATCTTCATCCGTAACGTAAGTCGATTCGATGTCTCAGCTTCTCAGAATGTCTCGGGAGAATCGTCCCAAAATTTATCTTTAATTTTTTTTATTTTTCAACATTTTATTTAATTTCTTACTCTGTTTCCGGGGGGTCGGATTTGGGGGTTACAGGTTCAAATCCGGACGAGGGCACAAGTCATTTTCTTTTTATCATTCTTTATTTCATTTTTCTTTCTTTTCTTTTCTTTTTTCGTTTTTCTGTCTTTCTTGGATATCTTTTTTGCTGTTTTTCTCTTAATACTGACGATTTTAATTTTTATTGCAAGATTAAATTATATTCATTAAAATTAATGCATATTTTTTCTGTTTTTCGGAATCACAGAAAAAATTGTCTACTATGTTTGTGAGATCATTTCAACCTTAACATTTCTTTAAATACTGGCCAAAGATTCAACTTAGCAATTCACAATATTTGTTTTATTGGACAAAACACTTTCTAATATAGATGTTTATTGTCATTAAAATATTAATATCTTCCCCTCGCTATACAACTTTCTAGCGTCTGCAGTCTACATTGATCAGTAAACGTATCGTAAATACCCCCTCCCCCTCCCCCACACCCCACGCACACCCTCCTCTACCCCCAGGTACGTGGTGGGGCACTGTGAAAAAAAGTAAGCACAATGCGCCATAGCAACACTCAATATAGTAAAGGTGTTTGCGAACGTTTTGTCGACTACTGTAGATGATAACTATGTCAGTAATATACATACTGGGAATCGAATAATGCGTGGTCTTCCTGTGTAAAATTGAACGCTTTTAGGCTGTGCGCGAGACACAACAGACAGCACAGATGTCAGGGGTAAGGGTCGATTTTTTTGTTTCTTTTTTCTTTTTCTCTTTTCTTCTATTTTTCAAGAAATATACGTACTTTGACCTTGACATTCACTAGGTGTTGTCGTAACAGCTTGTTGCAGGCTTGTCTTGTGTGAGAAATATAATAAGTCAATAACGAACAATCAATTTCATTTTACACGATTGAGATATCTTACAAGGTGGGAAATAAAACCGTAACTCGAGTGTCTACGTGTTCAAAGACCGTCTTTTCGTCGTTGTTCGATACATAATGTGATTGACGTGCTTTCAACCCAGTTGAACCTCCCAATACGGATACACGACCTCGAGAGACAAAGTAACTCTACTGCCATCTCGTAGTGGCGTGTCCGTATTGAAGCAGTTCGCGTACAATAACCTTTATCTGCGTCAGTGTAACTTGTGAAATAAACATATATAAACTTGGATATGAGAAAGGTGATAGCGCCTACTAATACAGCCATCTTACATCGCCCGCCGTAAAAAATGCTTTGTTTTACGGTGCACAAAGTGAAGTCGCTTTGTATCACGGCGCGCCATATAAGGCGGTTGCATTTGCTGACTATGTAAGTTAAATAAAAATTCTCGATAAAAAACTGGGGATTTCAGCTGTTGGAGTCAAGACTTGAGAACTGTCCGTAAGATGAGTCCGTATTACAGAGGAGTGTCCGCCATTGTTGATTTATCATTAGCTGATTTCGTTAATGTGCTGCCCAGTTTTGATCTGTTCATTGTGCCAAAACGCACATACAGCCAGATTTAGAGTAAATTTCGTTTGACTGAAAACGGCACCGCACGGTCACGGCACGGCACGGCAGGAATTTCGAATGTTTTTATATGAATCATGGCACAGTCATGGTCACGGCACGGCGCGGTCCGTTTCATACTCATACGAAATCTGCTCTAGTCGGTCGAATATCATTGATTCAGTTCCTTGTTCACTCTATCATTTCAGCTACTTAGTTGATCACTTTTGAACGTGGAGTACATAATAAGTAGTACATAGCACTTGCGTTTCACTTTACGTTTCGCCTTGCAGTCTCTACCTCACTTCACTTTCATGTACACTTGCCATTAGACAAGTTTCCATTGTATGTCAACTCCATCATAACTAGTACATAGTACCAGATTTTCAGTACATTTCTCTCACACTTTTGCGCTCACTTTTTCACTAGTGTTACTCGCTTGTTTACTTTCATGATAAGTAGGGTGCATTTCAGTTCTACTAACAACATTAAGCGCGCTCGATGTGCTCCCAGCATGCTCCTCGAGTATCGTAGTAAACTTTAAACGAGCCTTTGGACTGCTGAATTCTGGCTCTGAATCGCTGTCAGACATGTCAGTACAGGGCGTGGTACAAACCACGTGGAATGAGTTCCCTTGCATCATTTCGCGGTAAGCCGGGTGACGTAATGCACCGGAAGTATTCCTTCGAGGCTGTGGACTCTCGGAGAGCTTTCCCTGTTTTCCGTTTCGAGAGTTCGATTCTCTGTAGCTTGCAGAAAAGATCTTAACATCATAAACATCGGAATCTTTCTCAATCGTGTTCTCGTTCTCCTTTTTCTTCAAGGTTGGGCTGCTATTAGCACGTGCCCGCTCAAGGGTTCGCATGTAGTACATAAACTCACGCGGGCTCCTGGGGACCCCTAGTGAGTCAAAACTCTTCCATTCAGGATTCTTGAGTGTTCCACCATTTATAACTGTGTTTCCACCGTCTTTAGAGAATGTATTCAGTGGGTTTTCTATCATTCCAACAACATTAGTCTTGCTCGCTCCAACACCTTCCATGTAGACCAGGGGTGGCAGGTCGATGGTCGAGTGGTGATGAGAGGATTGCTGTAGTCGACGCTTTTGACGAGGACTTTTTCCTTTAGATTTGTTGTGTTTCTTTTCTGAAAATAGAAAATGTCGTTTGTTAATGAATTATCTATCTACGTGTGGAACAAGAAGAGCAAAGACTTGATGGGCGTGAACTTTTCACTAAGTACTCATACCCCTCGAATGCTCCTTTCTTTCTTTCTTTCTTTCTTTCTTTCTTTCTTTCTTTCTTTCTTTCTTTCTTTCTTTCTTTCTTTCTTTCTTTCTTTCTTTCTTTCTTTCTTTCTTTCTTTCTTTCTTTCTTTCTTTCTTTCTTTCTTTCTTTCTCTCTCTCTCTCTCTTTCTTTCTTTTCTTTCTTTCTTTCTTTCTCTCTTTCTTTCTTTCTTTCTTTCTTGTTTGCTTGCTTGCTTGGTTGATTTCCTTCCTTCCTTCTTTCTTTCTTTCTTTTTTTTTTCTTTCTTCAATTCTCCTTTCTTTCTTTCTTTCTCTCTTTTTCTTTCTCCTTCCTTTCTCTTTGTTTGTTTGTGGTTTTTTTTCTTTCTTTCTTTCTCAGTTTACTCCTTAATTTATTCTGTATTATATTTTCTTTCTTTATTCCTTGATTCTTTTTCCCCTATCTTCATTCATATATTTTCATTCTACTTGCATTTTTTCTTTTATTCTTTTAGCCTTAAGCCGGTAATCATAATAATACATAAAACTGATTTACTCCGAACTGCCTGAGTAATTCTTAACTCCAAGCAAAGCCAACGAAAGCCCAATATAAATGATTATGTTAGACAGTGTTAGAGCAGATCTCGTATGAGAGTGAAACGGAACGCGCCGTGCCGTGGCCGTGTCAGTGTCGTGTTTTCTATAAAAACATAAGAAATTCCTGCCGTAACCATGCCGTGACCGTGCGGTGCCATTTTCACAGTCATGCGAAATCTGCTGTAACAAGACTAGTATTTATTTAAACTCCAAGTCAGACAGACAGTCAATAAAAGCACCTCACAGGAAACGCGCCTTTTACCGATTTCAAACAGCGTCCATCAAATCAGCGCTGTAATTATCATAAAGACGATCAACATTGCCTCAGGAAATGTTCGTCTGGTAAGCTTTAAGCTTTTTTATTGATTCAACCACTCGACGATTGAACGTTAATCTTCTAAAAACACCACAGTATAAAACTGCACCAAAGGATTTGATTACCAGTATAACTGACGATGGTAAAAAAGGGGAATCTGATACATATAGGATGTACATTTTTGGTTATTTTTTTCTCATTTTGATCGAGTACATCTATTACAGATAAAATCTTGGCTTTTTGATGCTTGCGCAATGAATAACTACACCTTCAAGTGATATTAAACCGTTTCTACCTGAAATAAAATGTGGTCACGTCAAAAACATTTATACAATAGACATAAAAGAACTTCCAACATAACTCTCTCTCTCTCTCTTCTCTCCTCTCCTCTCTCTCTCTCTCTCTCTTCTTCTCTCTCTCTCTCTCTCTCTCTCTCTCATTATATTCTAAATAACAACATTTTGAATTAAAATTTTAAGCCCAGGTGTAAAGACGTTTTCTGTGTATTTCTACTCACCTCGATGTTGCCTACATAATAGAACAACGAGTACGACGATAACTGCCAATAAAATAGCGCCCCCGCCTGCCAATAGTCCAATCTCAAGTGAAGACAATTGGAAAAGAAACATCATGTAGGTTTGAAGTGTTGATCTCTAGCTGAAAAGCAAGACGAAATATTTAGTACTTCGCCGGTTCTCTCAAGATCTTCAGTACCGGCGCGTCTATAAACCCTACCTATGTTCTAATAATATTAAAGCCATCTAAGCAGACGAATTAGAGTGGCATTTTCAGTTACCACACAAAATGGATCGTTCAACACACTCTTGAAATAGAAAATCTTGCGAGGGGAAAAAATATGCGTGGAAGACGTTGACTGTTAACCCGCTTTCTCATTGAGGTTGCGTCTCGCATCATATATTCTGTAGATTTTCTTTGTTTAATTACGCACGTGGTGGCTGACGGCGCATGCGCACGCACAAGTCAACCAGATGCGCAAATTTCCAAATATCAAATTCCAAGCCGAGAATTTAATAGCCTTGGGAAGCCACAGCATGACAGGGGATGACGTTTTTGAATGAAAAAAATAAATAAGACTCAGGTTGCTGGTTGAACACTATGGAATGTCGGGGTCGCTTTGTTGGGTTGATGTTTTGTTTAAAACTGGATGTCTGGACGCTTTTGAATGGTTAATTTGAGCTATTTGATATCAAAACAGTGAAAAAAGGTAGATCAAATAGTGCTTGATCAAGTACCTTGCTAATCATTCCGAAAAAAGAGGATTAGTATAGTGGCATTTCTAGAACACTTGATCGAGTGTCTGGCTAATCATTTGTCAAAAGGAAATTAACATTCGAATTCTCAAAGAACACTTGATCATTTCACTAATCATTCGGGAAACGATAATAAAACAAATGTCGATTGGTTTATTTCTCGGGTATACTTCTGAACTGATAGAAAAATTGGAAGGACAGGTAGTTCAGACATGGATCTAATTCCAATGAATAGCAGTCGATTTTGGTCTGTGAAGATGTAAAAAATGAAACATCGCTAAAATTTTATGAATTAGTTTTGAGAAACAAAAAACTCTAGAGAGAAACGTATTTTAGTACTGTAGATTTTCTCCAAACAAAAAGAAAATCAAAATGTAACGATTTTAATTATTCTATCGATCTTCATTAATTCCTACAGCGATCGAAGATCAGGAAAAACGAGAAAAAGCGATTATCATTTCCTCGACTAATTTATTCAAGTATTTTAAAGTAATTTTCATAAAAACGTAAACTATAATTACAGTTGTAATTACATTAGATCATGTATTGATAACTATGCACCCTGCTTGGAGAAATATTGTGTTTATGATCTGTGATCACGTACAGAAACCAAGAGCAAATAGCAAATTAAAATACTCCTATAAACGTCTCATCAGTAAAAAAAGACTATACTAGTCGACTCGAATTATCTTTCTTTCTTCCTTTCTTTCTTTCTTTCGATTCTTTCTTTCTTTCTTTCTTTCTTTCTTTCTTTCTTTCTTTCTTTCTTTCTTTCTTTCTTTCTTTCTTTCTTTCTTTCTTTCTTTCTTTCTTTCATTCTTCCTTCCTTCCTTTCTTTCTTTCTTCCTTTCTCTCTTTCTTTCTTTTTCAATTTGAACACTACTATATTTCATTATTTCATTTAATATATATCATAAAAATGTTCACTAAATGTAGGAGTCGAGTTTAAAAAATTCCTCATACTTTCAATTCAAAGTTATTGATCAAAAGTACTAGAAATGTACAGAATCTTGTCCGATCGCCTCAAGCTAAAGCTTTTGTTCAAAGTCATTGAAAAGCAACTGTAATGAAAGTTATTGAATAGAGATTTGTATTTACTGGCGAGCCTTAGGCCTTCATCGGAGTCAAAAAGGAAGTTAATCTAAAACTGAAATAATTCCTATTTCGTGTCGGCATTAAAAAGGTCTTTTGTAGACAATATTATTAATTTCATCACTAACATTTTTTTCAACCAAGCTATGACTCAAATGTTATAATGTTTTAGTTCATTCATTCACGCGCGTCGCTTATATATAAATATTAATGAGGTGTGTTTTGATATAAATTAAGTCATAAATAGTTACCATGGCTAACAGCTTGGGTATTCAATAATATTTGACCACATGTAAGTTTTTACAATACTACTCTGTATTATATAGGTGTATATTGGACTCTGAGACTTGAATCTAATGTTTGATAAGCCATCGTGTTGGACCGTAAAGTGTCCTGGGAATACAGACTAAAATCCAAATCTTACTGATAAAAATATCTTGAAATCTTTACTCGGTAAAAAAAAAGAGAAAAGAAAAGAAAAAAGAAAGAAAGAAAAAGAAGGAAAGAAAGGAAGAAACAAACAAACAAACAAACAAAAAAGAGAGAGAAGAGAAAGGAAAAAAACAAAAACAAAACAAAAATTCAACTGAAAGCCTTTTGAAAGCGATTGTTGTGTTGTTGGAGTTGTTACTGCTGCTGTTTCCAGGAAACCGCACATTTTCTTTCCAGAGCGGCAAAAAGTCACAATTTGTATATTCATTTTGAAAACGACGCTTCGTCGGTCAGGTGTACAAACACCGTAAAATTTTTCTGTGCGATTACAACCGTTATCGTTGAAGTGCGACCTGTAAAGTTCAAAGTCTCTTTTGAAAACAAGCATTGAGACTGCATTGAGACGGACGTCAATTTTACTCTCAAATAAGAAAAAAACTGACTCGTATTTATTGAAAAAGCTTTACTTTCATTTAGAAAGCTTAAATTTTGTATTTTCCTTCGTTAGTACAAGATATTTTCTTGGTTTTATTGTCACTGAAATCGCTGTTTGTTTTGATTGAATGATTTTCCAAACTAGACTTTGAACTTCACGGGTCGCACTTCAACGATAACGGTAGTAACACCCTCGGGATCACCTCGAGCGAATTTATCTCGGACTGAGTTAGTCACGGGACGAAAAGACCTTCAAACCGTAGTAAAGACTCATTTAAACGAAAGTCAAATGCATTCTTGTCTCCATCTTACGCGAAAATCATGTAAAAATCATCCCGCTGCAGTGACGTAGCTACCATTACGCGCATGCGCAAGAGCGTAACTTGAAAACCGTGAAAATAGTATATAGATTCACTGAAGAAATCGGAATCTTTTTGTATTCATCGAGATATGACTTATCATTGGTTGTACCTACGTCCGAAAAAATTCTTGCTGACGCAATTGCGGTGAGGAAATCACCCATGTAAAAGCACCTGCTGTAGTGGAGTTTTTGTCTTTGGAGACAATGAAATAGCTACAGAATCGTTAACGAATCGAAGCGTTGTCCGTCTTAAAGCTCGAGGCCGGGGCTCGTAGAAAGGGAATCCATTGTGAACGCATAAGATATCTCTTACATTTCCTTATCAGTCACACGTGTACATATTGAGTTATGCTGATATTAAAAGGAACTTCTATTCTTATCTACGAAAAATGGAAGTTCTGAAAAAAACTGTTATTTTTGTTTATATACAGATGCTAAGTAAACTTATAAGGAAGTGCAGATATTGAAAAAGGAATTTTTTTACTGCAACAAGCTTAAGTCTGTAACGATGTGGAACTAATAGGTTTAAATCAGCTGAAACCTCGATCGTATCAGTAATCATTCCTGACTCCTGGGGTTTAAAGTAAATATGATGAAAGGATTTCTCTCCCGCATGGACGTAAATCCCTTTAAGACAATTTGTGTAAACCTACAATGTGTGTGTCAGGCCGTCAGACGTTTTCCACATTGCTTATTTACGTTCAGCCATTGATTTTAGGTTTACTAATTTACGTTCAGCCATTGATTTTACGTTTACTAATTTACGTTCAGCCATTGATTTTACGTTTGTGTTCAGACATTTTTTATTGCTTTTTCGTTTGCGTTGAGACGTCAGTTTTCCATACTGCTTATTTACGTTCAGCCATTGATTTTACGTTTACGCTCAGCCATTGATTTTACGTTTATGTTCAGACATTTTTTATTGCTTTTTCGTTTGCGTTGAGACGTTTTCCATGCTGTTATCTAATTCATGACCGCACGCGCGCTTTCCACTGTAACATCCTATTTTACGTTCAGGCGTTTTTTATTGCGTTTTCATTTAATGTCAGACGTTAACATTGTTTTAAGTTCAGACGTTTCCTTTTTTTCCTCTTTTTCTTCTTTCATTTCCTTCAGACGACCTTTTCATTGCTTTTTGATTTACATTCAACAATCAAAATAAGCATTGGCAGTGTGTATTCAATAGCTTAGTTCTAATTAAGACAGTTTCAACAGAAATCCCCAGCATCCGACAGAGTTTTCTTATCACAGCACGTCATGGCAAATGCTGCCTTGTGGAATTAAACTAAATCCTTCCTTAATAAAAGCTTTCACTTTCACGTCTACATTGCCTCAGGTCTTACAGACAACCTCACCTTACCTTACTCTAACCTTACAGACGATCTCAATTAAAAATATTCACAAGGTGGAAATGATTTTTTTGAGATGCGTGATCTGATGCGTGAATGATCCGCGCGTGATGCGTGATGCACGATTTGCTGTTTCATAAAAAGTATCAGCGTGATTGCGTCAAATTTTACCGCGTTTTGCGTGATTGTGCCGATGCGTGATCGGCACTCTCCCTCTTGCTAACCTGTACTGAGACAACATGACAGAATCCTACGTCTATGACATTTAAGATTGAGACTAATTTTGTCTTGAAACGGAAATATCTAGATGCGAATCTTTGTATTAACTCGGTTAATAGACTTCTTGACACAGAATGTATTTAATAATCTCTAAAATCGACTGCGTAGGTTGATATCCCTTCTATAAAATATCACTTGACAAGTTTCAGGAATGAAGTGAGATCTCGTTTGCTGTACACAACGATATTGTTTATGGTTTCCAAGAATGATACACGCGCTAGCGAGAATGTTTTACCATGAAGTCACAGGATTAAGTAGTTACGTTAAGTTTGTTCACTGCAATTAAGAAAAGCACCAGGGATAAAGTGTGTTCAACATTTCTACTTATAATTGCATCGATCGAGAAAAACGATTCAGAACTTACAGTTTTCAGTGTTGCTCTATGACCAAAGGAAATGAACATCTCTTCAACATCGACAACACCATACAGGTAAGGGATCTATTCTAATAGGAGTCTAGGAGGATCATTAGTTGACACGACAAAACCTTCCCAAGTGAGGAGGAGACGTTTTTCTTCATCTTTTGTATGAAATTTAACAACCCTCCCCTCCCTAAGTAGAAATAGCCAAGGGCTATTTATTGGTTTTGTCAGTTAGGATCAGGTTATCGCTCGACGCTACAGGATATTGTTAAATGTTGGATTAAATTAATTAAAACCCAAGATAACACTGGATAGTCATGGCCTCCTGCATAGTCGGTTTAGGGGCTGTCACGTCATGTTTTCTAAGAACTGAATTCATGCAGAGATGCAGACTATCATGCAGACATGCAGGCTAAGCACCAGGACACCATCAAAGATACAACCTCTGTCAGCTTATAGTGCGTTTAGAGGAAACTGATCACGTTGTTCGATTCGCCACGTGGAGCCCCACCCTTCAAGCGAAAGATAATTATCAAAATTAAGTGAGTCATAGCTGGATCGACTTTGCTGTCATTAAATGGTAGGTCCTCAGATTCAAAAACACTGTCGGTCAAAAGTCGATCACAGTCGCTCGCCACGTGGAGCCCCACCCTTCTCGCAAAAGATAACGATTATCAAATGAACCGGCAGAGTGGAATCGACTTTACTGTCACTAATGGATATGTCCTCAGATTCAAAAACACTGTCGGTCAAGAGTCATTTTAATAAAGTACCAAGACTGATTGGAAACGAGAGAATAGGGTGTGGTCAGTCTATAAAAATGTCTCTTAGTTTTGTATATGGTATAATAAGTAGAAACGATCACCATAAATGATACCAATAGCTAACTCTCTTGCTATTCTGTAAAATTATTACTCTAATGAAACAATATGCTGCGAATAGTTGCTATTCTGTAAAATTATTACTCTAATGAAACAATATGCTGCGAATAGAGGGGTTTCATGGCAGCCATGTTTGTGGGCAAGTACAATAGAAGGTTTTTGAATGACAAAAGATTTCATTTCTCTTGGGAGAAAAGGTCTATTATTTGGACCACAAACATGCCTGCCGTGAAATCGCTCTATTGATTACAAGCTGGTATCTCGTGACCACTTTTTATTTCTGCAGGCATTGGTTTATACATATCTACAGGATCTTACTATGGAGCCCTCCATTCCCACTGGCCTAGAGAGTAACTGGAGAAATGTTTTATGGTAATCGTGATTTCTATTCACCTTCCGGGAGTTTCCCAGAATCCATTACGATTCAGCGCGCGCAAGCAAGGTCATGGGAAAAATTATCAAAGCAAGCCTTAGATATACTGAAAAAATTCACCAAAAAACGAGCATATATAGTACCTACAATTCGCTTGCGCGCGCAAATCGTAAAGTATTCGGGGAAACTCCGGAAAGGTGAATTCTAAATTGAAAACATGGTATTTCCGAATTATAGCAGACATTGAAAGAAAAAATATCCTGTGACTAATGCTGCATTCACACCAACTAAACTAGTTTAACTCAACCAAGTTTAGATAATTTTTCTAATGTGTTAATAACCCTAAACAATCTTTGGCATGATATGCAAATCAAGCAGGTTTTAACCTCTTTTAAGTGGTAAGGTGCGCATGTTATGAGCAACTAACTTTTAACCTTGTTTAGTTAAACCACTTTTAAACTAGTTTAACTGGTTGGTGTGAACGCAGCATAAGGTTCTGTCAGTAAAACAAGGTAAAGTTACTGTAATGTGCATAGAACAAGTTGTGTGTTTTTGAATAGTCTTTCTATTTCCACGTCGCCAATGTGGTACTGTGGTAAAAGAGCGTTTATCAGTGGAACCCGCTATCTTGGATACACCTTAGAGACAACTTTCAAACGTATTCAATAGTCCAAGATAACGGGTCAAAGTAATACAGTAATGGACCGCTATACTTCAACATTTAATTAAAATGAACTTGATATTGTTTCTTGCGTGAAGGGAATCGAATCACATGGAAAATAGCCAAGTGATGCGGTCTCGATTGAGGAGAAAAGTTGGATCAGAAACAATAATGAACGATCAAGCATTAATTAGTTGAAGATATCAAGTCAGATGTCTCGATCTACAAGTTCGTAGCCGACAGCGTATCTAGAACGACTTTACATCCAGGGGACGGATCCAAGATTAATCTTCAAGAGGGGTTATAGAAATTATATTTTTTTAGAAATCGGAAACCGTTCCATGCACAGAAGATCAAGAGGGTCGATATTTTGGAAAGTATTGAGAAAAAAGGGACCAAAGTCGTCTCAAGATGGGGTGAATACCCCTGTACCCCTCCCCTAAGCCCGTCCATTGATCGATATACTGAAATATACACTTAAAACTGATGCAAAAACGAACTTACTCCAGAAATGGTACGCCTGGAAACTATTACGTTATATTCAAATTCATTTTCTCGAGTATTTTTAGCAAAAATGTTTCTGGTGAGACCGCCTTATGCGTCATTACGTCAAATATGAGAACCTTTGAGTACAGAAATAGGACTATTAGAAATACCATACCAAACCCTACCCCACCCTAGAACATCTGGATTATGAAGACTAATTTCGAAAGGAAGAATTCTCGGAATGTACCTGTTGTTTGTCAGAGGGATTTCCAATCTTTAACAAGTTCAGTAGTCTAGCAGAATCCAAGATTGTTGAGACTGTGGTTATTCCTGCGGTATTTTCATCAAGTGTTGGGACACTGAGAGGTCGAGGTGAACCGTTGTCTAACGTGTATTGTTGACAGTAATAGTCTGATCGCTGGCTTAATGATGGAGTTTGATCATTTATCTACAACACAAGGCTTAATTGATTGTCCTTGAAGACCACTTTCTTTTATGTACAACATGCAAGATCACGGGCCATTTTTCTGGTCCGTTAAACACTTCTTTCTCGATCTTTCTCTTCTGTTCAATTTGCAGTGTTTGACTGAACCTAGTTTTAAATTTTAAAAACGACAATTGAAAGAAAATAAAACTGAGTATTTTTTTGCAAATCCCCTCAAAAAACGTTTCATTAAATAACCGCGAAAACCACGATATCCCGAAATTTCTCCGTACAGAATTCAAGAAGTTCCTAAAAGCTAAGAATCAGTCCTTATAAACTCATCCGGCAGCTAGACAGAAAAAAAACTAATAGAATGTGTCTCCTGGAAAGATTTAAACACTGCTTCATCTGTTTTTGATTCAAAGTTACTTCGTTGACATGTGCTATGAATTTAGTGCTAGACTAAAACTAAAATCTTTGGACAGGACGCATAGTAAAAGAATAGGTAAAAGAAATGGAGAGAAACCAGGTTTTGGGTCAAACAAAATCCATTCCATAATAGCATATTAGTATTTAGTCTTATATTGTTGGAAACCACGATGAATGCTGGTAAACCACAAACTTAGACAACTATGTAAAGTTTATTTGTTGCCAAAACCAAATATAGGCAGCATAAAATAGTTCTGTTAAGTTGTATTCTCTTGAAAACAAAGGCTTTAAAAAGTTCCCCAAGTTATATTGTGTTTGTATGAAACCATCTTGAAGCTTCTTGTGAAAACAAGATCATTAATTTTCAAAAGTTTTAAGAAGTTTGCGGTTTTTACAAATTCTTCTAAGCTTTTTATACCTAAGTAATATTTCCTTCCCAAAAACGTACGAGAAAAAAATCCAAAATAAGCTTGATCAATTCTTTTATTGTATCAATTTTTTTTTCAATTTTCGTTTATAAGTTAATCCCTTGAAGAGTTTTCCTTTATGAAATCAAATCCTGTTTTCCTTGGCATTCTCTCCAGGGGTCTATCTAGTCGGCTTATAAGCCCATTATGCCCAAAGGCAAATGAAATATAATTTACATGCTGAACAAGGGACAACAGAGTCTATCAGAAAAATAAAATTTGATATACTAGATATAACAGACTAATTTGAAATCATTTCTCTCATTAGATGCGCATTATCGATAAGAAATAATACAAAGAGACCTTTGACAAATTAAAAGTTGTTTTGATCTTAATTTTGTACTAAGAGCAATTGTCACTTCAGTTAGTTCACAAAAGTTCCTTATTTCCTCGCTGCAGTTATAATAAAATTCGAAATGAAGACAAAAATACACCTTGATATATTCATAACCAATATACTAGTATTCATGACTTGAGGAATATAAGAGCTAACTCGAGCAAATACTGGTACGTGATTTACCTAAGTGAGTTTCATTTATCTCCATATGTAATTAAGCACTCAATTTTAAAACAGTTTCAGCTTTATCATAATCAAATTCAGATGCATATCCATGCAGCTAATTGTACAATTTACGTGGAGAAATAAGGAAAATGGAATCACAAACAACGAAGATAGCGTTGTGCAGCTAGCACAGTCAAGCCGAACCACCAAATCAAAACAATTCGTAATAACATTAGTCAGATAATCTCAATCGAAGCAAACAACACTTACCTTTTAGATAAGAAACCTTGGGCACTCTCTTTCCCTAAGCCGTGGCCGAGGACTTGACGAAAACGTACAATCAACCAGGAATTTATCAAGTAAATCGCGCGCTATCAGCGTTCGTGTAACAACTCATCAACCAAACTCACAATCAGCAGAACTCTTTGAAGCGAGACTTTGTCAATGAAAAGATGATGGTCTTTGACCCCCAGCTGACGCCAGAATAGGTTGTGGCAGGGTTTTTATAGGCTTGCCGGACAAACACGCGAGTAAATCAGCCGATGCCGACAAACTACAGCGCCCTTCCGCCTGCAACACTCGAATCACAATACGAGAAGACCAACCGCACCGGATGTGTGGGAGTGTAAATTATAGACATCTTGAGTTTCTAGATAAAGATGGTGGAATAACAAGTGTATATGTACACCGGCTCTTGAAATCGTTGTTCTTTCGATTCCCATTCTGTTTGTCTTTCTGTTTTATTCTTATTTTATGTTCTCTTTTCTCATTTTCGTCTTCGCTTTTTGTATTCTTATTTTCATCATTTCATTATGTCCACATTTAGGAGACTCTCAGCATAAGCTAGACAGCCTGTCTTTCTGTACAAATATTATTGTTTTATCTAACTGTACATGTGTCTATTTTGTCTTCCATTGCTTTGATCGGAAGTATGGTTCAATAGCGGCCTATCAATATCGGCATCGGAAATGAAGGGGCTGTTTGTCTTCACTAAAGTCAATCATCGATAACGCAATCACGAAGTTGCTTCGCAGGGAAAATCAAGCTCGCTTCAAAGTTCTAGGTCTTAATTTGTTAAAACCAAAGCTGGGGAAGTAGAGTTTTAACTGGTATGTAGTTTGAAAGCTGAGAAATTCAAAGCAGACAAAATTTGTTCATTGTAGGAGATTGCTCCCCGCGATGAATGAGCAATAGAATATCCACCCTCCCATCCCCTCTTACAATCCATTTGTTATTTTTTCTTCCTTAATCACTTGTACCGTGTGATTACTGGATATTGAATCTTTGCAAATGAAAACACACTGTCATTTCCGAGGTGGGGTTATTTTGGTATATTTTGTAACAAAATTTGACAAAATTGTACGAGATCAAATGTCAATCTATGAAAAGATCTGCTAGCTAGCTACGTCAGCTGTGGGAAAGGTCCCCGTTTGGCAAACCGTTTGTAAATTACGAGTATTCGTACATCAATTATCGTGACCAGGGGCTGTTGTCGTGACTGGTTTTTCCGAGGGTTTAAGACTATTATAATCATTTCCAAAAGCCAGCGTCTTTTAACTCCAATTTCATCTTATTTAATCGAGTATATTTGAGCGAATTCCATTTAGTTCTCAACCAAGATATTTCAGTTTACATACAGCTTTACACTCGTTAACACACGCATCTAGTAGACCCGTCGCAATCTCCCTTCCTATTTATTTTATTTTTTCAGCCATTTTGTGAGAATTTGATCACTTTTTATGCTCTGGTGGTCAGTTCTAAACACACAGCAAGACATCGCTTTCTGAGCGATCAATAATCCATGTTGTATTGACCATAAATGAACATCAACAACAAGCTCCTTCCGAGTTATGATATCCCACTTGGAAAGAGGAAAGTGTTTACACAGCAGTTCTTGAGTTGAGCCTGCAGGGGGCTCGTACAATTACCGTATCATATCAGCTTAATGAAATGGGATACTTGGATATTACCGGGTGTGTCTCGATATCGGTTACCCCTTGTAGTTAAGATGGGACTATTTTTAGACGGGACACAACGGCTTCGCCTCAAGAATGCGCGCGGGAATATTGTGGTTGCCAGACAATGTAGTCCAACAGAGAGATGCTTTCTTAACTTTCATTATGTGGGAATTCAAAAATTGTTTTTAGTTGACATTTTTAAAGTCAGGTCGGTTTTCTGCAACGTTTTATATAAAATAGAATTTATCATTTTTTTTATCGCCGGAAACCAATGTCTTGCATAATACACATGGAATGAATAAACATTTCCAAGGACGCTGAATCAAGTGTTGTAACGATGTACAATATAATTTCGTCGGAATGAGGGCGCGTCGCAGACAGTGAACGAAAGAAACTACGGATTCTTTTTCATCCTTCTGGCTTTAGTAAACAGTACTTGTTCCTTTTGCTCTTTTTTCTTACTTGACCGACATTTTCATCCTTTCTTAATTACATTTAATTACATTTTTGGTTTCTTGTCTTTCCGTCACCGAACGGCAGCAGCCGATGAGCGCGCGCGCGGTGTGTTTTTGCCACGTACCTAAAGGTCTGTTTTTCCTCCCGGCTTTCCGGTCATTAGTTCCCATCAGTAAACTGTTACAACACGGTTTTAAGCTGCTGCTAACACGTGTAGATGGAATGTTATTTCCTACTTCGTTGGATGACATAGTTTCGTCTATAATTGTAAACAGCAAAAAGTTGAAAAAGTTTATGTTCAATTTTAAACAGAATGCATTTGCCAAGGGAAATAACCATAAAAACAAGATTACCACTTCTTCTAAGATCATACATTTGATTTCACTATATATCACTAAATCTAATCAAGAACGATAGAGACTAGCTGAGCAGCTAGCACTGATTGCACACTGCTCGAACAGTGCTTGCGTCTTCTCATTCCGGTCTATGATTTAAATCTTGTCTTGTACTTGTTCTATATTCATTGATCATTGATTTATTGCTGCAAAGATAAAAGATGTAAATAACTTTTGATCAGTCGTGGCGTCCCCGTAAGCCGAAAAAACGAATGTTAATTATTGAAGCATGGTAGAAAACATCTCCCAAGTTGCTATTTTCGTAGTCTTCCTGTAACTGCCAATGACACATCAAAACCCCAAGCGCTACTTTTTTGCTACCATTGGTCAAAACTCAGTTTTCACAGATCGACTCTTGTCAAGTATACACCTGTATGTATGTTGCGGTAACTGAGCTTCTGTGAGATATTCATGAAAACGATTATTTCTCTAACGTTTATTTCTTCCTGATCAAAATGTTACCTTATTTATCTCTGAATCTCAGAGTGGCGTCCATTAAGTTTTGGTGGATTTGAAATATTCTTTGACTCTAAAAGAGCTTGTATACAAAATATTAAGCTTAACAGCCTATAGGTTTCCTTATTATTTGCGTCCATAAAACGTGTTCCCGCCCTGTCTGTCATTGTACTCCTTGTGTAATGGGGAAGTGGTTCATAATAGTAACCAAAGACGACGCAAGTCGGAGGATTTTCAGATAAAAATGTCAACAATTTCCTCAATTTTTGTCCATGGAACATGTTTTTTGTTGTAAGGGGAAATAACTTATGTCCTTGAAATCAGGGAGGAACATGCAACCTGATAACTAAGATTCTTTTCTTCGATTTGAAATCTCATAGAGAAAAAGTAGTTTAAGAGCATTTTTCTTGCTAAGTTAACCAATTTTATAGCCAGCAATAAGATTTCCGAGTCTTTAGTTGCCCATGCTTCGACATGTACAACAAAAAAATGCAAAACGTAATGTCAATACACGAATAACCAGCTACGATTTGCCGGCCATCTTACCACAAATCATTTAATCAGTATGCTGCACCATTTTCTGACGTCGTCCTTCGCTCTTGTCTTCTTTCCCGAAAGCCAAAAACGTTCATTTTGAATTACTTTCTGACGGAATTTACTAAGATGTGTTGTTTGACTCCCCCTTCTTTTGCGGTAGAACTCTAGTAGGTTTAATGACCACAGACGTACTGGAAATTACCTTCTTAGTGAACTACATCGAAACAATGTTTATTGTGATGTGGATATTTATGACAGTGTGTCATCTTTCAACTTAGAGCGTGCGTGCCAGAGTGATTAATGACCGAGAAATGAGGACGGAAAAAACAGAAGGAAGGATAACCCTAGTTACTGACTCATCTCTCAAATACAGGTACAGAAGACATCTCCCCTAACAGTATTTTTGGGGGCATTTAGCTGTGTAGTTTTTATAATTAAGAAATTATGTAATAGACCTTTTGCGAATTCGCATGCCTGATCACATAACAATAGACTGAAGTTGAGGCTGGGGATTTCAAATCCATACGTTTACTGTATTTTGAAAACCCCTTCCTCGACTTGAATCTATTTTTCCGTGGTCATTCAAGCGAATTCGTAAATCCTGACTAAGAACGCCCATGTTGCATTTTGGGTATATATCAGGGCGCGTTCATTAAATGGGATATTTTTAGAATATCACTCGGCACGTCTGGTCATGACTTGTCGTGGTGGTGCGTGTGATCCACCAGAGGGTCTCAATGGGGTGGTGGCTATTATGGTTAACGGTTAATAATTTGGCTTTTTTACGATTACGGTTAAAGTGGGTTAATAACTAATTTCCATTGTTCTTGATGGTTAAAAATTAATTTTTATGCCTTAAAAGTTGATCAGTGTGTCAAATGACAAAGCAAGAAAGCACAATGTGGGCGCAGCTGCGTTCGCAAGGGACAACACATCATACCAGTGTATGGCTAAAATATGGCTATGCAAAAGCATAGCCGATTTATTTAAGAAATCCATAAGTATGCAAATTCATACTAATTTATTACAAGACAAATTTTTTGTGTTGCCCAGCGAAGGTGAGGGCAAAAACCGCTAGATGAAAACAAGAAAAAGATGGTCAAGGATTGGGGAGGAGGTGGGTTGAGTTGGCAGTGGAAAGCAAATACCAACTGAAATTTGTCGCCATTTTGACGTCAAATGTTGTCAGCAAACATAAGGACACAGGAAGCCCGCATGGAGCTCGCTGACCACCACGATCTTATTCTCAACACCCGTTATTACAAATATAAATAATCAATAAAATATATTTATTTCTTTTTGCAGCATAAATCATTATTTGTATTACAAATAATTACATTTATTGTTGAGAACGCTGGAAAAGCTATTACGACTAACTTCTCATTACGGCTAACGGTTAATTTTTTCCTATTATTACGGCTTACGGTTAAATTTTTGGCCATTTTACGGCTAACGGTTAACCCCATTGAGACCCTCCCACCAGCGTCATCACACACAGGGACGTCAGAGGTATTGAGCCAGTGGATGGTTTCCTCATTGAAATCTTTCAGCCCCATGACTCTATGAGGGGTACTGAATTGAATGAGGTGGGTGGTGCTCCTCACAGGTGCAGATGTCGGCGTCAGCTGCGCCAGTGGTGTGAAGGAAGCGCTTGGTCTTTCCCCAGCCAGTCCGGAGATGGTTGAGCCTGACCCAGGCAGTGCGGTAGAGGTGATAGCCTGGAAGCTTCATAGGTGGTCTAGTTTGATGTAGTTGTGGAGGCTGGTACTAGTCCTTGTCTACTCCTCACGGCCATCTATCAGTCAACCAAGAAGGTGTGAGCAGGGTCCTGTTCTACAGTTCTTTGGCTCGGACTGCAAAGTGCTGTCGAGGTATTCGCCGAGGGGGAGCGTCCGTAAGGATGCTTGGTACCAGGCTTCCTGGGGTGAATGCGTTCACCGTTAGATGTTTCGACGAAAAAGGAGCGGTTCTGGAAAAGAAGCATGATAAATTTGACTTGTTTAACATCCGGGATCACATTGAGCAACTTCAAATATAGACCACGATGCCATACTGTATCGTACGCGGCTGTAAGATCGATAAAGATGGCCCCAAACCTTTCCTTTCTCTGAAAGTCAGCCTCAATGTCATACCCAAGGCGACAGACCTGGTCCGTGGTCGTTCTTCCCTTGTGGAAGCCTGCTTGTACGTGTGGTAAATGGCCTTCTACAATGTCGTTTATGCGTTCAAGGATGATCCTCTCCATCACGCAGGGTCACGCAGAGGAGCGAGATGTGACGACAGCTCTTAGGATCTTTACCAGGCTTTCTAGGGTTGAAAATTGCAGTAACCTTTGCTTGCCATCAGATTGGAGGGATAGACAATGTACATATGCAGTCACACAGAAACTGCCGCAGCTATCCTTACCAGCCTTACGACCCATGTTGCTCAGGAACTCTGGTTGCCCCTGGTCGAGGCCAGGGGTCTTGCCGCTTTCAGGCAGAAATTAGTAGCGTCCATCAGCTCCTTGGTGGAGATGGAGCCAGACAAGCTGCTAGAGGCAGGCTGGTTGGCAGAGCCTTTCTTGATCTCTGCATTCACCTGGAATCTGTTAGCTATGACGTTAGCCTCCTCCGCAGGCAACTGTTCGCTTTTTCGTACAGGAAGCCCAAACGGTTGCCTGCGGAGGAGGCTACTATGACGTAAGTGATCATGCGTAAGTAGATAGTAAAAAAGAATGAGAGCGAAGCCAGAGAATATTTTCAGATGAAAGCTAATCTGAATCTCCTAACGAAAGTTTAGTTAAAACTGGGCAGCTCAATTTTGTAAGCTTAAGAAATTTTCGTGATGCATTGTTGACGAGAGCCAAACCATTCAGCACACGTTTTACAGTGTAAAGCTTAGCGCATGCGCGTAAAACAAAAACTAAAACAAACGGTCGAACTTCGCTATAGACATAAAAAAATCACGACAAAATTAAGTAGAAGCAATCCAAGAATCATTTTAATCACTGTAGTAAGTTATATTCGATTCTGCATTGACATGTGTTTTGTTTTACATGTACTAACACGCGGCAGATCGGACAAGTCAGTCCCAAACTACTGTTGACGTAGATGTTGAACTGTTTTCCTCTTAAATGCCTTATTTATATGCTACCATTATGCGATCTTAAAATAAAAACTGCTCCACAAATATTGTTGAAAAGAAAAGGTGCTAGTGCTTTGAATCATTAGCACAGCGCTTCATTGAATAAATGTTAGTCGGCCGATACATATATCTTTAAAAATCCTTTCAAAGCATGCAGCAAACCATTCAAGCTATTAAAGTCAGTGTATTATACATGAAAAATTCAATGACAAATTTTCCTTTATGGCAGAAATGAAGTTCGAAAAATAGCCCATTTCTTGACCGTGCCGTGACGCATGATATCACATAGATACAACTAGTAACGTGCTCCTAATTAAAGTCAAAGAATTGTTATTTCGAAGGTGCTGCACAACGAGTTTCTGATTAATTAGAAAAATCCTGTCAATAAGAGGACAGACAACTCATAACCATCTTCAATTCGTTTTGTACAACAATTATTTGAGATAAAAGTTAAAAAATCCTTATCAAACGGGGCAACAGAACGAGCGCGCGCGCCGAAACGCGTCAGCAGTGTCTGTCCTCTTATTGACACACTCTAATCAACCAATCAGATCGCGAGACATGCAACACTCGTTGTTGTTTTTGGAAAAACCGCTGTCGGACTCCCTGTGTTGTCCCTCCGGAGACTTCACAACACAGGAAGTCCGACAGCGCTAGCGGCTTTTTCCAAAAACAACATCGAGTGTTGCCTGCGGAGGAGGCAAACTCAGATCCTAACACTGATGAAGAGACGCGTCTCAAATCCTCTGTAAATTAATATGGTTTGAGCTACTGTTGGGTATCCTGTGTTATTCTTCTTTACGCCACTTGACATCCATATACTTCTGCCCTCATTGAGATGTGACTAACCCATTGCAGGACAACAAATTCGTATGAATTGAGACTTGATCTTCTCCGGAAGACGATGAGCAACAACTGTATTCATGTCTGTATTTCCCGCAAAAACCTAGTGAGACAGGAGAACGTGGTTAACAGAAAGTGACAGCAGTTTTAATTCGTATGATTGTGAAACGGACTGCGCTGGACTTGTGCAGCATCATTGACCGTGCCGTGCCGTTTTCACAATTGTTTTCACCGTCAAACGAAAACTGCTGGCTGAATACAATAAGCTTTTCTCACCATAGACTGTTATCACGCTAACACGACATTATAAGATATTTTATTTATCGGAAAAACGAATCCTCTATCAAATTCACCACATCGATATTGGTGGAGGCATGAAAAATTTACGTTTGGAATGGACAACCATCACTCTTCCTTAAGGAGATATGATATAAAAAAGGTCACGTGACCAGATGATCAAATCACTTTTTTGTCAATATATCTCGTTCACCAAAACCGAGAGCCAACAAGAGACCATAATACTAGCTAAGAGAGCGAAGCTCAGTATTAATGTCTGTGCCATGTTCGTGGCGGCTAAGGCTATTTTTAGTAACTTCGCCATCGCGCGCGCAAGGCTCTTAGACAATAGAATTCAAACGGTCCCGTCCGCGCGCACGTCAAAAATCAAATTCTATTGGTGGAGGGACTTGCGCGCGCGATGGCGAAGTTACTAAAAATAGCCTTAGCCGCCACGAACATGGCACAGACATCAATACTGAGCTTCGCTCTCTTAGTATTATGGTCTCTTGGAGCCAACCATTCCAAACGTGAATACATAAAAGTCGTGCATACCATCAACCAATCCATCCAGTTGGAAATCCGTTTAGTAATGTAAAAAAGAGCGCGAAATTTAATCGGAATTACACAGATACCATTTGTTTTTCCAACCCGAATTTCCAGTTTTTCCGAGTAAATGGTAAGCCCCCTTGTTTTATATAACATCCATCGTTGTAAATAAATCATTATTTGCTTGTATACGTTGACTAATAATAGTAACACCTCAACCACCTAGACTGAGTTTGCCTCGATTTTATTGATGATTTTATATCTTTTTGACACATCTGTAAAGCGCTGTTGAACCTCGGGGAATTGACGCTATATGAAATAACAATTATTATTATTATTATTGTAAAAAGCGCCGAAAGTAGCCAGCCAAAAGAAAATTTCTCAGCCAATTATAACCACGAACTGTTTTTTTTTTTCCTTCCCCACTTTAAAACAGCGTCGTTGGCACCTCTGATTGGCCGAGACCAGTGACTTTTACGCATCAAAAAAGTAAACAATTCCAAGCATTCAGTTTACTTGACCGAAAACCTTACTATAGGACTCAATAAGAGTACAGAACTTTATCTAGATTTTATGAAACAATAAATGCGGTTTTCTACAAAACTCTAGTTTTTCCGAAAAAAAAAAAAAAAAAAAACCAGGTTTATGAAAATCGCCATGCCGCCACTACAAATTATTGAAAACTCCGATCAAAATGATTTAAACGTCCAAAGGAACATTAATCCATCCCTAGACTTGCTGTGGAATTTTTTTTTATTTTAAGTTTTTTTGTCGCGAGCGCATTTCGCGATCAAACAGCGGAGGTGCGCCTCAATGCAAACAAAACACAGTCGAGCCACCTTAATTACCTCAGTGCCGTGGTATTACTTATAATTATAATCATTTCCAAAAGCAAGCGAGTTTATTTGAACGAATTCCATTTAGTTTTCACCAAAATGTTTCAGTTTACATACAGCTTTACACTCGTAAACACACGCATCTAGACCCGTTGCAATCTCCCTTCCTATTTATTCAGTTTTTCAGCCATTTTGTGAGAATTTGATCACTTTTTATGCTCCGTTGGTCAGTTATAAACACACAGTAAGTCATCACTTTCTGAGCGATCAATAATCCATATTGTAATGACCATAAATGAACATAAACCACGAGTAATGACATCCCACTCAGACAGATAATAGTGTTTACTCAGTAGTTCTTGAAGTTAAGGCCTGCAGAGGGCTCATACCATTATACCATATCCTATGAACTTAATAACATGAACGGCATCTATTTAATTTATTCTCAATTTAAAAATATTCTTCACCAGTAAAACTGAACGTTTCAAGAAATCTACATCTGTGCATGCACTTTCCCTACTACGCATCCAAGCTAATTGCTTGTAGTCAATTTGACAAACATTTTTACAGGTATAGAGGCTTTGCACCATCACGTGACGGCAGCCATGACAGGAGGCAGGAACATTAGAGTCTGAACTAATCTGGTTTACACGAGAAAGAGTTCAGACTCCTGTCATGGCTGCCATCACGTGATGGTGCAAAGCAAGACTGTTTAACGTTTCATAAAAAAGCTTCTTCTTCTTCTTCTTCTTAAGCTACAAAAAATATGCTAAGAAAGACATCTTGTTCTATGACAAAATACTCCTGTGAGTGTTCACTCGAAGGGCTTTTGACCCTTCTCTGAGCATGCGCTGTAGAGACCTATCAGCATTTTGTGACGAAAAAAACTGATTCGCCTGCCGAGTAACTATTTTCTAGACTACAGCGTCGTGCTCAAGTCCTCTGCCTAATTCTACCGTCTTGAAGTTCAACTGTAATGCAAGTAGAGGCGCGAGCTATAGGGTGGATCTGAAGGTTCTTTCACCATGACGCTGGCGACTGACTGAAGTTAACTCTGCCTATCCATCACCCTTTTTGGTTTTGAGGTCCTTTCGGTTTACTCATCTGTGAACCAGCTGGTCTTAATTGCTTGGACTGCATTTTCTTTTTCCCAGATTGATTACGAGTTATACTCTTCATTTGGTTGTTATTTTGTTTTTGTACTGGAGATCTTTTGACTTGAGGATTTTTCTTATTTTGTTTTTGTACTGGAGATATTTTTACTTGAGAGTTTTTCTTATTACTCACAACAGCTTTCGATTTAGGATAATTCTGAACAGGGCCTTGTTTTTTAGATTTGGTTTGAGTTGGTCCTTGTTTCTTGCTACTTTGCTTTACTCCTTTAACTTTGCCATTTTTCGTGTTAGATACCACACTCTGTTTGGATTGCTTTTTGCCAGCAATCTGTTGACTCTGTGGGTTTTGTGCATGGCCTGAACTATTGATAAAATGTTGCGATTTATCTGTGATAAGGAAGGAAAAAGTTCGATTAAAATAATGCAATATGAAGTTAATGCAGGAACCATACTCCAGTCCACAGTAAGCGTCATTTTTACCCCTCTGTATGAAAAGCACTAGCTGTTTCAGACACTGTTGAGCTGTCACTGATTGGATTGGGTATATACAGAATATATATCATTCATTGATTGACTAGGTGTTGCAAACACCAAGTACTTTATGTTGAGGCTTATCCTCAACAATATTTAAGTTGATATTTTATTTCCGTTCTGTCCTGTGTCCAGTATCCGTAATCCTTTGTTAAGTGTGCTTATGTATCCCATGTTACCGTGCGAGTTGTATGTGAGCCTCGTGGTGTTTGTGCCGTTTGTGTCGTGGGTTGTCAATTTGGTAAGTTTCGTGCTTTCTTGTACTTGTTTGCTTGTGTCTTTGTGTACATTGTATTTGTGTAACGTGGTTTATGTGTTTCTTAGGTTTTCACCGGGTTTACGAGTTAAATAAACAGCATAAATTTGTACCCGCGTTGAATTCATGACTCCCACCACGGACAAACGCTCGTGATGTAGAACTTACCGTATTTGCAGCTTTTAATCTCACAGTATTCCCATCTAACATTGGGATTTGTGGTGTAGCACCAAGGACCGCGTTGGGCCTGGTGACCAGGGTTCCGGCATGCATTGCCAGCCCCTTTAAGTTCTTTATATTTATCAGGAGTGCGAAAATGGCGATGAGGACATTGGTCAGACCAGGATTGACACTTGTACCCAGACTTCGTGACGGAGACGTTTCCTCGGTATGAGTAGCCATTGCCATAGAAACAATCAAGAGAGGAGCCTAAGAAATGACATCATTTGTTAGAGGGATTTATCATAGCAACAATGTGATTTTGAAATGTTTCTGGGGTTTTTTTTTCGTTTCGCTTGGTTTTGTTAGTTTTGTTTCGTTTCGTTTCGCTTTATTTTGCTTTATTTTGCTTTGCTTTTCCTTGCCTTGCCTTGCCTTGCCTTGCCTTGCCTTGCCTTGCCTTGCCTTGCCTTGCCTTGCCTTGCCTTGCCTTGCCTTGCCTTGCCTTGCCTTGCCTTGCCTTGCCTTGCCTTGCCTTGCTTTGTTTTGTTTGTGTGTGTTTGTTTGTTTGTTCATTTGTTTGTTTGTTTTGTTTTCAGGTTAGTTTAAATTACTTTTCCCAGTTTCCTTACCATTTCCTACTTCGATGGCTGTTTTACCTTCTGAAAATAAATATTTTTGTCAGTGAAACCAGGGGTTCTGACTGATAAATGAATTGCATGACTACACATTCTACGCATTATCTGTACCGAAAAACGTTTTTTTTTTAATTCTCTCCAGATATGTTTTGAGTTACACATAAATAATAATAGATTAGGAGAAGGGCAACAATATAGAAACCTAATTACATGCCCTTTTCTAGAATATGATTACAATTACACATACAGGTAAACAAAAATAATATCATACCGAAAAATAAAATCACATAGACATTTTTTGTTAGTTAATGGAATACCCAATCTTATGACTTGCATTAATATTACATTTTTAACGAATCCTATACAATGAGTAGTGCCCCGATGCAGGATTCCCTTTTGGTTTTCCTGTCTTACTTACGTAACATACTTACGTAACATACTTACGTAACATACTTACGTAACAATTTATGGGGAATATAGCATTCAGGGATATCAGCTCCCGCCATTCGTGGTAGTCCCTTGCACTTCATCAAGATATTCTTGGATAGGCTCTCCTGCTCTTCCCTCGTCTCTCCAATGTCATCTTGAGCAGACCACGTGACCCCGGGGAAATACCGCATCAGCCCAATCCACTCCCTTTTACAATCGTAATTCAACAACTCGCAGCCTTCTCTGAGGAGAAATGACACCATGCCATGAATTTAGAATTGTAAAATTGTATCTGGATCATACGTAGCCTCTTCAGCCATTCTCGTCCCTAGAGCCTGCGCTATTGCCATCCAGCGGAAGAGCGATGTCCTCTGGATGGTATGATCATGGGCTCAAGGGATGAGAATGCCTCCTCAGCAGGCAACTCTTGAGCTTCCTGTGGCAACAGGGATGCAAATAGCTTTGGGGGGGGGGGGGGGGGTGAGGGGAAAACTCGTTGTTTTCCTCTGTCACCACTGGTTACCCAGTAAAGAGTAGCTGTGGAAGAAGCTACAACATACGGTATGTTCATTATAATAATGACAACAACAATAACTGTTTATTTAAGTGCCCAAGTCTTCTAGCGCTTGCGCACTAATTAGGGGACACTGTACCCTCACACACTACCTCTACATTAAATATTTGAAAAGTAATCACTCGACTCATTAACATTGCGCTCGTCTTAATTCACAGCACTAATTGGGGGACACTGTACTCTCACACTCACTATCACTACACTAAATCTTTTAAAAATAATCACTCGACTCATTAACATTGTGCTCGTCTTAATTCACAGCAATGACATACGAAACAGCGTATCAAAGGTATGTTTTAAACGCTTGGGTTCGATCACGGATCACGCAGCTAATTTTGAAGTTAAGCAGTTACGCATCACGCGGATGCCCTTTGCTTCTGATATTGTATATCCTTCTTGGCTTATGCGTGTCCAGTAGTAATGAGGTATGGACCTTTGAACATATGAATATGTGCATGAAACGTTGTTATATTTTAGTCATGAGTGGTGCTACGCTGGTTTTTATGAGATAAAACTAGCTGTTTCGAACAGAGTAAAGTGCTGCGAGCTGTTTAAGTACTGTATACTGTATTAGCAAGAGACCATAATACTAAGAGAGCGAAACTCAGTATTGATGTCTGTGTGATGTTTGCGGCGACTAAGGCTATTTTTAGTAACTTCGCCATCGCGCGCGCAAGGCTCTCAAACGATAGAAATCAAACGCCGAAAGCGAACGGTCCCGTCCGCGTGTACGTCAAAAATCAAATTGTTCGGCCTTGCTTGCGCGCGATGGCGTTATTACTTAAAAGAAGACGCTATATATAATAGCGTTCACTTGGGCAAAACGAAGAAGCTCGAGTAACAAAGCTTGCTTGCAAAGGCCACTTGGGTAATTTTGCACACCTGCATGCTCGGTCTACGACAGGTAGTTCGGTTATTACGGAAAAATATCAGACCGAGGTCTTGACAGTGCGGACCAAGCCCGTGGGGCTTTAATTAATAAAGAAAGTACATTTAAGTCTCAGCTGAATTTGTATGGGTTCCTTACACGCGCGTAGAAACAACAAACTCATAACAAGCTTGTATGAATTATCCAATTGTAAAATTGTTTAAAGTACTTAACTTTACTGACGCTTTAAGTCTTCAAACGTGCCTCAAGATTGTTCTTGAAATGGGAAATCAGTTTTGATGATCATCCAGCAAAAGAAAAAAACCGTAAAATCCATAAACAGTCATTGGCGTAACTTCTTGACCTTGCAAAGAAATGCACTTAGAAATGTTTACGGAAATTTATTCTTTTATTAATTATTCTTTCCTCTGTTTATTTATGAAATCATTCATACTGGACTTTGATTGGTTTTCCTATTTCCCTAAAGGTTTGGAATAGTCCTATTAGCATAACAATGAAACTTCGCCGAATAGACTACCCCGATTAGTCATTAAAAACATTAAGTGTCTAGGTAGCGCAGCGGTCTAAGGTGATATCTAAAGGTATGGATTAGGGTCCGGATATCGTCTCCCTCCCTGGCCTTCGGGCTAAGTCAACTGTTATATGTAGCACCGGGATAGCGTGGATGGGGCCGAAATCTTCATCCGTAACGTAAGTCGATTCGATGTCTCAGCTTCTATGAATGTCTCGGGAGAATCGTCCCAAATTTCATTTTTAGCTTTTTTTTTTCTATTTTTCAATATATTATCTAGTTATTCTTTCCCCATTTCCGGGGGGTCCGATGTAAGGGTTATAGGTTCGAGTCCTGTGTAGGTCGATATATTTTTCTTTTTTCCCCCTTTTTCCCTTCCTTTTTACTTTCTTTTTTCTTTTTCGGTTTCTTAATACTTAGATTTTAGCATTTTCTGAATTTTTAATTTTTTGCAATCTGTTTTAATATAAATATTAAATTAATTGCATCATTATTAATTTATTCAAATTTTGTTCTATTTATTTGTTGAGTATGTTACCGATTTTTTACTTGACTGGTTTGTATGGTAAACCTGTTTCGTGAGAGATTTTAATAGTCTTCTTTGTTCCTAACTTTAATAGCAATCAGTCCTCATATTCCTGTTAATATAGTGCCCTGTCAATTTAATCTCTTTTGAGTAAATTAAAGGTACATTTTGTCAGTCTTATCAAGCCTCACCTTGTTCTATGAGCGAACGAACGAATGAATGAAAGGATGAATCAACGAATGAAAGACTAAATCAGTGAACAAACCACACCAAGCAAAGCTTGGATTGAAATGCCGAAAGCAAAAGGTGCTGTGCGCGCGCACGTCAAAAATCAAATTCTATTGTTCGAGAGCCTTGCGCGCGCGATGGCGAAGTTACTAAAAATAGCCTTAGCCACTACGAACATCGCACAAACATCAATACTGAGTTTCGCTCTCTTAGTATTTTGGATCTCTTGGTATTAGTTAATTTTTTTTCTAACAGGTACTGACTAGTGCTTGATATAACAACACAAGTTTAGAGAAATATAGTACATTTTACTAAAATTTATAACTTTTTCAAACAATCACATACAGTCATTAACGGCATTGATTATATCAAAAAGTAACTGATTAAAATCTGTTTAGAAAAAAATGTACATGTGAATTACATCGTGTAGCGGCTAAAGAAAACTTGCTAAATATCTGATACATTACAGTGTGATGTAAACAGATAATCCGACAAAGAGTTGTTGTTTTGGTTCATGGGCATAAATATCTGTGGATTTATAAACTGAAGTAGTGAGAGTAGTCTGTAAAATAAAGCAAAATTTCGATTCACCAGCCACAGAAGACAATCTTAGTTCCAAAAACCCTCAGTTTTGGACCTCAGTTTGCACCTAATACTTTGCTGTCTGCACGGTCTTGTTATGGGAAAATCTAAAGAAACAATTCTAAAAATGTTGCTTGGGATTCCTGTGATCACGACGCGAACGCTCGAAAGCCCGCGAAAACTTGCGCATGCGTCGCGTTTGACCCCGTTGTTAATGTTACCAGTCTTTTTCTACTTACTTGCAAATGGCCTGGGGCCGAGGAGTTGATGACGTTATATCACAGCGTGGGAAATAGTAATGACAGTACATATCTTGTATTATCTGGAAACACTGATTGTTACGTAATAAAGCAGGGTTTGGTAAGTTTAAACTATCAAAGAATTCACGCTTTATCCGCACAGTCCTCAGTCGCTTCTCGTATTCCTTCTGTTGTTCTCTGTTGACGAAGATAAACGCGTCTACCGGGATAGATAGATTACATAGACTAGTGCTGTGGTTGTAGAGGCGATGACATACCGGTGCAGGCGATGGTGTCTTGTATGCCGGTACACACTTGCTGCATATAGAACAAAAGTAGATTCATGGATTAACGCAAAAATGAATAATAAGAGTTCAATTTCTGATCCTCTGCATTGCCAGATAGCAAGGGAAAAAACCTACCGGCCCTCGCGACTTCTTGGGTTGAGCGTCTGTAAAGATGACGTAATTGAAGAAGTCGTTTTTATTTTTGATGCATCCGTTGCGCCGTGGCATGAATTCTCGTGTTTGTGCATGTTCTGGCAATGAACTGGTTTTCCAACCAGTTTTTGCCACCACACCACAATTTGTGTCAGCTAGAACTGCGGATGTGGACAAAAAGGGCAAGATGGGGTCACTTACGAAGGGTTAGCAAGGGTAGGTACTTATCGGAGAAAACCACAATCGTAAAACAAAAAGGCCGCTAGCTATATTGTTAAAAAGCTGTGGTCTTGACAAGCAATCGAAACAACATCAATTCTATTATTTGTTGGGTGACTAACTAAAGATCTAAGCTGTTTACCTTGATTGGGCACTGTTGTTTGTTATTCTTGCTGTCGACAAAACTGGACTTGATGTGGTTGTCAAGGGACCTTAAAAATGAAAAAGAAATCCCATGTATGATCCATCAATCCTTCGAGATTGTTGTAAGTCAATGAGATTTTTTTCTCTGAAGAGGATGAGTTCAATAGCACTTCAAGTTATCATATACGAACATGTCGATTTTCATGTTCTCAAGAGCTAGATTGCTGTCTAACTCAAGTATTAACTCAAGTATATATTAACAAGATGAAAAAAGCAGTAGAATTAAGAAAAGCCAACAGTTTAAAAACGAAATAAAAAGTGATACAGGACCAAATAAACACCTTCACGAGTTCTATAAGTTGTCAAATTTATAAAAATACAGTTTTCCAAAGAATATATTTTTTCGCGCGCTTTTCTATTCATCAACAATTGAAACAGTGGTAATAACCAGTCAGTCCCTTCGCGCACCGCTACAAACTCTCTGCGCGCCTTTCTTCTCGCCGACAAAGACAGGCAACAATGGCAAAAAACAACAAGCAACTGGCTTCAGAGCAGAATCAGTCTATTCTAGGCATTTCACAAGATGATCTCTGGACTAATCAGACCGATGCGTCCAAGGTATGCATCAAACTTGGCTTCTCTACAATCATATCAACTACTGTCTGGATTTTTGACCATTTATCGTGACCTTTGAGTGAATTGTGCCTTGATACTTATAAAAGTACCATTCTTATGCTGTTAGACACAGTAAAGTAAGCTTATACGCAAACTATTAAAGTAGAACTTTTCCTGTATATCTTACTATCTTGTGCTTATCGAATTTGTCGTTTCTTCAAAAACTAGTTTGTAACCACTCCCGGGTAACCACTATACGCAGCTATAAGAGATACGATGTATATTAAGTGTAACGGTCTGTTTTGTATAGTTGACAGACAAGTCTATGGAGATAAGATCATCTTGACCCGCACTTATGCCTACTTAGGAAATCTCTTTAACAAAATCAGAAATTTTATGGCAAACATCATACCAAGTATTATATTTCTTCTTTTTAGGAATTACTTACTTTAAACTTTATGTTACCGCAAAAAGGAAATTTTTCGAAGTCAGAAAAATGTCAAAAATACAGAAAAATGGAAAAGTATCGTAATTACTGAGGAGGTACAAGCTTAGAAGGCGTGATAGCCGCGCAATTATATTAAACAGAAGCAGATAAACTACTTTCTCTATTTGAAAATATTATTCTTAGTCTTAACGATGTTTTGTTTGTGAGACTTGTGTTCTTGTGATCGAGTTTCAGCGCCATTAGCCAAGTGCTTTCACAAAAATACCGCCAATCAATGTTCTTTGGTTTTTGCAATCCCACTATAGAAACCGCATTTTATTCGTTCCTTTGCCTTGCTGTGAACTCCTTTTTCGCGGTAGAAAATAGCCGATAGAAGAGATAAGCAGATAACTGAATATATTTCTGTCATTGTAATAAACTAACAAACGTTCTTACCAGATGTAGATGATGACGTAGATGTGGTCTTCGTTTTGGATACTGACGCTGCCTCTCCACAAGCAACAATTAAAATCACAAAAACACAAACCCGCTTTACCCACATATCCTTAGTTTCTCTAACCATTCCTATCTTTGTTGGCGAACGAGAAAGACACGTACAACTTGGACTGAACTCCACGTTATCTTGGCCGAGTCTGGGCAGGAATCCTAGTGTTTGGTCTGAAAGGTTAAGAGTGCTATCAAGACTATTTCTTAAAAGGTCATTTATGGCTTACGGAAATTCCTTCGATGGACTAAAGACTTCTAGATTTCATCAGGTTTTGCATGCTTAAAAAACATGAACCTCACCTTTTGACGTTTGCATGCTAGTAGCGAACAAAGCCATATAGTATTTTTTGAATCGTATCGTTTTTTTCTTTCTATCGGCTCCTTTTTACCTTATTCTCCATTTCTCTCTCCTCTCACTCCCCCTCTTCGAGCGCCGCTTTGCAGAATTGTATTTTTTTGACAACATTTGAAACCCTTGCTATCTAGAACTCTCTGACACAGTTACATCTTCAGCAAGGTTTCTTTCTCTAGCACTTGAATGGTTAATGGTCTACTGGTTGTCTAGTGTATCAAAAACAAAACATTGAAAAGGATAATACAGATTTAAGTTCTCGGGTGTTTCTCAGTGAGCACGCGATTTTAAATCGCGATCAGATTTTAAATTTAAGGCCCCACATCGTCATGCAACCTCTCTTGCATCCTTGCGCTTAAGGGCAGCTGTAGCTGTCTCCCCTTGTCATTTGCGCCCAAAGTTTCAGAAGTTTAGCTATTCCCGCAACTGAAGCACGCAAGTGCTGCAAGGGTGCACACTCGGGTCAACAGCTGTGTTGCGCGCAATCTTGTAGAAAACGTATCAAGAAAAGTTACATATTGTGTTCGGACGGGTCAAATTCCATGCCTGTAAGCAAAATATTGTGAGCTAAAACTACAGCCCACATATATAACTCAAATACGTCAATCTCTGCGTCAATCGTTGCTGTCATTGCTTGTCTGACTGAAATATAGACCTCCCAAGATCCATTGAAGTCCTAAGAGCATCCTGACGGACATGAAAAACGTACATGAAATGAAGCGTCACCAGACGATTACCAAGTGTCATCATCAGTAAAACCATCAATGGCAAAACTTATCAAGTTTATTCTAATGTATCCCTGAATCTGGTATCTGCATGAGCCGTTGACAGAGGATGGAGATGCAGAAAGGATGGGCAATAGATAAAGGCGCAAGGAATGTGTGTTGATGAATTTCTGTCAAGGGTGGGACAACGAAGGTTCCGGACCAAGGCAGCTTCCATCATGGAAATAAAAAGCTACTAAAGTTCACAGCGATCTCATTTTAGTGCTTATTATTAGAATACATGGAAATCAAACTCTTGACAGAACCTAACTAGGGGCGTTCCAAGGGCGACTGGCAGTTTGAAGGCCAAGGTCTGCCTTTAGTTTTAACGAATTAAATGTGTTTATATACATTGACAGGAAAACCCCTTGGGTCGATGGATAGGCGGACTTGGTTTAAACATTCCAAGCACCACGCTTTAATCAGTTGATTGAAGTAAATACTTAATGAGGGTCGGCAAATGCTAGGCAGTGGCCAGGGGAAAGAGGATTGATAACGAAGGGAGAGGGGTGGGAAGGAGGATGGTCGAGTTGGTTTCACATGAAATGGATAGACGCCATAGTTGTCAACCTGGTCCCGGTGGGTTAGAATAGCGCTCATCCAGGGTTAAATCTAAAGAAAACCATTAGTGACCCTGGGGTAGTGCTTGCCTCCTCATGCAGACATCTCTTTTTTTCTTTTCTTTGGGATTCCTGTGGAATTCTTGTTCTTCCTTTCTCTTACCTAACTAGCGCCTAGTCCTTCTCTATCAGCAACACAGGAAATCCAAGACATTTAAAAATTCAATTTCTTAGATTATAGACACGCCCGCGGAGCTGAGGAGGCTAGGTTAGTGCTAACCCGTTTTCGAACAACTGTCCCTGTTCCATTTCTCGACTTGGAATGATTTTATATAATTAGCCAGGACAAAACTCTCAACTTACGGTAAATGTTACTTTATTAATTATATTATCAAAACCTAATTTATGTGGAACACTTTCTGTATTTGAAAAAAAAGCTTACACCGCTTATAAGTAAATAACCTGAAGAAAGTGCCACAATTCTTTAAGTTATCCTTTATATTAACTATAATATTTTCATTATTGTGAAATAAGTTCAGTGCTTTCTAACAAAACACGAAAGTTAAAGTGTTCAGACGGAAGGAGAGAGCGATTGAATGATTTCCATTCACTATTTATTGTTTTGGGTTTCCTGCGTGCAGTATATAGTTTGCAACATTTTCTACGTTAAGCGTTGTGCGCAATACATTTGCATAGTGTGCTCACCCCTGCAATGTTGCGTTCAACGTCGAAGAAAAAGTTATGGAAGTAGAACTCGATCCTAAACCTGCAAATGTTGCAGGGGTGGACACACGGTACAGCGTTGTGTTGCGTGCATGCAATGTTGCGAGAAAAAGTTGCCTCGTGTGTCCGTCGTGCATTCGATCGTCAAACCAATAAACCCGTATTCTATCTTATCATAGGACCCGTGCCCCGCGCGCGCTCTTAAGAAAACCTTTAGAAATAGCCACGTGATAGGGCACATACGGATTTTCGAAGGAAAAAAGTATCCGGCCCGATTATTCTGCTCGAAAATAATTCGTCGAGAATTCGTTGACGCGTTCGTTTTACAAATAGAAGTACCGTCTTCTAGTTTGTTATTTGACCAGGGAAAGAGAACAACTAAAGCAATATTTTAGGAGAAAACAACCACTAACTTTTCACGAACAGCCTTAACTTTTAAGATTTACTAAACCTGCAATGATTTTATTTATAAAACTTCCGAGTATGCGCAATGCATTTTTCACCCGTGTCATCTGGACCCAGACCCACGCGCGCGCGACCAAAAATAAGAATAAAATGATCCAAAAGAGTTAAGGCCGATTTACACGGTGCAACTTTTGCCTACAACTGTTGCATGCAACTTGCTTACGACATACAGACAGCACGAATTGCGTCGTGTAAATCAAGCCTACGACTCGCCTACAATTATTCCATGCAAAGTTGCGCGCGTGTAAATAGCCGCTTAAATATGTCGTAAGCAAGTTGCATGCAACAGTTCTAGGCAATAGTTGCACCGTGTAAATCGGCCTTTATATGACAAAATACTTATTGACTGAGTTAGGTCGGGCAAGACGGGAAAATATTTGGCTCTCGTTCGTTCTGTACGTACGGCCATGACCTCGAGCCAAATATTTTCCCGTCATGCCAGTCAGTCAACATATTGTCAACCAGGGCGAGCGTCCACAGTCCTGGTTTCACGAGTTTGTCCAAGTCTCTTAAGGTGGCCAAGGTGTGCGCCAAGGGCCTTTGAGAACGAGGGTAGGTAGTTGTACTTGAGATTGAACTCTTCGCAGGTTTTGCGCACAATTGGGGTGATCTTGGCAAAGTGATGCTGAGAGACTCCTGGGAACAAGTGATGGGCTGTCTGATGGTTGAGATGACCTGGTAACGAAGTACCAAAGTTTCGGATAAGCTTCGTGTGATTAAAAACAGGAAAATTGTATGTGGTACATTTGGTAAACTCTTCGCTATCACATATGGTACATATGGTTGATTAATTGACCAATCAAGAATTAGAATGAGATCATTGTCTGGAATTGTTTCTACACCACGTACACAGGCCTACTTTATGCAGACGCGAGTTAAGAGTGAGTAACAAGCAAGTTTCGAGTGAATTGGTTTGTATATTTCCCGTAGATATTTGTTTATGCTCCTCGGACGTATGAGAAGTCAATTCCCCAAGGAGTTAACCCTTGTTAAAATAAGGACGTTAAACCATAAACCCCGTCTCCCCACACTTCACGACTTGCATTGGAGTGACGTTAAAGAATTCTACACCACTATTCGGAGAGAGTAGGCCATGAAGTTGCCGATGTGTGTGGTCTGTCCTACTCCATTACAGCGCCCACAGTAATTGCCAAAAGCTATTGTGGTGTCTCACTGCTTTCATGGAAAGAAAAAAGCTTATACACTACGTATAAAATGATGATAACGATGATGATGGCGATGATGATGAGTCACTTATTACCTGTAACGATATTCCAGAACCAGCTGTCCGTCTCATAGTCAAGAGTTGTTAAAACTTGCAACTCTGCCCTGAAATAGAAAAATTGACATGTCCTTTCTGGTTTGGATGTAGCGCTTTCTAGGGCCGTAAAGGAGAGTACATCTTTGTATGTAATTACGTACCCTCGTTAAATAAAGTGTATTGTATTGTATTTAAGGTCTTGAATCTAGCTGAAAAACTTCATTTTATTTTTTTATTTTAGCGATATATATATAAAACGCGCGCGCCCCTTTTTTGTGTTATAAAAAAGCCAAGAGTTGTAGAGCAGAAGAAAAGTAATGCTCATGAAGGTTTTCAGTTGGGGCCAAGCACGCCCCCCATCGCTACCCAAACAAGTGAGTTAAATTTGATTGTTTCACACTCACCAATCTTGCGTTAAGTGATTATCTTTATTGGGCTGGGGCCATTCAACCTGGAAGTAAAAATAAAATCCTAAATCCTCTTATCTACAAGCATTATAACAAGAAAGGCAGAATTCCAAGTATTTAATACGAGAAATAGAGGCTTCAAGAAGGCATTCACAGAAAACAATTCGTACCGTACCTCGCTCACAACATGAGAAATCTGGAAAATTAGGGCAAGCCAATAGCTAGCGGTAGCGTCTGCAACGATGTTGATCCACAGCTGCAAGAGAAATGACATTTCAATTGCAATATTCATTTACCGATTTAACTTGACCCCATCAATGAAAGTGGAACATACGACAGCTCTAAGTTTTTGCTTTTCATTGAGTAAAGCATGCAAAGCTCTTCTGTCAATCCCGTGTCCATTATCCGATTCCAGGTATATATGTACTTCTAGCTTACCGGGTCTTCCCTTTCCTGAGGCATCCCAAGAGAATCGTATCAATCGTATCACAAGACAAAACCCATCTGGTCCATTCCCGATTTAATTCCAAAAATCGCCGAATAGTACAACTAACTAACTAACTAACTAACTAACTAACTAACTAACTAACTAACTAACTAACTAACTAACTAACTAACTAACTAACTAACTAACTAACTAACTAACTAACTAACTAACTAACTAACTAACTAACTAACTAACTAACTAACTAACTAACTAACTAACTAACTAACTAACTAACTAACTAACTAACTAACTAACTAACTAACTAACTAACTAACTAACTAACTAACTAACTAACTAACTAACTAACTAACTAACTAACTAACTAACTAACTAACTAACTAACTAACTAACTAACTAACTAACTAACTAATATTTTACACTTCTTTCGTGCTTTCGTCACTTCCTTCGTGCTGTATTACTGAATGGAGCTAACTAATATTTTACACTTCTTTCGTGCTTTCGTCACTTCCTTCGTGCTGTATTACTGAATGGAGCACGGAAAAAGATGTTCTATTTGTTTTATTATATATTTTTAAGTAAATATTCGAGAGGAAAAGTTCGATTCTTTCCTAAAAAAATTCAAAAGGTGCGCGCGCGCGGTCGAGCTCGCGCTGCTGACATCAGAACTGTGCTCCATCCTCTGATAAAGCACAGCTGTCAGCCAATCAGAGCGCGCGTATCGACAAGGGTATATAATAAAATGGTATATTATTGTTAAGAAATGAGGAACTGTGATTAAGGAATACAATCAAGTTGTATTTTCTTATCACAACACTGTTACTCACCATTCGTGACAACGGCACAAAGTACAGAGGAATGACAAACCGTTGGATCATAAATGCAATTTTGCCAGCCCAAAATAATACATTACTTGAAAATGGTAAAGCATTCATTGGCATTGTACCTACAAGATGCAGTGCTAAAAATTAGAAAATGCATGCCTCAGCATAGAGGAACTTTGCCTCCATCACAACTTAGGTTCATTGAGATTTTAATAGCGTTGCGTGACAAAGCTCAGAACGTCTTCGAAGGAGGCAGTAGAGACACGGGTGAAAAACGCATTGAGCATACTCGGAAGTTTTAAATAAAACCATTCGAGGTTTAGTAAATCTTGAAAGTTAAGGCTGTCCGTGAAAAGTTAGTGGCTATTTTGTCCTAAAACGTAGCTTTAGTTGTTCTCTTTCCCTAGTCAAATAATACACTTGAAATTCGCATAATAATACACGCCAGTTGAATCGACGGTACTTTTATTTGTAAACGTACATGCACGAGCGCGCGTCCATGAATTCCCGCCGAATTTTCGAGCATGCGCAATGCGTTTTTCACTCGTGTAGGCAGTAGAAGAACTGCCGGGATTATAAATAGAATGACGAAGACGAAATAATGACAAGTTGAGAGAAATGAGGAGGAAAAAGGAAAAAAAGACAGAGATGAATTTAAGAATGGGGCGGAGAAACCTCCCCTCCTTTCCCCTCTCTTTCTTATTAATCCTAATTCCTACCAACGAAAGAGGCAGAGTGGCACATCTCTTACTTTTCGCCTCAATAGAAAGGTGTCCGCAAGAGACCATAATACTAAGAAAGCGAAACTAAGTATTGATGTCTGTGCGATGTTCGTGGCGACTAAGGCTATTTTTAGCAACTTCGCCATCTCGCGCGCAAGGCTCTCAAACAACAGAATTTGATTTTTGACGTGCGCGTTTGCTTTCGGCTTTTGAAAGAGCCTTGTGCGCGCGATGGCCAAATTACTAAAAATAGCCTTAGTCGCCGCGAACATCGCACAGACATCTGAGTTTCGCTCTCTTTGTATTATGGTCTCTTGGTGTCCGCCTACTAGTTTAAAGTTTAAAACAAAAAACAAAACAAAAAGACTTCAGAATTCATTCCTTTCTGTCTCCGTTCACTTACTATTGTATCCTTTTAGTACCACGACGCAATCTTGCAGTCGTGTTTTTAACGTCAGCTGTGGAAAGAAGAAGTTTGTGTTTGATACTGTGCTATATAATAATTGGCATATTACGTACGCCCTGATTGGTCGAGAACCGGGTGCAATTTCAGTACGCACACATAGATGACGTCATTGAATCTTATGCACAAATAGTGCCAAGGACAAAAGTCATGCAATTGATGAACTATTTTTGTTCTCACCAAATTTTGACGTCGTCTGTGCCTTTATTGAGAGTACAGACGAACAGGAAAATGGAATCTATTTTTTAATTAAATACTGTATGTACAAAATAGGCAAGCGTTTAAGTCCTGTTCAGCAAAGTTGACACGCACTTACCACTCCGTAAATAATGGGGGCATAAATGTGTTGTACGATGTAAGGTGGAATCCAACTTTGCGTTTCCTTGATGCGGCGAATGTCAGGATGCTACAAATAAACACGAAAAAATAAACATGCTTGAAGGATACGTCGGCCTAGGAATTAGATAATTTAGTGGAAAACAAAACTAATGTTTTTAAACTAAAGTTATCGTTACATGAAGAGAAATGAACAGCATTTCCAGTTATTATTTCACAGAAAAGCTTTAAAGGAGTTTTAAGAGTGAGAGTGAGAAGATTGTAAACCTTCTAACTAGTTATTGTTTTAAATCCGCTGACTATTTGGTGGAGAACCGAGTATCCACGTTATACCTTTTCAGTGGTGGAAATGTCAGGATCGGCTCCATCGATGTTGGTGTACGGATGATGGCCGAAGATGTGCTAAAAGTAGGAAATTATTTCAAATTGAATTAACGGTAATACAATGTGTTCTAGCTAGACTATGGTTAGCAGAGACCGCAAAGCACCCTAAAAAGTGGTGGGGCTGAGATTGGAAAGTATAAGAGACTAGTATGGGAGAAGGAAAAAAGTGGTGGAGCTATAGTAATACCAGCACCTCCTCTTCCACGGTCCCTGGTTAGAATTACAACCGCAATCTCCAACATAACTAACTGAATCAGTCGGAGACGAGATCTGATTTTGCTATGCCCTCTTCCCCTTTCATATTGCTAGTTAAAGTTCCAAAATTTGGCAAATAAGAAGTGATTCAAGTTTACAATAACAGATTGAAGCTAAAAATTTGTTTTTTTTGCAAAGGATATAATGACTCTGATGACAACTCTAGACTATAATATCAAAACTAGGCATCAAAACGAGTTATGAATGTCAGATTGTTTGAGGTCTCTGCACCCTATTGAAAGCTGTTCACATTAAGATGTTTACCTGTAGTATCCAGACATAGTACGAACATCCAAGTAAAAAGTTGTGAGTGCCCATCCCTATAGCCTTCCATACCCAAGGAGAGTGAGTAATCGCAAAATGACTAAAACGAAAATGTGAGGAATGTTACCATAATATAAATCTGGAACTTCATCACCACTGTTGCTGTTATCCTCACAGAGTTGCACTATGTGTCCACTCCGGATACAATGGTTGTATGTAACAGTTTGTACAGGTTTAGGATAGAGTTTTACAGGGGCAGATCCAGGAATCAAAGAAAAGGGGGGCCGAATTCGCAGAGACAAAAACCGGCCTTCTACATTCTTAATATGTTAGCAAAAGGGGGGGCCACGGCCCCTTCGGCCCTTCCTTAAATCCGTCCCTGTTTTACTTCTGCAACTTTTCCTGCAATGTTGTGCACAACATCAGTTGGAGGGGTAGCCACACAGCACAACTTTATTGCATGCAATGTTGCAGAAAATGTTGCATAGTGTGCCCTGGCATACCTCGAGTCATGAGTATGATGCATTGCAATCAGGGCTCCAATCCAACCCATGGAAATTGCAGAAAGAGTAGTCCACAATAGACTATCTGAGAGCCATGTTAACTAGTAGACAAGAACAACATAAACATTGTGAGACCAAACAGCACTGGAACGTGTTGTGAAGATAAGGCAAAAAGTGTGTTCCAGAAATACCAGCTGGTGGCATTCAGGGACCCATTTAGGGGAGGGGTGCAGGGGTGTGTGCACCCCCTCATGAGATGACTTGGACCCTTTTCTTCTCGATACTTTTCCAAAATATCCTCTGGATCGTCTGAATGGTTTCCCATTTCTATAATGCTGCACCCCCCTGAATGATAATAATGGATCCACCCCTGGCTACTTTCTCGTTGGAGAAATAATATGAGAAATATCCTATAATGACCATCCAAATAAAGGACTCACTTCAGGTGCTGTTTTATACAAACATTTGGAAAATGCTGGTCAAACTGTAAATGTAGTTGTTACCTGTGCATAGAAAAGAGTCAAAAATATGGTTGGCAGAAGTAAAAGAAGAAGCCACGTCCACTCAGGATCCTTTGGGTCCTGTAAAGAATTCAAAAGTGTGTCAGGAAATGTTGAAATATATAATGCTAAAACATAATATGATGAGCAGAATTTCTGTGCAAACAAGATTTAGAGGACTTTTGCTAAGGAAAAGAATGCTGTAGCAACATTCGACTCCATAGGAACTAGTCACCAGAGAACATTATTTATGCAAAGAATGTAAAGAAGCATGAACCTTTGGAAGAGCTAAAGAAAAGACTCACAGACTTTTCCATCCACAGACCACCCTTTTTACAGAAGAGGGTGGAAGGGGCAGGTGGGGAAGTGCTGGGATAATTGGAGAGCAAAGGACTTAAGTTCCAACAATTCAATACAACAAAGAATGGCTGCATCTAGCCCTTATTTTTTCTATTCTTTCTCCCTCTTTCATAACACATCACCTTGTTGTTGTCCTTGAAGTATTTTTTGACCCTGTCTCGTAAAGTTGTGAAGAAAACCCTACAAAATAGCAAATCTAATATTACATCCAGTTGATTTATAGGTGGAAAATTTTAATTAAAAGTTTAAATGCATTCAATTGAAACTATCAACACATACCCTTGTTCAGGATAAGTGGGATACTTCCTAGAAATCAGTTCACCAACGTAGTATTTCTCTAAAACTCTGCAATAGAAATTGAATGAGACTGATGGCCAATCAAATCTTTCAATCAATTAGGCCAGTCATGCAGGGTTTCTTTGAGATATATATGGTCATTTAATAGTGCATCTCATTCTGCAATCCATGAACTAGTGATCATTCACTCATTCATTCATTCATTCATTCATTTAGTCTGTATATCTGAGTCAGTGACTGAGTGAGTGAGATGTGAGTCAGTCGGTCAGTCAGTCATAAATCAGTCAATTACTACCGTTATCGTTAAAGTGTGACCTGTGAAGGTCAAAGTCTTGGTTCGAAACTACCATTCACACGGACGTCAATCAAATCACTTGACTGATACAAATAGCGATTCTCAAGAAAAATGCCTTGAATTTGCAAGGAAAGTTTGGATAAATATAAACATTAAATGTATAATCAACTTTTATTATACAATTCTTAAAAGAACGCATGTAATATGCACAAGAACGTGAAAAATATGAGACCGTATTAGGTTAGTAAGATTTGAATGGCTTCCCGGTGCAAAGCCGCACGCTATAATTATTGTAATTGGAGGCATTTTTTCTTGAGAATCGCAATTTGTATCGGTCGAGTGATTTGATTGACGTCAGTCTGAATGAAAATTTCCAAGCTTCACAGGTCGCACTTCAACGGTAGCGGTATTAAAAAATAGACCTCTATGAGGCCATGTGGTTACTGGCCTCAAATCCAAATATAGATATAGACCAAGGGCACTAGGACAAAGTCGTTGTGTATATATGTTAATAAACCGAGATAAAAATTGTACTTATTTGCTGTCAGTCCTAGTCACATTAATTCCTCTGCTTTTGATCTTTCTGGCCTCTGTTATAGCTGTTATAAAGCGCTATCTTCGGTCAAACAAACGTTTCAACGGTTTGTATTCGTTTCGAATAGGGTTTCAATCTCCGCTCCGCCAAACGTTAGTTAGCGATTTCGTTAATCGACTTAAGATCACTCTTCGTATAATTGGATTATCTTGACAGGAGTAGTAGGAAAGTACCAATCCTAAGACCGGTGCAGCCGGTACGCCCCCCCCCTCCCCCCCCCTCCCCCAGCCCGACAGGGCGGTACCTCCCCTCTCTGGGGTATGGGGTACGACCCCTCCCCCTACTAGCCCGGTAGGGCTACCCCTTTCTGAGGTATGATGAGGTACGATCCCTCCCCCTCGAGCCCGCTAGGGCTACCCCTCTCCCTTTCTGAGGTATATTACGTCATATTGGAGTATCATGGGGTACGAGCGCAGCGAGTTTCCGGTACAGAGATTACGGGGTCGATGACGTCATTGGTGGTGCAATAATCACCAACCGGGTCAAGCATTTTTCCTCTCTTTTGAATCCTCCTAATTCGTAAATCGTATCATATTAATATATTCTTCTAATTCTTAAACGGTATCCAATTAAAGAAGTAGCAAAAGTGGCCACAAAGAATCATAGTTTTAGATTTTCTAAACCTATGTGCGTGACGGCTATTGTTTTAGAAACGGTCACCTGCAAATCTATTGTTTTAAACTCGTGTTTAAAGTTTGTACAAGAATTAGAAACTAGAATTGGAAGTTCCAGAGTCATTTATTCAACTCATTCCAAGGGTAAATATTACAATCAAAATTATAGATTTGAAATACGTGTCAGGATCTCATATCGTCGACACTTTATTTTGAGTCACTAGTTTGTTATGTCTAGAACTTATGCAAATTTCACCAAACTTTCTTTTACATTTGTTTATTTAAGGCTCGTTCATTGTTTACACAGTTGTCATAAGTCCACGCGCCTTTTCGCGAGGTCACAGTGATTATATACCGAATAGTTGTCAAAACACCCATTGGTCATGTCAATTAATAGGCAAATAACTGGAACAGGTTTGAAGTTCGCGCCAAACACGTGATCACCCAATCATACCTCAAATTTTGAGGTATTGGGGTACATTCTATTTTTAGAATGACGTATCCTATCCTATCCTACTCTATATCCTATCCTATCCTATTCTATATCCTATCCTATCCTATCCTATTCTATATCCTATCCTATCCTATTCTATATCCTATCCTATCCTATTCTATATCCTATCCTATCCTATTCTATATCCTATCCTATCCTATTCTATATCCTATCCTATCCTATTCTATATCCTATCCTATCCTATTCTATATCCTATCCTATCCTATTCTATATCCTATCCTATCCTATTCTATATCCTATCCTATCCTATTCTATATCCTATCCTATCCTATCCTATTCTATATCCTATCCTATCCTATTCTATATCCTATCCTATCCTATTCTATATCCTATCCTATCCTATTCTATATCCTATCCTATCCTATTCTATATCCTATCCTATCCTATTCTATATCCTATCCTATCCTATTCTATATCCTATCCTATCCTATTCTATATCCTATCCTATCCTATTCTATATCCTATCCTATCCTATTCTATATCCTATCCTATCCTATTCTATATCCTATCCTATCCTATTCTATATCCTAGTCGAAACGCAGTGATGCGATGAATACACTCTTTATGCATAGTAATTAGAAAGTTTATTGACTTTGTGTTTGTTATATTTAAAACAATAAAACCACCAGCCTAGAATAGGATAGGATAGGATATAGAATAGGATAGGATAGGATATAGAATAGGATAGGATAGGATATAGAATAGGATAGGATAGGATATAGAATAGGATAGGATAGGATATAGAATAGGATAGGATAGGATATAGAATAGGATAGGATAGGATATAGAATAGGATAGGATAGGATAGGATAGGATATAGAATAGGATAGGATAGGATATAGAGTAGGATAGGATAGGATACGTCATTCTAAAAATAGAATGTACCCCAATACCTCAAAATTTGAGGTATGATTGGGTGATCACGTGTTTGGCGCGAACTTCAAACCTGTTCCAGTTATTTGCCTATTAATTGACATGACCAATGGGTGTTTTGACAACTATTCGGTATATAATCACTGTGACCTCGCGAAAAGGCGCGTGGACTTATGACAACTGTGTAAACAATGAACGAGCCTTAAATAAACAAATGTAAAAGAAAGTTTGGTGAAATTTGCATAAGTTCTAGACATAACAAACTAGTGACTCAAAATAAAGTGTCGACGATATGAGATCCTGACACGTATTTCAAATCTATAATTACTCGTGCCCAGGCCTTTAGGCCGGGAACGAGTTATAAACTGCAAATGTTTTTTTTTTTTTTTTTTTTTTTTTTTTTTCCTCTGTTCGTCCTCAGCTACTTCTGATTGGTTAAGAACGTAAAAACAATGCCCTTCATTCATCACCTTTGAGCGACAGCGAACGCAAGCCAGGAACTTGAGGAATGCAAGATGGCCGACTATAAAGAAAATAGCTTTCAGAGACAGGCTTTTCCTGCAGTAGAACAATGTAATTTGGAGCTTTTAACTCGAGATATACCTATATACTTATATGAGCTTCAGAATGGGCTGTTATTTTGAGCTTCATCTCCAATACTTTGACCAAATATCGAACTCTAAATGGAGTACTTGAAAGAGAACCCTCGCGATAAACATGGATAAACTGAGTATTTCCTATGAGCTGTGAATCTACGAATTTCTCATCCTACATGTTGCTAAACGAACATACGTAGAAGCAAGTCAATTGTATTCCTCATTCAAGCATTCAAGAGATCTTGAGAGGTTTTTGTACTGAATTTTAATACGGAATTCTAAAGCAGACCATTGCATGGAACGGATAGGTTCCATTGACCTTGTTGGTCACGTAACGTCTTTTATTATTTAAAACATCCGAAACATGAACGAAAATATTCACGATTTGTTATTTTGTTAAAAACGCCGTTGTAGAAGTCTTTACAGCAAACAATTGAGACACATAGTGAAATTAAAAGTTGAATAAACTGGTATATTCGCTGGTAATATTTTGCATGTCGACTAATAGCTGCTGACAGACAAATTGACTAATCAGATATTCTTTAAAAAGGTCAAAAAAGGTCTTTATTATGTTATGGTTAAGTGAAGAATGCGTGAAACGGCTCGGGGAAGAGTACGAACGGGGCTGGTCATTGAAGCCTCTCCTATAAGGGGGCTTCCGGGGCACGAGTGAACGCACGTGTGCGTCTAGTTTTGATTGTAATATTTACCCTTGGAATGAGTTGAATAAATGACTCTGGAACTTCCAATTCTAGTTTCTAATTCTTGTACAAACTTTAAACACGAGTTTAAAACAATAGATTTGCAGGTGACCGTTTCTAAAACAATAGCCGTCACGCACATAGGTTTAGAAAATCTAAAACTATGATTCTTTGTGGCCACTTTTGCTACTTCTTTAATTGGATACCGTTTAAGAATTAGAAGAATATATTAATATGATACGATTTACGAATTAGGAGGATTCAAAAGAGAGGAAAAATGCTTGACCCGGTTGGTGATTATTGCACCACCAATGACGTCATCGACCCCGTAATCTCTGTACCGGAAACTCGCTGCGCTCGTACCCCATGATACTCCAATATGACGTAATATACCTCAGAAAGGGAGAGGGGTAGCCCTAGCGGGCTCGAGGGGGAGGGATCGTACCTCATCATACCTCAGAAAGGGGTAGCCCTACCGGGCTAGTAGGGGGAGGGGTCGTACCCCATACCCCAGAGAGGGGAGGTACCGCCCTGTCGGGCTGGGGGTTGGGGGGGGGGGGGGGGGGGGGGGCCGGTGCTGTACCGGCTGCACCGGTCTTAGGATTGGTACTTTCCTACTACTGACAGGTACGGGGGCCAGTGATGACAGTTTACGGCTACCAAGGCAAACCGTGAGCGGATTCAGTTTCGGTAATCTGACTCGGGTAAAACAGAAAGCGCGGGGGTGACCGTTGGTAGCAGTACAGGATTGAAGAAAACCTTAGTGTCCTTAGTATTTTGTAGCTAAATTGGTGGGACGACAGTTTAGAAATACTTTACACAGCCGTTGCAAAACATGTCACAAAAAAACGGCGAATATAAAAATAAAAGCTGCTCTGATGTCAACTGGAAATATAATACTTCATTCCTTATTGTCATGATAGTTATTGTTATCATTTAATAGAATTATGCTGTAATGTCTTTTTCTGCCGTTCTTTCCTAACTCTTTCAGAAATAGCTTATAGTTATGGTAATATAAATGTGACGGTTCAGATACGGAACGTTTTTATGGAAGTTTCCTATTTCATTCCGAACAGCTTCGTCAATACTACGTTATCGAGAATTGATCAAACGTTTCCCCTACAGATATATTTATGAACTAAACTGAACAGTTTGGTCTCAAGACATATATTTATTTTTATAACCACAAACTCTCAATAATCGACTTAAACTGACCCTCGGACCGGCGCACGAAGTTCGCATATCTTTCGGCTTGCCCTTGACACTTCGGCTCTACTTCGGAGATTTCCGAATTACACACCCTCACGCATACCCGATGACATTATGTGTTACTGGCTTTAAAAAAGCCAGTAACCACAATAATAATAATATAGTATTTTATATATAACACTCAAGGTGCAGAAATATGAGCAACAAAATCATGAAACATTTCGCACAATATTGTTGCGTTGCAAGTTGCAGATCAAATAGTACTATATTCTAAGTACCTACAATACACACGGATAACCAATGAGATATGGAATCGGGAAAAAAAGGTGTGCGTCCACAGAGTGGACAGCGTGGGAGTAAAGAGTTATCCGTGTGTAGGGATTCGCGACACGCCGTCGGGGGTGGGTGGGTGGGTCGTCGAGATTTTTGCTCCTCGGTTGTCAAGAGGAACTGTGACAAAAGCCCGAGGGCTGATTAATATATGCGTTGCAAAGCATTGTGGGATCTCATTGTTATGTTAATTATCCGTCTTTATTTCCGGTAATTAGAATACTCTTAACATATTTAAATTGGCGTAAGCAGTTCCTACTTGGCCAATATTGGATGAGACTCCCGAGAGAAGAGAGGAGGGTGACGACGCCGACATTATTCTGGCTAGTTGGATATAGTATGCAGCGGTACTTGAGCTGCGCCAACCAACGTGTGACATGATCTCTTGTAACTCACTTCCTGTGAGGGCAAGGGTGATAGCACAACCAGCCCGGAAACCATGTAGGGCCGTCTCATTCCCCTTGTACAAACCAGATTCTTTGAGGTAAAAGTGAAGCCGGGATTCTGCCGCTGACGACGAGAGAGCTTTATTAGCGATTCCTCCTTGAGGTGTTGTTGGGAAGCCATCAGTGAGGTTGATATTAATTCTTTTAGAAAAGTTATAGTAGTCGTCGATACCTTTTACTGGGCAGATATCTGGGTTAGGGTTTTCGCCTTACACCAAAAAGGAAAAAGTAGATCGCTTAAATTTGGGGTCACAGAGCCCATTGAGATATTAACAACCAAATCCAGGTCAAAAAGGTCGGGCTGTCGTCCCTTCCGAGTTCTCCTGGGGGATGCCTTCAAAGTCCACCCATTGGACGCGAACGTTGTTACTAAGCTTGTCCAATTCAAAGAGATCTATATCATTTAACACGATGGCGGGACGGGGCTGAGAATAATAAATAAACAAACTAAATTTGAAAGCAAAAAACGGCATGAGACATAGACCCCAGGAGAGGGAAGGGAGGACAGCCTGACCCAGATAAACTGGGGGGAGAATTTTACTCCTTTTTCAGGCTGACGTCTCCCCCCTCGGGAATGAGTTGTGAAAAGGAAAACAAAACCAAAACCAAAAAGACTCGGTAAAAAAGGACGCTGAATGAATTTATTACAATTCAATAAAGGGTAAATTGGAAATTGAGTTGAATCTCATAAACGGGTTTGATCAGTAAGGGCAGAAATCGTGTTTTCAGCTTTAATTCTTTCTCTGTTATTCCTTATTTTTCAAATAGCAACGTGCAATTTTTGATGAAAATCGCGTTTTGTTCTTGAAAATAAGGTCAAAAATGCATGTACTTCCAAAAAATTCGACCTTGCTGCAGGGGAGGGATTTGCTGGGCTGGTTGTTGGGCTGGACCGTTTTGGGGAGGTAAGTGAGCCTGTTGATTATCTGGCTGTAACGCTGGAAGCTGAGGCGCTAATGGTTGGGCTGGTTGCTGGCCTAAAGGCTAAAAGAGCGACGAAACAAAAGGATTTGAGCAAAGCAAGTGGACAAAGGGGGAGGAATCTCCAAGGGAATACAAACTTAATTAAGTACAAAAGGATAATTTATGCGAAAAGAGACTAAAGGAAATTTTGACAAAAGAAGGGAATAATTAAAGTTAGAGAACGATGTGAACTTTAAGAAAATAAAACCAAAGTTAAAGTATTTTTAGTGAAACTCTCTTCTAGACCATTTAATAAAGGAAAAAACTTTAGGCACGGATACAGAACTTGGAAATTAAGTACATTTAAAAAAGAACTTGCGAATTTAGTTTTACGAGTTTTGGGAAGCGAGGGAAGAACTTTTGGTATTGCAAAATGTTGTTTGACTCCCTGGATGGTAACTGAGGGAATTTAAGCACGACACACAGTGTGCAAATTAAACAAATGAGATTTTGGGGTTATTCTAACAGCGTTCTAGCTGATTCGATTTTGGGGACAATACAATCAACTGGACGTTATTTGGTGTGGTTCTTTTAGGGGCTTTGAGAAATATATCTCCTAGCACGAACACACAGCGTGCAACACTACATTTAATTCGGTAAAAGGGAATAGGCTTGTACGAACACACAGCGTACCGATTAAGCGTAGTCAGTTCAGTTTTTGACTTACAAAATGTTGTTTGACTCTTTGGGTGGTAACTGGGGGGATTTAAAGTACGAAACACAGTTCAAATTAAAAGTCAACAAACAAATGAGCTTCTGGCATGAGTAATCCTAACAGCGTTCTAATCCTGGTACGATTTTGGGACAATACAATCAAACTAAACGTTCCGGAGGTGTGATTTTTTGGGGGGCTTTGAGAAAATATATCTCCTAGCACGAACACACAGCGTGCAACACTACATTTGTAAAAGAAAATGAGCTTGTACGAACACACAGCGTACCGATTAAGTGTAAACCGTTAAAGACTTAAGAGGCTAGGAAGGAGTGGAGAAAAATACAAAACCTTTCAAACTTGAGCTAACCACGTACCCACACTGGTAACGAAGGTTGAATTAGAACCTATACCTCAAGGTTTCCTTGTGGGGGGAGTTGACCTTGAGTAACGTCGGGTGCTTGATCGTTAACTCGAGGAAATTGAACATCCATAAGTGAGATGACGGCGTGTCGCGATCAGGAAAGATTCCAAAAGTCGAGATGTTTGCTCCTCGGTTGTCAAGAGGAACTGTGACAAAAGCCCGAGGGCTGATTAATATATGCGTTGCAAAGCATTGTGGGATCTCATTGTTATGTTAATTATCCGTCTTTATTTCCGGTAATTAGAATATTTCCCGTATTTCAACGCTTTAAGTGTTCTTAGGACATGAAATGTCTGCATGTTTGCATAGTAACCGCTTATGAATTATCTTACTTTGGTGCTTTGTCGGAAAAAGCATGATATGATTCAAACACCATAGTGATATCTCGACCAGCAGCCATCAACAAGACATCACGACCACCAGGATGACGATCGATGAATTTACTCACATCATACACCTAGCAACATATACTATATTCAGCTGTTTAATATTCCATAATATGCAAATTTTTGATTAATACGAAACTGCATTAGAGCGATAGCACTAAAACCGTGAAACAAGTACTAACTAAAAAGTACAAATAGTACTAATGAAACAATAGAAAACAAAGGGTTTTGCTACTATTTGTCTCTATTTAGTTACTAAGTTATTTCACGGTTTAAGTGTTATCGCTCTAACATGAAACTCTCTGTTGCCTCTAAAATTGTCACGATTTCAAAGAGGTCTCGTCTGAAGATTATGCTCTAAGCGTTTTTATGCCATAGGTTTGTTTTGTTTTGTCATTCTGTGGTCGTAGAGTGCTAAAACCTTCGAAAACTTTACGAATATAGAATCGTTATGCAATTGCAGCTATGAATACGCCAATTCAAGCATTAACATACCTTTCCTCGAATGGCTACAAAAGCTTGATGTTCTGTGTTCGTTTGCCTTAGTTCTTCCCACGTAAATGTCTTCTTGCTCATGTTTATCGTGTTATAGTCTACTATGGATTACTTTTGCATTTAGCTACTTAAACTAGCACCAAGCCCGGTAAATGAAGCTAGCAACTGAAGCGTAGATCGTATGATCTCTGCTGAAGTGTACATATTTATCGTGTTGATATATGTATTTATCATGGGTTACGTAACTAGCGCAAAGGGTGTGCGAGAATGCAGTGTTTTGTTAAGAGAGTTAACGGTTCGTTAACGAGACGCCAGTATATAAAGGGAATAAGTTGTTGATTGTGCATTCGCGTCCAACGTTCCTTCGCGTCGTGTCTCGTCCCCAAAAAATCAAATGCTATGGACTCTACTGAAACTGCACACATTTCCGAGGAAGATCAGCTTCTTGCCGCTACGTCGGAAGACGACTCACACCAGTTAGAAACTGCCGCAGTTATATCCATAGAAGACCAAGCAGCTGCTTCAGGCGAAACCACCCGGTCAGATAACAGCGGTGATTTAGCGACGACGTTTTCCCTATTCAAGAGTTATCTCGATAAAAAGTTGTCCACCCTCAAGGAAGACTTGAAAGAAGAGGCCCAGAGTTCTACGGATTCGGTGGCGAAAAAGTTCAAAGCCAGTACAGAAATAAGTTTCAAATACGAAGGGAACAAGCAGCAACATAAATTCAACTGCACCCTGTCGGACCACGTGGCAGCTGCGAAGAAGGCTTTACAGCGAAAGAAGTTGTCGCAGGTTGACAAAAGTTTAGACGAACTGGAGAAAGAAATCAAGAAACGCAATAAATTGATCAGGTTAGCAGATAAGTCGCCGGCTGGGTGGGACCTAGTGAACGAATATCTCTCCGACGAGCTGGCCAGCGGGTCGGAGGACGAGAAAAGAATCAGAAAAGCCGAACAAGCCGCACTCAGGAAAAGAAACCAGAGAAAGCAGGCTAACAAGGTCCAGAAACCGCGTTCCCAAGCTTATCAGGCCTCCTCCACCTCTTACAGTAGCCCATCCGTAGGCCAAACTGGTTACGTGCCTTCTTCTGCCAATAGAACGACCTTCACGAGGCTCACCCCCAGGAAAGCCGCTCCCACGGATATCTGCTTTGGGTGTGGTCTGCAGGGGCACTGGAGAGCGGACTGCAGGAAGGCTACTCTTAGAGTAAATCAAGCCTCTAGCACTAGGACTTCGTCAGGAGGTAACCCTTGAGTATCCTCGATTGAGGTATTGTTATTGATATATTTATTTTGTGTAAGTATCGGGTGCATTTCGTCATGGACCCCTTAGATAATTTAAAGTTCTTTAGGGAGATTAATGAGGATCTCGCCGGTCATCTAGAATTCGATGACAATGTATTTGAGTATGAGCAGAGTGACAGTCCACCTATGCTCAAGGGAAGGCTCAAGGCTCACCTTCCCTATTGGGAGTCCATCAATGCAAACAGTTTTGTTGTAGAAACCATTAGGGAGGGCTATCGCATCCCCTTTCTAGAGACTCCCATTCGCGCGTATTTTAAGAACAACAATTCTGCCGTGGAACACGGGGATTTTGTAGAAAGTGCCATTTGTGAACTGGTCCAAAACCATGCAGTCGTAGAGGTTCCCTTTATCCCTCACGTAGTCAATCCGCTTTCGGTTTCCATTCAGTCTTCCGGGAAGAAAAGACTAATTTTAGACTTACGTCATGTCAATCAGTGCGTCTGGAAGCAGAAAGTGAAGTTTGAAGATTGGCGTCTCTTGGTTACATACGTCAATAAAGGGGGGTTCCTTTTCAGTTTCGATCTGAAATCAGACTATCATCACATCGAAATATTTCCAGAACACCAGGGTTTTTTGGGTTTTTCCTGGGTTTTTCAAGGAGTCACGAAATATTTTTGTTTTACGGTACTCCCGTTTGGTCTCAGCTCAGCTCCTTTTGTGTTCACTAAGGTGTTAAGGCCCCTTGTAAAATTCTGGAGGTTCAACGGGGTTAAAATTGTCCTTTACCTCGATGACGGGTGCAGCACTTCCGGTTCCCTCGACGTTGCTAAGCAACAGGCTTACTATGTCAGGTGCTCTTTAAGGGATGCCGGGTTCACGGTAAATAGTAGCAAGTCAGTTTGGGATCCAGTTCAGTCACTGGTTTGGTTGGGTCTCGAGTGGGACCTCACCTCTGGATCGTTTTGCATCACCGACAAACGAATGCAAAAATGTTTAGAAATTATAGACGGTTTTCTAAATAAGGCTCCATACGTGACGGCGCGCGATTGCGCTACGTTGACCGGTCACGTCATGTCAATGTCCCCAGTTATAGGACAGTTGACTCGGCTGAAGACGAGATACCTTTACAAGGTGATCGAATCTAGATCGTCGTGGAACTCGCGCATCAACATCGGTCTTCATAACGATGCACTGAACGAAATTTTCTTCTGGAAGAATAATCTCATTAGTCTAAACACGAGAAGTTTGTCTTCGTACCGCATTCCAAAATTGTTGTGTTTTTCTGACGCCAGCAACGTAGCTTGTGGCGGATTTTTAGAGGGACAAACATTCACTTGTCATCGCATGTGGAACAACGGCGAACGTGCAAAAAGTTCCACGTGGCGCGAATTGAAAGCCATTCATTTTTGTTTGTTATCGTTGCGCACATTAATTGCAGGATGCTCAGTGAAGTGGCACGCAGACAATCAAGGGGCCATCCGAATCTTAGAAGTGGGCAGTCCCAAACCCGAATTACATGCCATTGCAATTGACATCTTCACTTTTTGTAAGAACAATAACGTAAGTCTTTTACCCGAGTGGGTTCCAAGAGACTTGAACGCTCGTGCCGACGGAATCAGTAAGACAGTAGACTACGACGATTGGACCACCACTCGGGAGTTTTTTGTCTACATGGACAGTCTTTGGGGCCCCCACACAGTCGATAGGTTCGCCGATTCGTTCAACACTCATTTACCACGTTTTAATTCTCGTTTCCACGTTCCCGGGACGGAACGCGTTGATGCCTTTTCGGTTTCCTGGGCGGGTGAGAATAACTGGTTAGTGCCTCCCGTACACCGTATCGCGGAGGTCATCCAACACACGGTCGCCAGCAGGGCTCGGGGTACTCTAGTTGTTCCCTACTGGCCTTCCAGCGGGTTTTGGCCTTTTCTTTTTATAAACGCGTCCACCTCCCAACCGTACGTGAACGAAACAATGGTTTTTGCTAGCGGTTCGGGGGTATTTGCTTTAGGCAACTACAAAGAAGCGCTCTTGGGTTCAGAGAAGTTTACAAGTCAGATTTTGGTTGTCCGGATTGTGGCGTGAGCGCGATTTGCTGACCTGCACGTAGCCGAGTGGCTTGCGTGCGTTGAGCCGAATGGCCTCTGACTCACGTAGCCGAGTGGTTTTCAAGTTAAATGGTCGATTGGGACCGTTGGTCCGTATCAGCTAGCCAGCTGGCTTTAAAGCTCCTACGAGCCGAGTGGCGTCAGGTCTGTCTTGATCGGCCGATTGGCACGAGTTGATTTCAGCTCGGGATGGGCTTTAAGTGTGATTTGTACTAGACCGATTGGTCGCATACACTGATTAGTATGATTTGGACTTTAGTGCCCAAACGAGTTTTTCAGTCTGATTGAATGTATTTTAGTTTCAGATTTAGTTGGTGACGCTTTGAATGTTGAGTTCAACCGTGTCCAACATCCCGAGTTGCAGAAACTTGTTGAATGCGTGCCGAGTGTGGCGTTTCAGAGCAAAGCCAAGAACACCGAAAAGAAGTACCGACAGGGCTTTGAAAGATGGCAAAAGTGGGCCAAAAAATTTTCTGAGATTGTTGTGCTCCCCGCCTCAAGTATTTACGTCTGTTTGTTTATTGTTAGTCTAATCCAGGATGGAGTTTCTTGTGGCATTCTAGACGAGGTTCAGTATGGCCTCAAATGGATCCACAAAATAGCAGGTTATGAAGATCCATGCATCGCACCTGTAGTTTTGAGCGTTTTGGAGGCAGCTAAAAGGCTTTTAAGCAGGCCAGTGCGCAAAAAAGAGGCCGTCACACCGGAAACTATCCTTTTATTGTTTGAAAAGTTTGGGCAGGTTTCAGCGAGCTTGTCCGATTTAAGAGTGCTTACACTTAGCGTTTTGTGCTACGCTGGTTTTCTGCGGTTTAGTGAGGCAGTTCAGTTAAGGCGGTGCGACTTTCATTTCGAGCCTACATTTATGCGCGTTTTCATCGAGCGAAGCAAAACTGATATCTATAGAGACGGAGCTTGGGTAGTTATCGCTAGAACGTGGCAAGCAAGTTGCCCTGTTACGCTGGCTCTGCGATATTTTGAAGTGGGCGAATTTGTGGAGGGTTCGGAGGAGTTTATTTTTCGCTCTGTGACGTTTTTGAGCAAAACGGGTGGTTATAAATTTCGAGGCTCCAAGCCATTATCATACACTAGAGCTCGTGAGATCGTTTTGGGGGCATTCGAGAGTATCGGTTTGCCCAAATTGAATTTTGGGTTGCATAGTTTTCGAGCAGGTGGGGCTTCTGCAGCGGCTAACGCTAATATTACTGACCGGTTGTTTAAAAGGCATGGGCGTTGGAAATCCGACAAAGCTAAAGATGGTTATGTTAAGGATAATATTGAATCCCTTTTATCAGTGTCTAGATCATTGGGTATTTAATTTTGTCTAGTTCCCGTTCTTTGAATTCGCACGCCTTGTCGTGTGGACACACTCCTGTAAGTCTGTCTAGTATTACATGATAAATGTTTTATATTCGGTTGAGCGGGGGAGCGAATTAGAATATAAATGTATTTATCATGGGTTACGTAACTAGCGCAAAGGGTGTGCGAGAATGCAGTGTTTTGTTAAGAGAGTTAACGGTTCGTTAACGGGATAATCATATATGAAGGAAATGCAGTTGAGTTCGGTTTTCATTCGCGTCCAACGTTCCTTCGCGTCGTGTCTCGTACCCAAAATTAAATACCCAATGTATAGGTAAGGGTTTATTTCCAACCGGGTTTTCTTGGGGGTTGCTTTTCTCTACCTTCCAATATTTTCATCAAGGGTCATGGGCTCCCGCTTGTTGGCAGCACGCTTGTCTTGCAATTCAAGGTAGCACACAGTTGAAATTGCTTCATTTTAGCGCCTCTTTTCGGCATCAGTCCATAGCTAATTATTCTTTACAATCTCAGTTACATTTAGTCTAATAGAACATTTGTCTATTCCATAAAAATAATAGGAAGTATAAGAACAAGTGACTTAAGTGTTTGTAATTAATTTAATTTAATTTAAATTTAATTTAAATTGTTGTTTATGTCACAATAAAGACACGCACGCCTTGTCGTGTGGACACACTCCTGTAAGTCTGTCTAGTATTACATGATAAATGTTTTATATTCGGTTGAGCGGGGGAGCGAATTAGAATATAATATGTATGTATGTTGATATTATATATATAGTATAGGACTCCATTGTAAAACGATCGGGTATGCTCGTCGGAAATTTTCAAAAATACCCCTAAAAGATACCGAAAGTCTTTTTAAAAGGGCGTGGCCCGACGATTTTTTAACCCCTAAGAGATACCAGCGGTAACAAGCCAATGAACATTATTATTATGAACACAAAATTGGACGATCGACATGCTTTTGTTGGGCAAATTTCTTCCGTTTGAGAACAAGATATTATAAGCGATGGGCTCTTTTGATACCCTAAAAGATACCAGGAAATGCTATAACTCTAAATTTCAATTTTAACACCCTAAAAGATACCAAATCGCTGATTTTTACCCCTAAGAGATACGACGAGCATACCCGATCCTTTTAGAATGGAGTCCCCCCCCGGGTGGGAGACACTAAAGCCTTGAAAAAGGAAAACAAAGCGTTAAGACAAGAACTTGAAAATCTGAAAGAACAACTAGCCTCATTGAGCAAGAAGCTGGACGAGAAAGTTCCACCAGACCTCTCAAAGCAAGTTCAACCAGCGGACGTCCAATTCCTCAGCGACAGCTACGAAGATTTACAATCATTCAGAAAAACTGTTGAGAGTGAACTACAGAATCTAAAGAGCAATCTTCTCTTACTTTCAAAGAAAATAGATGAGCTAAAATCTGCAACAGAAGCCGCAGAGGAATACAGCTACCGTTATAATATCAAAATTCTAGGAATGCCCGAAGTAGCTGATAAAGAAACAGCCTCTCAAACTACAGATCTTTGTCTTCGACTTTTTAAGGCAATGGGAGCTGATGAAGTTTGCTTCTGGGACATTGACACTGCACATAGAGTCGATCGTCGAGAAACTTCAAAGAAGGGCGATGATGAACCGAAACCTTAATATGCAAATTTACAAGACACATCGCCAAAGACCAAGTGATGTCGAAAAGAAAAAACATCAAGGAGAAAGTAACCAGCGACTCACTGCGTTTTGTGCCGGACCTTGTTATAAACATCCGAGTGTATGACCATCTCACCCCGAAAGTACAAGGCCTTTTGTACGAAGCCAGATGCTTTCAAACTAGAAACCAGTACAAGCACTGTTGGGTGAAAGGTTCTGTTGTCAACCTCCGTGAAACAGACGAATCGGCTATAATACGTATCAAGTCAAAAGATGACCTCACCTGGATAAATGTTCAAATCGAAGAAATCCGTCATCTCCCTGGAACTGGAGTCAAGAGGTTGACATGAATTCCACAGGGTCTACTACTTAATAAGATGAGTATATGTGTTGGAATATCCCAATGAACACTATATGACTTTAATTTCACTGACGAAAAAACAATAAAATATATATTCCGTGAGTTACCTTATCACGGATACAATACCATACTCTCTCATGGCCAATTCAATGTCAATCTTGACAACAATCTTCCATCAAAGAGATACCTAGATAGATTATGTACCATACATGATTTAGATTTATTTCGTTTGAATAACAATTCAAATATTAATCCTGATTATAATACATATTTTAAGGATATCAGATCCAAATATTTTTCTCCACATAGTTTTTCGCATTCCAAACAATTATTTTCTAGAGCAAATATTTCTTTTCTTCATAATAATGTAAGAAGCTTAAAACGTAACTTAGATAATTTCCAAAATCATCTATTGCATGAGCTCGATTATAAGTTTAGCGTAATTGGAATCACAGAAACGAGAATTACAAATGCAAATTTTTTGGGCTTCAATCCAGACATTCCAGGCTATATACAATTTTGAATACGTCCCGACGCCTCTGTCAGCCGGAGGTGTTGCGATGTATGTTGACAATGCTCTAAAATACAAAGTAATAGAGAAAACATCTAATGAGGCTTTCCAAGCGATAAGGATTGAAATTAACTTAACTAAAAAAACAAACATCATTTGTGGAGTCATTTACAGACAGCACAATTCTCCAGAGATTTTCCAGAATTACTTTGACTCAAGCCTTGAAAAATATAGTGAATTGAACAAACCAATGTACGTCATGGGTGATTTCAACATAGACCTCCTCAAAACTGAAACTTGTCAATATGCTCACGACTTTCTTCTTTCCTTGCAAAGTTATGCATTCGTACCAGCAATTGATAAACCCACTAGAGTTCACAACACATCAGCTACACTTATTGACAATATATTCTTCAATACATTGGATAATTCAATTATCGGCGGTAATATTGTCTCCGACATTAGCGACCACTTTTCTCAATTTTGTATCATACCCTCAGATGACAAAGAGCTGAGAACTTTATATCAAATCAAATTAAAACATAAGAAATACCGTGATTTTTCTCAATTTTCTGAAGCCGCATTCAAAAAAGAACTCCACGAAACTGTCTTAAATTTAGATTACGACAAAGAGGACCACAACGTCGACAAATTATTTTCTACGTTTTTTAACAAAACTAATAGATTAATCAATAAGCACGTACCGCTTAAGACTATTTCAAATCGCAAAAGAGAGCAATTCCTTAAACCTTGGATTACTAAAGGTTTACTAAAATCAATCAAAATAAAAAATAAACTATTTCACTCAGGGGAAACTGCAAAGTATAGGTCATATCGCAATATGATTTCGAAGCTCACTAGATTAAGTAAAAAATCGTATTACCACGATTTCTTTCAAGAAAACATTAACAATATAAAAAAGACCTGGCAAGGAATTAACAACATAATTAAACAAAAAAGAAGAAATAGACGCACTATCAATGCAATCAAGCGACCAAATAACGGAGGAGTAACAAGAGACCCAATGGAGATATCTAATGTATTAAACAAACATTTTGCATCAGTAGGCCATAAATTAGCTTCCAATTTACCTCCTCCTAAGATTCCTTTCCATAGATATTTAACTGACCCTACCCCTCTGAACTCATTTTATTTTATTCCGGTAACCGCTGCAGAAATAGAGATAGAAATATCTTTAATACCCTTTAATAAGGCACATGGCCTTTACTCTTTCCCAGTACCTGTCCTTAAATGTGCAAAATCAATTATATCTCAACCATTAGCAGATATCATGAACAAATCCATACAAACTGGGATATATCCATATAAATTGAAATATGCAAAAATTATTGCTATTTATAAAAACGAGGATGAGGAAGACCCAGGCAATTATAGACCTATCTCTTTACTTTCTAATATAAACCGAATTTTTGAAAAATTAACATTCAATCGATTAAAAAAGTTTATTGACGAAAATAACATACTAGTATCATCACAATATGGTTTTCGTGAGAAGCATTCTACACAACACGCACTACTAGATATCGTTAGCAAAATCCAATCAAATATGGATGAAAAATTATTTTCATGTGGTATATTTATCGATTTACAGAAAGCATTCGATACCGTTAATCACAAAATATTGCTAAGTAAATTAAATCACTACGGAATACGAGGAATCACTAATGACTGGTTCTCTTCTTATCTTTCACGGAGAACTCAAACAACAGAAGTAGACGGAATGATATCAATTAAGGAAAATACTCTATGCGGCGTTCCACAAGGATCTGTTTTAGGGCCTTTGTTATTCTTAATTTATATTAATGATATTTGCTCCTCATCAGATAAATTTCAATTCTTTCTGTTTGCAGATGATACAAATCTGCTTTACGCAAACAAAAGTCTAAAATCCCTTGAAAAGATTGTTAATGAAGAACTAAGAAATGTATGTGATTGGTTACTTGCCAACAAACTAACACTAAACATTAAGAAATCAAATTTTGTAATCTTTCACCTACACCAAAATAAAATCAATTACATCCCAAACATTAAAATTCCCCATGCTTCCACCAATAAAATATTACCACTTGAGAAAAAAGATCACGTCAAATATCTTGGTGTATTCATGGACGCCCAACTCACGTGGAAATTTCACATAGATTATATAGCTTTAAAGATAAGCAAAACAATTGGTATTATTTCAAGGCTGAGACATTTTGTCCCATTTCACACTCTTATGAATATCTATCATTTTCTTATTCATCCATATATTTCTTATGGACTGTCTGTCTGGGGACAAACTACCCAAAATAATCTCAACAAAATTCTTATTCTCCAGAAACGCGCTTTACGACTGATATACTTTGTAACGAATAGAGAGCATGCATAGTCCAGTCCCAGACTCTCTTTCTTGCCGCTCAAGGACTCGCGGAGAAAGAGAGTCCAGTATAACTTGCATGCGCATGTCAGTTTAGTGACCACGCGATCACCACATTCATGTGGTGATCGCGTGGTTACAAATCCTAAAGTCATCTAATGATTCAAGATGGCTGAAGAAGAAAGTGTTTTGTATACACGATATCAGTCTCATTTCGGAAAGCCATTTGTTGATTCAGTGAGCTATGCACTTGGAAAAACCAACTATAATCTTTTACCAAAGTTTGAGCAGTTACAGGCCATTTACGGATGGACAGTTGTGAAAGACGTATTTGTGAATTTTTCGATACGCATCACTACCACTGCTACCAAACACTGACATTTGCATATTGCAAACTCGCAAAATACTAATTAATTAATTGATTGGCTCATTTTGCACATGCGCATGCAAGTTATACTGGACTCTCTTTCTCCGCGAGTCCTGGAGCGGCAAGAAAGAGAGTCTGGGACTGGACTAAGAGCATGCAGTGCCCCTTTTCTTAGACTCGAATATCCTTCCTGTAAATATGCTTTATTACAAAACTATTTCGCTTTTAATGCACGATGTTAATAATAATAACATCCCCTCTAACATATCGAAACTTTTCACACCCACTGCATCAATGCATACACACAACACAAGATCTGCATCGTCTGGAAAACTTTATGTTCAATATTCAAGAACTTCACAAATGAAAAACTCTTTTTCCCGATTGGGAACAAAAATTTGGAATTCTATCCCTGAGGGTATTAGAAATTCAAGGAAAAATATTTTCAAACTTAAATTACAAGAAAAATTACGACAATTTCTGAACGTTGAGGACGCTTATGTTGATACACCGACTTTAATCGTATCAATTTCCAAATTGAAGGGCAAAGATCCAATTTGTATAGGAAATCGCACGATCTTGAGTACAATTTGGAATTAATAGGTACGAGTAATGTTTTGAAAGTTCTCAAAAAGGCGAGTCCTATTTGAGAGTTTTCAAAACATTACGAGTAACTATTAATTCTGAATTGTACGAGAAGATCGTGTGATTTTTTATTTATAATACACTATCGTTGCCATAGCGACTTAATAGGTACTCTACAGAGTACAATTAACGATATAATTGTACTCCTCTCATCCAATCAGAATCGAGTAATTTTGTATAGTGTATTATAAATTAACAAACTCAAGCTCATATTCTCCTATCCTGTAAATAACTCCATTATATAAATACAAAAATAATGCTCCAACTGGAATGTATTTATTACTTAAATCTTAGTAAATAAGTATCTGCTAAAACAGTTTTTCAACAAGTAGCTCGTTTGTTTTGTTGTTGTTTCAGCTATATGTAATTTCAAAAATTATCAGTAACGCTCCTTTTATATATTATTATCATTGTTATTCTAAGTCTCCCTTACTTTTTCTTATACTTGTATTTATTAAAAACACAGCCCGCCTAGATTAGTTATGCTACCTGCGGACTGTGTATATATTTTTTGTAATATACTGTGAATTAAATAAAGTATTATTGTGTGAATGCGTGATGCGTGACAGTCACACATCACACTCGTTTCCAGCTAACCTGCTATCAACGATCAACAACAACAACAATTACAACAATATACCTTACTATCTTGCGCTTATCGAATTTGTCGTTTCTTTAAAAACTACTGTAGTTTGTAACCACTATAGAGATACGATATTAAGTGTAACGGTCTGTTTTATATAGTTGACAGACAAGTCTATGGAGATAAGATCAACTTGACCCGCACTTATGCCTACTTAGGAAATCTCTTTAACAAAATCAGAAATTTTATGGTAAACATCATGCCAAGTATTAGATTTCTTCTTTTTAGGAATTACTTACTTTAAACTTTATGTTACCGCAAAAAGGAAATTTTTCGAAGTCAGAAAAATGTCATAAATACAGAAACAAGGAAAAGTATCGTAATTGCTGAGGAGGTACAAGCTTAGAAGGCGTGATAGCCGCGCAATTATATTAAACAGAAGCAGATAAACTACCTTCTCTATTTGAAAATATTATTCTTAGTCTTAACGATGTTTTGTTTGTGCGACTTATGTTCTTGTGATCGAGTTTCAGCGCCTTTCACGAAAATACCGCCAATTAATGTTCTTTGGTTTTTACAATCCCACTATAGAAACATTTTATTAATTCGTTCCTTTGCCTTGCTGTGAACTCCTTTTTCGCGGAACAAAATAACCGATAGAAGAGATAAGCAGATAACTGAATATATTTCTGTCATTGTAATAAATTAGCAAACGTTCTTACCAGATGTAGGTGATGACGTAGATGTGGTCTTCGTTTTTGATACTGACGCTGCCTCTCCACAAGCAACAATTAAAATCACAAAAACACAAACCCGCTTCATCCACATATCCTCAGTGTCTGTAAGCATTCCTATCTTTGTTGGCGAACGAGAAAGACACGTACAACTTGGACTGAACTCCACGTTATCTTGGCCGAGTCTGGGCAGGAATCCTAGTGTTTGGTCTGAAAGGTTAAGAGTGCTATCAAGACTATTTCTTAAAGGGTCATTTATGGCTTACGGAAATTCCTTCAATGGACTAAAGACTTCTAGATTTCATCAGGTTTGCATGCTTAAAAAACATGAACCTCACCTTTTGACGTTGGCATTCTAGTAGAAAGTAGCGAACAAAGCCATTTAGTATTTTTTGAATCGTATAGTTTTTTGCTTTCTATCGGCTCCTTTTTACCTTATCAGCTCCCTTAATTCCCCATTTCTCTCTCCTCTCACTCCCCCTCTTCGAGGGTCTCTTTGGAGTATTGTAATTTTTTCTGACAATATTTGAAAACCTTGCTATCTAGAACTCTCTGACACAGTTACATCTTTAGCAAGGTTTCTTCTCTAGCACTTGTATGGTTAACGGTCTACTGGTTGTCTAGTGTGTCAAAAATAGCATTGAAAAGGATAATACAAATTAATACAGATTAAAGGGTGTTTCCCAGTGAAGGCCCCGCATCGTGATGCAACCTCTCTTGCATCCTTGCGCTTAAGGGCAGCTGTAGCGTGTGTCTCCCCTTGTCATTTGCGCCCAAAGTTTCAGAAGTTTGGCTATTCCCGCAACTGATGGACGCAAGTGCTGCAAGGGTGCACACTCGGGTCAACAGCTGTGTTGCGCGCAATCTTGTAGAAAACGTATCAAGACAAGTTACATATTGTGTTCGGACGGGTCAAATTCCATGCCTGTAAGCAAAATATATAGTGAGCTAAAACTACAGCCCACATATATAACTCAAATACGTCAATCTAGATCTGCGTCAATCGTTGCTGTCATTGCTTGTCTGACTGAGACATATAGACCTCCCAAGATCCATTGAAGTCCTAAGAGCATTCTGACGGACATGAAAAACGTACATGAAATGAAGCGTCACCAGACGATTACCAAGTGCCATCTGAGTAAAACCATCAATGGCAAAACTTATCAAGTTTATTCTAATGTTATCCCTGAATCTGGTATCTGCATGAGCCGTTGACAGAGGATGCAGATGCAGAAAGGATGGATAATAGATAAAGGCGCAAGGAATGTGTGTTGATGAATTTCTGTCAAGGGTGGGACAACGAAGGTTCCGGACCAAGGCAGCTTCCATCATGAAAAAAACTAAAGTTCACAGCAATCTATATCAAACTCTTGAGAGAATCTAACTAGGGGCGTTCCAAGGGCGACTGGCAGTTTGAAGGCCAAGGTCTGCCTTTAGTTTTAACGAATTAAATGTGTTTATATACATTGACAGGAAAACCCCTTGGGTCAATGGATAGGCGGACTTGGTTTAAACATTCCAAGCACCACGCTTTAATCAGTTGATTGAAGTAAATACTTAATGAGGGTCGGCAAATGCTAGGCAGTCGCTGGGGAAAAGACGATTGATAACGAAGGGAGAGGGGTGGGAAGGAGGATGGTCGAGTTGGTTCCACATGAAATGGATAGACGCCATAGTTGTCAACCTGGTCCCTGTGGATTAGCGCTCATCCAGGGTTAAATCTAAAGAAAACCATTAGCGACCCTGGGGTAGTGCTCACCTCCTCTGCTGACATCTCTATTATTTCTTTCTTTGGGATTCCTGTGGAATTCTTGTTCTTCCTTTCTCTTACCTAACTAGCGCCTAGTCCTTCTCTATTAGCAACACAAGATATATAAAAATTCAAATTCTTCGATTATAGAGACGCCTGCAAAGGAGGCTAGGTTAGTGCTAACCCGTTTTCGAACAACCGTCCCTGTTGCATTTCTCGACTTGGAATGATTTTAATCAGGACAAAACTCTCAACTTACGATAAATGTTACTTTATTAATTCAATTATCAAAACCTAATTTACATGGAATACTTTCTGCTAGTATTTGAAAAAAAAATACTATCCTATATATTAATTAAATATATTAACAAATGTTTTCATTATTGTGAAATAAGTTCAGTGCTTTCTAACAACACACGAAAGTTAAGGTGTTCGGGGTTGAAACGGAAGGAGAGAGCGATTGAATGATTTCCATTCACTATTTGTTTTGGGTTTCCTGTGTATATAGTTTGCAACTTTTTCTACGTATACGTTGCGCGCAATACATTAGCATAGTGTGCCCACCCCTGTTGTGTGCAACGTTGAAGAAAAAATTACAGAAGTGGAACTCGGTCCTATATTCTGCTTCTGTTGTAGGGGTGGACACACGGCGTAACTCTGTGTTGCGTGCAATGTTGTGAGAAAAAGTTGTGTCGTGTGTCCTTCATGCTTTTGCAGTCAAGGGAATTGTTGTTGTTGAGCATATAAGCGTTCGTTAAACCAATAAACCCCTATTCTATCTTATCATATGACCCGTCTTTAGCCCCGCGCGCGCTTTTAAGAAAACCTTTAGAAATAGCCACGTGATAGGGCACATACGGATTTTCGAAGGAAAAAAGTATCCATGCCGATTATTCTGTTCAAAAATTCGGCGAGAATTAGTTGAAGCGTTCGTGTTTACAAATAAAAGTACCGTCTTCTCGTGTGTTATTTGACCTGGGAAAGAGAACAACTAAAGCGATATTTTAGGAGAAAACAACCACTAACTTTCCACGGACAGCCTTAACTTTCAAGATTTACTATAAACCTCCAGTGATTTTATTTAAAAGTTCTGAGTATGCGCAATGCGTTTTTCACCCGTGTCATCTGGACCCAGACCCACGCGCGCGCGACCAAAAATAAGAATAAAATGATCCAAAAGAGTTAATTAAGGCCGATTTACACGGTACAACTTTTGCCTACAACTGTTACATGCAACTTGCTTACGACATACATACAACACGAATTGCGTCGTGTAAATCAAGCCTACAACTCGCCTACAATTATTCCATGCAAAGTTGCGCGCGTGTAAATAGCCGCTTAAATATGTCGTAAGTAAGTTGCATGCAACAGTTGTAGGCAAAAGTTGCACCGTGTAAATAGGCCTCTATACGACAAAATACTTATTGACTGAGTTAGGTCGGGCAAGACGGGAAACTATTTGGCTCTCGTTCGTTCTGTACGTACGGCGATGATCTCGAGCCAAATATTTTCCCGTTATGCCAGTCAGTTAACATATTGTCAACCAGGGCGAGCGTCCACAGTCCTGGTTTCACGAGTTTGTCCAAGTCTCTTAAGGTGGCCAAGGTGTGCGCCAAGGGCCTTTGAGAAGGAAGGTATGTAGTTGTACTTGAGATTGAACTCTTCGCAGGTTTTACGCACAATTGGGGTGATCTTGGCAAAGTGATGCTGAGAGACTCCTGGGAACAAGTGATGGGCTGTCTGATGGTTGAGATGACCTGGTAACGAAGTACCAAAGTTTCGGATAAGCTTCGTGTGATTAAAAACAGGAAAATTGTATGTGGTACATTTGGTAAACTCTTCGCTATCACATATGGTACATATGGTTGATTAATTGACCAATCAAGAATTAGAATGAGATCATTGTCTGGAATTGTTTCTACACCACGTACACAGGCCTACTTTATGCAGACGCGAGTTAAGAGTGAGTAACAAGCAAGTTTCGAGTGAATTGGTTTGTATATTTCCCGTAGATATTTGTTTATGCTCCTCGGACGTATGAGAAGTCAATTCCCCAAGGAGTTAACCCTTGTTAAAATAAGGACGTTAAACCATAAACCCCGTCTCCCCACACTTAACGACTTGCACTGTAGGGACGTTAAAGAACCCACAGCACTATTCGGGAGAGTAGGCCATGAAGTTACCGATGTGTGTGGTCTGTCCTACTACATTACAGCGCCCACAGTAATTGCCAAAAGGTATTGTGGTGTCTCACTGCTTTCAAGGAAAGAAAAAAGCTTATAAACTACGTATAAAATGATGATGACGATGATGATGGCGATGATGATGAGTCACTTATTACCTGTAACGATATTCCAGAACCAGCTGTCCGTCTCATAGTCAAGAGTTGTTAAAACTTGCAACTCTGCCCTGAAATAGAAAAATTGACATGTCCTTTCTGGTTTGGATGTAGTGCTTTCTAGGGCCGTAAAGGAGAGTACATCTTTGCATGTAATTACGTACCCTCGTTAAATAAAGTGTATTGTATTGTATTTAAGGTATCTAGCTGAAAAACGTCATTTTATTATTTATTTCAGCGATATAAAACGCGCGCGCCCCTTTTTGTGTTATAAACAAGCCAAGAGTTGTAGAGCAGAAGAAAAGAAATGGTCATGAAGGTTTTCAGTTGCGGCCAAGCAGGCCCCCATCGCTACTCAAACAAGTGAGTTAAATTTGATTGTTTCACACTCACCAATCTTGTGTTAAGTGATTATCTTTATTGGGCTGGGGCCATTCAACCTGGAAGTAAAATAAAATCCTAAATCCTCTTATCTACAAGCATTATAACAAGAAAGGCAGAATTCCACAAAAAGTATCAATAATTAAGTACGAGAAATAGAGGCTTCAAGAAGGCATTCACAGAAAACAATCTGTACCGTACCTCGCTCACAACATGAGAAATCTGGAAAATTAGGGCAAGCCAATAGCTAGCGGTAGCGTCTGTAACGATGTTGATCCACAGCTGCAAGAGAAATGACATTTCAATTGCAATATTCATTTACCGATTTAACTTGACCCCATCAATGAAAGTGGAACATACGACAGCTCTAAGTTTTTGCTTTTCATTGAGTAAAGCATGCAAAGCTCTTCTGTCAATCCCGTGTCCATTATCCGATTCCAGGTATATATACTTCTAGCTTACCGGGTCTTCCCTTTCCTGAGGCATTTTGCCATCCCAAGAGAATCGTATCAATCGTATCACAAGACAAAACCCATGTGGTCCATTCCCGATTTAATTCCAAAAATCGCCGAATGCATATAGCACAAATCATAGGGAATGCATAATAAGAAATATAATGGTATATTATTATTGTTAAGAAATAAGGAACTGTGATTAAGGAATACAATAAAGTTGTATTTTTATCACAACACTGTTACTCACCATTTGTGAGAACGACACAAAGTACAGAGGAATGACATATCGTTGGATCATAAATGCAATTTTGCCAACCCAAAATAATACATTACTTGAAAATGGTAAAGCATTCATTGGCATTGTACCTAGTAAGATGCAATGCTAAAAATTAGAAAATGTATGCCTCAGCATAGAGGAACTTTGCCTCCATCACAGACGTTCTTGGGGCCCGATTACATGACGATTTTCAGCCCGGTCATGCAGGCGGTCTGAAACTTCAGCCCGGTCTCCTCAACAAATGTATATAAAATTAAGTTTTCGATTACATGAAGAACTGATTTGATCCAGGGCTGAATTTCAGCCCGGAACGAAATTTCCAGGCCGGGTCAAGCTAACCGGTCTAACCGGGCTGGAAGGTTCAGCCCGGCGAAACGGGCTGAAAATCTTCATGTAATCGCGACTGAACATTTCAGCCCGGGCTGAAAACCTGAGCCACGCTGTAATGTGGCAGCGGAAAGTGTATTGAACAGGCGCTTTGAAGAGGTGACAAAACCTAACCCGGGCTGGTTTTGTCATGTAATCGCGAAAAACTTTCAGCCCGGTGAGGCGGGCTGAAATTTCAGCCCGGGCTGAAAATCGTCATATAATCGGTACCTAAGGTTCATTGAGATTTTAGTAGCGTTGCGTGACGAAGCTCAGAACGTCTTCTAAGGAGGCAGTAGAGACACGGGTGAAAAACGCATTGCGCACACTCGGAAGTTTTAAACAAAGCCATTGGAGCATTAGTAATCTTGAAAGTTAAGGCTGTCCGTGAAAAGTTAGTAGTTATTTTGTCCTAAAACATAGCTTTAGCTGTTCTCTTTCCCTAGTCAAATAATGCACGAAAAATTCGCATGATACACGCCACGGTTGAATCGACGGTACTTTTATTTGTAAACACGAGCATGCACAATGCGTTTTCACTCGTGTCGGCAGCACTAGAAGAACTGCCGGGATTATAAATAGAATGATAAGGTTGTTAGCTTCTAGAGCGCATTTTCCATTGCGAAATGATCAAATGCGATGATGATGAAGAAGAAGAAATAATGACGTTGAGAGAAATGAGGAGGAAAAAGGAAAAAAAGACAGAGATGAATTTTGAAAGAATGGGGCGGAGAAACCTCCCTCCTTTCCCCTCTCTTTCTTATTAATCCTAATTCCTACCAATGCATGTGAAAGATGCACAATGGCACGTCTCTTACTTTTCGCCTCAATAGAAAGGTGTCCGCAAGAGACCACAATACTAAGAAAGCGAAACTCAGTATTGATGTCTGTGCGACGTTCGTGGCGACTAAGGCTATTTTAGTAATTTCGACATCTCGCACGCAAGGCTCTCAAACACATAGAATTTTATTATTGACGTGCGCGCGTACGGAACCGTTTGCTTTCGGTTTTTGAATTCTGTTTTTTAAGAGCCTTGTGCGCGCGATGGCGAAATTACTAAAAATAGCCTAAAAATAGTCGCAGCGAACATCGCACAGACATCTGAGTTTCGCTCTCCTAGTATTATGGTCTCTTGGTGTCCGCCTACTAGTTTAAAGTTTATAACAAAGAACAAAACAAAAAGACTTCAGAATTCATTCCTTTCTGTCTCCGTTCACTTACTATTGTATCCTTTTAGTACCACGACGCAATCTTGCAGTCGTGTTTTTAACGACAGCTGTGGAAAGAAGAAGTTTGTGTTTGATACGGTGCTACACAATAATTGGTATATTACGCACGCCCTCATAGGTCGAGAACCGGGTGTAATTTCAGTACGCACACATAGATGACGTCATTGAATCTTACGCACAAATAGTGGCAAGAACAAAAGTCATGCAATTGATTTCGTCTCTTGGCGTACTATTTTTGTTCTCACCACATTTTGATTTCGTCTGTGTCTTTATTGAGAGTCAGACGAACGGGAAAATGGAATCTATTTTTCTAATTAAATACTGTATCAATGATCTGAAGCCTTCTGTTCGCCGTGTATTCATAATCTTTCTGAAGTTTCTAGGGTTTCACGGCGAATGTTTGTGTTTTTCTACACAAGAGAACGACCTGAAGAAGACGACCAAAGGAACGTCGAAACGTCGTTGTAGAATTCGAAAAACACAAACATTCGCCGTGAAACCTTAGAAACTTCTGAAAGATTAAATACTGTATGTGCAAAATACGCAGGCATTCAAGTCCTGTTCAGAAAAGTTGACACGCACTTACCACTCCGTAAATAATGGGGGCATAAATGTGTTGTACAATGTAAGGTGGAATCCAACTTTGCGTTTCCTTGATGCGACGAATGTCAGGATGCTACAAATAAACACGAAAAAATAGACATGCTTGAAGGATAGTCGGCCTAAGAGTTAGATAAATTAGTGGAAAACAAACTGTTTCATAAACTAAAGTTATCGTTACATGAGGAGAAATGAACAGCATTTCCAGCTATTATTTCACAGAAAAGCTTTAAAGGAGTTTTAAGAGCGAGAAGATTGTAAACCTCCTAAGTTATTGTTTTAAACCCACTGACTATTCGGTGGAGAACCCGAGTACCCACGTTATACCTTTTCACTGGTGGAAATGTCAGGATCGGCTCCATCGATGTTGGTGTACGGATGATGGCCGAAGATGTGCTAAAAGTAGGAAATAATTTCAAATTGAATAACGGTAATACAATGTGTTCTAGACTATGGTTAGCAGAAACCGCAAAGCACCCTAAAAAGGGGTGGGGCCGAGATTGGAAAATATAAGAGACTAGTATGGGAAAAGGGAAAACAGTGGTGGAGCTATAGCACTACCAGCAACTCCTCCTCCGCGCGGTCCCTGGTTAGAACAGGGCCGTAGCGAGGTCTAAATTATTGGGGGGGCTCTCGGGATTTCAAGTCACATTATAGTGAACGAAAGACAAAAGTAAATTTGCACCACGTGATGCTTTATGTATGGGCGTATCCGTAGGGTCCTAGCGTGCACATGACTCCTCTAATTAGTGAGCCTGGGGGTGTACATGTGATCCCCTTCGTTTCGATGGTAGTCAAACTTGTATGTTTTTTGAGGTTCAAATCGTACTCATAGTTTGTAGGTGATGTGGTAGAATACAATATTTAGCTATAGCGAGCGCGAAGCGCGAGCCGCTCGGCACGAATTTCGGCAGAAAAGGAGTTCTCAACCACCGTTTCTAAGTTGTTTTGGGATGTTTCTCTTGGGCCAGTGTTATATATAGCTACATTGAGCACAAAGTGCAAGCCACTTGGCAAAAAAATGGCCATTTTTTACAAAATTGAATTTTTTCAACTTTTTTTGTGGGGAATGAAACGTGATGTAGTTAGTCGTCAAGAGCTCAGTTGTATTTTAAAAGCAATGTAGGTACAATCTTTAGATTTTCCGAATATAGTACCACTTTTTAACCATGTAGTTGATATGGAATATAAATTGCGAGCGCGAAGCGCGAGCCACTCAGCGCATACTTTTTGGAGTGTAGATTTCAAAGATACCTAAGAATTGGCGGCTCGCTCGATACATGTCAGCTTAGAACTGTAACAGTGCACTTTTTACACTAAATTCTGTAGCAATGTGTTATATATACGACAACTGAATATTGTAGTCATTTAAAATTTAAAACTTTAAATTTAAAAATTCAAAAATTGAAAAACCGTTGAAAAATTATTGGGGGGGCGAGCGCCCCCATTGCCCCTCCCCTTGCTACGGCCCTGTAGAATTACAACCGCAATCTCCAACATAACTATAACTGAATCAGTCGGAGACGAGATCTGATTTTGCTATGCCCTCTCGCCCTTTTAATATTGCTAGTTAAAGATCCAACATTTGGTAAATAAGAAGTGAAGCTAAAAATTGTCGGCTTTTTTGTAAAGGATATAATGACTCTGATGACAACTCTTGGCTAACATCAGAAACCGGGCATCAAAACGAGTTCTGAATGTCAGATTGTTTGAGGTCTCTGCGTCTTATAAATTGTTTGAGTTTAGCTGAGTGTCGGATTTCAGTTTGAACCACAGGAAAGCTGTTTACATTGAGATGTTTACCTGTAGTATCCAGACATAGTACGAACATCCAAGTAAAAAGTTGTGAGTGCCCATCCCTATAGCCTTCCATACCCAAGGAGAGTGAGTAATCGCAAAATGACTAAAACGAAAATGTGAGGAATGTTACCATAATATAAATCTGGAACTTCATCACCACTGTTGCTGTTATCCTCACAGAGTTGCACTATGTGTCCACTCCGGATACAATGGTTGTATGTAACAGTTTGTGCAGGTTTAGGATAGAGTTTTACAGGGGCAGATCCAGGAATCAAAGAAAAGGGGGGCCGAATTCGCAGAGACAAAAACCGGCCTTCTACATTCTTAATATGTTAGCAAAAGGGGGGCCATGGCCCCTTCGGCCCTCCCCTAAATCCGTCCCTATTTTACTTCTGCAACTTTTCCTGCAATGTTGCGCACAACATCAGTTGGAGGGGTAGCCACACAGCACAATTTTATTGCATGCAATGTTGCAGAAAATGTTGCATAGTGTGCCCTGGCATACCTCGAGTCATGAGTATGATGCATTGCAATCAGGGCTCCAATCCAACCCATGAAAATTGCAGAAAGAGTAGTCCACAATAGACTATCTGAGAGCCATGTTAACTAGTAGACAAGAACAACATAAACATTGTGAGACCAAACAGCACTGGAACATGTTGTGAAGATAATTAAGGCAAAAAGTGTGTTCCAGAAATACCAGCTGGTGGTATTCAGGGACCCATTTAGGGTAGGGGTGCAGGGGGTGTGCACCCTCTCCTGAGATGACTTGGACCCTTTTCTTTTGATACTTTTCCAAAATATTCTCTGGATCGTTTGAATGGTTTCCCATTTCTATAATGCTGCATCCCCTCCCCCTGAATGATAATAATGGATCCACCCCTGGCTACTTTCCAGTTGGAGAAATAATATGATAACTATCCTGTAATGACCATCCAAATATAAGACTCACTTCAGGTGCTGTTTTATACAAACATTTGGAAAATGCTAGTCAAACTGTAAATGTATAGTTGTTACCTGTGCATAGAAAAGAGTCAAAAATATGGTTGGCAGAAGAAAAAAAAGAAGCCACGTCCACTCAGGATCCTTTGGGTCCTGTAAAGAATTCAAAAGTGTGTCAGGAAATGTTGAAATATATAATGCTAAAACATATGATGAGCAGAATTTCTGTGCAAACAAGATTTAAAGGACTTTTGCGAAAGGAAAAGAATGGTTCACATTGCTGTAGCAATTAACATTCGACTCCATAGGAGCTTAAGTCACCAGAGAACATTATTTATGCAAAGAATTAAAGTAAAGAAGCATGAACCTTGGGAAGAGCTAAAGAAAAGATTCATGAACTTTTCCATCCACAGACCACCCTTTTTACAGAAGAGGGTGGAAGGGGCAGGCAGGGGAGCGCTGGGATAGGGGAGAGGAAAGGAATTAAGTTCCAACAATCCAATACAACAAAGAATGGCTGCATCTGGCCGGCCTTAATTTTTCTATTCTTTCTCCCTCTTTCATAACACGTCACCTTATTGTTGTCCTTGAAGTATTTTTTGACCCTGTCTCGTACAGTTGTGAAGAAAACCCTACAAAATAGCAAATCTGATATTATATCCAGTTGATTTATAGGTGGAACTTTTAATTAAAAGTTTAAATGCATTCAATTGAAACTATCAACACATACCCTTGTTCAGGATAAGTGGGATACTTCCTAGAAATCAGTTCACCAACGTAGTATTTCTCTAAAACTCTGCAATAGAAAATTGAATGAGACTGATGGACAATCAAATCTTTCACTCAATTAGGCCAGTCATGCAGGGTTTCTTTGAGATGTACATGGTTGTTTATTTAATAGTGTATCTCATTCTGCAATCCATTAACTAGTGATCATTCACTCATTCATTCATTCATTTAGTCTGTATATCTGAGTCAGTCAGTGAGTCAGTCAATGAGCAAGTGAGTGAGTGAGCGAGTGAGCGAGTGAGTGAGTGAGATGTCAGTCAGTCAGTCAGTCATAATCAGTCAATTACTACCGTTAATGTTGAAGTGCGACCTGTGAAGGTCAAAGTCTCGGTTCGAAACTAGCATTCACACGGACGTCAATCAAATCACTTGACCGATACAAATAGTAGTCTCCCTCGCAGCTGAAAAATGCCTCGAATTTGCAAGGAAAGTTAAATATAAACTTTAAATGTATAATCAACTTTTATTGTACAATTCTCAAAAGAACGCAACGTACGTAATATGTACAAGAACGCGAAAAATATGAGATCTTATTGTAAATTGTCCAGGTACCGGCCCGTACCGACCAGAACGGAATGACGTCTGATTTGTTGAAATAACAAAGAGCAGTAAAACAAATTATGAAGGCTAGAACAAAACACATTGTTCACAATAATCCAACCATTCTTTGTTTTTGTTATTTCAACAAATCAGAAGCTTCGTTCTGAGAGTACGGGTGACCCCCTAAATTGGAGGCATTTTTTCTTCGGGGAATATTTAATCGCAATTTGAATCGGTCGAGTGATTCGATTGACGTACAGTCTGAATGCAAGTTTCCAAGCTTCACAAGGTCGCACTTCAACGATTAACGGTATTAAATAATAATATAATATTTTATATATAACACTCAAGGTGCATAAATGTGAGCAATAAAATCATGCAACATTTCGCACAATATTGTTGCGTTGCAACGCTTTAAAAGTGTCTGCATGTATGGAAGGGATAAATACCGAGAAGCGAGGCTTTTAGCCATATACATCCCGAGGGCCGTAGGCCCGAGGGATGTATATGGATAAAAGCCGAGCTTCGAGGTATTTATCTGCCTTATTATATGATTGAGGAGGTTTTCACACAAAAGCGATTCAAAAAGACAATCACTAATTAGATCATAATTAGATCTAATGTTGGTTTGCATGTGGGAGTCATGATTAAGTGATAAATTGTTTCCTCCACAGTTAATTCAATATATTGACGTTTGTAAATACAATTCCACTGTCATGTCCCTGATGATGGACCTAAGGTCCGAAAGCTCGGAATAAATTACCGTAATTCAATGTGGAGGAAACAATTTATCACTTAGATCATAATTGTTACCGAATTCCCAGAAGGAAACCTTATTAAATAATTGTTTTTCAATTCTATTCAGTGAAACACTAACGAACTTCATGATAACACACAAAAGATTTTTTTGTTGAGAAGATTCCATCAGTTAGCTCAGTAGCATAGTGGTTAAAAGCGGGTATAGGAGTGCAGAAAGTCTCAGGTTCGAATCTCTGTCATTTAATTATCAAAGACTTTTTTTCCACCAAAAATCGCTACTTAGTATATTTCTAAGAAAATTTCTAAGTCTTGATGTCCACACATAAATCATCTAAGGAAGTATGACACGAAATTATAAATTCAAGTGATGTATCCAGATAAACCCCGGGAATTATAAATTCAAGTGATTTATACAGTAATAGCATGGTTGCCTCGGATTCTATTGTTCCGAGAGGAGCATTTAATGGCTAAATGCCCCCTCACTGCTACTAATCGAACCTCATGCATAAGCATTATTAGAGTCCAACTATGGATACGTCCCTGAGAAATTTCCTGAGGACACATCCGCAGCTAGCAGTACTTGAATTATGCAAATTAGCTTCAAGTAACCTTTCAGTGTAGTCTAAACCATGTGGGATGGATTACAATACTATTCAGCATGCTTGTCACATTTGGGATGGACTGGAATAATCTTGCGCATGCGTGGCACGACAATGTTATCACACAACGCTTTTTTATTTTCAATATTATTTGGTGAATATAAATAACTGTTTTAGACAAGTGAGTTGTAACGAGGCATTGTTTCCTTTGTGTTAGGTCTTTCTTGCACTTAGTTTTGTACTGTTCTGGTTGAGTGATAGTGTCTAAATAGAGTTCCCTAGAGTAATAACAGCACTTTTAATTTATTCATTTGTAACTTGTTATTTGGTCCAAATCGTTCTAGTTTTCCTATATACTTCCTCGGCAACCATACTATTACAAAGTAATAGCATGGCTATTTCGGTTGATTAGTGATTAAATGTACCCTCAGCCTCGGGAGGTTTAGTAAAAGTCCCTCGGCCTACGGCCTCGGGACTTCCACTAAACCTCCCTCGGCTTCGGGTACATTTAATCACTAATCAACCTCATAGCCATGCTATTACTTATAAATACATCCCGGAGAAGCTCTATATAAAACCCTTGAATATATAATCATCGTGAATCTAGTGATATAAAGTCCTATGAATAACAAAGAAAACAGACTCAATCATATAATAAGTTTACATAATAACCACTTATGAATTATCTTACTTTGGCGCTTTGTCGGAGAAGGCATGATATGATTCAAATACCATAGTAATATCTCGACCTGCAGCCATCAACAAGACATCACGACCACCAGGATGACGATCGATGAATTTACTCACATCGTACACCTAGCAACATATACTATATTCAGTTTAATATTCGATAATATGCAAATTTTTGATTAATACGAAACAGTCTGTTGCCTCTAAAATTGTCACGATTTCAAAGAGGTCTCGTCTGAAGATTATGCTCTAAGCGTTTTTATGCCATAGGTTTGTTTTGTTTTGTCATTCTGTGGTCGTAGAGTGCTAAAACCTTCGAAAACTTTACGAATATAGAATCGTTATGCAATTGCAGCTATGAATACGCCAATTCAAGCATTAACCTACCTTTCCTCGAATGGCTACAAAAGCTTGATGTTCTGTGTTCTTTTGCCTTAATTCTTCCCACGTAAATGTCTTCTTGCTCATGTTTATCGTGTTATAGTCTACTATGGATTACTTTTGCATTCAGCTGCTTAAACTAGCACCAAGCCAGGTAAATGAAGCTAGCAACTGAAGCGTAGATCGTATGATCACTCAAGAAGTATACATATTTCCAGGTTATCGTGTTGATATTATGTGTGAATGCGTGATGCGTGACAGTCACACATCACACTCGTTTCCAGCTTACCTTCTATCAACGATCAACAACAACATTACATGTAACAACAACTATTACAACAAAACAACAACAAGATCAACAACAACAATTTTTATTGTACCTTACCATTAGATATCATTGACAAAAAATTAAATCAATAAATTTAAAAGAAAAGAAGGTACTGAGCTCGGACCTGAGCTCGAGGTCATTACTGGCTCGAAACTGATGGACGCGGTCCTGTTGATAGGTTTTTATTTTTATTTTTCCTGATTCTTAGTACGTTTTGAAAGACAAGAAAATTTTCAGGGCGTCTCCCGAATTCAAAACCGACCCTAGCCTCCTCCCCAGGCAACACCTTGGTTTCGGCTTCCTTTGTAACGATTATATTATAATTCTCCCCTCCCCTCCCCATTCTCCCTTTCCACATGTATACTAATATAAACAGGAATCCCAAGAACAGAGAAAACGTACAGTGATGCCTACACCGCGGACCCCTGCAGAGCCTAATCAAACAGTTCCCTGTGTTCCTGAAGTTTTAAAGCTCTAGCTAAAGATACTGATCCCGCCAAAAAAGATTTTAGATTATATTTATCTAAGGTGACGGCCAAAAGTAATAAAGTGTCGTAGAGGTCTACACAAAAAGAACCCGATAGAAAAATGGAAAGGGATGGATCCGGAGAGCCTTTAATTTATTCAAAATTGCTGCTGAGATTCAATGCAATTTAATATACATTACTGGATCAAGTATTTTTCATGTTTTTAGCTTATTTTTGCGCGTCGGTTTTAAAAGCGTCAGGTACTGCAACAAAATTTTCGCTATTTCAGTTCGAACAACATTGTTGTATTGGAAGTTGAAGGGCGATGGAGAAATTTTCGTATGAGTGTGAATCGGACGTCCGCGCCGTAACGCGACCGCAACGATACGCGACCGCATATCGTAACGCAACCGTGTCAGTGCCGTGTTGTCTATAAAAAACATTTGAAATTCCTGTCGTATACATTACCGTGCCGTGCTATAGTCATACGAACAAACTGTAAACTTTCGAATTCTTTCAGACTACAAGAAGAACTACATGTGCTTTTCAATTTGCAAAGAGGAATATTCGACACGTTTGCACCGTCGCGAATGAATTACAAAATTCGAGATTCTGATGATGAAGTAGTGTAAAGAATCTAAACTGCTACATTTATAAACGAATCGTGTTTTTGTTTATATGTTCATTTATTAATTGTATTTTCTCTGACATTTTGATCCAATAATTTTGACAGGGCAGAGAAAAAGTCAAAAAATGTATGACTGAATATCTTTTTATGTCTTTTCTTTCCGAGCTCTTGCTATCCTGACTAGTTAAGGTCTCTTCGTCGCATATTAGAACTTCATTTCGTTCAAAAGATTTGATTTCAAGGTTAATAAATGAACAACAACACTGATCGTCAGTATCACCTTCACTGTTACAATTCTGTATATGTATTGCCATTTCTGTCACCCTTATCCTTGCCTGTATCTTTACAACTGAACTTTACTACGTCCTATTGTCGTTTTTGCACTACTGGTGAAAACCCCGATTTCCAGATTAGCTGGGAACTCCACAAATTGTTCTGAGTTTGTGAAGAATGTTTCTCAAGATCCTGATGTATGCAACACGAAAATGGTAGATATGGAAACTGTAGACGACAAAATTCATGGAGGAGTTGGACAGCGCAAGGGTACGAATCCACATGTAAACAGCACTGCTAAGGTTTCTAAGGCCTCCTTTTTGTACAGTAATAAGATAACCCAAAAGAGGAAGATAAGATATGGAGAAGAAAAGAATCACGATAAATATTGTGAAAGAAACGCGCCTTTCCATTTGGACATCTTGCGTCGTCCTACGAGATGTGGTAGCCGCAGAATCTTCACATTTTCTCTTGGCGCAAGTTATTTGGTAGAGAATTACAAGGAAGAGGCGAAGGAAAAATTGACAAAAACATTGTAGGCAAAGTCAACCTCTGCGGCGCAAGAATGACTAAAAGTTTTAAACCACATCGATATCGCATGTAGTGGCTGAGCGCCCGCCGTCACCAACAAATCGGCCACTGCTAAACTCAAGAGGAGAAAGTTAGACACCCTTTGACGCAATCGCTGGGTGTTTAGAACAGCAAAGATGATGAGAAAGTTACCAAATGTACCCACAAGTGCGACAATGAAATTGATGGCCACAATGGCTGTGCCTTGGATGAAGGGAATGACGCATTTATCTGTGGGCGGTAGTGAAGTGGTATTCAAGTAAATAGTTGTCGCAGTTATATTCAAGGTACCGTATTCTGTAGCCTCCATATTTCTTTGTCAGACGATGATCCAGTTGGAATGAATGGCACTCCTTGCATTGTCAGGCTCACTTAATGTGAACCACAACACTGTTTCACTATATAAACACATTAAAACCTATGCCTAAAATGAAGGATTTCGAATTTAATTAAAGTCTCATCAAAGGTGAGTACACAAGTCAAAACAGCAAATCATCTTCACTTGAATACATAGGAGTTTTTAGGGACCGGCTTAGATAATTGTTGAGAGCGGGAGGAGCGAGGTGAGGGAGGGGTTGCGTAAATCCCCCAAAAATATCGAGCAAGCAATTAAATCTCCAAAAAAATGTATTCTTTCATGTATAAAAAAAATATATAGTGCACTTTAATTTCGTGCAGCACGCGCATCAATTATCTAATGGACCGTCCCTTATCTATAGAGACCTACAAAACTGTTTATCTTCCATTCCATCTTCCAATTTCTATTGGTTACAGCTTATCGTTTAGTTTTCTGTAGTCAGTTCTGTGAGGAGTTCTTTCGGAGCTTTTGCGCGAGAGTTTTTATGAAGCTAAGTGTTTTGTTGACATACGTTTGTTTAAGGAATGTCTGTTTATCTAGTGAACGAGAGAACTGTTTAAGTTCCATTTTTCATTTCCTTATTCCATCTGGTCAGGTGACCAGATATAAAATATAGATCAGTTGTGTTAGAATAATAATTAAGATTGTTTTTTTTTTGCTTTGGAACTTTAAGCAAAGAGAAAAAACAAATGCATGAACTGAATGTAGTTCTCTTATAAAGGTCCAGGGTGGAGAGCATGAGTATCGCTTTTCATTGATTTTAAGCAAAACAGGTCACGTGTCCAGTTTTCTTTAATAGGAAAATGCAATTTCCTAGATATCTCCTCAATTTTCTTATCATATAGGAAATGAACAAAAATTTCCAGTGATAAAAAGATCTATTAAATTTTTGGGGTGCTTATCGCTTATCGTTTAGTTATCTGTGGTCAGTTTATCACTGAGGATGAAGTAGTTTTAAGAGTCTAGTCATACAAGAAGCTAAAGTTGAAGTTATGCAAGGAAAAACGCCATTGATCCTACTGCTGTTATTGACCGATGTTTTATTATTTTTTGAAGTCTTTTTGGAAGTACATTAATTCAAGCTAGTGTTAATATCAGCTATTGAGAGACCCTAATCTAAAAAATGTCCGCACATTGGCAACTCCCCACCCACGAAGTCAGCATCGAATATAAGTACATAAGTTCCATTTCTATCATCTCAGTAAGTATACGCTCCTCGCCATTCGTAGCTACGGCTAATTAGGTCTCGTTGTCTCTGTAGTTTTACTGATTGTGATTATTATCAAGTGAATAAAGGCAGTTGTTTCAATATTGCAATTACACCTGGTTAACCTGGCGACGGGACCCAATCTTTACGTACACTGCGCTAGTAATGCTGCAACCAGCGTGCGGGAACGCGACAGTCACTGACAGCGGTATCCTGTGATAATACAGTAGACATTATCCATCAATACATCAATAAAATAAAATCAAACGCCACATAATGATAAAGGTGGTATTTTGTTAGCTGAGAAAAGGGCCTTCCTTTGGCTCACCTTTCACTCTGCACAATGAATGTCAGCGTCGCTAGGACACTTCTGTTTCATGGCCTCCCAGGTACTTTCATTTTTCCGTTCGACTCGTAATGAAATACATATATATATATATTTGGTTCAATGCAATTTTACCCTTGGTTGCATTTTTATTTTCCTTTGTGTTATACTCATTATCATACATTACCATACACAAAAACAATTAAAGGAAAATAAAAATTGAACCAAGGATAAAATTTAGCCAGTCAGAGTCCAGCAGTCCATTCCAGTATTTTCTTGTCAACTCGACCCATGATGCACTGCGGCTACACGCGGCAAAAACGAAAATGGCGCTGGAATGTTGTGTCTGGCTTCGGCTTTCTAGTCAAACTTTTACGTTTTCTTCGGTGGTAAGTACAGTTTTGACACTGTAAAGCGTTGAAAATTATGTATAAGGACTTCAGATAACTTTTTGAGGCTATTCAGAAGGTCTTTTGCTTTGCAAAAGTGCATTTTTGAGAGTTTGACTTCGAGGCTTAATAGGTTGTCACTTTCATTTTCCATGTGGTTTTATCGCACCCAAAGCCTTTCCAGTTCTTGAAGCAAAATGCAGGAAAAAGCTACATATATTTCTCTTAAGCCTTTTTGTATACATTAAACCGAGTTTCTATCATTTTTAGGGAGTTTTTGTGAACTAAATGTGGTGACGTCACGGTTACAACATCTACCCAAAGTTTGGCAGCATTTTGTGGAGGACTTTCAAGTTTTGATTGGAATTTCGAGCATAGTATGATTGCAGTCAACTGAGAAAGGGTTTATACAAAGCAGTGAGCTACAAAACAGGACTGTATATGAGAGGTATTGGTGAGTACATGACGTATCCTTGTGGCTATTTTTAGTTTACTGTTGCTCTGTTGTTTAACTGTAAAACTGTGAAGTTAATGATTTCTTCACTGTAGTTTGAATACTTTTTGCTCGCTAACAAGTGATAATTTTTGAATAGGACACCATTATTGTTTAAAACTGACAATGACTGTTTCTACTAAGTGATACCCCCCCTCCCCCTTCCTGCAGGGTCCCCTATACCCCTTTGCAAAATGAAATCACGCAAAAATATTTGGTCTTTTTATGTGTCACAGATAATTCAAAAATCTCTTTCATGCTCACAAAAAAATCAAAAGTTGCATTTCACGTTTCACATCAAAATAAATCAGCCATTCATGTGAATATGAAAATGGCAAGGTCAGGGTACCATGTTCAGGACAGCAAATTTAACATTTTGGCACAGTCACAGCATGACCTTTCACAGTCATACAAAAACTGTGTCCATCCTGGCACTAGAAAGTATTGCAGATTTTGTATTACTGTGAAACAGCATGGGAATGAATTTTGAAGGTTTTTATGGACACCACAGAATGACAAGGAACAGTGTGGTTCATTTCACACTCATGTGAAAACTGGTCTAATGTAGTAGTGTGTAGTATTGTTATTCATGTGCATTTATATAACAGTTTATGATGCCATTGTTTATATGCAATTTTATTTGTTTGAAAAATGTATGAATATGTATACAGTAAAGTTGTTATAAATGAAAAATGAAATGAAAATGTTATCAAAATAATGTCAAATAATGTTGCAAAAATATCATTATCAAAATGTCAATATGTTGCAAAAATTATGTTTATGAAAAATGTATTATGTATAAAGCTGTTCAAATGAAAAATGACACACAAATGTTGTCAAAATAATGTCAACATGTTACAATAATGTTTGTTGATAAACTATCATGATGTGGGCTATCAAAGTGTAAAAGAAATGGGCACTTTTTAGTAAGACTGAAATGAATTTAAATCCTCTGCCAAAATCACAGCAAGGACAAATATTTTTTACTTCAAGGTGATAAAAATTACTGAAGCAACTACTCTCTGTTCTTGAAATTCTTATATCTTGTATTTGCATACACTTATTTATGTCAATGCTTCACTCAAAGAGGTTCCAAAAGAAAGCAATGGCAGTCGTGCTATTTTCTTCCACTGCCAAGTGATTTACCTAATCTGTTGCTCACTGCTTTGCTATTGACCTAAGCTTTCTTTCAAATGTGAAGGTTAATGTACATTTTGTTCATTATTTAAAACTGCCTAAGTAAATTAATGTGAAGTGTATATAAGGAGAATGCTTTTGATAACTATTTACAACCAAGGTGTCAATTCTTGTTGATGAAATTTTTCAAAGTAATATTTTTGTGATTTGAGTCAGAAATTTTATGGAAAGGAATTCCATTTCTTAAGTTGTATTTTCAAAATGTCTTACAAAGTGAACGCTATTGATCTATTGTCTCTCCGGAAATATTGACTTTTTTGTATGTTGGGTACTGGGCAATAATTTATGGTTTGGTAATGGTCTTCAGAAATGGTCTTCTACACTGTTCCATGGAAGTATGTGGGAACACAGAAACTTTTGCTGACTTTCTGAGATGAGTGTTAGTGGCTATTTAGCATTCAAAACACTGTCAATTTTCTATTTTGCTCAGTTCTGCCATCCTTGTGTAGAAACTAGTGTCTAATCATTTATTTGGCATTTCTTATTCCATGATGTTGTTGGTTAAGTCCATTTAAGGTAGTTCGGGACCCTTGCTACTGCGCATCTCGCGCGCGCACTTTTATTAAAGAACATTCGCTTGTCCGTGGGAAGTCTGGGCACTAGCGAGTCAGCGATTGAAAACCGAAGAAATTCGTTTTTTGGTGAAGAAAAATAGTACTTTATGGACCAGATTCTGCAAACAAATTTATCAAAACATGTTGTGCACCGTGTAAAGTAGGAGAAAAAGCTTGAACTATAAAATTTAGCGAATTTTTATGAGTCGAAAAGGAGCAGAGAACAACGCTAAAATGGCTGATTTTTTGTGTTCGTTTTCGAAGATTTTTACCCTTTGTTCTTCTCTAACTCTTTAAACAATACGGTGACCCCCTGATTTTATGAATGATTTATGCTCACAATCTTATAAACTTTTCGTGTAAAGAAAAAAAAGAATACTTCTATCGTTTCGATTTTGAGTAAATTTATCATTTTTCTGTCTGATCCTCCAAAAACGTGTATTCTGGAAGGCCATTTTTCGCATATTATTGTTGATTTTTCGCTTCTTTGCAAATTGTTCGGCAACAACTTAGTTCCAAGTGTTTTTCTGCATCCCAGGCTATCATTTTGCTTGCTTTTGAATACATTTGGTTGTTCCAAAATTCTTATAATTTGACCAGATATCGTGAGGCCATTTTTCGTAAAATGATCACCAAACACCCCACATCTCCCCCCTCATATCTCAAGAGTGACCTCGGTGACCCCCCATTTTTATTTTACATTTTATTTCCTCCTATGCCCCTCTTTCTTTATAGGAATTTTGAAGGCAAGTTTATTGTAAAATTTCATGAGTCCCGAACTACCTTAAGATCTATTCTTATTTGACATTATATCTTGTCTGGATCTTGGATCATGCTCATGTAATCATTCTCATTTGCAAATCTTTTCACAGTATCATCTCTACTATTTTATAAAATTTTGTGAATTGGGAAGCTAATTGAATCATTTTAAGCTGTGGAGTTTTTTATGAATATGCTACTAATGCACAAAAAAGGCATTTTTAAAAATTTTATTTTCTTTGAGCAATAAAAAGAACTTATTGTCTTCATGAGTTCACCTAGCTCATATGTATAGAAAGTTTTTTTTGGCAAAACAAAAGAATGTCAGCGGAAAATGATGATATCTTATCACTGTGGAAAGGTCTTATTCAGTAACCTGTCAGTCAGTGCTAATGGCACATTTTCACTGGAATGGCATGTGTTTTTTTGTTATAATTTAAGTGCTCGTTACAGACATCAGTAAACATCTTTTCCCAAGCCCAGAGAACATCATCAGGATCGTCAAAAATATAACTAACGTGAAAAGGTGCTGTTTGAAGGTCTTTGTGAAATTGCGTGATGTTCATTTTCTTGAAGTTTCTTGTGTTGATGAACTTTGGAGGCTGCCTTTTGTTTTTCAGTCTAATTGTGGCATGAATAAGTTGGTGATCAGATATCCTCAGGGGACAGGTTCCTGTGCATATAACAGGAATATATTACTAACTCCTTTCTTGTGGTAACAAATAAGTCAATGAGTGTAGACGATGAAGGTGTTACTCTTGTCTGTTCACAGATCAAGTTTTGCATATCGTATAGTTCAAATAAAGGTGGCAGTTTTTTTTCGAATTTAAGTTCATCGTTTCCTGTGCATCGGCTTGTAGTGAATTGCTGAAATCACAGTTGAAGTCCCCCATTAAAAATATATTTGAAGACTTGAACCATGCCTTTTCTAGGATCTTTTCAAAGAGTAAGAAAAAATCATTGTTATTTGGTGGTCTGTAAACAGCAGAAAACAAAGATGAACCAGTAGGAAATTATATTTCTATCCATATTGCTTCAATGTCCTCTGATGATAAGTCTTTTCATTGAACTGCTTGAAGATGCTCTGCATAGTATAAGATACATCCTCCTCCCTTTCGTTTCGTCCTGTCCTTACGTATAAACTTCATTCCGTTGATGGTAATATGAGAGTTGGGTACTGTTTTATCCAAATGCATTTTGGTGATCCCAAGTATATCGAATTTGCAGGTTTCTTGAATCACCCTAAGCTCATCAATTTTATTCCTCAAGCTACAAATGTTAAGATGAGCAACAGGTAGATTTTTACTAGTCGACGCACCCAAGCTTTCAAGGAGCTCAGTGAAACATTGTTCATCATTTTGCATATTTCTTACTGGACCAGTATCATTTCTTGTATTTGACTGTGTCGGCGACGAATTGCTAGGGAAGGGAACCTCAATAAAATCTCTGGCATATTCCTTTTGCTGTTTATCAGTGCAGATGCGACATTTCCAAGCAGCGTAGACCATAGGTATCATTTTTTTGTATTGGTAAGGAGTTACATTTGCACATTTGATATGATAATTCAAAGTACAAATATTACACTTCATAACTCTATGATTACACGCTATCGTTTTACGGCAATAAGGACACTTAACTGAGTTGCAATCTCTTCTTGAGGATGGACCTGGATTCGGATTTACATCTCCACTGTGAGTAAGTTGTAGAATTTGGAAGGTGGCATACAAATTTGCGATGGTGCATCTCCAAGGAAGAAATGAAGGTAGAGAAAATAATTTCAAGCCAGTACAGTACACGATAATCAGTTGTACATTCAGTTCATACATGATGTCTGTTCTTTGTGCTTGTCTTTTTGCTTGAGTCTTGGATGTCCTACTTGAATCCTAGCCTTAAGATGAACATTGCCACTGTACAGTTTTTGGCACCAGCTGTTGAAACAGTTGGCAACAACTGGCAATGTGAACTCCTTGAGGTATAGAGAGTGTGATTGGTCTTGTTTAGTGATCCACACTGATCAAAGTTTGCTCACTTTATCCTTATAGAGTTGAATGACTGCATTCTTGCTCGAGGTTGATTGAATTGATTTTGATTTGATTTGATTTTTCTTGAGGTTCATTGAATTGAGGGATTGCATACATGTGCATGTTAGGGTTTGGCCATTTCCAAGACTGGATGTGTTTTGAGAGACGTTTTGAAGGCATTGCAATGTAGGTGGGTCTTTAATGGATCTTCTTTTGTATATGCAGGTAAAATTTTTCCCTTTGTAGAATTGGCATTTTTTAAAAGTGACTGGCTGCTATTGGAAAAGATAATCCAAAATTGTTTAAATTATAATTTAAAAATGAATAAGTCCCATTTGTGAACTAAATTTTGAAAACTGTTCCAATGAAGCTACCCAAATGCTGTATGATGAGGCGGTATTATTCGTATACTTCAAATATTTCTGATATTTTATTTGATCTAAGTCAAATTACAACAACACAATTAACTGTAATCTCAAGGTCAATCCTAAGATGATCAAACTACAAATGCTTAACAAATGTTGTTAATTATGACTTCTGTGAAACCTCTCATCATAGAACAGTTCACATATATTCTAGATCCTTGTACCTTATACATGTCACCATATGAGTACATGTATGCTACTAATGTGCATTTCTAATTATTACAACTAGTTACAAAACCTACTAGGTAATTCAATTCTCAACTGTCAGTTAACTTTCATTATTCAATTAACAAACAAATCTAACAAGTTCATAAAGCATTAACAATTCTTTGAAGAAACAAAAACTTTCATTTCCCTGCACTATTCACTGCCCCCTAAAATCTCAGAGTGCTATGGCGTCCTGCACACAAGTGTGAGCAGTAGGCTAACCTTAACACCCAGGAAGGATACATCTAGTAGGCATTGTCACCTTTTGACAAACAAAAATTGACTAGAAAATGGATTTGGGCAAAATCAAATACTTTGAGATCTTTCAGACTAAGATTGTGGGAAACTTACTAAAAGTATCTTGAAAGTCAATCAGGGTCAGTTACAATCAGCTCTGTCTCTCCTCAATACCACTCTTATATATTTATTTAATGAATTCACCCAAAGGCAGGTAAATTTACAGTAGGACCCAAGGTCCCCTACAAGGTAAATTACCTGACCCAACCCCTAAAAGAAAAAAGATATAAACCTACGCACTTACAAGCACCCCTTGCTACAAAAAAGACAACTTAATAACAAACAAATATAATACATTATGATAATGAAACGATTGATAAGAATGTTTTCAATACGTTCCACATATGGAACTTTGGAACTTTATGATATAGTGAAGAGAAAGGGGCTCAAAAACACTAAACACTATTGGGCAACAGTCACCATTTCATAGATGCAACTAACTTTAGCTTGGACACCAACATGTTTTTTTTTCTGTATTGTATCTCCCCACATTAATATTTGGGAAACTTTGAAGAACATGCTCTTTACCAGAACATGAAACAGCATTGAAGTAACATGAGCTTTCTCACGGACGAGGATGCCTACATCCAAATGCTTTCTTTATCTTGAAGTCCTTCAAATCATGTCTTCACTGTTTCAAATTTAGAAAACATACTTTCAGTGAAGCAAGCCACTGTCACATGGTTCATGGAAACATTTCCTTTTCGATTTTTCTCTTAAATCACTCTTGCACAAAACAGTGTATTTCAACAAAAACTTTTCCATTCAATCCCAACCTTCTGTGCACTGCTATGGGACCAGGATAATCAATTGTTTTTGCTGTGCCTGTAGAACTGTTTCTTGTAACTCTATCAGTTTTTATTAACAGCCATTTAAATAAACACTGATTTATTTTTTAACAAAATAGAGCTAAGAGCTATTTTGTTCTATGTCTGAGATACAAATCAACCATTTCTTTCAATGCTATTCTTTGTGGGGGAGTGACGTGCACAATGTAATTACCCTAGGAAGTAGCCTTTGTGAACACCTATATCTTAGCTCTTGCCCGAGACCGGACAATGGCTAAATAAGCCAAGATTAATATCAGTTTCCAGACCTCTTTCTTTTTTCTTATCAAACATGACAGTGTAATAGATTTTACAATAAAAATTACAGGAAGGAGCATTTTATTGCTGCAACGTTTCAGTGGCATCCTGACAACATCATCAGGCTAAATACTTTACAACTGGAATATTAATGTTCATTCATCAACGATACTACCATGAAAGATGAGAAATCTGCTAGTTCTTTTCTAACAAGTTTGAATGAGCTCCACCCATCAATCAACTTCACTATGGAAATGCCTACCAGTAACACTCTACCTTTTTTAGGTATGGAGTTAAGAAAGGATGGTTGGAACACCATGACAAGTGTCTATGTGAAACCTACCAATACAGGCTTATTGTTACATCATAACAGCCATGCTGGACCGAGCTTTCCAGCTATCTTCAAACTGGTCATTATTTCATGAAGAGTGCAACCAGCTCAAGGCCTTATTTCTACAGCTCGATTATCCTGAACACCTTATTGATTCTACGATTTTACAGTTTGTCACATCAAAATCATCACCAACACCTCCTCAGACATCTACACCTGATAAATCGTTACGAATTGTCCTTCCTTTTAAAGAACAAAGATCAGCAGACACTGTACAAAGACAGGTAAAAGACCTTAGTAAGCTGATAAATGTCAACCTATCCCCAGTCTTTGTCTTTCGAAAAGTTGGAGATGATCTTAAACACAAAGAAATCAAGCCTGCATTAATCAACAACCAATCTATTGTCTACTACTTTGAATGTGGCTGGTGTGATGCCAGATACATTGGTTACATGCGCCGACGTCCTTCACCAGCCAATAGATGAGCATAATAGGGTGGGATCATCAATTCACAAGCACATAAAATATCATCATCAATGAAGAACACTACCATCTAATGTGTTTCGCGTGCTGAAGAAATGCACTAGCAAGTTTGACTGTTTGCTTTATGAGATGTTTCTTATTTGTGACCACAGACCATCACTAAATGTACAATCGGACTCAGTCAAAGCAAAGCTATTTACCTAATCCTCCAGAGACTTTGAACTTAAAAATTTGAACATTAATATTCCAGTTGTAAAGTATTTAGCCTGATGATGGTGTCAGGACGCCACTGAAACATTGCAGGCAATAAAGTGCTCCTTCCTGTAATCTTTATTGTAAAATATTTCTTTTTTAAAAGTAAAATGTGGTATCCCTTTTTAAAATGCTCTTTCAATTCTAATAACAAGAGGTTTTTGAGGTGTTTGCTTTGAATGTTTGGAATTTGAATGTTTTAACATGAATTTTTTTTTCACGAAGTGAGAACCAACTAGTTACTTTTGAAACATATCAACTAAGTAAAAAACAACAACAGTGCTTACCAATGTCAAAGGGAAATACTTGGTGCATTGCTCCACATTTCTTGTTTATGCATTGCTTGACGTACACAATGACCTTCTTAAAAACAAGATATGAACTACCAGTGCTCTGCCCTGGATGGGCTTTTGGCTGTGATAATTCATCCTGACAAAGGCAATAGATTTGCTCAGATGGATGCTTGAAAGATGCTATTTTGCCATGATATTGAAGATAAGAATGATGATGATGTTTGGACACAAGTGTATCTGGACTGGTTGATGGAGGGGCAAGTGGACTGGTGGATGGAGGGGCAAGTGGACTGGTGGATGGAGGATCAAGTGGACTGGTGGATGGAGGAGCAAGTGGACTGGTGGATGGAGGAGCAAGTGGACTGGTGGATGGAGGAGCAAGTGGACTGGTGGATGGAGGGGCAAGTGGACTGGTGGATGGAGGGGCAAGTGGACTGGTGGATGGAGGGGCAAGTGGACTGGTGGATGGAGGGGCAAGTGGACTGGTGGATGGAGGGCAAGTGGACTGGTGGATGGAGGGGCAAGTGGACTGGTGGATGGAGGGGCAAGTGGACTGGTGGATGGACCAGCAAGTGGACTGGTGGATGGAGGGCAAGTGGACTGGTGGATGGAGGGGCAAGTGGACTGGTGGATGGAGGAGCAAGTGGACTGGTGGATGGAGGGGCAAGTGGACTGGAGGATGGAGGAACAAGTGGACTGGTGGATGGAGGAGCAAGTGGACTGGTGGATGAAGGATCAAGTGGACTGGTGGATGGAGGGGCAAGTGGACTGGTGGATGGAGGAGCAAGTGGACTGGTGGATGGAGGAGCAAGTGGACTGGTGGATGGAGGGGCAAGTGGACTGGTAGATGGGCCAGCATAAATTTTACAACAGTTTCTTTCATCTTTGTTGTTTGTTCTTTGCAACTTTTCTCAGAACAAACAAATCTTTTAACATCACCTTTGGAACTATTGACTATTTTAATATGACAAAACCCAACAGGACCATTCACAGCAAGAATGGTTGAAACAGAAATGAAACAAAGACACATGGTAGCACCTTAGTGTTATTGGTCAACCAGATCATTTCCACACTTGACTTTGGTATTGGAACTTTCAGAATGTTATTACCACTCAGTAGTTGCTTCAAGTTTTCTTCTGGAGGTTGTATTATTTTCATCTTCTAATTCTACAGTAATTTTGTTTTTTCCTTGCAACATTGGAATACAAATACATTCTTTGTTGCACTTAACATTGACCATTGTACTCTTGTTTGACAAATTAGTACATTTCAAAGATCTCAAAAATTAAATTAAATTAAATTAAATATAGATAAAAATAAAAATACAGTGGCTTTGAAACTAGGAGCTCCATTTACTGTAGACTGTATACCACAGCCCTTAAGAATGAAAGTATTGGAATTTTCTGGATCAGAGGAAGGAATCTGGACAAGCACTGGGGTCATTATGTTTTCATCTGCTGTAATTATTAAACACTTACGAATTAGATCCCAGTAATGAGAAAGGGCATTAGCTTATCAAATTTTGGCAGGTGTCACTACCTTTCCCCCTTCTAATAAATGATAAATAAATGCATAAATAATTTTCTACAGCAGATCGACGTTGTGGCTATTCTTCTGCTGGCACTCACACTCATGACTTCTACATTAAATGTTTTTCATACAAAGCACGACTTGCATGTTGATTTTTGCTGTGGGAGGAAAAAAAACAGAGAAAAACCCCTTGTGGCATGGTAGAGAACATCACATCAAACAAACTCAATTCACATAATTATGATCCGATGTCCGAGCAGAGTATTTGAACCCAGACCACAGCAAGGTGGTTGAAAGGCTGGTGCTTACTCACCACTTGGCCAACCATGCCACCAAAATTGCCAGTTTGCTAAAACATAGGCGTTTCTTATTGTTCTGCTCTCGGTAGAACCATAAACAGTATTTTGAAGCTTCAATCCTGCAAACTTTGCAACTGTAAATGGAACTTCCACTTTTGTCACATCTACAATTCCCAGTAATTTACAATAGACTACTTTTAGGTATCTTACTTCATCAGCATCCAAAGTGTAGTCTCTATTAGGAGGCAGTGATTCTTTGTACTTCCCATCCTTCCAGTCTACACTATCAAGGTCATTCAGTGTTGCAGACCTATGCAACCTATATGCCAGTAGACAGTCCACTGGACTATTTGTTGTCTTCAAGGAGCATTTTTCTTTGATAACTTCATCTTCAAAAAACTCTGAAAATCTCTCTCTGAATTCTTCTGGTAGTGGTATAGACTTGCTTTGGGACAGAAATCTTCTCATTAATTGCATTTCAATTGATCTGTTATTTGTGTTGTATGCTCCAAGTATTCCATTAAACCTTTCAAAGCTGAAACACCAAAAGCCATGGCAGGGTCCATAATCAAGAAAAACATCCTTAAGGTGACAGTGTAAGTGCATGTTTTGGAGTAACTTGTTCACTCCCATATTAATGAAAATTAAGAAAGAAAATGCATCATGCAGTTATTACCTAAGTCAGACTTTTAGACTTTGTTTTTTTAGACTTTTATTTATTTACACACATATTTTCCTTTAAATAAATATTATATACATATATATACACATGACAATAATAATTACAATACAGCTACATATAATAATTTAAAATATATATAACTAAGGTTTTTTTTACAAGATAAAAAGATTTGCATTTTGTAAATAAAGTTCTGTCAAGTTATCGATGTGTGTGTGTGGTTGTTGGAATAGTAAAGACTTTCGAGCCAACAACCACGACTTTCGAGCCAACAACCACAGACTTTCAAGCCAACAAGTCGATTTCTTCTCTTGTGAGAACTTTTTTTCCCAGCAACTGACACGAAAATACTGCCAACAGTGCAAGTGAGAAGACAACAGTCCAATTCTTCCACTGGTCTGCTGTGAAATCTTTAAAATTGTTGCAAATCTTATCAAAGGGAACCTCATTCCCCTTCTTCTGACATCCCTAAAAAGGAAGCCCAGGACCACATAAAGAGGCTAGGTATGTTGCCTTAAAATTTTGATTGCTTTTCATCATCATCATCATTTTTATTGAGTCAGTAAAGCCTAGTGGCTTCACACTAACTATAAAATAAACTATATACAATAATAAAATAGTTTACATATGCTTAAATTCTAAGAACGTTAAAATAATTTTTCAGAACTCCTCAAAAATTTGGACAAAATAATTAACATAATGGACGATAAATTGGAATTAAATAATAATTGATCTTAATAATTGGCTTTTGATCACCATCATTGTTTTTCCTTCTGACTATTCTATTTGATAAATTGCAACTTTAGTCAAATAAATAATTAAATAACATTAATTGTTATTTCCAGGGTCCATTACTTTTTCCTTGAAACTCATACACTTTTCCTATATTTATTTTAATGTCCATAAACAATGGTTTCATTTCAAATAAGAAAATCTTTGTCTTAATCTTTGTCATCTATATCTACATCTAGATATAGTCAATTGAAGAAACGCTGTCAGGTCTAAAAACATAGAACATAAAAGCTGAGACCGAAATGGTGCATGGGATGAGAATGATCATATTCTGATTTATTCATTTACACTTGCCTTTGATGCAAAATGCTGAAGGCAACTGCAGGACCTGCTTTGGCGGGCCATTTGGCTCTGATGTTTATCAGTTAATTGCAGTCTAAATGAATATTTCAGAATATTATTATTCACATCCCAAGCACCATTTCGGTCTCAGCTTCTATGTTGTATGTTTGACCCGACAACGTTTCTTCAATTGACTATATATTACTCGTCTATGATTATAGTGGACAATTTGCACTATTCAGTAAGTGGTCCATAGCCCATTTCTCCAACCACGTACTGCTACCTTACATCACCTTAGTGTTATTGTTATCTTCCTATCATTTTACTGACCACTTATTACCAAAACCACTTCTTGACCACTTGTTAACCACTTGTCAACAATTACTGACCACTTACTGTATGGTGCAGATTGTTCATCATTACCCTCTTCAACATTTACATATGAAGAAGAGCTTGGTCAGGGAGCCAGGAGAAGAATTCCACTTGTTTCCAAAGGTTTTATGAGACTTACAGAATATGAGAACCATGTTGAAGCTTGGGTTGGGATGGTGTTCCAAAGTATGCATGTCTGTTAGTGGTTATTTTGAGTATTAGGTTTATATAACTGTTGTTGTAATAGTAAGTTGTTGTCAGTTTTTCCATTAGTGTAATCTTATTCAAGTTTATCATTTCTTAGTGTTGATATAAAAGTATGAAAACTTCCTTGTAGAGATTATTAGCTTTATTGTTTTGTAGCTAGATAACAGAGCAACAGTAAACTGTGAATAGCCACAAGAATATTTCATGTGCTTGCTAATCCCACTTATATACAACCCTGTTAATTGTAGCTCATAACTTTGTATATTCACTTCCTTAGTTGACCGTGATCTTGTTAAGCTTTTGAAATTCTAATCACTATTTGAAAGTTTCTCTTAGAAATGTTTAGGAACAGTAGATGTTGTATCTGTGATGTCATTCAGTTTTAGTGAAGAAAGACTTCCACTTGGAGATTTCTGTCTACAAGAGGCTACTGACCAATGGAGCTGTAGAATGGTCAACATCTGATGGTAGAAGAGAACACTGCATGAAGGTATGTGTATGTAGTCATAAATATTCACAGGGGAGGGGGTTCATACCCTTAAATCTGTGGAGGTGTGTCAGTTCCTTGCCTGATTTATCAAGATGTCCTACATACTGTCACATATAGCCATGGTGTATGACTGTGAGGACCTGTCTGCGCTGTGACAGTGTCACTTTCTCTCCTCACACACTGTGCCATAGTTGTGACGTTGGGTTGTGCTGCTGCTTTTTTCACAAATTCTTTCAACATTGTTTTGATATTGGATAACTGTTTGTTTTATTTCTTATTAGTTATGAAGATGCAGTGAATAAGTAAGTATACCTGTGAGTATCTATCAATAGAACACAATACTCCATTTTCGAGTTCTGTGTTGCTCAGCGTTAGCCTTGATTAGATGTGCGATATTCAAATAAGTCAAAACCCCAGAGGAATTCTATAGCATTTGCTTGGTTCATTTGTGTACATTCCATTTATTCCCAAGGGTTAATGACTTGAACACAAAAGAATATATTATGCGGTATTGAGGATAGTGCTGAGCAAAATGAACTCAAAACTGGAGTATTTTGCCATTCAAGGTGTCTAAAGATGTCAGTGGTAATGCACTCAACAAAGCCATGCAGCTTGTACAGTACAATCCAAATGTTTTTCTGCAATGCAGTGTAATTGCATTTGCAGTACTTCAATTGCAGTGACTTTTCTAACATTTGGGACTTTGCAGTTGTAGTGCAATTGCACTTTAAAGAATTACATTTTGTTGCCCCCCCCAAAAAAAATCATGGAAATTCGATAGTTTCATTGAGATTTTTAGGAGAAGAACATTGGGTATGGTTTATATCCATATTACTCATATATCAAATATGCCAAGAAGTAAAATGCACTGACGAAGAACAATATTGCTCTTATTACATATCTGGTAGAAGCTATCCACATTAGATTTAACCCTTACACAGGGCACTGTGGCCTGGAAACTCCTAAACCATGGATTCTGAGGATGACCATCAAACACCATACAATACCCTTTGCAATACAAAGACTGTGTGTAGAGGGGAAACCATCCAACCTGCCGTCACTCCCATAGAATCTTGAGGGGCTGGCCCTAGATTATCTAATAATTAAGACACCTACTACACTTAATATAATAGTTGCCAGTACTGAATATAAGTATGCAGTATAGTGATGTGCTACTTATCAATTAGACAAAAGAAAGCTGCGTGCTCATGGCGTTATAGATGCACGAGAGAAAATATAAAGAACGATTAACAAATGTAAGCGTACTTTTCAATTGGACAACAGAAAGCTGCGTGCTCATGGCGTTATAGTGGCATGAGGCATATATTGTTGAGTGTGACTCTAGTTTGTTAAGAGTTCTTTATATTTTCTCAAGTGTGTCTATAACTCAATGGGCAAGTGGCTTTCTGTTGTCTAATTGATTTACAACAGAGCCTGGAACATTAAAAACGGAGCCATGCAGCCCATGGGGAAATAGTTCATAGATTTTTCAGGCAATCAGAGTGCATGTTATATGTGTCGCCATCTTGAAAATGAACAATTTGCAAGACGATGACGAAGATAGTGCGCTCGCAGTGCAGCCCATATGGGCAAATAGTTCATAGCTTTCTGGCCAGTCAGAGCGCGCGTAAGATTGTAGCTATGTTATATAGTATATCACGGGATAATAGTGTACTGTTGTTGATTAATGTGGAAGAAGCTTTCATGAGTTGCTTGACATTGTGTGCATCAGATCTTTCAGATCTTTGCCTTTGTACAAGTGTACAAGAGGAAGCAGATGTTCTCTCTGCTTACAAAGACACTTTCCTGATTGAAATTGATTAAAGCAGGCATGTACCTCTGAACTCATGACCAATGGTGTGACCCAATGGTCAAACAAAAGTTGCAGTTACTTAGTGTATTAAACAGCTGAGTGGTAGGCAAGTATATGTTATAGCTTGCCCTAATGTTTATTGTAAGCATGAAGCAAATTCACTTGTATGTATTCTGACATTGTTCTGATAAATGGCTAGTATGAAAAACTGCTGGGAGATGAAGCAACACAGGAAGGTTAATAAAGAAAAATGTGAAAAGAAAATTGATATCACAAGAATTAGTTGCTTTTAAAAGCAATGTATTTACAGAATATTGTCGTAAGTCAAGTTGCATGCTTAATCCTCCTGACATTATTTGCATAACAAGAACATTAGGGCATGCTAAAGATCCGGTTATTAGGGTAACAAAATTGCCTTACAAGTTGTAGAGCAGATACTGCATGTATTACCACCTTGCTTGCAACAAATTTTCTTTGTTGCAGAAATTAGAAAGTTGGCTCACAAGATGGCTATTGTTGAGAGGTTCAATTGTAGTGATGTTTGTCTAAAAATGGACACCATTGGGACCACTCTCTTTGTGCAGTTCAATTTAATAGAATCCTGTGGATTATGCATGTTTCCTATGATGTCAATATTAATGATCTGCTGCCATACTGTTGTATGCTTGTGAATTTAATTTTTTTGATGATGAATACTGACAGTATAGGTGGGGTGCATTTTTTCATGAAGCTGCAATCAGCATCAATCCAATGTGGTCATGAGATATTGAACTGTTTCTCAACTGTGAACTTTGACGTTAAAATTTACTTGGTTAGCAATCTGCTATATCCACAGGATTCTATGATATTGCTGCACATGGTTGAATATCCAAAAAGGTAAATAACTCAGTATTATGAAGGGTTTGATAAATAGTTTAATTAGTACTTTCAGAACCTTTCAGCTACAATCACATGGGACATGGTAATCACTGAATGAAGCAACAAATGTAATCAATGACTCAGGTTAAGTCTGTATAGTGGCACTTGAATTGGAGAGGAAGAAACACATGTCTACTAGTATCTGATATTATTGGTAAGCATTTCACTGAAGTTCCACAAAGAGTTCACTTGGTCTTGTGAAGTATACAGCTGCAATTGTTGTAAAAAGATGGAAGATACCATGTTGTCCATAATAACATTCAAAATTCCTGCCGTAGCCATGACTATATGGTGCTATTTTCACAGTCATACAAAATCCACTCTACTACACACACCACTGTACAGTATAGCTTGCCTTAATGCAGTTCATTATTGTTTGTATTTAATGTATATGTGGTGACTGTACAAATGTGTAGAGTGATCTGAAGTATTTGGGGCTGTGGATGTTTATGAAAAGGAAATGCACTCATTGTACGGTAGCAAGAAAGTGACTATGAAAATGCAGTGACAATTTTATTAGAAAGAAGAAATTCTGTGTAAGAAGAAGTGAAAGAAGAAATTTAATACGTATAGATTGGCCAATGCATGTGAAGTGAAATGCTTTGGTGATCCCTTATCTCATTAAAACAAACAGGCCTGTAGCAAAAATATTTTTCCTGGTAATGCATGCACAGCTAGAAAATGTAGAGATACTGTAATTCACAAGGTTGGGTAGAAGGGCAGGCAAGTAAGTCAAAGTCAGGGAGAAATTTACCATATGACAACTACCTTGATTGCTGGCATGCTGGCTACAGGCCTGACCAGGGGCGGATCCAGGGAGGTGTCCATAGGTGCACCGGACATCCCCTAGCACCGTACGAAATGACGTCATCAGATTCCATTGTTAGGAGGCTGCCATCTTGGATGTGACGTCATCTCTCAAGAGGCCTATTTGGGACACCCCCTTTGCAAAATCCTGGATCCGCCCCTGCTGACACAGCATTAAGGCAAGCTAGTAGTATGTGTATGATTTCTCTGGCAAATTGTTGGTTGGATTGACTTGTATTGTTTTGTTAGATATTTACTTTACAACAGGGAAAGCTGCACCTGAGAAGATCCACCATGTTGCAGTAGAAGAGGATACATCAGTGAATTTAATATCATTGTCAACATACACCATAGAATCCTGTGGATACTCCTGAGATGACTATGAATGAGACACCTTACTCTTCCAAATGTAAATCAAGCAATCTACTACATGTAGTATTGAATTATAAAGTTCTTACCACAGTGTATCAGTAAAACTTCTGGTTACTGTAAAACTGTCATGCATCACAACTGTCATCCTGTGATGTAAAGGGGATACCCATGGACTAGGATGGGGTTTATTCACAGGATTCTATGGTATAGTTGCAGGATAAGTGGATGAATTGTTGATAATAAAATTCTAACACATTTCAAGTCATGCACACACCTTAGATCATACAGTGTCTGCAGTTGTCCATTATTGAGTCATGCAGTTAAACCCAGTTACAACTGATAGTCAAGAGTCTTATCAACTTAGTCTCAATGTATGTATGTAAAGCAATTGGAAATTTAAGGTGAGAAGACTAGTGATGACTTGACATCAAGAAGTGGTAGCACAACTCTGGACTGTGGTTCTTGCACTTACTGGAAATTAATAGATCCATTAGGTTATTGCATGTGCTTTCCTTGCAGAGGAAAAAGAAAACGAGACTGATAACTTAACTTAACTTAATAATACAAAGTAATGTACAGTCAATGGCTAGTCAGTTGTAACTGGGTTAACTGCATAGTGTTGGGAAGGTGTAGTTAGGAGGATGGAGAGTGGAATAATCAAACCATACTGAGAAAGATGTTAGCCTGTAATAGGAGTGTATATTTGTCTCTGCTTGTACAGTGAACTCCTTCATGATCAGAATCGGGGACCAGTTGTTCAAAAGACGATTAGCATTAACCCAGGATTAAATCTAACTCGGGATTAGTATTAATTGCCTTTTGAACAACCAGGCGCTGATTAGCCTGCAAAGCAGACATTCCTGCGTATGGATTTGGGGGTGACAAACGGGAGTTCCTACTAACTTGCAACTGAAATTGGAACAACCAGTTCTGATCAGTGAATGCTGTTTGCCACATAGTATTTGTTGGAGTTCATTGTACACCACGTTTTGTCTCCATGCAAACTCTGACATATCTTTGAAACCAACGTTCAGTATCAATGGATGGTTTGTGATGAGCTATATTTCTGTATAAAGTCGAGCTCATTTAACCAGCTTCATTTGTGTAGCTCGATCAGCATCTTTTGTCTTTGAACATATGGCTAACATCTTTCTCAGATCTCTGTTGTCTTGGGTTGGGGAGGGAATTTGCTTTTGGGAGGGGAGGGGTTATACTTGTGGGAGGGGAGGGCTATACTTGTGGGAGGGGAGGGGTGATATTTTTGTGTGGGGAGGGTGTACATCTTTGGATGGGAAGGGATCATGTCAGGGGAGGGGATAAATCTTTTTTAGGAAGGGGGATTTAGAGAGTTGTAGGATTTTATAAGGTTTTACAGTAATAATTATGGTTTTTGTCTGTAAATTGGATCAAGGTTGGCTTGAACTTTTTTTGTGTTATTATGTTTTGTGATATGTATCTTTTGAATTTGTGTAATAAAATTTAGATAACATGATTTTAGTGTGATTTTAATGTATTCCATCTCTATAGGGTACACGCCCATTTGGGTTTTTAAAAAATATACCTCCCCGAGGCCCCACCAGCACCAAGTCTCGCCACCCCAACAGGCCAGATCCAGGTAGTCTCACTGCCCCAACCAGAGCCAACTTATGAGACCAAGACCAGCAAAGTGAAGACTGCCCTGATACTGAAGACTGCCTGCATGAATGTCAAACCTTCACCCATTACAGACTCTATGGGGGAAATTTGATGTCACCCAAGCCAGCATTTAAGATGAGGGTCAGTACAAACATGGGTTTCAGATACCCCTACCGCACCACCCACTAATGTACATGACAGTGATGTGCATGTGATCAATAGGCCCATCATTTAACTACATTCAGACAACTCCAATATAAGTTTTGATTATCAAATCTGATTTTGGGGATAATAAAGAGAGCTAAATGTGAAGGTCAAATCTGATAAGACAACTACCACCTTACAATTTAATTGGAAAATCTAGCCTCCATTTTGAATTCATTAAACTAGCTGCCATTTTGAATCAATTATGCTAGCTGTGACTTTGAATATTCATTAAGAAGCCATTTTAAATTTCACAATGCATAAATTATTCAGTTTAGAAGCTCAAGGGACTGGCCATATATTATTTATGCACTATGATGAGCTATGCTATATGGTGCAATAAAACCTGAGATAAAATATCCAAAGTCTCTGAACAACATTGCTGTTCACATTAGCAGATGCTTAAGTGACACTCCCAGTGGCATATTTGCACCATGTAGCAAAGCCATTGATATTCTTTGGTTTAAGTTTAATTTTCTTTTCCCTGCGATGACCTGAGTTTTAATATTTTATTCTGATCCTAGTCATTTAAACTAGTTTTAAATTAATTTAAGCACGAGGCCTGAAACATTAGAAATATAGGTAATATTTACTCATAAATTCCTTGAGTCTTGAATTATGTCAGGATCGAACATTATGCCAGCAAAAAATATATTCTTAATAGAAATTTTTAAGTTGTTATGTTAACCTAAGATAGTTTTTTCACCAGCAAAGAAACTTGTCTGACAAGTAAAACTTCATTCATAAATGTCCATAGATATTGAACATTTATGTCAATTTTATCAATAAACTTTTCCAAATTACACAGCCATAATTATTCAGTCCAAAGTCAATTGCATTAATTGTTATTGATGGTTTGTTTTCTCAAATCAAAGTATGATAGACAATATAGTATCATCAATGCTTTGCATTACTTCAAACAAGTATTGTAAAGTGTTTAATCACTGCATGAGGTGTGGTGTTTTTACCCTTCTCTTCACGGGTCACCTTTTACCTCTGTATAGACAATATAGTATCATCAATGCTTTGCATTACTTCAAACAAGTATCGTAAAGTGTTTAATCACTGCATGAGGTTTGGTGTTTTTACCCTTCTCTTCACGGGTCACCTTTTACCTCTGTATGTCACATTAATTGTCTCACTGCACATCTTGTATCATGAGTTATGTACATTTTTAAGCTATATCATTTTTCTTCATACTTCAGTATATTGTTTTTGAATGTACATGTAGTTTTCATATAATTGTATTTTGTGAGCAATCTCTTTTTTGTTACTTATAGAATATTCCAGAAAAAAATCTTCGATAAAAATTTATTTGAAAAGGAATTTGTTGAAGACCTCAGTTCCAATTAGATGCTTATTGTCAAAGGTATCAGTTTAATCAAGAGAGCTGCAGTATTACTTCATGTCTGCAGGTATTAGCTGTACATCCATATACAGTTTCTTTTGTCATATTATCATATCAATAGACCCTTGGGTCGAATTCTGTAATTTTTTTTTGCTTGAATACAGTTAGAGGTGCTGAACAAACAATGAATAATGCTTTCATCAACAGTCGTAATTTCTCAGATTGATTTATCTTATGCAATTATTTTTTACTGTAATATTTTGTCAACTATTCTGACATTAGATAAAATTATTTTCACATTATTTTTTCAATCAATCCATATATTATTAAAATATGTACATTTCTTATATTTTTTCCAGGGTTTGTTACTATTTATCAGTTAATTTCAGTTTACTTTGTAAGGAGCCACTCAGATTGTTTAAATAAAGTAAATAAATGTTTAAAGGGAACTAAGGTCTTCACTTTGCTGATGAAAAAACTTCAATTAAATTGCAATGTTATGATAGAGGCCATTTTACCAGTTGCCGACAACACCGCCCAAAATATTATCCCACAAAAGTTGATTTGATAATCTACACTTATATTGGAGAAGTCTGAATGCAGCATTACTTAAGGCCTATTGATCACATAACCCATCACTGCCATGCACACTAGTGAATGGTGAGGCAGGACCATCCAAAACCCATGTTTGCACTGACCCTCACCTTTTATAACTGACTTGAATGACACCAGAGTTCCCCCATGAAGTCTGCAGTGAGCAAAGGTCTGACATCCACACAGACAGTCTCCAGTACCAGGACAGCCTTCACTTTACTGATCAAGGCCCCAAATTTAGATTCTGACGGGAACAGTGAGATACTACCTTTTTGGATCCTTGTGGCCTGTGGGGTGGCTCTTCTTCTGGTGCTGGCAGGGCCTCGTGGGAGGTATGAATTGTATTTCTTTCTTTTTGTTTTGACAATATTAATAATAGATACAGGAGGGTGTCCCAAGACTGAGGGACAAATAAAGGAATGACAAATTGTGGTTATCCCTTAAATAGGCTGCCAATTAATTGAATAAAACTCTTTCTATACAAACTAGTATTTATAAATCTCCCAAATTTTAACAAGATGATCTAGTTTTTCTGAGGGACACTCTCCTGTATCTATTGTTTGGGGCTGGAGGACTGGCACCTATATGAGAAAAACATGAATGTCGAAGACTGAAATCAACTTTCAACTGCCAAAGGTTGTTATAAAAGCCAAGTTTTAATATCTAGAGTCTTGATGAAAACTTGCCTAAATACTTTGACACTTTGTCTTGATGAATGTATTCAGTATCCAAAATAAACAAGGTCATAACTTATAAATGTGAACACGGATTCTTGTCTAGAAGATAAACATTCTATATACTAAGCCAGTCCCCCAGCCCAATACTATTAATAGCCTAGGATTTTTCTTTTTCTTTCATCTCATTTTTCATTCTCATTTCTTTTTTCTCAAATTTCCTTTTCTCTCTTCTTGGTCTTTCTCAAGATATTTTTTTGTTTTTTTTCTGAAGTTAATTATTCTGTCTAATAATATCTCCTGGTGGTCTTCTTTTCATCTACTGAGTGTGGTTGACAGATCTTTGATATCTGTAAGTAAAAAGATAAAAACGTATTTTAGATAACCTTGCCAATATATCTACAGAGCAAAACAGTTCTTAGAGTGCACAAGAGTTTGATAGTCTACACATGATACTGTTTATGACAGAAATGAGAACAAAAACATTGACTTACAAGTCTGTCACATGAAGAATAACCAGTGCTTGACAGGGTATTACTCTTATCAGTAGTCTGTTTGGTTCTGTCAAGCTGTTGAATATGAACAAGACTATGGTTATAATGATTGTATACGAGAAAGTTAATACAAAAACTGTATAATAAAACAAAATTATTGTGAGATTTGTTCTGTAACATTTTACAGGTGTGTAGGACAGACAATTGGCTTACTGTAGTACAGCTGGTTTGATGGTGGAGAGGGGAGGGGCATGGAGTGAGTTTGGTAAGGGAGAACATGCAGGAAGAATTGTTCATTTAAAACTTGGTACCATGCTGTAAGTAGCTACAGATAAATACATACCTAAATACTCTGCAAGCAAGTCCCTTAGCAGGCCATGCCACAGCCATATCATGACATCTTTGTACATGTCACAATGGATTACATTCAGTGGTATCACAGGTCATAGTTAGTCAGTGACGAGGTATTTTTATACTCAGATTACGTCTACACATTCAAAGTCTGTCGTGCTGCATTATTTGTACCACAGCATGTCTGTTGGATGACATGCACTGTACACCCATGTTATTCTGCTTTCTGTAAAGAAATTACATCACAATTCATTACTCTTCCAAAAATAATCTATAGTGATGCTTTATGTTTACCACCAAACGAATTTCACAATAACTTTTCACAAGTTGCTTTGAAAAAATAGCCAATCACTCTCTGGTTGGCACATCATGAAGTATTGCTATAATCAATAATTACTATCTCTTGGTCAAAACATTTCACATCACTGACTCCCCCCCCCCCTCTCCCCAACCCTTCGGTCCCTGGGATTAAAACACGAGCCACCCTCATCTGGGACTTGGGCAAAACTTCACTTGTACAACTAAAGTGTGTGATAAATAAACTTTCGTACTAGATATAATGCTTAGTAACCCAAAGAAGCAGTTAACAAAGACGCTTGAAAGGCGAATTTTCAATAAATACACACATAATCAACACTCCCGTCACAAAACTCGGCTAAAATACCAATTCGTTCCATGTTCTTACCTTTCTTTGGCTTCAAAATGTACTCTAATCATTTAAATACAGGTCTATGGTTGTATTAAGCTTTCTTGTAGCTTAAAAGAGTAAAAAATTAAGCCATTTTGCAGCACCTCAATATTTTTGTATCTACTTGCACAGTTTAGTTGCATGCACGTGCAAAACATGTATTCACGTGACTGAAAGACTGGGTACTAGTACTCTCGCGCATCCCGCAGAATTCCCGCCACAATACTTACAGTTCTTGTAAAGTATTCTCCCAATTTTTTTATAATCTAATTATTTTATATCTATGGATTTTGGGGCCTTAAATTTTGATGATTTTAATGATGCCCGTGGTACCAGATAATAATCTTCCCTCTCCCTTCTATCGGCCCTACGGCCTGTGTTTGTACTGTGGGTCTTCGCGCGCATTCTCTCTTTTTTTCGGCTATTTTACAAGCATGGAATTCATGGAAGCCGCGTTGCTAGTTTCAAAACGAAATGAGAAACTCACTCCTATTTTCCTTTTGTTCGACAAGCAGCTTATTTTTATGCTTCTTTACATGCACTCAAGCTGATCATCTGACAGTGGCGGCATCCAGGGAGGGAGGGGGGACCAAACAAATGAGCTAGTATTATACACAGTTTAAGAAACGTAATCCCCCTTTGAAAAGTCTTGGATCCGCCACTGCAAAGAAGCTATCCATCATTGAATCCCTTGCAAAGTCACGCATTAAATAAGACAACGTTACTTCCGGTTTCATATTTATTTCCTTTGGTTATTAAATACAGAATAACAAATCGGATCACAACTCACTTCTCAAATTAGAAAGAGGAGTAACAATGTATTGGTATATTTATGGTATATTTATCTTCTTAAAAAAAACTGTGAAAAACAAACAAATAAACAAAATGAAACAAAACAAACAAACAAAACAAAATGAACGTTCAAAAGAAAGATGAAATTAGTGCTAACGGTTTTGAAAATGGAATTGTTTGCAAGAACAGTACTTAACAATGAAATCGACGTATACATTATTCCTCTTTCCTCCTAATACTACAAACAATAAATTAGCTTTATATACAGAATATTCCTTTCCATGATGAAAAAATATTTTAGTGTACATTTAATACAGAGCGTAGTCTTGATTAGGGGGTGGAGAGGGGGTAATTACTTTTTATTTATAGAATGTTTCACAGTCCGAATCAGTCTATTCTCATTTACAGTTTGTAAACATTTTTTTCTAAAATACATATTGCTCTCAAGAAATATTGGGGACTAAAGCCCCTAGACCCCACCCTCTTCGAGGTCTCTAATAAGAGTGCCAGTAAAATTCCATCAACTGATGGAGTGTTTTGTTTTGTTTTGTTTTTGTCTTCATTTTCTGCCAGGAGAAACGAAGCTTTAATTTCTAACTTCCAACAAAACCAATAACGAAGGATTAAGATTTTGGCTTGGAAAGCAGAGGATTGCCATCAGGATAACGTTTTTTAAAGCGAGCAACAACCTCAGGGTCAAGGAGGTGAACTCCATCTAGTTGATTACCAAGGGTTATCCTGGAAACAAAGACCCAAAACTGTGTTAGAAGATGCAAGAATTTGATTTCGGCCTATCCGTTCCCCACACTGTTATTTTTAGGGAGTTGATTTAACTCGACCATAAGAGTAAAATTAACTCTTTATAGTGGAGTTAAATTTAAGAGTTAATTTTACTCCAAAATTGGAGTAAAAATAACTCCGATTAAGAGTAAAATATGAGCTCGAGGGTTAACTTTACTCTTGTTGGTGGAGTTAAAAATTATGTATAATCTAACTCCAAAACTGGAGTAAAAATAACTCTTATCAAGAGTAAAAATATGAGCTTGAGGGTTAAATTAACTCTTATTAGGAGGAGTAAAAGTTTACGCCTTCTCTAACTCCAAAGCAGGAGTTGAAACTGACTCCAATCCAGAGGGTTAAATTAACTCTTATTAGGAGGAGTAAAAGTTTAAGCCTTTTTTAACTCCAAAACAGGAGTTAAAATAACTCCAATCCAGAATCATTAAACATAAGTTTTAAACTTGATTTATTTTAACTGCAACAAAACTGTTGTTTAATGGCAATTTATTGAGCTGGCAGCTTTTAATCATTAAATAGTAACGAAGCTGAATGCCCCAGAGCCCATTAGAACTCGCTGTCCAAAACGCTACAACCGACATTTTGTCCTAATAGATTTTACACGGTTTTCATTTGCTGGCAATTATTAGATTTAATATTACAATATTTGATATTCCTTCCACTGCGAAAAGATTCCTTTGTGATTTCTGGATTCCTGTGTGTGATGGAGAACTGGTAGCTAGTAACAAGACTTTGCCAGCCAATGACAGCACAGCATTTTACCACGTGACCAAGTTTGAAAGTTTGGCGGACTGGAAGCCATTTTCATTACGTACGAACGTTGGAAGTTTGTTGTTTACTGAGGGTTTGCTCGAACATTCCTTCTTTTTGTACTAAAGGAATTGCTCTGATAGTTGCTCACTGTAGCCAAGAAGATCCAGGAAAAGCTTCGTAACATTGAATGATACAGTTTTGGGAGAATAATTGCGAATACTGCATGACTTACTCTACGAAATCGACTTGAGTTGTGTGCCGTTCGTCGATTGTGGCCGTTTGATTTTCAAAATTGGTAAGTTGTATTTTGTTATAAACAACTGTTCTAAAACCAGTTCAGACGCCAGACCAGCAATGTGCCTTGCAAAATTCATGAAATGAATAACATGAAAACTTCAGCGTCTAAATACCAGTAAATTCTGCAGTGGAATATTTAGAACTACGCGCAGAAGAAAATTATAACACTCAGAACTATGGATTGAAATCTAAAGCTGTATAGAGAAATTAAGCTAATGTTTTCTTCATGATATATAGATTCAAGTAAGCATATATTGAATGTAGTATTTACATTGATTTGTTATTTTGTTTCAGGTTGACATGAATATCCGAGAATTAAAGCTGCTACTGAAAGTTCTTTACAAGTTTGATTTTTATTAGTGATACAAGCAGTAAGTTCTTTTAGTGTGATCACCATGAATCTATGAATTTACTAAGTACTGAAATGCTACAACTCTTGAATAATATAAATTTCCTGTTATATTGATCTCTGTTAACTGCAAAATATTTGTTAAAAGTTTTGTATAAGCTTATGAGCTTTCTTTTTATTCAGAATTTTGAAGTTTGTTGTAATGATTTGCTTTTCTATTTTTATATTGAACTGAATGAAGTGTATTCATTAGAACTTCTTTGCTTGTCTCATTGGTTTCCCAATAAACTGTACATTCCTCCTATGTTTGATACAAACATTTTTTCATGTCTTACCAAGTATTTCAAACAAACCTTTTTTCCTAAGAGAAATGTAATATTGAAATCACTGGGGCAAGCAAGTAAGGTCTATTATTTATTTCCTACTTAAGAACATTTCCTAATTTGATTACGTTAGTTTGCTTGTTTATTTTGTGACATTTATGGAGAATATTCACTTTCATTAAATCCTAATTGTCAATATTTGCTGATTTAGTTTTTGATCAAGATAGAACTTAAACTCTAACTTCCAGAGTAAATTGATGACCTACTTTTGGAAAATGTATTTGAAGAGTAAAATTCACTACTTGATAGGGCCAAAATTACTCTGGTACTGGAGTTAGATTCACTCTTGCAAGGGTGAATATAACTCTTGAGAATAGTCAATCTTACACTCACTTGAGAGTTAATTCAACCCCAATTGTAGTAAAAATATACTCCCAAATGAGTAAAATTAACTCTTTGGATTAGTTAAAATTACTCTGGTACTGGAGTTAGATTCACTCTTGCAATGGTGAATATAACTCTTGGGAATAGTCAATCTTACACTCACTGGAGAGTTAATTCAACCCCAATTGTAATAAAAATATACTCCCAAATGAGTAAAATTAACTCTTTGGATTAGTTAAAATAACTCTTTTTCAAGAGTTAAGTAACTCTCATAGGAGTAATTACTACTCCTATATTAGAGTTATTTTTACTCCAAAATTGGAGTTAAACTTCGAGGAGTTAAAATAACTCCAAAAAAAGGAGTTATCTGGGACCTTTTTTTTTAACTCCATTTTTGGAGTAAATTTAACTCTCTAAAAATAACAGTGCAATGGAAGTACCTAACGTAAGGACATCACTTCATTCACCCATGAAAATACAACCTCAGTCTGTGTAGTGGCGGATCTAGGGGAGGGGCCTGGAAGGGGGGAGGGGGGCGGTGCCCCCTCTTTTCAGTTGGATCCAATTTTTTTCTTTTGAGAAAATTTATTTTAGAAGGAAAAACAATCATTCTTACGCGCACAATAGAGCGGATAAAAGTCGTTCTGAAATTACATTTTTTGAGCGCGCACGTGCCAAAAATAACCTACTCCCAAAAATTGGTTATTTTAATGTCGATGGTGCCCCTCCCTTTCAAAATTTATAGATCCGCCGCTGCTATGTTACCCCAAACAATTATGAGTTGTGGTAGGACAACCACAAGAGTCCTTTAACCCATCCCCTATGATCCTAATATTAAAGGAAAAGCCTATAATCATATCAGTGTTATCCCACTCTATGAATTGAGTATCATCATCATCATCATCATCATCATCGTAACAATCCCAACCCATCATAACCACTAACACCAAGAAATAATACACTCAACATCAATATGTATCAATTTGACCAGAAATCACAATCATATCATTTCAATAAAATAACTACCCTTGGTCGGTGCCACAGTTTTAGTTCGCGTCAGTTACATTTTGTTAAGAACGCGAACCCAAGTTCTGGCACCCAGGTTAACAAATAACAACAGAATCATATAATGATTACTAGAATCTCGGCTATCAACAACATCTCTACACCACGAAAAAAGAGTATAAATGAACCGTACCAGTTTGGTTGAATATTGTGTTGTCTTCCAAATATCTCTGAAATACAAAATAGAGTTTAGATAAACAAACAATGGTAAACTTTGTCCATAAGAAGTACCATACCTAGTTTTCTAGTTCCAGGAGCCAGCCTCTCAATGACACCATATATTTCATCTGGTTTATGGCTTGTTTCTCTCACCTAAAACAGCAAAAGATAACTTCATCTTAACATGCACCAATATTTTACTTCATTTAAAGGGCAGTATAAATATTGTGCTCTTCTAAATAAGTAAAAAAAAAAAAGGATAATATGTAAGCAAGGTGTCAGGGTAAAACTCTAGGCCCCATTTTTCGTGGACCCTTACAGTCAATTTCCGTGCTTTTACCCATGATAATACTGTGAAAATTCTTAAAGGCACTGTCAGTAAATTATTACCGTCACTGTCAAACTGGGTTTTGTCAAAAGTGGCAAAGCCCTGTCTTTTTTTCTTCCACTTTTCAAGGTCTCTGTTACAACTAAGCACTACTTCCTGCTCCATCCATGCCAAGATTTAGAATCTAGTTTGTGAAGACAATCTTACCTCTGCTACAAGAACATCACAATCTAGTCCTCTGTTAAATCCTGAGACATCACCCTTTACACCAACCTACAATAGGATGAAGATTAATCATGAGAAAGGGAGAAGAGTACATAGGAATTCCTTTGTGTGGGAAATAGAAGTTTTCTTAGTCGTGGTGAAGAAGTACAGTTGTGCAATAGTGCTGAAATTTCATGACGTAATGTTACCAGTTAATGGTATTAAATTAATGACAACTGACACAATTCATGACAACTAAAGGTAAAGGTAAGAGACTATATTTAGCGTTGGTAGTTCCTTTAGCACATACTAATCTTCCAGGAAGCAGACAGTGCTCTCTTTACCCCCTCTCTCCATCAGTGCTCCGTTTTAAAAGTATTTAAAGCTACTACTTGAAGCTACACAGAATGGAAAGAAGTCCAGACAAGTGTGAGGTGCATGACTGGGAAACGAACTCGGGACCTCTCGCATGAGAAAGCCATGCACTAACCAACTGAGTCACATTTGCTCAGAAGCCACAACCTACCAAACAGTGTTCCTTGCCATGGTTCAGCCAATGACCTGTTCTTCCTGTCCTGATAAGCCTTTGTAGTTGATTAGTTTTAACCCAAATCAGTTCATCACATCGTTCATATCTACAACATTACAGACAAGTGTTATAAGTAAAAGTCATTCAATGATAGAGCAGTTGTGTCAAAAGTCCAAGTCATGTTGTGCTGTGATGTACCATTTTGGATAGAACAATTTTGCATGAGAGTGAAACAGACAATGCCATGGTGTCTTTTAAAACATTTGAAATTCTTGCTGTAAGCATGTGGTGCTGTGACCATGTTGATTTCAGTCTTACAAAATCAGTGCTCTAAAACAAAACTGTTGACCAAACCAAATGCTTAAAATTATGTGACATGCAGCACAGACATGTCATGACAGTCATGTATGAAATCTGGTCTGTGAACAATTGTAGTCAAATATTGTTACAAGTTTAATTTGTGAGACTGTGCAAAATAGACTGCTCACTCTGACTAAGATGAGAAATTATAATTATAATTCTATGCATGTCAATCTTAGAGTTCAAGACACAAACAGTTTCATGCATGTTACTCACCCCCAAAGCTCCAGGCATTCTCTTCCTAACTCCATGGCTCTAAATATGATAAACTAAGATTAGTTCATACTCATAAAGATTTTCAATCCTCTTTATCTTGTTTTAGTTTACAGTTACATGTATATGGGTTCTGTCATGCTCCTATTAACTTTCTCAGAACTTAAAGGGATCAAAACCTAAGTTGTGTACATGGAGAAATAGAGTGGTTTTCGTATGAGTGGGAACACTGTACGGTTACAATACGATACGGTTACAGCAGGAATTTCGAATGTTTTTATAGACACTATGGTACTGGTACAGTTACGATACGGTACAGTAAGTTTCCCACTCATAAGAAAACGACTCTAACACACAGAGCAGATTTCATATGAGTGTGAAAAGTACCATGCTATGCCGTGTCTGTGTCAGTGCCGTGTTGTCTATAAAAATATTTAAAAGTTCTACCGTAACCATGCAGTGAATGTGCAGTGCTGTTTTCACAGTCATACAAAATCTACTCTATAACTCACCTCCCAGTGACCCACAAGAATATATATCCATTGTCTTGTAGGGCAGGAATGTTGAGTTGTCTCATCTCATCATCTGACATGGTGCCATAGGGAAGCTAGAGAAATAAAGCATAACAGTTAACAAATTCTTCTAAAACTATTTTTAAATGATCTATTAAATGCTGTCAGATGTGAAATAATAATGCTCATTTTGGATCTCTTTTAGTGTGTTGGGTTGTAGCCTGGTTTTCGTGTGATCTGTCGTGTTCTCCAGGATCCAGTTGCTTGAAGGTGCGTTAGCACTAATGTTTGAAAGAAAACCTTTGGTTTTAACCCTGGGTTAACGCTAACTCACCTCTGAGCAACTGGCACCAGAAGCCTGCAAGTTAGTATTTTTGCCAACTACTATCTCAAGTACTTAGCTGCTACCTACTTTTGTTAGACAAATTTTAATTTTCTATCTTGAGGGTTCATTCCCTTTAGGAACTCAACTGGCAAGTACTGGCTACTTCAAATTTCTGGCTGTCTACTTTTAAATCTCACTGTCTCACTATCAACAATGTTGTTACTGTACTCTGGGACTTTCTGTATCATGATATAAGACATGACCTGTCTTGTTTTAGACAGAGGGCAGATTCTGTCATAGTATGAGTGCAACAACTTCAAGATGCAGACAGTACCATGACAGTGTCAATTAATTTGGTATTGTGTAGCAAAACATTTAAGTTCTGTTACCATGTTGTGTCATAACTTTGCAGTGGGTTTTTGACAGTCCTACCAAATGTGCTCTATAGTCCATTATAAAACAAATATGATATAACGTGCGCTCTGATTGGCCAAAGGAACGTGTGTCGCACGTTCTCTATGAGAACACACAGCACGTGCGCGCACATTTTCAAACTTTCTCCAACGAAAAAAAGAAAAGAAAACTTCAATAGTATTTTATAAAAGAAATAGAAAACTCGGCAGCAGTGCTATGTTGAGTTATAGAAGCACTTGGGAATTGTAAGAAGACTCGAGAAGTCGTCTTCTTCATTTCCCGTGTGCTTCTATAACTCAACATAACACGCTGCCTCGTTTTCTATTTCTACAGTGCAAATAATTGTCACTGGTGAATGTAAATCTCTACAATGATTTGCCACTAGAAATTGATGTAATCAGATGAGTAGAACATAGTTTTGCTTTGATATGGTTTCATATGATTTGTGATCATGTTGAAGACTATGACAGGCTGTCAACAAGAAAACAAGGTGTACTGAAAATATATACAAATTACACACGTTGTACCTCCATGTGTATATCCCAAGGGGGGTCAGCCATGATGACAGCAAACTTCCCTAAGACTGAGCAGTCCAGTGTTCTCACATCACATTGTATGTACTACAGAGGATACAAGAAAACATTGGCAATTTTAATGTATTATTTTGACATGTCTTTAGGTCAAGTATCACTAAAGCAGAGTTCACATGACTACGACAAAATAGTCTGTACCATGCTATATTGTACCGTGCTGCATTGGCATTCTCATTGATTGGCACTGTTGTCCAATCAGAACGCTAGACACGCATTGTCGTAAAATCACATGGTACATTTTTAAAAGTCATAAAAATTCTGCTCTAAAAGGGAAATGTAGTGTGATAAGGTTGTCATGGCTACCTCTTTAAGATACTTGGGCATAATTAGTCAACTCCAAGCTCAACTCTTTGTAATGAGTTGATCTTTGGTTATATAATTATTTACAGAAACTAATTTACTAGTTGAATCTGTGGTCTGCAAATGTATTTTACCTGAGGTGGGTAGAGGATGATTTTACTTGGTTCTTTTTTAGAAACTTGAGACTGCAATAATAAAAGTACCATTTAGAACTCTACATTGGTTGTACATTTGTACAATATTATGTTTCATTAACATAGCCACCTGCAGGTTGTGCATATTCTTTGTAACATTATTTTATAGTTTACTTAATAATAATAAAGTGTGTAAAGTATATTAAGTACAGTATTAAAGGCAGCATTACACTGTGCAATTTAATTCTAAGCAACTTGTCTCGCAATGCTAAAAACTACAGTATATGCAATAGTCCCCTTCACAGTTCACTGCGCCATCTTGAAAGGTACCCGTGCCTTTGCATCAAAGCGAGACAAACAGTGAGCGTGCAATGATAAATATATTTTTTAACACCTAGGACAATTATTCACAGGTCTCTATTATTGCAAGCTCACCGTTTGTCTCTCTTCGGTGCAAAGGCATGGCTACCTTTCAAGATGGCGCAGAGAACTGTGAAGGGGACTATTGTACTGCAGCTTGTCTTGCAATGGCATTGAGAGGCAAGTTGCTAAGCAAATAGCACAGACTAGTACATGTATAACAGGGCCTTAGAATAAGCACTTACCTTGAAATTAATTTAAAAAATACATTATAATGATATAGTACTTTGTTTTTTTCTGGTTTGAGTTAGTTTGTAATATTACCTCAACTTTGTTTTTCTCCTTTTCCAGTTCTTCTTTCTTTTTCATTTCCATGTCATTGTAATCAACCTCATAGTGGACATACTGAAAAGATTCAAATCAAACTTTTTGAATGAAGGAAGGCAGGAAGGAAGGCAGGAAGGAAGGAAGGCAGGGCAGGGTAGGCCCCGGGAGGGGGACTCCCATATATCGTTGGGCGGAGATGATCGTCGTATCTTTTAGGGGTCAAAATCAGGGATCCAGGTATCGTTTTAGGGTGTGCAAAAGATTTTTGGTCATTAAAATTCAAGCTGGTATCTTTTAGGGGATCTTTTTAAGAGAATAACATATTACATAATAATAACAGCAACGACAGCTTTTAAATTGGTATCTTTTAGGGGCAAAAATCTTATGCTGCCACGCCCACCTTCGTAAGACTCCGGTATCTTTTAGGGGTATTTTTGAAAATTTCCGACGATCATCCCCGCCCATTTTCGATAGGAGTCCCCCCCCCCCCGGGGGGTAGGCACGCAGGCAGGCAGGAAGGAATTAAATGAATGACTGAATGGATGAATGTATTTATAAATAAAGAAAACAAATCAATGTATTTATAAATGAAATAATATATATATCTATATACTAGTCAGAGAAAATGAGCAGTCATGAAATCAATGAATGCACAAGAGGAAAAACAAACTAATGAATAAACGAATGAATTGGCAAACAAATAAATTATTAGGAAAGAATTTTACTTTAACAAAATCATTCAAACCTTGCAAGTGTCCATATGAAAACATGTGTTTAGGAAGGAACAGTCACCCAGAGATTCTAACAAATGAAAAACAAAATAAAGTGAAATGAAATATACATAAGGCAAAGTTAAAAAAATAAAGTAAACATTAAAACTGTAGACTAAAACTTTTGCAACTAAAACCACCAAAAGTCTACAGTGAATATATATATGTTCTCCATTGATTCGCTAATATTTATTCAGTAATTCAGTTGCTGGGATTAAAGAACGAGGACCCCTGCCCCTTTTATAAGGGAGTCCCCCCCCCCCGGGAATTTGCACTTACCATCTGTGTGTTTTTGTAGGATTTTCCTGAAGTGAACCTGTAAACAATAATAATTATTAAGATCATCAAGATAAAGATTCCAAAAAAGAATGAGAAAAACATTGAACTAGATTGGCCAAAAAATGAAGTGACAGAGAATTGGTGTAGGAGTGCTGACAGCCAAGAAAATAGCATAAAATATGTAATTACAACAATCAAATTATTCTGACCATGCAGCCAATGATCTTTTATTCTCTCTCACCTTTTTGCACACTTCTCCAGGTTTATTTTTCTGACATTCTGCTCTTGTACCATGTTCACAGAATTCATGTACAAATGCTCCTCCTTGGGATTTAAACTTGGCCACTGTGTTTTGCTCCTGTTTTCAAATTATCTCATTTAATGGTATACATTGTAGATATTGGTTTTATGAAACCTTTACTCAATCAACAAAAATCATGTCAAATAATTTTGTCCAAGATTGTCAATAAATATTATTGTACAATATTACTACAGCCTTGGACGATAATCCTGGAACACTTTGCTGTATAAGTGCATCCCCTTGTGCAACATTGGTCAATAAACTGCAGAGCTGTCATCTTTTACAAGATCCCCAACATTGAAGATCTGGAGGAGGGTTTTCAAAAGAATTCTGTTGAAGGCTCATCAACTTTTTCCATGTAGACTAGCAAGTGAACTAGTTTGGGCTGCATTGGTGTATATTTTGTATGAGTGTGAAACCGTGCTATACCATGATCGTGTAAGTGCCGTGATGTCTATAAAAACATTTCACATTCCTGCTGTAACTGTGCCATTAACATGCCATTTTCACAGTCATACAGAATCTACTCTACAACAAGGGACAAATGAAGGCTAGTAACACCCCAACACCATTATTTCCATTAATTATAGTGTTAACAAGTTTCCATTCATCCCTTGCACTATTTCCAAGGAATAATACTAGGCATACTTGTAGGAGGGACATGCAATAAAGTATTTAATTTAGTATAACTTCACCTTATGTGACTGTATATTTAGAAGATCCAAGATATCTGTTCCAACTTTTTTTGTCTATTATAAAGTCATGATGATCAGTGGCTAATCTACCAAACTTATCAAACTATTTAGAATGGTGTGACACAGGGATCACCTCCTAGCCCTACCACCACCCAGGGACTTGCAGCACAAAGTCCTGAAGTATGACTGCCTCAATACATTTTTTTCTGCAATTTTCGCTACTGAAAATGGGGAGCATTTCTTAAGTGGAACTGGAATATTAGACATATTGTACACTACCCTGGTCCCAGAGAATTCTTTTTCTTTCTTTTTTTAGCTAAAATCAAGCTGCTGTGCTGTGTAGCAGCTTGATTTTAGCTAAAAAAGAAAGCCTCTTGCAACAGGGTAATGAACAGGTCTGCTCTAAACACAAACAGGATAACAAGACAAAAACGATGCACAAACATTGTCACTACTTATTAACAGATTTTGATGTCTTCTTGCAATTGGATGATGATACTCAGGGCTACAGTATATTCTAGCGTTTTAGTACAGTATGTATGAAAACTAACATTAATTTAAAATGCCTTAATTTACCTCTATCTCTTTCATAGTAGGCATTGAAAGCAAAGCCTGCAAGAATAGAAAAAGGAGTTTGTAAACAAAGTTACAATAATTTAAATGTGACCAGTAACCAGAAACCATGGACAGCTGTTTCGGCCTTGTTGGGCCTTGTCAGCACAGTGAACTGGATACTGGTCAAGTTCCCACTGAGAAAAGTGAATATGGTGCTGGACGTCACCCAGCTATGTGGGATATTGGTTCACAGCTCGAAATACTACGATAATTACAATAATTTGTCAGTTGGGGAGGAATTGTCAGCTAGGGAGGAATTGTCAGCTTGGGAGGAATTACCATTGAGGAAGGAATTGCCAGTCCTAGCAGGAGCCTAAAGGAAAACCCCTTATGGCTAGGAACAAGGGACAACTCCTTTGATTCACATTCGATGCAATCAAAGGCAGGCATTAAATTGGGCATAAATGGTGAAATGGAACCAATTGCTGTGCCATCCTAGGATAAGTGATGAGGACAGTGCCATTCAGAAAAAGATCTCAAAATATATGGCTATAATAATAATAATAATAATAATAATTTATTTGTAAAGCGCTTATACAAATCTGCTCTAAGCACTGAAAATAATAATAATATTGATAATAATAATTATAACAGTAATATGAAGAAAAAAAATTAAGATAATATCTATCTGTTTTATAAAATAAAAAATGCTATTATTTGTTTAAGCAGGTTGGATATCTGGCAGCTTTCGCTGATGTGGACCTGCTGCCCCTCACACTCACTACCACTACATTTCTTATTTTAGCACACAACACTCAACTCTCATGTTGATTTTTATTTGAGGGAGGAAAAACCGGAGAACCCGGAGAGAACAACACATCAAACAAACTCAATTCACATTTGATCCAGTGCAGCCTGAGCCAGGACTTGAGCCTGGACCACAGCAGTGAGAGGCAAGTGGCTTAACCACTACGCCACCCATGCCACCCATGACAAGATTTAATGACTTTGCACATGTAGTTTACCTGTAAGTCATCTTCTGACTCAGTCTTTGCTTTACTGGTCACAGGTGCTTTGACTGATGCATCAATTGGTTCACTACAAATAACACAATTTATTCTACTATTAATAATATAAAACATGGATCAATAGACCAGAATTGTTTGTATGAATGTGAAAAACTTCACATGGCATGACAGGGTTATTCATAGTATATTTTGTAAGACAGAAAAAAACTCATTGTGCCAGCCAGTTCCAAGTGTCAAAATGATTGATTCCAATCTGTTACTGTGTTATCTATTAATAAATATCCTGTGTATTGTACATTTTTATTGTCATGTGAAGTTTTATGGATCCACTTTATCAACTTCTTTATTATGCTGTAATATCATTCTCTTCTATCTGATAGAAATCTGGACTAAAAGGCTTTAATAATCACAAAAGGTATGGACAATATACATTACTTTTCTCTCTTTCTTTTCTTGGATGACTTGTCATCTTAAAATGAAAAAATCCCCAAGTCACTGAATATTTAGTTAAACATTTAAAATTAATAAGCTTAGAGTTAAATGTTTTGGAAAAACTTCCAAAGGTTACATCATATATGTTGATAGAGCTTTCTTAGCATCTTGTATTACTTTTGCTGTTTACTTTCTATACACACCCTGCTATTGCACTCCATGCCTTGCCCACTAAAGTCTACACTTCCCATTACAATATGCATCTTAATAACTTTACAATGCAATCCACAATGTACACCTTGCCTACTGAACTCAGGGTCCCCTATACCTTTGGCGTGAAACATGAATAGCTGATTTATTTTGATGTGAAACGTGATTTAAGTTCTAAAATATTTTTGCGTCCACATGAAAGCAACTTTTGATTTTTTTGTGAACGTGAAAGATATTTTTTAATTATCCGTGACGCACCAAAAAAACATATATTTTTGCACAATTTCATTTTGTAAAGGGGTATAGGGGACCTTGTGAACTCTGTACTTTGCTCACTTTACTCTAGACCTAACTCACAACAATCTACAATGTGCTCCTTGCAACCTCACTGACTTAAGCTAACATCTTGCCCAAAAGCAACTTACCACCATCTTTGTTAAGTTCTTGTGCAACAGCATCTAACTGAAAAGCAAAGTATAAATAATTTGATTATCAGAATGGCTGACAGTAAAATGCAGTTAATAATTCATAATGTTACAAACACAGTGTCTAACCTTTGAGTGATCTTTTTCAGTGACTATAATACAAGGTTTACCATCTTTAATTGTACCTTTTTTAATGCTACAATTAAAAAACATATAGGCATATTATTTTAAATTTTAATTCCTGGCCTAACAAATAATTCCCATGGTCTATGACATTCAACCATGGTCAACCACAGGTCATCTACAGTCAACCATGGTCTATCACAGTCAACCATGGTCTATCACAGTCAATCATGGTCTAACACAGTCAACCATGGTCTAACACAGTCAACCATGGTCTAACACAGTCAACCCTTGTCTATCACAGTCAATCATGGTCTAACACAGTCAACCATGGCCTATTACAGTCAACCCTTGTCTATCACAGTCAATCATGGTCTAACACAGTCAACCATGGTCTATCACAGTCAACCTTTGTCTATCACAGTCAATCATGGTCTATCACAGTCAACCATAGTCTATTACAGTCAACCCTTGTCTATCACAGTCAATCATGGTTTATCACAGTAAACCATGGTCTATCACAGTCAACCATGGTCTATCACAGTCAACCATGGTCTATCACAGTCAACCATGGTCTATCACAGTCAACCATGGTCTATCACAGTCAACCAGACATTTTCAAAGACATGTTCAAATATGCTAGGAGTGTACATAAGTACAACACCAGATATGCAAGTAACGAAAATCTTTATAAATCACGCGTGAAAACTAACACAGGCAAACAAACAATTTCTTTCATAGCAATTGACATTTGGTCTAACATTCCAACGGAACTCAAACTATTAAATACATTTTCATTTAATAAAAAAGTAAAAATGTATTTGCTCAGTAAACAACTAGAACACTGAACACTCTCAGTACAGCTCTTTTCTTCTCTATTTTTCTCCTTGTCAATCTAACTTGATGTTAAACCGTTTTATTTAATTCCTTTTCCTGTTTTATGTTATCAAAATGTAAAGACTAGGGGCTAACAAGAAAACGTCCCAGTTAATTTAGCCCCTGGGCTCTAAATTTATAGAAAGAATTCTAATTAGTGTAAATTGAAAATATCATTACCCTTTTTTTTAATTTTCTTTCTTTATTATTATTATATCAAAACTGTAAAACTGTTAAAGATATAGGGCAATAAAGAACAATTCAATTCAACCATGGTCTATTACAGTCAACCTTTGTCTATCACAGTCAACCACAGGTCAACTACAATTAACTATGGTCTATCACAGTCAATCATGGTCTATCACAGTCAACCATGGTCTATCACAGTCAACCATAGTCTATCACAGTCAACCATGGTCTATCACAGTCAACCATGGTCTATCACAGTCAACCATGACCTATCACAGTCAACCATGGCCTATCACAGTCAACCGTGGTCTATCACAGTCAACCATGGTCTATTACAGTCAACCATGGTCTATCATAGTCAACCATGGTCTATCACAGTCAACCATGGTCTAACACAGTAAACCGTGGTCTATCATAGTCAACCATGGTCTATCACAGTCAACCATGGTCTATTGTGTGAATGTATAGTCACACATACCTAATAAAATCCTGGATAGCTAACTTTTGTAGTAAATTTTCAACAGCTTCTCTTGTGGGTGGAATGTCAGTTTTTACCTGAAAAAACAGTTGAATACCTAAATGATTTTCATGATTAAATGCATTCATAAAAACCTAATTATATTTACATTTTTGAGAAGATGATTTAAAATGTTGAAGGAATCTACTGGTAAAATGAATGTTGAGTCACACAGACACTCAATCAAGTGACTTTCTAACAGTGGATCTACTTTAACAACTTCTGGTTTCTTTGCAGTGTCGGTATCATCTGTGGGTTGTGGGGAGGATGGTGGTGGAGTGGCAGTACCTGCAACAAAGGCAATCCGATTAATTCTAATCAAATTATTAGCTGATTATCACCAGGGGTTTAATAAAGAGCCCCCACCCAGCCCTCTATTGAAAGTTATGACTGTCAAAACTGGTTACTGGTCAGTATATTTTAAAGGAGTTTCCAGATGCTATCCAGCCTCCTATATGTATTCATTTTTGGTCTCGGTTCAATTCTTGAAAGAAAAAAAAAGGGAAGGAAAAGAAAATTAAAATAACTGCTAGATGCTTTCCTGCTTGGCAGAGATTCATAATTTCTCTACTCTAAATGTAACTTTTTTATTTCTTCATTTGCATCTTACGTCACAGATCACAAAAATTCAAACTAAAATCTTATTTTGAATCCTATCAGTTTTATTCTATCATATGTTGTAGAAAATTGTGATGTGAGTTATTTTGTAGACTTATATTCCAATATTTTGATGGACTCGATGTTTATTTGGTCGAGTTGTTGAAGCCGTAGTTGTGTCCCACAACGTAAAGTCACGCGTCTAAAATGCCGTGGAAACCAATATAATTGTGTTAAATTAAATCTATTCAGTTTGGTTTTATATATACTTAGAAATGCTATTCATAGTTAAATTAAGTGATATTTATCAACTTTATGCTCGAATTTATGTTCTGACATTTTGGTAGCCATGTTGGAGGACAATGATATGTCCTCCAAGATGGCACCGCCATACATTTACACTATAATTTGAGAACCTTCATTTGCCAATAACTCAGTAAAGATGCTCTTGTGCTCCAAAAATTGTCCCAGAGGTGTTTCTTTAATTGTTCTAGAAGTCCATAAGCATCTTATTTCATTTTAGCAAAAGTAATAATATTTTAAAATTCTAAAACATCAACATACCACGTGGTTGCAAACGAAGAAATATATGTGACACAAATAAATTTCCTTCTTGATCAATCTCAGTTTCAATAATATTTAAACTGTATGAGCATAATGGTTTGTATAAATATGTAAGATAAAACCATGTTGCCAACCCAGGACAATGTGATTATTTTATTTTTTAGGGGAAAAAACATAAAACAAATTGTACAGGGATATCATCATAGACAATACTTTTGACCATGAAAATTTGTAAAGAAACTGAAAATCTGTCCAACTTAGCTTGATTGGGATACCTGTGGGAACAATTTACACAGGGAACCCAAAATTTGGTTCAACAAATTGCCAAATTTTTTTTTTTCTTTTTCAAAGAGCTTTTTGATACAAAATTGGTCCATCCGGTCTATACAAAATCAATGTAATGGATGTAGACAGCTTTCTATCTAATGAAAATAGTCTTGTCTGCCATTTATTTAATTTCATTTAAATTAATAAGTGTTTATGTAGGGAGCAAAGTAGCATTTTAATAGGTTTGGCATAAACGAATGATTGCAAAAGAAAATTAGGATAAAGGGTAAGAGTAGACAATACAATAAATATTTATTTTGGTTTTCTAGAAATTAAGTTATAGCTCATCAGCATCATTTATAAATCAACCTGACAGAATTAACTTGAGTTGCATATTAAGCTTACCTGATAGGAATCTGAGGTTAAAAATGATTAACATGAAGAAGGCAAAACTTACCATCACCTTCCCCAACATTGATTCCCTGACGTTCTCGTCTTCTTTTCTGCAGCCTTTCTCGGAGACTTTCCTGTCGTCTCTTGTGTTCTTGGATGTCAGACCATGTGTCCGACATATTCTCACAAATCCAAAAGTAAGCGTCGATGTAAAACGATTTGAATGATACTTATAAATCAAAGAAAAACTAACGGGATCAAATATTACTCCAGGAATAATACAGCTGAAAATGTCCCCAAAACAACGCTCAAATGATAAACACAATCAGAGACTGAACTTTGCAAAATGCCGGTTGCCATCCAGGCCTTCCGACCCTGAATCGATTGTAATCCGAAACTATATCGACAGTGAAATTATCATTTCGGAAGGAGTTCGGTAGAGTTCGAGAAGATATTGATTCGGTATTGAGAGGTCAATATCATATCGAAGTGGCTACGATGTTTTGGTTGTAGGAGAGGTGAGGAAGTGAGTAAACCAAACATGGAGAACTGTTTAAAGATCTTAAAATCGTCTAAAAATGAATCCGATCTGATCAAAGAGTTAAAAAATTTCAGCGAGGACCACCGCTCCACGTTTTCATTCGATGGTATCGATGTTTCACAGAGAAAAGACTTTATAGGTGCCATTTTAACCGAACTGTCGGATAGAGGTCATTCGACCGAGTTTCAAGTGCAAGCTCTCTCAGCTCTCCGAATTTTAAGCCGAGATAAAAATGGATTGGGGCTATTAGTCTCTGAACAAGCTTGTAAGACTTTATTTGTCTTGGCGGGTCTCTACGTGGAGCCAAATGAAGCAAAACACACCGAGAATGGCGAAAGTCAGAAATCTGAAAACTCGGAAGCTGCCGCAGCAGCTGCCAAAGAAAACGAAGACGTCAGTGGGTGTAAAATGAAAAAGGCCACGTCAGATAAAGACGAGAATGGACTAATGGACTTTCAGTCTTTAAAAGACAACAGGGACACTGTGATCGAGGCTTTAAAATGCTTATGCAACATAGTGTTTCAAAGTAAAATGGCCCGTAATCATTGCATGGCATATGACATCTCAGTGGCAATAACAAAGCGTACAAAACTGTGGTTCAGTCACGATGAAATATCTACCGATATTAATTATTTTGATCTGCGGATGCTGTTCCTCCTGACTGCTTATGAGCCATCGGAGCGTATGGCAGTGGTTAACCACAATGGTGTTTGTATATTGACACACTGTCTGGATGCTATTGTCCCTGGACAGACAGACAGAGATAGGGTACATGCTGCGGGTGCTAGAGATGGGTGTGGTGAGGTCTGCCAGGACGCGCTTGAGAAAATGAGCGTCATTCAGAGGTATAATGTTATAATTCAATTAGCTGTACAGCTTTTTATTGGGCATGTTAACATATGACGACAATTATTTGATTTACAACAAAACCAAATTAAAAATATGAGTAATATCTGTTTGAATAAATCAAGGGTTAACTAGTATGGTAGTACCTTTGTGTATAGTATAGGTTAATGACTAACATCGTATCATTCACAATGGGACATGGCTCAAAATAAACTTCTCTATACCATGTTTTTGCTCATCAATATTGATTCAGACTCGTACTGCAGATGGAATCAATTGTCCATTGGATTATGATTATTGATTCCATATTTTTGCCTCAAAGTCTAATGCCTTATCATGAAAATTGCTTAAACAATAAGCCCCAAGCATGATTATATTTTGACCCCCTGTCTATACCAGAATCCTTTCCTAGTATCTTTTGATTAATGATTAAAACAAATTGTTTGTATTCTTAAAGGAATATAAAATTGAATATGAAAGGTTCTTGAAAAGGATTTTGGTATAGAGGGGGTTAAATTGTCATCACACTTGGGACTTGTTTATCCCTCATGCATTAAAAAATTCAGAAATCATAATTTGGTCCAATCATGGGCTTGATTTTTATAGCTGGTCCCAATAGAATAGGATGGTACTGTAATTATGTAACCTTAATCAATAATTTTATGAACATGTTTGCAATATTTAGCTAATAGTCAATTGTGCTTTGTTTTAGGTTTATGATTGAAAAGTCACCCCACACATATGACATGGGTGAGGAACAGACTCGCCTTGCCACAGAGATCTTTAAAGTCCTCTTCAACGTCACCATGGCTTTACCAAAGGAACTGGACAATGACACCACGGAACACTATGAAAGAATAGCCCTTATAATATGCAGTTTGTTCGCACATAACAGGAAAATTGTTCATGGTGCTGAGAGTGTACATAACCAAGCTATTAATGTTCTGAGTAGCTTACCAAAGAAGGCTTTACAATTTATGTTCTGGAAGGTTCCAAAGTTGATCAGTCGAGCATTGAAGGCTCATCATGAATTGAGCATAATTCCTGCACCATTCAGAACATATTTCTCAGTAAGTTCTAAAGCATATCATGGGCATAACTTTGTCATTTTACTCTTTCCTCCCTTGAAAACTAGTGCTTCAATGACAACTGACCATCATTAATTATTATTATTAACATTGTAAAATTAACAGCTCTATGGTCCCACCTGTGGACTATCTACCAACAACCTACTGACAACCTAACAACAACCAAGCAGCACCGACAAAATGAATGTCAGAAATAGAAAGGGCACCTCAATATTAGTATGATTCATTTAGAAAAACGCATTGGATGGCAAGCTCGTGCCATCCAATGTGCTTTTCCAAACAAATCTTAAGAAAATATCTAATCTTAAATTCACTGCCATTTTTTCTCTTATTCATCTTATAAATTGAAAATTTGCACTTTTATTAATATTGAGATGCTCTTTCATTTTTTGGAGTTCATTTTGATGGTGCTGCTTGATTTAGGGGAGATAGGGTCACGTGACCTGTTAGTGCATATGGCCTATTAAGCCATTTTTATGGAACCTTCTTCAATGTATTGAAAATCTCCCTAAACCTTACCAACAACCTACCAACACTTTATATTTGATAGGTTGTTGATTGTTCTGGCAGGATGTTGTGCTAACAGACTTCTTCTATTTCAGTGTTACAATATGTATGCAATTCATGCTATACTGGATCTCTTAAATGAGAGAGTAACCTGTGAGGAAGAACATGATTCCCTTATATCCATACTGAGTGCACTTTGCTGTTCATCCAGAGGCAACAGAATTATCAGAAAGTATTTGAAGTTTGAGATTCTGCCACCATTAGGGAAGGTGACACACAAGCGCCCTGAGGAAGGCCATAAGATAAAAAACAAACTGGTGAAGCTGATGACCTGTCCTGTCACTGATTTAGCTGTAAGTTTGAAGTGCAAGTTTATAGAGCAGATTTCTTATGAGTGTAAAACAGACTGCGCCATGCTGTGACCGTGTCAGTGCCGTGATGTCTATAAAAACATTCAAAATTCTTGCTGTAACTGTGCCGTGACCGTGCAGTGCTGTTTTTACAGTCATATGAAATCTGCTCTATAAAGTCAATCTGTTATAGTTAGATAAAGGTGCTGACATTACACAGTGCAGTGTTTTCTGCAGCTCATTTCACAATGGCCTTGTCAAACAACTTAGTTGTATGAATCATTGCAGCATGTAACAGACCATGCATCATGCCAAATCATTGCAAGAAAATGACTGCTGTAACAGCTTTAGTATGGTGGCCTAGAAGGGACACGCCCTCAAATAAGCATGGCACTGCCAACAAAAAATATCCACACTGCCAACAAAAGCTGTGATGTGTAACACACTGTCTTGCAAATGTTCCTGCAATATGTTCTGTGATATGCCATTGCAAGACAAGTTGCAGGAAACATCCCACCAAAATGATTTAACTCAGCATCTTAAAGGTTTTTATTAATAATCGTTTTTCCAAATGTGAAAAAGTTTGCTCACCAGACACCAAACATCATGTGGCAACCAAATATTTTGCCATATGGCTCTCTTGCTTATGATCGCACTTAACCCGTGAAATTGTACTAGCTAAATAATGCAAAATAGCACTATTAAGCAATGGAAAACAAAGGATTTGTTACTATTTAGTACAATTTAGATTTTGTACTTTTTCATGGGTTAAGTGCAATCACTCTATGGTGCTGTAAAGTTGTGACATTTAGTAAAATTTGTCAAACATACCTTATTGACTTGTTTATAGGATCTGGCTGCAGAATTTCTGTTCATCTTGTGTAAGGAAAGTGCTGACAGGTTGATCAAGTACACTGGCTATGGTAATGCTGCTGGGTTGTTTGCCAGAAGAGGGCTTTGTGGAAGGAGTGAAGAAGGTGACTATTCATCGGAAGATGAAGACTCAGATACAGAAGAATACTTAGAGGTTAAAGATCAGATTGACCCAATACTAGGTAAGCTGGCAAAGATGATTGTAAACTCATACCCAAGAGGATTGTTCATAAATTGTCAGTATAGTAGTGTCAGTATAATGTCAGTGTCGAGATCTCTATAAAAACATTCGAAATTTCTGCCATAACCATGCCGTGACTGTGCAGTGCCATTTTCACAGTCATACAAAATCTACTCTATGCTAAATCCTCCAGCATAATGTCACTGTAACTGGATAGGAAGGAGACTCAAGTCAGAGAGTAGTTTGCCTCTAGGCTAACTAGGGAAAGCTGTTAGTTACTAGATTGTGTGTTTAACTTCTCAATGGGGCTTCTAGTGTGTCCATTTTGTTGACATGGCAACCCAAGGTCCAATTTAAAACCAGAACGAAGGGAAAATTTTATCATCTGAAAGAATTTCACTGGTGGCTTTTCAAAAACCCCATGTCAATAGTTTGTTGCCAAGGGGGATTTTGGAAGGTGTCAAAAATTAACTGTACCTTAGATTTCAATCATCATTTTTGGTTTTCATTTTTAGGTGCTATACCTCATGACAGACCTAACCCTTTAGACTCCATGACAGAAGAAGAAAAATATGAAGAAGCTGAGAAACTAAGGAACTTGATAATTGAGCTAAACAACCTTGGTGTCATCAAGACAGCAAAGTTAGGGGCAGATGGTCGCCCAGTTGCAACGTCAGATGAAGAAGAAACTCAAGAAAGTCTGCTTTGTGTCCAAAGTGACAGCCAACAAGAAAGCTCATCAGCCACAGAGAAAGAGAACTAAACAGTTTTAAAACATACCATAATGATGTGAATAAGCACCTGGGGCATTTATTTAATTTTAAAGAGTAGAGAGGTGGTGCTTATTAAGCTTGGTCAAGGATTAATTGAAGAACCTATCCCCATAAAAACGATGCAAGTGACAAAGGAATGAAATAGTTGTTTTTATGCAAATTCTCTCTTGGCTCTTTTGTATTAACTAAAGAAATTAATGGCTTTGAGACCATGCATTTTGTTTTGAAACCAAAACATACAAAATATCCTAGCTGTAATATTTTCCAAATGATCTTTGTATTTCTCAAATAAATGACCAGACTTTGATATTTAGATATTCATGGAGAAGTACATTGATCCCATTTTTGGGCCAGTTTGAGAAAATTGAGGGAAAAAACTTGATCCAATCATCACTTGTGTCATTTTCGTGGGCATCTCTGCCATTTAAGGGTAAAACAGAGTTACACATATTAGAATGTTCAAGAAGTACCTGTGATTACTGTATTATTACTGTACCATCAGTCTTATGAGACAGGGGAGGGGGGGGGAGGGTGTTCATTCAGAAGCGAATGCTTATTTAAAAAAACAAGGGGTGCTCAGTGGAGAGAGGGTGCTTAATGGAAGTAGGGTGTTTAGTTGAATCATTGTAATACAACTTAATTATTGCTACAGAGAATTCTCTCTAAAAAATGTGATCAGCACTTGCTGTTAACTCAAGAACTTGCATCCAATGCATAGAGCATTTAGTTAAATAGTTAAGGTTTTTTTCAGATATTGGGACAGGTTAGTGAGCTGTTCATAGAATTGCCAAGATTTTTAGACAAACCAACTCTTTGTTTTCGTCCATCCAAATGATCCCTATATTAATCTCAACAAGAATTTAAATATTGAGACAATCTTTATAGCTATGAAAACCAGTTGCCAAACAGTTATGGCACTCCACACAACTGTATTGTAGTATGGAGCTTCAAATGGTTTGATTTATATTACACAGAACTGACTTTTTCTAGTTCTGTGGTGGTTCATGCCTCAAGGTTCCCTTAATTATACAAAATCTGCTCTTAGGTCAAGTCTAGGTTTGATATGCTGCTATTTAATCAGGCAACTAAAATAATAAGTACAGATGTGTGAAGATAATTATTATTGTTGGCATTATTGTTGTGAAGTTAGAGATAATTATTGTTGGCATTCTTGAATTTGTTTATAAGGGAATAAAGGAGGCCAATCTAATTGAAGTAAAGAGTGCTTTTTGCAATGGCAGTTATACTGGTAGTTGCTTGTCCTTTTACAGCTGTTGGTGAGGATGTGTCAGATGCATGACGATGACCAGAGCTTTTCTCATAAGCCCCCAGTTTTGCCCTCCCTTGTCTGTGAGCTGAGATATGCACACTTTCAAGATATAAACCACCTGGTTGGCTCGGTTGAGCACTGGTGTCTCATGTGGGAGGTCGGGGTTCGATTCCCGGCTGGACCAACACTCAGGGTCTTTAAATAATTGAGGAGAAGGTGCTGCCTTTGTAATTGCAAATGGTTAGACCTTCACGTCGGGATTAGCGTTGAAATCTACTGGTGAATTAGGCCTTAAAATCAAGTATTACAACCAGTAGTGGAGCTACTTTAGCAGGTGCTGGAATATACTGAAACTGAAACTGAAACAGAAAGGTACGCATCCCCACAAGCCTATTGCTTCTAAACATTACAGGCCTGTTTGAAAATCACATCATAAACACACAAACATGACTTGAAAAGACAATTTATTGCAATGAAATACGTTTTTGTGGGCATAAAGTTTTCAAACTTTAATACAATTTGCACATTACAATATAAATATGTGGAAAGACTTAAATTGCAGCTGAATCCCTTTTAGTACTAGTGATATTTAGATTTTGACTTAGAATAAAGATTTAGTATGACCATTCACCAGTATTTTTATAGCTATGAAAACCAGTGTTTTATTTGAAAGAAGAATTTACAAATTTGACATGGAGTATAGGTCACTGGATGCATGGAAAGCAAATTTGTGCACAACCATTACCTTAGTCACCTTTAGTTATCAGATACATATGTAAAAACTAGAAATTAGGACAGCTGTTATAATATTATTGATAATATCTGTGACAGATAAACCAATTTTTTATGTGTTTTGAACCTCTGAATAATCACTTGATAGTGATGAACTCAATTGACAAATATTTTTACTACAAAATATAACACAAATATGAAATATTACTAAATGTAATAACTATGATCTTGTTCTCACATCCTTTGAGGATCTAGAAAACTAACTTAGGCTAATTTCATTCAAAGAAATATCACTCAGAAACATCAATCAGAATTAATCAGAAATATCATTTAGAGAAATATATGGGACAGTGAGCATTGAACCAGATCATGTATTCTGTAGGTAGTCCAAAAAGTGAACAAACCAACAAACTGATATGAATATCAGAGTACATCTCAAAAGAAAAAGGTACAGTGGAACAAATCAAATATTGGAACAAAGTATTAAACTTTTGTGTCAATAGAAACTATGGTTAAATTGTGAATCCAAATCATATAATTTTTTTCTCCAAATGAAAATAGATGTCTTATTTCTGTGTCTTTTCTTTGAAGATTGTTTTACTTTCAGATATTAACTCAACATTTGAGTTACAATAATATTTGTAACATTGTCACTGACAACACGTCATTAGTATATCTCTTTACATGTATAATTAGAAAGCTACATGTTCATACTTTTATATAAATACTATAACAATGACTGATCAAAATGTATGTCATTAGGTTGTTTGGATAATATAAAAATGAACCTTGCAATAACCTACCAACAATATACCAACCATCCCATCATTAACCTACTAACACCTTACCAACGACCTACTGACACCATACCAACAACCTACTGACACCCTAACAACAACTTACTGACAGCCCTACCAACAGGCTACTAACAATCTACTGACACCCAAACTAATGACACCCTACCAACAACCTGTACCAACAACCTACTGACACCCTACCAACAACCTACTGACACCCTCACAACAATCTACTGATACCCTACCAACAATCTACTGATACCCTACCAACAATCTACTGACACCCTACCAACAACCTACTGATACCCTACCAACAACCTACTGACAATGAATCTATCAACAACCTACTGACATCCTACCAACAACCTACTGACATCCTACCAACAATCCACTGATACCCTACCAACAATCTACTGACACCCTACTAACAATCTGACACCCTACCAACAACCTACTGACACCCTCACAACAATCTACTGATACCCTACCAACAATCTACTGATACCCTACCAACAATCTACTGACACCCTACCAACAACCTACTGATACCCTACCAACAACCTACTGACAATGAATCTATCAACAACCTACTGACATCCTACCAACAACCTACTGACATCCTACCAACAATCCACTGATACCCTACCAACAATCTACTGACACCCTACTAACAATCTGACACCCTACCAACAACTTACTGACACCCTACCAACAACCTACCAACCAACAATCAACTGACACCCTACCAACCTTCCAGCTTTGTAGCAACACCCCAAACAAATACTAGCAACAGCCTAGCCACACCCATTTTGGTCTAACATTGTTAAGTAATACCACTATAAAATATTTTTGATGTATATTGTTAGGAATAATTATCTGGTCACTGTTGTCATGTCACCTGGACCTCCTCTTTTCTTTTTGATACCCAACTTTGAAAAACATTCCTGAAAGACACATAATAAAAATATCATGTAAAGAAAATATCTCTAATAAATGAGGAGACATTCAGATTTCCTTATTTAATGATTACGTTGTGATGCATTAATCTTACAAAACAGCATATCGACACAGTAGTTTTTATCTGCTGGCACTCACACTCGATTGATCTCTACTACTCTCTATAATTTCAATATTTACACACAATGCTCAACTCACATGTTGATTTTTTTGCTGAGAGGGGAAAAACTGGAGAATCAAGAGAAAAATACCAGCTCATGGCATGGCAGAGAACAACACATCAAACAAACTCAGTTCAGATATAATACACTGCCTGAGCTTGGACTCAAACCCAGACCACAGTGGTAAATGACAAATGCTCTCAAGTTGCCATAGGTTTCATAGTTACACATACCTGCAATGTACAACAGTACATTCGTTACTGCAGTATTGAGTGCCTCTTTCTTTTGTTGTTCTTGCAGGCATATTGCAGCCTTCTCTAATGCATATCCTTTGACTAATTGGATTGATTGATACCTTGGATTTCTAGAACAATAAGCAATAAATTATTAATGTGAGCCTGCCTTTTACTGTGAGGGTCCTGTTGTTCAAAGTTGGCTTAGCATTAACCCAGGGTTAAATCTAAAGAAAACCATTGGTGTTAACCCAGGGTTAAATCTAAAGAAAACCTTTAGCGCTAACCTACTTTCAAGCAGGTGTTCAAGGTTCTGTGTGCAACACTTGAATGGAGCTCGATACTCCAACAAGATCAAACAAACATCCATCCTCATCTTCACAGCTAGCTTACATTCATAGCAACACTGGGGGAGGATAAGGAAAAGGGGAAAGGGAGGAGACAGGGGAGGGAGAAGTAGGGAGTGTCTTTTCATACCTACCTCTTCCCTCTCCATCATTTTTTCTCTCTTTTCCATCTCCCTTCCCTTTCCCTCTCCCTCTTTCCAAGCTAAAGGCTACTTCACAGCTTGCAGATTTCCCAACTTACTCAACAAAATATTCAGATTACCTTAGCTTTAACTGGAGCTGATCCTGCTGCTGCAGCAACCTTACTAGATGTCCCAGACGCTGCACTTTTTGGTGCTTTAGTAGGTGTGGTATCATGTTTATTGAGTATAGCTTTGGGTATTTTAAGTGTTATGCTTTCCTGTTTAACAGGTTCTTTAGTTGTGTGGTTGTCCTTGGTAACTGTTGATGTAACTGTTGGAACTGAAGTAGTTTTAGGAGATGAGATGGGAGATGGAGTGGTTGTGGTGTCTAATTTTCTTATCTTGGGGCTTGGCTCCTGAGAAGATACCTAATGAAAATATTTACATAATAATCAATTGAATTATGTCACATGAAGAGCTAGGCTGCTAGGCATAAATCCACACATTTAGATAAAGCATGTTGGAAATTTATTGGTGAAGCATTTTCATTTCATGCAGTGGCTTGTCAAACACTGCCCTAAATGCACTGTTGCATGGCACAATTTTTTCTTCCACTTGTTTCACAATGGCATTGCAACACAAGTTACACAACCCATTATAGCTTGTAACATACCCTACATTGCTCAAAATCATTGTGAGAAAAAAATTGCGACAAGATTGTTTGGCATTGTCTTATGTAATATCCCTGTAGTGGCTAGTGCAACTTCTTTTGCAATGCCATTGCAAGACAAGTTGGAGAAAACATTGCACTGATGGAGTAACAGCAGCTTAACACTAACATGCACACAACCATACTGTACAATAATCAAGAACCAGGTGTCAATGCATTCACACTTGTTCCTTGGAAAGTATCAAGCAATTACCTGTTTTTGTTTCTCTAATGCTTTTTCATAATCTTTTTTAGCTTTTTCATGCTTGGTATGATATACCTACAGAGAGACAGTCAGAGATAATGTCAATATAAGCTGACAATGTTTTTACATTAATCACAGAATAAACAAAAAAAGCAGAAGTCAATTTACTTTTTTCTGGTCTTCAGGTAGATTTTCCCACATCTGGCTAACTATCTTGGTAACATTATCAAAATCAATCTAAGATGAAAGGCAAAAGATTAATTTATTATCATAACATGGCAAAAGTTTAGACATCCCACTTAATTCCTCTTTGAGACAAGAGCACAATCAGGTGCAATTCACATAAGGTTCCCTGCTTTCATTAAGTTGCACTACTGTGCCCTAGAGCAGATTTTGTATGACTGTGAAACAGCACTGTATGGTTACGGCACAGTTATGGCAGGAACTTCAAATGTTTTTATAGACAACACGGCACTGACACAGTTACGGCATGGCACAGTTCATTTCACACTCATACGAAATCTGCTCTATTACCGGAGGTACATGTACACTGGGTTGTTGAACATAAACGATATATTACTTACTGTAGGATTTTGTTGTCTAATTGCTGCCTGTGTCTCCTTGAAAAATATTTGAAATGCCGGTAAAGGTCTAAAGAAAAAAATAGCATTGGTGTCAATCACTTCAAGAAGGTGGGATTAGCTAGTTGTTTTTAAACATACAGTATATTTTGTAAGACTTTGGAAAACAGTAATGAACAATCTGCACAGTATGGTAACTGGTTGGTAAGTGGTCAGTAAGTGGTCAGTAAGTGGTCGGTAAGTGGTCGGTAAGTGGTCGGTAAGTGGTCCATAAGTGGTCGGTAAGTGGTCAGCAAGTGGTCAGTAAGTGGTCAGTAAGTGGTCAGTAAGTGGTTGGTAAGTGGTCAGTAAGTGGTCAGTAAGTGGTTAGTAAGTGGTCAGTAAGTGGTCAGTAAGTGGTCAGTAAGTGGTCAGTAAGTGGTCAGTAAGTGGTTGGCAAGTGGTCAGTAAGTGGTCAGTAAGTGGTCAGTAAGTGGTCAGTAAGTGGTCAGTAAGTGGTCAGTAAGTGGTTAGTAAGTGGTCGGTAAGTGGTCAGTAAGTGGTCAGTAAGTGGTCGGTAAGTGGTCGGTAAGTGGTCGGTAAGTGGTCCATAAATGGTCAGTAAGTGGTCAGTTTATATAAATGGTTGGTAAGTGGCTGATATGTGGTTGGTAATTGGTTGATAAGTGGTCAGTAAGTGGTTGGTAATTCATAATGTCTGACTACTACATCAACAAATATGAAGGACTAACATGCAGTACATGTCAAAATACTTCCATAAACAACTGTATTCACTATTGCCAGGGCTAAGAAGGCAATAGTGGACCTCCTCATATGAACTCCTTGCCAAATTTGTTTGTTTGTTGACAGCACTTACTTTTCAATCCCACCAACAGCCTTTTCTTTCTTTTTTCGTTTCTCTGCCTTCTTCTTTTTCTTTTTCTTCTTCTCCTCACTATTAGCTTTCCTAAGAGTCTCAGCAACCTGTGCCAGAGGAGTATCGCTGTCGTCACTATCGCCTAATGAAACAGGGGTCACCGAAGTAGTTGCTGGTGTTGTCTTAGTTGATGTAGTCGATATTGTAGGTGTTACAGGGTGTGTTGAGATAATACTACTTGCTGATTGGTTTAAACCAGGTGCCGACACCAAGTGATTTACAGAAGTGGTCTCATTTACAAAAGTTATTTGTGTTGTCCCAACACTATGAACTGGTGTATAATTTGATGGTGTAGAAATTACACTTTGTCCAGTATTTGATACAGCCTGCATACCAACAAACTTGTGTTGGCTAAGCATTTGTGATGCAGACCTTGCTTGTGTACTACTAACTTGAGATCTAATACTTGGTGAAGAAACTAAATTACTATTATTCCCAACAGCTTGTACAACAGAACTCATGGCCCGCATAGGACTTTGAAGAGTAGAAGCTAAAGGTTGTGCCGTCAGATATGAGGATTGAGAAGTAGTCGATACATTTGTGGAGTTAACAGCTTTGTTCCCTGAAGGGTTATTTGAAGAAGGCACTTGATTGCCAGGAACAGTTATTCCACTCCCAGTGGAATTTACAGTTTTAACAACATTACTACCACTAGTAACATTTTTCGTGTTCAGTACAACCATTTGAACTTGCTGTCCTTGAGTATTACTGACCATTTGATTATTAGTAGTATTAATGTTTGCTCCTTTTTGAAGAATATAATAAAAAACTTGTCCTTTGGAAGTGGTTATTGACATGGGTTTTGCTGCACCCTGCCCTCCACTGCCTTTCATAATCATAGCTTGTTTCAGCATATCTAAGTTAGTTGCATTCTGTGGTAACTTAATAGCCTGGAGCTGTTGGTTTGTTCCTTGCTTCAGTTGAAAAGGAATAACATTAGTACCTTTCAGTGCTGTGAGCCCCCTGAGAACTGTAGCCGTGTCAAATGCAGATACAGGTTGTCCAGCTGTGTTGACACTAGCTTGTTGGGTTGTCGACGTGTTTGTTTGAGGATTTACACTAACTGATTGTTGTGTTGGAGTTCCTTGCTGACCAGCAATACTTCCTTGTGTTATATTGTTAACTGATCTTTGTTGAGATGAAGAGAATTGATTTTGTCCCCAAACATTTTCACCATTATTCTGCAAACCAGTTGTAGCAGGTGACTGTAAAACAGTATTAACAGAGTTTGTCATATTACCCTGTGCCCTTGAATTCCCAGGATTTTGTATGTTACCAACATTTTGAGCAGAAACCTTTGCTTGATTTCCTTGTGTCATATATGTTTGGTTCATCCCTTGAGGTTTAGAAAAGTCTTGTGGTCCACCTGGTGTAATAGGAGATCCAATATTACATCCTGCTGGAGATGGTACTTGTCGGGATGCTCTTTGATTCTGGGGTGAGGGGATATTTAAGGGAGACGCCACAGGAGAGTGTTGTACACTCATACTCCCCATGACCTGAGAATTCATATTTTGAACCACACCCGATTGAAGCTGAGACATCTGTGATAATGGCGAGGAAATGTTTTGAGACATAATAGGATTGACAGATGAAGGAGGACTCTGGGCATTGTTAGGCTGTTGAGGACTTCTTTGGGGTGGTGGCTGCTGGGGGCTTCTTTGAGGTGTTGGTCTAGGGCTATGGGCCACACCCATTGCTTGAGGGGAATGCGGTTGTTGTTGAGCTGCCATGGTTACTGTCTTCTTGGTATTACCCCTAGAGCCTCTCATGGGGACTGACGTCTTGAACTGCTGCATCTGTGGGCTTGGTGCTTTTACAGGCACAATAGGACTTGATGGATTCTGTGACAGTGGACTATGTGCATGAGCTATGTTTGCAGATATTGCATTACTGCCTGAAACTTGACCACTTCCAGCCAATGGGCTACCAGTACCAGTACTCATAGACGGTGAACTTCGAGGCATGGCAGCCATTGGATTACTTGGTGTTATACTAGTACTTCCATGGGGATTGCTTTGAGCCATGACGTGATGCATTTGCTGACTACTCAATTCTACATCATGTGTAGAGAACTCAACTGTATCTCCGACACCCTGGGGCATGTCTCTGTCAACAATGTCTTCAATTAACTGATCAATAGAGGAATTCCCCTCCTCAGCATTCTCTAAAGAAGGGTTTAAAGACTCATTAACTGGCACATTAGAAATATTTGTAGGTAAAGCTGATTGGTTAAAATTCTGCATTCCATTGTGTAATGAATGATGCCTTGTCATAGAATGACTCAGCTGCGGTGTGCTTGCTACATGTTGTGAACCAATGCGACCATTATGTCCTGCCATGTAATTTAAAACCTGTGACCCTGATGCTGGATGTGGTGCTTGGTGTCTAATAGAGGGAATGTCAAAGTTTTCTAAAGGGAAAGAAGGTTGAACTTCTCTGGCATTTTCTCGTGTTGTGGAGGAATGTGCCAGTTCTTGACGAATGTCACTGATCATGTCACTTGCATCTTGAGGAAACACTGGATTAAGTACAGAACTGGTGGTCTGAAAAACACAAAAAATATATACTTTATTCATTGATTTATTCATTAATTTTCAAGAACTTTACAAAAAATTCCTCTGACATAGAGTAATTAAGGAATCATTGACATACACATTCTTCACTAAAAGGTTCTTCCAGGAGACAATATGCACTCTATTATTTTTCTCTTTTAGTACTCCATGTCATAGAAAACAAAAATGAAATAATCTAGAAATCTGGAAAAATCTGAACTACACAAAATATAATAATGAACTTGACTAAAATCATACAGTAGTATATGAAATCTTGACAGTCAAGTCTCACAAACTACTTCACTAGAAGGCTAAATTCTAAATACAGTAAGTGAACAGCTCCCACAGTTATATACATGTAAGCAGACAGTAATCATCAGTCCTTTGAATGGCCTGACAAACTCTACATATTCAATCTCCAGTAGGTAGAAAACTTTCATATGTGGCTGTCAATTCCTGGTTCTGTGTGTGTCTATTTACATGTACGGTTTAATGCAGTAATTATACCAGCCCAAGTTACATAAAAAATAACACAAATAACAACAACTTACCTGTGTAAGAGGCATTGTAATACTAGCATTTTGGTCTCTTTGTGATTGTTGACGTGATGCAATCACTTGATTTCCTATTAACATTGTCCTTCCATGGCTGGCTGATGACTGAGTACCACGTCCAGGTTGACTACCATGACCAGCAAGTCCTGATGAACCACTAGTTGGAAGGTCTGATGGTAGATCAAGGTCAGGAAGTTGTTGGATTTCTAGGTTCTACAAAAGATGTTCAAGGAAATCAGTATTAAATTGGAATATTAACAAACAGAGAATTTTGATGTGAGTGTCTATACCACATATTTATCAATATATTTTATTAGACAACAGAAAGCCACGCGCCCATGGCATTATAGACGCATGAGAGAAAATAGTAGTAGCCAAGTGCGACTCTAGTTTGTTAAGAGTTCTTTATATTTTCTCGAGTGCATCTATAATGCAATGGGCAAGTGGCTTTCGAGCCGTACAGCCCATGGGGAAATAGTTCATGGATTTTTCAGCCAATCAGAGCGAGCGTTATATGTGTCACCATCTTAAAAATGCACGATTTGAAAAAGACGATGACGAAGATAGTGCGCGCGCAGTGCAGCCCATGGGCAAATAGTTCATAGCTTTCTGGCCAATCAGAGGGCATGTAAGATTGTAGCTATGTTATAAATACTAGATAAACCTCTCATATTGACCACCTGCTAGCAGATTAGGTGGCCAAAGTATGGAGGTTTCAATATAGAGAAAAAGTGTGGATTGGATCAATGGAAGGAATGTATAGAATTGTGAAGAAGTAGGCACTGTAAACTAATAAAATGGTTACCCTACCTAAAAACATACAGTAACAATCCTTATCCAAGATAAATAGTAACTACTTCCTTATAATGCTTTTAAATTTTACCCATCCCTTGTCAATTTTTCTCTCATTCCTAAAAACTCAACTTTCATAGACATCAATCAAAAGTGTTCTCATGATAATTTGCACATTATTTTCCACTTTGGCTTCTCGCACTGTGGTTTCTGATTGCTATGTTTTAATTAAAAGACTGTAAATGGCAAATCTGTCTAAAGATATAAACAGTATGTATTATACAGCCTAAATTCTAATTTAGAGCTTGTGGACTTCATATTTGAGCTATCAGTCCGTTTACAATGGTTGACTGATTTGCCTTGCAATACATCGAGTCTAAAGTTTTATACATTACTGATATTTCAAAATTATTGCTTTCTATTGACAAATATTTTCAATATGACTTGCTCAATTTTATGAGGTAATTTATAAGGTATGGCGATATTTTCAATATTTTCAGAAGTTCTAAATATTTTCAGAACAAGTTAATTAAGTCAGATGAATCAGTACTAAAGGATAAACAAACTTTCAAATGCCATGTGCTTTATTGGATTGCCACGGAAACGAGTTTAATTGACATCCATGAAAACTCAGTTTTCAATATAGAATAAAATCATTGGTGCACAAGTGTAATTGAAAATAGCTATAATCAATAGACCTTTTTCGAGTTTGATGATACCGTTGCAAACTTAGACAACAGATGCACAAACACAGGATTAGCCTCGAATTACCATAAATTTTAAAAAAATACCAATGAGAGAAAAGCACAAATTAATTGTTATTAAAGAACAGAAAAATTGAGTTTACTCCTAAGGGTCTTTCTTGAAAAGGAGGCTAATCCTGTATAAATGAGCCTTTTGTTAAGACGTTCAGTGATCTCTAGTAATTGGAAACTGGACTATTCAAACTTCTCACTACTTATTTCTCCAAAAAAAGATTTTATATTCTGACTCATAAACTAGTTCTATAATTGCTCAAATACACAAAAACGGTATATCAGGCAAATACAATATGATACTGTTCAAAAATATCACATTTATGAAATTAATTATATAATATGTGCATGAGATGTAGCTAAGCAGCAGAATCAAAAACAAAATATTTAGACATAACATACTTGAATTTTTGATGAATTTTATTGAAAAAACATTATCTGATATTGGTATTTTGGGAATGCTAAAGAGCATAAAAACCAGGTATAAAAATATCCTCTTTGCAAATATAAATAACAATTTAATTTTGGATATAAAGTTTCAAAATTAAAAAAAAAAAGAAAAAGAAATAACTTTTAAACTTCTCAATTTTGTGTTTGTTTGTTTTTTCCTGGAAACAGCTGTTTTGCACACTACTAAATTTCACGTTTTTATAATGTTGAGAGCATAATGTAAAAAAAATAATGAAACTAGATGTTTCACTTCAAAGCGACCGCCATGACCAAATAAGGAGGAAAATAAGACACCTATTCAAACACCCGAATACCTCTTTTAATGAAATCCACAAACATCGATAAGCGAAATGTGAAAAGAAAAAGAACGATTAATCAAAGCGATCAAAGATTCTTATAAAAAAATAAATTTCAACTAATAATATAGAAACTATTGAATTCAAAGAGACTTCTACAATTGCGACTCCATGTAATTGAATCTGCTTGTTTCATTCCACACATACGCGTATTAATGTGCCCGGTAATGTCTTGTACAACAATTACAATAAAATTGATTGAGCGTCCTAAAACCTTTCGATTTCACGTACATAACAACACTTAATAACATCTATTACATAAAATGAGTTTTCTACTTTTTCGGAGATAAATCCACCTTTTGCCAGAGGATAAAGAGTCAGGACTCTAGTTTTAAGAGACAAAAGGAAAAACACTTTCTTTTTTGGACACCACCCGATAACCGAAACTTGATAAATTGAAAGAAAGGCTTCGAATAATTGTACGAATTAATTACCTTTCTTCTGTTCGACTTTAGAAAAGAGTGATTAAATTCCTTCCGTTTCATTTTATGAATTTAGTCAAATATTCCTGACTGTGGCCGATGTCTGGGATAAATTTTTTATAAGCGAATGTAATCTTTCATAACCCGAGTTATTCACGCAAATTTACGATTCAAGAGGAAACCGAACGCCATGATTCTTTAAAACCGAGCTCACGACATTTCTTAGCCTCGAAAAACTTCGAAAATCAAAAGAAGCTCGAGGAATTTCGACAGCTTAGAGCAACAAGCTCAAATGAATAGCGACAACCGTTGTTCAAACCACAGCTCATTTGCATATCTCATTGGTCACTTCGCATTCCTTTGTGACAACATTTTCACCTGGATTTCGCATCATCGCCCCTCTATTTGTCAGATGCGGACAAAGATCTACTCTTTCCCCAATAGGAACTCATGGTAGTTAGTCTTTGAGCTTGAAGTTTAAGCTCTAGTTGGCCATGCAAGTTCATTCATGTGTGGCCTTCACAAGGCACTTCTTTGCTCTTAGCTTGAAGAGTGACCCGTTTATAAACGTTTCTGTGGATTTATTCTCGGGCAAAAGGTGGCTGATCTCGCTTCAGAATAACCTTAATACTTAAGCTAACAGACCTTTGAAGCGTAATTGTGTTCTTCCCAATTTATAACTTGCTCTATATCAAAATCGTCGAGATTATTCGACTCCTGAACCGTCGCCATTACACAGCTTTGACGAGCTGAAGAGCGAAATGCGCATGCCCAGTGATGACCGCAGTGGTAAGAATGAGCCCGCGATCCTAAATAGCCTCGTTCCTGTGTTTTCGCTCTTCTTCTTACTCGTTCCAGGCTACCACGACTGTCAAAGGTCGCGTACCGGAAATGATTTTCCGGCATTTCAAACATCAAATGTTCCAGATTGTAGCCGACCTCCACGGCGCTCCCCGTTGAATTAAGTTTTTTTTTTCAAACACTACGCTATTTAACATTGGAAGTTCTTAGTGATAGGCTAATCTCCGCCAACGTGTCAGTTGGACAACAGAGAGTGACGCCAGATGCGTGGGGTGGCAAACAAGCTATTTTTACTCTTTTTATTTGTCCGTTTCGCCACTCAAAATTCTCAATTCTATTCCTTCGTTCACATAAAAACATTCTCGATGTTTCTCAAGTTTGATTTCCTGCTTTGATTGCCCGGATAGAATGTCGCGATTGGCAAAAGAAAGAAAGAAAGGAAATGAAAAAAATGGAAATTTAATGAAATCACCTTGAAAGAAGTTTCATTAGGCTAGCGACGATAACGTCACATAACACTCAAGGTTTCTTTGAACACTAGTGAATGACGGCAATCAAGTAGGCCACCACCGAACGTCGTTTAGAAAATAATGAAATGTAATCAATACGTCAAGTTAAATATTGGGCCGAATTTGTGAATGTACTGACAATATCTCAGTTATACATACTTTATTTGAACAGAAATAATTTTAGATCACATGTTCCATCAAAATATAACCAAGGATATAAAATATTTATAAGCGAAAAGAAATACAATCAACACGAAAAATCATCAAGTCAAACGTCATTTATTAACAAATCGCATTTTATTTTTCATAAAATTTAATAATTACAAATATATCACTAGAAAACTTAAGACTTTACAAGGGGCCTTTTCTAGTTCATGAGTTTTATTTTAAGAATTGGATAAAAAATTGTAGATTGTGATCGAGTCGCTTGGTTTGGCGGGAATTTCCTTCCAAATGGTGTCAGAGGTGGGATGACCGCGCGGAAATGACTTCTACATTTGAATGGTTTCTCGCCCCTCACAATTCGTCATGATTCTGAACAGAATAAACAAATTAACGCGAACGTGAGTAAATAGAGGAAGCTAAAGAACAGAGGTTTCTAGGCGAAAGCCGTTTATCAGAGAACAGTTTGACGTTTACGTCAGTGAGAGCCACGTAAGTCTGTCGTAAGGGGAATACATTAAATACACTGAAGCAATTAAGGGGATTTGACAATAAAAATAAACACATGAATTGAGGGATTTGCTCCAGTGTTTAATTGCTCGATCAAAGAAAGAAGAAGTAACTTAAGTACTGCAAAAATAAACATCGGATTTGAAACTGAATACAACCGGTGTCCAACATATTGAACGATGAGGGGAAAAAGAATTTAGGGGAAAAAATACAGATTATTGATCGTGATTGTCTAAACTACCACGGAACCGTACTAATTCAAAGGAAGCTCAAGTTATTTAGGTGTTCGAGACAACGGCACTTGGATATGAATCGATACTGAATAAAGAAAAAAACGACTCGTGAAGTGCAATGTTTCGAGATTACGGCTTTCGCGATAACCGCCGGATCTTCAAGAAATAGCGGGGAATAACCAGTTAAAACTAAATTCGTTGAGTGGCTCACGCACCTTACGTATTCTAGAACATTCACATTGACTATCACTATCACTGGGCTGCTTTATATGCTCCATTCCTTTGTGTACAATTGGTTTGGTTGTTTGCCTTTTGGCATATTCCTGAAATAAAACAAGAAACGCGACCCTTATCACGTCACTGCCACTAAATATAGCATACTTTATACTGTAAAGGATGTTAAAAATGCTTTTCAAGTGGAAATAAAGGCTCGATCAAAGCTTCCAACATCCTTTGTTATTCTTCTCAAAAAAACTTTACATGTAGCCTTTTTGTAAACATATAGTAAGTCGTTTGTAAACAGGTTATAAGTTCACTAAATAAATGGGCGGGCTATTTGATCACTGGCTTATTGTTTGATGAGCTGCGATAATAATCACTATTTTATTAGAAAATATAACTACAGTCAACTCTGCCATCCAATGATGTTGACAAATCATTGCTAAAGCCGCATTTACACAAGCAAGCTTGCCTTGACAAGTTTTCAAGGGAAAGTTGCTCGTGTAAACGTCAAAAACGTCTTTTTTTCCTTTTCATGTTGCCTTGTTGAAAAGCTGGTATGCCAATGAGCTTTTATCATGTAATTCCAAAAGTCACAGTACAGAAATATAAATACCATAGCTGGAAAGAGCACGTCAAAATTAGTCAAACTGTGAGGTTTGAATGAAGTAACTTTCAACCTCACGAAGATATGAATTTTCCGAAATCGAAATTTTGTATGAAAACATTCGCTGGTAGGCAAGATGCCTACCAGCAAAGGTTTTCTTACAAATTCACACTTTTCAAAAATTCATATTCTCGCGAGTTTTGGATTGATTCCTTGAAACTTCACTGTCTTGCTAATTTTAACATGTTCTTTCCAGCTATGGTAATACTTTTTCTGTTTTACGAATTTAAAAATACCTGATAAAAGCTCATTTTCCTTGTCAAGGAATTCATGATAAAGATTTGTTCATATAGACGGTCAGCAAGGAAAACTTGACAAGTAGTCCGCCTCGCTGAAAGTATAATTCGAAACTTGTCACTAAAAACGTGTTTGTTGTCCACACAAGCAAATTTTCTTTGACAAGGACAACGTGCCAAGGAAAACTTGTTGAAACGTCGACACGAGAAAGAAACTTGTCAAAAATACTTGATAAGGAAATCTTGCTCGTAGGGATGCGGCTGAAGGTAAGTACAGATTTAAAAATGAAGGGTTCTCTGTTAAATGACCTAAGTGACTTTTTGATGGATGTCCTGAGATTAATTTTTCCACCATATATAGGAATGTTAATTGTACCATTTTATACCATTTGAACCCTTCAAATGTTCTGATAACAACCGAGACCAATGCGTGTCACCATGGAAATCATTAACCATTATTAAATGTGATAATAGGAACGTGGCCAACGTGGGTAACTTCTAATCACACGGTCATCTTGTTTTTATTTCATCGTTTATTCCTTTCTCTGTGTTTAGCGTTTAACTCAATTCAGTTCGTAAGAGAATACTGCCAAAGCTTTGTTTACGGACACTCCTGTAAGCAGAAACCTTTCCAAAACCCCGTCTTTACTCCCACGCGACAAACACTGTTTATACACTCCTGCAAACGGAAATTCTCGTAAGCGGACGCGGACAATTTTGAGAGTAAAAATTTGATTTTTCCTATGGTCTTTAAGCTCCCGTAAGCGGAGACCAGATAAAATTGCAAATTTGCGTTTTTAGTTTTGTCAGTCAGTTATGCTTGTAGATTTATTATACTCTATCCGATCGTAATGCCTGAAAGATGCTGTAACGTTCATTCAAAATGATTTTTTGTTAAACATTCCGTGAATTCAGTTTTAGGGAATTTTACAGTCATTTTACGTTAATAGAGACTTTAAGATTTACGTTCACGGCAAACCGCTAACCGCTAACGGCAAACGGCAAAAATAACTTTGATTTTGACTTTATATTTTACTCTAATCCTTAAATCAATCCAACAAGCAAATAAAGAACAAATCTCTTAATGACAGAAAATACAAATATCTTCACTTAAGTGCACAAACGGCTGAGGACAGACGGCTAAGGCAACATTCTCGTAGCGGACAAAAACCCTTTTTTTCAACAAGTATCTGCTGAAAAGGACGATTCTTGAGAGCGGACAGCTCTACTGTACGTATTTTTATTCATTCCGCATTCGCTCGCCCACTTCCTTATTCTTTAATAAATTCAGTCATTCAGGCATTCTAAATTAGTTAAATTAATTCTGGTCATTCATTCACTCATTCATTCATTTATTCAATACATTATTCACTATTTCCTATACCTTCATGTTAATGCATTCATTATTTCATTCATTCATTCATTCACTCACTCATTCATTCATTCATCACTCGCTTCTTGTCGCGTCATTCTTCTGCAATTTTTTTCAATTTTTCGTTACTTTACAAATCCTCTTAATATCTTCTATTTCAAATTTCTGTATCGTCTTTTCCCTCGGGGCGTTTTTTTCCTTCCCTTCACTGGACATGTTTCCTTCTGCTTGGTTTTCATTTACAATTTGTCAGTTACTTCCTTTGTCGTCATTTTTCACGTCATAGTTATAGTTTCATGTGTTCCCTTCACATTAAGATGACTATTTTTAACAGTTTTTAACGACTACTGCATTTAGTGATTTCTGTAATGGGAGATTTAGCGGCTTAATAGTTTAGCGAGTTTTTTTTAGGGAAATGACGATCTTTACTACGATTGAGCAAGACTACTCAAGAATGCTAATATTAGCAAGTACAAAATTTAGCAATTTTGAGGATCTTGCTAAATTTCACTAAATATACCTTTCCCCAAAATGGCGGTCAATTTTTGTTTTTCAGCCTAAGACGTAATGATCCCTCAAATACTAAAGATTTAGAAAGTTCCAATGAAAATCCGCAGAGATATGAATTTTTGAAATTTGCTAATTTTACAGACAAATGTATGTCTGGCGGTATAGCATATACCCCCAGCCATACATTTTCTGTAAAATTTCACAATTTCAAAATTCGTATCCCTGCGGATTTTCATTGGAACTTTCTAAATTTTTGCACAGTTACAAATTGAAACATGCTATTTAGTATTTTTGGAATAACTACCTCTTAGGTTGGGAAAAAAAAAAAAAGAGCGGCGGCCATTTCGGTGAAAGGTCTATTATGTTGTCGCTAAAAATAGTAAAGGTAATTATTGCACATCGCTCCTCCACTACAGTAATAAATTTTCTATCAGTGTTGATATTTTGTGTCTCTTACCCTGAAAAGAACCCAGTGGTAACAGAAAACGTCTCTGGACTGGAGATTTTCACGTGCGTATTGCTGCGCTTGTTGCGCGATCTTCTGGGCCTTAATCAAAGAAAGGAGTAAAATCAATCAAAATTAAAAAATAAATAAAATAGAAAAATAAAAATAATGCACAGTCAGGTGATGGCAAATGACAGTTTTGGTGCCAACAAAATGAGTAAAGAATTTTGGGAAAAAATCAATTTGCAATTTGTACGAAATTGAAAAGCTATATCTAGAAACTAATTGTCAACTTTGTAAGCTTGATAGTTATGATAATGAGTGTTCATTGTCAGATTTCATATTAGTGTGAGAAACCACATCAAACAGCACGCAATGGTTACGGCACAGGGCTCAATTGTTTGACTATAGGTTAGTGCTTAACCCAGGGTCAAAATCAATGGTTACTTTAGATTTAATCATGAGTTAGCGCTAATCTGCTTTGGAACAAGCTGAGCACAGAGCTTAAAGCAACATAGGTGGGATAAATGGAGTAAAGGAAAGGGGGAAATACAAGAAAGGAAGAGAAAGGAAATGCAAGAAAACGAAAAGAAGAAACAGAGAGGAAGGGAAGGGAAGAGAAGAGAAGAGAAGGGAAGAGAAGAGAAGAGAAGGGAAGAGAAGAGAAGAAATGGAAGGGATTTGAATCATGCACACAATATATGCTGTGACTGATTTCTGACTGCACAACTGATTAACTTCTGTGTCATGTAGCACTGTTTATGATAGTAGCAAAAACTATTTTAAAGAACTATTACTCAGCAGTCTATGTTGTAAAGTTTTCAAAACAAATCTTAAATCTACCTGCCCACAATGCACTAATAAATGAAATCCCCCTTAAACTTAATCCCAAAACATTATTCTATTTGTAATAAAGATTGACTGTTGTACCTCATCATCATGTTTGATAGCCCATCTCAGCTTATGTTCCAAATCACTAAGGTCTCTATTGAATGGAATATAGTGGATCCAGGGTTTGAGGTCCTTGTAGAAGTGTTCATAGTAATCACTGTCTTGTTTTAAAACCACAGAATCTCCACCCATAAGATATGGAAATCTGTATGCAGCAACTGTGCCATCAATGTTAATTTGATATTTCCACTGTGAATTGAAGTGATACCAAGATGTGAGTCAATAGCAAAATTCATAAGAATGGAAAACCATCTTGGATGTGAAAGTAATCTTTAGAAAGAAACCTCATCTGAAAGGTGTTTCCTGACATTCTCTAAAATGAATTCACCATTAGAGCAGATTTCGTATGAGTGTGAAACCAACCTCACATACCAAATGACCGTGTCAGTGTTGTGTTGTCTATAAAAGTATTCAAAATTCCTGTCGTAACCTTGTCATGCCATGACTGTGCCATTTTCACAGTCATACAAAATCTATACTCTAATGAAAATGACCTACATATAAGTAATGTTTTAACAAATTCACTTATATTAGCCAAGACTACTGATACCAATTGGGATTTTTTAGATCTTTTGATCAATTTGGATCTTTTGAGTTAACTTCACCAGAGAAGTCACTTAGGTTACTTTCATCAGAGGCCCTTTAATTCATCTCTAGTACAAACTGAGTCATTCAGGTAGAAGAAGGTTGCTGTCTGAAGATGAGCTTTGGATTCTGAGTTTCAAGAAAGTTTTCTGGGTGGTTTAATGGGTGGTTTGAGTATGTCTACGAAAGCCTTTCATAAAAAGAATTGGATGTACATTTTCTGAAGGGGGGGGGGGGAGTGTTAATACACTAATTCACCAGATGATCCCCTCCAGCCCTATGCAATGTTGATCAACAAACTGCAGTGCTACTGTCTTTTGCAAGTTACCCAACATCGAAGAAGGGAAGGAGGGCATTCAAAGGAATTGTCCAAGATTATAGACAGAAGCAGCCTGCATGATGCAAAGGTCAGAGGGTAGAGTAGTGGGTGTGGTTGAAAGATAGGGTAGAAGTAGTGAAGGTGGTAAAGGGGAAAGGAGGTGGAACAACCCCACCCACAGTAATAAACAACAAAATCAAATACCTTGAAGAAATCAAAGAAAGATATATGCTGCATTTTTGGACCATACTTTTTCTCATCATAAGGAAAGAAGAAGAAGTTGGTCAGTGCAACATCATACAATTCAGGTTTCTTCCTTCCCATTACAACTAGATCCAGTCTTTCTTGTCGACTGTCTCTGCCTCTCCAGAATGCTTTAGGTGTTTTGTCTTTCCATTTAGGTCCTGTGTTGGCTTGTACTGACAACATATCCAAGGATACCCTAAAATGCATAGTATTACATAGTTTTGCAATAGACTGATTCCAGTCATAGGTTTTCACTCCTTTGAGTCATTAGGGCAGTGTGTGTGTGTGCTACCACCACAGGAAGCCCAAGAAGTGAACAGACCAACTTACTGGAATTAGTCTAGATAGGTATGCAATTAATGCAATAAGATCAATATATAGGTACATATAAGTTGTCTATTGTTGTTGGATGGGTTTGTAGATTGATAGGTTGTTGGTTGGATGTTGTTAGTGGCTTGCTAGTCTTGGCATATTGTTGCGGTTATTTTGTGTGTAAGATGTGTGTAAGGACATTGTTGTTACAATGTACAGTAGCTTCCTAGTGACTCTGCTAGCTAGAGAGTTGGTGTAATTTGGTAAGTTGTTGATGTGATGTGTTTGTGGGTTGTTGGCAGGATATTAGTAATTAATAGTTAGCTGTAATGTTGTTGGTAGTTTGTTGGTAGAGCTTCTGTGTAGTGGTAGGTTATAGATTGAATGTTACATTTAGACTGACAATGGGTAGACTGCGAGCAGTCCTCCTTTTCCCTCCAGAATCCCAAAATACGAGTCCAATCATGCCATGGAACTCATGGGACTCTCCTTTTCCTCTCCCCGCCTCCCCTCCCCCTCTCTCCCCCATTCCTCGCTCGTCCGTATTTCCGATTGGACTCGTATTTTGGGATTCTGGAGGGAAAAGAAGGACTGCTCGCAGTCTAGACAATGGGTTGATAGGAGGGTATCGGTCAGGTGTTGGGTGGTAAATGTTGACCTATAGTGTATATTATTGTTATCATTATTAAAATTTGGAGCACTGAGTTGTAAACATTTCATAATCACTTACCTTCCCATTGTTTCAAGAGCTGCCTCTGTCAAATCATATGTTGGCATGACAATGTCTGCAGTATCTTCTGACCCACACCAAGACAGTATTGGTAAAGGATTAGCGAGTCGCCTCTCTAAAGGCCAGTCACCAAGATTTACAAAGAACTCCATATCTGGAAGTCTGACCTAAAGACACAAACAGAAGAGTTTTTGAGCAATATATCACTGTCAGAAGCAGTGAAAACCATTTTGCAGATTTAGCAAATGTGATATGACACAAGAATGTGACATGAGATGACTTGTAAAGATATCACATTCATTCTTCCATGATTGCCACAATATCACATCCACTTGTTTTTACGTTAATAATTGTCTTTCAACATCAAAGATCATTCTGAACATGTATAATTTGTCAGCACGTGGCATCCTCATTCACATCACATTGTGTTTCAATGCTAAATCCACCTATTAACAGTGCCAGATTACCTTTCTTGATAGTGATAATAGTATATTATCCATAAACATTGAAAATCCAACATGTTCACCATGAGTCTTTCTGTAAACCTGTAATAAAAAGAAAAGAAGCAAGAATAATGGATAATTCTAAGCTGAAAGAATGGAATACTTAATTACTGCTCATATATAATAATACTAACATTAATTTTACAAGATTTCCACCAACAGTCCTCTCCAGTTAAGTAGCTCAGAATTTGAAACAACAGGCACTGGTCAATCAAGTGCCTGAGTCACCAGCTTACAAATAGTATAATTTGTTCAACAAAAGCAGCTAGTAGTGCTTGAGACACCAGTAGTTTGCAAATATGCTGACTTCCTCACAATAAGGACTTCTGGAGAACACTGCACTAAATACATCTTTTCTTGTACAAACACTTATTATAAGCCTGTTCACACTGTCTAGTGTCTGAATTGAAATTGGTGTGGGAATCATAAGAGGAGCTTATGACCAGTGGGAACTGAAAATTGGGGTCATAATCCAAAGCACAAAGGTAATGGAATGGACAGAAGGATCAGAAGGGTTTCTTTTTCTCACAATCCCAATTTCAATAATTATGACACTTATGATCCTGTGTGAACCAAAGAGTAAATATCAAAATAAGAATCAGAAGTTTTGACCAGTGACAGAGCTCATGCCCAGGAAATTTTGGGAGCTTGTGGGAAAACAACAAAGAAGTGAGCACTAGAGCAAGGTTTATGATTGTGCTTGCAGTTTGATTCACACTAGATTGTAAGCTTCTTGTGACCATGATTGCAATTATAAGTAATACCATGACCCTGAGGGATATTAGTGATTAAATGTCCCCGAAGCCGAGGGGGGTTTAGTGGAAGTCCCGAGGCCGTAGGCCGAGGGACTTTTACTAAACCTCCCGAGGCTGAGGGGACATTTAATCACTAATATCCCGAAGAAGTCATGGTATTACTTTGTAATACCATGATCACCGAGGAAATAAACGAAAATATACTTCGCTGTTTGTTCATCCAAAACTTGAAAATATTATAATGATTCTTTTACCAATTGTGCGTAACCCTGTTCTCTGGGGACTTTCGAAAATAGATTTCTTTGTTATATACTTACAATGAACAAGTATTTATAGGTTGTTAATCAATTCGAAAGCTAAATTGTTTTTCATGATGCTTTCTTTGCTTCGTTATGCTCATGCGCAAAATAGAATGCATAGATCCCACACGCGTAAGAGTGTGCAGTGGTAAGAGGTATCGGTGCGTTAGAATGTTACAGAGTTTCGGGACAGCATGCAAAGATGTCCCGATTGTCCCGATGATTGCGTTAAATGAGGGACAACCACTCATGAATAACATGAGGGACGATTAGTTCTAATCGTCCCTCATTAATTATGGATGAGGGACGATTAGTTCTAATCATCCCTCATTCATAATTAATGAGGGGATATTAGAACTAATTTTCCCTCTTTCTATTCATGAGGGAGGGATGTTAGCGATTAAACGTCCCTCCAAAAACAATAGATCCCGAGGTGATCATGGTATTATTCCAATTACAACTCCAATGACGCTAGTGTGAACCTCAGTAAAAGACATATATTCCAGAAACACTGTAAGCATATATATACCTTATTATTAATGACAGAATAATGGCAAAGTGCATTGTGTACACCAAATCTTTCAACTCCTTCTTTTGCAAGATTTTTTAGATTAATTTTTGGAAATCTTTCTAAATCACTATTAATCTGGGTGTAGTTATCAGGACATTGCATTGCATTTTCCCACTTGACAGGGTCTTTCTCTGGACAATAACATCCTTCATTGTACACACCACCTAAAACAAGAAGATTGATGAGGTGACTGACTGACTGACTGACAGATGGAAAGACTGACTGACTGACTGACCAACCGACTGGCTGGCCAGCTAGCTGATGGACAGACAGATGGATGGACAGATGGAAAGACTGACTGACTGACTAACCAACTGACTGGCTGGCCAGCTGGCTGATGGATGGACAGATGGATGGACAGATCAACAGACTGACTGACCGACCAACCAACTGACCAATATTGACAAACCGACCGACCATTCCTGAAGATGTATACAGCCCTACAATGATTGAATTCATGGAACAGTACATGTACAACACAACATGACATTGTTTGAAACAATAATGACAGGTAATAATTTGTAACAGGCCTACCTTTAAATTGAAATGGAGACTGTGCTACCTGTTTTTCTTTGTAAAGAACTTCAATTTTCAAATCTTTGTAACCAGCAAACAGCCGATATCGTACAATAAATGAGCCATCATGGCGGTCTAATAGTTGTACCCACACCCTGACACGGCCCTTCACTTGATGTTATCCTTATATCAAATGTGTTTTCACCAGGTGATTCAGTCAAACTATAACACAAGATAATAATCAATAAGCATCTAATTGCACTCAGGTCACAGGTTCAAATCCCATTTGTGTCTATGATTTTTTTAGCAAATTCAAACTTGTGAAACATCTACTATGCACATATAACTAGTATGTCTTTCTGAGTGACAGTTCCATTCAAAGAGAATATTGCCCAAGTTTTAGCCTGTGTACAGCTATTGGGAAATGGCTGTACACAGGCTACCCAAGTTTATGTTTATTTTCAAATGCTTTATCTGATCAATCACTATCAAACCTATTCACATCACATGAGTTTGAGATTGGGTGTTGGAGGTATAGACTGGACTGACTTTGCATACTCAAGTACCATGTGGAGGTAACCATGACAACCCACAAACTGTCCTGTCTCACAATGGCCATTCAGTTGAAGGACCTGACATTGGTCATTTGATTAAGCATAAACGGTGACATGGACACAGTTGGCAAAGAGAATACCAATGGATTGTCAAATCCAAAAGAAAATCTTTTAAATAAAATATACATATGGTAGGACATTTTCTCTTCATTCTTCAACTAATCAAAATAAGATAATTATAGCCTAGCTGTGCTTGCTGGCTAGGTTCCACTAAATGGAATTAATATGCTAAGTGTTACATACAGCTGATAAGATCTTTAACATATGTGCATACTTTAGGGGAACCCTCCTTTAGTGACAGATAATAAATAATTACAAAGTTTTTAATCATTGATATATCTATTTCCTTTTCACTCCTCTTTTCCTAGTCTTATCCAAGACATAAGAATGTTATGTTTTGCTTTTGATAAGCAGATGAGAATAATTAAAATAATACAAAGAAATAAGTAGCTCAGAAATTCAACTGAGTGACACATTGCATGCAATGATCCATCTATTCATTGTTCTTTAGAATTATGAGAACAGCTGGCCAAATGAAATTCAGACCTCTTGTGTATTCTATTTTTTGAAACTTCAATTTACATTTTTACAATAACAATACTTGGATTGAAGCAACAATGCTTAACTTATTAAAATATGTATTTTTCATGATCTTAGATCTTAGAAAAACAAATTAAATATTTCTTCAAGTGCTGATATATTAATTATCACAAGGTTCCCGAACTACAACAACGTGAAATTTTCATAATGAATGACGATATTTGAATAAAGTTTGTCCACATAGCAACAGTACAGCTGTTTTTCGTTTAGACAAGGAGTTTAAAGATTGCAATGACGGCTTTCAGTTATCAGGAAGTATAGACCGGAATATACTCCAAGTAGATATGTAAATGAACTAAAACCAGACTTGTTTACGAGTAATAAAACTCAATGTGTCCAAGTTACCAAATTATCGGGCTAATTTATCCCCCGAGAAGGGACAATGGGATCATTGAATTTTGATCATTGAAGCTAGAGAAGCTAGGTGACATGGAAGAAAATAATCGGGTTTCATTCACTGTATACAAAAATAATTTGATGAATGATATCTACAGAAATGGGAGAAATTTTGAAAACACAATGCAAATTTTCAACAATCATTCAAAATTTTAGAACTCACTTTTGTCCTTTGGTGTTGACAGTTTGGATGAAGAAATATCTCGCCGGTAACACAGCATCTTTATTTAATCCTGGCCCCCATATAATCGTCTTCTTTCTACTCACACTTGCTCCTTGCACATAAGCACAGCTTATGGCAGGTATTAGAACAATTAGAGTGAAATAATTGAGAATCATTTAGGATAATATAAATTTCAAATCAATGCATGAGAGTTGTGGATCTGCGCCAAATATGCGGTAAATTACAGGAAGAAGAGGACTGGGGAGAGTTGGCGAGGACGCGCAGCTTTTCCCGCCAAAATTCGCCACGTGGCTAGTCGAGTCTCCTTCGCAGCCGCTTTTTGAGCAGACTAATCTTGTAACGACACGTCTATCAATTTTGATGAATAAAATCAATGCCTTTATGTGTTTAGACTTGAATTAGTTTTTTTGTTGGATCTTTTTTTTATCTTTTTGTGTTAAAGCGCTTAGAACTTTTGTATAAGCGCTATACAAGCAATTTATTATTATTATTATTATTATTTGACGTTTTAAACTGAGGGTCTCGCGACAGGTTGCAACTGCGATTTGTCCCAGGAAATCGAGCTGGAAAATCAGTACAAAAAATTAACTGGTTCAAAAAACCGTAGGAATACCTTAGTTTAGCATACAGTTACTTTTGTTTCAAGGTTCCGTCCGAATGAATATATAGGAATTATGAAAGCCTATCTAAACTAAAACGACCTTCGGTAACGATATCCGAACAATAAACAAGCGCAATTTTTATTCACTCTTTCTTTTCAGATATACGAATCATTCTTATCCGATTCTTATACATGAAATATACTGGACTTTGATTGGTTGCTGCTGTCTCCCTGGAGACATTAGATAAACATATTACTGGATATTAGCATTACAATGAAACTTCGCCGAATAGACTACCCCAATTAGTCATTAAAATTATTAAGTGTCTAGGTAGGCGCAGCGGTCTAAGGTGATATCTAAAGGTATGGATTAGGGTCCGGATATCGTCTCCCTCCCTGGCCTTCGGGCTAAGTCAACTGTAATATGTAGCACCGGGATAGCGTGGATGGGGCCGAAATCTTCATCCTTAGCGTAAGTCGATTCGATGTCTCGGGAGAATCGTCCCAAAATTTAATTACTTTTTCAATTTTTAATCTTTTACATATTTGTTTCCGGGGGGTGCGTTATTATGTGTTCCAGGTTCGAGCCCTGTCGAGAGCAGATGTTTTTCTTTTTTCTTTCCTTTTTTTTCTTCGTTTTGCTTCGTCTTTTCTTTTTTCTCTGCGCTTGTCGATATATTTATCTATTATTTTTATAATATGTGGTGGAAGAAAATTATATTTCTTAGCTAACAATACAATACAATACTTGCACTTACTTAGCCAATCATATTTATTTATTTTGTTTTTTCTTATTTTTTATAGCCTGTGTCAGTTTGATCATACATGTATAGCAAAGGGATGTTTACAATTACAATTCATAACGTAATAATAACTGTAAAAGCCTACTGAATCCTATAGTGACTATAGTAACGATCACGTTGAGCTGAGCCGTTCGTAACTCAGCACTTGTGCTGCAAGGGTGATGAACTACCCCAAATTTATTTATTTATTAAAATAGATATTAGGGTGATACATAACATTACACTCTAATAGCCTAAGTTTTCTAAAGTTTGTGAGCATATTTGAATTTCAGCGACGACTGCACTTCATAAGCAAAGCTATCAGACAATAGCAATATTTCAATGTGAATATTGAGCAACTCTCTACAATATCAATAGTCCATCATGAAAAAAAGGCAATTTTTTTGTTTTTCTTTTCTTTTCTTTTGTAAAGTATGAGGTGTGCGGAGAAAACTTATTTCTTACGTCATGCATCCTTTCATCTCATTTTCCAAAAGCCCTTTTAAGTGGGATTCTGGTCCTGAGAGGATGAGTCTGGAGGGTGAGGTTGAAAATGTAACGAGAACTTGAAATCTACTCTCTCTCTTTTTTTCACTTTTCTCCTTATTTACATTGTTTTATATTTGAATGATTTTAAGTTGGTATAGTTTTTGAGGATTTCCACCAAAATCCACACATTAACAAAGAAAAACAGCAAACTCGAGATCCAAATGTACAAAAAGGTGTTGTATCCTTCAAATTCCAGGTAATATGCAAACATCAGCCACATTGCCTGAAAGTGAGAAAATATATAGAAATTAGCTAAAGATTTCATATATAAAAATGTTAAAAGGGAATAAGGAAATAAGGACAGGTCTGCAAATTGCATGAAGGCACAAGTTGAACAATGAATGAACCTTTCACTTACAGCAATTTTTGATATTACACAAACTCTGACCTTCAAGCAGTCTGTTGGAATTTGGTTAATCACTTCAGTCAAAAAACAAAGAAGAAAGAAAACCAAAAAAATATAAATCTATCAAATGCTCAAATATGATCTTTAGACTATTTATAATAGGTAAAGATCATTTTTGGTAGTAGTACTCCTTTGTATTTTATACTTTTAAGGGACCGTTCATTATTTATGGCAGGGGGGGGGATGGGTGATTAATTGCCAAGGAACCAAAATTTTTTAACAGCCCCCCTGACAAAAAAAAAATTTTTAAGGACCCCCCTCATTCTAAAGAAAATTATTTCAATACCCCTCCCCCCCTCCCTACAACAAAAAATATATAAATATTAAAATAGAATAAATAAAATGTAAAATTTATTAACAAATTCCCCAAAAGTGTTAAAAATATAATTACATGAATATAAAATATAGATATTAAAATATAAATAATAAACAGAATAAACAGAGCTTCAATTATGTACAAACCATGTTTATTGATTTTAGTGATAAATTAAGTTTCAACCTAAAAAACAATAAAGTTGATGATGGCTCTTGATGCAACACATCATGGCCTCTGGCATCACTCTTTCATTGATGTTGTTAGATTTCATTTCTGATGCTCTTGAAGAGACATAGACAAGTTGAAAGCAATTCAAAACAGTAGAGTGCATTTCATATAACCGTGAAACAGTTTGCTAACAAAATAGTGCCAAATCCTCTGTCTTCTATTGTTAATTTAGTACAATTTTGTGCAATTCCTTACAAAGTGTTTCACGGTTTTATGAAATGCACTCAAACAGAAATTGACATTTGTTGTATGGTATATTTGTTACCTTATCTGTCTTATGAAATTTCTATACCCCCCCTGATAGCCAAGAAATTATTTCAATACCCCCCTTTTCAGACCTGGAAAAATTTCAAGAACCCCCCTTTAATCACCCATCCCCCCCCCTGCCATAAATAATGAACGGTCTCTAACTTTGATTGACAGAAGCAAATAACCAAATTCCAATGGCTGCTTTAAATCAGAGTTTGCATAATATTGAAAATTGCCATAAAGGCTGTGCACATGCTAAGCCATCCTTGCCTCTATGAATTCAAGATGCAATAAACAACAAGAGTTGTAATCAGGGGTTTTCTTCCTTTTCCCTCAATACCTTTACCAACTCACCTGAGAGGCAAACCAAGCAATTGCCATAACAATAGCTTTTCTCAAAGAGATTGCAATTTGTGGGACAACAAGTGGTAGAAGACAGAGGTACCACAAAAAGTACTGTAAAAATACAAGAAGTAGTTAGGACCCTATCTAACAATGAAACGGAAAGAGAAAGAGAAGGGGATTTGACTGGAATGAAAGAATAAAATGAGAAAATGAAAAAATGAAATTAGTTCTGTCCCTGTTCCAAAAGTTTTCTAATGATACTGTATTCTTTTTTCCTTTCTTTCTTCGTTTCTTTCTTTCTTTTTCTTTTCTTTTTCTTTTTACTTTTGGTTTGTATGCTACAAAGTAGCAAGACATTTAGGACACTCAAATAATAAGGCTAAACAACAAATACTGGAAACAGCAATAAACAAGAAGCAACAAGAGCACAGTTCCATCCAAATGGAACCAGAGCAGCAAACTACTGGCTCACCTGTGATGTACAAACTTTGTTAAACGTCACAAATGCAAAGGTTTGGACAAAGCAGCAGAAGCAAATATCCTTGGAGTGTGTGAAAGCTAAACCAACTGTCAAAGTCAGTTGAGGTAAAAAGGACATTAACCCAATTACTTTTGACCAAGGAGAGTCTTGCGTTAGGTACAACATATAGAAATAAACAGAGAAATTATGCTTGGGATCTGTTCTTGTGACATGATATAGGTATGTGTGTTCCAGAAATTCAAAACCATAGCTGAAGAAAGAAAAGAAGACATTCAAATCATTAATTTAGTAACACAATGGATATGTATAAAACTAGAGCAGACTTCAAATGAGTGTGAAATGGACTTGCGCCATGCTGTGACCAGTGTCAGTGACATGTTGTCGTATAAAAATATTCAAAATTCCTGCTGTAACTGTGCCAAGACTGTGCAGTTCCATTTTCACAGGTCATACAATATCTGCTCTAGTTTGCTGTACAGTAAGCGTGAATAGCCATAAGTACAGAATAAAGAAAAGTTGAGAGCAAATTAGTTTTTATTGTTTGGAAGAATGCAGGATGAAGGGAGGTTCAGATGGATGGATGGACAGATAGATGGAAGGGAGGAAGAACAGATGGGCTGAAGGACTGATGGATGGATGGACAAACAGGCAAATGTATGGATGGTTCGATGGATGGATGGATGGATGGGTGGATGGATGGATGGATGGATGGATGGATGGATGGATGGATGGATGGATGGATGGATGGATGGATGGATACAAGGAAGAAAGTTGCCAATAATCTACCTGTAGTACAGTATCAATGTCAGACTCAACAGCGTGACAATAAAGGCCACCACAAGCTTAATTCTTGAAGGGTGAAACACATATCTTATGATACACATCAAGAGTTCCTTTACATTTTTAGACCACAAGCTTCTTTCCTCAAAAGGCTCCCCAATAAACAAAAATATAGGCAAACTGTACATGATTGGAAAGATCTTAAAATGAACAGCAAAGGCAAGAAAAACCGCTGTAAAGAATACTCCATTCTTGAGAGCAGCATATAAAGTTGCAAGCACAAGGAATGCCATGATAGATTCTGCATTTCCTCTGGACGAAACAGTACCAGCAACAGGATTGAACAACCACAAACAGGAGCTCAAAACTGCCGTCTTCTCCTCAAATCCTCTCTCTATTTGAATCCTATACAGTAGATATCCCGTGAGGACATCAAAGACAATAAATAACACTTTTCCAAAAGCTTGATGTAGTGCGATGTTTGGGGTTAAAATAAGAGCTAACAGAGGAGTATAGCGATAGGTTGCGCGCTCATACGGCGAGCCACCATTGTAGACATTTCTTGCAGCGTCTGTAAAGACATGATAATCAATGTCTGTATACTTCACCACCATATTCTTATCCTGCCATTCGCCATATAGTATTAACCCAACACGCATTAGAAGAGCCAAATGGCACAGATAAAAAATAGAGAAGAAAGTCTTCCATTTTGCCGCCATCTTGAAAATGTTAGTTTCCACAGGAAACCCAAACTATGCTCTTGAAAAAGTAGTGAGTGACTTTTGAATTAAGGCTTTATAAAAGCTAAAAGATATTTCAATAATCTTAAATAAGCTCTAGATACAAAATAATTTAAACGTCAAGATTTTTCATTTCAAAATAATGCGTTGTTCTCGTTCTTTATAGATGCCTCATTGGGCTTCCTGTGATCGTCCCCAGTACTCGATTCACCTCACGTCCAATATGGTGGACGAGTAGTGAGTTGTTGTTGTAGTTTTGTTTTCTGTTTTCAATGGAGTGTTTTCTACATTGCTGCGATAATACACACGATCCTGTAGCCTTACCAGATGGGAAGGATATTATAGTGGGTCGCATGCCAGAATTCAAAATAAAGAATCCAAAATGTTCTCGCAATCAAGGTAAAGTATAAAGCTTAAGCTTATAGCCCGGAAAATAAATGATCCCAAAGACAGAAACAACTCTTGGTTTAATGTAGTGCGTTATGCTCTTCAATTGATCAAATTTTTCTTTAAGAAGCCGGCCCGAATATCAACGGTCCTATATTTTTAATTCCCATTTCAATGATCTTTGGTGATGTAAAGATCAAACATAGCTAATGATTGTTATTTCTGGTCTTGGAATTGGTGATCGGCATACAGATTAGTGACTAAACCTGCCTCATTTTTTTAGTCCAGTTGACAGCAAGCTACAAAGAGAAAGAGGTTAAAGTCAAGCAGGTATAAATGAATGGTGACTTAATAATTTACATTTTTTCAAACAAACAAACTTGTATTGATTCAGACACAAACAAATGGACAAATGGATTAATAAAAGAATAGAGTAATGAACAAACTGAATAAATGGGTTACTTAATAATAAACTAAATGAATAAAAGAATGAATAAATAAGTAAATGAATAAATAAGTTAGCTATGGCTAAGGAATGAGCAAGTGAGGGTAATGAATGAATGAACGAATGAATGAATGGATGGATGGATGGATGGATGGATGGATGGATGGATGGATGGATGAATGAATGAATGAGTCAGTCAGTCAGTCAGTCAGTCAGTGATTATTGAATGGATGGATAAATGAATGGACAGTGACCATCAAATCACATATTATCTGAGTGAAAAATCCTCTTCATTTTCCTCTTTTTTAGCTTGGCAAGAATCCCAGCACAATTGGTAGTCAGGAGGTCAAACAAGGAGAAACTGCTCTTCTGGGTCCAGGAGGAAAAATTTGTATTCTCAATAATGATTATCCACATTTCATTTATTTCAAAATTCCACCAGTGGCCAAATCTCCTACACAAAGTATACGTACAAACAATGATGTTAAATCCAGTCAGAGTCCTGAGAAAAGTAGGAAAAGAAAGAAAGAAATGGATGAGGAAGAAACTTGTGTAATAGTTAAGAAAAGTAAAAATGAAACTAGAGCAAAAACAATGCTAGATTTCATGACTACTGTTAAAGATGAAAGTGAAAACATCATAAAAGACACTTCATTTAGCAGCAAAAATGATGTGACATCATCAGAAGTAGGGAGTGATAAATGGGTAGAAATTCCAGGCGAGTTGCTTGTGTATACTAGAAAAGGTGTTGAAGCAAGATCTAAAGTAAGTACCATTCTAAAACTAAATGCACTGCCTATATCTGCTAGGGTGTGGCAGTTTCCTAACTTCTATCATATCAGTACTTACATATGCTATAGAGCAGATTTCATATGACTGTGAAAACAGCACAGTCTTGGCACTACAGAAATTACAGCAGGAAATTCAAATGTTTTTATAGACACCGCAGCACTGACACGATCACAGCACAGTGCAGTTGGTTTCACACTCTCAAAAACTGCTCTCAACTAGTGAATGTGTTGAACATTACAATTTGCTACAACATGGTTCATTCATTTCTACTATTATTTCCTCACTAGATCATCTCAACCATTATTCAGTACACATTATTCATTCAGATTGCAGGGTTTGACATGGATGGTACACTGATTACCACAAAATCTGGAAAAGTGTTCCCTACAGACACAGCTGACTGGAGGTATTAGACCTTAACTTAGATTGTAGTAAAGGCATCACTTATTATTCAATATATTTTATTTCAGAATTGCATTGCCACATATCCCAGGAAAGTTTAAAAGCCTTTGGGGTGAAGGCTACAAGGTAATATTCTAAACCCTTCATTGTATTGCATTTATTTCCCTTTTTGATGTTTTCTTTTTTCCTTTCCTTTTCTTTTCTCCAGATTGTGATATTCACAAACCAGGTAAAACTTTCTGCATCTGTTCCTTCTTTTTTTTTTTTTTTTGCATTTACTTAATATGATAACTTTCTAAAAAGCTTACTTGTAATCCATTTCAAACGTTATTTGTAACATTCTGCTGTAGAATGGAATAGCAAAGAAAAAAGTCAGCATTCCTGATTTCAAGAAGAAAATTGAAAATGTAGTACAGGCCCTATGTGTTCCAGCTCAGGTAACATTTTTTATGATCTGAGAACACCATATTTCTCCTCCCCTCCTTCTTGTTTCTCTTCTTTTCTGTCTCCTTGTGGTTTTTAATTAAGTAATGGTTTGTTCGCTGTTTTTAGGTTCTTATCTCACCTGGCACGGGACACTTTCGAAAACCTTCAACTGGAATGTGGAAGTATCTTTGTGAAAAAGTAACTTTTATACATTTCTTAATACCTCATACTTTAAGAGCTTTTTGTTCATCCCCAAAAACATTTTCCAGCTCCTGAGTAGTGAATAGAAGCCTTTGGTGATAAGATGTAGGAAAGCCTATTTCTTGCTGCAGCTGATGTGCCATCCCCTTCCTCACTCACAATAATTTTATGCCACTTCATATCTAATAATGATATTCTGACAATCTTCAGTTAAATCAAGGAATCACAGTATTAAAAGACCAAAGCTTATACATTGGAGGTATCATAAATTCATTGTATTTTCTAGTACAAATTCATAACTACTAAATAATCACCATTTTGACACTGTGTTTAATGATGATGTTCTTCAACAGATGCAGCAGGCAGACCTGCAGGGATGGGCACCTAGGAAAAAGAAAGACTTCTCATGCAGTGATAGAGCGGTAAGAAATAGCTGGAGCTTGGGAAAAGAATTTGTTTCAGTTAAGTAATCGTTTGTATTTGCTCAGTTTGCAGCTAATGTTGGAATTAAGTTCCAAACACCCGAAGAGTTCTTCCTCAAGGAGAAACCAGCACCGTTTAACATGCCAGCCTTTGATCCGGTGAGCTAAATAAAATATCTGCAAGATTATAGGCCAAAATCACTATAAGGAGAAAAACTGTGCATTTGTTGCATTTCCTGGATGTAAAACGATAAAGGGATTTAGCTTAGATCTTATTAAACGTTGATAAATATCCAGTAACATATTAATTTTTTTTATTATATACCCTTGTCGATACGCGCGCTCTGATTGGCTGAAAGCTGTGCTTTATCAGAGAACGGAGCACAGTTCTGATGCCAGCAGCGCGAGCCCGACCGCGCGCACATCTTTTGAGTATTTGTACGGAGAAAAACGAAATTTTTGCCTTGAATATTTTCTTAAATAATAAAACGAATAGAACATCTTTTTCCGTGCTCCGTTCATTAATACAGCACTTAGGAAGTGCCGAGAGCACTCAAGAAGTGTGGAGAGCACTTACACTCCTTACACTTCTTTCGTGCTCTCGTCACTTCCTGCGTGCTGTATTACTGAACGGAGCACGGAAAAAGCTGTTTTATTTGTAAATTATTGTTTCTCTAAATCTAGAGAAAGCTCGATCCAGATGCGCCATTGCTCAAACCATCCTCTGCCAGCTTGGTCTCAAAAGAAAAGGAGGTAAACTTTTTAATGTTAGTTCACAACACAACTTCGCGATCGTCTTGACAAGGAAACCATTTCGGTTTGAACGTATAACGTAGCTACAGTAAAGCGCGCGCTAATTTACCGTGAACCATTTCACGATGGACGCACTCTCACGTCATATTTTCTCTTTCCTCGAAAAAAATACTCACAATCCAAAAACTCACAACAAAATCTAACAAATTCGATCAAAACTTCAATAAGGAGCTTTACAAAGTCGGCACTTTGTTTTCGCGCGCTTTGTCAATCGTGTAATGTGATGAGAATTTTGTATTTGATCAACAAATGAATACAATGTTTTGCAATATTTTCTCGATCGTGTTGATGTTCTGGCTATGTTATAAAAGTAATGGTTCACGCCAAGATACCATAATACTAAGAGAGCGAAACTCAGTATTGATGCCTGTGCGATGTTCGTGGCGACTAAGGCTATTTTTAGTAACTTCGCCATCGCGCGCAAGGCTCTCAAACAATGATCCAAAAGCTGAAAGCAGACGGTCTCGTCCGCGCCCCCAAGTCAAAAATCAAATTCTATTGTTTGAGAGCCTTGCGCGCGCGATGGCGAAGTTACTAAAAATAGCCTTAGCTGCCACGAACATCGCACAGACATCAATACTGAGTTTCGCTCTCTTAGAATTATGGTCTCTTGTTCACGCTTAGCATGCGTCCATCGTAAATGGATGCACTCGGGAGGTTGCCTAAGCACTCAAGAAGCTTCTTTTGTGCTTAACAACCTCCGGCATGCACCCATTTCACGATGATCGCACGCTAAGCGTAAGCCATTTCTTTATAAAAGTTAATTCACGACATAACTTCGTCTTACTATGAAAACTTTTCAGTGTTGGAAGATATGAACAGACATGACCCTTACGAGGGAGTGAAAAATTCGAGTTACGTGCGTGGCCACACCCATTTTGCTGAGGCAACGCCCACTTTAACATTTTTGCATAACTCGTTGACAAACATCGTCGAAATGAAAGTCGAGTTGTGTAACTCGAACACAACATAGTGAAACATTATTTTTGAGTTACGCACTAATTCTGTAACTCGATTCTAAAAGTCGACAAATACTTTTTCGAGTTACACTTGACTTTGAAAATAAACCTTATAAAACAGGGTGGAAAGAAGAGGGAAAAGTTGACTCTTTTAGTTCTCCTAAACAATTCCAGCCCCTTGCATCTTCCATTCATCGCAAAACCAGAGTCAAATGGACAACCAAAGTCAATGCAAACATGTTGAATTTAATAATCACAAACTGGCAATTACATTGTAGGACGTACTCCAAAACGTGATAGTTTACACTTGAACGTACCAATTGACGTTTTTAACGGTATGTGTTTTGTTTACATCAGGGTTACCATAGCGACGAAACAATGCAAAACGCATAAAATTGCTTGGAATCTAAACAATGACGTCATCGATTCGTCGCTATGGTAACCCCGATGTAAACAAAACACATACCATTAAAAACTTCATTAAAAACTTATGTAGTAAGTGGACGAAAGTTCATAACTGTGGGTGCTTTCATGTAAGAACTACAGCCATTAGAGAAATTGTAGGAAGCCTCCTTAACCAGAAGGTTAGCAGAGCCAAAATGCTGAAAACGATCGCAAATTTGATTACTCGCAGCCGACCAAACGATTCCACACAAGAACAGGACAACAGCCGTCCTGGGCGTAGTTTTGAAAACCCCCATCAGTGTAGGACCACGGATACAGCTGTTCAAGTATTTTCTGAGTTTACACCAGGACTGGGAAGAAAGGTTCCTGAGTTGGTCGCTGCACAAAAGGCAGGAGCAGCAATTGTCGAAATGACCTACAAAGTCAACTACGAACGTAGAGTGGATTGGGCATACTCTTCGCGATTCGTCCCGTTCTACAAAACCAAGATATCCAAGCAATGTCGTCCACGGAAGGATCAAGGAAACTCAAAGAAATGCAAACCCGAGAAATCGCCTAAAACCGACCGATTTTAAAGATTATATTCAGAATCTAGTTCTTGAACATTACAGACATCTCTATCATTTGTGAGTGAAACAATTGTTAAAACGTTTTAACCTGACTCACGTTTAGTCATTTGTGAGAATTATTTGTTGTTAAACTTCGCCGTTATCGTATCAAGTATTCAGTGTGTTGTATTTCTAGTATTCATTTACTCTTTCAAATATTCTTCTCAGCGAATTTTTTTTGGTGAATTTCGATGTTAGAGTACTTGCATGTTGTCTATCAAAAGAAATGACCACCTAATCGAAAACCTGATTAGGAATTGATTAATAGTAGCGCAATTTTGTAGCTGGAAGATAACGAAATTGTTTTTCTTTTCGTTTTACTACATTGTATTCCTGACACAACTGTTGCTTCATAATAAAAATTTAAAAAAATATTAAACTTTTGATTTTTAACGCTGTGAAAATTTTACTGCGCATTCGTCGATTATTTTGCGTTGTATATATTTTACATGTAAAAATAGTTTAGTTTTCTTTATTGACCTTAGTTATTTGGTACAATTTTGAAAATAAATCTTGTAAAACAGGGTGGAAAGAAGAGGGGACATTTGACTCTTTTGGTTGTCCTAAACAATTCCAACCTCATGCATTTTCCATTCATCGCAAAAGTAAACCAGAGTCAAATGGACAACCAAAGTCAATGCAAACATGTTAAATCAGAAACACATAATCACAAACTGAGAATTACATTGTAGGACGTACTCCAAAACGTGATAGAAGTCAACTGACTAACAAACTGAACACGACTAACTTACAAAAGGAGTAATGCCTATTTTTACTCAGTAGGACTTTTAAAACAGTCAGATCGATTTTGTAAGTAAAAAAAAATTATGTAACGATTCCCCTATAATCTCTTGTAAATCAACGCAAATCGTGAACTTGGGCTACCTGTGGAAAATTACGGTAGATTGCTTCTCTCGTCACTTGCTTGGAGAACTAATCAATTAACATGGTAACGAATCACCAAATGAGACCCTCTACGTATATAATTAGTACTGGCTGAACCAACTACGGTGATTAACTCTGAACTTCGTTTGTGTCTACTATCGCCAGAAGGTTAGCAGAGCCAAAATGCTGAAAACGATCGCAAATTTGTTTACTCGCAGCCGACCAAACGATTCCACACAAGAACAGGACAACAGCCGTCCTGGGCGTAGTTTTGAAAACCCCCATCAGTGTAGGACCACGGATACAGCTGTTCAAGTATTTTCTGAGTTTACACCTGGACTGGGAAGAAAGACTCCTGAGTTGGTCGCTGCACAAGAGGAAGGAGCAGCAATTGTCGAAATGACCTACAAAGTCAACTACGAACGTAGAGTGGATTGGGCATACTCTTCGAATTCACGATTCGTCCCGTTCTACAAAACCAAGATATCCAAGCAACGTCGCCCACGGAAGGATCAAGGAAACTCAACGAAATGCAAACCCGAGAAATCACCTAAAACCAAATGACTTTGAAGATTATAGGCAGAATCTAGTTCTTGAACATTACAGACATCTCTATCATTTGTGAGTGAAACAATTGTTAAAATGTTTTAACTCGACTCACGTTTAGTCATTTGTGAGAATTATTTGTTGTTAAACTTCGCCGTTATTGTATCAAGTATTCAGTGTGTTGTATTTCTAGTATTCATTCACTCTTTCAAATATTTTTATCAGCGAATTTTTTTTGGTGAATTTCGATGTTGCTGTCTGTCAAAAGAAATGACCACCTAATCGAAAACATTATAGGAATTGATTAGTAGCGCAATTTTTTGGTGAATTTCGATGTTGCTGTCTGTCAAAAGAAATGACCACCTAATCGAAAACATTATAGGAATTGATTAGTAGCGCAATTTTGTAGCTGGAAGATAATGAACTGAGATTTTTTTTTCGTTTTACCACATTGTATTCCTGACACAACTGTTGCTTCAAAAATAAAAATAAATATTGAACTTTTGATTTTTTGTTTTTTTTGGTTTTTACTAGTACATGTATTGGGAAGAGTAAACCGACCACCAACGCCGTGAAAATTTTACTGCGCATTCGTCGATTATTTTGCGTTGTATTTTACATGTAAAAATAGTTTAGTTTTATTGACCTTAGTTATTTGGTACAATTTTTTTTGAAAACTATAACTTTGTCGTTGAAATTCATTCGCTTCGTTTCCTTTCGCTGAAAAATCTTCAATAAACGTCGTCTCTCTGTGAGCGAAAATTTGAACCCCATGAGAGGCTGCTGTTTCCTCGGACAACCTATGGATTGCATGTTAACGTTTTTAAAATAAAATGTATAAAAACTCTATTTTAAAAGAAAGTATTGTCATCCAATAAGCGTTCAAATCAACAGCGACAAGATACGTACAATTTGCCGGCTTGAATGAACCTTCACTAGCCAGCCTGCGTTGCAGGCTCTCAATGGAAGGGAAGGGCAAGGCAGGGCAGGGCAGGGGAGTGGAGGGGGAAGGGGAGGGGAGAGGGACTAGTCAGCAACGCAGGCTAAACCTTCACTTGCGAGCACTTCCGTAAGTGACCAGCTCCGGCCCACGCAAGTTTCCTTTACAAATGACTGTAGTTAGAATCTCTTGTAATCTTTTAGAGGCGACCGCAACCACTTTGAGAGGTGCTAGTTTGTCGTTTTCGAGTTACACAACTCGACTTTCATTTCGATGATGTTTGTCAATTGAGTTACGCAAAGATGTCAAAGTAGGCGTTGCCTCAGCAAAATAGGTGTGGCCGCGTGTGTAACTCGAAAATCTCGTAACTCGAAAATCTCGTAACTCGAAAATCTCGTAACTCGAAAATCGTAACTTGAAAAAAACATACCTTCATTAATGCAACTCAATTAATTTTTTTCTTCTCTCGTTTATTTCACTTTGTCTTTTGTTTTCCAGGTTATCGTTATGGTTGGTTTTCCTGCTTGTAAGTGTATTTGAAAATTTAGTTTCTTTAGTATTTTCAAAGTAGTCTCAGAGGGTGTTTACATGGCACTGTGATCATCCTAGCACAAGGATCATCCTAGCAGGCGAATCATCCTACCTGCTATACATTTACTGCATTCTGTTGACATGGAAATTTGTGTCTTCGCTTGGGGTACTTGGATCATCCTACTAAACAAAATGCAGTAAATGTATAGCAGGTAGGATGATTCGCCTGCTAGGATAATCCTAGTGCTAGGATGATCCTAGTGTCATGTAAACACCCCCTCAATCAGTTGAATAATTTGTCTAGTTCTATCTTTCAGCTGGGAAATCAACTTTTTGCGACGAGTATCTTGTACCAAAAGGCTACGTCCGTGTGAACAGAGTAAGAAAACTTTATAGTCTTTCGTTTTTGGAAAAAAAGCGATACGCACTGCAATTTTTTCTCACGGCTAATGCAATGCAGTGTTAGAGATTTTGTAGCGAGAGGGAAATTGCCGAGCGTATCATGTCTGGTTGCAGAAAGTTCAAAACTGAGTTAGCACTTCTCTCTACAACATTTTGAACATTACTCGACTTGTATTGAATGTGGAAGAATTTTTCTGTGACAAAATCTGATATTGCGTTGCAAGCGCGAGGAAAAAATTGCAGCGTGTGTCGCCGGCTTTTGATATACATTCATAAACCAAACCCTACGTTCTCGCATTCTGAAGTCTTGAATTTCCTTCTAAACTGGATTTTAGTTTTCCCCAGTGTAGCTGGAAATGGTATTGATTGAATTATCGGTTTTTTTTCCAGGATACTCTAGGAACGTGGCAAAAGTGTGTCTCTGCTTGCCGCAGTGCGTTAAGCCAAGGCAAAAGTGTTGTAGTTGATAACACCAATGCAGATAAAGTTTCGAGAAAGAGGTGTGTTTGAGTTTCTATATTTCAAGAATTTTACCGCCTGAAACGGCTTTGACCAATTTTTGGGACGGACAAGCGCAAATGGTGCTCTGAGAGTCGAATTAAAGTGGAAAACGTTTTTACGCTAAAATTCATCTCATTGCAAGTTAAACTGCAGCAACATTTCAAAACTTAGGATTTTCTCGTGAGTGTGAAGTAGTTTTGTTGTTGCGACTCTTGCTGCAACGTCCCGGCTTTTCAAAAAGCCGTTTTGCTGTAACTGACAACTGAACAAGAAAGGAAGTGATTCAAAACTAATTTTCTAATATGCTGAACTATCAGGCGACCGAGCGTCGTTCTAACACAAGAAGAAAGAAGGCAGATTTGAGAGTATCACCCGTCTTCTTAACTAGAAATCAACAGAAATTTTCACTTCAACATACGACCACTGTTCAACGCTACACAAAGCGTTCGGTAAAGTAAATTGCGCACACACGATGCAGCCTCGCGCGTAACCGCTAGAAATGTTACAGACTAGATACTCTAGACTGTTTGAGCGCACTATAAACTATAAACCCTATATAAACTATAAACTATAAACCCTTACTTCAATAACTTGTACTTTTGTTTAGGTACATTGATTGCGCTAAAGAAGCTAATGTTTCAGTACGATGTTTTATCATGGATGTCACCAAAGAGCACGCACAACACAACAACCAAGTACGTGAGGCCCTAAACACCGACAAAAATTACAAACCTGTTGGATTCATGGTCTACAATACATACCAGTAAGTAGAAGTATGATTAATGAAGTTCTTATTCTTATAAGGTTTTTTTAAAGTTCAGTCTCCCCTGTCATCGCTGTTATACAAACACGTGCGCAAACGGCGGGAAACACTTAAATGGTTTCCGTTATTTGAGCCAATCAGCCATTCAACATTAAAACGTCGTAAAGCACTTGAATGGCTTTTCTCAATATTTTAACAAAAACAAAATAAACAAAATTGTTTGTCATAGCAAAATCTCTCCAGTTTCGTCCTATTTGAAAGCTCTCGCGCTCGAGTTTGAGATGCAGTACACAAGTGATATCGAAAATAGAACTTTTATTATTCCAATTGTTTTCTTTTTCGCAAAAATGATATGTTTTTCATCATTTCTAGATCTGCGTATGTTGAGCCCAACAATGAAGAAGGATTTTCTGAGATAATACGAGTTCAATTCAAGCCAAAATTTAAAAATGAACGAGCGAAGGAACTGTACAATCAATTCTTATAGTCAATAAATTTAGCAGTGATGTGAAATTTTGTACAACAAATGCACTAAAAATAAATTATCACAAAGAAAAGTCTCATTGTATTGGTTTCTTCATTTATCTAAAGGAACGTCCTTGAGCAACCACAAATGAGAAAATGAGGAGCGTTGGGGATGTGACGCGTTGGTTTTCCAAGGATACAGCAGGAAAGGGGAGATGAAATCTCTGCTTGAAGGACGGTTGTCTAAACGCTTTATTTTCGAAGAGCGATAATACGGGCAGCCTATTGTTGCGTCGATGGCCGTAAGATGCAATTTTTTCTCGCGGTGACCATATTAGAGATCTTGCTAGTGCGAGAGCGAAATTGCCGAGTCACGAATCACATTCGGCAACAAGGATTTCTCGCAACCAAAATTTGTTGCAGAAAGTTTTTTGAATTTTCTCTGCAACATCTTGAAGAACATTGCATGCCTCGTATTGAAAGTTGCAGAGTGATGATAGACGCTGTAATTCCCCTACAACAAAATCTAAAATTGCGTTGCCAGCGCGAGGAAAAATTGCAGTTTGTATCGTCCGATTTACGCAGAGCGACCCATGCAGAAACAGACCTGACGTTCGCGAGAGTTGAAGCCCTTAGTAACCAAACTGTGTGGTTTCAAATTAAAGCAAAAATTTGATGCATGCATGCAAGGAAAGTTGTGTTAAGAATATTAATCAGTACAAGCAACATTGCTCTGCAACTTGCAACAATGTTGCGCGAACAACTTCTCGTATTCTAGGTACAAATTAAGTAACAGAACTTTGCATTTGTCTCTGTTTTTGAATTCCTGTTTATTTTTGGGAACACACTCTGTATTCACTATTGGACATTTACACAGTTTATTTATGAAAAGTTCTCACGACCGAAAATACATTTGAGTTATCACTGAGAAACAATAACCCGCCAGACTTGTTTGACAACAAATTTGATGCATTTATAAAATATTCCATGAAAATTCATCATCTTATCCAGATTACAACTTTAGTATAAAGTATTAAAATAGCAATACCAATTTCATACCAAATATGTAGTAGAAATTTTGTTTTTGGTTTGTAATCATTTCTCTGCAAAACAACGTTACAAAGATGTTTTCTCCTCCGTAGCAACATTCGCGGTTTTTTGGGAAAATGCTGAGAGACTTCGCAACACAGGAAACCCGAGACAGCTTTTCCCAAAAACTTCGAGTGTTGGCCACGGAGGAGGCTAAAAACGATGACGACTGCATGTGTTCGATGAGAAATCCAACATGGCGGCAACATGGCCACCGACGTTTGCACTCACTCACTTTTTGGTCTCCCTATGAAACTAGAACTGAGCACAAACCGAGAAAACACAATTGTTGACTTAATTTCTTGTTACCAAGGCAACTGTACAGTAGTTATTTATGAAACCCCCTTAACAGTCTAAGGAATACAAACTTCGTTTCAGCTTTCATTAGAATTCTTGTCGTTAAATTAATCCGTAACACCATGGAAGGTCAGTATATTGTTGTTTCTTTAGGTTCGCCTACAGTTTGTCGTCGGGTCGGCTTGCAATGGCTTCCCTGTAAATAAAGACTGAATATTTATTGTTTGTAAATACTTCGGTAAGACGACAAAAGGTTTGGGACTAGTGCCCACGTAGCGGAAGGTTCTATCATTCAATTGTCCAATCATAAGTCAAAAAATTTGTCCAATGGCGTTCCTAAGGCGAGCAAACCAATCAGAGACCAAAGATATTGACCAATCACAAAACAATTTGCAGTGTAAAGCTTAGCGTCACATGTTTTAGCGTCATTTCAAGTTGAAATACCAAGGAAGCAAGATGGTTTCTCTGACAAAACTTTCAAGCAAAACTACCGAGTCACGTCGCCAAGGCAGAAATCAAGCAAAGAGTGTTATCAACGGACGAACAACAAGGAGAAGATGTTATAGGCCAAGAATGATCGCAGTTCAGGGAATTCGACTTTTTGGAGAAGCAGCACGACGAGGTGACAACAAAATAGAGAGCATCGGAAAGGAGATCATGTTTGCAAGACGAATCCGAGGATTTGAAGAAGCTTAGAACAAGAACATTACATCACAGAGCTTTTGAATTCTTTAAATGTGAATTTTATCATGGCCGAACTTCTCGCTCCCTGCTTCATCTGAACTTGACGCTTTGTTAGAGAGTTGATGAATGTGATACTCTTCGCCAACCAGAACAAGAAACTACGAAAACTTCTCAAGCTTATAACTGATCAAGAACTTTGTGCAATCCAAAGAAAACTCACTAAATCTCTACTGTTAAAGCTTCACTTTTTTTACTCGATGTCAGAATCTACCTTATCTAAGTTAGTTAGATTCCTTGTAAAGCATATACGCAGAATTTTTTTTCACGAGGAATTGTTAGTCTAGTAGTTTGTTAGTGTTGTAATCAGAAGGATTTTGATTCATTACGTTGTGAATAAAGACGCCAAGTAATCAGTGAAGTAATGTGTCGGTCATCTTTGTGTTTGATACCAAGCGTAATGGCATTGTTTGGGGAAGGCGGGCCGGTGCCTTTTTTATGTGCATCCGGACCTGAAAGATTTGAAAAAGCAGACGCATTTTGAGGTTTTAAAATGATTTCCATTTCTTCCTGCGCACAAATCATGGAAAGCGGATAGAGCTTGTTTGCTCTAGCTCCTAGTAGAAAAAAAGTCGGAATTCGCGTTTGCGACTCTAATTAATGGCTAAAGCGACGCTAAAGTATTTGCCTCGCTGTATCTCCCATGCCTTTGTCTTAGACCCTCGGTCCTTGTTGTAGGGAAGGGGTAACTAATTAACTGATTCATCCATTAAAGGCAAAACGAAAAAAGAGACTAAATTCTGGCACGTCCACCAGGAAAGATTCGCTGCGAAAAGAACAGTGTATCTACTTATTGTGCGTGTGTTTACGTAACATGAGAACAAAAACTTGATTACGCTCTGCGGGATTCGTTTTTCTTTTTAGGCGCAGGGAAGATTTTATACTATCGTCACAGAAAAGTGAAAACTGATCCTTTTAGCACAAGCAAAGCAGTAATTTATGGCTTTAGTAAAACAGCGACGTTCTGAGAACGGTTCATTCATATCCGCCATATTACTTTGGACTGATATCCTACGAGCACGGTAAATGTCACGTGACGGGGTCTTTCAACCTCACATGCTAAACAATGGGACCATTCTTTGAAGTTCGCCGGGTTTCATAACCAGTTCTCCCTGTCCCAGTGTGTTAGAAAATTATCCCGAACAACTTAAACTACTTAGCTTAATTGAGCCGCAAACTGCGTAGCGCCTTTTACAGACAATTCCACTTTGAGTGAACAAGGGATCCATTGACCAGGTTCTTACCTTAAGCGAGAGTTTTGCCTGATAATCTTGTTTGGCAATTTCGTTTTGCACCCACTGTGGTACATTAGGAATAACAAGAGCAAGGACAAACTTTGCTCCTAGTAAAAAGTGCTGAAAACAAATTGATACCAGTCAAAATATGCTTAGAACGAGAAATGATCTAACCCGTCTGATTATGAGATGCATGGTCGAACGAAGGCAAACGAAACATCTCCGACAGTGTGATTGTCTAAGTAATAACGATCAAGTCAACCAGCGACGAAACATCATCATTAAAACTTTCTACCTTTTAAGTTCTGTTCTCATTACAAATCAATGAATTGGTGTCGTGGATTGGTTGCTGAACATGAAACTATTAGCGTGCTGTTTCACTTGAAACGCTAACGTGATCTATTATAAAATAGTGCACGGGATGGTACGCTCTCCTCATATCCCCTGTAACACCGTATAAAACCAGTGTAATTAGATTACCGACGTCCCGGACGAGTAAAAGAGCCCTTCCGATGAAGCGGGACCAAGGCTCAAAATGTCATTAATGGAAGCACTCTGATCTCTCTTACAGTACACGGTGTTACAGATTTCCATTCATTCCTTGGTGCATTTTTATACACGAACTCAGCCAAAACTAGTTTACTCCGCGCTAGTTTTCGTGTGCAATATTAAGACAAGGAAGTCGATAAAAAGAATGCACTACTAGGTATTTACCTCGATAGCAACAAACATGAGGACAGCATTAACAGGCGTCATATCTGGTAGCCAATGAGCACTGTTAGCTGCCATACCAATCAGAGCACAGTTGGTGAGGACTGCGATCACACTCATGACTTCAAACGCAGACTGTTAAGAAAAATAGAAATTTGATTACCTAAAGAATACTTACTAATCCCACATCACTGATAATATTTTGGTTTCTCACGTCTCGCTTTCTTCAATCTCAAATCTCAAAATCTGCGTGTCAGCAAGTCGGCGCCGAGAACAATATAAAGCGCGAAGCACTGCACACGGAAAAAAGTTCGCTGCTTCTTTCACAGGTGGTTCGAAAAACTGAAAGACAAAAACTGATAATGGGTAGTACAATACTAAATCTGCGACTGTTGTTCAGCTTGCGCTTGTGCTGTTACTTGTGAAGCAGAAATATGGAGCTTGGACGCTCATTTTCAATTTGTAAACGATAACTCAACAGAATTAAGTCCACTAGAGTAAAAGTCCCTAAATCAACTGCCTGCATCGGTTCCATCCAAGGGTGTGGTCGAGTATCAGAGTTCTTGTTTGTTACCTGCCAAGCACCAATAGACGACGAGGGTATTGAAAAAGGTCTTTGGTAGATTCTACACATCTTAAACGCGTCTGTACGAATCTCGACCACGTTGTTCAGCAGGGCCCAAAACGCTGCCATGGGGTACACCGAGGAGAACAGAAACGTGTAGCCAAACTGAAGAAACAACTCCAGATAGTCTGCAAACGTATTCTATTGAAAAAATAATTAAATGAGCATTAGTGAAGAAATAATGAGCATTACTGCTAGACAATAAAAGCGCGCATCGAAAAGAAGCTGGTATTCTGCCCTTAAGGCCAAGAAACACGATGCAGCCTTTCTTGTAAAGTTGCGCCGTGTGTCCACCTCTGGCAGTTACACGTAAAGTTGCAGAAAACGTTGCGGAAGTTAAACCCGACCACTCTAGTCCTGCAACTGTTGCATGCAACTGCACTTTCGCGAATTGCTCGATTGGGTGTGGCATATGCTCTCTTGGTGGCACCCATTGCAATTTTCCACGTAGTTTAGCAGAACCAGAACCACAATCCTTCCTTCAAAAACGGCGCGCAAAAATTGTAGAGACTGACATGCGATACTGTTTATCCCCTAAGCGCAAAAAAGCGTGTTGGGTTCTAACACAATCAAAAATAAACCTCCTTAAGTTGAATCCGTCCTACTGGTCTCACCGGCAATACAAATACGCAAATAATGAAATCAATAAATCTCACTCACCACATAGACTTCTTGTTGTCCTTGTCGTTCAATTTCATCAGAAAGATCAGCAGACTTGACGACAATCTTCTTGCCTTCTTTGGTTACGGTTGTAACTCGACTTCTAAACATCATGTATGGGATTAAAGACTCGGTGATTTGTTGAATGACTTGAGATGTGATGAGAAGGGCTGCAAGATGCTGAAAAAAGAATAAGGATAACACAGTTGGTTAGTGCGCGGCTTTCGGTGCAAGAGGTCCTGAGTTCGATCCTCAGTGATCTCACATTATTGCTTTCGACATATTTCCTTTCCGGCTTTAAATACCCGTAAAACGGAGCACCGATGGAGAGAGAGAGGGGGGGGGGGGGAGGGGTAGAATGAGCGCACCGTCGGCTTCCTGGGAGACCACCTTCTTGCTGTGCTTCTAGCTGAAGGAACTTCCGACGTTAAATATAGTGCTTTACCTTTTTTTAACGGTTCCAACATTACAATCCTGGACATTTTGCTGAATACTAGTCATCATCGTACCATAATATTTTTGCACTGAACAAAACTGAACTCACCCTTCGTAAAAGATCGATGTCTTGGAGGTAGAACGCAATGTAGAACAATGAATAGAAACAATTGACGAAATAAAACTGAAACAAAAACGTGCACAACGTTGAATAAATACGATATACCAGAGATAGATCACGGCCTTTTTGTGCGAATTGGGATGGGGATGATAGGGCAAAAGGAATTAAAACAATTGAGAATATAGGCTAAAAACGAACCAATAGAACGACTTACCAGGACAAGTTTCACGATAAGATGATTCTGGAAAGCTGACTCAAGACGATGATTTTCTACAAGAACAAAAACAAATAAAGTAAAGATGGTATTCTTCGTTCATTCCCTTTCATCCCAAAAGTGATCCAGGGTATGGACAGTGTGTCCTATATCCCCTCCCTCCATCGGTGTCGGGGGTGGAAGCGGAATCATTTAAGTTCAATGATTCATGATTCCCTTCAAATTTCAGCCCATGATTCATGATTCCTTATCAAATTTTTGTCGTGATTCATGATTCATTTTATACAAAATACACTGATTTCGGGACCCTTGCTACTGCGCATCTCGCGCGCGCATTCGAGCGCGCGCACTTTTATTAAAGAACATTCGCTTGTCCGTGGGAAGTCTGGGCACTAGCGAGCCAGCGATTGAAAACCGAAGAAATTCGTTTTTTGGTAAAGAAAAATCGTATTTTATCGACCGGATTCTGCAAACAAATTTATCAAAACATGTTGTGCACCGTGTAAAGTAGGAGAAAAAGCTCGAACTATAAAATTTAGCGAATATTATGAGTCGAAAAGGAGCAGAGAACAACGCTAAAATGGCTGATTTTTTTTGTGTTCGTTTTCGAAGATTTTTACCCTTTGTTCTTCTCTAACTCTTTAAACAATTTGGTGACCCCCTGATTTTATGAATGATTTATGCTCACAATTTTATAAACTTTTCGTATAAAGAAAAAAAGAATGCTTCTATCGTTTCGATTTTGAGTAAATTTATCATTTTTCTGTCTGATCCTCCAAAAACGTGTATTCTAGAAGGCCATTTTTCGCATATTATTGTTGATCTTTTGCTTCTTTGCAAATTGTTCGGCAACAACTTAGTGTTTTTCTGCATCCCAGACTATCATTTTGTTTGCTTTTAAATATATTTGGTTGTTCCAAAATTCTTATAATTTGACCGAATATTGCGAGGCCATTTTTCGTAAAAAGATCCCCAAACACCCCGTATCTCCCCCTCATATCTTAAGAGTGACCTCGGTGACCCCCCATTTTTATTTTACATTTTATTTCCTCCTATGCCCCTCTTTCTTTGTAGGAATTTTGAAGGCAAGTTTATCGTAAAAATTCATGAATCCCGAACTACCTTAAAACGCAATGATTCATGATTCCTACAAATTTCAAAGCCGTGATTCCTGATTCCGCTTCCACCCCCGAATCGGTGGATAAAACGTCGCGCGCAACATTTGCGGGAATAGACACAAACCATTTCTGTTATTGTACGTCTTTACTAAAGTTACAAGAGCAGCTTTTTGAATGACCGACGTACGGTACGGCAGAAATTTCGATTGATTTTAGAGCAGTTTCCGTATGACAGTGAAAACGACTGTCACGAAACGACACTAAATGACTTTATATATAGATATTGCGGCCGCACTGAACAGCAATTAAGGTGGGGTCTATTTTACGTAAACTGCTTTATTGTACTTCGTTTACTTCTACGAAGAGCTAAGAAAGCTCGAAACGTCAGAAAAGTAAGTACTCTTTGATACGGTGTTACGGATTTCCATTATTCCTTATTAGAGATTTCCGATTTACGGGCTTTGGCACTAATAGTGCCACATACTAATTAGCATATGTAGCTATAGTGTGAGCAATAGTGCGTAACACTTACACCACGTATCAGAAAACCCTCCACTCCGAATATACATTTGACATTTTTTATCATTTTTCTTTTCCACACTGAAACAGCATTTTCGTATTTTAGACAAAAGAAATAGGCTGTTTTAGTGTGGACGGATAGCCTGTGAACAGGTTCTGGGGCAGGAGAAGGGCTTGTCGTAGCAATGCGTTTCCATATAATTCAAAACCGTCGGAAGGCAAAACAAATTTTTGTCAATAATCTTTTTGGGCAATTCGTTTATCTTTTAATCATCAAAATTAGCTAACAAACTTATCTAGCCCTTACTAGCAAATAACTAGAAATAACAACTGTTCTGTGGCCCGACAGTCCATAGTGAAAAAACGACGCTTTCGTGCCTGCAGTACGTATACGTGATCGCTCGATACTCGGATAGCATAATTTAGAGATGATGTCTAGGAAAAGGATTCTGCTTTGCTTGTAATGCATGTATTGGCTGATTCAGATGAGTCATCAAGCTGGATTAAACATTTCAGAGATTAATCTTCAGTCACGTACGCAGGAAACGGCAGACGGCAGAGACGATCACGCGGCCTCCTTTTTTTCACAGCTGCTGATATGCGTTTGGAACTTTTCATGTCTACGACAAATGCGAAATGCAAATGCGAATTCATAATAAATTATTACAATTCGTACATTAACTTGTAAAATGTATTGCTTTTTTATAGAAACAATACTTCGAAATTCCAAAAATAATAGTTACAATCATATACAACAGGCTGGTACTATTGCTGGCACTATTAGTGCCAAATCGGCCTTTAAGCCCATAAATCGGAAAACCCTATTGCGTTTTTAAGGGTAGCAATTCTACTTATTAACCAAGATAGAGTGGATTTCGTATGACTGTGAAAACGGCACCGCACGGTCACGGCACGGTCACCGCACGAACTTCGAATGTTTTTATAGACATCACGGCACTGACAGAGTCACGGTACGGCGCGGTCGGTTTCACACTCATACGAAATCTGGTCTAAAAGATACGGTTGATCGCTTACCCCATTCAGTTAGGAATGTAGCCAAAAGATGATACCCATAATTCAACACTGCAATCACAATAGCATATAATATACTTGGAGTAGAAACCATAATTGAGGCAATAATTCCTCCACTCTTAGCGTACTTGTCCTCCATGTAAAACTGGAACTTAAAGTACATCAACACGGCAACTGTAGCTATCTTCATGCAAAAAAGAACAATAGGATAGGAGACACAGTACGTCTTGAGTTTCCTCTTTATTGGTGGGTAGTATTGTTCTTGTTGGCCTGTGATGGGACTGATTCTTGGTGGACCCCAGTAGTTGGGGCGGGGTTCCTCGATTTCATCAGAACCTAAAAATATATTTGTTAACTTTTACTCCAAAGAAGAGTTAAAGCTTTAAGGTGGTTACAACAGTAAATGTCAGTCAAGTAAGTACCCTTTTTCATCCTTTTTACTATTGTGGTACAGATTTCAATTCATTCACATATTCTTTTTTTTTACGTTATACGGAACTCACAGACTGAGCTCCACGTAATTCACTTACTGCTAGTTCCCATTGAAGGGAAAGGGGAAGAAAGGGAAAGAAATGAAAGATAATAATTTTAAATGACAAAAACGTGATACTTAAAAAAACAAGAACAGAACAGAACAGAACAGAACAGAACAGAACAGAACAGAACAGAACAGAACAGAACAGAACAGAACAGAACAGAACAGAACAGAACAGAACAGAACAGAACAGAACAGAACAGAACAGAACAGAACAGAACAGAACAGAACAGAACAGAACAGAACAGAACAGAACAGAACAGAACAGAACAGAACAGAACAGAACAGAACAGAACAGAACAGAACAGAACAGAACAGAACAGAACAGAACAGAACAGAACAGAACAGAACAGAAAGGAACAGATCAAATCAGAACAGAACAGAACAGACCTACACCACTTTGCAATGTCCCCCATTTAAAGGACAACTCAGAGCAGCGTCGTTTCCAAGCTTCAAGGAATACTGTGGCCCATAGCAGATTGAGTACACCAAAGACTGTATTCTTGGTTTGTTCATGTGCATTGGAGAACCAAAACACCATCATCAAGAGAACAGGGGGAAGTAAAGTCAGGGAATAAAAACCAAGAAATCCAAAATACATGGCAATTGTCTCACCATAATATTCTCTGATTTCATCTGAAATAAAATGGAAAAAAAAATTCACTTAGAGGAAAGCAATAGACTTCCTTCGATTGCCTCAATGTTTTCCCAATACAGTCCTCTTGGGAACTGTATTTCTTTGTTTGAAATCCTTTAATTAGGTAGACATGAAAGAATGTTCACCTTGAATTAACAAAGAATCTTATTCTCCAAGAGGATTGTATTGGGAAAACATTGAGGCAAGCAAAGGAGGTCTATTGAACTGCCAGTTATATTGTGAGTCGTTGGCCCTATACACCTAAAAATTCAATACACTATTATTTTACTCTTTGTTCACATATTGATTTTTTGTTGGAGAGAGAGGCTGCATAAGGGAGAAGACACCACAAAAGCAAATGTAATTTACATGTGTCACAAGCAGGGAATTAAATAAAGGTCAAAGCAGCAAGATCAGGGGTGGATCCAGGATTTTCCTTCAAGAGGGAATACAGTGTTATAGAAATCAGAAACTGTGTAGAGGATCCAGAGAACATTTAAAAAAAGTATCAATGAAAAGAAAAGGGGCCAAAGTTTGCTCAGGGGAGGGGTGTGCACCCCCTGCACCACTTCCCTAAATCTAACTCTGCATCCAAGTACATAACATGGCTCCTGCCTATCCTAGACCTCCAAAGGCAATGCTTTGATTTGAGATTGCTGATTCTTGTGGAAATTGTAGATACCGAGATAGATGCTGAATTTCCACAGGAAGGCATAACAAAGGGTTGTCTACAAAGGGGGCTATATCTCCCATTCATTAATGCAAACACTACCTAATGGTTGCTTGAGAACCAATCCTAGGTACCACTTGTGTTCCAGTGCTTTGATCTTGCTTGGTTCATGAAGAGGGTAGATTGCTGTAACCACACCTTTAGACTTAAGATTTGGAACTGTAGATTCCAAAAATGTCAAGTATATAAATAAATAAATAAATTAGGAGTAGCTCATCACCCTTCCTTGCAGCTAAGTGCTGAATTGCAAAGGGTGCAGCTCAGTGTGATCGAGTCGAAGGTTTACAAGGGCGCATCAGGACAAACTTGATAAGGACAAAGATAATAATATGGTCTTGTTTTGAGCAGCAATCATAGTCATCTTTCAAAAATGACAAACTCTCTTTTGAATCCCCCTACCCTGCTTGGGTAGACAATTCCTTGTCTTCTTCGGCTTCTGAGGAAACCTCTGCCAAGCAGCAGGGTACCCCCCCCCACCCACCCCCACCACACCCAAATACAAATTCTTAGTGAAACAGTAGGACAGCATAAGCACTAGACTGAGTCTCTGTATGCACTACTTAATAAACCTTCTGGTGGCTGAATTTGATGTACTTAGAAAATGAATTTAGTCTGTGAATACAGCGCACACAGGGTCATACCACAGGGATACCATAACAGAGATTATAGATCCTTTCTGTCCACATTCATTTTATTCAATTCAATTTCATCACTCCATACCCTAACCTATTGCTCTATTCCTATGAAGATTGATATCTGGATATCCAGGTATTGACATATCCATGTGATTCTTCATGGCATCCAAGGCATTCTGGACAACCCTTTGAGACTCTGCAGTAGTCAAAAACCCTTCACCATCTGAACCAAAGTTCTTGAATTCTTGAGCAAAATCCAGACAGAAATCAATTGTTGCACCAGATATGTGTTCTTTTCTCATCGAGATTTTCTCTGCTCCTTCTAGAAGTCTCTTGGTTGAAGCCCATAGGTGAAGGGTGTCACATTTCTTTAGTGAGTCTGGTTCTCTTCTGCACTGAAGTCCTGCTCCACCAGTAGTGACTATTATGAACAAATAAAACTAATAAGATATGGATACATATATAGACCTAGGACTTGTTAGCCTCAACAGTTGACACGATGTTTATGGCAATGCTTTCTCCTCCCCTAACTAAATGGTGAGAGAGCAGGTTTTTCACCACTGTGCATGGTCCCTGAGGTTCAATTCCCAGACAGGACATCATATACGACTTGAGATTGTTAGTTCATTCTCTCTGTTGCTTCAAGGGGTTTAATCTCCAGGTCCTCCACTCATGTTTTCATCTCTGAGTACCAAACAAGTGAGCTGAGAGGTGTATGCATAGAATATTAGTAAGAATACAGTGAGAGTGTGTGTGTGAGAGTAAGTAGTAATTAATGGTTCTTCCACAAATTAATTTTCATTTTTATTTACTTTTTATTCATCATGTTAATCTCAATCATCATAACATTTTTGAAAACTTCATTCCTTGCCTAGCTAGTTTGTGAAACAGCTTGTCCAACAAAGCTCTGAACCATTTCAATTTTGGTAGGTAAGGCTCTGACAAAATTAGGGGGAGCCACCTTAGGCTTCAAGCAAAACCTATTTGCCACCCTATCATAATGCCTGTCCTCACTAACACCTAGACACAAATAGATTATCATTAGATACCTGGTGACTGGATAAGGTCCGACAGCCATTGCTTTGTAGCCTCGGGTGTCTTAGATGAGAACTCCAACACAACAAGTGTCTTTACACTTTTATCACCCTGGAGCTCAACTGCTTCTGACATCTCTGCTTCTTTGTCAGAGGTGGACCTCATTTCAAAGGAAAGCAATATCAGTTAGTTGATCTTATATTGGGTCTCAAATTCCCTCAAGTGTAAGACCACTGGAAAAGCAGACAAGGATTGCAAAGAGAATCAATGAAAACAATCACTCCTGTCCCCCCCCCCCCCCTCGCCTTCCCTATTAAAGCCTCCTACATGCATGCAAATGTTCCTGGTAGTTCAATCCCATTTTCATCCTCCAATAGGCTAGAGTGAGAGTAAAATTAATAAATGGAAATATCTGCATCAAAGGCTATTTCTAGCCTCCTCGACAGGCAACTCCTATTTCACTTTTATAACATAGGTAATAATATATAACGCGCGCTCTGATTGGATGATAAGCACGCACGAGCGTGCGTCCAGAACTCGATGGACAGCACGCTGACGGCAATGTTTCCTTTTCTTACAGCACGCGCCATGTATGGAGAACTTTGAAGGTCATCAGTATTTTTATTTAGGTTAAACGTGCAGCTTATTTCGTTTGTCTATGTTATAAAAGAAATGGTCAACACTCAGTAGCCTCGTGCGACTCTTACGCTTCTCTCGTGCTTAGGAGCCTCCCGCGTGCATCCATAACTCAATGGACGCACGCTGAGTGTTGACCATTTCTTCATTGGTCTTCCTGTGCTAAACAATAGAGACTGGGAACGAACGAATGAACTCTTGCCTCCAGTTTTCACTCTTCCTTTTCGATCCTACAGGAAACCCAATAAACCCAATAAAGGAAAGGAGTAGCCTGCAGAGGAGGCTAGGCTATTTCCCCCCTCTTCTTGTCCCCTCCCATTTCCTCTATCCCAATTCTGTATCATTTCATTTTCTTCCCTCACAGCCTCTTCACTTCCCTTCTCTCCTTTGTCTCATAAAACTCCTCTAAATATGAGAAGACTTTCAGTATTTCATCTAGCTCATCCTTAGGGGGAGGTAGGATATTAAAGCGATCAGGAAAGTTCTGCAAAGAGGAATGGAGAAGAAAAAGGAGTACTCCATACCCCTCCTCTCCACTACACATTCAAATCTTTCCTGGATTCTTATCTACTTATCTCACTAGGGTTGCTTAGCTTTCTCTAGAGACAAATTATATCTAATTATAAAGTCTAATTTGGACCCCCAATAAATATCTATCAATTAAAAATGCATAGTGGTCAGATATTCACATTGCTGTTTTGAATACTTATAAAATATCATCTAAACAATTGAATATGGAATAAGGTACTAAAAAATGGCTTGTATTTATTCCCGGACATTAACTTATAAAACTTTGATAAATCTAAAACACATCGAAAGCTTATAGGCAAATGATGAATAATGAACGATTTGTATGCAGAAACTAATTCATCGCGGTCACAGCGAGACAGCTGGCTCGGTCTTGATCTTGTAAATGTTAATTTAACGTTTTCTAATATGCCTTTGATATATCACTGTGTCAAAAAATAACTAGACGGTTTTAGCAAATATTCTCGCTATGTGCTAATCTAATTGACCACTCGAACAAGTTTTCGAGACAGCTAAGATAACGTTCTTCAAGAATAATTTTACCGGCCATTGAAAATACAATGTATGCCACTAATATTGACATCATCTCCTTTACTTATGAAGGACTTATTTGCTTTAAGCACAAGTTTAGTTTTTTTTTAAAAAGGACAAAAATAAAAACAAAAACATAACGTTATTAGTAAGTTATTTTCTAACATTCGGTGCTTTGACGCCAAATGTGTTTCATACAAGATTCTATCAAAAATCCTAAAGAAAAGAAAGTGCAGTAGAGAATCCCAAATGCTGAATATACTTCGAACTTTATGGAAATATGAAGCGACAACCAATAAATTCAATGCTGATGGCTTACCTTTCGATATGTTTGCACGACGTGCAGACCAAATCAAGACTGATATGCAAATGACTTTCTCGGTGGGGGAGCGGAGCGGGCAGTTTAGTAGCTTCACAACAGGAACCCCAAACCAACGATGAATATTAATAAATTGCTCATTTGGAAATTTTGCAGTTTTGCTCCAAAATATTCAGTAATACACTACGGTCGGAAGGAAACAATGCCACAGGCGACAAGTAGAACAAAAAGACATTGTTCAGAGTTATTGTTGTTTTAACAAATTGCGAGCTTCGTTCTAACAGTGGATGACCCAAAATATTATTTCATGGTTATAACATTTTGTGGAATTCAATGGAACACTGATTGTGAAGTTGGATAGACCACTCTCCTTGCCCCTCCTGAATTATTATAATTTTTTTCTATACATTTTTCTTGAGCTTTCACCTTTTGGCTGTTCTTTCCCTCAATTTACTGGATTGAGACTAAAAACATCTGCATAGGAGGCTATGTACTGACCCTCTAGGCTGATTTAATGTGAGGATTATCTATATTCCTCCTTCCCAGAAGGAGGGGAAAGCAGATGGTCCATGACTGTCTAAAAGGGTGGACTATTGATAATGCTAAGTCCAAATTTGCATAAAGTACAATAGCTGACATTGACATTACCCTCCAATGGCTTACGAGTTGAAACTTCCAATCTAATATATTGTCATTTCTCCCGTATTACTACTTATAAGATGAAACTTTGCACTTTTACTAATATCAAGGTGCTCTTTTTTATTTCTGGCATTCACTTTGATGGTACTGCTTGATATAGGGGAGATAGGGTCATGTGACCTGTTAGTGCAAGTCCCCCATTTGGGTCCCTTCTCATAGGGTGTCTGCTGACATGAGGGTCAACTCTACTTTTGGCCCAACAGCCTCAAATTGAAACCTTTGTCCAGATTCACTCAAGTATATGTCAGCAATACCAACTATTGCCAATATACACAGATTACATGGTCCCTGAGAAAGCACTTCATACAAAGATATAACTTTCTTCAATTGTTTATTACCAAAATTAGCTCTATATACATTCTATAAAGATATGAAACCCATTTTAAACACAGCAGCATTTTTTTGAAGCCAAAAAGACTTCAAATGCTGCACAACTGCTGAAATTCTACATTCATAACAATATTGCCTGTTAGCACCATGTCTATGCAATTCACTACCTCAAGAAATATCAGCAATATTGAATAACAGTCACATTAGTACAAATATTTAGCATTTTGCAGCCTTCAAAAACCGGCTGTTTTCCATGTCAGCATCAGCTAATTCCAATAATTCCCAGACTTTTTGCTGTACTACAAAACTATATACCATTTAAGGTGCTGTTACCATTAAAACTTTTATCTGAAACTTGTGTCAATTGCCAATGCAAGATGAGTTTCATAAGGGGTGTTACATATTGAACTTGTCCGCGAAACAAGTTTCTGTTGTGGGATTAGAAAGCAGTTCTACTTTTTGTGCAACCATCTTGTGAAACTGACCTGGGGAAAGTTTCAGCTAAATGGCCATGTTTACACGGTGCAATGCATTGTGAAACTTGTCTCGCAATGGCCATTGAGGCAAGTTTCAGAGAAAAGTTTCAGCATGTAACAGCACCTTTACACTACACTAAGATAAATAATTGTCATCTAAACAAACTGCACAGATCTATGATTAATTTGATGTTGAGAAGCCTTCTTCTTCCAAAAAAAAACTCTGTGCAAGTTATAGGAACAAGTACATAAATTGATTTTGATTCATAAGTATAAATAATTATTGATATTATTTAAGATCAGCTGATAAATTGCTTTCCTAAAAGAGACACTTCCTTCTGCCTTCTCATCATCTCAGCTGATCATGCTTTCAGTAGCAATTCCTAGCTTAGCAGAACAAATAAAATTAAGAGATGGTATAAACACTACGGTAAACTTCTACTTTAAGCACCATTGATTTAAAAGAATTACACACTAATTAATTATTGCATTGCAGTTAGTAAACCCATGGGTGGATCTAGGATTTGTGAGATAGGGTGGCTATCACCAAAATTAATTGCTATTAACCATACAATGAACTTTAAAATCTCAATGGGGGACTTGCACTAATAGGTCACATGACCCTATCTCCCCTAAATCAAGCAGCACGTCACAATGAATGCCAGAAATAGAAAGAGCATCTCGATATTAGTAAAAATGCAAAGTTTCAGGTTATAAGATGTAATACAGGAGAAATGACAGTAAATTTAAGATTGAATAATTTCTTAGGATTCATTTGGAAAAATGCATTGGGTGGCAAGCTTGTGCCATCCAACACCTTTTTCCAAATGAATCTTAAGAAAATATCTAATCTTGAATTTGCTGTAATTTTTTAACTTATTCATCTTATACACTGACACTTTGCACTTTTACTAATATTGAGATGCTCTTTCTATTTCTGGCATTCATTTTGATGGTGCTGCTTGATATAGGGGAGATAGGGTCATGTGACCTGTTAGTGCAAGTCCCCCATTCATAGTATTACTGACATGTATGCCATTTTAGACTATTCCAACCAAAAATTGGGTGGCTGGTCACCCAATTGGCATTCACTATATCCCTGGATCCATCCATGAATTACTGTATCTGCCAATTCCAACATCAAGAGCCAAAAGTAAGAAGAACTAGTACTTTAGTCCACTATTCACTAATTGTGCTAATTGCTAAAGCAGATAAATCATAATTCTAAATTCTAAATTCATCCCAACAGTAGCACTACTCCAAAAGTCAATGAAGCCCAAAACTTTGACCACTTTAAATTTGTAGTCATTTGCAGCCATCATTTGCATACCATTGTCTTGGTATCCTCCAATCAGCATTTACATAAAATACATTGAAAAGATAAATGTGTGATGCTGGCTTGGATGATGGCAGCAGTGCAAATACGTGAAGTGGTCATGTGTTATGGCTGTATACTGTAAAATATTGTCGATCAACAGTAGTGATAGTGCTGACAATGTTTCCAGAATAGATCTCTTGCTACTAACGACATGAAAATACTATATATGGGTGAACATAATATGTTTGAATGATTTGCAATGGGTAAGCAACCAATTGCCCTATTGTAATACAACACAATCTATGTTCTACTATAATATAAATTATTTTAGATTTGAAGAAAACATAAGCAATAAGGCTTTTAAAGCATGAAAAAGTGAAAAGGGCATTTTGAAAACCATATAGCCTATTATAGATACATATTGTTTTAATTATTATTATTATTGTTATGCTTTATCAAAAATATACTTTTTGTCTTGTACCGCTTTGGCCGTGGTCTCATCAGAACATATAACTATAGTTATACCACTCTTAGCGATGGTTGTCACCATGGTAACCACTGGTAAAGGTGAAATAACTATAGTTAAATGTTGTGATGTGATTGTATCGAGTGTTAAATTGTGTACTAGTTAGTCTAGATTTCTAATGACTATGAAAACAGCACGGTCATACCACTGCACTGCTACGACAGGAATTTTGATTGTTTTTATAAACATCAGAACTCTGACACAGTTGTGGTACAGTGCATCAATTTCACTCCTATATGAAAATTGCTCTACTAAGCATTACTATTAGACAACCACCAACTAAATAAGCATTTTCCTTTAGCCATACGTAATTTAACATAGCGAGTAATTCCACTAACAATTCAGTGACCATCTCCAATAAAAGAACCGGCATCACTGATGTTTACCTGCACACAAACAGGCTAATTTCATGCTTTCAGCTAAACTATATTTGCCTTTTTGCTCAAGTGAAATTTGATAGACACTTTCACATTTTCTACTTTCTTCAATTTATACACTATCAGCGCCTAAATCATAATACAATGTAATCTAGCCTGGGAAGGTATTAAATATTACTAACTTGATGATGCTCCTAGAATGTCTCAAAATTCATCCTAAAAGTCACTGGAAACACTCCAGCAACATTCTCAAGTGTACCTGACACAGAAATACATTTTCTCAACACCATTTTTTCATCAGTGTATTACTGATCCACCCTTACTTGTCTGATCTTGTAATAGTTTGTTTTTATCTGTTGATCCTTGCATTGATTGTTGATGGTATGACTGGTGGTGTATTACTGGTGTCGTCGTAGTGGATACATGAATGTTAGGAACATTTGTCAACCCAGCCCCTTGGGTGTCGGTCATGGCAAACAGATTTGGGGCAACACCAAGAGGTGTCGTTCCAAGAACTGGGAATGATGATGTAAAAAGTTGATCAGGAGGTGGTGAGATGATAGGTCCCTCTGGTGACGAGGAGCTGTCTGGAGAGGGGACTATTGACATTGCTGTTGGATCAAACTGCTCATTTAAATTGGTCCCTGAAATTATGAAATGAACAAAACAATTATTAATGAAAGAAACATCATAATTATATCAACAATGATATTTAAATTGACTATGAAAAAGTAAGTTAGTGCCAATAACATGCTGTCCCATGTCATGTCTCAATGTTTAGATCCGATAGACAAAGACACTAACCAATCACAGTGAGGCCAAGATCAAACAGGATCACATGACAGAACAAGTCAACACAAGTTTTGACTTGCAACTTGCTAGTCTTGTTTGAACACCACTTCACAAAAGTCAGTGCAAATTTTTGAAAAACTCTCAAAGAAAATCAGCTAGCTTAAGGTGAATGAATGAATAAACTCTATTTAAAGAGGGTGACACTTAACAGCTTACACTGATAACCCTGTGGCCCTCGAGAGGAGAAAATCCAGTTTGTTGTTGCTGGAATTATTTGAAGGAGAGGAAATGTGCAGAAATTTAGACTAAGAAAGAAGAAAAACAACTTAGGAAGCTAAGTGCATTGACTGTTCAAACTAGTCAAACTTGCATCAACTTACAACCCAATTTGATGATGAAGTTGATGCAAGTTAGGGATCAAATGGGCTGCAAGTTCAAAATATGTGGCAACTTGGGCGTCCTTGAGTTCTCGTTTGATCTGGGACATGGCATCTCACAGGATTACACCCAATGATTTTTTACAGTGTAATTAGTTGAATTTTTTCACAAATTACCACCGTGTGCAAAATTACACGTCCCACCAGACTATAGTCTCTATTGGGAGTTTGGTCAATAGGCTACCAAAAATCCAGACAGAGGCGGAGTTTTCTATACTTATGTCTGAACACTTCGTTGGCCTCCTGATAGCCTATTGACCAATCCTAACAGAGACTTTAGTGATTTCCCCAAAGGTAAATGATATACTCTCTACATCTTTTACCTTCCAATGACACTATACTACAAGCCATCAGATAACTTGATTTTCTTACCTCCAAGTAACATTTCTTGTAATAAACTATCAACTTTAGCTACCCCAAAGAGCTTCAAGATTTGAAGCTGTTCTGTTAGCTGGAGTGCAATATTTTGTAGTGTCGGTAACAATAATAACATTTCACCAAATTTTCCACGGCAGTCATACTGATGATCACTGATATAATCTTCTAATGTTGTCTGGATTTCAAATCTAAGGGCTTTTATTTTCTGTGGGTCACCCAATCCTTTGGCATCTAAGAATAACAATGTGGATGACAGCATGAATTAAAGTGTTGGTTAACTCTACTTCAAACACATCATCACCATTAACATTTAAGGATTAACATTGGTCCTGCATGGTGTCAACATTGACCAGAGATTACTGGGTCAACAATTTGGGTTTGTCTTAACAGGTCTTAAATGACACCCAATAAGTGCAATTATTTATATGGTTGCTACTGTATTGCTGTATTGCTGGGTTTTAAACAGCTGATGAATCTCATTATCTGTCTTAAATGCTGGTCAATGATTGACCACCAGCTGATGAAAATTCCAATGAGATTGGACTGGCATCATGTGAAACCCAGGAATATGTGATCAACTTCATTAGATATTTGAAAGCATCACCAACACCTTACAAAGCCTCCATTTAACATAAGCACAAAACAAAGCCAAAGGATCTTACCAGGATTAAAAAACACAATGGCTTTCAGACAAGCAAATTCAGTGTCATCAATATTCAATTGTCTCATTGGTTGTATAATTTCGTCAAGTACCCTTGAAGCAAGCCGCCGTACATCAGGGTCACCTGCAGTTCTGGGAATTACAAGATCTGTTCCTAATAACAAAATATCTTTAAGTCCAATAGATCTTCTTGATACTCCAAGTAGTAAATGCTCCATTGCATGTGCCCGCAATAATGCAACTTGGTCGTCAAGTTGTAACTCCGGAAAACAGGGTAAATGTTTAGCCCAGTCTACCAGGATCAGCAACTGTTGACGCATCGATTCACAAATGTCATTATAATCTGCTTCCTTTTCCAAACTGACAGACTCTGAAATACAAGAAGCAAATTCATATCAATAAGCATAAAAAATTCAAACTGAATTATAATTGCAAATAGCTAATAAAAAGATTGAGACATGAAGTGGAATTATTGCTCATTTTCTTCACACACACAAACACCAAATAGTGACCCTGGTTATAAAGAGAGTGTGTGAAAATCTTTGATGGGTCAGACAAAACCTCTGGCTTCAGTTGTACAAAAATCAATAGCTGTTATGCACTGGATGATTCCTTACTCAGTGGATCTACATTCATTGGGGAAATCCACCACATCATCCATTAGATAAGGATTTATCACAAAATAATATAGTGATATCCATTCTTTATACAACTGGAGTGAGAAGAACTATCAGTATTTTATTTAATCAGCAAGAGGTTATCCACTCCACTCTCTGAACAAAATATACACAATTTTTTATTATATAATAATTGGCATATTACGCGCGCTCTGATTGGTCGAACAACCATGTGTGATTAGAGTACACACACATAGATGGTGTCATTGAATCTTACGCGCGCTCTGATTGGTTGGAATGTTTCGATAAATATTATATAAAACAGATAGATTCCATTTTTCCGTGCGTCTGTACTCTAATCGATGCACAGAAGACGTCAAAATGTGGTGAGAACAACAGTCACGCCACTCGACTTCGTCTCGTGGCGTACTTTTTTTTCCTCACCACATTTTGACGACATCTGTGCAGCAATTAGAGTACAGATGCACGGAAAAATGGAATCTATTTGTTAAATAACTGCCAGTACACAAGTTACCTGGAGGCGACGAAGCAGGTCTGGAGAGTACGTCAGCTGAAAGCAGTGTCTGTGTAGTCAAACCATACTTCTTATCTTCTTCTTTGGGTTTCTTGGAAATAGAATCCCTTTCATTCTGGACCGCTAAAAATAACAAAAAAATAAAATTGGCCCACAGACACTTTAAAAACATCTTTGTTTGATTTTGATGGCAAGGTATTGCTAGATTTGTTTATTTAGATTGGAATTGTGTGACAAATCAATAAAGGAAAGTGGACACACCTCCAAGGCTGAATGAATCTGTATCAATATAACACTACCTTGCAAATAACAGAAGTTATACATTGTGCAAGAGTTGGAAAAAGTTATTGGAGTGAGAGATAAGAAACCTGTGGGGCTCACACAACTATTATTACAAAACAATAAAATTATTTAGTATTGTTTGTGGCATCACTAGTACATAATAAGGAATGGTATTGAGCTGTGAGAAAACAATTAGAACATGGAATGGTATTGAGTTGTGAAAAAAACAATAGAGCATGCATATCAATCTTTGCAAAATTACATCTAAAAGCTCTGCATGAACTTCAAATTGTGCAGTAAGAATGATAGTCTGTTGTGCAATCTACTTAAACATTTTTGTTGATAATACTAACAAAGTTTAAATAATGTACTACGTGAAAATATGCTAATTAAATATCATCACTTTGAATCACAGACAATAGAATATTTTACAATTATACAAAGAAACTATAAGCCCATAAACAGCACATGTCGAAGCATGCAGATCTTTTTGAAACTTTTGCTTAGAGAAAATACAATCTCTTTGCGAATGTTGTGACTTTCTTTCAAGAAATTGTCAATCAGTTTGAGTTAATCAAAATTTGTAGCAGATCGCATCGCGTGTACTTTGTAAATTCGCCATTAAATATTCGCAAAGCTATTCGTCAATTTCTAATGAGTGTTTAAGTGTTAGTGCGATAGACATTAAAAGCGAAAAAATCTCTTTTTGTTGCAAAGAAAACCACTGTTCTTTCTCTTTACTTCTCGAAACTCAAAAACAAAATTGCACCAAAAAAATGCATTTGTGCCATTCTTGAGCAATTTTGAGTTAGAGGTACTCAAATTTCAATTACCTCAAATTCTAAATAAAGTATCCCAAAGTACAACAAATCAACTTTGTGACATAAAAAAGGCATTTTAGAGAAGTTTTATGTTTGTGGGTAAAATATAAACGCGTCGATTTGAAACTCATCAATTTCATGTTGTGTAAGTTGCATAAATAAACGTGGCAAGCACGATCTACAATAACAAAAAAAATCTCGAGTTTCTAACACTTACACAAACTTGAAATCTAATCTTAAAAAACCTACATGTTTAAACTAATACTAATAAGTCACTGTGCCATTTTCAAGTACAAGTATCAGCGGTTTTCTACGAAATTGAGAGTTTTGTTCACGTTGTCGTAGTAAGGTTTGAAAATTATTGAATAGCACGAGATGGGATTGCTTGGGAAATTTTACCTTCTTTCTTCATTCCTGCGCGAAAACATTTCTTTAAGCGACAAAACCGACATTGGTTCCTCTTGTCTTTGTCTATAACACAAGTTCTCTGGAATCGACACGAGTAGATATGGTTTTTCCTCACGCTTCGACGAAAGAAACCTTTACAGCCATCGCAGCTCGAGGCTCCATAATGTTTCCCTGTCGCTTTATCCCCACATATCAAACACAATCCATTGCCTTCTCCCTCCTCAGCTGAAATCAATATGAAAGAAAAACATAATTAGATGTCTTGAGAGCAGGAAAATTTAGGGAACAGTGTATCTATGTTTGGAAATTAGCTCTATTAAAACGATGTTTGAAGAAGAGCAGCAACACTCACCTCCACTCTCCTGCTTGATCCCATTCTCCAACTTACCGCTCATTGACGCCGTTTCTATGCAAAAACGTGGACTTTAGACTCTATCACAACCCACTAAACTATCAAGCGGCCACTTGCACAGAATATAAAGGCCGAAAAACTGCACTTTGGACCCAAATGGGCCAAAAAAACTTCCGTAAATGCGGTTGACTCTACTCAACCATACTCTAAATGGCGAGCGTATCCATAGTCATGTGACTCGAGTTCAACACGAGTGCTTTACGAAAATACGTCATTGGCCAAAAACTATTTTCATGGGGACCAAATAAAATAACCGTTTTACAACAAAATTAGACAATCTTAATCTGATTATCCTGATAATCTATATTGATTAACAAGAAAATAATGTAATGGTTATAACATTACAAAGGATTTAATTCAATAAAAAAAGTTTCTAAAAAGGTAGCGAAAAAAATTCGGAATGCGCGCGAATATCGTAAATAAGGCGTTGAAAGACCAAAGCTTTTATTTCCAAAAAATTTACTTTGTTTTCTCTGTTTATCTGAAAAAATTGCTTCCAAAATGCTAGCAAGTCAAGATGTAGGCTGGGGGTAATCTCTAAAAGCTTAAAAGTTTTTTTTGAAAAATTCAAGGTCATTCAAGGTTAAGGGGGCTCCACAGTTGGAGCGGGTCCGCTCTTTGCTATTCGTAAAATCTCCCTCGTTACATTCTCGTGATATTTCAATGCCTCGACGTGTACTGTATTTCACAAAGTCTAGTATTTCAGACCTGTGTACCTGGATCAATGCTACAATTTCTCATAATTAGACACATGCCATTCTATATTTTGTAAACTGAAAAACAAAAAAAAACAAAAAAATTGCACTGAACAGTCGAACCCAGAGTCGCACCCAAATGCGTACAAAGGCCTAGCTCTGAAACGAGCTCGGACTTCACTTTTGCGAATAGCAGAAGTATTTTTGTCGTGCATGCATGCATAGAAAAATGTTCTTTTTCGTGTTACTGATTTATAGGCTTCCCGGGATAGGCTTAGCTATCTTCCTCTGCAAACTGTCTTATAAAAGTTGTCAATATGCAACTGACCGAAATAGCTAAGATGCTATAAATGACGGTTAGAGGACTTCACTGATTGAAGAGAGCAAAACAAACCGTAATGCACGATAGTTTCCGTGGTCATTTTTTTATAGCTGCTTCCGGTAATATGCCGACCACAGGCTTGAGTAACAAAGCAATGATAATAGTAATTGTTTCTTGTGTTTTATATCTCAGCCATTTCAGTTTCCAAGGAAAATATAAGTGTTTTGCCTATCGAGAGAACAATTGGAACAGAGTAGAAATATCTTTAAAATGACGTAAGGGTCATTGAAGGTCACATATATGTCTAGTACTATTAGACAATACCAATGCAAACAAAATTAACCAAAGCTGAAGCAATTTTATACGCGAGCTGTTTGGGTATATGAGTATGATCATGAGTAAGTGCTTTGTGCCAAAAGAACACTTGGAACGGAGTACAACCGTCTTTAAAATGACGTAAGGGTCAGTGAAGGTCGCCTATATGTCTATAAATCAGATATTACCAATACAATAACAAACTAACTAAAGCTGAAGAAGTTTAAAGTAAACACGAGCTGTTTGGGGTATTGTTTTTTGACTCAAGTGGCTACGGCGGGATAAAACCTAGAGTGAAATAGGATTCTTGTAGACGTGCATTCACGTGAGTGTTTGAGTGTCCCGGGGCGTGACCTTCAGTGCACTTCGTTCACGACATGCATGCAAGGCAACATGCAGCTCTTGCAACTTGAAAAACACTTACAAGGCAAGGAAGTAACACGAAACTACTCAGCAACCCTGCTGATTGATTTCTCAAAAACTTTGTCAACGTTCAGTTGCATTTCCATATTTCGTGAGTCACTATGATCCTGCAGCTGTCGTCACGTTCGCTTATCGATATCCTGCACACCCTATTTCACGTCAATTTCTATTATTAAGGGCTAGTTGTCGGGTAGGATTTTCTTCACTGTCCACATCAGTAAACGCCAAGCGACGGACCATTAGAAAAGTGATGGGGGGGATGGCGAGTTTTGGATTGGCATAAATTTTTTTTTGGCCACCAAAAGTGGAAATGAATTTTTTTCACTTTGGCAGGAATATTTTTTTTAAGAAAATGTCCCGGCAGATTTTTTTTTTCAAAAGTTTTATTGGAAATAATTTTTTTTTTTGCTTTTGCCCCATCCCCCCATCACTTTTCTAATGGTCCGTCCCTAACTATGACATCATTAGAGTGATTTTCATCGGACTGTGAAATAGTTACTGAGCTAATACACACTAGCAGATCCCAATTCCATTGTTTCCTTTTATTGAATTTTGACTGTTACACACTAATAGCTAGTTAGTATTTCACAGTCCGATGAAAATCACTCTAAAATCATCCCACGAAGGACTCTCTTATGCGGTGCTAACTGGAATTCCATCCATTCCCCATTGCTTCTTTATACACACCGACGCAGCACAATCAGTTAGTTTACCTACTACCTTCCGTTAAGGTTTGTATTCCTCATTATAACTCTCAAGTGTAAACAAGGCTTAGTGAATTGCAAATATCCGCAGTATATATCGTTTAATAGTTTACTTTTTGTTTTTCTTACACCTAACCCAGTTCACGTGAATTTCCTTGTCACAAAGTCCCAAAATTCGGCTATGATGTCACCGGGGATTTGCGAGGATAAAGTTTCAAATAACGCCGCTTGATCAAGTATAGCGTTAGTTAGAAATGAAAATAACGCCCTGCACATTCCCTGCATAACTGTAAAGCGTTAAAATTACATCAGAAAAAAATAATAGGAGGGAGGCCCAAATGTGTGTGTTTAATTTACAGGAGCTCCTCATGTTTCTGTCTGCGACCTTGGATAACCTTGCTGTACAAGGCAACGGACGAATAGGACAGGTGTTAAATAGGCTGTCAATATGCTTTAATTATCATTTGGAAGGTGTCTTGTTAAGGAAAAAGAAAAGGATGCATAAGAAAAACAAAGAAAGAAAGGGACGAAGGGGAAGAACGGAGAGTAATGGAAAGACAAGTAAGAAAGGAGGAAAGGAAAAAGAAAAGGGAGGGAAGATGGGAGGGAGGAAGGAAGAAAAGAGAGAGAAGGAAGGATGGAAGGAAGGAAGAGCAAGAAGAAATGGAATGCAGAGAGGATACAAAGAAAGAATCAAGAAAGAACATGTTTCTATCAGAAAAATACTAAGCAATGTAAACTTAAACTTTTTATTTCTTTATTTCGAAAGTTCTTAAAAATATCATATTTTTAATATCATAAAATTTAAGAACACTTTTTATTTTCGTTCTTAATTCAATGATTAAAATGTTTTCAGCACTCAGTCTTGTTCTTGTAAAGCAGGGTCACAACGAGGTATATTTTCTTTGTGATCCCCATTGTCAAAGACCCGAGCTTACAATAGGAATACACCGGTTTCAAAAACACTTTGTCGGGCAAAAGGCCACAAAACTACGGGACTCACCGAAAACGAGCATGGGTAAACATTACTAAGAATATAAAACCACGCGAATATCCACACTACTTGTCACATCTAGCTTGAATCGTTCTTATATTTCAAAGAACTTTATTTTTTGATGTTAAGACTCAAGACGAAAGACGAAAAAGGACGTTTTGCACGTATACCGATACTCCTTTTCGGTCCAGTCGCGTCATTTTTAGGAATATTCATTGAATGCGACCATTCACATGAAAATAGTCCACCAGAGTCTTGCCCCAGCCTTTAAAACCCCTAAACTAGGGAAATAACTAATTCCTGATTGTGAAATTCTTACTCCTTTTTGATTTCTAACTGCCTATACCTCGTTAGTACTCCAAGCATAGTTACCCTTCACATTTCTATTTCTATAGGAATACAAAATCTTCCAAGAATACAGTGAATATTGTACAAGTTTGGTTCTTATTTTTGCAGTAATAGGCCAGATCTGATTGAACAATTTAAATGGGTTTGTCCTAACTTTAACCATTCAAAGGTATAATTATCTATTTACAAATTTACACCATTCAATTTTTAACACATAATAAGTTCGTACAGCTTTTCATTCTCATAGTCAAAAACGTGCGGACAGCTGCATGAACTGCAACAGTGTGCAAATCTTGTGGAGACATTGCCCCCATTCTGGTCGTGATTCGCTACCCCTTTTTAAGACTCCCTCTTCCCCCCTCTCTCAATGTTGAGTGATCCTGGGAGATTTCTGCTAGGTCCAACACCCGTCCCAACCAACATTGTGTCGAGAGACGGGAGATTCAAAATATATACCCATTTCAAGACCTAGATGGTGGGAATTTAATCACATTGTGTCACTTTGAGAGGACAGTGTCTCAACTATTCTGCACACCATTGTGACAACATCAATTGTGGATAGTCTGTGAACAGGCTTTGGGGAGGTGGTGTAGGGGGAAAGGGAAGGGAAGGAAAGGAAAGGGAAGGGAAGGGAAGGGAGGGGAAAAGGGAAGGGAAGGGAAGGGAGAAGAAGGAAGGGAAGGTGAGACCCTTTTCACAGGTTATTAAAAGTGTGGGTGATTAGTGTACACACATGAGGATTGCTACGAAAAACTCACATTTCTAATACACATTTCCTGCGAAGCGCAGCCCTCGTATAAGAGGACATCCCGTCCCTTTTAAGAGAGCCGCCACGTAGGCTATTGGTGAGCGCAAGCTTCATGCAATTCTATTTCCATCGCAACGAAGCTACTATCTTTTTTGGCACTCACTAGAGGATATAAGCCTAAGTTCAACAATCATACGCTACTGTGCTACATGTACCTAACATGCGTAAATACGACCAGCACTGCTTATACGTTGTTACATGTTGCATATACCACTGTTGCCAGGCATTTAACAAAGCTTATATTGATATTTCCTTATTTTTTACTCGATTTTTGGGCGGTTCTGGTGCTACGTCTCCTTCCAAGTCGTCCTGGTGTTTGTACTGCCACAAGCCAATTCTTCCGTCCCACTATGTCCAAAAAACAAAGAAACAAGGATTGATCAAAATCAAGTACAGGATAAGATGAACAAAATAAACGCCCACAAGGCGTTCACCTAGCTGGATTTCCTGTGACCAATACGACCTAATTGCTAGTAATGGGTTGTGCCAGTGGCTGGGTTTGGTAGTCGACGATGAAAGAACGGCCTGGATTTGAAGACTCCAGCTTTACACAGGAAGCCCGTGTTACAAGCACCCCTCCAATCAAAATGATCCTTAATGAATAAAATGTGTATCAGATCACTCAGAAATCTAGAACCGCGCGCAAGTCACTATAGCCTCCCTGGCCTGAAAAGCCGCCCTCGGGGGAGAAGGAGGGGAGATATCGAGCCCATGCCACAGGAAGCCCAGAACGTATACTTACAGACGTGCTAACAATCGTGTTTTCGTAAGGATGCCACGACGCATCACGAACACATTCTTTGTAAGAAATGTTAAGGATTAAAGCTTTCAATGGAACGGATATTACACTAGAACCCGCTAACTCGAACCCCTTTTAACTTGAAAACCCCACTATCTCGAACACAAACCAATTTCTCCTGATTCAGTCAACTACTATCGATATCAACTACCCCCGCTATCTAGAACACTATTTCGCTTCCCCTGGAGTTCGATTTAGCGGGATTCTACTGCGGTATATGCAATTGTTGAAGGAAGTGCTATTTTTTCGAAATAGTTATTGAGGGTCGAAAATAGTTATTTAGGGTGACCCTTAATTAACAACTCTTTCAAAAACTGAACACTTCCCTTCAACATTTGCATATACAGTAAAATCCCGCTAAGTCGAACTCCAGGGGAAGCTAAATATTACTAAAGAATTATAAGTGTATCGTATTAATCTAATCTAGCAAAGACATCTAATGCCACACCCTAACTGTAAACACTCAGGTGTGCGACCGGACAGACACTTGAGTGTTACGAATTTTCCCACAGCGAATACGCTCAAAAAGTGTGCCAGATAGATGCTCTTGTTAGTTGGACTTGTGGTTGGATCTAGAGTGCAATAAAAGCTTGTTGTAACCTGAACTAGTTTCATTCCTGGTACCTTTTATAACACAAAGGTGACGTCATGACATCATCAGGCTGCACCACAGGAAACCCGTCCCAGTTTTTAATCCCACCTGAAAAGTTCGCTTTGAAAAATGGAGCAACCGTGCTAGAGTATATTTCGTATGACTGTGAAAACGGCACGGTTATGGCACGACACGGTTACGGCAGGAATTTTGAATATTTTATAGACATTACGGCACTGATACGGTCACGGCACGGCGCGGTCCGTTTCACACTCGTACGAAATCTGCTCTATCAAAATGTAATGCAGTGTGGACAGCGAAACGGTAAAAAAGATGAGTTTTCAAATTTAGCGCGTTAGTGTGAACGTAACCCTCATATTGAACCGCGCCTAAAGATAAGTAGGCGGACTATAATAAGTGTGACGAACGCGATAACGTGTATTCAAAGGATATATGTCCCTTTAGAGTTGCCTTGATTTCACCAGTAAGAACATCGTATACTAAAGATAGAAGTTTTAGAACATAAATTCCAATGTACATAAAAACATATATAAAAGGGTGGAAATTAAAAGCAACAAAAGACTTAAGCTGATGTTACACTGGACAGCATTTAGTGCATCATAGCGCAGTGTAACACACGCGCGGTTGCAAAACATTGATGGCATTATCAAAACCTGCAGCGTTCAAGACCATGCAACGCGCAACAATTTGCCCTAAAAATCGTAGCCTTGCGCAATGTTACGCTTACGCAAACTTTTAACGAAACAATGTTGCGCTACCATTACTGCGATTTTCGACTTTATGCGAACTCTGACATTCAAACGCCAACCGCCAATTAGCGTTTTTGCTTCTGTCAATCAAAGTTGACAATCACTACTACGAAGACCTACTAATACCAAAATGATAGTATATAGCTATCGCATATCGTCTAAAGATCGCATTTGGTCATTTGGTAAGATTTTAGGAACGTTTAGTATAAATTTTGTAAGTTTTTGTTTTGATGGGCAGAAGCGAATAACCAAATTCCAACGGACTACTTGAAGGTCAGAGTTCGCAGAATATCGCAAACCGCTGTAAGCTGTGGAATACTCTCTCACAACTGACTGTAAGTAATACTCACTAACGATACTGCCTGATGAGCTTCCGGAATAGATATATCGCTGGAAGACAAAAAGGCACAGAGTTGATAATGTAGGGATAAAAATGATGATAATACCGACGAGGTAAAGTTAAATGTAGTTTATTTTACTTCGAAAGCGCGGGGAGTGCTTGCCGAAATTTAGGGGCTCGTGTACAAAGTGTACGGAGGGTGCGCCCTTTACCCCCTTTCTCCATCAATGCTCGGCTTTTCGTGTATTTATAAAGTTAATAAAAACTAATCGGAATGGAAGAAGTGGAAACAAGGATGTGAGGTCACTGGGAATCGAACTCGGGCCTCTTGCATAGAAGGCCGCGCGTTAACCAACAGTGCCATACTTGCTCCTATGATGATGATCATGGTGATAATGATGATGATGATTGAAAATAAATTGAAAATAAACGAAAAAAATCTGAGCTCCAGATGTGATTCAAACAACAACCTTCCGTATTCTAGTCGGATACTCTAACCACTGAGCTACTGGAACTCTGATGATGATGATGATGATGATGATGATGATGATGATGATGATGATGATGATGATGATGATGGTGATGATGATGATGATGAATGATGATTGCGATTCACCTTATAGCCCCAGCATTCTAAATACCACCTTACCTGGCCTGTAGTGTGAACGGGTGAGAAATAACATCGTATCAGCGTGTTTCTGACATTGTGGCCTCGATACGTCATTATTGATGAGTCACCAGGTAGAGCATTTGCTCGAAGAACTGAAAAAGTAAACATTGATGTAATAAATTGAGTGCGCACATAAGTCTGTGTTTATGCAACGTGCATGTGTAGCAAGTGAGTTAGTTATGATACACTCCGTCATTTGGTTAGAAATAGTTAATAGTTAGTTAGAAAGTCAGGGATTGTAGTGGAGGAGATGGTTGCTGTGACTAAAGTGGAATAGAGCAGTAGGTTCAAATCTTCTCTGCAAAATAAGAGCTAACAAATGTTAGTATTACTTTACTTACTTTTCTTTGGTACATTTTGCCAGCGATAGTCCCACTGCTGCGATTCTACTGCACGTCTGGTATTCTGATAGAAAATAAAACAATACAGTCAGAGATACACTTGTGTATTTGTTTAATTTTCTTTTCATTTTCTTTTCCATTTTTCCTTTTACTCTTTCTTTCTTTCTACCTTTCTTTCTTTCTTTCTCTTTCCTTCTTTCTTTCCTTCTCTCTTTCTTTCTTTCTTTCAATCTTTCCATTTTTTCTTTTTTGTTGCTAGCTCCTCTATCAGACTACTGAACTACACAAAATTGTACATGGCAGCGGCGTAGTAATGTGCAATGTTGCAAGTGTCTGGGTTTTTCTGCCACTTCAGAGACAACTTCTCATTATGGCATATAGGCTTAGTCTCCAGTCATTAGAGTTTCGTGCACATTTGTTACATCACAGGGAGAATACTAATTCTAATGGTAATCAAGCCTAAAACCATTATTGTATCCCCTCCTCTCCCCTCAGAGCTTGTTCACAGGCTATTATCATTGCAGCTACTTACATCAATTCCTTCTTTTGAAGAAAACTTCCTTAAATCCCACAACTTGATGGTCTGGTCCTTGCAATTGGTAATCAGGTGATGACTGTCATTCTACACAACATAAAACAGTACATTAGACCAGGGAGGAGACATCCTCGGCAACCCAGGAGTAATATTTTGTCACTTGTTTCTCCCAGTGAGAAACAAGCGACAGAATATTACTCCTGGGTTCCCAAGGATGGGGAAGAGAGGAAATTTTTCCAAAACGTTATTAGTGGCTCTTCATTTTTTCTTGCTCTTCCCTCCCTTTCCCTCCATACACTTTCCCTGCCTTTGCTACTGATATGTTACCTTTGAATGAACAAATGTAAGCCCATCAGAATGTCCAGCAAATACCCCAACAGGGAGGGGGTTTGATTCATTGAGCATTCGACGATCCCAAACCTAGAAAATGTAAATAGCATATCATAAATATCTGCAACTTCCAGTGACACTACATTACGCTATCAGTTTGTGCAAACTCCAAACAGGAAGAAACAGGCATGGAAACATGGTTAAGGAAGTCTATTAAGTCTTCTTGCTTTGGAAACTAGAGGTAAAAAAGACCTTATTTAATGAGAGTAGCACTTAATAACTACAAAGCTAATAAACTTGTGGTACTCCTAAACGATGAAACCAGAGGGTACTAGAAGGTGCCTATGCAGTACAAATACTCTAAACTCTTTTTGTAAATAAAGTATATAACAACAAACCTTGCAGAGTCCATCATCGCCTCCACTGAACAATATCTGTGAGCTTGAGTCAGCAAAGGTCACAGCATTGACATCGTAATCTTGGTCAGAATATAAATGGCCACAAATCTGGACATGAAGAAATACAAGGCATATGGCATACAAACAGTACATGTGGGGAGGTGGTGAATATCAAGATAGAGAAGGTCAAGGTCAGGAGATCAGGAGGAGGATGATAATGATGAAGATGACAATGATCATGATGATGATGATAAGAACTATGGAATGTAGTGGATAGTAACTAGTGGTGGTATAAGTGGTGGTGATGGTGGTAAAAAGTGATGGGGATAACATTAGCAGTGATGAGGATATGATGATAGCAATAACACAGGAAGCCCAACTAACATATGAAAATTATTGCCATATGTTAGTTGGGCTTCCTGTATTAGAGTAGTGACGTCAGTTTGGAACCATACATGTTAGTTCCATGTTTGTAAAACTAGGTCAGTTTATCTTCAATAAATGGAAAGACACAACAACAATGATGATGATAATGGATGATGATGATGATAAGTATATGTACTGTGGGTATAGTGCAAAAATATCCTTACTCTCAATGTTCTTTGATCACTAGCTCTATCATAAATATAAATGCAAGCATCATTGGATCTGTAAGTAAAACCTAAATGTTAAAATCCAACTCTCTTTCCATATCCATAGCTATACAACTGTGCTACAGCTATAGCCTTACAAAGTCAACACTGTCCTGAGTATCATTTGCCTCTGCCTCCACTTACCCAGCAATGATTTCTTTGTTGTCTTGTGAAAACTCAATCGAGAAGGCACAAAACCTGTGGCTATGAGGTCTGAATAAAAACAAATATTAACACTGATTTTAGGATAACAATGGCTTTATCTGTAAGCATACACAACTTTCTACACACTGCATTACGATAAAATGGACACTAATGGACAAAGAAAGCACCACTTACTTAAGGTCAAGTGCAATATGAGTGTTATAGTCGCCATAGATGTTACACAAATGGACTGTAAAAAGCAAGGCAAACAATCAGAAGAGTAGTGTTTGGAATTCATATGCTTTGATATATAATCATTTTGATGGTACTAAAGATGGGAGTTCAAGTCATGTTTTTACTTACTGTAATCAGACCAGCTTGAGTAGATTAGATAATTTTGGTCAGGACTGAAAGAATCACAAAGCAATTTGGTGAGTTGTCATATGACTGGGAAAATGGCACAGTCAATGCACATCACGGTTACAGCAGAAATTTTGAATGTTTTCATAGTCATTGTGCAGCACTGACATGTTCATGGTATGGCATGATATTATGTTTCCCACATTACAAAATCTGCTCTGTTTTCTGCATTCAGTAATTAAATAAATAAATTAATAATAAATTAGGAGTAGCTCATCACCCTTCCTTGCAGTTAAGTGCTGAATTACGAAGGGCGCAGCTCAACGTGATCGAGTCGAAGGTTTACAAGGGCACTTTCATTACGAGACAATTGAAAAATCACACATTTACATACAAATTTACATACACATACACGTAGCAGCCACCATACGACCCATGTCTGATCACGTCCAGCACAGCTTAGATCGAAACTAGTTCGTTTTTACTGAGGCTTAGCCTGAGCAAAGAGGAACTCGAAAATGGAGTATTGTTGGTAGTACATTTGGGATGAGGCGAAACGGTGGATTTACAAAATTGTTGTGTTGTGCCCAGTCTTGTTGCGCTAGGGCATCTACACCGTTTGAGCCGGGGTCGTAAAATCAGCTGTTGTAGTTTGGCAGAAGTGTCATTGTGAGACTTGCAAAGCAGCCGATAGTATGTGGACCCCAGGTACGATTCAGAAACGCGAAGAGATGAGGGTGTAGCTGCCACTCGTATAGGGGTGGTAACCGCAACAACTGATTGACGTGTTGGTTGAAAAGTATTTCCACTGATCCCTTCCTGACAAATACCAGTTGTTTCCAAGATAGAAAGCTATATAGTATTGGTCTTGGAGGTTTCTTCCTTATATCATACCTGTAAGCAGTATCTATGATACTCCATCCAATGTCCCTGGCCTTTATACTGTGGAAGTTATAAAACTGTCCATGTGTAGTGTTATAAAGTCGAATAAACTCATCTGCAAAACAAGTCAGAAATCTTTTTATGAACATTGATCATCATCAATAAAATGCATCATAGATACATCATTATCATCATCATCATCAACATTAACAATGTCAGACATTGATTTTGAGCCATCCTTTTCTTCAAATAATATGGGCAAAGAACAAGTATTTTCTTGTGAATCCAATAGGTTTTCACTCTCATTAATTTGTCTCATTTGGGAGATCATTTATCAACCCTAGAAATGCCCAAATACACAGTTGAATCTCTTGTAACCAGACATCCTTGGGACCAGAAATTGGTGACCAATTACAAGAGCTGTCCCCTTAAGGGAGCTTGTTAAAATTCAGAGTTTGTCAAGAGATGGGACCAAGGGTTGCTGTCTGCATGCTAATGGAAGTGTCTGTTAATGGAGGTTTGACTGCAATAGTGTCCCTCTACAAAAACAATGAATAATTCCTGACCTTGACAAGCAGACAAGAATACAGTTCCATCTTGTGAGTATGTACCACAGAATGCCTTTTGTCGATACCTTGCTTTGGTTTCCATGGTATTGGGCAAATAACTAGAGCGAAGAAAACATATTTTGGAAAAGGAAAACATTCAGAATACAGGAGTTGATCTATGCTGAATTTCAGCCTAACTTCTTTTCTGACTGTGGTTGAAATTCAGACTAAAGAATAACTGCTTATTTACTTTGAACTTGCAAGAGCTTTGTCTCCAAGTGAAAACCTCTGTCGTGATAATCCACCCACTTCTCTCTAAAACAACAATCACAATAAAAATATCAAACTTGGCCTGTAAAGTTTTACTCTCTCTCTCTCTCCCTCTCCTACCTTGTATATAGCAGAAAAACTTAGTACTTTTTTTCATTTACTGGCAATATAATGCATTAAAAACTGTAAGAACTATATTTTGCTACCATGGCCCAAAATTTTTCCTAAAAGGTTGGTTTCAAGCTTCTCAAAGATATTTACAAAAACAATGTTTTTGTTCTGTTGATCAAAATTTCACCTCTCCCAAAATACAGGGCATATCCTATCTTCCAGACCCATTTACCAGCTTTTGCTTAGCATTTGTTTTAAACTGGTCCAGCTTGTTTAATTGGAGATTTTAAATGGGATTTTCCCCTTCCCATTCCTATTCTTTTTTCTTCTTTTTCTTTGCTTCTCTCCCTTATCTCATACACCCTTCACTACCCTTTCACTTACCATTTTTAGTTGCAATGCTATGTTCTTCCTTTTGCAAGACAACTGACCACTTGACAAGATCACTTGTTTTCTCAGGTCACTATCCTGGAAAACAATTCAGATTATATTAAAGATGATTATACTAAAATTATGACCCAATGACTAAAAGATCAGATGATCAAACTGAGGACCTCTCACTCACAAGGTTGCTCACCAATCAACTTAGCCACAATGCTACCATACAGTTTAATTTCCCTAATCTTAACCACAGAGCAGATTTCCTATGACTGTGAAAATGGGATGGTATGTCAATTGGCACAGCACAGTTATGGTATAAATTTCTGATTTTTTATAGAAATCACAGCACGGGTCACAGATTTAGTATGACTGTGAGAATGGGATGGTACCTCACAGTGCAGAACACTTACGGCAGGAATTTCTGATTTATTAGACATCACAGCACTGTCACGATGACAGCATGGTGCAGTACATTTAACACTCATAGGAAAACTGCTTTTTATCATCAGTACAGGGGCAGATTTAGGGGAGGGGTGCAGAGGGTGCGCACCACCTAAGATGACTTTGAGTCCTTTTTTCTCAATATTTTTCCAAAATATCCTCTCGACAGTTTCCAATTTATATCATGGTGCACCCCCTCTTGAAGATAATCCTGGATCTGCCCCTGCAGTAAATAACTTTTATAACAGAAATAATTTAAAGAACATTATATACCTCTAGTTTGCTAGTGTCTGGAACATAATCAGCTGTTGAAGTTGAGGAAGAAAACAATAACAGTTAATAAATTAAACAATGATAATTGAACAACAACAAAAAGTAAAGCAATAATATTTATTTTAGCATCAGGTCAGTTCCTTCAGCATAATACTGGTCTCCCACAAAGCCGACAGTGAACTCTTTACCCCCCTTAATGCACCAGTGCTGAGTTTTAAAGGTATTTAAAACTCATTAAAGTTTCACAGAATAGAAAGAAATCAAAACAAATGTGAGGTGATCCGACAAAGAATTGAAGTCAGGACCCTCTGCATCAGAAAGCCATACACTAACCGAGTTACACTGTCTTACTGAAGGGGTGACATTGAAAATGGCCTAAGTGATTTATGTTGTGCAAGTGTTGATATCATTTTGGACCATAATTTGAGAAAATTATAGTAAATCAACAAAAAGTCACTTAAGCCATTTTCATATCCACCCCTTCAATTTCTTAAAAGATCAATAATACCACTGATAATTGGAGATCAGAGAATATAAATTAGAAATCCCGACCTGGGGGTGAAACATCTTGTGCCCTGAATCCATCAGAAAACAAAAACTCATCATCATCATCATCATCATCGTCATCGTCATCATCATCTCCAGGTATTCCTTGAATTATGTGAATTCCACCACCAAGTGATTGTGATGCTCTAATAAACTGAACTTGAAGGCCACTAAAATTGTAAGTTAGAACCAAAAATGTTACATAATTCATGTTATGATGTAAAACAAAGTATGTTTTGTTATCTTTAATTTTTGATCATGTCATGGCAATCTGCTCACCTAGATAACTTAAAGAGTAGAGGGGAAGGGAAGGGAGGGGAAGGGACAATGGAGAAGGGAGAAGGGGGAAAGAGGAGGGAATTAGGAATGGAGAAGGAAATGGGTTGGGAGGGGAGGGGGAAAGAAGGGAGAGTATGCAGCCCACAACTCCAAATTTTCTAGTCATTTTTAGAGATGATAATTAATTAGGGATAATTTAAGGTAAGGGGGATGTGGAAAGAGAGAGAGAGCAAATCAGTCTTCATGCAACTTCTATGTCAACAAATAATATGATTATGTAATAAAGTGTCACAACTATTTACCTTCTGAGTAGGGTTGATAAGACTCTGACTAAATCAGGTTCTCTTTCCTCTAAGTTCCTGTCATCTGATTCCTCTTCTTGCTCATTATTTGAGCCATTCCGCGAAGCCCTGGTACTTCTACTACCCATGAAAACTCACTCCAGAATGACTCAAAAATTCTCCAAAAATCTATTACAAGATAGATCATTAAACTAGTGCAGGATCAGCAATAGTGGGCAAATGGTGCTATTTTAAACAATATAGTAATCTGGGTGGTCTATGCTCGCGTGAACATAGCAGAATTTTTCTGCAAAAAATCACAACAAAATGGAGTGTTTTTGTTTCCACCACAGGAAACCCAACCGTATTTTGATAAAATTTTTATGACGTAGCCTCGGTTTTAGAACTGGGAACTACTAAGAACCAGACTTCACGCGGACAATCATGTGAACAAGAAAACAAAATGGCGAACAGGTCTTTGGCGAAAAAGACGTCAAATAAATGGGCTATAGATCTTACTGGGAGGTTTGATACGCTTATTTAATGAATTGAATTGGATAAATGGTGTATATGCATTTTGCTGATGAGTGGATATTTTGTTTTATCTAGGCCTAAATATGTCCTTGATCGACAGTTTCAATTTGGCTCTGATCTTCCTGCACCGTTGGGATACATAGAACATCGTCTACAACATGTGAGTAATAGAATTAGTGATATTTTCGACTTTTTAGTGAATTGATCGCGTTGAACTTTCTTTTCAGGAACAAAGAGACTTAAATAGCACACATCTTGTGGCCAAAGTGAGTACAATTTGTGATCTCATCTGACTGTATTGTAGTCTTTTTAAAAGATATAATAAACTGCAGTTGAATGAGCTTGCTCTCCATGGATGTCACTATAAGGCACTACTCTCTATCAGGGTCTCCGTTTGTAGTTCCTTCCATGATAAAGATCAGTACTTTCATTAACACTGGACTTAAACTTACATAGTAGACAAAGTCTCTGGTGTTAACACAGGATACAGGGACCCCATAGCACCTTGAAAAGTGGGGAGAGGCTATCATGTGAAAATAAAGTAGACTACCCAGTCAAAAAAGTTTTCAAACAGAACATTGGACTAGGTAGTACAGAGTACCCCCACATCTCCACGGTCCCTGGGATATTAAGTACAGTACCCCTCATTAAACTCCTTCGTGCTACCAGGCTGTCAGTCTATTGTGAGCATTACATTCAGATCGCACAGTTTTTATATGAGTGTGAAACCAAGGGAATTGCCATATAATATCGTCACAGTTTATAGTACTGATAATCGGCCAATCATAAACCAATGATCACAATTCAAAGTTACAGTTTGGTTACAGTTACAGCTGTGTATGAATGATACAGAGAAAATCATACCATCCTGTTCCCATGAAATCTGATCTACTGTACTCCATATACATGTAGTTATATCAGAACTGAGTTAGCATAGAACAGTTATCATGTGTGAAATGGACTGTGCTGTATTGTGGCTGTATGAGTGCTGTGATGTCTGGAGTAGATTTCATATGACTGTGAAAATGGCACTGCAACATCACATCACAGTTACAACAGAAATCTTGAATGTTTTCATAGACATCATGACACTGACATGGTCATAGCATGCATGGTCCCTTCCACACTCATACAAAAACAATGCTATGGCCAAACAGTGCCACACCCATGCTGTTTTCACAGTCATATAAAACTTGCTCTGAGTATAATATGAAATTGACTGACATATTTGTCTTTACAGAAAACCTGGGATATCGCCCTTGGTCCCTTCAAGCAAATCCCAATGAATCTCTTTATAATGTACATGGCTGGCAATTCTATATCCATCTTTCCTATCATGATGGTTGGAATGATGTTCCTGCGACCTGTAAAAGCCTTACTTGCAATTAAATCAAGTAAGTCAGAGTACCTGAAATTATAGATTATAAATTATAGAAGGCAGTCGTTGTTCTCCAAAGACCCCAAATTTGAAGTGGCCAGAACTTGCAAATCTAGTGCCTGAAGAGAGCCCCAATAATAATAGTGTAATTTGTCCAACAGTCAGTGAAAGTCCAACTTCCAGCACTCCAGAGGCATTCCTGAAAGCCAAATTAGTGCTATTTCAGGATTAAAACCAATACTCTTCTTAAGAGTTAATCCTTGATTAGCACTAATCTGACTCCCAGGAACTCTGGCCGGGAGAACACTACCCTGCAAGCAGAGGTTCAAATTAAACCTTTCCCCTAAGGAGAACACTGAACTATACCACCAGTATTGTCTTAATCTTTACTGATCAAATCCTTTGCTGCACAGCATATAAAGCTCTTGAAGGAGACCATGACACAGCTTTTCTTCAGAAAGCTATTTATCTTCTTGGAAACATATCACTAGTGTTCTTGGCTTTGTATAAATGTCAGTCTATGGGATTACTGCCCACGGCTACATCTGATTGGTTAGAATTCATGGAAAGGAAAACAGTAAGTTATAACATGAATCTAGGGGTTTACTCAGGGTTCCCTATACCTTTTGCATGAAATGTGAATGGCTAATTTATTTTGACGTGAAATGTGATTTAAGGTCTAAAATCTTTTTGTGTCCACATGAAAGCAACTTATGATATTTTTGTGCACGTGAAAGAGAATTTTTAGTTATCCATGACGTGTGAAAAGACCAAATATTTTTGCATGATTTCATTTTGCAAAGGGGTATAGGGGACCCTGTTTGCTTTACCAGCAAAAAATCATTTCTCCATTTAATAGTGGCATAGCTACCTTTGTGCATGTACACACACATAAATTATATCCATACCTCAGAAGCCAGGCAAAAAAATTGGCAAACTTATATTTGTGGATTAGCAAAGGAATCACCATAATTTTCTCTTCAACAAGATGACTTTTTGCTGGCTATTCAAACCTCCAAAAATATCCTGGCTTAGCCACTCTTTAATGGAGTTTACCAGTACCAAAAACATAATCAAGTTTTATTGTTTGTTCATTTTAGAGGCTCCAATACAGTGGAGGAGGATTCATTCTATAGAAATGGCTGCATCACTATACAAAATAAAAACTACATAAAGTACCACCATAGATTGCTAAGAATTATATAGTTTAAGTGTCATTGCCAGAGTAGACCGGGCAGATCGCAAAGATGGGGGTCGGCCGATTAACTCTGTTTTTTGTCCCTTGAAAGACTATCGGATGGGATGAAGATCTGTGGTATTTAAAGTTTCTTCGCTCTTTTATGTTCTCAGATTGACCACCCCCCTCACTTTTTGACTCCGAGGACCCTCTCAGAAGCGTACATTTACGCAATATTTGGACCGCTATAAAATCATAACCACTTGGCCTTATGAATTTCTTTAAATTTGCTCGTTAACCTCTTTCTATCAGCGACATATTTCCGAGTTTTAAACAACTTCCGGTGTATTCTGAATTTTTGCGAGGTTTTTGAAATTTGCATACAAAGCTAACATCGCCGTAGACCGAAAAATCAGTCATTTTCAAAGCCTGTTTTCTCATTAGTGCGGTAGTTTATTTTCGTAAATCTACCATGTAATGAAAGCTTATTTATTCCTCTATTTATTTCTAAAAAGTTTGACTCGGATATTTTTTTTGGTTTTCTATTGCTGGCTTTCGAACTTACTATACTGTCAACTACATTTACGCTAAATTTTCGGTGTTTATTATCGGTTTTTCGAATACAATTCTTGTTATTTTTGTTATTACTCACGAACTAAGTTAAGAAATGAAAGATAATTCTTATTGGATTATGCCAGCACTTGTATTTACTTAACATCAAGATAAGCAAGGCGATGACATCCTATTCTAGGAGCCATTGCGTGACAAAACTGTCTTGAATTTTAATTAAAATTTCCCGGGAAAGTTGACAGTTTCTCGCGCGCCTGACATGTGAAAAATAAAATTATCTAAAGCTGATTTTGAGACGAAGTGAAGATTTTGACAAACTTCCTGTTCGTGATTAAAAAATACCCTATTATTTCAAAGACTTTGGTTGTATTATTATAAAGTAACAACGAAGGAATTCCAAGACTGTCTCATTAGCAAACATTTTATTGCGAAACTGTGTTGCACAATCAATCAAATCATTTTGACTTATCGTCGTACTTAGAGAAGTGCTGTGTCTCATGGATCCACCGATAAATTGTACCTTTTTCTCGGAAAAATCGTCGTGTGGCTCTGTTGGACTAGGGTCAACAATTGTGCCATTGAATTCGTGTATTGGAGATGTTGACTCTCATCTTGTCACGCTTGGCATAGGTCACAAGCGTGGAAAAACCGCCGGTAATAAGTTAAGCGAGTTCCAGCTAATTTTAAATCGCGCTGGAAAACCTTTTGATGATCAAGATATATTGACCATGACTGTGTGTCCAAAACACCGGAGACAACTTACAGTTGACTGGCCTGGACGTAAGAACAATAGTTGTTCATATCCCAATCATAAGGGCCAACGTAAGCAGCTCAAATCACCCCGTCGAGTGAACATACAAATGTCAAAGGATATATTTTTGCTTCATCAAACTGTCGTTGCTATTGGTGCAGGTAAGAAAGAATAACATTCTTGTAAATATTTGCAAACGCATGCTGATTTCTTGTACTATAAGGGACCATTCATTTTTTATCAGGGGGGGGGGCGGTGGAAATCTGGGGGGGGCTATTCAAAAAAATCAGGCCTATAGGGGGGGCACATGTAGAAGAATCAATGTCAAAAGGGGGGGCCATTAAAAACATCATACCAATGAGCTTTTATCAGTTATTTTTAAGTAAGGGACGGAAACAGAATAGAACATTTCTGAGTTACTACATTACTGTCTATCGCTGAGCGGCTCGCGCTTCGCGCTCGCAAATTAAAATGTATAATATTACCAAATCCGAAACTAGTTATATATGCTAACTACTCATTTACTGAATCAGAAATGTAGTACTTTTGAGTTACTTTCATGCCTTACTTTGACGAGCGGCTCGCGCTTCGCGCTCGCATAATGTCGTTATTGTAAATGGTTTCTGAAAATGTTCTGCTTGCTATCAGAAGAGCAAGAGCTTTATTCTTTACAGAAAATTGATCCACCCTGATTCCGAAACGAATCCCCATTCAGAATGCAGCCTACGGGCCTGTAAATGATAATGAAAAACGAAATAATCTGACATTAAAGTACATGGATTGCCAACATTTATACAACTGCAACAAACTTTTGATATCCTTTTAGGGACCATTCATTTTTTATCAGGGAGGGAAGGAAGCGGTGGAATTTTTTTGGGGGGAGAGGGGGAGTCATTAAAAAAAATCAGGCTTATAGAGGGGGGGCTAGTTTTTCTTGTATGGACTCCTGCTGGAATTCCACCGCCCCCCCCCCCCTCCCTGATAAAAAATGAACGGTCCCTAATTACACTCCTTTAAACAGCAATATGTTCAAGTTGTCGAGCGTGGCACTATAAAGCATTGAAAGATAAAAACACTCAAGAGGAAGAACAGGTTAGTTAGCCTTTTGATATCGACACTAGTACTGTCTACACCGCGCAAAAACCGCGTATTGTGCGCAAATATACTTATGGGTTCCCTGTGGTGATGAAGGGTTGATGGACACCCTCGAGACCGAAATTAGTGTCCGCAATATCGGGGTGTTCGTAAGGCGAGAGTTGAATGTATTTCAAAATTTTACTTATGGGTTTCCTGTGGTTTTGAAGGGTTGATCTCAATGCGCACCAATTTACTTATGTGTTTCCTGTGGTTGCAAATAAATGATAATAAAAATTTCACGTAGTTTACCAAATCCTCAAAATACTCTAGCTTCTTTTATGTCTATTTTTTCAATTTTACTTCTCTAACTCATTAACGCACAGCTTTGACTTCAGCCTTTTGCACGTATTAATTAATAATAAAATATGTTAGCAAAAATGTTGCAACGCTTTAAGGTACCCTAAGGAAGCCAGGTGCAGCATTAACACTAAGATATTGATGAAATATGTTGTCTAATGTTGTGTGATACAGGGTATTGGTGAAGAGGAAGATGCGTCTTTTGGAAGAAACGAGAGTGAGATCCTTTTTGCTGTTTCTATGGATGAAGAGCCAGGCCCTAGTCGATTACAAGAAGAATCTAGTGATGCACAGACAACATCCTCCCAGTCTTCCCAATTTTCAGTTCCTGAGGAAGAAATAAGTATCTGGCTAGACGAAAAAGAAATTCAACAACAGAAACGAGAAATACTCAATAGCAGCATTAACAGTATAACAGATGGTCGTTATAGCCCAGTGAAGTCTACATTGAATGCCGAATGGGATGACATCTCGCAGACACAGCAGCGCTACTACAAGCGCAAAGCAAAAGAGGCCATATCAGCAGCTCTCTCTGTGATAAGTCCAGGACAAGAGGAAGAGATCTGGAGCTCTCTTAGAGAAGAAACCTTAGGTGACACCGCTACTGTGACACGAAAGCACTTTGATCCAAAGTCTTCCCCGATTGACACGCTTATTACTGCTTATGACCAAGCAGAATCCTGGCAGACAAAACGTCAGATCATGTCTCTTTTTGCCAATGACTTCAGCCGTCAAGAGTTACAAGAGCTCATTCCAGGCTTGTCAAAGTGGCGCATCGATCAAGCGCGTCAGCATGCTACAGAGTTAGGAAAAGGCCAGCCTGTTCAAGAGAAATCTATCTTTCGTACAAGAATTGATGATGCCAAGATAGACCACTTCATTGATTTTATTTCAACGCCAGACATGCTTCAAGATGTAGCCTTTGGAACAAAAACTTTGAAGTTGGACTCTGGTGAGCGCATCATTATACCTGCAGTTGTAAGAACAATGATTCCTTCCAGGATCATCCAGCAGTACCTTAGTTACTGTAAAGAGATTGGCTTTGAACCACCAAGTGAACGGTCACTTTACAGAATCATTGAAGTATGTTCTGCTTCAATGCAGAAATCGCTTCAAGGACTAGACAATATAACAGCAGAGGGAACAGATGCAATGGAAAACTTGGCTTCTATTGTAAAAACGTTGGAAGAGAGCGGTACAGAAAAAGAATGGGCGCAGCGTATGCAGAAATACATTAAAGAATCCAAGAGATACCTCAAAAATGACTTCAAGACGCACGTTGGTAAAGAAGAAAACTGCGCTGATCACTGCTCAGTACATTCTCTGAGTGACCCCACAAAACCAGAGTTCCAGAAAAAATGTCAACATAACCATGGTTTTGAGTGTGAAAGGTGTACCCAGCTTGAGGATGTATTTACTGAAATCAATCAAGCTATTGAGGATTCCCAATTGACAGAAGACCAAAACGCCAGAGTAATGTTTCAGTACAAAGAAAATGTACAGTCTATTCACGCTTGGAAGGCACATCTCTTACGCTCAATCAACCAAGAAGAAGCGAAACAAGAGGTGCTTAACAAACTTGATGACAAGACATGTCTAATCGTTTTTGATTGGGCCATGAAGTATCTACCACAGCGTTACCGAGAAAGAATGAGTGACTTTTTTGGAAAACGAGGGCGTAGTTGGCATGTAAGTGCTGTTATCACAAAAAGAGAGGAAAAGTTTGACGTGGAGTGCTACGTTCATGTTCTGAATGTATGTACTCAAGACAAATTCGCAGTAGCTTCTATCATAGAACATCTCCTCAAAATCATCAAGAATGATTATCCCCATATCACACAAGTGTCACTAAGATCAGATAATGCAGGATGCTACCATAATGGCCCACTACTACTTGGTCTTGCAGATATCGGGAAAAGAGCGGGAATCAACGTTCTTCGCTATGACTTCTCAGACCCTCAAGCGGGAAAAGATATTTGTGATCGCAAGACTGCACCAATGAAAGCGCACATCAAGAGATGGGTGAATGAGAAGCATAATGTGCTTACTGCAGAAGACATGAAAGAGGCATTAGAATCACATGGAGGAATTAAAGGATGTAGAGCAGCTGTTGTTGAAATTGATCCATCTAAAGAAACTGGCAGTGAAAACAAGATACCTGGCATCAGTTTTCTTTACAACTTTAGCTTTGAAGATACTGGAATCCGCGCCTGGAAAGCACATGGCATTGGGCGTGGGAAACTCCTGTCCTATGAAGATTATCGTATTTCACCACAGGGAGATACTGGGCTTAAAGTTGTTCAGCCATTTGGTCCACCAGTACAAGAGAAAGGAACAGTTGGACAAAGTAAGCGATCATCGACGGATATCTTCTCTTGCAAAGAAAGTGGCTGTATCGCAACCTTTAAGAAAGAGAGTGAAATGCAAGATCATATGGACACCGGGACACATTTAAGAAAACTCGAATCAGAGTCAATGTATGACAGCATCAGAAAGAAATGGTCTGAAAAGGTAAGCACTGTATCAGTGACTGGGAAGCCTAGTGCTACACAAAATCAAGATACTCCCCCCGCTTTGTCTGGTTCTTGTGTGCGGCCTCAAGGTTGGGCTTTGAAGGCAACAAAAAAACGCACACGCATGTCCAAAAAAGCGAAGTCTTTTCTTGTCGAAAAGTTTAAGGCTGGTCAACGAAGTGGTCTCAAGGCCGACCCTATACAAGTGTCACGAGAAATGACGCAAGCAAAAGACCAAAAGGGAGAACTTCTCTTCAAACCTGATGAATGGAGAACAGCAAAACAAATCCAAAGTCTGTTCTCTAGATTATCCGCTCTTTCAAAACAGATTGAAGCTGTGGACGATGACCTTTCAGAGGATGACTTTGAGGCAGCTGAGTTTGAAACCAACCTGGCCACCATGCGAAATGCAGTTATGGAGGACATGGACAGAGTGCCACACCCCATAACTGTTGGGTCATCGAACATTTGCTCGATGTACAATAAAGGATTTAATCAACTCAAGATCAAAGAGCTGAAAGAAATATGTGAACACCTAGAAATTGAGACAAATGGTTCTCAATCAAGGAAAAAGACATACATCGAGCCACTAGAAAAATATGTTCAGAAGTGTGAATGCTGCCAACCATCTACTGACACATAAGATGAATATCCACAGCAACGCTATGGGATAGACTAACTAATAAGACAAAATTCTAAATTTTATCGTGTTACTGATTCCTTTATTTCTTGTACTTAGAGCTCGTATTATAAAGCTTTGGAGTTTGTTTTTGTAAAATCAAAAAATAATTATACAATTGGGTTTGGTTTTCTCGTGATATCTCACCATATAAAGCATGGAAATAAACAATAATTAGCTGCTTTACTTTATAAGACGTCACATCTTTTTCGCCTGTTTATATTGACATTAAGCAGTGTTTCATTTTATGTAAAACAACAGAATTCAATTATTCATTTACTCGAAAAGAATCAAACTTAAACTGTCAACTTTCCGGAAAATGTTAATTAAAATTCAAGACAATTTTGTCACGCAATGGCTCCTAGAATAGAATGTCATCGCCTTGCTTATCTTGATGTGTAAGTAAATACAAGTGCTGGCATAATCCAATAGAGTTATCTTTCATATTTTAACTTAGTTCGTGGATAATAGCAAAAATAACAAGAATTGTATTCGAAAAACCAATGATAAATACTCTAGAATTTGGCGTAAATGTAGTTGACAGTATAGTACGTTCGGAAGCCAGCAATAGAGAAACCAAAAAAATATCCGAGTCAAACTTTTTAGAAATAAATAGAGGAATAAATAAGCTTTCATTACATGGTAGATTTACGAAAATAAACTACCGCACTAATGAGAAAACAGGCTTTGAAAATGACTGATTTTTCGGTTTACGGCGATGTTAGCTCTGTATGCAAATTTCAAAAATCTCGCAAAAATTCAGAATATATCGGATTTTAATTAAAACCAGGAAATATGCCGCTGATAGAAAGAGGTTAACGAGCAAATTTAAAGAAATTCATAAGGCCAAGTGGTTATGATTTTATAGCGGTCCAAATATTGCGTAAATGTACGCTTCTGAGAGGGTCCTCCGAGTCAAAAATTGAGGGGGGTGGTCAATCTGAGAACATAGAAGAGCGAAGAAACTTTAAATACCACAGATCTTTATCCTATCCGATAGTCTTTCAAGGGACAAAAAACAGAGTTAATCGGCCGACCCCCATCTTTGCGATCTGCCCGGTCTACTCTGGCAATGACACTTAAGTACTGTCATTGGAATGAAAGCAATTGCATGTAATGACAGCCCTATAAAGTTCATTAAGAGAACACTTCCTTGAACAGGTGCAAATTGTTGATCCTGTAAGATCTCTCCCAATTCTTAGTCTTACTGGAGAAGTTATTTACAATGAAATGAATGTAATTCAGCAATCATTAACAGTAGCAGTTGTGCCATCTTAAGAGATTAATTTATAACAGTAATTGTGAACAATCTGCGATACAGTAAGTGGTCGGTAACTCAGTTCGTCAACCATTTACCGTTACCTTACCGATAACTTACCGACCACTTACCGTATGGTGTAGATTGTTCATGATTACCATCTATAACTGTTCTAGTGGAAGTACATCATAGGATATAACTACACAGTACTCTCTATACAGACTGGTATATTTATTGTGAATCTGTTTATTTACCCAGAGTGCCAGAACTTTGGTTTGTATTATGTTTCATTAACAATTTGATTAGAGAAGAGCATACCTTCTCAGATAATAAGTAATGAATGCAAGCCAAAGCCCTGGTACTGAGGATACTCTTAGCAGATTTCATGAGTGAAGAACCTATGGAACAAACTTACATATACAATGTATAGAGGATTTGCACCATCACATGATGGCAGCCATGACAGGAGGCAGGAACAATAGAGTCTGGACCAATCTGGTTCACATGTGAAAGAGTTCAGTTTCCCAGGGGGAATAGACTCTATTGTTGTGCCCCCTGTCATGGCTGCCATCACGTGATGGTGCAAAGCCTCTATTGTATAGTAATGGTTGCAGAATACTGAAAATACCAGGTTTTCTTATTGTTTGTTTGGTTTCTGTTTCCCACTTATTAGAAATCTGCTCTATCAATTTAATTGGCAACAATGGAAGGTGTTCCAATTAAAAAGACCTAAGTGCTGTTTTCCAGATAACCAGACAATATTGATATTTGACAGAAAGTAAGGCCATTGGTACCAATTTGGATCATTTGAGTAAACTTTATCAACAAGGTCACTTTGGCCGTTTGTATCAGAACCCCTTCAACTGTAGTTTTAAAATGTACGAATGTAAATAATCAGTGCATTTATGTATCATTATTGTAGAGAAATGAAATAATTTTTATGATGATGATGATGTTCATTGTTATGGTGATGTAATTCCAGTCATGATTCTTGGTGTGAAAACTTTTATCAAAAAATAAATTAAAATTTTAGAATAATTTACTCTCTATGTGAGGTCATGTCATTATATCCTGAAAGTCTGTACCATAATGATTGGTTGTGCACATGATTTTGCATGGCAACTTTTAACATCTCAAATCAATCTAATATAAAAAACATTTATACTCTTTATGTCAATTTTATACTTCTAGCTCTGTGCCACAGATGAATGTCATCTTACTAGATTCCTTATATAACCCCGAGTTTGTTGTTCGTTTATATGATTTATCATGCTCATCTAAGTAATCAAAGCATGCGGTTTCGAGTGTTCACATGAACATGCTATTTTGCATTAGCATATTATTTTACTCATTTGCATGTAAAAGTGGTTTATGTGAAATCATTCTATTAGGTCACAGCAATTAATTAATGAAAGTAATGTTGCACGGTAAGACACTAAGGGAAAGTTGAAGTGCCTGAGTGCACACCTTACATGATACCAAGTGGGACTTAATCCCTTACAGAGCCACAAAACCTCCATTAAATATTTCATCGATTTCCTGATTAGATAATTATACTATGCATTCTGAGCAGGTTCATTCTGTTGTTTTATGTATGAAGATTCCCCTGGTTCATCTTTGATTTTGTTGTACAACGGAAATTCACAGCAGAAGATGGCTTTGATGATATTGTTGAGTGCTGCATAGAGGGGTGGAGGCAGTGGGATTAATGGGCTGGTGCGGTTCTTGTATTCTCTGTATGTCTGAAGGCTAGAGGAGAGAATATTGAAGACAAACATTTACAACTTCTTGAACAGGAGAAAATTAATATAACAATAAATGCAGTTATAAATACAGCAATACTGTATGTGTCCTGTGAAAGGAAATAAGGGCTGGTTTTCATGAGCGAAGGAAGCAGAAGCAACATAAGCAGACTCAGTGTGCACTGTTCACTGTCTTTTTTTCACACCCAGGTGAGTAATGCAACAGTAAGTCTCTGTATATTGCTTTCACTTCTGCTTCTGTCACTCGTGAAAACCAGCCCTAATTCTAAACAAAGAAAGTCAGTGATAAATCTATGTGGTACGTTTCACAAAAAAATGCTTCAGCAGTCTCAGCTGTCTTAGCAGTTTCCAAAGTCTGACGTTGATCCTTTAACAAACCCTAATGTTAATTTCAATCCTTTAACTAGCAAGATTAATTTGAAATTCAGGGTTCTTGAGTTCAGAAACATTGCCTACCTTCCATATCGCTCATCAGCCTTTTGTTCAAGAAGAGGAATTCCACTCAAGAACAGCAAGATGGACATGAGGAAGATGGGACTCAAAACAGCTGCCCATTCTCCTCCTTGCAGAATGCTACAGCTAATGATAAAGATGCCCCACCAAACTAACATCTCACCAAAGTAATTGGGATGCCGAGACCATCTCCATGGTCCTACATCACACCACTTTCCCTTGTTATCCTGGAATATTTATCACAAAAGTATACTATAAATACTATAGGTGTCCGTAGATTAAAGAGCTATTAAGGGTGTGTCTCGCTCTCTGTTCATTTTAAGATTATGCACAAAAAACAATGAATGGCCTAGGGAATTCTGTCTGCTTATAAAAAGGTAATAAAGGCTTTAATAGATCACCTTTAATATCTATACAAAAAAGGGAGCTAGGGTATTGAAATCAAATAATACAGATTGATGGAGAGTTAATTTTATCAAGACAGCTAGCAGAGGGGGATGGGTTCAATACTCCTTTAATTCATACATACTGGATTGTTTCTGAAACTGAACTTCAGTTGATCGGATACTGCCTCTAGTATTAGTCCAAGTGCAAAAATTGCAACACCAACATAGTCCAGTGTTCCCAGTTTTTCATGGTTCTTGGTAAGTGGTGCATTTATCATAAGAACTGGTAAGCTAACTGTAAACACCCAGATTGCTTGGAATACCCAGAACCCAGCAAATGCAAGAACATTCTCTCTTTTGTCATCAAAGCGCCTGTCTTCACCAATTTTGATGATGCGATAAAGAAGGTACCCTGACAGCCTTATACCCCACACTACCACACAGACAGTCACCATTATTTGACGGTCTACATATGTCTGTGAAATCAAAAATATCTGTTAGATGATAATGTTATAATATCAAAGCAGATGTAGTTGAGTAAGGGGAGGGGGCTAATACTCGCAGTTTGATTCCACGATTGTGACCTAAACTTCCCTCTCAATCATGTAAAACAGGGTGGGAGGAGCAATCTAACAAAAATGACCACTTCACTGAAAGGGCCGGTGCACGATAAACTAGAGTATCTTTAATATATGAAGGCGAATTGTCCCTGGCAGCTGACACAACTATTTTATTTTAGGTTTCAATTCGTAACATCGTCACGCAAGTTTCGTTGTTTCACGGTTGAATTAAATGAAACACATCAATAAAAGAAATACACTTACCTGGGCCCAACAAAACGTCAAAATGGCAAGCAACACGAAGTTGGTTCCACCTGCAAAATCGGTCACCTTGTCAAACTTGCAAGTGCAAGCGACGAGAAAGAACGATGTTTGCATCGCTACGGTCACAATGGCGCACAAAGCAAGCAAACGCACGTCAAGGATTTCTGTCATGACTTCTGCGAGTTCCTTGTTTTTAAAAACTGCAAATATTATCGCCAGAAAAATTATCTACAAGATACTCTGTTACGTTGCCATTCAAGTTACGTAACTAAAGTCACACCATCCCTCAATTGCAGGCAAGGGCACGTGACCAAACAAACCACACAGGAATCCCACAACGAACGTTCGAGGATTATTGAATGATTCATTGATTGCTATTGATTCATTCATTCATTCATTCATTCATTCATTCATTCGTTCGTTCGTTTGTTCGTTCGTTCGTTCGTTCGTTCATTCATTCATTCATTCATTCATTCATTTGTTTATTTATTTATTTTGTTGAAGTGAATGAAACAAATGAGAAATCAAAAGCCTTGCAGTTGTGATGTTGCAATCTTTTATGAAGAAATAAGAAATTTTGATCAACTTTCTACGGTGGCCCACAGGGGCAAAACACAATGCAAGATTGATTTGAAAACACAACAATGTTTCGTGGAACACAACAATCTTTCACTGAACACAACAAAGTTTCGTATAACACAACAATCTTTCACTGAACACAACAAAGTTTAATTCGTGGAACACAACAATTTTTCACAGAACACAACAAGACCCAACAATGTTTTACAGTACACAAGTCTTTCACAAGCAACTAATTAGTTAATGAGGATGAGAAATTTCTTTCAGATTTTTATATTAATGTCGTTTTCGTTGAACATTTTTCAGGTCCGTGGATATGGAGCTTCAATAAAGTGGACGAACAACACTGCTAATTGTATTAGTCTCATTATGTTCTATATTGTATATAAATGGTAAGTTAATCAAACGTTTAATAACGCCGCTTGCTAAAGAAATAATGCAGCAGTTTTAAAACATGGTACTCGAATTATTGCAATGTTGCGCGCAACAGAACGTGTGTTAACCCCTGCAACAGGTGCGCGCAATGCCCCAGGAAAAGCTCGGTTGTACTTCTGTAGCTATTGCGCAAAACGTTGCACGATCTGTTGCAAGGTTGGTATGGCTTCAGAAAAAGAACTGGTTTCTACTTCTCTAACTGTTGCGCGCACCTGTTGCAGGGTCGGACACACGCACGATGCATGTTGTGTACAATGTTACAAGCTACAGGGAAAATAACATCTTGTGTTCTGGGTTTCTACAGATCAAGCAACAAGCCCCATTAACAATAGCCCCAGCTCAGGTCGCATGAGAAAGTCAGAAGGGTAGTGAAGGGTTCTAGTTCTTTCGCAACCCCAACCCATCCCCTTCCCCGCCCCAATATTGATATGGGATATTAAAATAGGTACCGATTATGATAAAAAAACAGCTTTGGACATCGGTTCTTCAGTTTTCGAAATTAGTTCCCGTTCCCTAACCACAAGACTAACATCAAAAATAACGACTAAATCCAGGAGAGTATAATCAGGTGACTGAGACTCCGCACACACCCTTATAAAAACCTTGACGTGTTGTCCCCCATTCGATTTCCTTTTTTAGAACACGATTCGAACGAATTCACCTCGCGCTGGAAGCAAATGAATGTAAATGTTAATTCAAAATTGACGAGCGCGCGTAAGTGACCTATGGTTTAAAAATAGCACAAATGCGGTGAAACATGTCAAATCACGTGACGTGCGTGTCTCAGTCTGGTGCTTACTCTGGTTTTTACAATCGTGTAATTTTAGTTATCTTGACTATGTTTAGGATAATTCGTCAGGCAGAGCAGTGAATCACTTGAAAGATTTCGTCATGTAATGAAAGCGCTATGGAAGATTTACAAGGTTTACTTTTTTGTGTTATTAAGTTTCTAGGCAGAAATGGCATTTCCTTATATTTTGAATACGACAATATAAAAACTTGCGCGAGTTTGGAATTCTGCATTACGAGATTCTCTGTGGAGTTTTCTGGATACATTTGGACGAGATCAGTTATAATTTAATTTCTCGTCTACTTACACAATTAAACTCAAATCGACCATGTAACTCATAACAAATTTGGTGTTAATATTGATGAACAAACGTGTACACAGCTACGAGCTTTGTTTTAAAACGATGAGCTAAAAGTATCAATCCAAATTTTAACTCACCTTAACTTATAAAATAACTTACCTTTGCAGATGTCTTAATCTGATTACGCTCTAGGGATATTCGTGAAATAAGAAACGTGGATTCCAACTGAGCATCTTCAGTGAGGCCGATCATTTCACTTTGCAACGGAAATAGAAATCCATAAGTAATAGCGTACGTAACGGCTTGAAGCTTGCTGTACTTAAAATAATCATGGAAATTTATTGATCCCTCTTCAATCGACTAGATTTTGATTGGTTCTTCTATCTCCCTGGGGAATTGGGACAAATCGATGGAGTAAAACAATGCAGACAAGCTCGATGTTCCTAAAAACTTATTCTTTTATTTTCTCTTTCTATTTATTTTACAAAACAGCTATTTTTGATAGCTGGACTCTGATTGGTTCATTTCTTTCCCTGGGGAGTATTAGCATTACAATGAAACTTCGCCGAATAGACTACCCCGATTAGTCATTAAATTTATTAAGTGTCTAGGTAGCGCAGCGGTCTAAGGTGATATCTTAAGGTATGGATTAGGGTCCGGATATCGTCTCCCTCCCTGGCCTTCGGGCTAAGATAACTGTAATATGTAGCACCGGGATAGCGTGGATGGGGCCGAAATCTTCATCCGTAACGTAAGTCGATTCGATGTCTCAGCTTCTCAGAATGTCTCGGGAGAATCGTCCCAAAATTTCATTTTCTTTTTTTCTTTTTACAGTTATTCATTCAGTCTGTTATTATATTTCCGGGGGGTGCTCTTTAAGGGGTTACAGGTTCGATCCTCGTTGACGCCGGATTCTTTTCTGACTTCTTTTTTTCTTCATTTTTCCGTTTCTTTCCCAAGCTTTAAGTTAAAATGACATCTTTTTGAACTTGTTTTTAAATGTTTGGTGTTTTTGATATTTTTTCCGCATGATAAATTTCATTTTCATTTTTTATTTTTAATTATAATTATTCATATATCTTACTGCATTGTTTCTGTGGGGTGCATTTCCTAGACATTACAAATGTCTTTCTTTTTTTCTTTTTTTCCTTTTCTTTTTTCGAATATGTCTGGACGTCTTTTCCTATTTTTTTCTTTTTTCGAATATCAGGACTTTTTTCTCACAAGTGATAATATTTTTACTTTTAAATACCTATTTGAATAATAAAATTGGAAACCATTTCTTACCGTAAATTCCTTATACATTAGAATTTGTCCCCGGCCGTAGCATGAATTCAAATTGCTTTGATTTGATTTTATGCGTCAGGTAGCAAATACATACAATTATTTTATCCTACACTAAGCCCACACCATAGAAAATACAGCAAATAATGGCAATGTGTCATGGGAAGAGACAGTTGAATACCGCCGAATATACAACGGACTTCCTGCTTTCTGATTGGCTGTATTCGCTATGGTGTGGGATAAATACGATATAATGCCTGGTTCGCGCTAACGACGCAAGACAACGCAAGACAACACAAGACGACGCAAGACAACGGAAACCACACAAGACCACGCTCGATGACTCAACACAACGCATGCAAGACGACGCAAGACGAAGCAAGACGACGCAAGACGACGCAAGACAACAAAAGACAACGCAAGACGACGCAAGACAACACAAGACAACGAAAGACAACGAAAGACGACGCAAGACGAAGCAAGACGACGAAAGACAACGAAAGACGACGCAAGCCCGCGCAAGAAAAATAATACCTTCCGTTCTTTTTTGCGCTAGCGTTTATGCTTGCGTCGATCGCTACTTTTACAAGTGAAAACAAGAGCTTGGCGTTGTCTTTCCGTCTATATTGTAATGGTATTTTGATTAATGTTTCAAATTTTGCATTACTCAGAGAACAGTAGAAGCGCACAATACCCCAAGCACGTTGTAGATACTAAGTCGCATTCTGATCAGGTTCCGTTTGATGTTTTATGTCTAAAGATTCTCCTGGTTCATCTTTGATTTTGTTGTACGAAGGAAACTCGCAGCAGAAGATGGCTTTGATGATATTGTTGAGTGCTGCATATAGAGGGGTGGAGGCAGTGGGATTAATGGACTGGTGCGGGTCTTGTATTCTCTGTATGTCTGAAGGCTAGAGGAAAGAATTGACAATCGGTTCAAGATCTCAAATGATATTCCGCTTGATAACAAGGCTTCCAGGATTAAAACAAAAGAAATGCCTTCTTCTTTTGTTGAAAATTGACGTTATATCTCAGTTACTCATTGAAGACTCCCTCAGTATCAAAAAATATTTAACAAATAGATTCCATTTTTCAGTGCGTCTGTACTTTAATAGAGGCGCAATTTAGAAACGTTGCCTACCTTCCATATCTCTCATCAGCCTTTTGTTCAAGAAGAGGAATTCCACTCAAGAACAGCAAGATGGACATGAGGAAGATGGGACTCAAAACAGCTGCCCATTCTCCTCCTTGCAGAATGCTACAGCTAATGATAAAGATGCCCCACCAAACTAACATCTCACCAAAGTAATTGGGATGCCGAGACCATCTCCATGGTCCTACATCACACCACTTTCCCTTGTTATCCTGGAATTATATTTATTACGAATGGTATATTATAAGTGCATGACCGGTATATATATATATATATACATAAGTGAAGATTTTGTCAATATTTACCAGTACATCTGTATATATGTATCGATATTATCTGTTCTTCTCAACTGTGGGAAGTACTTGTACATTTGTTGAATCTTATATGTGTGTCTGAAGAACAGTGAATGGTCTATAGGTATAATTACTCATTAAGGTGAGAGAGTGTAAAAATTAGAGCTTGTATGAACAGCCATATCGCTTTACACACAAAAAAGGATCGAGGATATTGAAATCAAATATTTTTCATTGGCAAAGGTTTAGAACCAGGGGCGGATCCATAGGTGTCCATAGGTGCACCGGACACCCCCCTCGTGCCGTGCGAGATGACGTCATCAGATTCCATTGTTAGGAGGCCGCCATCTTGGATGTGACGTCATCTGTCAAGAGGCCTATTTGGGCCGGGACACCCCTTTGCAAAATCGTGGATCCGCCCTTGAGTACTTTCATAACGATAGGGGAGGGACATTGGGTTTCCTCCCTGCCTTTATACGTACTGGATTGTTTCTGAAAATCAACTTCAGCTTATCAGAGACTGCCTCTAGTATCAATCCAACTGCGAAAATTGAAACACCAACATAGTCCAGTATTCCCAGTTCTTTGTGGTTCTTGACAAGTGGAGCATTTATCATAATAACTGGTAAGCTAATTGTAAACACCCAGACTGCCATATAGTGAAATACCCAGAACCCAGCAAATGCAATAACATCATCATCAACAAAGTGCCTGTTTTCACCAACTTTGATGGTGCGATAAAGAAGGTAACTTGATAGTCTGATACCCCACACTGCCACACAGACAGTCACCATTATTTGACGGTATACGCACGTATGTCTGTGAAATCAAAAACATTATGTCAAGGCAAACTGATCATGAGGTAATCGGATAGTGATGGGGGGACTAGTTTTTTAAGGGAGAGGTGATTGTTCAGTAATATATTCTCCAAAATAATCTTCTTTTCAATAATACAGTAAATAAATAATTCTAATTGACATTTTCGAATCATGGAGCTATATCCTCTCAAGTTAATTTAAAGGCGCCCAGTTTTTGATCGATATCCTAGAAGTGAAATTAACTCTAAATTAATGATGCATCGAGATGAAGGCCGGACATTTTCGATCGGAAGGCAGTTCCTTACATATTTTTGTCACGCTAGTTTCGTTGTTTCACAGTACATAGAATTTACAAAATATGACATCAATACATGACCCGATTAGAAAGAAATACACTTACCTGGGCCAAACAAAACGTCAAAATGGCAAGCGACACGACGTTGGTCCCTCCTGCAAAATCAATCACTTTGTCAAGCTTGAAAGTGCAAGCGACAAGAAAGAACGATGTTTGCATCGCTACGGTCACAATGGCGCACAAAGCAAGGTAACGCACGTCAAGGACATCTATCATGACTTCAGCGAGTTCCTTGTTAAACTGTAAATATAATTGCCAGAAGAAATGCACAAGGCGCTTTGTTTATCGTACAAGTTATGTCTAAAAAGAATCACAAGAATCGGCTGTAACAAATACAATAAATCTGCAGATCAGGTTAGGACAGGAACTGCATGTTATTTATTGAGAGAGTAGGTTTTTGATGGAAAAACATGATCTGTTTGAAATGTCATTAAGACATTGGAAACAACTTTTCTTTAGATGTAATTTACTTTTATGTGTACCCTCTTTTTCTTTTTCTGTTTTCGAAGAAGAGTGAGGAAAATTGTCTCCGCTCGCAGGGCAGAGTGATTTCCATTTGACCGCGAAAGAAAAATGACTATTTAGTTTGTAGTAGTTGGTAAGAAACAAAAGAAAACAATGGCTTTAGAGGCTACTACCAACTATTAGTTTGTCTATTCCTTCATATGCATGGTCAAATGAAAATCACTCCAGCATTGGGATTGTCTGTTATTTAAAGTGAAGTTAAAGATTTTTTTTGTACTTTTAATATGAATTAACGAGAATCATTACACAAACAACTAGTTATATTTTATGGCAAACAAACATTACTATTTTGAATGATTACAATGTCACATAATAGGTTAGACAACACAGATGAGCTTTCTCATTTAAACTTAGTATTTCTGTGCATATTCTTCAAGGCAACTGAAAGTAACATCATCTATACATAAGGGCTATTCATATCAGACCAAATACAACACAGAAGACAAAAATACATGCATACAAAATTCTCACCGCTTGCATCCAGTATGTTAAACCTTATGTAAAACTCACTTGTATAAATAGGTTAATTCTAATCTTACATATGGCAAGTCTTAAGCTGATGTTAAAGAGACGATTTGCAATGATGACTTGTCACACAACACCTCAGCAATTGTCGTCAAACTTGCAAATTTTCGTCATTTTGTATTGCAAGTGTTTGACTTCAAATCAGAACGTGGCACATGTTCCTAAACCAAAATTTGGGCTAAAAATTGTTCTGTCTGGTACAATGTATGTTACATGATACAACTTAGCATTGTACAAAAAATCATTGTTGCAAATCTTCGCACAGCATCAACCTTATATAATAAACCTTAATAAACCTCATTTAGTCTCATATAAACAGCCCTACAGATTCTCAGCAATAAAACTTATGATATAGAGCATAAAAGCACTGTTATATGGTGCAATGTTCTCTTCAACTGGTCTTGTAGTGGTGTTAAAACAAGTTGCATGAACCATTACATTATCTAACATATCCTGCATTACATAAAATCATTGTGAGGCAAGTTACTGCAATAATGTTGCAACATATTACTGCAGTTTTCAGTATTCTGCGAATTCTGACCTTCAAACAGTCTGTTGGAATTTGGTTATTCGCTTCCGCCCACCTCAACAAAACATTGAAAAATCAATACTAAAAGTTGCAAAAATCCTACCAAATGACCAAATATGATCTTTAGAGAGTATATATTAGCTATACTATTATTTTGGTACTAATAGTTCTTCATATTAGTGATTTATACTTTTGATTGACAGAAGCAAAAGCGCAAATTAGCGGTTGGCGTTTGAAAGTCAGAGTTCACAGAATACTGAAAACCACAGTAACATTTTTCTGCATTACAAAGTGAGACAACCCTGTTACGGATCATACAACTCATTTTGCAACATTTTTGCAAAACAAGTAGCAGACAAAATTGTATCATGCAACAGTGCCTTAAAAGCAACATATGCAGATTCAATAATGCACTGCTCATTAGCTACTTGCATAACTGCAGAATTGGTATATATTGTTAATGTAAAGCAATTGGGTGTTGTACTGTAAGATTGATGGAACATCACTCTACTTTTCTATTTGAATGAGATTAGTTATGCTTCTACGACTCAGTGACAGGAATATTAAGTCTTAATACTAAACACTAAGGAAAGAAATTGTTCATATCCAATGGTGATCCAACCATTTTGATTAGTGTCGTAACCTCGGAATGCTGTTGTTAGCATCTGAAATGAAATTATCAGTAAAGAATGAGGGTCACACCTCTTAGCTGTCAAATATCTTTGCAACCAAAAAGTCAACTGTAAACTACTCCCTAGCTAACTTGGTAATGATCAAACATTGGTCATTTGTTGGTAAGGGTTGTAAGTCCAAGGGGTTAAGATTTTAAATTGGAGGGCATGTAGCTGTGACATCGGGGCAAGGCTACAGAATGAAATTTGTTATCAAAAGTTGCCTTAGTTGTCGAAGACAGCCGGGCAAAATCCACCAAAGTCATTTCCTATGGGCGGTTAATTTGCAGGGGTGGATCCAGGACTCCAACTGATCTTGTTCCTGATATTCTTTCTTAATGTAAAAATGTTTTATTTTTAGGATGAGAAAGGGGGTTCCCGGGCACCCAAGGAACCCCCTGGATCTGCCCCTGCTCAGGGTCTTAAATAAATGATGGGAAGGTGCTGCATGCTGTACTTAGGGATGGAGATCTATGTCTTTTGGGTAAAGATGCTAAAATGTACTCTAGTTTTGTCACCCTGAGGATTGTCAGTTATCTGTACTGGGCTGGGGCTAATCTCCTTTTGAAGCCACCAGGGTTTTTGTCATGTGATGCTTCTTGAAGAAATGCATGACAAAACCCCTGAGAGCTGTAAAATACACTATACTAGGACACGTCACTAACTGAATTCTCATCATAAATGCTAGATTTATACCTGTATTACAACACAGCACTGAATGAAATCATCAAATTTGACAACACCCTGGCCAGATCTGTCAAACTTCTTGACCAAAATATCATAAAATCTGTCTGACAATCTGTAGCCTATGAAGGTAAAAAGATGGAAAACTTGGGTTAAAACCATAATTTGACCGTGAAATAGAGCCAGCATAGGTACACAAATACTACAGTATTTACTTACCAAAATTGGTCAAAGCTGGAAAAACAAAAATATAAAATGTAAGTTAGAACCATCAAAAGTTATTTGGGTATAAATGGGTATACAGTTGTTGCATTGGTGTTTCTTTGCTTTTGCAATGTAAGTAGTCCATGGGTTACTTGTGTCAAACGGGTGTTGGTAGGGTACTACATATGTACAAGTATATTGTTGGTTTGATAAGTGTTTGCAGACCTCTGGTATGGCAATGAGTTGTTAGTGTGTTGTTAATAGGTTGTCAATGGGTTGCCAACCAACACATCCTATCAACATCAAATTCCAGTCAGCCACACATAATTTCCAAGCCTGTTCCCAGGATAATATAGACATAAAAGGTACTGGACATAATTATATAATACATACAAAGGCTGAGAACAAAGAAAATGAGCCCCCCCCCCCTCCCCTCCCTCCTAAGGGTTCTGGCAATGGGCCTGATTTCAATGACATCACAACTAAAATATTGACAGATGTTTATGTGTTCACCTGTTTTTAGTTCATGTTTGTCAATACTTCCTGAATTATCCCTGTCATAACTGCGAAATGTTGTTTGCCAGTCATTAATGTACTTCCACAGGCTTGAGAACTCTTGAAAGTTGATAGTTCCATTGTTATCCCTATCAAACATTCCTATAACAAATCATCTATAAATTAATAATTCATTTTTATTAAATGTCTATAGGTAGTTCAGTTTATATTGACTGTCAGAATGCAGAGTTCACTCAAATTACATTTTGATTATTCCAACACTTGAAAATGGTTCCCTTTACCAAAATTTAGTTTGCTCCTCATAGCATGAGGATTGTTGGTTTGTGTTAGGTGATAATAGCCTTTCTTATAGTAGTGATAGATATAAATATCCCCTCTAATGGCCCTTGATTATGAATTACAAGAACTAAACTTTATATACTAGTAAATTAATGTTTATTGGTAATAACATTATCAACTAACCAATCATTAAACGAACAGTTTCTGGGTTGAATGGTGTCCACGTTCCTGCATACAAATCAATACAGTTTATCTTGGAGACAAAAATAGATACAAGCTTAAATAAATGATGAAAATAAACACTTCGACCCTTAGATGCCATTCTATCTAACTCCAAAATACAGCCCTATATGATTTTCATACTGCAAGATGACGAACTGAGTTGTACAAATGTCTTACCATTTGACAAAGCTTGTTGAAGTTCTTCAGCAGAAATCGCTCCACTTCTGTCTTTGTCAACCCTAAAACAAAACCATATGTAAAACCAAACACTAATTTAAGTATTCGCGTAGCCTGTTTTTACCTTTGAAAGATATTCCATAGGAAATTCTGGTCATATCCTGGTTGTCCGTAAGCTTGCTGATGGTACGCCATTTTTGATTTCACAATTTTGGCTGGGGAAGACTGGGGTCGACTAGGTGGAGCGCGCAGAATGATTAAGAAGGGAGGGGTGGTTCGTCTCTGTTTTGTTTCTTCCTTTTATTTCTTTCTTTCATTTTGCATTTTTTGCATTTTCGCTTTTTTCCTTGTTTTCTTTCTTTTCACAATTTCTAAGACCAAAACAGAGGTTTTTTTTATTCATTTGTGTAAGAGGAAGTATAAACGAAATGGAAAATAACGGTGACAAAATGTTCCTGTCATCATCTTCCATGCCTGACTTAGTTCCATATAAAGACACTATTATTCAAATCACGTCAAAGTATAAAAATCCCTTACAAAATGGCTCGTCCAAAATCTGTGGACTCGAACTGGCTAAAAGAACTATTTAAAAGGTTAGAAAAATCTTTCATTTTAGTTTTATTTTTTCCTAAAAAAACTTCGCTAAGAAATTGATGGTATGTATTGTTCAATGTCTAATAATTTATCATTGATATGGTTAGTGATATGATCCATCGAGCAAGTTCGTTTACAAGTTCCTTGACCAGTTATTAGAATGCGACATTATCTAAATTTTGATTACCTAAACGGAGAAATGAGATGCTAATATAACTGAAGAACTAATGAACAGGGTTTTTTCGTTCTTTTTATCGTACTTTGCTTAAGATGTCGTCCTAAAAACAATTTTTTGTTTATTAAATCTATTATTCAATCTACATGCATAGAATCATCAATTACTGATAAAGTCGTGATATTCTAATACTACATGATAGCTACATGATAACTACATGATACTGCAATAAGCAAAGATTTCTGAGAAATAATGGATATTGCAGATCAAGTTACTGTAGCATTCAAAAAGTATACTGATAATTTGTGACTTGACACATCTTTGGAACATCAGTTTACGTATGCCGGAAGTTCAAAGGACAGACAGACAGACAGACAGCGCGCAGGAAGGCAAACTTGAAATAAGATGACCATCTACAACTATAGTGTTCTGACAAAAAATTAAGAAAAGAATGACTAAAAAAAACGAACGAACGAACGAATTATTGTATTAACGAAGGAACAAACGAACGAACGAATGAATGAATGAATGAATGAATGAATGAATGAATGAATGAATGAATGAATGAATGAATGAATGCAAGTGTAAGTGACATCAATTTCTTCTTTGATTACGACAAGGATTGACACAGATAACAGTGGCAGTATCTCCAGTGAAGAACTACAAAAAGCACTAACAAATGGTAAGATTACTCTAATTGCTAAATCTTGAATAGAAGAATTTACTATACTTTGCAAAAGATTGCTCATGCAGTTATACCCACAGGCAAAACAAGCTACCCCATGATGATATGATCACCTCTAATGGACCCTTCCGGAGTTTCCCAGAATTCGTCATATGATTCAGCGCGCGCAAGCGAGGTCAGGGTGAAAAAAACCTTTAGAAATGCCGGATGATATTACGTTCACTGTGAATTCTTGCATAGCATACGAGCAAAACAAAACGTTGGTCATATATTTTAGAAGTACAGTAGAAACGAGAATTTCCTTACAGCCATTCTTATGTACTTTTATCGCAATCTGAAGGTTTTACACGCACTCGTTTTCTGCTGGATGAATAGGCCACGTTCGATATGTCAGCATTCTAGCATGATAGTGAGGCTTCCTAGGACTATAAAACTGATGGAAATACCACCAAACTATAAGAAAGCAAGTGGATACAGTGGTGTAAATTCTACACTAACGCTGTTAGGTTGTGATCTAATTAATTTTTCAACCAAAATTCTGAAAATATGCCATTGGGTAGAAACGTCATTTATGGTACATTCAGTTTATTCCTAACGCTTATAATACTCGGGAGTCACATTTTTGTATCTACATGACGTACCATCCGATCCAAGCTAAGCCTCGCAGTCAAGCTGGAATTTTAGGATCTCGATCGAACGTGGCCTAGTTGTTTCTGAATATATCTATGGCTTGCTTCAATATTTTTTCTGGCACGCGCTGAATCGTAATGAATTCTGGGAAACTCCGGGAAGGTCCATTAGGGGAATATGGTCTCCTGTTCTAACTTGTATAATCATTTATTTCCAGGTTCCTGGACTCCTTTTAATCCCGAAACAGTTCGTCTTATGATTGGTGAGTAAGTCTAGAAAGGCTAATTCTAATAATGAGATCAAATTTGAAATGATATTAACTTGTTACTGCGGTATTACAGGGGTACGGTAATATGGGCAACAAAATCATGTAACTACTAGTGCACGGAAGTAGAAGCAACATTTGCTCTGCAACTTGCAACGCAGCAATGTTGCGTGGAAAGTGCACGGTTATTTGCTTGCAATGGCCTCCATTCCATCAATTAACAAGACAAACAAGAACAACTACTGTCCCTCTACTAACTACTAAACCAAGTCCTCGTGTTTCATCTGTCACTAGAACTCTTGAATTTTATTTCTCCAACTATTGCACGCAGGGTTGCGCGCGACATTTACAGGTGTAGCACACAATGCAATATACAGTCATTCTCAAAAAGGTTATCCAGGTGAAAAGACGGTTAGTCATTAATAACATATTTGCATATATCAGATTTTCAATTTTCTAGCAAGAATTTTAACTTTAGCTGCAAAACTACAATCATTATACACAATATATTATATGCAATGTACTTTGATATTTTCAATTGAAATTCCTGCGAGAAAATTGAAAACCTGATATATTCAAATGAGTTTATTAACGACTAAACGTCTTTTCATCTGAACAACCTTTTTGAGAATGACTATAATGCGGCTGCTTGCAAACATTGCAAAAAAGAGTTGCATTGCGGCCCGGGCCGGCATTATGATGTTAATTATGGAAGTGATGGCAACGAGAATGATATATGGTACTAAAACTTTCAAAAAGTATTAGTATTAGTATTTAGCGCTAAAATCTCTAAAGAAAAAAGATGCAAGACATTTGGAAGTAAGATACTGAAATGCAGACGTAATGACGCAATGAATGATAATTATTTTGATTCGATAATATTCATATTGATCTATCATTGGGACTAGCTATTAATGAAAGACTTATTCAATATCAATGTCAGGTATGTTTGATCGAGATAATTCTGGAGGCATTGAATTCGACGAGTTTCTGGCTTTGTGGAATTACATATGTGACTGGGAGAGAACGTTTCGCTCTTATGATACTGACAACTCAGGAACAATCGACAAACAAGAATTGGAAGCAGGTAGTAAGAAATAGAGAGAACGGTCTGTCAAGAAGTCAATTGATATTTCAAAACTAATACTTTGTTTTTTTTGTTGCATTTTGTAGCTTTGACAAGCTTTGGTAAGGACGATGTTGTATTACATTTATTTTTTCACATATCCTTTTCTCTGTTCATCCAAATGTGTCTCTTCTCCCTTCATTCCTCAAGTCATTTACCCATACCCACTCATCTGGCCCTCCAACTATTAAGCAATCCATCTGTTTTTCCATCAATCCATCCATCCATCCATCCACTTATCTATCCTACCATGCATCGATCCATGCATCCAACCATCTACTCTCTCTCCTCTTATTCTTAAATCTATCGATCCATCACATTAATTCACTAGTGTATTTAGCCACCCATCAAGCCTTCCTTACATAACTTCTATCCATTCAACCTTCCTTTCAACTATCCGACATGTATAGGAATGAACTGCATTATGTCAGTTGCATGTAATGACCCATTTTTTGTCACAGGACACAGATTCTCGGATAAAATTTACAAGTTAATGATAACCAAGTTTGACAGATCTGGTCAGGGTGCCATCAGGTTCGATGACTTTATTCAGTGTTGCGTGGTTTTACAGGTACGTGGTTAATTAAGTACGTAAAACGTACAAAGAAAACAAACTTTTGACATACATTTGTAGTCTCCTGTTTGTTCATCACATGACTGATTCCGTAAGTCGGTTTAATTGTTCGCTTTGGGCTGCCAATTGAGGAGAACAGAAGTTATATACGACTGATGAATTCGAAATCAGCTAGTCATATATGTAAACTTAAAACTCTCAAAATGATAACATCCCTCTCCCTTCACCCGGGACACATGATGCAACATTTTCAGCAACATCGCGCGCAACACAGCTGCACCGTGTGAGCAACATTGCAGGGGTGGACAGGCGTGTTGCGCGCGATGTTGCATAAAAATGTTTTATGCAGGATGTAGTATCGTGTGTCCAGGCCTTAAGACACACATATTAGAGGGGAGTCCATATACTTATCAACAAAACCATCCTTGCTCCTAAAAGGTATAGAAAAACCGCTTTGCTTTCTTTTTCCTCCATTGTAAACTAGATTAATTAATACATTTTAACACACAGCGAAATTATTGTAGTTACTAGATTGGGGGAGGGAGGACTGAGTTGAGCAGGAAAAAGCGCAACGTGATGCGGAACCTAACGTAAAGGACAGAGCTCTGCGCAAGAAACTGTTGAGTAATACTTTTCGTTTTTTTATTTTTGGTCAGATTTTAACTAATGCATTCAAATACCACGATCGTAACATGAAGGGTACCATTACGCTGGACTACGAGGAGTTTATCTCCATGGTGCTAAGCCTCAATCTTGGACGATGGTAAATCAACTCAAATATCGAGTTGGTCCACATTCGAGCAAGATACCACAGGTAGCCCGAACTGTACAATTCTGGTTTGAAACTGTTAATGTTAGAAAATTTCCCATTAACTTTGAAATCTTAAAAATTGAAAAAAGCTCAACAAATAACTTTTTGAGTTTGTATTTATTGTTCCTCAATGTTTAAAGGGATTCTGAGTAAAAGTGAGTGAATTTATCATGAATTATTAATTGAGCCAGAAATGCACAGCTTGGCTACCTGTGAAGATAGATGAATTAATTTTTAGGAAAAAATTAATATGAGGAATCGTGATAATTAAAAGCATGTTTTTAGGATAGCGTAGTTGAACCCCCGCTATAATGGTTCTATAATGTCACACCATTAATTGGCACATGAAGTCAATAAACCGTATACTGAATTAGTTAACAGAAAATAACAAATTAAGCTACCAAAGTACGTCTTTCAAGCATTCGCCATATAAATTATAAATTATATACATAAAATGGTAAAATAATATTCCTCAAGCTAAGAAATATATTATATACAAGCAAAATAAAACAGTGATGTGTTAAAAAGATATTTTATTTACACCAAAGACTTTTTAGTATATTAAATGATTCCTGGGTAGTTAGCATATGGCAAGTTTAAACCGCCGTAACTCACCGGCCAGCGCCATGCTCAAACCAAGAAATGTTGTTCCAGTCATATATGCACATAGTGTTGAATGGATATTGTTAATTTGAAGCAAGGGGTCGGGGCACACTGGTTGTAATCCCCTCATTTATTTCTGGAAATTAAAAGCATTAAATGCTTCAGCAATTAGAATTAATCAGTATCAGATGACTATACACCGATTAAACGTTTTAATACCATGCAATATAAAGGTTGTTAGTTCTCTATACCCGCTTCAGTAGGATTCAGCATGACAGTCGTAGTACTCGACCATCGTTCGTCAAATAAAACTCTGAACCCGCGCATACAAGACGTCGCGTCTCACTGCGCGAAAAAAATTTCTGCGTGCATGCGCAGTAAGAAAAATCGGGTCTGGGGACGAGATTGCGGTTGTTCGAAAGGCAATTAGCGCGGCCAGCCTAGTCCCCAGGCGTTTTCTGCGAGCGCAGAGCGCGAGCAAGTCCTGGGGCAAGCGCGAAGTGCGGGATAAAATCTATACAAAATCTATACAGTGGATAACTCTTATCCAAAATCTATACACTTGATAACTTTATCCAACCTTCGTACAACTGGGCCCAGGATTAAATCTAAAGAAAACTATTGATTTTAATCCAGGATTCACTGAACCTTAACCGCCATCCGAACAATCTGGCCTAGAGTGTTAATATTACAGTAGAGAGACATAAGCAATTGTTTTGTATTGCTTTTATAAAATATTTGCAACGCTTTCTTTGCGAGCCATGTCTCTGTCCTCTGATACAAATATGGTAGCCAGCCAATCAGCATGCACGTGCGTTATATCTCACGAATTATAACATGTTACATAAAGATTATCAGTTCTCTAAACCGGTTTCAGCTTAAGTATCACTGACTAACACACGACTATCCTGCGTGTCGTAAAACAATATCACCAGTACGTGTTAGTATGAATGGCAAGGCACAAGTGTACTTGTTAGATCGATGCACTGGGGATGACTTCTCCTCGACCCATGTAAGAGAATCCGGAATCTACGAGAATCTAGCGCTTGGAATCCGGAATCAAGCCTAGGAATCTGGAATCTTGCATCATTCCGGATCCCCTTACATGAGGCGATTCTCCTCATATAACACTAGAGATGGAGATCGCCTTCACCCTTTCATAGCTGGAAATGTTTGCTCATCTCCTATGATAGGAAATATCTAGGATATACGTAGGAAATTACATTTATATGATCCACGACACGCAATATATCATTTTGTTAAAATTAATCATTAATTATCACTTATTAATATTTAAATGGCTAATTTTAGCCGTCAAACAGTAAAATTAACCGTTAACCGTCAAAACACCGAATTTCTTACCGTCAACTTTCTTTTGTATTTTATAATTTTTTTCTTTTTTCTTTTTCTCATTTTTGTTCTTTACATATATTTATACGTCCAGAAAAGACGACGACGCGACGTAAAGAAAGAAAGAAAAAAGAAGAAAAAAAAAAAAAAAAAAACCCGAAAAGAAACCTCTGGGACCAGGGTATCAAACCACCCAATTTTTAATCGACAACCGTCAAAATTATACCCCCATTGCAACCCTCAGGCTAGAACCCTTTACATGTAATCCGTACGAAATCTTGGTATCTTGAGGTTCTTTTATGGCGAAACACTGGAACTTTTTGCTCATTTCCTATGGTAGGAAATATCTATAGGAAAATGTATTTTCTACATTTTGTACAGTTTCTATCATAGAAAATGCGGTTTAATTTTAGACTAGAAAAATAATGAGGAATCTGCGAATAAGGCGATTTATTTGATGTAGCGAAGGATCAGTTTTGGGGTTGGTATCGGACCTTTTATTCAAACAGGCCCGTCGCATTGGGTGGTTCGGAGGTTCGAACGAATCCCTTCCCTTCTCATAGAAATTAAACAGTACTTTCCCTGAAGAAACCACAGTCACGTTGCATTTCCTTCTGAATCATTTTCTTTTTTCTGTGTTTTATTTCTTTCTCTCTCTCTTTTAATTAACAACGAATTTTGATTTTTGGAGCCAGGAAAAAAAAAAAAAAAAAAAAAAAAAAAAAAAAAAAAAACCGGCCTTAACTGGTTTCGAACCCGGCTCTTAAATCTGCTCACTTGCTTCACAGTCCAAGGGTTTTCCAACTACGCCACGGGATCGCGTAATTTGCAAAACAATAGATAGCCAATTCACAGGATACACTAGGTTATTGTGTCCTCCAAATCCCTCAGTAGACCAGTTAGCCTAGTGGTAAGGTTCAGTCATCTATGGCCTAGGATCCGACTGTTTCCTCCCTCTTTGACTGCGAAGCTCGCTGTGTTCTACCGATAGCGCGGAAGGGGCCGAAATCTCCATCCTATACGTAACATGCGATGATTCAGCGATTGTCTGGATGCATGGTCCGACTTTTTGTCTTTTGCATAAAATTAGCATACTAATTTGCTTTGGGTGACGTGTTCGAGTCCTGCCTGCTCAAAAAAAATTCTTTTTTTCTTCTATTTCTGTTTTTAATGGATTCTATTTCTCTTCTCTAGTTTTTTTGTGGCTTAAAATTCTGGTCTTCAATGAAGAAAACTAAAAACTCGATCTCTACGTTAGCTTGATGCTTTCAAATTTGTCTTTGAAAATACGCACATTGGAAGAAGTGCTGTTCCACAGTAAGATTTCCGGCTTTGACGGTTAATTTTTTGACGCTTGACGGTATTCAAACATTTCTTTGATACGGTTGACGGAGTAAAATTTAGGCCCTTTTGACGGTTAACAATTAACCCCATTGAGACCCTCTAGCCTGGGAATTAACTCTGACTGTGCAACCTGAGTAGTTTACAAAGGCATACGGAAGTCTTGTTAGCTTCATAGTCATTTCATTTAATATTTATCGTTATTTTGTTTATTTTAATTCTACTTTGAAACCAGATCAATGAATTATTTTGAATAAACGAAATAAATGAATAAAAGAGTGAAACACAATAAAAAATCGGCAAGTGCGTCAACCTCTGAAATTATATTATGCGCACTAGTGGAGGTGAAAAAAGTTCTTTCGCGCGCGTCATCTCTCCATTCAGCCTTCTTGAAGATCAGATATTGGGATCGTCTATGTTGTCTATGACAGCTAAGTAATTTGAGGTCTTTAAACGGGCCGGAGAAAAAGAACGGAAGGAAGGTTATTAAATAGAGTGATTTTGCTAGATATTAACTAGGTTACATGACATTTAATATTCATCTACAGCATTTACAGTGTTATACAATCCACAGATATGAGTCAGTCTAGATCAACACGATCAAATTAATTATGTCTGCCTTTTTCGCCTTTCTAGAACCTATCTAAGATAACCTACTGAAACTGGTATAAAGTATATTGACACTGGGCATTGTTACTTGGTAGAGAATTATAAGTACTAGACTGGAATCCTCGTGTTGAACTAAGATTAAATGTTGAGCAGAGATAAACCAATTCTATGGTTTCACTTTTGCGAGCGTAAAAGGAATAGGAAAAAAGCAAAAGAAAAGAAGAAAGAAAGAAGGTTAGGAAGGGAGGAAGGGAAGGGAAGGAAGGAGGAAAGGAAGAGAAAAAGAAAGGAAGGAAGGAAGAAATTAAGAAAGGAAGGATGAATAGAAGGAAGGAAGGAAGAAATTAAGAAAGGAAGGATGAATAGAAGGAAGGAAGGAGGAGATTGGAAAGAAAAGAAAGAAATGTAAAGAAGTGTGATGAATGAACATTAGGATTCATGAAAAGAAACATCAAAAAATTGCAGCAGAAGATCATGAAAGGGGGAGCTAAATTCAGAGTATACCACACCCCTCATGTTATTATCTTTAAGTTTTATTATCTTCAGCAAAATAATTACTGGCAATTATTTAAAACTGACATTCTCATTGTCTAAAAATACAATTTATATTATACACTTGTACAAGTCAATTACGTGCTTCTCAATAAACGGAAATGAAGTGATTTAGACCTTATTAATGGTCTACAGGTTAACGATGGTATCACAAAGGAATCCCCTTATCTCGATTTCCTTATCACGTCTCTAGCACGGGCGCGCGCTAGCTTTAGGCACATTTATTACGATGAAACATACACTAAGAGATTAAGATCACAAAATTGAGTAAATGCCATCGGTGAGAATCTTGGTAATTTGACTAGAATCATTTAAAGGCGTGAAAAAATTGTAAAAATCGCATACCGCCTTATATAGGTGACCAGCGTGTTAGTGGCGATGGTAGATCTGGTCTTGGATATCTGTCAAGTTTGTTCAGGGGTACTACATCGCCCTGAAGGCGGGCCACATATTTGGACAGTTGGGGCACTAAAGGGTATGTGGGTTGTCGAGACGAAGGAGAAGGCACTGAATGAATTAGACTCTAGTCACGGACAGAATATTCCAGTTTGAGCAATTTGAGTGATGTAAGTCAACTGGTAGCTTGGGGATCATTCCTTGAGGGCAACAATGGCAGGATGTTGAACCAAGAGCGTAGTGAATTCACTAATATGTTTCTCATAATTCTAATCTGCTTAAGATGCCAATTTACAAGCAATCTCAACGTCAAATTGTTTGCGTGAAGTAAGAATAGAAAAGCTGTGAAGATTTGAGTAACAAAAAGATTAGATGATAGTCAATATGTAATAAGATAAAAAATGCAAATTCAAACGGAAATATCGCAATTGATTTTATCAATTAAAGCCCCTAAATTGAGCGTTCAGACTCAAAACGAAAAATCAGTATTATAATTTTTTCAAGATCCGATTAAGGAAAGAGTCTTTGTTTCCTTACGAGAAATCTCCGTGCGCGCAAAAAGTGTGGATATTTGGGCTTCCTGTGGCACCCTCACAATGTCCAACACCACAGGTATCCCGTACAGGTGTCTGATTTCATACCACTCCAACTAATGCAATTACTACTGATCGACCACTGAGCGCTGTTATCGCCTATTGCATTCAAAACACATTGCCGTAGGTGATATATAAACGACTAGCCCGAGTATTTGACCTTTAGTGGCACTTCTGCCTGTATTCCTGTGATATTTATTTGATCGCCGCCATGTTTGGGAGTCGAGAAGTTGGGTAGACTTTCTGGAGCCTTGGACAAACTCTCGGCGAATATTAGTTCTCTGATAGCATCTACACCCTGACTACCCGTGTCAACCATATGTTGTAAAACTCACCTTGGTCCACCCTAAACAAGCGATTCGAAGTCTGCACGAAATAGGAGTTAATTGTGATGGAACAAGTGTAAATCTTTTTGGTCATTTTTGATAATGTTCTGCTCTTAACAAAACACCTTTTATCCGTGTTGTATTCGCGGATTTATTGTGTTAATCTGTATTGATTGGTAAGCTTGTAGATGAAGACTGTTATCTCTAACTTCTTTACTTAACGCCACGAAGGCATTCCTTAACAATCAATTAAAACCCTTTTTCTTGAAAAACTCACGATTTTCAGATTTCAAGACTTTTCAACTTAAAAAAGTTGCTAAAAACATTTTCCGTTTCACTTGGGCTAAAAAAAAAAAAAGAGAAACAGTTATCAGTTAATATCTGAATTATTTTACAACAGATTTTCTATTTTTTGTTGACTTTTGTTCTTATCTATTTGCTTATTCTGATGTCAAAGCCATTCCCCTACCTCTTGTTCGTTTTCTTTTTAGAACCTCATTTATCATTACTGACCGACTTGTCAGAGTTTGTCGTCTGGCTAAAAAACAGATCTCTGAGCAAGACAACAGATCAACACATCTCAAATTCTAGCAACTCCCGTCAGGAATCGACCGACTCGAAAATAGTTTCAGTTCATCCACTGAAAAAGTCTTTCAATGCAAAATAATGTTATTCATTATTAGGAAACATCTTCTAAATACAAAGTAGTAGCTTGATATTTATTGAATTGCTGTACATGATGAAGAAACGGACGAAAATGGTTGCCGATTAATTTAAGGTATTTGTACAATTTTGAATTGTGCTTGTCGGTAGAGGCTTGAAGTTAAAGAAAACAGAGTAATTGTAGCACAAATATATTTCTAACATTTGAAATCAATAATTTAAGATTATAAACCTTCCCTTGTGCAAAAACGCGTTACTGCGTGCAATCCACTAAGTTAAGTTTAATGTTTATTCGTTGAAGTGTATAAATCTGTAGTCGGCGAAGAAAAGAATAAAATTTGTATCATGAACAAAGCAGCAGTCGTTTATTGTGAATTGCAAACTTAACGAATTTTATTTACAAAGTATTAGGAATTTAAAATGTACGAATTGAATCAGAAAATACACGAAATACAAGCGATTTAGTTTGAGCAAGAAATGATTGATGTATCGCCTTCGCTACAAAGTCCGCAAGTCAGAAAAGGAACTTCGATTGAAACGCTAAAACTTTCATATATTTTACATCCAAGAATTTGAAGATGCTTCGCTATTGTAGAGTTTTACCAAAGTACACATGACAGAAATGTCCGAGTTCAAAAGGCAGTAATGGAAATTGTAAATCATTTCTTCTTAGTCGCATCAATGGACGCCGGAAAGCGTTCATCTTCAGCCTTCCTGTATCTCAATTTCATCCATAAAAACTGCTGTTAAATTACACCATTTCGATGCGACCTATCCACAATAGAAATAGTGCAGGCAACTGCTAATAGATTAAATACTTGTGAAAACGTGTTTGTATCTAGTTTTGCAGTTTTGTCAGGAATTGTCTTCGCACTGGAGCGGTTCTTCCCGGCGCCATGTTGATGAAGTTCCATGTTCCGTGAAATTAAAGTTAATTGATAAGTGTATTTCTCGCCACAATATCCCTTACAATCAGATCGTATTTAAGCTTCTTTTGTTAACTCAATAAATTGCTCTTGTTTAAAGTATTCTTGAAGAACTTTTAAAATGAAGAGTTTTCCAAGTACAGCAGCAATTTGGCGATGATATGTTTCTTGAGAAGAGAACAGAATTGTTGCACGGCTTTGAACACATTTACGATCATTCGCACTTAATTCGTCACTTTATACCAAAGATTACAACTTATTTCTCGCTTGCCAGTGAGATGAAAATGTTCAAACTGAATCCACAAAACGTGGTCAGCCAAAGAAGCAAATTGCACCAATGATTCATGAAAACAAGCGAGATCACCTTCCAACTCCAAAACAGTAAACGTTCTACTCAGAAACTGACGCCGTTTGCTTTTTAGTTTTCATACTGCATCCTTTTTGAACTCGAGTGTTCTTTGTGCAAATTTCAAGCCGAATTCCTCCATTTTAAAAGCTTCCTGTTCTTCAGTGCTAAAAATGAAGCCTCATTAATCATTGCAAATTTAATAAACTTCGAATCATTCTTGAAATAACTGATTGAATTTCAACAAGGGTTATATAAACTGCTGAAAACTGCTTTACAGATTGTAGAAAAACTCACAAGAAAATGCTTGCGCTTGACTCTTTTCTTGAAAACTATAACTGAAAAAAGTGAATCTTTGTAAATCAAGTTTGAGAGGAAAAGTTGTAGGAATGATTTGAGGGCGGATAACAGAAGGTCTCGCCAAGTCTGCCGCTTGAGTATTGGTTGTTTGGTGGTAAAACCCTCTGTGCCATATGTTATACACTCTTCTTTGTAAGGTAAATTAAACTTTATTTTAATCCTAAACAAAACATTTTAAGTTAATTGAAAGTTTTTTGATAAAAAAAATCATTGAATGTACAGAAAATTGTATAAAAACTTCATTGTTGTGTCTACTAAATCAGCTCACCATGAATCAATTGTCTCTTTGATTTTTTGAATCATGTCTCATCTTCCCTAAGTCTAAATGACTTTGATATTCATTTCTTCTTTGTTATACTCTTACAAGCTCCCCTCAAATTGATCCACAATATTGAATTCGCCAAAGAGCGACCAAAAAGTCAAAATCTTGTTGCTCAAAATCATTGCTCTCGACAGGAAAGGAGCTCAACTGTTGCGCAAACTGACCCAACCACTAACTGAAGTTCACCAACATTTTCTCATCAATTTTTGACAACTTGTACTTCAGACTTACAGCTCGATCTCAGAAACATCTACAGCAGTAATGAGGCACACAGTGTGGACAAGTATTCCATATTTCGCAGCTGTGTGGTGTCGGAATTGTCGGCGGTAAAACTCTTTGGTAAAGGATGCGAGGGTCGTGGTTTGGATGAGTTGTAGGACGGGTTGGAGACTGATGGCAACTTGTTGACGGCGCCTTTGGCACTGCTCCTGTTTGGTGGTAAATATAAAGAATAAAAACTGTTTAATGTTAGGGTTTAATCGATGGACACAGCTACAGCGGTTTAATATAACTAAGTAACATTTGCTGGAGTTTACATTTGACATGATGTAAACATCAATGCAACTGAAATGATTCATTGTGAGGAAATCTTTTTGAGGAAACAAAACTAAAAACTTTGCGCATCTTTTATCAAGAAAGAATTTAGTTGAAAAATAAATGTTACAGCAATTCATTTAGAAATTGCAAATTGAGAGATGTACTTCTGGTAGTTGTGTAGCCATGAAATTAAAATGAAAGTCAAAGATACCTTGTCTCCTTACTAGCAAGCTATCACTTCTTAGTGAAACAGCAAAGCAATGTGATTTTCTCTCATTCGGCGATCAATTAGACTTAGCTTTCCTCGTCGTTCTACTGACTGTTGATTTGGAAATTAAAGATGATTTCTTGGATCTTATTATTCATTGTCTTGTGCACCTCTGATGTTTACAAAACTGTTTTGCTTCTAACACCCAAATATCATCTCACAAGCGCAACACTGGATTGAGTCCCAGCTTTTGTCACTTTATGATTTATGAATGAAGTAGTTTTTTTTCATTAAAATAAACTTCAAAAATAAGCGTTTGTTTATCATACACAACCACAGCAAGTGTGATTTGAAGAGAGTTTTGAGTCACCTTTCAGCAAAGGTATTTGTGAAGTGAATGTTTGACTGATAGTTAACAGTATCGTGTAGAAAGTGAGTTTGCAATACTTGCATGCTTTATGTATCACGAAGTGAAGACGCAATCTTTTCCCGTGTGAGAATCACCTATCTTTACGGAAACAGAAGCAGGTTTTGAAAGAATCGACTGCGGACGGCCTTCGTGTCATACTGAAAGGAGCCAAACCCCATCCCTAAGTCCCTAAACCCTCTAATAGCTTTGACACACGCTTTTAACCTTCTTAAACACCTAGTGCTGCGGGGATATCGAAACCGTGCAAATAAGACTTATTCACAAACTCCACATCATCAACAACTTGCCGCAACCTTGAATCGCAATTTTCCGCACCCTTTTACTGCTCGATGACTAAAGGGTCAAGTAGCTTTGTTCTTTTGCTAAACTTCTGCAACACCCCATAGGAAATCAGAGCTCAAATCCGCCAAAAAGGTGTTGCCCAAAGAATAATGTATACAGGAAAGGCTTATGGAATCAGATGGCTGTAAAAAATGGGCCCAAGTTCCGTTGTCATTTGGAGTACTTACTAGGTAATTAGCTTAGGGGTCGTTAACTATACTGCTTAACGGACGGAAGGCTGTTTATAATACGTCGCTAAACCATACTGGTGTTGCTTGCAAATTATTTTAACCCTAGTAAAAACACTTCTTAGATTAACACAACAACTAGCTTGTCTTCCAAACAGTTTCTCGTCATTGTTTACATTAGGCAAGCACGTCTCTTGGAGTGAGGGTTAAAACTGCGGTTTGCAGTGTAAAATTGTATACGCACCTAAGTTGACGAATGGAATTGATGGCACAGTGCTGGTTGCTGGTGCAGCATGCCGAGGTGCTTCATTAATTGGACTTCTTCTGTCGTCAGGTTTTTGATCAGACAGAATGTTTTCAATAGAAAATGAGCCACGAAATTTATTGGAAGAGCTGGCTTGTGAAGAGCTTGTTGTTGGGACTCTGTTGTCAATGTTTGACAGCTGGGGAAAGATGATAGAGCTTCGGGCAGGATCTTGAAGCCTTGGACTGTCATGGAAGTCTCCAGAATGGTCAGCTAAGAGTAGCCTTTCCCTTCTTGTGGTAATTTCGTTCTCTCTCTTCTTTGGCTTTCGTCGTCGTCGTCTTCTAAAGCTGCCATCAGAGAGGAGATAGTCGTTGAGTGAGCTGACAGTCCAGTAATTGTCCTTGCCCCATGGTCTTGCTGGGTCTCGTAATATTTTTACAAAACACTTATTGAATGATAGATTGTGTCGTACTGAGTTCTTCCAGCCCTGGTATGGCCCTCTGAAGAACACATAGTGCTTGATTAAGTATTCATTGATCTCTGTGAGAGTAAGTCTTTTCTCAGGTGAATTTAGAATAGCTGTAGCAATAAGAGCAATGTAGGAATGAGGTGGCTTCATTCGTTCTCCTTTGTCCATCCTTGAAGGTTTCTGTTTCAAAGACATTGTACTCTCAAGTATAGTTAGTATATGATAGTTGGACCCCAGGTCGTGATGGGCTACTCTATTAACTGAATAGGCCTATAGGAGAGTCAGATTCTGTCGTGGTCTGTCCTTTTTACATTATCTCTTTGACTGATGGGGTGTGCGAGGAACTCTGAAGGTTGTCTAATAGTTATTCATCTAAGACCCTTTCTAATCTCGCTTTTGCAAATCGGGGGCTGCCAATCTTAGCACCACCCACATCGTATCAATTATTGTTTACAAAGAAGAAACAAAGCAATTAGACCAACTATTAGGACAGCATACCAATACATAAAGAAAATACTGGCTTGGTGCGTAAGGACTTTATCTTGTATGTAAGCTATTACACCAAATAGTCCACTCCTTCCATCAACGTCTTTAAAGGTTTAAGAGAGATTCTCTGAGCATAAGGTGAATGTATTGTGTCATACTCCTCCTGAATGCGCGCGCTGGACAATATGATACTTCTATCATGACGAATCTACGCAGAATTCCCGGCGTGTTACTGAGTTTATCAGTTGTCCATCGAGTCAAGATCTCTTTGATATGGAAATTAATTAAGCGGCGTCTTAGCGGTCATTGCTTTTGTTTTTGGCGTTAAACAGATTCCCTTTCCAATTCATCTTCATTAGCGTCAGCAAATTAGTCATGACGGCGTCGCGGACAAAGAGTGGTCCAGGTCGTTTGGATCCGTCACGTGCACATGCCTGCCTGAAGTACGGTAGATAAAACAAATACACGTTTGTCTCTTATGAGCTCATTAAAAAACTATACAAATAAGAAATGATAACTTTAAACTTTGTTTAAATTGAACACAAGGGAAAGTGTAGACTTTTGTGTCAACATAAACGGGACAAGGCAATTGTATCAATTGAGTTTTGAAATGAAACGTCTTTCAGTTGATCATGAACTGTTTAACAAGACTCTCTAGAACTACTTTTTTATATTTTTGAGTATTCTTTTTATTGAAAAATTACCAGTAAAGGAAATTCGAGATAGAAGTTGCGTCGCCATGTGATTGGACTAAGATAAATTTTCTCTCGAATCTGATTCGTTCAAAACTTGCTAAAACCATTCAAGTGTTTTCCGCCTTCGACGCACGTTTGCACTTTCGTCAAAAATAAACTATTTACACTATTCAAAAACTACTCTTGTAGTTTCTTTAAGGTCAGGTGCATGTTAGTGACTTTATAAGTGAGAAACGTTTGTTTTATATCGATTAATGCTTAAAAAAGCATTGAAGTGCAATAGAATTTTGAAAATTTAACCTCCAGTGGCCAGAAGCATTATCGTTATCTAAACATATAACACTGACTACAATTGAAGCAATTTTTACATTGTTGAGAAGCTTTTTACGAGCCAAAACCAAACCACTGGCTTTGCTGTAGGCGGCTGAACAGGCTGGAGGCTACATAAGACTTTCCCGAGCTAGCGGATAATTGAAAACACAGTGAAGACTTTGTCGGATTTGAGTGCTGAAAGACAAAACACATGCACTGACTTCAAACTGTCATGAGCGATATTTCTGGAGCAATTTGTAGCCATTCTCTTTGTACAAACTATTTAAAGATTTCTATTGTAAACTTATTTCCGCGGGTCATTGTGAAGAGAGAGAAAGGTACTAAACAATCATGGAAATTGTGATCGTTTTAGAGCTAAAAAATTAGAAACGTAATACCACTGAAGATGAAACCCATTTATTATAAAGTCAACATCCTTGTACACAAATTTGTACACAAGTTGTACAAGAGCCGTACATTTAAACTGCTCATAAAAATGAATTTTTGAACTCTATCCTTATAAATTTTGAGGCAACTTTCTTCGGTGAAAGCACACATGTTTTGATTATAAGCTTATCTCTAAAATCCAGCCATTTTCTCTGCGGCCTGGCCCTGCAGTTCACTTCTCGAGTAGAAACTTACCTCTCGAAGTCGAGTACATGATTTCTAAACAGATTAGAGTAATTTACGCTGTTTCTGGAAATATTGTAAGTGTTTGCTGTTGTGATCAAGAGATTTTGCTCGAATTTAAAACGATCTGTTAATTTGTCATAGTGTCTAATGCTCTACGTTTATAGATAAGCTAAATCTTTCAAGAGAAGATTAGGGCTACCGTAATGGCCATTCATCACTGTCATTTGTTTGTCACATCGCTTTGGCGTGGACTTGTCTTATTGCTTTACAAGATTAGTAAAGGAAGTGGAAGAAAACCGAGAAATAAGGGACAAGTCAGCAAACACGAGATAAGGGGAAAGCCGTGGCTAAACAAAGTTAATATGAAAACATTTGATAGATGCTGTTGACGCACAAGTGGAGAAGGAAGTGAAAGGACACAAGCCAGCAGACACGAGAGATTAAGGAAGAATTCAAAGTTAACTTAAAACTAGTTACGTGAGAATACTGTATTTTTTGTTGTTGTTGTTGTCGTTGATATTGTTGTTATGGTTGTACGTTACTGTTGTTTTCTTGGTGGAAAAGGGGAGAGGGAGGGGAGGGGGAGATGGCGTCTGTAACTTCTACATAGCTTATGGTAACAAGAACCTCAAGTTACCGACCACCCTAGCTGCATTACTACAAGTGGTCGTCAATGGAGGATTCATTTGACAGCGTTTCTCTTTGTGTTGCTGTGGTTGTTTAATCATTAAAAGCCAGGACACACGATACAATTTTCTGAAACGCGTTTTTTGTAATGTTCTGCGCAACAGAGTTGCTCCGTGTGTCTACCCCTGCAACTTGCACGCAAACGTTGCAAGATTTGAACCGAATTCTATTTCTGGATGCAACTATTGATTTTCTGCAACGTTGCGAGTACACGTTGCAAAGATGGACACACGGTGAAACTGCTGTTGCAAAAATACTTGTATCGTGTGCCGGAGCCTCAAGAAAAGTGGAGATGTACTGTGTAATCAGCTTACGTGTGTCATCCAATTATACATCTTTGATATGCCGGTTCAGTTTGGGGTTTCGAAGATTAAGGGAACGAGTGGGTTAGCTTAGGAGAAGGGGATTTCTTGGATTGTGCACGCAAAGCATTTACAATACACTGCACACAATTTATGCCATTGCGCACAGCGTTGTACTCCATGTACTCGTTACGTACACCTTCGTCATAGCCACCAAATAGCCTTGTAGTTTCTTCTCATTCCTATTTCATTACTTTTAAAAAAAAAGTCACAATAGCCCGCATAAACAAAAAGTAAATAAATAAACAAACAAGCAAAATAACAACAACAAATGCAACAGCGTGATTGTAGGTGATCCGATCGAAGAATTAATTGTAATCTTTTCCCCAACGAAGGGTCTGCAACCTGAAAGCTCGGAATAAATCCATAAATAATAGCGTAGATGAGTCGTCTACTATACAAATTTTGAACAACAAAACAATTTTCTCACTTTGTCCAAAGCAAGGTTTTTCATTACAGCGATTTTCGATATTGCGCGAACTTTGATCTAACATTTGGTTGGAACTTTGTTTATTATACCTAAAACCTACAACACGACCAAATACGATCTTTAAACGATTTGTAAATAATAGTATAATTAACATAATATCGAAAATCCAAAATATCCAGACATCATTGATTTTAAAAACCCCGAACATATAAAAAAGCTGCAGCTTTTCCAGCATTTTCTTGAACGGTGCGCGCACCAAAGAAAGTTGTACCCTGTGCCCAGCACTGCAGTGTTTTGTTGTACTCAATCTAGTTCTACTTCAGCTTTCAGTTCTTCAAGTTCTAGTTCTTCTTTATCTACACGCTACTGTGAATACACGGTGCAACTGATTTACAAGGAAAATTGCACAGTGTGTCCCGGCTTTTATTTAGGCTTATACAATAATTGTATATTACGCGCGCTCTGACTAGCTGAAATCTTTCAATAACTATTATATAAAACAATTATATAGTATCTGCGAGACAAAGCGCGCTCATTGGCTGGTTAACAGCAATATGAAACGATCACTGTTTCTGTACTGTGATATAAACACTCTGGAAGATGTAGAGCACTCGAAAACCAAGAATCTTAAGGTTGCTTTTCTTGTGCTCTCCATCTTCCATCGTATTTATACATATATCACAATACAGAGACATGCGCGCGCGTTTTATATTGTTGTGCACAGATGACATCAAAATGTGGCGAGAGCAATAGTCACGCCACTGGACTTCGCCTCGTGGCGTGACATGACATGACATGACATTTTGACGTCATGTGTGTATCAATTAGAGTTTATATAATAATTGGTACTTTTTAATTCTCATCACATTTTGACGTCATCTGTTCATCTATTAAAGTACAGACGCAAGGAAAAATGGAATCTATTTGTTAAATACCGGCGCACGGGAAAATGGAATATCCTTGTTAACAACTATCCGAGAGGGTAACATTCATCGTCATTCATCGTCATTCATCATTATAAGAATGGACAAAAAGATCTTCAACTTTCATTATAACTTATTCTATTTAATAGTATACGTTCTTACATTTCTTCTTTGAAAAGAAAAAGAGAGAGAGAGAAAAAAAAAAGAGAATCAGCATTAACATCAATAAACATCAGAATCCATAGTCAAAAAGATTAATTTTTCATTGCTGTTTCCTTGGGTTCACTGTATTTAATAATGTTCTTGCACCCCTTTCTATGCTCAGCTTTCCAGTGACGTCTTTGACATTCTTCACTGCAATAATAAACCTCTTTACACCCGCTACATAGCATAAATCTATCAGGGTTATTCTCTTCCCACGAGCAACCACCACACACAGGTCTCCAGTACTCCTGCTTTGTGGGACAGTAATCCGTTTGCAAAGGCACCTGACAAAGATAAAAGATTTATCATTTTGTTCTTCTTCGACGAAGGGTTCTTTCAGAGGGTGGACGTTGCTATACGGTTTGAAAAATTATAACGAGGACCTAAAAGAGTGCGATCTTTACTTTTCTCACCATAAAGCCTGGTTTTCACAAGCGATATAAGCGGCGTGAGCGTTTACTGCTGCCGAGGCAGAATCAATATATGTAGACAGAACTATTGTCTTCATCGACAGAGCGGAATAACGGCGCGCAGCCTCCATTTATAAGGACACCATAGGTTTTTAAGGGTCAATATTTTGTATACAAGCCGTTTTAGACACAAAGAACAAAATATCAAATGTGACCCAAAATTCTATTGAATACGATTTTGAGATATAAACACCTTGTACTTTGGGAGAGGTAACATTTTGATCAGCAGGAAAATCTTTGTTTTAATAAATATCCGCACGGAGCTTTACTGTAACGTCACAAGGTTTTGTAAAAAGTTTTTACTAAAGCCAGTAAATGTGTAGCAGTTACTGTTTTACATACTTCATCATCAGTTTATGAAAAAACTATGAAAACGGCCGCTTAACTGTTTTTCCGCTATGTCGTCTTCATCACAGTTGTGTAAAAAAGACGGTTGACGACAATACATGTACATTACTGGGTTAATAAACCGCGCGCGCGCGCGTCACTATACTAGGACATAAACACTCTAGGAACATGTTTGAGATGTACAGCAGGAGAAGGGCTAAAAAACATTCAGTTTAAGGTGTTACAAGACCTGCTTGTCTTGTGCTTCACAACTCTCAGCGTTTTTATATCGAAGTATAGACATGTGCGTGTATGTATTGCTTAATACAGATTAGAAAGAAGTGAATTAAGATAAGGATGAGAGGTCAAAAACAGGGCTCTAGTTTTAGCTACAATCTTAGACGTAACTCTTAATACAGTTAAAGTCTTTAACATATATTTGTTCTAAACACTAGACTGCGTAGCTGGCGCTTCTAGGGAAGGGCTGGGGAGAAGCACCGCTCCCTTCCCTTCTTTTCCCCTTCGATTCTTCCTCCCTCTCCGGATCCCATCTCCTTGCGCTAGCTACGCATGCTATCCAAGGCCAAACAACCTCTCTCCTTCCCCCCTCCCCTAGTGTTGTTGTGTCTTCAAAACAAAGCCGTATACCCTTTCACTTCTAGGAAACAACATTGAGATAAGGGGAGGAGATTTGACAATTACAATAATGGTTTGTGTAGAGAAGTTACTTGGGTGTAAGCTACTCTCTTTGAAATTATTTAGAAGTTAGTACTGACTCAAGAAATTTTGTCCAAGATTGAAGCTTTAGCCATATGAGATGTCCTTGTATAAGTATTTTTTATAATTAAAACAAAACGAGAGGTTTTAAGAAAACGGAATAATCAGGATTTCTGTTGCGCAAATATTTATTTGAAATATGATCAATGTACATGTAATCCAAATGCACACTTCTTGCATCAATACTGCATTCTAACTTTGTTTTTCTTACCTCTTTGTACTCCTGAATAATCTTGGCTTTCAGCGCGATAGTAAAGCCTGTAGCAAGCTGTTTCTGTGATTATTCTGAGACGAGGACAGTCTTTAGTAATGGCGCTGCAGCTTTTCTCGATACTTTCCAGCATGGTACTATCATCACCGCTAATAGCATCACCAAGAATGTCTTTGTCATTGTTCAAGAAGAATTCATGATTCAACATCAATTTGCCGGCACCAATCTCTTCTTCTTGTTCGTCGGCGTCGTTGACTTCGGTTTCTTTGTCACATTTTCTTTCTTTCTCTCTCTTTTTGTCTTCCTCTTTGTTGTCGTTTTTGGCTTCCTCGTTTTCTTTTTCAACTTTATCTTCTTGTTGTTCTTTCTTCTTCCATTTCAGTATCGACTTTTCTCCTTCGGTGATTACAGGAAGATGATTGATAAAGAAATCTTTAAATTTAGAAAGGTTGTGACAACCGCAGCTCTTGTTCTCGCAGGATTTGCTGAGTAAATTCTTTTCCTTTGGGTTTTGCTGTTTGGAGTTCCCGCTACTTGCAGGATCTTCTTTGGTCGACTTTTCTCGTTCAGCATTCACAATACTTAAAAACATCTTAAGTGAGGATGTATAGATGCTAAGGAGTGCTTCGTTGATCGTTTCCATCCCGCACTCAAGAAGCCGTTTGCGTCTTTCCTCAGATATTAAACTTCCATCGAAGATCCAAATGCGCGGCCACAAATGGCTGCAACGCAAATCCTGTCAAGACGAGGACTTTACTCTGTCGAGTGATACAAGGGCAGTCAAAGTTATTGTCCGTTGGGACGATAGACCGACATGCTTCGAGGAAATGATTTGAGACCAAGACAATGCTTGCGTCACTCAATTTAGTTCCGCAATGGGTTTTCATCAGAGTTTGAATATCATTATAAACTGATTCTTTCCAGTTAGCAATGGGACTCATAATAAGACATCGCAGTAAGTTCAAAGTTGTTTTTTCAATTAATTTGTCGATCATTAAAGGCGTCGGGACTTCTTTCCAGTACAAATGACTTCGAAAACAGTGAGAGAAAAAGGTAGACAACGCTTTTGTAAAGACTTGGTTTACCGCTCTCACTGCGTCAATTGGAACTCCGTACTTTCTGACATCTTCAAAAATGACGGATAAAACCTCGCGTAGCGTTTGATCCCCCAGACAATCCTGGCCTTCAGCGTTTACACACGTTATGTCATTATCAGCCTCACCCTTCAGCACAGGCGCCCCGCACATATTGCAAGTTTTCCTAGTGGTTTCCAAGGTCAAAGGTCGCTTCGTTTGACCCTGAAAAAGTCCTTGTCGACACAACTTGATCCATGTCAAACGTATCATTAGAGGAACTACTGGGTTCCCTGTGTCCTGAAATTGTTTTCCATTTCTCTTGCATTCCAAAATGCGGTCGTAATTTTGTAACATTGTGGCGGCCAATTTAAGGTTGGAAGCCTTTAAGCTGTTTATGTACCAAAAGCCCATATGACGAGCCATTCCAGCAAAGCGTTCGTAGTTATCTTCTGTATGAAGTTTTTTGTACATTTTCTCCAACCATTTCCGTGCGTCATCAAGCATAGATTTATTTAGCACGGTTTGCTTGATTAGAAATTGCCTGGAATATAGGAGGGAGTGGCAGGTCTATGTACTGCAATTCGGGCAGCTCCATCCACCACGATTGAAATTCTCTTCTCCTTTGATCAAGTTGATAAAACTTGGGTTCTTTTAAAGCCGAACCAATTTTCTGAATGACATAATCATTAGCAGTTTTTGTAACAGAAATATTTCCCTGCATCCTCTGAATAGTTCAATTCCTTTTTGGATCTCTTCGTTGGGTATTTCCAGTTTCTTTTTCTTAGCTTTATCACAGCAAAATGTTATCACAAACGCTGCTACATCTTCTGCAGGAACTTTAACCAAAGGAATTCTCTTGTGTGCTGTCTCTAAGTAAAGTTGTACGATTGAAAGAATGTCATTTTCCGTCAATCCTTCTTCCAGAAATCCATCACGGAATTCTCCACCTGAGTAACACAGCAAGCCAACGAAGCTATAAACTCGTTTCCTGCCAAAACGACCACTGCCGTGTTTTCTAAAGATACCAAACACGATGAAATTACCACGTCCATCGACGCTTGAGACGAAGGCAAGTCCGTGGTGATATTTACCGAAGTCTTGCTCTGTAATTTTGTCGAACGAAGACATCTTGTTTTCCATGTTTGCATTGGTACAAGAAGTCGTTTTGTTGATTGTTGCGTCTTTGTTATCACGTGTCACGCTTACACGCGCGCGCGCTTCAACTCCAACCCGACTTGCGCGCGCTCTTGATTCCGTAGATCTAGGTTTCATCTCGATGCGAGCTATTGTTGTGTGCTGATAACTGAATAGTCGCTGAACTCTGGGAAATCAATGTGAAAACAAAAAGTTAGAGTTTAATTTTAAAACGATTTCTTGAAGTAAAAATTCTTTAACGATTGCCGTTCATTTGTGGCAGCTTCCTCAACTAAATTGGGTTTCCTGTGGCAATGTGACAAAGGAAGCCCAAACCACTCACGATCAAAACCTCTGCCGGGTGCACTATGAGTACATTCATTCCAGTAATCATGGATGTATGTATTTATATATCATTCAAGGTTATCATAGCAAATTAAAATACAATGGTGACCTCACTTCAAGTTTACTATAACACAGGTCACTGGCCGTCACTCCTTCGCTGCTCTTCATTTTTGTTTTGTATGGTCCTTAATGATAAAAGCTTGTACATGTGACAATAACGTACTCGGCTTCTAAAAGACATTGTTAAAGCTAAGAAAAAGACAAACACGACGGTTCGACACAGCTTCATTTTCAAACGACTGAATGAAAATTCTAATATGTTAAACTGTAAGTATAACGAAAAATTCCCATATCTGGTAATTTACCGTGTGGCACCTCAACATCCTTTGTAGTCCAGATACTGAGCTCCGAGATCGCAGCAAAATGTATCACGCATGCATGCCTCCTCAGTCCTCCTCAGTATTGGTCATTTGGCTGTCAAACAAACAAAACTTTGCCGACAAAACTCAAGCCACAGAAGCTGAAACTCAGTTCCCCCAAAGGTTAAGTACTTTGTAGTATATTCTATTGCCTGTCTTTTTCTGTTTTCTCCAGTGCCCAAAATTAAGCTCAAAGATATGATATGGGAAAGTCTAAAGCAAACAATTCTAAAAATATTGCTTGGGATTCCTGTGAAAAGCAAAAGCCCGCGAAAACCCGCGCACGCGCAGTCGTTTTGCCGCGGTGTTTACAATCTCGTACCCAGAGGTGTTTACCGCTCCGCCTATTTTCCGGGCTTCCTGTGCCGCAAAAATCGTGGCACAGGTAGCCCGAAAAAAAGGGACTACGATGGTGGGACCAAGACTCCTCAGCTCTGACCAGTTTGAATGATATAGCTGGGATCATTCAAAGGGAAATAGGAAGCACTGGTAAGCCGAAATGCAAAAAGCCTTCGAAGTGAGGGAGAGAGAACCAAATGATCTCAACCATTGCGATTTGAGGAGGGCGTTTAGCAGCATCCCACCCAAACTGGATGCGCGGATTGATGGATAAATGACTAGATGAAGAGCTCATTTGATATGGATGGAACGAAACAAAATAATCCTGAAAAAATCTTGTACGCATGCAGCTTAGTTTTTAGGGTGGTGGGAAAACAATGTCAGGTTTCGAGACAAAGGATTTACTTAATACACAGTCCTGCGATAAGAGACAGTTGGAAACAAGCCAGACTTGAGCCATTAAGTAAGATGGGCCTTGACCAACTCTCAACACACACCCCGGGAAACTGAGCCACTTATCAATCAGCATCAAGCAAACACTGCATTCCAGAGCGTGAAATGTTTGCATGGGTCCCTCTCTACTTTAGAAATAATCTGTGCTAGAGTTTTCAAGAGTTTGAACAACTCAAATATCATCTCATAACAGCACTAAGCCTGACTGAGGTCTTCTACGTTGACTGCATTCATTTTCGAAGCAGTGTTTGGAGGAGCGCGGGGGCAAAGTTTGGGAATTTGCGAAGCTTGGTGTACTGTCTGGTTGTTGGTGGCATTTCAACAAGTGGCATTTCAAAGATTACAGCTCAGTGTTGTTCCAACTTACGGTGAATCTCTGAAATGACTCTAGTAACGCAAAGTAATTGAAGTCGGGTCTGATGTGCAGTATTACTGAGGATCCCTCCTCGCAAAGTAAAACAATCATTCGCGTTTTCTTCTACGAACATTTCAAACGGAATTCATGTACTACAGGTGCAGCAGTCCCTTGTACAAATAAACCCAAAACAGCTAAAAAGCGACTAAGTCGACGGAGATAATGCGGCTTTAGTTCCTGTGTCCTATGACATTGTAATCCATGGTTGTATTGATAGCAAATCGTACAATTTTTAGTCAAAGTTTATCATAATGTTATTGTGTTCTGCTGCAGACAACATTAAACAGCGCGCGCAAGCATCACGTACAGATTACCGTACCGTATAAGTAATGGATAAGCAACGCATAAGAATTCTAATGCTAACTAGTAGTTCTTGTCTTTTCTCATCAGTTGATGAAGCACTGAGCCGAGTGCACCGCTTGTGTTGGAGTGATGTACTGCTCAATAACATTGCCTGTCTTTTCACTAGTAACATAATTAGTAGCACAAGCAAGATGTACAGACCGCTCATTATCAGCACTTTGTCTCATTTTCACTTGTAACATAAGCATAATCACAAGCAACAAAGTCTCCCAAACCTGAATCATTTCTCTCACGTCCCCTTCCCCAAGGTTGGATCGTGCATATGAGCTACTGTTCCCAGCGCGCTGCAAAATTCTGCCTTAACTAGCAACAATAAAAGGGGGAGAGGGCATAGTCAAACATCTTTGCTTCCCACTTATCCAGTTATTTATGTTGAAGATTGTCTGAATATACACAGACTCAGTGTATACACCTCAACAACGTTGCTTGCCTTTATAGACAATTGAACACTCCTTGCTTGTGCTATATGCACCAGTCCAGATGGCCTAAAAACGAAGCCCCTTTATTCCTCTAGTAAACAAACTTTAGAGCATGGTATCCTAGTTTTATTTGTTAGGGCATTATGAATGTCTAAATGGAAAGCTCACCCCACCTGCTACTTGAATTAAAATCAATTTATCTTATCTGCACAGAGTTGAAAAGGTATAAAATTCCATGTAAATTGTAATGATATTAAAAAGCTATTAAACATTTGTGGAAACTATCAGTGTTATATTATCGCCATCAAATTATCCAGGTTGTTACCCTTGTAGATTAATGACTTGGCGGCATTTTTCGTTTTCACTTTCCATCAGGCGCGAGTCATCTAGATTTCCATTTTAAAAAATCTCTGAATTTGAAAGATCATCTCTTTCAGATATAACACAGAATGTAAAAACAAGATTCAACATTCTAGCAAATAGTTATTTTGCTACACAAACTTGAATTCTTGTGGCTTCCTTCCTAGTGACTGGATTTTGTTACATCATTACTGGCAGGAACGCCATTGAAGCGAAAGAGTTGTGTTTTTCTTCCAATTTTTAAACACAACAATTTGAAAACTTTGATCTTTACCCATCCAGAGCTAGCAGATGGTAAACGAGGATTTCTTTCGGTTTTCATAAGATTTTCATAAAATCGAAGCAACATATTTTCTAGCCGAGCAGATCGAATGAATCGATCGATCTTTTTGCACTGTAACAACCTTCCAGAAAGGCGTGACTGGTCTAAATGCAAACTTCTTTAAATAATATTGACTAATTTTGACAAGAAACTTCCTTTGGTTTGCGAATACTCAAAAAATACAGATTAATACACAAACAAACACTCTGATCTACAATAAAACATATATTTTACAAGTTAAGATCACTTGAGCACACAACAGCGAGCCAGTGACTTTCGCCTGCAGACACACCATCCCATGACAGCATTGCATTCGCAAAAGATGCATGGCAACAATAATGTACGTGGAATTTCTTACTTTGATGTTATTCCAGCGAATGGGCGTATATGTATAGATAAAATTAACGGCTGGAAGAATGAAAAGCAGCAGATTTGACCCGCCTTTCACTGCGACGGTTTCGAACCCTTCCGTTCAGACCAAAACCAAAGTTCAGAAATCAAAGACGTGAGGGTCAGTCGAACATTTCAAGGTTAGTTTTGAAATTCATTTTCACATTTCAGACATTTTGAAAGTATCGAGCATTTCGCAGAAGGGTTTATTACCGTGTTTGGTCGGCAGCATTTTATCCTAAGTTTATGAACTTTGTATACTAGGATTGCGAAGAAAAATTGAAGGTTTACGTCGAGAAATTTTTAGTAACCCTTTTTATTGCAGAACATTGAATTCCGAATGTATTGCTGTTGGTTGATATTAAAAACTAAAGAAAATAGAGTATCAATAATTCTTGTTTTCGAACTGATTTAAACTTTGCACAGACATGTTAACGAATTTCTTATTTCAAAGAAATATTCGTACTAAAAATATCGACCTTACGTTTATATAATCCTGATTGTGGAGAGATGGGCTCCTTCATCTCGTGAAGTCTTGCAGTAATACACGTTGAAAAACACAGAGCTATGAAAATACAAATTCTCAGCAAGGACCACCCAAGGAAAGTCAACTTAAATCTGCCCAAATATCTACAATTGTATTTTCTAATCCACGAATAAAGGTGAATTCACTTCTACAGCTCATGTGATGATGCCATTACAATTCTAGCGAAGGACACGTGACGTCAAACTGTCATGGCGGCTTTTTGTGGCACTTGAGTTGTGCCTGTGATTTGTTTTTAGCAAAGCACTTGAGAATGTTAGTTCAAAGGGATTAAGAAATCGTGTACACAGATTAAGTTGAACACGAGGTGGCTTGTACAATTCATGAATTGGCGATTTTTGGATCCTTCATCAAATAAGCGAAAAATAGCTCAGGGAGGAACCGAAATAGAACGTTGAGCAAAACAATAACATTTTTACATTTGGCTTTAAGAAAATAGAGTGAAATTAAAAGATTTTTGAGAAAAACACCGTTCTGAAAGTGCACTTTCAATGACCTTTGTGTTTTAGGCTAAAAATCAGTGTTAGAGTCAGATAAGAGTGTTGCTCTTGTTGGTGCACAGTTGATTTCCATCACTGTTATCTATGACGCACGTCCATTGTAATCTTTGAGATTTAGAGCAAGATTGAGAAACAAAGAAAGCCATCATAACCTTTAGTAGTGTAAAATATCATTTCAGATATAAAATATCAAAACACAAAAATAAGATCTTGTAGAAGAAATATAACCTCCGTTTATTTGAAAGAGAAATTGCATCAATACATGTTTTGCTTTCCGTGATGATGAGTTTGTCTTTCATCTGTTTTTCCCTTACGAGATATTTTTGTTTTCGTTTCTTGTTTTACCTAAATAATCTTTATTTGCTAAAGTCAAAATTTTAAACAACCACCCAAAACAACAGTGCCTCGCCTCCGGGTTCTTCGCAGCCCGCATCTGAGCGCATATTCACGATTAGAGAGTTAATTGAAGACTTCCTTAGAGCTGTCGGCTAGCTAATGTGTTGAGTAACGAGTCATCTGGAACTCTATCAACGAATACTGCACCAATTAACCTCTTTAACTTCTGCTAAGAGCAACGCTAAAAGAACTTGATATCAAACTCATCATTTGAATACATGACTCAAATTCACAGGACAGTTAAAAGGCTTGGAAAAACAGTTTGACCTTAAACATGTTTGCGCATCTGCGAGAATTCTTCCTCTTACTTCATCCTCATGTCAACACTTGCAAGAGAGCTTTGTATTTCCCTTACCCTCGAACTCGACCGCCCACCTAGTCCCTTATCGTATCGGCGGATGGGGACGTGGTTGCTATAATTGCTCATATATCCGCCAAGATGTGCGCCGACTCATTGGTCATTGATACGATCTCCTTTTGTGTTAACCTACACCTTGTACGACTTCTAAAACTTCCCGCGCAGGAAACCTTAAATGACGCTAATGTCTTGGACAGTTTCTGGTTTCCGAAATGTTTTTGGCCAGAACCGAACAAAAGCACACCACACACCCAGTTCGGGAAATAACTCTCCAATGACGAGTGTAGTAATTTCCCGCCAGTTAGGTCTTATGTAGTTCAATGACTTTAATGCAGTGTTGAAAGTGACATGTGGCGTTTCAGAGCAGCCAATCTGTTTGCGTACTTGAACATCTTAAAACTGTACAAACATGGTTAACTGAGTGGGGTATTGACTCCATTTTCTTCCAGTTCAGAAAACGCATGCAAAAATACCTTAAACTCTGGAGCTGTTGAAATGACGGTAATGCTAATTGATGGCACTTCCATCCCATAGTCCAGAACAATTAAAAACAGCATGTATGCCGGCAAAGAAACATAAAGAAAAGACTAAAAATAACCATTTTGATCAAAAGTGTCACTACGAAATATTCTTTTTGTGGGTGAAAGGCTTCAGATGTCAAACAATAGGAGACGGCTTGTTACTTGATATCCAATTCAACCTCAAATTGAAAACTAAATGCTAAAAAATCTGCTTCCAAAATATCTCAAATTTTTGAAGCTATCCTCTGAATTATTAAGATAAAAACGAGCTTGAGTCGTTGTAAGCGTATAAAATAATTATCCGATACTTGGCTTGGGTAGTTTAGTTTTCGTCTGATCCCTACAAGGTACCTTGCACATCTAAAACTAACAACTTGTATTGCTCTTCTAAACACTTCGAGGTGTATTAATTTGTCTAAGAAGAAATCGCCTAACGGATTCACTGCAAACAACCACACGATCTAAACACACAAACCAAGGTTATAACCACGAGCTATTTACTGTTTTGCTATCACTTTTGATGCTGTTTGGAGAATAAATAGCTCTTCTCAACAAGTGAGATCAGAGCTTTGGCAAGCGTATCTGCTCTGTCAAACTTATCATTTCACAGTCACTGAAGTTAATCGCAACTTGTGCTGGCGCAGAAAAAACTGTCGTTTTCTTGCGTGTAGGTAAATCGGTGGGGAGTCATCAGCTGAAAGAAGGTTTAGTTTGTTTTAGCATATAAGGATGTGAAAAAAGGTAGTTATCGACTGATAACTCGACATCTACAAACATGGCCGCTGCTATGATAGAGCGAGCCTTTGAGTGACAAACAAATGATAAAATCCTCAGTAAATTAAAGTGCGTAAAACGATGCAAAATTGTTGTGCAATGATTCTCTAAGTGTAGATAAGTATTGCGAAAAAAATCGGTCTTTTTTTGCCTGTCAATTGGAATTTTCAGTCAAGAGAGGTTGCAAGTTGCTCTCTGTGTGGTTCTTCTCGACTTGGAAATAACCTCATTCTCGAAGCCCTTCCTCTTTCCAGCTGCCTCACTCTAAATTACTTTAAGCATATTTTGTCATACGGTTTATAAAACTCACTGTACACTTTAGCTTGTCAACTTAGGAGCTTGAACAAACATCGGTTCGTGAGCTTGCAGGCCTTTCCAGTTTAAAATCCCTTCCATCATGCAATGAACAAAAAAAGAACACTGTGCAAAACATCTCAGTTCCAGCATTGCTATCCATCATGTTGAATTTCAACATTGACCATGAGAGCTTAAGCATTCAGCTACGAGCAAAAAACTGTAAAAACTGTAGAATTGAAAGAAGTATTATCATGGAGGACATTGACTTATCTAGTGTTGCAGGCGCTCCGATAAGGAAACTGTCAGCATTGGTTTTGTTTTTCTTTTTGTCTTCGAGGTGGTCTCACACTCATTTGAGATGGAGTAGTTTTCTACTTAAAATTGAACGCTTTTGAACTCAAGAATTGAGATGAAAGAAGGGAGAAACGTAAGACTCGTTTCATATAAGCTCTTTGTGTTATATTATCGCACAACAAACAACTGATAACCGACCCATTTGAGGAGTGCACTTGAGTGCAATTCCCAAGAAAACCTAAAATGTACAATTTCATTTTGTTCAATGACATTGTTTCCATGTAGTTTCTAGCCTTCCTACCTCGTTGCAAATTTGGAATATTAAAAAATAGATTCTCTAAAAAGTAACAACTGTTTATTGATTTACAGTTCTTGATTCAAGATGTAGCTAAATATTGACATCTGGAAAATTGTAGAAAAACTTTCTGGGTAGAATTATTTCAAATTCCAACTAAAACTCTAAAAGTTAAGGGGATTTTTTGGTCGGATTCGCGATAGCTTTTGCTTATCGTGAATCGCTTTTAAGAACTCAACTCCTTGTAGTTCAACAGCTTGCAGAACGCCTCACAGAAATGGCTTTGTGTGGCAAAGTTGTTTTCAATGTAAACTGTATGAACTACATGAACTATATTCTCAATAAATAGACCCGTGAGAAAAAATTGTCAAAGGAAGTTGTAAGAAAGCTATCTTGAAATCGAGGAATAATAAACTGCTTCACCTCTGTGTTGTGATTTACGGAAAGATAAATTAAACGTTGAGAAATTAAGAATAAATTGTGTGTGTAAAGTTTGGGGAGAAATGGCCGAATCGAGAACACATTCAGTGAACACTGAGTTCTTTCACAACAAACTTCTTGTACAGTTGAAATGTTCTTTTTTTAAAGTTTATTTCAAGTTACAAAAAACATTTAACTAGAAATTTAAAAGTATTTTTTGAAAGGAATCCACGTTTAGTCTTATTCATAAGATGTTCGTCTCGATGGCTGACCATTCAAAAAATTGCCGGAAAGAGTGTCCTCAACTTCGTTTTATCTTGATATGCTGTGGATATGTTTATAAGATGCAAAGACACAACAAGCGACTAGCTTGTATATCTCATAGATTCTATTGTGTTACCAAACGTTTCAAAGAAAAACTTCAATTTTCAGGGTTTCCCAAGCTATTTCAATGTGTTTTGAATAGACAATCTTTTACTCTGTTGTTGTCGTTCTTATTCAAACCTTATGAAGGAAAATGTTGGTAGTAAAAAAGAGAGAGAGAAAATATAGTCAGAGCAGACTGAATTAGGTTCATACGGCTAAATATGTTGGATTTCTTTGCACTAAGAAAATGAAACTTGACTATCCAGTTGCTTTATGACCAACTACTGCTATGAAGTGTGAGCAACAAGGAGAACTCTTTTCTAAGTTTGCTTGAAAATTCATTCAAAATAAACTAGAAGTACCTTGCAGTTCATGTGAAACACAAAAAAAAGACCTTTTAAAGTTGCATGGAGTTGCCAAGCTTGTATTAAATCAGTGACATCTCGATTGCTTTAACTCACAAATACTTGACAAATACAGAATGGCTAACAAAAATAAAATTTTCTGCAAAACTTTCACAAATGCTTAACACTTTCTGGTAATTGCACAATTAATTTTGTTAGTTTTAGGTAATGTAGTGATCTTGAGTCAATTAGCTTTACAACTTTCCCGCCCAACTCAACCAAAACACTCACAAACGCGCGGGCAGCTCATTATAGTTTAGTTAAAACATATTCACGTCCAAACTCAGCTAAAGTAATAGCTTTAACAGAGCTACAAGGCTTGTTGCAGGATTACACGAAAACAATAGCAAAATGTTGCATAAAGTCCAGATTAGGCACACTGGATCATATAGGAATTAGGACTCAGTCGTTTATGAATTTCACTTTTGCAACGAGCGCAGCGAAGAAGGCCAAAATGTATCGGTTTTAACGCATTCAGAAGAGGACGATAGTGAGATAAATTAGCGGACAAATTATGAAATATTACTTAGCAGCAAACAGAGCTGACTTTGCATGGTTGTCTGGGTCAATAAAAAAGGTTCCGAATTTCGTAAAACTCAAAAATTTAATGACTGTGAATTTGTTCTTCAAATGAGTAATATCATAAAATGAATTGCACAATACTTTTGCTTCTTATACGTTATCGTTTGAACTTCAATTTATACTGTCAGAGAACAACATAATGTCTCAAATGTAGCGCTTTACAAATATTTGAAGTCTTAAAGGACAAACCCGCACTGCAAATGAACCATGCTCGATCACTGACTTCGCCGGAAGAGTCGATTTTTTTCAAGGTATTTTTCTGTTGCAATCAAGGCGTAAAATTCCTTCCGTCAAATTTCCTTCGATGATTTAATTAAGGCAACAGATGATAAGACATTGCTTTTTATAGAGTAGTACGTTCTGAAATGATTTCATTGATCTGATAGCGGGTCCTTTACCCCATCGAAAATCGACACTTGGCTATGAATGTGGACGAAACAAGACTGCTATCTTTCGATGTGGTTTTTAGCCAAGTGTTTCTCGTCGTTCGGTAGCTCTTTCATAGCGTTTTAAAATCTCTCATTAAGTGTTTTAATTAAAGTGATGAAGGTTTCCTCACTCTTATCTTAACCGCGGTGATTGAGCACGCGTGTCGTTAGAGTGCGACCACACCGAGTGCCGAAATTAATAAGGCACTGCTATCATGGCCCACTGATGAATTTTACACTCAATCACGATGAAATTCAGCAATGGATTTGCCTTTTCCTGTTTCCTGTGAAGCAATAGGCAGTGATTGCGAGCGGATTACCAATTACAAATCTCATCAGTCGAAACAAATGATGATGCCAATGGAGTAATCTTTTTTAATGCTCAAGTCTTTACAGGTACAAAAGCCCGACTCACTAACCACCAAAGAACAAAATTCCAAAGACAAAGAAATGTATCGACAGCTCGGATTTCTAAAAACTAGATTAAATAATGACAAGGTTTCAATTCATTTAGCTAAAATATTCAAAAGCATCGCTGGTGGAAGATCTTCTGTATGATGGGTCGAGTGATGGTGTAATCCCAAAGAACAGAAGTCTAAAACCTTGGACAAACAGTGATACAAAGAATCGATGAGTGCAACGAAGAGTTGATACTCTTTTAAGCTTTATTTACCGACTTGTAGAAACAGCTTTCTGCCCAGTTCTACGCAGCACAGAAGGAAATCACACACAAACAGTTCCAGAGTATATTTCGATGCATTACTAGTTTATCTTCTAAACATACAGCGTGCAATCAAATGTACAGTAGAAAAATTATCCAACGACTGTAAACAGTTTACAACAATAAAATGGTGTAAAGAAAATATGCTAATCGATAATATATAACATTGACAGGATCTTACGTTTACACTACAGTTACGGTAATTTACAAAGACGCGCTATTGGGGTATAATAAGATTAGGAGAGTTTGATATATGAATCTAGTTGACTAAATATTTCTGAACTTGATATATATATGGTATTTAAAATTACACCGGTATTCTAAATAGATGATCCAAACTGTACATTGAGGGCATTTTATTTATCCTGTTAGAGGGTTTGCTTGTTGTGGTTAAGAACTGACAGAATATACGAGCTAACGTGCTGTGTTGGTTAGCGGGAGATACGACCCAAGAATTACCGTGGTCTTTCGAGTATATGCGTTTGGATAAAATATTTTTGCTTACTAAATCAAAGAAGCACTTCTCTACTTGGATAAGAAAGGTAAAAAAAAATTAATAATCTTCAGCTAAATGATCAAGGTATTATACCAACTTAACGTAACAGCCGAGAAAGGATCACTTATCTTCACTCGAGAAGACTATCAATTAATTTTGTAGATTGAACCCTTTATGAAGAAATTAGTACTTTGAAAATCGTCTATGTAACACCTGACTACCAGAAATAAACACTTACAACTACCTGAAAACAAGTCCAGAGTCATAAAGAGTGTAGATGTTCCAGATTAAATGTATATCGAAGAGTGAATAGTTCGCTTCAAAATCCTACTCGAGGTCAATAAAGAGTTCCCGAGTTGCTAGTACTATTATAAGCGACACTTCCAGCCCCAAACTGACCTTGTGTAGGCTGAACACCAGCATCCAGTAACAGATCCATTAGACACAATAAGTCTCTGGGATTCAAACATCTCTCTAACATTCGGGAAAGATGGGTGGCTGGCAGCAGTTTGGTGTGTTTGGCTGGGGGACGGTACAACTGGAGGGACGTCGGTAGCAATGGCTGGACTCGAGCCGTACTGGTGATGGCTATTGTACCAAGTGCTTCTTGTAGACTCGTAGTTCGTGTACGGTGCATGCTGCTGGCGTTGGAGCGGTTCTTCTATTCCTGCGTGAGCATTTGCCTGGTTGTAGTGACTTAGGTGTGGAGAATAGCGTGTCTGAACACTAGGTTCCGCATGCGAGTCGCTGACAAACTGATTCAAGGCAGGTCTTTCTGCAGCGTTTGGTGGACTGCCGCTCGAGTACGAAGACGATCCATACGCGTACGCCGATGGCGAGTAGGTTGGTTGGCTTTGAGAGTACGTGCAATACCCATTATAGGCATATGTGTTCTGATCTTCATAGCATTGACGAGGCGGTGCGGTAGGAAAAGATGGAGGTGTCGAGCGATGCTCATCATCATCCATCATGTACGGCTCTCTTTTGACCACGGTCTGCGGAGAGCCTTGCTTTCCTTGCGGGATATTTACCACTACCATTTCTCTGTCGGGCGATGGACTGTTCTCGCGGCTTGAGGAGCTTTCGCGTTTTGTTTGTGGATCGTTTGAGAGCTGCTCTCGAGTTCCATTCTTTTTAACGGAAGTCGATTTATGCGGGTTGACATTGCTTGTATTATCGTTCGCTTCGCCAGAGGATTTTTCCTCACTTTTCTCGTCCTTGCTATCAGAATTTTCCCCTTCTTCACTCTTCACCACATCCTTCTTTCTGAAGCGCTTTCGTCTCCTCAGATAACTTCCATTCTCAAACATGTTTAGACTATCGGGATCCAGCATCCAGTAGCTGCCTTTGCCTGGCTTCTTGTCATCGCGAGGAACTTTCACAAAACACTCGTTAAGTGAAAGATTATGCCTAATCGAGTTTTGCCATCCCTGTTTATTGTTTCTGTAATAGGGGAATCTATCCATAATAAACTGATATATCCCACTTAAAGTTACTCTCTTCTCCGGTGCACTTTGAATAGCCATAGCTATAAGCGCGATGTAACTATACGGCGGTTTGACCATATCTTGTCTTGCATGGTGTTGTGATCTAGGAATAGGAGGCCCATAAAATCTATCATGTCTAGGTTCATACTGACCACTATGTCCATAGACTGGAAAATGAACGGATGTATAGGGAGACGAATTAGGACGGTAGAACTCCGCGTAACTCTGATTCGCGTAGACTGGAGAAATCATGCTGTTACTGGCGCTTGGAGTATTGGTCTGGTAAGGGTACATTGCCATTTCTGAAGCTGACATTCCACCCTTAACCACAGCACTGTGTCTGACTAAATGACTTGGAGTTGCCGAGTCGCTTATGATGGATATCTGGCGTACTCTTCTGAGTCACGCGTTTGACAATAAGAACTAAACTCAAAGGATCAAGTTACAACATTACGTAGTGAATTTTGCGCCAATCACAATGTACCCCCTATCTCAAGGGCCACACACGCCGAGAGGGGGTCCATTACAGGCCAGGGTATAATTTTCATAGACCTTTTACTGAAATTAGCAATTGGACAAAAACCATGTCATCACCATTTCAACGAGGGTGATAGCTCCCTCAAGTGTCACAGCGAGACATGCTAGAATGATTTGCGCGGTCAAAGACCCGTAGGAAAAGCTTAATTGCATCTAGTGGGGATTCATGTCAAGCGCAATCGCAGGCGGTGTTCGAGATATGCAACAGCATTCGAATATCGTTCACTTTTCGACAGTGTGATATGTTAGGGCACTACGGCGGTTAACTATTACAGATATTTGCTGTTTTTTTTAGGCTGAGCGCGTTCATTCCCGCAACACATGGTACATAGAACAGCCGACATAAACGACTCCAACATATGGCTGCCAGTCAGTGCGAATAATTTTCAGATCTGGTCTTTTAGCAGACGAATAAATTCTGTAATGCTCGATACAGATACGATTCTCAAACACCTCGCTGCCAACCCTCCACCAAACACATGATAGCACCACAAATTGCCCAGCTTGTTGATGTAACATTGAAGGTTGTGCGAGGAAAAACAACTCAAACAAAAGAAGTAAGGACTTCTGTGACACATTCCGCATAACATCATCTTTGTTGTCCCATTTAAAGATCGTAGATTTTGGAAGGAAACAATTAGATTATAAGCACCCTTTTAAAGGGACTAATTTACAACAGAAAATGGGCTTGGGGTATTTGAATGAGGATTGGAACACTTTTCTGTAATGTTAGATATTCTGCATAATAGAGATCCTGGGGGCGTGACCGGTGCTTATCGTACAGATAATGGAGCTATGGATTTACATAACTTACCTTCAGCACACTGAATTCGTTGATTGAAGAACGAGAACCGTGTGATTGTATCACTACAATAACCGCATTTTACTTAAGCCCAAAAATATCCTAACCCCCTTCACCGCAACTTCTATTTACAGCTGATTTATTACTTCGAAGTTAAGCGGGAGATAAGTTACACTTCATTGCTAATAAGTTTATAGCTTCAGGCGAGGGACGCACCGAGGAGGGGTTGATATTTCCTCTTGCTAAACGCTCGCAGTTTCGAAACTTTGAACATCATTTAAGTCGATGCACAAACAGAGAGCAATCGTACATTTTCTAAGACTGACACTTCAGACGTCATGACCAAGCTGACGCTGAACTTTGGAACAGAACTTAAACTCTAAAATCCTTGCAAATCTAGCGATCTAAAAATAAGCACTGCGTCAATGGAATACAATTGATCAGCTGAATACAAGAGAGTGTTTCTTGACAGAAATCTTTGATGGGAAGGTCAAAGCGTCTTTAAGCAAAGCGTGCGTATTGACAGATGTAGATCTCGAGAAGATTTCAATTCTCGTTTACGTGACCTTCCGTTTTTACTTCAGCTTTTCTTTTCTTACAGAGCAAAAAGTTTTGGTTGTTATCTGAGTTTCAAACCCTATCAAGCCGTGTTATAGCCCAATGAAAACAAGAACTCCGCCCTCCACTTTAGCAAATCAAGCAACTGCATTCGATGATGTGTTACTGTGGGCTTGAATTGTCTGAGGCAATTAGAGGTCAAATGTAGAGTTTCTTGATATGGAGGACCAAGAAACTGTTTGTAAGGAATCTGCCGTTATTCATCGTGAGATAACCTTTGGTAATCGGTCCATCTTGACGGAGCATAGGTCTAAAAGTGTTTGTTGACAACCGATGGGCGGCGTACGTGAGGGAAGAGGGATCAACAATATATATCATAAAATCATCGGGAAAACGGAGCCACTTTCGTCTACCGTTAAACAATGTGTGATATTCCATAGATAAGATTAAAAACGATAAAAAATGAGAATTGGCAAGTAAAATATGTCACCTCAGGATAAAGTGCCACTCAAAATCGAAAAAAAAAAGGCAAAAGCAACTAGGAAAAGGAAATTAAAAGTAGTTACTTAGAACCACCAGAAAAGTTAACTACATAACAAATAAACGGAATAATGGGCAACAAAAAGGAATAATTTGTAGGAATACGAGGGAAAAACGAAAGAAGAAAGGTGAAGTCAGAGATAAAAGCCAAATGAATGAAAGAAAAGGATGTAAGAAATGACTGGAGCGTATGAAGGGCTGGACCTTGAACCTTGTATGGCACAGTCGCGCAAAGGTAAAGCAAAGTTGAATTCTTCAGCAGTAAAATAAAGACAGAAGAAGACGAAGGTCCCCAGGAATGCTCCCTTGATAGTAAAACTAATATCGCAGCACTGCGTCCATGAACAGTGAAAAAAAAAAAGAAAAGAAAAGAAATGAAAAGAAAAGAAAAGAAAAGAAAAGAAAAGAAATGAAAAGAAATGAAATGAAAAGAAAAGAAAAGAAAAGAAAAGAAAAGAAAAGAAAAGAAAAGAAAAGAAAAGAAAAGAAAAGAAAAGAAAAGAAAAGAAAAGAAAAGAAAAGAAAAGAAAAGAAAAGAAAAGAAAAGAAAAGAAAAGAAAAGAAAAGAAAAGAAAAACGGGATTCCCTATAATTTTTTGTGGTGAATCGTGATTGGGGGGATTTATTTTAATTTGGTGATTCGAGTTTTAATCTAATGGTGATTTTCATTCCTAAGTCAAACCTTTTTACGTATGGGTGAAAACCATTTTTGACAATACGTGACTCGAAAAAAGCCCAAATATTTTCACGTAAATGCAATGTGCAAGTCAATTCAAAAGACATCAGCGGGATTGCCGATACTGACATTTTTGGCATAATGTACCTTAATTTGGTAATTGATAGCTTCAAAAATAAATATTAAGGGCATCCATTAAGATTTTATAAATCCTGCAGATTGAAAGCTCAGTAAGCTTAAACTCAGAGTCCATGTAATTGCGTATTAAGGACATTAGATCATCATCATCACCAATCATCATCATCATCATCATCATCATCGTCGTCATCATCGTCATCATCGTCATCATCATCGTCATCATCATCATCATCATCGTCATCGTCATCATCATCATCATCATCATCATCATCGTCATCGTCATCATCGTCATCATCGTCATCATCGTCATCATCGTCATCATCGTCGTCATCGTCATCATCATCATCATCGTCATCATCGTCATCACCATTACTTGTCCATATTGCAAATACTCTGACTCGGCCCGTTATATTCCAAAAACTAAATACTGAAAAGCTAAAACTTGCTTTTAAATCTCAGATATATAGTAAAATGGGCGTAAAACAAGACCAAGCAACATTACTCGAAATTCTGTATAACCAGATAATTTGACAGTTTATACTTCCCCCACCAGGGGAGGGGGGCAATCCCACACATTTTGGTCGAGGAAATCGTAGGTGATTTTTATTTCCCAAAAAATTACCAGATTGGCAAGGTATTTGTACTCCTGCCTGATTTTAACCCTGAAAGATACAACGATCATTCCCTATTCAAAATATATGGGAGTCCCCACGGAATTGTTACGTATCGTATACGTTACAATTGCGATACGTATCTCTCCCTTACACTGTGGTGTGAGGTGTAGAAATCCCCCAAATCCTTGGTTCCAATCTCTACACATATGATTCTCTCTGAGAATTAATTTTACCTCGCCCATTTCCGTTGTAAGGATTGGGGGATAACCACCTAAGCCTGGGGATCTATGTGGGCAGATAGAAAATAATCCTCGCACGAATGCAGCTTTGGAGACTTCAAAGCTGAACAAGTCAGAAAAAATATGCAAATTCATCTTTAGCAGCGCGCGCACAGGGCACACAAACCCTCCATTTTTCTTCTTGAAGAAACAACCAGTAAAATAAACAGAAATTCTACTTTCATCTTTCATCTAATCTGAGGCAAAAATAACAAAAGCTAAAAGAATGATTCGCAGAATTTATGGGATTAGGACTGGTTTTTATGATCTTTCGACCTTTGCTGAGTTTTCGCTATTGGTTTATTGAGCCTAAGCCTTTGTGACAGTTATCCTATGATCCTACGAATTAATTAAGACGCTCCTAACTCTCTTGTTGAGGAAAGGTTGTCTGGAATGACATCGTAGCTTGCGTGCATATATTTTTCTCTTCCTAACGGTTGTTAATCCTTCTTTTTACTTAGCAGGGGCTTGATGGTATTAGACTAAAGAATTCCTGTTGTCTGAAAACAGGGATATTTTCCATGGACATTTCTACGCAGACACACGATCAATGGACACCCAACCTCGGGACCATTCGTTTGGTCCTAACCTGAAGTTTCAGTCATTTTTTGTCGGAATGCAGCTAAACTCTTGATAAACTGGATGGCAATATAGGATCAACATGTATGCTGTACACAATATTGATATTATTTTCTGAGGTATTAAATGTATCATACAAGTGGTCTTTGTGTGAAATGTCTTATTGATGTTATGGCAAAACATAATCTCAGTTAATTTCTTAGATAACAAAAACAAGACCAAGAAGAAGAAGAAGAAACAGAAGAATATGATGATGATGACTGATGATGACGATGATGATGCTGATCATGAAGGAAGGAAGAAAGGAAAGAAAGGAAAGAAAGAAAGAAAGAAAGAAAGAAAGAAAGAAAGAAAAAAAGACAGAATTAAGACATGAAGAGAAAAAGAAAGAAAATTGAAAGAAAGAAAGAAAATTGAAAGAAAGAAAGAAAGAAAGAGAGAGAGAGAGAGAGAGAGAGAGGAGGAAAGAAAAAGATGATGATGATGATAATACTGCTGCTCAGCCCGCTGCTGACATGATAAAGGAGACAATAATAGAAGAAACAGGAAACGATAAAAAAAAGTCAATTCATTCCAAGGGAAATAGCAAAACTGCGCCTAAAACGTAACAGATATGGGCAAGAGGTGTAGGATTGGCATTGCGGTTCTAACGGCAAACACGCAGCTGACAGTTCTAAAACCACAACTGAAACGTAACAAAACCACGATAATGAACAACGTCATCGTCATAGGAACGTGTAAATGATAACAAATAGGTATCCTATATATAGCGTTCAACAGCTAATAGATTAGCGATGTAATAAAATAAGTTAATAATAATATTAGTAGAGAACCGGCAGGGAGGCAGTATCATTGGCACTTTAGTCGTCGTTATTATCGCATTTACTGTATACTCACACATTGTCACCATCATCATCATCATCATCATCATGATCATCATCTTCATCAACAACAATAATAGCAATTGGAATTTTATATATGACTATTTTGCAACACCGATGTTGCTGCATGAGTAACTGCGCGTGAAGTTGCAAGAAAGGTCGGTTATAATTGAAAATTAACAAAATTCAAGTTTGACGACTATGAACCTTAACTGACAAGAACCGTATCTTGTTAACAACAACAACGACAGCAGCATAAACAAAAACAGTATCAAACGAATCAATAAACAGCAATAATAATATAATTCAACATCCTAATATAACATCACAATATTATTCTATATAGTATAAGTCAAGTTTACATAAACATCGAGATTCAGTTCGACATACCTATATAGTCTACAGCGAGTTTCTACATCGACAGACAACGTGATGCAGTTTGTAGTGATCTCCGCACTAGACGATGGCAGTTCAGTGGACAAGAAATTGTAAACATTTCAGCTAATCAGCAGTCAGTACACTGATGTTTCAATGAATGAACTCTACAGAGCCGCAATATTCATCGTCTGGTTTCCTTTTCATAAGCAAAACAGAACGCGATAACTGGAGTACCATTGTAGCTCACTACAAAACGTATAAACAGTCTTCAGCCATCAATATTTTCACCTGTTTCAGTGTTTAAGTTTTCTAGTCACGAAGACGAGTCGTGCGTCTACTCACAGCTAAAACTAAACTAGTTATCATCCAAGATATCTCGATCATTTTGAAGTAGTGATAGAAGTCCAGAGAAGAGTTTTGTTTTGGTCGCAAACCGAGTGAGGGTACTTGAGTTTAATAGTGGCGTTTGGCCAAAAGCTTTCAAAGCAGCAAGGCGGCCAAACGGAGCCTGATAATGATTTGTTTTTGTGAATTCAAGGACGTGAAATCATTGTTTTTATTAGAAAATGATACTAGTGTTTTGGAAACTTAAGGCAGATATGTTTGAAAAGTGCTTCAAAAGTCAAAACCTCGTTCAATACATGTGAGCTTCAAATAGAGCTTTTAAATCAGTTGCTTTCTAAATGTATGTGTAATATTTTTTATTGCCATTAAGTTTGAGAAATGTTTGCACCTCTTTTTTCCTGAGCACGAAGATATAATATATAGACGACCTAAAATGACATTACATTTGCTTACAGCCAAAACAAGCCTGAGTCGTATACAGTGAAGACCTATGTTACAATATGAGGAGCGTGCGCCTTTGCACTCTCATTGAAAGCACGAAAAACGCGAAAATTGAACATAAGTTGACATTGTTTTACATGTTCAAATAAGTTTGCTTAATTTGCGTGGGAAAAACTACAGTAAAGTTTCCCACGGTTGTTTTCTCAAAGAGAAAATCTTTTAAAGGTCGAAAACTTAAAAAATGGACAAATATTGACACAACTTTTTAACAACTTAGGAAACTAATTGAATGCACTTTGAAGGAGAATTTTTGCAAACATTCCCCGGCTTTGAGTTTTTGGTCGTATTCTAGCATCGACTAAAAACTCTTCTATCGGAAAATCTTTCTCAGACTGAAAAGTGTAGTTTGTTGTCATGCAATGTAAAGGCATTTGTAGAATTTTGCTAAGTAGAATTTCAGTGTTACTGCTCTGCATTTTTGTCGAGTCATTGTAGCGAGCAAACATTATATACGCGTCTGGAGTGCATCACTTTCGTCTCTCTTTCGACTAAGAAAGTCAAGCAAACAAAATGACAGTTTACAGCCGTGGGAAAGTAAACGAAAAGACAAAACGAATTTTTAATTCAAGAGATGAAAAAATTTTGTTTTAAGGTATATTTGAAAAAGTTTTTGATTGCGTTCTTAACTTATATTGAAGTTGGATAACTTGAAATGGTCTATGTATAAAAATGTGGGTAATCCAACATTTCTCGAAAATAATAAACAGATGCATACAACTTAAAAGTTTATCGGTACTCTTAATGTCAATTTGTAATTGAACTTCAATTGAGGCTGAAAACCTATAACTTGGAAGGAAGGAATGAAGTAGGGAAGGAAAGAAAGAATGAAAAAAGGAAAGAAAGACAAAGAAAAGACTGAGAAAAATACAAATAAAGTGAAAAAGAAAGAAAAATGAAAGAAAGAAGAAAGAAAGAAAGAAAAAAATGAAAGAATGAATTAAAGAAAGAAATGAAAGGAAGAAAGAAACTAAGAAAAGAGAAAGAAATTAAAAACATGAATTTAATTCCCTAATTTAGAAGCGATAGACTTATGAAGCAAAAAACTAGTCTTGGGTTAACTTATGAAAAACTGAACGACGCAAGCCATACCCAGGCTGGTCTGTGTTTAATATGCTAGTTATGCAAGCATATTACGCAGATGGCACAAAAATAGGTTCAAAGAGGTTCAGTATTAAGAGCTAGATGACACATGATTAGGATTTAATTTGACTTGATATCACTAATCTGTGAAAAACTGCATATCGTTATTGATCGAAAGTGACAGAAACCAGCCTCGAAACGTATAGTTTTTATCATAAATCCTGACTCACTATCAAATTAAGTCCCGCAAAATGTCAAAAGAAAAAAAAAAGGGGGGGGGGGAAAGGGGGGGGGGGGGAAAGGAAAGAAAGAAAGAAAAAACGTATAAAAGGGATCGACTTGGCGACATTTTCGAAAATGCCGTGCAAATGAGAAAACTAATGCATGTAGATTTCTATTTTTATCGTGTAAAAAAAATTGAGAATGGAGAACTAATTAACGGGAAGCTGTTCTTTCCTTTATCCTATTTTGAGAATTCCAAACCTACTTTCAGTGCTAAGAAGTATGGAATGCAGAAGTCTGAGTCCTTTTATCCTCAGCATGCGAGCCTTCTCGAGGATTCGTAGGTATTGACATTCAAAACGTTTCCCTCGCAGGAATCTGACACTAGAATGGCTTCCCGCGAGAAACCAATCAAGTGCCATATTTTTCAAATGAGGCTTCATATATCAAGGTAGTTTGGATCAAATTAGCTGTTATTTATCTTACTAATTGCCTCCTTGTAAATTGAAGAGTTTAATAACAAACCACACCGTTATGAAAACAATTATGATCAGTTATAGTGTTCACTGCTTGACTCTCGACCCAGGATACGTTGTCATTTATCTTTCGCTTGCTGATTTAAGGATCTGCCTTTGCCTGGGGCGATATCCACTCTTTAATACTAAGAAGTTATTGTCTGCTTTAGATCAAGTAGCAGCTCATTTTTTTGGAACATATGGCGACCCCTAAAAACTGTATAATTTATTATCGATGATAATCAAAATATCACAAAAGCAGAGAGGCTGTTTTACGGCCTCTAGTTGCCTCGTGAAACTCTTCGTAGATCTGAAGAAAAGTTGCGCAGTTTTAATGTGCCTACGTGAAGCATGGACTAATTTAAGGCAAATAGAATATTTTAAAAACCAAAATTATCTGAGCTATCATGCTGCGTTTAAAATCTTCCCCTAGTTTCAAAATATATAGTTTCAATAGCCCTTTATAATGGATCACTTACAGACCAAGACAAGGTATTAGTTTTAATGTCTTTAAATCTTTTTACCGGCGACGATCTTTTAGGGTCTGATTACATGAACCGGGCTGGCCCGATTTAGCGGGCTGACTTCTTTTGTTTTGTGGCCTCAAGGGGAAAAAAACATGCAAGAACAAAAGAAGTCAGCCCGCTGAACCGGGCCAGCTCGGTTCATATAATCAGGCCCTCAGGTTAGAGGTTTGCTGGTCAGTGTCTGATAGCTTTGCTTTGAAGTGAGTCTAACGTCGAAATTCCGGCAAATGCGCATGCGAATTTTGTTGAGAATTGTTGAATGTATTTCTATAAGTGTCCAAAACTTTAAAATGCAAATTTTTTGATAGATATTTCAATAGTCGCTTTCCTGCTGTCGAGAGTCCTTTTTATAATATGTCTTATTCTATTTTTTTTTTTTTTTCTAATAGAGTCTTTTTGGCCTTCAGGCAATTACGAGAATGAATGAAGGAACTATGAATAGACAGAATTTTGACTATTTCATGTAGCAAGAGAGCATATTCTCTCTTTAATTCATGTACTTGTTAACACGTCATCAACATAAACTTCTGAATTTGCAGTAGAGTCTGGATTTTTTTCATTTGGTCTGCAATTAAGGACATTAAGGCAGCGTCGCCTTAGATTTTGTTTTTATATCCGACTTAATTTCTACACTATTCTGTCATTATTCGCAAAAATTGAATGAGCGAGGGAAGATTGATGGGGTTCCTTTGGTGCTTTTTAGACTTTCCACAGGTATCCCAACTCCACATAATTTCGTGCAACTTGTCACACATCATTTCCACCTGATTTACAATGTTAATTTAAAAAAAAACCTGAAAACTCTCAAGAACTCAAACGTGTCAATTATTCCTGTTTATAGCGAAAAGAAGATGGCCATGTTTTTGAATTTAGCTTTAGTCTTTTTCGCTTTCATCAACTTCTCTATTGTACATTGCTCTATTGATCTAAAGAGCATCGAATTTCCACCGAAATTTCAGCCCTCTACGGACCCAAACCATCCAGCTGGTCACCTAAAGCCTTTTGGTTACCAAAAACCACCAAATGGCCCCGTCGTTGAATACGACAAGCCGCTCAGACCTGAAACGTTTTGGCAAGAACATGTGAGTAAAAACCTTCCTCTGGTCTTCAGAGGAGGGATATCCGAGTCGCCAGCGTTGTCAAAATGGACTGATTCGTACATCAAGGAGAAGTACGGAGATTTGGATGTGTTGATCGAGAAGAAGAAAGAAAATCGAACACATGGAATGACGAGTCGACTTCTACTTGGAGATTTTATTGACCGATACAGGGAAGAAGATATCTACGTCGTCACAGTGATGCCAGACCCAATGAGGGAAGAAGTTCAGGTAGAGCATTTTATAATAAAATATTTTTGTTTTCGAAATTCTTGTCCACACTTCAGTGGGTTTTTCACACTTAAATGGTTTCTTTCACTTGATTGGCTTTCCGCAATGCACTGGATTGGCTTTCTTTCGTTAATATTGGCCTTTGACATTTTATAGACTTCTAAAAATAACCGATCACGATCAAAATAACGATATTTGTGTTTTTGTTATCGTTAATTGTGTACATCAAAATTTGTCAGACAACTATGGCATTTATTAAACCGAAATTAATTAATTCTGATCATTTTAAAATATAAAAAATTGAATTTCCTTCATAAGAAAATTTACAATCTTGTATAAATGAAATGGTAAAATATCACTTAAAATAATTTAAACTAACTGTCCAGAACTGCCATAAATCTGCTCTATAGGCGCTTTACAAAAACATATACTGAACATGCATGGTAGACTGTGAGCATAGGATGGCACCTTGGGCTGCCACTACACAGTCCGTACCATGAAAATTAATTTTAAAATACACTATAAATTACTGCACTACAAATTACTATACAACAAATTACTGTTTAAAATTACAATCAAAACACAATAAAATAAAAGTTCACTGATGCATGATGGCCGTTGGCTCAGTCAAGCTCATCCGCCCTTTGACAGGTCTTGTTTTTATTCCTGCTGGGTGTCATGCCACCCTCCTCACTAGAAAGAACCTGGTGGGGGAGCCGGTTTAGACGCCGACAACCCGTCCATGTGGCAGGTAGTACATAGATAGGTAGTACAAAGATAGGTAGCCATAAATCTAGACTATTATCAGACATCATGATACCAGACTATTATCAATGGCATGTTTTGCTGGTTGTACAATGAATTGATTGGGCAGTAATAAAAATGGTTCAGTGACTTTTCTGATTCTTTGTCAATTTTTCCAAAAATCACCATAATTATTATTTTCATGTGTACCCCTACAATTCAAACAAATGTTATAAAATTATTTTTTAAAGAATCAGAAAAGGGTATCCATTTCAGAGGCTACGGATACCTGTAGAACACCTACACCTACTTTTAATCAAAAGTTTATGAGGGTACCTCACTTACTGAAAAAACCAGCCTAGTCTCTGCAGGTAGTCATTAACATTGGAGATAATCCCTAAAAGGTACCAGAAACTGGTTTTGACCCCTAAAAGGAATGAATGAGTGTCCCCACCCAAAAATATATGAGAGTCCCTCACTGGCATTTTACTTTATTTGGCATAGTCCTTTAGAATTCCATGTGTCCAATGTATTTGTATTAATTGTTTCTCAGGTTGTCTCAAGTCTCTTGTGTGGTACATTCCTGGACTATTTACATGAAACAAACTTTTGGATGGGTTCAGGGGGGACAAGGTCAGTGATTCACTATGATGCTGACCACAACATACACTGTATGGTCGCAGGCAGAAAAGACTTTATCATGATCAACCAGAAATACAGGGCAGAATTAAAGTTAACCAAGGTATGAATATATATTTTTCAAATTAACTTTATATGGATTGTCAATTTGAGAAAATATTTCAAAACTTGATTTTGATATATCCAATACTAAATATAATATATAGTACTAACATGTACAAGATTCTTAGAATGCATTGAGGCCTCAATGAACAAGTTAACAAATAGATTCCATTTTGTGTACTCTAATAGCTATAGATGCACAGATAATGTCTGGTGAGAAATTATACAAAAATATATGTATGTGACTAGATAAAGACAAGTGGCGCTATGACTGTTGTTCACACCACATTGACAGTACAGACCCATGAAAATGGAACTCTTTGTTTTCTATAATATTTTTGGAACATTTCAACCAGTCACAGCATGTGTAATATTCGATGATGTCATCTGTACTGTAATCACACGTTTACATCAGTCCATAAGTTTCATTCCTCCTGGGTCAAAATAATTATTGTCGGGGGGGAGGGGGTATTATTCCAGGCTGCTGAACATTTCAGTTAATTCAACAGTGAATAGGTGATATAGTATGCCAGTATGCCAGCTAGTGTATATATCCATGCTGTACTGTATTTACTCGAATAAGCGCCTCCCCCGAATAAGCGCCTCCCCCGAATAAGCGCCCCCTTTGGACAAAAAAAATTAATAAGTGCCTCCCCTGAATAAGCGCCTCACACCTCGTTATAGTATACTAATCCCAGTACTGTTGTAGTAGTATAACATTGATATTATTGATATTAAGAGGAAAGCATACTTTGACAGTTGTGTACGCGTTTCCTCCGGCTGAAAAATAAGCTGAATAAGCGCCTCCCTCGAATAAGCGCCTCCCCTGAATAAGCGCCCGTTTTAGACATGAAAAATTTAATAAGTGCCGGGGCGCTTATTCGAGTAAATACGGTATGCTAGTTATGAGAAATCCTTATCCTAAGAAATTTTTAAGTTGCCATGCAGTTTTAATTTTACAAGAACAAGACTTCTTGTTTTCCATTACTAAATGAGCAGATGCAGTGCTTTGCACAACTGTTCGCTTTTGCAAAAATCTTCCTTACTTATTCCTGCAATATTTTTCCTTTTCAGTTTCCACAGTTTGGTTCAGGATTTTCTATGGTTGATCCTGATGTCATTAACCTTGATAATTTTCCCGATATTCCTAATGTAGAGTGGACATATACTACTATTAATGCAGGCGACTGCATTTTTATACCATCTGGTAAGCCTTAAATATATAGCTATTTCACTATATTTTTATACCATCTGGTAAGCCTTAAATATATAGCTATTTCAAAAAAGGTTGATGGGGTGAACAGTGAATGGTGATTGCACGACCGAAAGGAACTGTGGAACACTATTAGACCACTATCTGGCACGGAGATATGAATCACCTATTGACAACTTTGTCCAATAAGGTCTTTACTGCATGGTACCAACATTGCTTGGGTATTTAATTAATGAAAATGAAGCAATTCTTGTTACCCCAAATGTCCTTGCGGTCGTGCAATCACCAATCGCTGATTGTCATTTGCCCTGTCAACCTTTTTTGAAATAGCTCTATACCATGGAACAATAGAGTACTCTGTTACTCAGCAAGTGTAAAAGTGATAGCCTAATACATTCTACTGACAGTAATACATTTTCAATTAGAGATAGCCCATAAAAAGGTGCAAGGGATGTACATAAATGAACAAAACAAATGAAATACAGACTTATATTTTCAAGTTTTTGCTCAAATACTTCTCACTAGGACAAGAACTTAGAAATGGGAGTATAACACAAGCCATCAGAGCAAGCAACAAATTTTGTTACATATATTCCATTTCTTGTGAGCAATGTTTTACTAACAATAGATTTCTTTTTTCATAGGGTATATCCATCAAGTTCGTTCATATGCACGCAGTATCTCGGCCACCATGCTCTTCACAGCATCTATAAACAACACCTTTGAGCCTATTGGCTGTGAGAACGCAACATTTGAATACACACCAATGAGCCAAGTAAACGTTCAGTGGACGTACAAGAAAGGGGACAAGATTATTGAAATGGGCTTCATGAACATCGAAAAGTTTCGAAAGCTCCTTATTGACCAAATGACCAAAATGAAAATTGAAAAACTTACTCCAGAACTATTTACAGAATTTATTGAAGATTCATTTCCCATGGAAGAGGATGAGGAAGAATCAGTACAGAGAGACCCTGCCAAGTTATTCCATACCAATATGGATAAGGAAGGGAAAGGATATGTCACCATTGAAGATATTAAAAAGTTGTCAAGTAAAGACATCAAAAGGATTGCACTGTACTCTGAAGCTCCACATGGTCCTGTGAAAAATGTATATCCACCCAAGCAAGCTCAACAAGAAGAGAAGGATGATGATGAAGAAGAAAATGAAAAAGTAGAAGTAAATGAAGAAAAGGAAAAAGAGGAACTTTAGCCTCATTAAACAGGATATTAAACTTATTTATAAAATGACTAACCTTCGTAGTACTAATAACCTTAAGTTATTATATTATTAATGGTACAAAGAGCAAAATTTAACAACTTTAGATAATCAAGTAAAAATGTAAAATTCTAAATTTTAATCATAATGGTTATTTCTGGAGTTAAGAGCAAGGATGGCATTAGGAGTAAGAAATAATGGGCCAGGCACAGTTGGATAGGTGTGGGGCTTTTATGCAAGAGGTCTGAGCTTGATTCCCAGTGACCTCATATCCTTGTTTCAACTTCTTTCCTTTCTGGTAGTTTTCAATAGTTTTGAATACCCATAAAACAGAACACTGAAGGAAAGAGGGGTAAAGGGCACACACTTTGAATGCTTTGTACTTGAGTCCCTAGTTTGTGGGAATTGGGCTATCACTCCTTGCACTTTCAAAGTAAAATAAATTGCCTTTGCCTTTTAGTTAATATCATAGAGTGTATCATGTAATTTCCTTTGAAAAGCCTGAAAATGAGCTGCAGGATGACGCCAATCACAAAGCTATAAATAATATTTCAAACATGCGAGAGCGTTCTTCCTCCGATTTCTAAACACCGAAAAGTGAGTTGAAAAAACGAGGCGCAGCCGAGTTTTTTTAACTGACTTTGAGGTGTTTGGAAATCGGAGGAAGAACTCTTTCAAGTGTTTGAACTTGCTTCTCAAATTCATGAATATTTCTTGGAGAAAATCAAAGAAAAAGTTTACGAAATTTAATGCAAATTAAGAACACATTTCCAAACCACCGTCACAGTAGTGATTTGCTTTGTTTTGTCCTCATTAAATATTCATGAATTTGAGAATGTACGGTTCTGTCTCTACAGCCCTAGGTGACCAAACTACGTAGGGTTGATTAGTCTCTTCCACTGGCCACCCTTAAAGGGACTGATAAAGATTTACCAATCATCTTGTCAGAATTGTATAATTGCTAACTGAATAATAATAACTAGAATTTATAAAGAGGAACTGAACCCAGTAAAGGAATAATAATTGTCATTCCATACTGTGAAAAAATCAACCTTTAGAAAGCAGTTCAGTTACGTATTGATCACTACGCATGGGATGAATGAATAAAATTAAAAGCAATTCATAAAGAGGAACTAATAACAGTAAAGGAATAATACAGTAATTGTCGATTCCATACTGTGCAAAAAATCAACTTTGAGAAAGCAGTTCAGTTACGTATTGATTTAATACTAATTAAAACGTAAAATTTTCTGAATAATAAATATTATTAAAAGTATATTATGAGTACTTGCTACTGACACTAGTTTTCATTTATTCCCAAGTTAATGATTGTCTGACATCAGTAACAACACAGATTTCTACATCAGTAGAACCATTAATAAATGTACAGACTGAAATGAAATGCAGACCTCATATTACAACGAAATGGTACAACACTTTGCATATTAGGATATACTATGGTCAAGGAGTTGTAGTGCGGAATTTTTTGATGTTTCTACACACTATAGATTGTATAATGTCAAGTGATTTGGTAGAGAAGAATAAGTGCCATGATGTTTCATGTTTAAGATGTGAAAATCTGCTATCATTATATACATGTACAACAATTAAATACTACAACAATATTTTCCATGGTGTGATGCATGATGTGAAAATTTGATTTCCAATAATTTTAAGATCTGAGTCAAACCAATGTAAATATTAAGCTCAATGTCCATAATTTTCAAGTCTAGGTCGAAGTAGTAACTAGTGCCAATAAAATACAGTAAAGGTATGAGACTTTGGAATGGAATTAAGACTTGACAACTGTTGGGAAGGACTAACAGCTAAGCCTTGTGCTTCTCTTAACACTTCTCTTGTCTTAACATTTCAATTCCTAAGTGCTTCCAAAACTCAACATAACACTCTTCTTCATTTTCTCTGTCTTCATTAAAAATCCTGCAGTTAATTATCATGTTGTTGTATTTTTGGTCATTTGAAAGCTGTCTACAGTGCTGTGAGGAACACCTACAGCCATTCTTCAGTCACAACAGGCCCTGATTGCAATAGGGTAGACGTATATATGCTGGATAAATCCTTATCTAGTTGATAAATTTATGGAAAAATGTCAAGAATTTATTAAATGGATAGTGCTTATATCCACCTTTAAAGCAACTGGGTGAGGTAGCTCATTATTTTGTATTTTTTCACTGTATGCATGGTCATTTCACCTGCAGATGCCAGCTTCTATCAAGAACACCAAAACAACATCCCCTAAAAACCCTCTAAGTTTAGATGATGCTGACCCAGGCCTGAGTTGTGTGTGTGTGTGTGTGTGTGGGAGGGGACTCCATTGTAAAAGGATCGGGTATGCTCATCAGTAATTTTTAAAAATACCCCTAAAAGATATCAGAAGTCTTTTAAGAAGGGCATGGCTGGACAATTTTTAACCCCAAAGAGATACCAGCAATAACAAGCTAATAAACATTATTATGATGAACATAAAATTAAATGGTCGACATGCTTTTGTTGGGCAAATTTCTTCAATTTGAGAACAAGATACTAAGCGATGGGCTCTTTTGATACCCTAAGAGAGACCAGGAAATGCTAAAACTCTAAACTTCAATTTTAACACCCTAAAAGATACCAAATCGCTGATTTTTACCGACGAGCATACTGATCCTTTTACAATGGAGTCCCCCCCCTGAGGAATTGTGTATTTGCTGTAATATTGTTACTATGTTGTGTATATAGATAAAGAATGCATGAGAATTAAATTGCTTGTACTACCCAGTCTTACTGACATTATTACATTAAGCATTGGGATGAGCTTTCATTAATGCTACATCAGCTTCTACCATTTCTTTGACAAGGTCCTTAAGACAGAAAATAATTGGATGTCAGTAGATTATTGTAGGAAAGCAAAGGAAAGCTAAAAAATTAAAAATCATCAAGTTATTGGGAGACAATATTTATTATAGCTCTTAATCAAGATGATCCCCTATGGATGCGATGTACAAAGGCTGACTGTGAGAAAATGGGTTTAATTTAACATAGCTTTACCTCAAATTTAGTCTTTGGTGTCCAACCCAAGATTTTCTCTGCTTTCTTTGCTGATCCAAGAAGCAGATCCTAGAAGAAAGAGTGGCCTTCAATGAACATGGATTAGAGGTAAGGGGCCTATTGTTAGTTTGTGTGCAGACTTCTGTAAGGGCGCGTTTACAAGGGAATTAACTCCTACAGGTCTTTGACTCTTTTTGATTCTTTTATCTAGGTCACAGGCCTAGGGGCAGACCTCTAGCTACAGGCTGATGGGGTATTTCCAGGAAACAGATCTACAATCTTGGACATAAATGTTAAGAAAAAAGTGGCATTGTCATATCCAATTTGAATAAAAGCATTTCCCACTACGATACTGTACGCTTTGTTCCCCCTACCCCCCGGATCAATGTTGCTGGTGATCAACATTGTGTTTGGGGGGAGGGGGAGAGGGCTGATTTTGGCTTCAAATGTGCAGGCGACGCACACATTTCTTCCAAAACAGGAAAATTCTTAACCCTTTTTGTCCAAGATTGTAGGTGGATGTCACTGTACAATATGTAGCATGATGTACATGTAACTTCCCCATGGAATGGGTAGTAAAAAATGATTTCATCAAAGTTTTTAGACTAGAGATAATTACGATTTGTCACTTCATTCTCTACAAGTTTCAACTCTGCATATAAAATTTGGGCGCTACTACAAAATGTTTGAAAAAATGAAATTTTAAAAATGGTTCTTCAGGATCTCAACATGAAATTTATTGAAAAATAAAAGCTTTACAATAATGTTTACATGTGATGATTATTCATATACAATATGTATTATTTGTACTCATATAATAAGCAATTGATTTTTTTATACATATCAATACAAACTATAATATACCATAGTTTTTTTGCCTTGTATATAAGACCAGTTAGAACCACCTTAGCCTAAATTCTCACTAAATACCATTACATAAGAACCACTTTAGCCTAACCTCGAAAAACAGTGGTTCTTATATGCGGGTTTTTACTGTACTCTGCATTGTGCAAAATCATTGCAAGACAAGTTTCTGCAATTGTTGCAACTTTTTTTCTGTGTTGCACCATGTAACACCCTGCATTGGTTCGTGCAACTTGTTTTGCAATGTCATTGTGAGACAAGTTGCAGGCACCTGATCACATCAAGTAACAGCTCTTTCAAATGCAATGCCAGAATACTGAGTCTCTGAATTCCCTGGTGTGCAGTGCAGTTCATGACATATCAGCTCACCACTTCAGCAGGTCTGTAGTACTTGGGATCAACTCTCACTAGAACTTTACCACTAGCTTTATCTTTGCCTACTTCAGTGTCACCTTCACCTTCCCAGCTACACGTCAAAGAGTAAAGGACAACAATGTTGATGAAAGTAATGAAAGAATAAAGGCTAAGACATTATCATCACGCTAACAGGGGAGGATCCAGGAATTTTCAAAGGGGGTGTCCCAAATAGGCCTCTTGAGAGATGACGTCACATCCAAGATGGCAGCCTCCTAATAATGGAATCTGATGACATCATCTCGTACGGCGCTAGGGGATGTCCGATGCACCTATGGACACCCCCCTGGATCCACCCCTGGCTAAAGTTAGTTAGCCAAAAAGAAGCAAGATCTACTGTCCTCAGATGGTATCCCATAATAGAGCACATTTCATATGACAGTGAAAATGGCACCACACAGTCATGGCACAGTTAGAATTTTGAATGTTTTTATAGACATCACAGCACTGACATGTTCATGGTATGGCGTGATCTGTTTCACAATCATGTGAAATCTGCTCTATCTGAACAGTGCCTTGATATCCTACAATGTCATGAACAGTTGGTTGAAGTTGGCTTCTAAATATGTTAACAAACATATTTTTTTTCCTAAATACTTTTTTGGTGACAAATATTTTTTACTGCTGACAGGTTACATAAAAATTTTCAACAAAATCCTAGGATATATTTTACAATTTTTTTCAGACACTTCTCAAACTCAGAGGCATGCTAGCAAAACTCTAATTAAATTGTACTTGGAAACAGTCATCTTTCTACTACTTACACAATCTCTGTGCCAACATGGAGAAAAGCTTTCTCCACAAATTCTCTTACACTGTGAGTTTCTCCTGTAGCAATGACAAAAGTCATCTGCTTTGTCCTGCTGAAGCATTTCCCACATTGCCTAAAATTGATGCAGCAAAACAAATGATCAGCTTATGACCAGAGTAATAACCAATCTCCCCTACTTAGCGATCAACATAACTGTATCATTAAGTCCTATATTAGCCTGCATGCATGGCGGCTAATCCCCCAGAGCCGCCATGCAGTCCTATATGAACTCTCATTCACTCAAAATCAGTTCCAGTATATACATACAGTATATCAACAGCAGTAGATTTCGTATGACTGTGAAAATGGCATTGCACAGTCATGGCATGGTTACGCCAAGAATTTCAAATGTTTGTACAAACATCACGGCAGCACTGACAGAGCCATGGTACTGCACAGTCCTCTTCACACTCATATGAAATCAGCTATGTGACCATTTCAATATAGCACATTTTGGATGATTTTGAAAAAGTGTGTTATGCTGTGCCAAACTGTCTCTGTCATCATTTTGACCTATTCTTACCTCAATATAATCTCTTGCATGCCCCCAGTCACGCTTAGCATCTAAATTACCTAAACGAAGCTAAAGACATTTTTCTCACATAAAATCCCAATTCTCATGGCATGGTAAACTATACATTTTTAATTATGAATTACTCACATGGTCTTGAAGTCCCAGATGTATTTTTGCAACAGCACGAGTGATCTTCCGTGTTACAAAAGTTTCACCTACAAAATGCATGTACACATAGCCATCAGTTGAGTGTTTACTGATTATTGTTCAGAACATTTGTATTAAACATCATCTTCACCTAGACGTCTGTGCATTTATTAGAATATATATTCGCTACCTGGTATTGTGCTGTTGCATTATGCATGCAAATTTCTATACACTGTGTAACATTTCAATTGATTATCTGGGACTTATAGCCCACAGTAATGCTTGGTTACTGGTTTTCACTAGTACTGATGGTAGCAGAAGTATATCTGCATTCATTAAATGGCATCTTAGTAATGAAATTTCCATTAAAAAAGAATATTAAAAACACTCATGTATTTTAATTGTTAGTAATAATGAATGTGTACCATACCTCTTCGTGGACTTTCATGATTAAAAAGGACACCATTACAACAGAACATGTTATATGCCTCACGATAGTTGACTACAATCCAGTATGCATACAGTTTGGCAGCACCTAGATAAGAAACATTCTCATTAAATGCAATGCACCCAGACTTTCGGCATCGCACAGTGCATGTACATGTACAAAGATGTGCAAAGGTGTCAGTCAAAGAGGACTTTGCAAATAAATTGTAGAGATTAACTGTTAATTCTTATTTAGACAAAAGTGTGATATATGTGATTGATATTGTACAAATTTGTACATTTTTAGTTTCCCAAAGGCATGGATTTATGAAACCTTGATCTGTCATTCAGTCCAAGCAGTATACCTGGAAATTTTGCCAACTATTAATTATAGATTTAAGTGTTTAATAGACATGTTGACTGACCGCTCTATAACTAATGATAACTAATTTATATATTTCTAGCTTTATCTTATATCACCCAATAAAAGATGTGAGTACTTTGAAACATGTTTATGACATTTAAAGAAATGTTATTACTTCTGAAATTAATTGCTTTACAAGACGTATAAATCATAAATTAACAGGTAACTAAATCCTACCATAGGGTGATCTTGGGTGAAATGGTGTGGTCTCAGTTTGAGGAATTTCTTGTACTTTTCCATACAGTTCACTAGTTGATGCCTTAGCAAAAACAAAAATCAGCTGAGTGAAAAGTGACAATTAAATCCACTTGACCACATTTTAAACACATTTCTGCCAGTTGCTGGGATACAGTAGATTTTGCATGACCTTGAAAACAGTACTGCATGGTCATGACAGGAATTTCAAATGTTTTTATAGACAACATGGCACTGACATGGCCAGTGCATAGCATGGCCCATTTCCCACTCATACAAAATCCGCTCTAGTTATATAAAAGGTGGATTGGACTATCTGTGGCTGTGAATTCCACAGGTAATCCAAGCACAAAAAATTGATAACTTTATACCTGGTAAAACCTAACACTTTTTTCTAATCCACAAGTTTTAATTGCATCAAGAAGTCGCAATGTTCCAACAGCATCAACATCTGCAGTGTATTCTGCTAGCTCAAATGATACCTATATGGAAGAGTTGTTATGAACATTTGGACTTAATAAAGTGAAAGTGTGTGCCTAAATACATGTATTTCAATTTTGATAATATCAATTATTAGAAACAAATGCCCAATGCATACTTCATTCACATGCAAGAGAAATGTGAATCAAACTTATCTGCATGACAGCTAGTCTCCTACGCAGAAGTTTTTAAGATTTACTGGATTGAGACTAAAACGTCTGTGTAGGAGGCCACATGACAGCACATTTGGAGATGTATTAAACATAAGTGAGTTTGTTTTCTTTGTAAGGTTCTCAACTCTTTTCATGCTAAAATAATTTTAGCAATGCTATTACAGTAGAAACCACTATTGACAAACAAACATACTTTGACATGACTTTGAGCCCCAAGATTATAGATTTCAGTAGGTTGAACCTTGAATTAATGAAAAAATCAGTCAATAAATTATTTTCTTTTGATTGAAAATATGAGTTAACATATTAATGAACAATGAAGAGAATTGTTACCTGTGAAACAATTTTTACAAGATTTGTACTATCTGTGAGATCTCCATAATGTGTTTTCATTGCTGAAAATGGTAAAAAATAGTTAACAAAATCACAAAATGTAGTGAGAGTAGAGAAAAATCAACTTAGAAGATGGAAGGTTGAAAAGGAAAAATGAAAAATAGAAAAACAAAGAAATGGAAGTACTTTAACATTACCTCCTCCCATGTGTGTATACTGGTCTTGATATAAGTGTTCTATACGCCCTGTGTTAAAAGAACTTGAACGTCGTATAATACCATGAACCTTTTAATAACAGACAACATTTAAAACTTAACACAATGTGCCATACACGTGGACATTCAGAGCTCAAATGAAACACTAATAAAGTAAGTGACAGAAAAAAGGAAGAAAAATATAATATTAACAAAGAGAATGAATGAAAGAAAGAAAGAAAGAAAGAAAGAAAGAAAGAAAGAAAGAAAGAAAGAAAGAAAGAAAGAAAGAAAGAAAGAAAGAAAGAAAGAAAGAAAGAAAGAAAGAAAGAAAGAAAGAAAGAAAGAAAGAAAGAAAGAAAGAAAGAAAGAAAGAAAGAAAGAAAGAAAGAAAGAAAGAAAGAAAGAAAGAAAGAAAGAAAGAAAGAAAGAAAGAAAGAAAGAAAGAAAGAAAGAAAGATCATATTATGCACTCAGGGTTATATGTACCTCATATCCTTTTTTCAATAGAAACTCAGCAAGATATGAACCATCCTGAGAGATTAAATAATTCATAAATTGTTATACAATCATATAATTACTTAGGAAACCAGCACGTGCCCACGAGTGTTCTCTTAATAATCTCGCGCTTCTTTCCTCGAACTTTTAGAAAGTAACTATAGGCAACGCGGTACCCCGCAGTGATCACGCTCTCTATCATAAAATTATATTCAGCCTAAAAATTAACTCACAGCAAAAATGTCCTAAAAAATTTCTACAAAAGCCTGTAAAGTAACTGTGAGTTTTTGGACTCTAAAAAGTCCAAAACCATTCTAAGAGGAAAATTCTGGGCTATTAACTTATATTCGCGGAATAGGACGTGTTTATGTATTGCTCTGGCGCGCGGGTATAACACCACTATAGATGAAATATTATGAACGAACGCGAGAAAAAATAATGATTGAAATCAGAGATATCGATGATTTATGATTCCACTCCAAAATTGTGTTAACGAAAAGTCGTTTACCGTATAAAGCAAAGTTAAAGTTACAAATAACGCATATCCCCCAATGTATGACAAGTGACAATCTTTACCTGCCCTGTGATTCCAGTAATTAGTGCAACTTTTCTTCCATTTCTTGACGATTGAGAACCTTGAACTGAGCAGTTTGCCATTTCTGTGTTATATAATGAATAGGAGTTTACAAATTCAGAAAAATTCAGCACTAAAGTTCGGAAAACTTGATGAACAAAAAGGCGTCAAAAACCAAGTTGTTGAGTTGGCAACAAAATTAACCAGGCGTTGCCAGAACCGCGCGGAAAGTTGGGTCGAGACGTTTACCAGTCCCTCTCCACAAAGAATCAGCTGATCTACAATACCGTTGGCTCAACTGCAATGGCGGCCTAATGCGACTAATGCAGCAGTTAGTTGTTGAGAGTTTTATTTAGGCTTTTCAATCAAATCTTAACTATAAATACAGCATGGAGGAAGAAATTGAGATGGACTGTAGCTCAGAGACGATGGAAATGAAAGGACGTCAAAGAAGGCCTCGAAATCATGCCGGACCGTTACCAAAAGCTGTGTACGACTTGTTTTTGTCGTCAGTTCGCGCCAAGAAACTCAACAAAACGCAATTCCCAAGTGGTCCCGAATTGAAGGCCATAGGGTTTCCTAAACCCAAGGGAGGCCATACTAGAAGGGAGAGATTCAAACACTGGGCAGAAAGAATGGATGTTACTTACGATCCTGAAGCAAAAACTGAAAGGTTGTTACATAAAAGAACGGGGAAAATGATTGTTCCTTTGGAAGAGTTTGAAACTGTTGCTCGTTTGGCTCACGAAAACGGTGGCCAGAAGCATATTAACTTAAACGATACACTCAAAATTGTAAGTTGATATTTATTGTATTGTTGAATCAGTTTGTATGTTACTTATCCAGGGACAGCTGTAACTTTTAAAACCTTTTGTGGTAAGGAATGAATGGAGACAAAAGGGAAATCGAGAAAGTGAAGAGCTACCGATAAAAAGGCTTAAGTGACTTATCTGACAATTTCAACAAGTTTTCTGAAATGGTCTAAAATGGTGTAAATGAGCTTTCTTCTACTATATACCTACGTTTACTAAAACACATAATCAAAATGCTAAGTTGCTCTGAGCCAAATTGATCACACAAAATCCTATACATGAAAAGTCACTTACCTTCTTTAATGGGTATCCCTTCACTTGCAGTTGGTCAATCAGGGAGGCCATTATAGATAAAGAGTACCTACATGATGTGATTCAATTTTTTATAACATTGCAGCAAATGCTGAATACCATGCCACTATAGAATTCTTATAGTACTGGTATTATACTGGTATATAGTACTAGTATTATACTGGTATATAGGACTAATATTATACTGGTATATAGGACTAGTATTATACTGGTATATAGTACTAGTATTATACTGGTATATAGTACTAGTATTATACTGGTATATAGTACTAGTATTATACTGGTATGTACAGTACTTGTGGAGTGTGAAGGGGTGGACTGCAGCAGGATTGCCATGGTAACTTAAAGGGCCTGGATTGGCAGTGCCCTCTGTTCCTCCAGCCAATACCAAGCTCATCTTATGCAGATGAGTTGAATAACTTGTTTATATTACTAATTTTTAGGTTCAAGAGAAATATACAATGGGTGGCCGTGACTTTGGGATGAACAGAGGAGTAGTTCGTTATGTTATTGATACATGTCAGGAATGCATTATAGACTATGCAATAGTAAAAACCAACAATGTTGATAAAAATGGTCTTAGATCAGCAACACCTATTTGTAATGGATTATTAGCACCTGCATCATGTTCCATGGTTGCACATGTTCCAAATACTGCTTGTATATGGTTTGATAAGTCAGGTAGGAAGTAACTTAGTCATAGAGCACTTTTTATATGGCTGTGAAAATGGCATGGTCACAGTACACCATGTTCAATGTAGGAGTTTCGTAATGTTTTTATAAACAACATGGTATTGGCACAGCTTAGGGCTTTCAAAATAAGCCGGCGGCCGCCGGAGTTCCTGGCGGATGCTTCACAGTTAACCGCCGGCTACTATGAAAAATATATCGATTCATCTTTTACTTGACCTTTAACAGACACAGCCCCCTACTTTATTAACTTCACCGTCTAGTTCAAATAATTCTGAAAGCCCTGACAGCGTGGTCCATTTTACACTCATATGAAACTGATCTAATAGTATCCATAAGACGTGTAAGAATACATGTAGAAATCAAGAGTGATTGATAGTTTCAGGGTTTCCATCTGAAGCAGGCTGTGAAGAGGATAAAGACAGCAGCCTGTTTTGACTACAGAAATTTCACTTTATGGTCAAATTTGTAGAAACATGTAGAAATCAAGACTGACTGATAGTTTCAGGGTTTCCATCTGAAGCAGGCTGTGAAGAGGATTAAGGCAGCAGCCTGTTTTGACTACAGAAATTTCACTTTATGGGTCAATATTTGTGCTGTTTAAAACTCTAATAAGAATTCACCTTAATTTGTAATTTACTTTTTCAGTGTTAGTATCTAATGCTAAGTTATATCCCAAGTTATCGTCACTGATCAGTGAAATGAGGGGAGAGTTACCAGGAATTGCAAGGGGAAACAAAGAAGCTAAAGGAAGATTTCTTATTAGTAAGTATTTTTATTGATCTCTTATTTTGTTGCAATGTTCATTCTGATACCTAGAGAAGATTTTACAAGTTAGGCCTTGGTATTGGAAGGCACAGTTTCAAGTGGTTTTACAAGTAACAGAGAACTGACAAGTTCTCAATTTTTTTTAACTCTAAAGGGTGATGCCGTTGGTGCCTTTTTAATGTTTATTATTGGGCAGACTACTGTAACCTTTTAGTCTCTTCCTCCATTAGAGTTCAATTCTATTTGTACTTACATTGTAAAGCTAGATTGAGTGTGACAGATTAGTGAGAAGCCAAAACAGGATTGTGATAACTACAGCAGTGCTTAAATATTTGTGATGTGTTGGTTTTAAGACTGTGCACAAAATTAAAAAAGCCATGTTTGCAGTGGGATAATATGCACTTCAATTCCCTGTGTGCTCATTCATCCATTTGCAAGTTCATTTTTATCCATTCATTTTTTCTCTCACTTTATATTTGTTCATGTCTGTTTATTAAACAATAATCTATATCCATTCTCTTATGTTTTATAGAATTGTATACCACAGTGGAGTTCATCAGATCTCAAAAAGTGAATACTAAGAATGCATATCAAGCTGCAGAACCCTACAGTCACCAAATGCATGATGACATTGCTGAACTCTATTCTATTTATGAGCAAGAAAACATTGAACATCAATTTTTATCATGACATGGATCTGTTATTGGACGTTTATAGAACTGCTGGACATAGTGATTATTTTTTACGGAGTCTACAGGCTTCAATTTCTTTTGTCTGTCAAAGGACAAACAGAAACTTTAAAGCAGCAAGTCAGCCACACCAATGGACTTGTGTTAAATTTTATGGATGGAATTGAATGTCTACCACATGGTGCTTCTTAGCACTGAAAGGAACAGGACTTGAAAAGGAAATTTCTGTTATGATAGGGATCATTGTGGAGTACCATGAAGTGATGTAATGTGGTCATATTCTTTACTGTGCAATGCATGCTACTGTGGTCATCAATTAATTTTTTTCTGTAAAGTTTGTTAGCCATTTTCTTCGATCAGATACATTATTTGCATTCGACTTAATTCAATTATGAAAGCAAAGATTTTATTTATATTTGCATCTTATATGTTGCCATCACTGGTCAAAATAATTGAAAGAGTTTTCTTGTAAGATTCTGGAAATTCCATCGGTGACAGCAATCTTGGTGTCTTTGTTTGCTAACAGTGGACTACACTGCTTTGTCGAAGAACGTGTAAAAAAAATTAATTGGGTTGCCATGGTATAGTACGTTGTACAGTAAAATGGCTGCAATGACAAAGTATAGACATGACGGCTGTATGAAAGATTGTCAAAGTGATTTTATTTCACCCATGAATAAAAACCGATTCAGTCTACTACTATTAGTTTGCCAGATGAAATAAAATCACTCTACATATTTTGTTCTAAACAACTCCAATTGTGTTATCAAGATGTAGCTATCAAATAGTGTTAGTATTGAAGAGAGCAATTTTATTTTATCCATGCCAAAGATGTAAGGGTAATACAATAAGCAGACTCTAATTCCATTGTTTTCTTTTGTTTCTATTTGACTGTTATGTTTTAGCTAGTATTTCTTTTCATTTCATGGGTTAAGTAAAATTGCTCTAAGATTAAAGGATGTCAATCAACAGTTACTGGGCCCTACAACTGTTAAAATAATGAGTTTTATGGTTATTTGAAAGTTATGGTCAATTTATTTACAGTACATAGTTTTCTCCAATGTGCCATCAACTGTTTTTGTTTTCTCGAGAAAAGCATGTCACAGCCACTGTCATCTTCAAATGTCTGTCTTTCTACTAAAGAAACTTAACTTTTTAGTCTGCATTCTCTTCTGCCAGTGCTGGCATCACTTTGACTAACTTACAGTGAGTAAAACTTGAAAGGATGCCAATGGTCAAAAAGGAATGCAGATGGAAAAGATGATTCACAGACAGACATTTGAAAATAATTACTTTTTTCTGGCCTTAAATATTTGTTCATTAACTGCACCCTCCTCAAAATATGCTGTGAGTTTTATGTTTTAATGTTGCTAATGTAGATTTGGCTCAGGGTTACATGCAAAACTCAGATCTTGACAAAACACATTTATCATGTAAGGACTGTGTTTTTGTTGTCCTTTTTGTTCATTTTGTAATCAGTCAAAAGGAAAACTATTTTATAATTTGTAGATTCCAATAGGTTACACAGATGGGTGTAGATCCAGAACACCATACATCATTTTTACTAATTATTATTGAGTATACAAAAGAAGAAGAGTCTGAAACAGCCCTATTCAAAGAGAATATGAACAAACAAAAGCAAGAAATAACCCACAAGTCAATGAAAAATATAAAAAAATAAAGTTACATACTTTGAATTCACAATAGTTTGTGTGTTGATTACTATTCACAATCCCTGCTCAATGGAACTGAAAGCAATGGGTAAGTGTCATGTCAGTGTCATGGGACTGTGAAAGAGTCTGCAAATGATGTCTACAAAATAGGGTGTGCTGGCAGTTTCAATTTTAAGACAGCTTTGAGGTCAACAGTATAATGGGGGTGGTAGTAGCTCATCTAGCAATGGGTTGGTGCTATATGTTTGATTTCACAGTTCGGTTTTGATGTTGGGCTTAAAAATGATGCTCATAAATAAGGGAGCACTGATGGAGATGGCATTTATCTGGGCGAATGAATGGTAATGTGGTTGCAGATGATAGTTGCTTTACCAAGGGATCCTTGCTTTGACTGGATGAGCTAGGCTGTTAAATTGTAGATTAAATTCATCTAAACATTTGGAGCAAAATTTGAATAAACGTACAATGGCAGGCAGTGTTCACCTTCAGAGACTAGTTTGATCATGCAAAGTACAACACACCAACCTTTTTCAGGGGAAATAGGGCATTTTAATCGTTTCTCACCATAATGGCCCATAATCAGTAATACATATTAGAAATTATACCACTAAGTCATTTATAAAAGTATTCATTAAAAATCATTATTCTACATGTCGAATTCTATTCTATTCTATTTTTTGGTTATTTGTTTTTATTTTGTTACAAAGTGAATATATGGTGAACACTGAAACTATATATTATCTGATTAAAGTTTCACAAATATAAACTTGAAACTTAACGGTTACACTGGCTAAAACGTTTTTCGTTATGTTCGAGAAAAACTGGGATATATATATATTAAATGAGTACTTTTGCATATATGCACATGCATCTCTAAAAATTATTCATTTATCATATGACCCGTATTTCCCGGCTCGCGCACTCTTAATAAAACCTTCGGAAAAAGTGTCGCGATCGGGGCCGTACGGCTTAGCGCGACCGGGCCGTAAAAAGCCGTACGGCCCTGCTCGTTTCCGCTCGCTATATTTCTATTTGTATCTGAGAGTTTTTTAACACTTTTTATAACAAAAAACAGGTCATATGATAAAATGCTGCGCTCGGTCCGTACGGCATAACCTCGAGTCAAATATTTTCCCGTCCGGCCCGACCTAACTCAGTCAATAAGTACATATTAGGGACCTTAAGCAACCACAACGACGACGGCAGGGAAGACGGGACGCTAAAAATGGTTTAAAAACAATAGACAACGCTATTTCTTTCGCTTGTTCATTTTCATGTGACATTCAAACTCAGAATTTTGAAATAAATCAAAATTAAAGATCAAATTTCTGTCCGAACGAAAAATAAGCTGATTTAGTTCTACAAGTTCCTGTTCTCTACAGAGCGTAAAATCGAACTTTTCACGTCGTAGTTTTACAGAATACGGTAGTTTTCTTTGCAGTTCTGCTCATTTGCACGTGTATTTACTGTGCTTTGTAAATTAGGGCCATTGTTTTATAGAGTACAAACACTAAAAGTGTGCAAAACTTTGTACTATTTAGTACTAAATAGTGTTAATTAAACAATAGAATTAGCATAATTTAGTGCTATTTAGTACTATTTATGTTGCACACTTTTAGTGTTTGTACTCTACCGCCGTCGTCCTTGTTGCCGTCGTGGTTGCTTAAGGTCCCTAATAATTGCTCTAACAGCGCGGAAATTAGAGTCAATCTGATGTATTCTGTCGAATTATTGATCAGCTTTGACAATGATCAAAGATATCGTAGAAAACGATTTAATGTGTGAGTCATAGAAAAAAATCAGATATTTACGTCTGTCATCGTTTTTCATAAATCCATTTCGAGTATTTCACCTACATATACAGGACTTTTCCAGGGTTCATCAGGTTCTTAGGATCTAAAGTCCTTTTGATACTTTTCATGACTTCAATTCCAGTAGGTCCTATCTCTTCTTCCAATAATTTCAGCTTCCCATTTCCAATCCCATGTTCTCCCGTACAAGTGCCGCCCATCGATAACGCACGCCTGGAAATAAGATGATTGTGTAAGTTCGGGAACGACGTTAATTCTCGGAAATCACGTACCATCATACAATATCATCGGTCTTTATTTATTATCATCTCCACGATCAATGGAAGGTGCTAATCAAGATTTGAGGTCATCGCGTCAGTAGGACAACATCGTCAAACGGAGGGGGAATTTTAAAACAAACATGATATATTACATACGCTCCGACTGGCACAGGGTGCACGCGTTCTACAGGAACCAGAGCGGCGCGCGTAACGTTTTAAACTTTTTATTGAGAAGTGCATGTCTTCGCGTCGTGCTTCTCTTAACACTTTTCTCGTGTTTGGGCCCAACATACGATGCAACATTTTTTGCGACGTTACGTGCAACAGGAGTTGCACCAAGTTTCCACCCCTGACACTGTGGTGCGCTACGTCGCTGTTGCTGCATTAGAGCGGTTCTTGTATGAATGTGAAACGGACCGCGCCGTGCCGTGCCAGTGCTGTGATGTCTATAAAAACATCCGATTCGAACATTAGAGCAGTTTTCGTAAGACTGTGAAAACGTTATGGCACGGTACAGTTACGGCAGGAATTTCGAATGTTTTTACATAATTTTCTTCCTGCAAAAAACTCTATAGAACCCGATTAACTTCTGCAATTACACGACGCAAAGCTTTGAGCAACAGTTGCAGGGCTGGATACGCGATTTGTAACTGTGTTTGCGCGCTTCGTAACAAAAAAAAAAAATGAAATCGAGAAGACAGTTTAATTAACTTTGAAATCTCTTTTGCGCAAAACTAATCAAAGTTATTCTTACTTTCGGATGACGTCGCCGCTAGAGATTCACAGAATCAACAAAATCAATCACCTTCCAACTCGTTCCACAAAAGCTTTTGCTCTTTCAATTTCTTCCGTTTTCTCAAAATCACAAAGGACAACACAGTGGAAGTTCCCGTCTCCCACGTGGCCGACGATGGGAGCTGCAAGACAAGGGAAAAAAAGTTTACCTTCCAAGTCGAAAACTGAACTCTTTTGCTTTCTTGATTTCTTCCTCTTTGGAATCATCGATAACTACAAAGCAGTGGAAATTGCCATCTCCCACGTGACCTACGATTGGTGCTTTAAGAACAGAATAAATAGAATGGAATCACTACCTTCTCCTGCCAACAGCCAGAGTGCAATAAAATGTATCGACTGAACATTAATTCAGAGTACAATCACCTACTACATCATCTTCAGTCTAAAATCTATGTAGAGTTATGTGACTCCTTCCTATAACCCCTTTTATCCAGGGGCGGATTTAGGGGAGAGCTCCTGGGGTGCGCACTCCTCCTGAGACATGTTTGGACCTTTTCTTCTCGATACTTTTCCGATTTCATCTGAAGGATAATACGGAATCGGCCCCTGTTACCCACGACAAAGACAAGCTCACTCCTTCCTCCATAAGTGTACACTTGGCGGTTTTCGATATTCTGCGAACTCTGACATTCAAACACCCTGAACCGCATATTGGCGTTTTTGCTTCTTTCAATCAAAACTCCAAACACTGTCGAACGAAATCGAACATACTCCGAGCATACACAGAGGCCCAACCAGACGGCACAAGTGTTTTGTGCTTTGTGGGTGGAGTTCCGATAACTGTTCGGCAGTGTTTAGAGTTTTCCGACAGAAGAAAAACGTTTGAAATGTCAGAGTTCGCAGAATATCGAAAACCGCAGTAAGGTATTTCTATTATTGAGTGGGTGGATTTTTTAGTCAGAGTTTCATCTAGCCAAAATTAGTCATACCTATCAAGTCTGAAGCGACGATGTCTTCCTTCGTTGCAACGATAATTTCGGACAATCTTGATATTGGCACGCATACGTCAGTAGCAACACCCTGTTGAAAAAATAATACGGCAAACATGTAAATTGTAGTCCTAAATAAGTCTGGCTTGATAGAGAAGGCGCATAAATCAGCATACAACATGGTTATTTTTTCTGCTTTCAGCTCATTTCTGACAAAAGTTTGAACATATAAATTTTCGTGACACTTAAAAAGTTATTTTAACAGCATCCGAACTGATCAAGTAACGTGTCGTGAAATCGGACCCTCAAATCACTCTATTAAGAGTTAAGTTTTGTAAGCTGAAAATCAGTTCAGTAAAGATCTGATGTATCAAATAAACAGTAAAAGAAAACGGGCGACGAACTAGCGAGACTGACAAATCTGAGCAATGTCTACTATACTCACTCTGCAACCAGGTCTGAGGGCCAAATCAGCATACCACGCATTATGACGGGCTTTCCACAGTCTATTCCTTTCTTCTGCTTCTTTTGCCCATTGAAAGTCTGATCCATCGTTTCCGGAAATTATTTCCCCTGCGTTACATTATAACAATATTGTCATAATTATATGTCTTATCAGTTAATATCATTTTGGACAATTTAGCCGCACAGGCAAAATTAAACTAGTCAGCTCTTAACTATAGAGCCCTCAGTCGCACAGGATCAGTTTTCAAGTTCAGAGGCTACAAGAACAAGAAGAAAAATTCGCTAAACTCATAATTAATGATATTATCACTTCTGTTATTGAGGTGCGTTTTTTAATATCAGTGATTTTTTTCTCGCTTGAAGTTTCAAATTTCGAATACTTTTCTGAACTCAAAAATCCAGTAGTTTTGAGCGTGGGTTTCCTGTTGTGGTAAAAGCCCGCCAAATTTTCGCCCGACTCGCCCGCAACAAAAGTCGATAAGCGCGCGCGCGCGTCCTGAGTTTCCCGCCCTTTTTGTCAACAAAAAGTTTTCAGCAGGTATCAGTCCTTTCTTCTGCTTCTTTTGCCCATTGAAAATCTGATCCATCGTTTCCGGAAATTATTTCCCCTGCGTTACATTATAACAATATGTCTTATCAGTTAATATCATTTTGGACAATTTAGCCGCACAGGCAAAATTAAACTAGTCAGCTCTTAACTAGAGCCCTTCGCACAGGATTTTTCAAGTTCCGGAGAGGCTACAAGAACAAGATAAGAAAAATTCACTAAAACTCATAATTAATGATATTATCACTTCTGTTATTGAGGTGCGTTTTTTAATATCAGTGATTTTTTTCTCGCTTGAAGTTTCAAATTTCGAATACTTTTCTGAACTCAAAAATCCAGTAGTTTTGAGCGTGGGTTTCCTGTTGTGGTAAAAGCCCGCCAAATTTTCGCCCGACTCGCCCGAAACAAAAGTCGATAAGCGCGCGCGCGTCCTGAGTTTCCCGCCCTTTTTGTCAACAAAAAGTTTTCAGCAGGTATCAGTCAAACTTGGGTTCTTTTCTTATCTAGGTTTTATCAAATGGTAAGTTTATAAAAAGAAAGAAAACTATAATTTTAGAAAGTTTTTAGACTTTCTTTCTTAGTTCTGAAGTTAGTTAAAGATATTCATGAACAAAGCCGATTCGCAGCTTCGAGTTGTTCAAAAGCTTTTCACGTAACAAAGCTCATGGAGCTTTCTTTATACATTCAGGAATCTATAATATAATTTTGCTAATATACTTCACTTACCGGCAACAACAGCTTGTTCTTCAACACTGTTCTCCGAACCTACAAATTCTAAGAAAAGAGCCGGTTGAAGAGGATAGTCAAGGCCAGAAAACCTGTTACAAGCATCAACTTGAACGTCATCAAGAAATTCTGAAAAATAATAGGTTATTATAAAATTCTCAATTTCATTCTAGTAAGTAATGCTTATTCTTTTTTGGCCTCTCTGGCTTCTTTCTTTTCAGGTTTGAATTTTCTTATACTTCATGAATTCACAATGTTATGTTCGCCTTTTACTTCGCCGGGAGGGTCAACTTTCACTCTTCAGATAGAGAAAATCCAAGAGAAAGACGTCCGACGAGAGGCGGTTGTTTTCTCAGCCTGTTACCGTATGTGGTTTTCCAATATTAGGTAGATTCAATTTTTCATTTTTCAGTCAATTATTTTCCTTTTTGTGTATTTTTGTTTGTTTGTTTGCTGTATTTTCGTATTTCTTATATTTTCAACGCGTAAACAAATTTTAAATTAAGAATTTGGTGCTTTTTCGACGACTTATATTTCATTGAATCTCTTTTCTTTTTACTTCTTTTGTGTTTTTTTTTTGTTTCTCAGTGTTACAGGATTTTAATGTACAATGTAGATGTAGTTTCAATTATACCCAATTTTGCCACTGGTATTCCAACTTGTAGAATTTCCACTGAGGCATCAACAGCTGATTTTACATCAGGAAATGAACATACTCCACTAACAGTCTGCAAAGAAAACATGAATTCAAATTTCAAAAATTCCATCATCAAAAAACTTAAGACTATTCTGGTATGTGACATACTGCTTCAGGGATGCCATGTAGTTTTACAGTTGCCTTGGTGATAATACCCAGAGTGCCTTCTGATCCTGTAAACAAGTTTGTGAGATTATAACCAGCTGAAGTTTTCCTATCAGAAAATAAAAGACAGATAAAACCGCATCAAATAACTTGGTCCAATTCATGTTTTTTGAATTTATGTTTTCAGAGAAGATCAATTTATCACATCCCATATTTTACCTAACTTCAGTTAGATTTTTCTCAATCTCATACCCAGAGCCTAACCAGGAGAAATGCAGGCTCTGGCTACTGGAGATTGATTTTTTTATATCAATAATCCTTATTATCTTATTCAAATTATTCACATGATTTGCAAGAATTAGCTCAGTAAGCTCTGATCATAATTTATGATTTATGGATCAGGAGAAAAACTCCACCAATATCTAACTAAAGTTGGAGAAAATACAATTTAATGCCATGCAACGTTCACATTTTATCATACATTGTCATATATATTGTAAAATTAAATTTATATTCACCTGGTTCTCCTCCCAGCGCCAGCAGTGTCAATGACAGTCCCATCAGACAAGACTACCTCTAGATTACGTACATTTTCTCTCATTGTACCATACCTAATAACATTGCAATATAAAAACCTTGTAAAGGACCCAATTGGATATTGAGTTTCTGCCTGCATTAGTGTTTTCCTGGTGTCATTGTCACATACCTAACTGCATTTGTCCCTGATGCACTAGTTGCACACATCCCACAAATGGAGGCATTTGCCCCAGGATCTGTAGAACAAAAATTATTTGATTTAGCTTGAATTTGGATTCAGGCAACTATCACAACTTCAAATGATGCCAGCAAATAACCCTCTTACCAATAGGAAACCACAACCCTGTTTCCCTGACATAAGAATTTAGTGTTTCTCTTGATACACCAGGCTCAACAGTAGCATCAAAGTCCTCTTCATTTACTTCTAATATATTGTTTATTCTTCCCAAATCAATGCAAACTCCTCCCTAAACAACAACAGGAAATGTACGTCATCATTTTTGCAAGTTACCAGAGAATATTAATTTTATGAGTCAACATTTATATCATCTCATGTAATTTATATTTATAATACTAATTGGCATTGGTATTTTGCCAATACCCATGCATAGTTCATAGACTCTATGACCTAAGCATTTACCTTCAGGGCAACAATTCCACCTTCCAGTCCTGTACCAGTGCCATAAGGTACCATAGGGATTTCATTGCTATAACAGACTTTAGCAACTTCACTGACTTCATCTCTATTTGCAGGGAAGACAACTAGATCAGCTGGATGACATTTATGATAGGATTCATCCCTTCCATGCTGTTCTCTTACTGCCAATGCTGATGATACATTGTCTTCTCCAAGTATGGATTGAAATGTGCTTTTGAGCTCAGAGGCTGCTGGGTAAAGCTGCAATGAACATCATGACAGGTACTACATTAAATGAATTTACAAATCATAGGGTCATTTTTATGGAATGTGTTTAACCATCTTAAGAATTTGAAATTGTGGAGAGGAGATATGCAGTGCCACAGCTTAGACTGGCAACTGAGAATACGAAGCACCTCAAAACCCATAAAATAAATTTATAATTAATATTCTATGAATTCAAGGAATAAATGCATTTTGAATAACCTTCCCCTACTTTCCACCAGAAAATTTATTAATTTTACTCAAAACCAGTTTTATAAATTTCACAAGCCTGAAAACTATTTACTGTAGCATTGTATATCCACATTAGGAGTTATATAGAGTTTATAGGTGCAGCCAAAGGAGCCTTTGCAGGAGCTTAAGAGATCATATCATACTTTACTTATTGATACACACTGAACTCTTGCCTAACAGACACACTAAAATGGACACCTCTCTAAACTGGGACTGGGAGCAGTTTAGAGTGATCTGTGATTTGATTCAAAATAAGTGCATGGTCTGTGAAAATATGCCAGATTTTGCTGTGATTTTTGTGAAATCCTTGTTTAAATATATGTGATTTGTGAATTGGCTTGTCGTCTTGGCTGTGAACAAAGGTAACTACTTGGTGGCAGTAGGCAGTTATATAATGGTTACATGTTATACATCGCTACCTATACACTATAATGCAGTTCAGTTACTTTACCTTACATGGTAACTACTTAAATGGCTCCTTGGAACACTAGTAATCTAATAAATACGCTACACAATTGCAACTGGAATAGAGAGCCCCACTCAGTTGATGTACATGTAATATATTAATTCATAAAAATATACTGGATCAGATAAAAACAATAGATAGAACAACTTACAATAGAATACAATAGATTTTATGAATATGTTACATCAACTGAGTGCTAGGTTTTCCTATCTGGAATACCAAAAAATGTCTCAGTCGTAATTGTTTTCCAAATGTTCATTTCGGGCTAACTCTTTATTACTGGGCTACCAGGCCCAGTTGAAAATTTGAGATGTTTTTTTCTTTTTTGTTTCCTGTCGCCTCGCGAAATGGCCATTCTTGCGCAATACTGTACACGCGCAATGCAATACTGGGTGCTTCAACCATGCTTCAAGTGACCAAGCTCCGCCATTAGACATGAGATTTCGAAGTAAGTTTTTAGCCTTTTTCTTCGTGATTATTGTTGTTCTTTTCATATGTCAGATAGAATTACCGTTTACAAATCTAGAGGAGATGTCTTGTTGAATATTTTGCTGATTCATAGAAGATTTTAAAGCTTCATCGATCGTACTTGAAATAAGATGGCGGGGACTTCAAATCGGTCTTCTCAAAACCTAACCAAAGCATTCTAGAATCTATCAGGAACCATACACAGTTCCATTAGACGTAGTACTTTTATTGTCAATAATAAATTTAAGAAATATACATGGAAATAAAGCTTTTGTTTTTTTTCAAAGTCTTGTTTTGAACAGTGATATTTTCATGTGCGTGATTGAGAAAGAATACCAGTCTCGAGAAATACACGCATCATAAATAAATCCAGGAAAACTACAAGTCATCTGTTAAAAATAATTGAATTATCACAGAGCAGTGAATCATTCCAATTTTATTCTGTCAAGTGATATAGAAACAAATCATGGTCCTATTGATCCCTTTAAGACTATCCAAGCACCTTATAGTCAAAACAAAGTGTTGTTGTTTGGGTTCAATGTACTTGTAGGTACCAAGTGCATGTGTACTGAGCCATGTCCCTTACATCACTAATATTTGCCACAGAAATAATGGTATTTCATCATCAATAACTTAGTTCAAATAATGAACATTGGTAATGAACTGTATGGTAGTTTATCTAGACCATCCCGCGACAAACATTTTTAATGTTATAAACAGAAGAACCTGAAATAATTTCCATATTCACTACAGGTACAGTCCAAGCTACAATGGTATATTCGGTATATTCATGACTGTTGTACACTTGTCTAGAAATTTTTGATTACTGTACATCATTGGTGAATATAATGCAGTCTTTAATCACACAAAATTATATCTCATTCATAATAACAATTGGTTGTAGTACTGTGGCCATGTACTGTACCTCAGATGGTAAAAACTATTTGATTCGCATGCTAGAAATGCAATTGCTATGCTTCACCCTCAAGGAACCCTTAATTAGAATGCTGCTGTGCTATATCTTTGTATTCTCTTTGTTTTTCTCTGATAAAATCTACCCGGTATTGGAATTCAGAAACTTTAAGGTCAACTATTGAACATGGAACAAAATTCCACAGTTCACTTAATACTTCTGCTGAACAGCCTATAATTAGATGCACATATCTGTACCACCCAATGCCAATAGCCACAGGTAGCCCAGTAACGCTGGCGATCAGCGTCTAGTATTCAATTGAGCTAGGGTTTAATTGGTTGTGCAAATTTACACGAAAGCTTGCAACGTTAACTACGATATTTGAAAAGGCATCATAGTGATGTTCATAAGAAAGAGCACTTATTCCTTTTATGTGCATAAACTTGGTTTAAGAACAGAAATGTCTTATCCGAGCCCAAGCACTCACTATACGTCATTCCCGGGGACACCTTACTTACCTTTGGAGACGTTGTGCAAAGAAGACGCCGCCATATTGGATTTATAACAGGGCTCACCAACTGTTTACCAAGGAATGCAAGCATGAGGCAATCCTTTTATTCGCTAGAATACTTCACTGACGTCTCAAAAGATAGTTTTCTTTTGCACACGTATATTCATCGGTATCACTTATTTCCGACAACACTGGACTGCCAATGAACTCTGGGTAATTGTAGCTGTGCTTGATATGACGTCATATAACAAGACGCCCCTGTAGCCGTTCACTCGGCGGGAAACACCGCTCGCGAATATTAGTGTATTCGTGAGAAGCAGGCAGGGAAGGCATCTGGACAGTTTTTTCTCGTGAAATGAATTCATTACGCTTCAGCGCGCGGAAGCGAAGTCAGGGTCAAGAATATCAAGGGGATTCCTCTATAATTGATCCTACCAACAAAATTTCGAGTTATTTGTGTCGTAGCTAAGAAAAAACGAGTAGGTCACCGTGATTGGTTTGGAAATATTGTACATCATAGACAAGGGTATTTTAGCAATTTTGCACGAACATTCGATGCATTCCAGCTAATTCGATGATAAGTCTATAGGGTCTCAGAAATAGATCCAGACGGAGAGTTAGCAGCATTTTAGTAGAAGATAAAATAGTGAATTGTCTCGTAAGAAAGCCCATTTTGATCGCGATAAAGTGCATTTTTAGCACATTTTCTGCAAATTAAAAAATAAACACTTTCGCGCGGAAACGTTCGATTTTGGACACTTTCAATAGTGCTCAAATACGAACGAAATTTTTTTTAATGTTCCTACTAATAATTTCTTTCACTGTGCAAAAAGGCAAATATTCGGAAAGAATATGCTTGAATATAGACATGCATACTTCAAGTATTCAGGGAAATCCATTGGTATTCAAGACCGAGTGATGCAACGTCATGCTAGAATCACTCGGAACGAATCCGGACAGAATTTCCATTTTCGTCCCGTATACTCTTGACTGACTTCACGTATAAATATTCGCGGCGTATATTTATACGTGAAGTCAGTCAAGAGTATACGGGACGAAAATGGAAATTCTGTCCGGATTCGTTCCGAGTGATTCTAGTATGACGTTGCATCACTCGGACTTGAATACTAATCGAATTTTCCTGAATACTTGAAGTAACAAGTATGATACTCTTGTATACTATTGTATTCGTTTAGTTGATGCTTCGAATATTCTTGAATATTGGACATTGTCAAATTCTTCCTACCGAAATACCCTACGAATATCAGTCGTATGTTACGAATATTCCTGAATACTAGACATCCCTGACGTTTTCTTAGCGAACAACCCTCCGAATTTCAGTCGTATGTTACGAATATTCCTGAATACTAGACACCCCTGACGTCTTCTAGTCGAACTACCCTCTGAATATCATTGGTATAATACGGATATTCTTGAATTCTCAACGTATTCTTCACAACATCCCATCGAAATACGGGAGATTTTCAAGCATTTTACCCATTCAGAGGCCTATAACTACATCAAAATACATAGAAAAACAAAATATACAAGTATAAACAAACAAATTCATAGCATTGAAATGTGTTTTATTAAAATACGGTATAGGATTTATCAATTGACATGGCGGTAGAGTGCACACACTTAATCCGTGAAACATAAATAGTACAAAATAGTGCTAAATTATGGTAATTCCTTTCTTTCCTATTGTCTAATCAACACTATTTACTACTAATTAGTAGTGTTTGTTTCACGGATTAAATGCATGCACTCTAACATTTGAACAGTAATAGATAATAGACTACTAACTTGAATCATTTAACTACTTGATATCTTAATAAACGTGTCTCATAGTGTCCTTTATATATACACTCAACTGTTCGCAATCAATGTAGCCAGAGGACAAGTCGACGTACGCTATGAAGTACCTCAAAGAAACGGACATCGATCACTGGTTCCCAGCTTGGAGCATTTTTGGCCGCTTCGCTGAAGTCGCAATCCAAGATTCTCCAGTTTAACTTAAAAGATATAAAAGTATCTTAAAATCTTTTCATCTAAAAGCATAATCACAAGTCAATGTACGTACAAGCTTATTACCCGAGCTGATTTACTCGAAAGAACAATCATATTCCCGTCATAGTGAAAACAAAATATGGCCATCCTAAAAGGAGTCTCTTTTATGACCTTCTTCTTCCCTATAAGAAGGTTTAAAATTGACTTCTCGTACGATAAACTCGGTCAATACTAATAATTGCTTATCAAATATTCAACTTACCGCCAGAGACTTCGGCGTCCTTCCATTGTCGCCCTTGTAGAATACCTATTTCTACTCTGATGAAGCTTGTTCTTCTTTCAAACAATGTATTAAAGCTTTCTCTATATTTCCTCCTCGATTTGAGAATAATGTAGGCCATATTTTAGGCTCAAAACATAGGATTTTGTAGAACATATTCGCTATCTCCTCGATCGTACTTCAACCGTTCACTGAATGAGCGCCTACTATTCAAAACACGCACGTGATCAAATACCGTGTTTTCATTGGTTTATTGTGAGAAATGCACGGGATTCCTGTGCATTGACCGCTGACTCAACATTTCGCTGGCCAATTATTAATTCATCGAAAAGACAAAGGTGTTTGTAAAGTTGTCTATGCATTTTGGACCTCTTTCTTTTGATTTTTGACCTAAAAACAGCTCAAAGGACACAAGTCAACAAGATAAAACAAAGGTACGTAAGATAAAGATACTTTTCGTGAGGTATTCCTCGATTAAGACCTTTTAAATCGACTTTGAAGGGAACGTAAATTTTGGCGCCAATTTTGCACAGTAGTAGGTCAACATGGTCCAAACTGACTGGATTTGGAAGCTGTTCCTTTTATTATCCAAAGGGACACAATTAATTGTGCTTCTTATTAATTAAATTATTAATATTTTTGTTGCTTTTACTATGTTTGCTAAACAAAGTACTGTAAACTGCTTTGGATTCTATGTTGTTGATCAAGCATAAATAATTAATTTTGTTGTTGTACTAGACACTGATTATCCACATCAAACAATGAGTCTTACTTGTATTTTACAACCTGCGTTGTTTTATTCGTTAAAACATGTCCAAATTCATAACCAATTATATAACTAACTCTTTGCATTCAAATTTTCAAACATTTGCTTGGTTTTTAGGATTACAAAGCAACCATTATTCCAGAATGTGCAAATATATCATGTGAAGCATAGCTAAGAAAAAGAAGAAGAAGAAGAAGAGGAAAAAAGAATTAATAATAAAAAGGTCTCTTCATGGCATTAAAAGAAACATGCTCTTGCAATATAAAAATTCAAAAGGATTTCCATGCATTGACTACATAAGGAAATGCTGCACTAGTGTAAGAGGAGAGAAAAAATCTATGCCAGGAAGATATAAAGGAGATGAACTGAAACTACCACAGCTACATGAAGAATTACCAACTGCAACAGCAATGCTGGTAATTATATCTTTTCATATTTTAAAACTGCAAATGTGATTTATGTTGGTTAACATGTTTTGCATAATATTGTAGTATTGTAGTGTCATTTCACAGTGTTTTGAAAGTTACAGAGGGGAGTACAAAAAAATCCAACTATGCAGTGTACTTGTAGCTTTTTATTATGAAATATATTACTATTGTTTTGTTGGCATCATGATATTGGTATCCAGACATACTGGATCTAAAAGAATCCAAACATTGATGCTTTGATGAGAATAAAAAATGTTCAACATTACAGAGGGGAACAGAAAAAGTGACATTTTTTAATCTTAAAATAAAACTCAAGAACTCTGCAAAGTTTTGATATATCAAGCACACTCTTTTACATAATAATGTTCCATATTTACCTGACTTTATAAAGTCACAGAAGACAAGGTTGGTTTATTCATCTAAAGTTGTGATTTGTGGCCTAATCAATTTAAAGCACTTGTCATATATTAGGAAGTTACTAAAGGGAAATTCTGTCCATGACCTATTATACCATCAAATACCATGCAAAACTTGAAAATAAGACTCTTTCATGATAAATAAGCCAATTTAAATTACTTTCGTTGAAATGATAGATAAGCTTATCTAAATTATTTTGTTTGAAACCTTGTTTCCTGATGAAACAATTTTCCCCGAACATTTCTATGATGTCACTGTTAGAGGGAATGAGTGCTTCATGTCCACCAGCACAGGCAACATTTTTGTAATATCTACATGTACATTAAAAAAATAGAAAAACAATCAGGACTTTATCATTTGATTATTCAGCTTCTTTGAAAAGTAATTTGATATTGTGTGTGAACATTAACTTTTTTTGTCCACAAATACTATGAAATGACCCTATCATGAAATCTTGACAAAATTTAATGTTTGACACAGAAGAGTGACTATAGATTGTATTATCTCTCAACAGGTGTAAATGAAACTGCTTATTGGAAGTGGAATGACCAAGAGTTGTTATTTATATGATTAAATCCATGGTTTTTGTAAATAATTCACCCAGAAATGACTTGATTACTTAAAATTAACAGCAGAGTAAATTTTCACTTGAATGGTACATGTGACCATTTTTAAAAACTGACAATTTCAAAAATTTTGTCACAATTTGTCAAGTGACAATATTTATTCATGTGTGAGTATTACATAAATTTAGTCTGAAATTATTAGAATATCTGGCCATCAACAAAATTGTTTTTATTTTGTTGTAATTCAATTTTGTGACTTGCACTTTGAGATTTATATATATATTTTTTGTCAATTTTATTCATGTAATGTCTTTGTGTATAAATGTTTGCCCGAGCTTTATGATTTTGCACTACCCGGTGAGTGCCACTTAGTGAGATCTTCAGGCTGGTTTCAGTGCATAATTGAGTGGCTGGCAGGATTTATCCATGTGTGTGCATTATTGGATAAAATTGAACCTGAATGTATTGGAATATCTGTTTGTTCATAAAAGAATCACAGGAACTTGCAATTGAAAAAGCCTCACATTTGTACTATTTGTTCATTTCGATTAATTGATTTCAACATTTTTGGTAAGACAGAACAATGAAAAAGCGAATTTTGTTTATCAGAAAATCGCAATCAACAGATATCAGATTAAACGGCCAGTAACCTTGAAACGACTCGTGACCAAATGCTTTCAGCAAACCATCTCACAACAATAAAAAGAGTACAAACACCAAAAGTTTACAATAAATTGATAACACCCACTTGAATGATTTCTTGAACATGTTAAAGAAAATCGACTCATCATTATGCCAGTAGTATTTATGCATGATGATGTATCACATTTTTGATCACTCAGAAATAAATGAATACTATTTGAAGATTCCAGTAATATTCACACTTCAGATATGAAAATCCTCATACGGTAGAAATATCTTTTACGAAAAGTATGCGTAAATATTCAAACCGCAGAAAGTATTATTCAAAGTCACAAAGAAATATTATTTTTGGGATTATCTGAAGTATTCTAGTTGAAAATCCCTGTGCATTCATACTTCACATACTCGAGTCCGAATACTCTAGAGATAAATGTTATGCAAAGTATGCGTAAGAATTCAGCATGTGTGCACTCTACTTATTGAAAAATGTTTATTGTATCAAAATATTGGTGTTTAGACATCTATTTTAGAATGTAAACTGCATGATGTATCACACTTTTCATCACTCAGAAATAAATGAATATTAATTGAAGATTCCAGTAATATTCATACTTCAGATATGAAAATCTTCATACCGTAGAAATATCTTGTACGAAAAATATGCGTGAATATTCAAACCGCAGAAAGTATTTTTCGAAGTCACGAAGAAATATTATTTTTGGGATATCTGAAGTATTCTAGTTGAAAATGCCTGTGCATTCATACTTTACATATTCGAGTCCGAATACTTTAGAGATAAATGTTATGCAAAGTATGCGTAAGAATTCAGGTTGTATACTACTAGAATACGTCACGTATATCATCCGTCTCGAATATCCTAGAATACTCCAAGTCAAGAAGCGATATTCTTTTTCTGAATACTCTTGAATATTTGCCTTTTGGCACAGTGTTTTAATTTTCAAATATGTTTTGTGAATCATTACAAGAAAGGAAGTTCTGAAATAAAAGATGGGGGTTACCGTGCTCGTTACAGCGATATTTTCAAAATTATCATCAAATTTGGGGTAAAATCGGGACTTTTCCGAGAAAGTACTGGGGCGAGTTTTACAAAACTCCCTATTTATCGCAGCAAAAATTGAAGAAATGTTTCAAATTGTGTTTTATGCCTTTTTAGTCATGATTTGAATGACTAAAATGCTGACAAAGTCGTAATTCTGTGCCATTTTTGAGCCATGCGCGGTAGACGTGCGCCATGCAAAACAGAGGAATCACCTTAAAGCAAGCCATTGATATACTGAAACAATTCAGCAGAAAACGAGTGTAGTACCTTCAAATTGCGATGAAAGTACATAAGAAGGGCTATAAGGAAACCTAACGCTTCTACTACTTCTAAAATTGCACATTTACCAAAGTTTTTCTTGTATAAATGCAAAAATTCTCGAATACTATCATTTCCAAACATTTTTTACCCTCGGACCTCGCTTGCGCGCTGAATCATAATCAAATCTGGAGAACCCCGGAAAGGTCCATAGCCCTTAATAATAAACTAACGTAAACAGCAACAAACATGATTTTAATTCTCGTTTACTAAACAAGACTACGGATACATCGGTGGGCCGGATATGTTTCTTCTTCTTCCTCCCACTGAACTAACTAATCGACGAGCCGTGGATGGCATCAAGGTTATTCAAAAACAGACCTTGTAGTAGGCGTTAGTAGTTGAATGACTTTTATATGATTTGTTTGTATTTGTTTTGTTTCTGTTTTGTCCTTTTTTCGAAAAAGGCTATATAAAATGCACCTATTAAAGACCATTAAATTACAAACTAAACCTCCCTCGGCACGTCTGCACACACACACACAAGAGAAGAAGTAAAGTGCAAAATTAAGAATCTTCCTTGGAAGGTCTTGGAAATCTGGCTAAAATTCTTGCGAATCAGAAGAAAAGATCATTCGAAAACTACCCGACTACCAAGTTACGTTGACACCGTTTTCGTAGCCATTACGTTCCGCCATAGTTGGTCAACTTTTTTGATCATATACAACTTTATCTCTTATCTTAGATGCTCAAGCATAAACCTGTCGTGTTTGTCCTTTCTGATATATTTGCTAAAATTGTCGGGCGGTAACGGCTCGAAAACGTCTCTGATTCACGATCAGTATGGTGATTTGTTTTTCAGTTTTTAATTAATACCTGTACATGTATGCATGCAAAAAATTCTGTATTACTGGGCCCGGTTGTACGAAGGTTGGATAAAGTTATCCACCGGATAAGAGTTATCCACTGTATAGATTTTGTATAGATTTTATCCGCTGGATAAGGATTTATCCGCTGGATAGCGCTATTCACCCTTCGTACAACCGGACCCTGAGTGATAACATCTCTATTGTAACTTAATTATTAGATTTATTATATGGCTAGATAATTTCCTGAATTCTGATTGACTAATTGTCTGTATTTTGCCATATCAGGACCGCTGTCCCGGATGAAAAGAAAAGTTTTAGCGGGACTTCTCAAAGCCATATAATAAATAAGTTATTAACCTCGTTTGCTCGGTCGTCCGTACTGTCAAGACCTCGGTCTGATATTTTCCCATACATGCAGACCTCGCGCTCGCTTAATAACCCTTTAGTATAGCCTGCGTTGCTGATGGTCTGCAAAGCAGGCTATTAGATGTGGAAAAAATTAAAGGATGTCTACCTTAATCAGTCTATTTGAACGTGATCAAATAGCCTGGATAAACTTGATTGTCATAATATGCAACAAATATACTTGGATTAGTCACGTTATCTACTGTAGAATCATATGTAATTGTGGGGTTATTTGGGTTCTTTGGCGGTGGCGACAGCATTTTTTCGTTGCCTCTTGTGTAATCCCCAACCAATACGCTTGCCAAGTACATACATCGTATACCAGTGTCAGGGGCAGGTGGAGAATATTGAGGATGCATAGAATAGGAAGCGTCTCGAGCAAAATAAAGACCTTTTCCATAATAGGTCGCTAAAAAGAACAGTATATAAATATTTGTGACTGTTATCGTATATATATTTAAGGAATATAAAACGCGCGCGCATGTCTCTGTTCTGTGATATAAACACGATGGAAGATGTAGAGCAAGAGAAAAGCAAGCTTAGGAACACGAGGCGTAGCTGTTTTCCCTTGAGAACAAGGAGCTATTTGAAGAAATTTGAAGACATGCCGTTTTACACGTGTACATGTGCATGTTTTCAAATTTCTTCAAATAGCTCCTTACACTGCATCCAAAATTCTGCCAACTTACCTACAAACGTCTATTTGGCTGAATAGTTGCATCGAAAATTTAAAAGGAATTGCAATTTTTGCACGTATTTTAACGATTTTATCTGTACAGATATATGTACATATGTATATAATTGCTTTTACAGAATTTTTGCAAAACGCTGTATATATATAAAGTTTACATATAACTATATTTTCAAACGCGGAGTGATATAATATAAATTTTAATTATTAACAAGTGATTGATCAAAAAGTGCTTAAACCAAAGCTGAAATATATATATAATTCTAGTCTGACTATTAATAAATTGTATATAATAAGCTGCTGAGGTCTAATATTTAGTTAATTTATTCCATAGATGGGCTCCCTTATAGGAAATGTTTTTTTCAAGGACTCAAAGCGCAAGTTTTAATTGTGGAATTCGTGCGTAAATTGAAAGAACTCAAAAACCATCTGGCCAACAGATTAAACAAACAAACAAAAAAAACAACAACAACAACAAATAAACAAACAAAAACAAAAAAACAACAACAAAAAAACAACAACAACAACAAAAAAACCCAGACAATCAAACAAACAAACAAACAAACAAACAAACAAACAATCAAGATCACATTTTTATAACTCTTACCATTTCTGCCACAATAGCTTCTGTTGAAACCCTTATGGTTGATTTTCGTACAAGTATCAACGACTGTACCATGAAACAGTTTCTTTTCATTGCTGCCATTTCTTTTCTCCATCTTTTGCCTCTTGATCATGTACGTTCGGTATAACTCAGGATTTTGTACTCGCTCAATCTTCACTATGTTAATGGGCGTAGTCTTAGTTATGGCATCCTTGACTTCGTCGTATTCTATTTTTTGTTTGACAGGATCCAATTGTACAAGGTGAACGTCTTTTTCTTTACCGCTGGTGTCTTTTGGCTGAGGTTTCCAGTGGCTCGGTAAGGGAATGCCTTAATTAAAGTAATAACAGATTAACTGGTGTCAAAAACTATTCGGTAACACTGCTCGCAGTGGCGGATCCAGGGGAGGGGCCTGGGGACCGGTGCCCCCTCCTTGCAGTTGAATCCATTTTTTTTTCTTTTGAGAAAATTTATTTTAGAAGGAAAATTAACCTGCTTACGTGCACAATAGACTGGATAAAAAGTCGTTCTGAAATTACTTTTTTGAGCACGCGCATGCCACAAAAATTGGCTCTTTAATCTCGACGGTGACCCTGCCTTTCAAAATGTCAAGATCCGCCGCTAGCACGGTACTGCTAATTTATGCAGCAGTAATGTTGCATTGACTATAATTCTTCATTGAATATACGTACCTTTGCCTAGCTCTTTCCTCATAACACGTGCTTTCTTACGAGTATCGAGATTAGTTTCAGTCATAGAAGCAAAATCGATCTGCAGGTAATGCTGTCCTCTGTTATACCCATCAAAAAAGGTAAGTAGAATGGAGGTTTTCTTGTCCATAAATGCTTGTTCTATCTTGGCATTGGTTTCAACATCGTAAGGTTCCTCCCCTTCATCTTCCAAGAAATACCACTGAACTGTTTTTGAGACGAGCTCGGCATACTTGCGGTTGTGCTCCTCTTCCACCTGCTGACTCAGGATTTCAAAGACTTCTGTATGTATGTATATAAGTAAAATAGTGTAAGTCTTATATACAAAACTCATGCATAGAGATATGAAGCAAAAATCACACGAATGGACATACTATAAACTACAACAACATATTTTACATATTATAAGGGAGAAATCCATTTTTCTATATCTTCAGCCTTAATAATATACATTTTCAGTCCCAACCGTTGTAGTCGGAGTTTAAAACTTTGCCAGCAAACAATGATATTAACGTTGTCCAGACAAAGAGACATTTGACTAAAGCGAAACCGCGAAGGTGGTCGTATTACTAATACAACCATCTTCGGGCCGTAAAGATTGGCTGTATTAACGCGGTTGGCTATAATGCGAGGCTGGCCTAGCCTTATACTTTATATGCGTCGATGTTTTTTGCTTTCATTGGCTCTGAATTAAGCTGGACATTTCACATGCCAAACCATATTTCACGCGAGGAACGAATATTCAATGAGACAAGTGACATTTTTTTGTAGTCTAAATATCTTTTTCAGCTGGGCAACATTGATTTCACTGAGACACTACATCGTACATATGCTTACGTGAAGGGGGAAGTTTGATTCCTAGGTTTAGTGTTTTACGACGGGTAAGTTATGTAACTGATTAGGCTAGTTGTAAAGGATGAAAAGAAGTGGGTTAAAGAAACGGTACCCTAAAAAACAGCGGAAAATTTCAACTTAGACCGCATTCTTGGGATTGACTACAGTTATACTGAACTAACCTAACACGGTGTCTGATACGTCATCTGAAAGACCAGAAACAACGATACGACCAATACGTCTTTGAATCACGATCTCTGTGGAATATTTTGCTTGAAGTCGTAGGATTCGATCTTCCTGGGCTTGTGACAACTCTTTTATGGCTTGATTGACAATGGGTTTCTTCTTTGAATGCTCATTTATCAGTTCTGTTATAGCACGGTCAGCACTGTCTAGATGTTTGTTATCTGATGCAAATACCTTCATTGAATAAAAAGAAGTAAATTTGTCTTCGTTTAGCCTCTCCATTTTCTTTCTCTTTAGGATTTTTGTGGGATTCTTGTTCAAGAAAAGGGGGACTGAGGAGAGGGGAGGGGAACGGAAGAAAAGGTCTAACAAGCGCCTAGTCCCTCTCTATCACTAGCAACACAGGAAACCCAAGATATATAAATATTCAAATTCTTAAATCACAGAGACGCCGGCAGAAGAAGCTAGTCTCCGTTCTCTGGTTGTACCTCTTTAGTGAGGCACAACTACTAAGAGAACGATAACAACTGAGAAATATTGGTCGAGGCGGCGATAAGCTAAGAATAAATCTGCACTTACCGTAAGCCGCATCCTTCCTGACGCAAATACCTTCATTGGATTAGCATTCCTTGCTTCTTCAATCTTCCGTCTTTCTCTGAACTTGCTTTCTCTTCCTTTATCACTGAATTGGTCTTTTCTAGGAGTTAGCAAATCATCGGTGAAGGAACCTTCCTTGCTAAACCTTGACCTCATTTCCTTACTGAAGGCTTTTATAACGTCTTCATTCATATCAACGATGTGTATCTCTGATAACTTGCAGTGGGAATTTTCTTTGGAATATGAAAGGAGACTATCTAAAATAGTTTTTGCACAGATACCAATAGGAAATCCAAAGATACCAGCACTTATTGCAGGGAGTGCAATACTTCTAAAATTCTTTGCTGCATCTAAAGCGTTGAATACAGTTTGGCCAAGTTGTTGTTGTGACTCACTTTCCCCATATTTTGCCCTCCATGGAGTTTGTGTCCAAATCGGTCCTACTGCATGAACAAGACGTTTACATGGTAACTTGCCTGGACTTGTAACAACTACCTCACCATTCAAAACGCTGCCATATCGTAATACCAATTCGTCGCATTCTGCTTGAATTTCTCTTCCTCCTTTCTCTACGATAACTTTTGCAAGCCCTCCAACATGCTGCAACCTCTGGTTAGCTGAATTAACCATGACATCAACTTTATCCTCTGTGAGATCTCCTTTGAAGAGGATGATTTTCTTTTCTTCAGGCGTTACGTAGCTACAGATCTGTTTTGACGAGTTTTCTCCTTCTGCGTTTTCCAGTGAAATACTTCCTATATTATTTTGTGTGGATGGGCATCGTTCTATGATACAGTTATGGTCATTTTCAACAATGGAGAGGAGTTTCCTTCCTTTGTTCTCACTAAACAATTTCTTCATTCCTGGTTTGTCAAGGTCAATGGATCGTTCTTTGACTTGATTGACTAGCATCTGGGTTTTCTTTAGAGCTTTCTCAGTTCCTTCTCTGGTTCCTCGGATTGATATTCCCTCTTCGTTATCGTCAAGTTTAATCTCTACTGACTGATCCTTTAGACTTTCTTCCATGCTCTTGATTGCAAGGTGTTCATAGCGGAATAAAAACTTCTTGCATCCCGCGTGTGCCTCCACTAATTTGGTAATGATGGTGTTTTCTTCAAAAAACCTTTCAAATTCTGTCTTTGCTTTATCTACTTGTTCTTTGACACCAGAAATCCACACTGTGCTTGACACTAGGTCCATGGTCACTTTCAGGAGCATTGAATTTTGAAAACTATCCATCAGCTGATTCCACTTTTCAGACGTAGTCAACGGTTTTTGCTCTTGTTTTAAATGGACAGATTCCTCTGCCATCACCCTTTCAATGATCTTCTTCGCCTTTTTTGCATCTTCGCGATCTACTGCTGTGACCAACAACTTTGGGTCCTCACTAGGATCAAAACTAACAACAGCCTCAATGTGTTCATTTCTAAACTCTTTTGAAAGAAACACATTTCCCGCACCCGAGTTAAGAATGCCAACGATAGATCTTGGAAGCTCCATTTCTTGTTCTTTCAACTTAGTCAGTGTTTGATAGAAAGCCATGGTACTCTCTCTTACGACTTGATCAGGTCCTCTGAAGTGGATCTTTAGCTCCTCTTCCACCATAGTTGCCTCAAGATCTTTGAATTGGTTTTCAAGGTTTTCAACAAATCCCATGAAACGCAGTAAATCAAATTGAGGATTAGTAAGCTTCATTGATCCTGTAATTTTAGCTTTCTCGTACTCGATTTTCTTTTTAATTTCTTTACTCAAGTTATCAAGCTGCTCTGCTAATGGTTCAACATCTTGTTTTTTTCCTCGTAGTTTGATAATACCTTCAGTCTCATTGGACTCAATATCAACTCTGTCCTTGAATGATAAACATTTTTCTTGTACCTGATAAATGAGCTCTTTGAAGAATGCTTGAGGCCAGCTTCCAGCGTTAAATATATGGTTAACGATTGTATTTTCTTTCAAAAATGTTTCAATGTCCGTCTTTGCTTTATCTACTTGTTCTTTGACACCAGCAATCCACACTGTGCTTGACGCTAGGTCCGTGGTTACTTTCAGGAGCACTGAATTTTGAAAACTATCCATCAGCTGATTCCACTTTTCTGACAGAGTTAACGGTTTTTGCTCTTGTTTTAAATGGACAGATTCCTTTGCTGACTCCTTTTCGATGACCTTCTTTGCCTTATTTACATCTTCGCGATCTACTGCTGTGACCAACAACTTTGTGTCATCACTAGCATCAAAACTAACTACAGCCTCAATGTGTCCATTTCTGAACTCTTTTGAAAGAAACGCATTTCCCGCACCCGAGTTAAGAATGCCAACGATAGATCTTGGAAGCTCCATTTCTTGTTCTTTCAACTTAGTCAGTGTTTGATAGAAAGCCATGGTACTCTCTCTTACGACTTGATCAGGTCCTCTGAAGTGGATCTTTAGCTCCTCTTCCACCATAGTTGCCTCAAGATCTTTGAATTGGTTTTCAAGGTTTTCAACAAATCCCATGAAACGCAGTAAATCAAATTGAGGATTAGTAAGCTTCATTGATCCTGTAATTTTAGCTTTCTCGTACTCGATTTTCTTTTTAATTTCTTTACTCAAGTTATCAAGCTGCTCTGCTAATGGTTCAACATCTTGTTTTTTTCCTCGTAGTTTGATAATACCTTCAGTCTCATTGGACTCAATATCAACTCTGTCCTTGAATGATAAACATTTTTCTTGTACCTGATAAATGAGCTCTTTGAAGAATGCTTGAGGCCAGCTTCCAGCGTTAAATATATGGTTAACGATTGTATTTTCTTTCAAAAATGTTTCAATGTCCGTCTTTGCTTTATCTACTTGTTCTTTGACACCAGCAATCCACACTGTGCTTGACGCTAGGTCCGTGGTTACTTTCAGGAGCACTGAATTTTGAAAACTATCCATCAGCTGATTCCACTTTTCTGACAGAGTTAACGGTTTTTGCTCTTGTTTTAAATGGACAGATTCCTTTGCTGACTCCTTTTCGATGACCTTCTTTGCCTTATTTACATCTTCGCGATCTACTGCTGTGACCAACAACTTTGTGTCATCACTAGCATCAAAACTAACTACAGCCTCAATGTGTCCATTTCTGAACTCTTTTGAAAGAAACGCATTTCCCGCAGCCGAGTTAAGAATGCCAATGATAGATCTTGGAAGCTCCATTTCTTGTTCTTTCAACTTAGCCAGTGTTTGATAGACAGCCGTGGTGCTCTCTCTTACGACTTGATCAGATCCTCTTAAGTTGATCTTTAACTCCTCTTCCACCATAGTTGCCTCAAGATCTTTGAATTGGTATCTAAGGTTTTCGACAAAGCTTATTAGATGCAGTAAAAATAACTGAGGCTCAGAAAGAATGATCGATGATGCGATTTTGGCTTTCTCGTACTCGATTTGCTTGTTAATTTCTTTACTCAAGTCATCAAGTTCCACAACTAACGGCTCAACATCTTGTTTTTTTCCTCGTAGTTTGATAATACCTTCAGTCTCATTGGACTCAATATCAACTCTGTCCTTGAATGATAAACATTTTTCTTGTACCTGATCAATGAGCTCTTTGAAGAATGCTTGAGGGCAGCTTCCAGCGTTAAATATATGGGTGACGATTGTATTTTCTTCCAAAAATGTTTCAATTTCTGTCTTTGCTTTATCAACTTGTTCTTTGACACCAGCAATCCACACTGTGCTTGACGCTAGGTCCGTGGTCACTTTCAGGAGCATTGAATTTTGAAAACTATCCATCAGCTGATTCCACTTTTCAGACGTAGTCAACGGTTTTTGCTCTTGTTTTAAATGAACAGATTCCTCTGCTGACACATTTTCAATGATCTTCTTCGCCTTTTTTACATCTTCGCGATCTACTGCTGTGATCAACAACTTTGGGTCATCACTAGCATCAAAACTGACAACAGCCTCAATCTGTCCACTTTTAAACTCTTTTGAAAGAAACACATTTCCCGCAGCCGAGATAAGAATGCCAACTATAGATCTTGGAAGCTCCATTTCTTGTTCTTTCATCTTAGCCAGTGTTTGATAGACAGCCATGGTGCTCTCTCTTACAACTTGATCAGGTCCTCTGAAGTGGATCTTTAGCTCCTCTTCCACCATAGTTGCCTCAAGATCTTTGAATTGGGTTCCAAGGTTTTCAACAAATCCCATGGAACGTAGTAAATCAAATTGAGGCTCAGTAAGCTGCATTGATCCTGTGATTTTAGCTTTCTCGTACTCGATTTTCTTTTTAATTTCTTCGCTCAAAACTTCAAGCTGCTCTGATAATGTTTCGACATCTTGTTTTTTTCCTTGTAGCATGATGACACCTTCAGTCTCTTTGCACTTAATATCAATTTTTTCCTTGAAGGACAAACATATCTCTTGTGCCTGCGTAATCAAATCTTTGGAGGCTTCTGGTGACACCACAACTTCACGTGTAATAATCTGATTTAAATAATCCTCAATGACTTTACATGAATTTTCCCATTTCGTCTTCTCGGTCTTGATATCCATCGAACCAAGTACAACCTCTCCTGATTCTGCTTCCCACGTACATTTAGCTTGATTTTCTTTTAAGAGGTTTTTGAATTCCTGATCAAAGAATTTGTAGATAAAATCCATGGTATGTGGATCTACTTTAAGTAGTTTTTCTTTTTTTCCGCCTAATGCGTGATCCCTTGATGTTTCACCAAGGAAAGGGTAGTGAGGAGCAACGTTCACAGTCGTGTGGTTTATAACGTGTTTACGACGTACGACATTATCCACAACTAAAGCAAACGCAAAAACACACCATGAAATTAATTTGAACAAAATTTTAATTAATGTCTTAAAAGACATTTATTCGAAAAACGTTCACGCCATCTTCCACAAACCTGAGGGTTCCTCAAAGATCACAAGCGATGTTGTTGCCTCATCTACATACTCGACTTTCTTGACATCTCCACCACCAGACTGTCTTGGGTTTTCGAAGTAAAACAAAATGGTATCATGTGTTGTTTTGGGTCCCAATCCTGTCACTTTGATGCAGTCACAAATATTGACTTGTTCAATCGTCACGTGACTACCATCCAGGGCTCTAGTTTTGCACTTTCTCTGGGTTTTCTCAAGATCTGAAAGAGGGATTGAATCAAAAGTTAAAATTATGGCCACACGCACAATTTACAACAAAAGTGCCGGCTGGTTCTGTCTCGTGATAAAACTTTACCTGGTGGGTCTTTAAATGTTACCATTGCATTAGAATTACTTCCAAAAAATATGTCCTGTACTTCTTCACCACTGACTACCTCCACGAATGACCAAAGACCATCCTTGGTAGTCGTCTCAGATATACCCATAACATGTAGTTTATGGTTGTCTTTTGGAAGCACTTTAGGAATTTCCTTTAGAGTTTGAGTGAGTTGGGCGCCATCAAGCACGAGGCCTCCGTTTTGAGAAACTCGTTCAGCATCTAGGGGAAAATTAAAAGAAAACGTACTTGACCTTGAACCGATTAATGTGCGTAACTTAACCGTTATTATTTCACTATTAGATAATTAGTGAAGGGCGTAACCCAAAACTGTCTGACTGCAATATGTCCAAAATTGCTGCTGGCTGAAGTAACTATATCTGGTATAATTACTGGTCAACTTCACTGATAGCCACCAAAACCACCAATTGCAAAATTGTTGAAATCAAGGCAAATTTTATTACCAGGCTGAAGTTAGCAGCCTGTTCAGCAGCCTGTTCAAAAATTAAAACAGCCGGTTGTATTGCTATGTAAACAGCCTTATATTACTTCTGGTATGTTAAAGAACGTGATTCCAACATATCCTATAAAAATCAGTAATTTATTAAGCAATTCGGGATACACGAATCATCAGTACATTTTTGGTCTTTCTGTCACACACTTGGTCTAATTTGACTTCAACTTACGTGGAACACTTTAGCATAATCTCAATAAAAACAATATATGCAAATCTCATGCTTACAACATTATGATGATAATAATTAATTATTAACTTTTTAATTGGGATATTATAAAACACACAAAATTGTATTAAAAATGCAGGACTCATGCCAAAAACTTGATTCATGATAATGTCAAAACTCAGAATAATCTTTTCGAAGAAGACTAGAAAATATGTCAATATTATTATATAGAGTTAATTATTAACAATCAAGCGAATGTTCGAATTTATCTGATCGATATGAACAAACTTTAAATCTACATGTGTTGAAGGTTTATAATACAATTTTCAGATGAAAATAGAAAAGATAACACATTTAAAAAATCATCTCTCAATTAAGAAATATACAATATTCCCTCGTCTAGAGTCACACTGGAATATCCACAACATTGGACCATCCTTATAAAGTGACAATCGGGCTTTGTAGATGGGATAACCACTCCTTTTATAGTGACAATCGGGCTTTGTAGATGGGATAACTACTCCTTTTATAGTGACAATCGGGCTTTGTAGATGGAATAACCACACCTTCTATAGTGACAATCGGGCTTTGTAGATGGAATAACCACACCTTCTATAGTGACAATCGGGCTTTGTAGATGGAATAACCACACCTTCTATCGTGACAACCGGGCTTTGTAGATGGGATAACTACTCCTTTTATAGTGACAATCGGGCTTTGTACATCGAATAACCACACCTTCTATAGTGACAATCGGGCTTTAATTTGTAGATGGGATAATCACTCATTTTATAGTGACAATCGGGCTTTGTAGATGGGATAACCACTCCTTCTATGGTGACAATCGGACTTTGTAGATGGGATAACCACTCCTTCTATGGTGACAATCGGGCTTTGTAGATGGGAAAACCACTCCTTTTATAGTGACAATCGGACTTTGTAGATGGGATAAATCGGGCTTTGTAGATGGGATAACCATTCCTTTTCACGGTGGGCATAAATGACCTCAAAAATGCAGAAGGAAAATGTGACACATTTTTGCGATTGTAAATAATTTCAAAAATCTTTGACATAAGGAAATGAAAGTTTTAGAGTTTTACGAGTAGATATGATATTTTGTTTTGATGCAGTTGGAGTCGAGGTTGATGTCATAGTGACGTCATATCAAAATGTTACAAAGCACTGAATTTTGTTTGTGTTATCATTGTCTCCAATTTGGTGCCAAAAACTTGATTCATGATAATGTCAAAACTCAGAATAATCTTTTCGAAGAAGACTAGAAAATATGTCAATATTATTATATAGAGTTAATTATTAACAATCAAGCAAATGTTCGAATTTATCTGATATCGATATGAACAAACTTTAAATCTACATGTGTTGAAGGTTTATAATACAATTTTCAGATGAAAAATAGAAAATATAATACATTTAAGAAATCATCTCTCAATTAAGAAATATACAATATTCTCTCGTTTCGAAGCACACTGGAATATCCACAACACTGGACCATCCTTATAAAGTGATGACAAACGAGCTTTGTAGATGGGATAACCACACCTTTTATGGTGACAATCGGGCTTTGTAAATGGCATAACCCTTCCTTTTCAGTGAAAATCGATTTGTAGATGGGATAACCGTTCCCTTTATAGTGACAATCGAGCTTTCTAGATGGGATAATCACAGACTCCTTTTATAGTGAATCTCGGGCTTTGTATATAAATGGAAGAGCAGCCTCATTAAATGTGACAAACGGGCTTTGCAGATGGCAGAGAAGTATCTTTAACTGTGACAAACTGGCTTTGTCGCAGCTAAAAAGGCTGCTTTCCAATCTACAAAGCCCGTTTGTGACAGTTAAATAGGCTGCTTTTCCATCTACAAAGCCCGTTTGTGACAGTTAAAGAGGCTGCTCTGCCATCTACAAAGCCCGTTTGTCACAGTTAAAGAGGCTGCTCTGCCATCTACAAAGCCCGTTTGTGACAGTTAAAGAGGCTGCTCTGCCATCTTCAAAGCCCATTTGTGACAGTTAAAGAGGCTGCTCTGCCATCTACAAAGCCCGTTTGTTACAGTTAAAGAGTCTGCTCTCCCATCTACAAAGTCCGTTTGTGACAGTTAAAGAGGCTGCTCTCCCATCTACAAAGCCCGTTTGTGACAGTTAAAAAGGCTGCTCTCCCATCTACAAAGCCCGATTGTCACTATAAAATGAGTGGTTATCCCATCTACAAAGCCCGATTGTCACTATAAAAGGAGTGGTTATCCCATCTACAAAGCCCGATTGTCACTATAAAAGGAGTGGTTATCCCATCTACAAAGCCCGTTTGTGACAGTTAAAGGGTCTGCTCTCCCATCGACAAAGCCCGTTTTTGACAGTTAAAGAGGCTGCTTTCCCATCTACAAACCCGTTTGTCACAGTTAAAGAGGCTGCTCTGCCATCTACAAAGCCCGTTTGTGACAGTTAAAGAGGCTGCTCTGCGATCTACAAAGCCCGATTGTCACTATAAAAGGAGTGGTTATCCCATCTACAAAGCCCGATTGTCACTATAAAAGGAGTGGTTATCCCATCTACAAAGCCCAATTGTCACTATAAAAGGCGTGGTTATCCCATCTACAAAGCCCGATTGTCACTATAAAAGGAGTGGTTATCCCATCTACAAAGCCCGGTTGTCACTATAGAAGGTGTGGTTATTCCATCTACAAAGCCCGATTGTCACTATAAAAGGAGTGGTTATCCCATCTACAAAGCCCGATTGTCACTATAAAAGGAGTGGTTATCCCATCTACAAAGCCCAATTGTCACTATAAAAGGCGTGGTTATCCCATCTACAAAGCCCGATTGTCACTATAAAAGGAGTGGTTATCCCATCTACAAAGCCCGGTTGTCACTATAGAAGGTGTGGTTATTCCATCTACAAAGCCCGATTGTCACTATAAAAGGAGTGGTTATCCCATCTACAAAGCCCGATTGTCACTATAAAAGGCGTGGTTATCCCATCTACAAAGCCCGATTGTCACTATAAAAGGAGTGGTTATCCCATCTACAAAGCCCGATTGTCACTATAAAAGGAGTGGTTATCCCATCTACAAAGCCCGTTTGTGACAGTTAAAGAGTCTGCTCTCCCATCTACAAAGCCCGTTTTTGACAGTTAAAGAGGCTGCTTTCCCATCTACAAACCCGTTTGTCACAGTTAAAGAGGCTGCTCTGCCATCTACAAAGCCCGTTTGTGAGAGTTAAAGAGGCTGCTCTGCCATCTACAAAGCCCGTTTGTGACAGTTAAAGAGGCTGCTCTGCGATCTACAAAGCCCGTTTGTGACAGTTAAAGAGGCTGCTCTCCCATCTACAAAGCCCGATTGTCACTATAAAATGAGTGGTTATCCCATCTACAAAGCCCGATTGTCACTATAAAAGGAGTGGTTATCCCATCTACAAAGCCCGATTGTCACTATAAAAGGAGTGGTTATCCCATCTACAAAGCTCGATTGTCACTATAAAATGAGTGGTTATCCCATCTACAAAGACCGATTGTCACTATAAAAGGAGTGGTTATCCCATCGACAAAGCCCGATTGTCACTATAAAAGGCGTGGTTATCCCATCTACAAAGCCCGATTGTCACTACAAAAGGAGTAGTTATCCCATCTACAAAGCCCGATTGTCACTATAAAAGGAGTAGTTATCCCATCTACAAAGCCCGATTGTCACTATAAAAGGAGTAGTTATCCCATCTACAAAGCCCGATTGTCACCATAAAAGGTGTGGTTATCCCATCTACAAAGCTCGTTTGTCACTTTATAAGGATGGTCCAATGTTGTGGATATTCCAGTGTGCCTCTAGACGAGGGAATATTGTATATTTCTTAATTGAGAGATGATTTTTTAAATGTGTTATCTTTTCTATTTTTCATCTGAAAATTGTATTATAAACCTTCAACACATGTAGATTTAAAGTTTGTTCATATCGATCAGATAAATTCGAACATTCGCTTGATTGTTAATAATTAACTCTATATAATAATATTGACATATTTTCTAGTCTTCTTCGAAAAGATTATTCTGAGTTTTGACATTATCATGAATCAAGTTTTTGGCATGAGTCCTGTATTTTTAATACAATTTTGTGTGTTTTATAATATCCCAATTAAAAAGTTAATAATTAATTATTATCATCATAATGTTGTAAGCATGAGATTTGCATATATTGTTTTTATTGAGATTATGCTAAAGTGTTCCACGTAAGTTGAAGTCAAATTAGACCAAGTGTGTGACAGACAGACCAAAAATGTACTGATGATTCGTGTATCCCGAATTGCTTAATAAATTACTGATTTTTATAGGATATGTTGGAATCACGTTCTTTAACATACCAGAAGTAATATAAGGCTGTTTACATAGCAATACAACCGGCTGTTTTAATTTTTGAACAGGCTGCTGAACAGGCTGCTAACTTCAGCCTGGTAATTTTATTCAATTATCTAAACTAGACGCATGATTGCGTGAACCCAGGCACTCTCAGGCTGAGGAGCTAGAATGAATACCGCTGAAAGTGTCGGGATCCCTGTGTACTTCAATGTTGATTTTATGAATGGCTTGTAATCACTAAAGAAATGCACAACTTTGTGTAACTGAGCTTTCAGAGAACTACATATCACATTTAGCCGGCGTCGCTGACTAGAAAAGCGAGTGCAGAAATTGGTTATTAAGTTACGTAAGCATCATCATAAATACGTGAATCCATAGTTTTATACGCGTGCTATTTTGTTTAACAGCTCTTGTTTCTAAGCAAAATCCATAGTTTTGTATTGTTACGACCATCGTTTCTGTATTTCCTGTTAATTTTTTCATATCTCTAGCCTGTTTTTTCTCCAAAATTACTTTATTCTTTGGTGGCTCCTTTGCTGCATAGTTTTGTTTTTGTCTATGATTATTCATCAACTTTTTTCTTTCATTTTTGTCAAGTATATTACATGAACATATTTTGTAATCCCCCGGAGAGTTATATTTCTCTTGTATATTTTTGATGGCATCAACAAGTGAAGTGGTTCCATTTATGTTTTTAATATTGAATGGAGGGTGTTTCTCTTTCATTATATATAAAGCAAGAGGGAATACAAATATCAGTTGGATCTTTTTGTCGGTTTAAAGATCCGACTGATATAATAAGAGGAAAATTGATATCAAAAACCCTGTGCATTCACTATTATTATTTATTATGTCATTCTGAACGATTAGTGTTAGTGCAAAAACACTAACTTTATAATTTGGTTTATCTATTTATTTTTCTTTGTTCATTGTTCCCCTTCAATAGTCTATTGTTTAGTCAGTTATAGTTCGTTAGTTTCGTTTCAGTCATTTTTGGTCTTTCTTTGTTTTCCTGTAAATTTTGTTCGATATTTCTGGTGAGTGTTATCTTAGTAGTCAGTTGCCGTTTGTAGTTTTTCGCTTCTCTTCTGGACCTGTTGCATAGTTTGTTTGAACGATGCAAGAGTTTCATACATTCTAGAGGCAAATAAATGTAATTGTGAGAATCGAACCGTTGAGTGTTCAAATGGCAGCTTCAATTAGTTTGCTTTGAAGTGAACAATCAATTCTCCTTCACTTTCAAGTAAATTATTCAAATTTACTTCAGTTCCACACACATCTACAGTTCTTGGTAAATTAGCTGGTGATAGCTGGTTATCTTCTAAATTTCAAATTGATTGATCATTTTTCCATAGTCCACAATAGTTATAATGTGTTTTTGTTCTAGTAATTACATGGTTTCATGATAGAATAGCAAAGAGAGTGCTATAGCTTCATTCACATTGCTCAGTTTGAAAAGCATGCTATTTTAATTTGAACATTCTCAATTTGTACTCCTTTCACCTCAAATATATCATTGCCATTTACACTCTGGAAATAATTTACCAAGTTTTTCATTGATGTTACTTCAAGCAGCACACACATGTACCTTGAGGATGACTTCTACCAGATAAGTCCCTTGAATGAGAATCAAATATTTTGAACCCCACATTCCCATTACAATATATAGCAACAGCAGTGCAACCTACAGTTAATATAAAATTCGTGTAGTTTTCAGATATAAGCAACTCAAAGCCTCCTCGTAAAGAGGTACAGTACTGATATCCCTCAATAGCAGTCTCTTGATGAACAGTAACTGAGTCCCGGGGGGGGGGGGGGGGGACTCCGATCGTAAATGGACAGGGATGCTTGTCGTACCTTTTAGGGGTCAAAATCTGCAATCTGGTACCTTTTAGGGAGTCTCAGACTTAAGTGGACTACCAGAGACATAGCTGGTACCTTTTAGGGACTGCTTTGGGGTAAATAAACTATCTAAAATAAGCATGAAAGGGACGATTTCGATGATGTGAATTGAATCTTCAAAGCAAATTGATAACAAAGTGTTTCATTACTTTAATTCTTTATTATTGTTTTGAATTGCTACCTTTTAGGGGTAGAAAAGAATTGTTGCCACTCCCACTCAGGTACCTTTTAGGGGTCATTTTCAAAATTTCCGACGAGCAACCCCGTCCTCTTATATATAGGAGTCCTCCCCCCCCCCGAGACCTGAGTAGCTTTCACTGTATTCTAGTTGATAATCATGAGTCTCAAATACATTCAATGTTGGTAATTCTGTCTGCATTAAAAAGGACTGTCTGGCTAATTGAGACAAACCTGAATACAACTGATTTCCATATGCTCATTATTGATACAAGGTCATTGGCAGAAGTGATTCCTTGTTTGTTCTTGTAAATCAAAGAGCACAAACGCATTGCAACACATTGTTGTCCTGCATTTTGTCCAAACACCAAGCCAACTCATCACATTGGTTATTTGGAGCTGCTTATATTGTTTTGTTGGGATAAAAATTGGAGGACGCGGATTTTTTTCTATGCCTCTACTTAATTTATATTTGCAGTAATTTGCTACATGGGTCTCACTCTTGCAAGGACACATCAGTTTGTTTACACTGACGGCATTATTTGCAACAATGTAGCTGATTTATGCATTTTCTGTCTGCATTCGTTCGTGGTTTCCATTAACCCGCGAAACACACTTTAGTGTACTACACCCTAATACACCCTAATTCCATTGTGTTCTTTTGTTGTCATTCAACTATTAAACTTCAACTATTATTGAATTATGGCGGAGGGACCTTAATAAATCGAATTCCCTAAATCAATGACTGTCTTCACAAACCTTCAGCAGACACAAAAGTGATATCAGCCAAGCTTTCTTCTGGGACGTACTGAATATCTTCTATCTCTCCTCCTCCAGATCGACGTCTGTTCTCGAAAAAATTCAGGAGAGCGTCTTTGGTCGTCTTCCCAGAAATTCCCGATATTCTGACCACACGTGATCGTTCTTCAGTAGCTGAATCTTGTTCCGTTGTAGGCGTGGTTTTCTTTGGTTGATCCTGTTGCATCTTGGTTACTGTCAATGGATGGTTATCTAGTGTGTGTTTTCCCCACTTTAATACTCTCTTAGCAACTACAATAAAATAATGTATGTATGTTATATATTTGTACCCAAATTCAATGCTTATATTATAATACATAACAGACATCTAAGAGATTTTTTTGACATTCAAGCATTGATAATGAGCAGCAAAAACGTTGTACAAAGCTAATGATATTTCTTAAATAGAGTTTAGTTTGTTTGTAGTTAGTTCAGTTAGGTTGATTAAAGTCAAATTAAAAGTGTTAATAAAAGTGTTAATCCAACTGAAGTATATAGCTCTCGACGCATGCGCCTTTGTATCTTCACGCATCCGCTGACTGCGTTTTGCGTCGAAACGAGGAAAAAATAATAATAACGAAGCCGAAATTTAAACCCAGGCCCCCTACGGGGAGCCTTGGTAAATACTTGTTCTCAATAGGGTTTTCCGATTTACGGGCTTAAAGGCCGATTTGGCACTACTAATAGTGCCACAAGATAGTGCCATGCTTTTATTTCACTATTATGACTACATTTTAGTTTGAAAAAAGCTTTGGTGCAAAATTGTAGCATTTCTATCAAGCTGAAGTTTTGGATATCACCAGTGAAGATATAAAAAATACAAATTAAAATTTCACCCTAGAGATAAATGCCGTCACACATGTGTAACCACGAAACATCGTTTTGTGAACCAAAATATTATAGATTTCCATAGCAGTTAAAGCTTTAATTTATTGGTCAACCAATAAATATTTGTAATTAAGTCATATATTCTTTTCGGCAATATAACATCCACGCTACCAGGAAATCGTTCGCAAAATGCCGCAGTTATACGTCCTTTTTTTTCGCATTAAATTGCAAATATATTGATTGGTTCCAAGATTATTCAAGACTATTTAGGCCAAGTTGTAGAGCGCGGTGATTTTTCTTTATCTCGGAAAGAAAAAAGACTATTTCGTTTGTAGTAGTATCTTTCAATGGCAAAGGAATGACTACTCTTTTGAACCACTTTTAAGCGGTTAAGTATTTGGGAGAGCCGGCCTCTGATATCGAGCAACCTCATTTGGTAAAAGTACTAAACAACTGCCCGATTGTACTGTTCGTGAGCATTCACTGTGGGATGTCGATCGTTTGAGGATATGAGGTCACTAGCAAGACAACTACAAAAACGGAGAGTCATATATCATGATCATTATGTTTATTTTATACAGTATACCACAACTACACACCGGCATAAGCGTACTGTGCAACGGTCATCCAGGCGATAAATAATTAATGACCGGTCCCTAAAAAAAGGTTTCATACAAGTCTGGGGGCCTGATTATATGAACAGGGCTGGCCGGTTATAAGGGCCCTTTCACATGAGAGAGGGTGGCGGTGCCCCTAAGTAGTAGGGATAAGTGTTTTGTTTTTGCTTTCTGTTTTTTTTGTTTTGTTTTGTTTTGTTTTGTTTTGTTTTGTTTTGTTTTTAGTTTTGTTTTGTTTTCTGAGGAACACAAAACAAAAGAGTTATCCCCACTATATAGGGGCACCTTCTCTCATGTAAACGAGCTCTAAGTGGGCTCACTTCTTTTGTTTTGTGGCCGAAGGGAAAAGAAAAAGAGCGAGAGAGAGATAGAAGAAGGAGAAGTAGACGAAGAAAGCCCTCTTAACCGGACCAGTTTGGTTCATATAGTCAGTTTCTAGGTTGCGAGCTGATGTGTTTAGTATTTTGTAAGAACAGTAACAGCAAGATTGCACAGACTAAAAGCGTACAACACGATCACGGACTCCTACACTCAAAGTTACCGCAAAAAACGTCAAATCAATAGGTGATCCATGCCAACTACAGTGAGTTTGCTTTTGCTTTTGCTTTTGCTTTTGCTTTTGCTTTTGTTTTTGCTTTCTTTCTTTCTTTCTTTCTTTCTTTCTTTCTCTCTCTCTCTCTCTCTCTCTCTCTCTCTCTCTCTCTCTCTCTCTCTCTCTCTCTTTCTTTCTTTCTTTCTTTCTTTCTTTCTTTTTTTCTTTCTTTCTTTCTTCGTTATTTTTCGTTTTTGTTAGTAATCAGTGATTAGCTCAAGGTGTTGCACACTAGTAGTATTGATTTACTCATCGTCAGAGCTATCTAATTTTTGCACCCAATTTTTAAGGGCCTTTGAGTGCTCTTGTGCAGCGTTGGTTGCTGCCATAATACATAAACTTAACAATAGTATTTCATAACACGCGATAGAAATCCATGGCCAACTATTTGGTGATTTTCGAGCTAAAAAATTGGTGAGGAAACTCCTAGAAAACTTTCGCTAACATGAGAGAAAAATAGTACTTTCTAAAGACAAAATAACTCTTGTGGATGAAAACCATTGTGGATGAAAAACAATGAGCCGTGGATTGGTCGACGTTGATACAAGGAATTATCTCCATGCCCAAACCGTCCTAAAGACACGTGGAAGCCACAAGCTCAAATACCACCAAGACAGTGCTACCAAGAACGTTTATTTCCATTATTTTTTCCCAAGAACGATACGACTTTGGAACAACTTACCTAGTGACTTAATTGAAAGCAAATCTTTGGATATTTTCAAAACTAAATTAAATAGTTTCCAATTTTGAATATATAATTATTCATTCTTCGGGCTCTAGGTCAAGGTCGGTCAAAGAAAAAAAATCAGAACCGTAAACGACTCAGCAATTCTCCTCATTTCCTGTAATTTTCTTGCATTGATTGTAAATATGATAATCCTATATTAAATCAAATGAAGAAATTATTTGTTTTGAAAACGTTTTATTGCCTCCTATTTTGACACTTTACAGCTCGCTAGTTTCCTTAGTTATTGAGGTAGCCCAGCTTCAGTTGATTTCTGTTCACTTTCTTTAGGAAATGGGACAGCAAATTATACTAAAACTGAATGAATTTCAAATCAAAAAAGAATATAGTTTGCTTTGCTTTATCATTTTTTTCTTATAAAATACATGAATGTTGTATTTTTAAGTTTTTGGCAATGGTCAACTTCAGTTTTCAAAACCAAATTGTGCCGTAAAACACAAAAATGGTGACGTCACAACCGTGTTTACATATTCTCATACAAACACAGCTCTCAGCCAATCAGAGTGCGCGTAGTATCTTAGTTATTTTATAAAACCTGAGCCTTGGGCCCTATATCATGCACAAACTGACGAAATAACCAGCCGAACCCCGCGCATTAAAGTCAAAAGTTCCGGCAACATAGCTTAAAAATTGTACGGTTTTTGATACTAGCACCAAACTCTCTTAATTCTAATATAGACATACCCATAAACTGTTCAATTCTTGATATAGTGCCGAGCCTGATTTTCTTTGTTATGCTGATTAGCGGCAATAAAAATTTTCATTACTTAATAGCCACCACGTCCGAAAATTATTTTCTCGCTCAATATTTCGAGAACTAGTGCACTTCTTATTTGATTTTCGGTTAGAGCCCGGCAAGGGAAAGTTGAAATGCCTGATTTTCTTTGCATAGGGAGAAATGCAATCAAATATTTTCCTTTCAAACTCTCTGACTCAGTTCTGAAAGGATATAGCTATTTGCATAAACATAGACCCTTTCAAAATCATTGAATGTATAGAAGCCGAGACCGAAATGGCTCCTTGGTACACTAGTAATATATGGATTCTTAAATGTGTAATATCTATGAATGTGCTAAAAAACGACTGCCACCAAAAAATGTTTGACTCGAGCCATCATCTGAAGGATGATGTCAATGATATCACCGGCGCTCAACAAGCTAGCGACTCGCTTCTTTCGTGCTTAGTAACCTCCCGCGTGCATCCATTCCACGATGGACGCACGCTAAGCGTGAACCATTTCTGTATTTGAATCCGGAATATTGATAACCTGTTTTCAGGGTGCAGCGGTTTTTTATGACATGCGTGTAATATTGCAATTTCAGAAAAGGGCATATAATGACAAAAAAAAAGGCCACGTTTGAGATCTTAAAATTCTTGCTTGACTTCGAGGCTTGGATCGGATGGTACGTCAATCAAATAGAAAAATATGACTGCTGAGCACCATTAGTGTAACGAATAAAATTAATGACGTTTCTACGCAATGGTATATTATTTCTCAAAATTTTGATTGGAAGATTAGTTAGTACACAACCCAACATGCAGCGTTATCATAGAATTTCCAAAAATGTATCCACTTGCTTTCTTAAGGCTGGTTCACACTAGCGTCGGAATCAGAATCGGAATCGTAAGAAAACAACAAAGAATTTAGGGATTAGAATACAAAAGAAAGGTGTTTTTCTTTGTTCCTTCCTTTGTCTTTGATTATGCTTATGCTTGGTCTTATGCTTCTTGCGATGCTTATGTCGATGTCTTATGTCACACGCTTGACTTAACTCTTTTGTCTTTTCCTTTGTTTTCTGCTTCCGATTCCGAATCCGACGCTAGTGTGAACCAGCCTTTATCGTTAGGTGGTATTTTCATAGTTTTATTCCTGAAAGCCTCGCTATCATGCTCAGTAGACTGTTGATATATCCAACGTGGCCTATTAAAAAACTATAATGATCAAATCCTGGAACGATTTTCGCAATGTAAGGATACTAAACACCAATACAAGAAAGAACTAAGTCTGCACAAGAGCCCTGGTGCGCATACCCTGGAAACCTGAAGTTTATTTCTATCTTGCTTTTGACACTTGTGATTCTGACGGTTAAATCCAACTGTCAAAAGTAAGATAGAAATATACCTTGATCTGATGTCCTGCAGGGTATGGTGCGCATGTACAGAACAATTAGTATTCAAACGTTACTTCAAAAGAACGAAACTAACAGCAAATTCTTCGATTGTGCAAAGAACTGTAGAACATAATTTTTAGAATGCATTAACTTCTTCAACTCGTCGATATTTCGTTTTAGCAATTTTTCACCCAGATAAATGACAACACGTGATGTCTACATACCAACTGGCTGTAGGGCTTTCAATCTCTTCTAGGCATACATAATGTGAGAGAGGAACGGAAAACAAGAGGCAGTTATTTTGTGACGTCACCAAAACCCCCATAAATTTATAACCGGGCTCCTGTGATTTCTTATCATGGATGACTGAAAATTAGTCAGACTTCAAGCTGCGATAGGCATCTGGGAATTTTCCCTAATTTGCAACTTTACTTTCGATTTCGATTTTGGTTAATAGCTTCAATGGCTTTCATTAACGCAATAATTGGGATTATAAGTACAGAAATTACAAGATAAAATAAAGGCTTGATGAGACAAGAAAATATATTTCTGAATGTGGAATGATGTTTGAAAACTTTCGTATTTATAACAATCAAAATCACTTCCTTCAGGTAGATTCCAAGAGGGTTCGAGCTTCATTTGTTAGTCTTCCTCAAGTTTCCGTGCTTTGTTCCTTATTCAATCATAGTCCCTATGACATCTAACGTAACTGTAATTATATCATGCAGTTAACATTTTGTGATATATTCATCTCTTGGCAATATTTACCTTAGTAATCAGTGACTTAGATCTTTGCTGTTCAGTGTTCGCCGTTTTTGCCTTTTACTTTCAAAAGTAGATTTGTAACTCACGTTCTGTAACACCGCTAGGTACGCCCGACACAACTGCAGTTTTCTCACACATATCTAAATTTTCTTTAACGCTCCATCCACAACTAGACTGAGCTGTTTACCAAGAATTTATGACGCACCTATGATGAGTCTTGTTCGTATGCTTCACCTGCAAAATACAAAGGAACCATTAGAACGAGGCTATACGTGCACAAGAGTTAAATGTATATACCGAATATCGAGGCGGCCCGAGGAACGTATATGGATAAAACTCCTAGGTTTCGAGGTAATTTACTGTCTTATTATGTGATTGAGGAGCTCGAGTGTTTCACACAAAAGCGATTCCAAATGACATCATTAAGGCCCGTAGGCTGCATTTTGAATACGGGGATTCGTTTGTCATAAGGGTGGACCCCACTTGTAGTAGATCGTTACAAAGTGCAATAACATAACGGCAAGTCAGATATGTCTTGACAAAAACAGACAAAGCAGTCCATTTGCGCTTTGATTAGGTCCGTGTTAGAGTATGCCTCCCCTGTTTGGGCAGCGCTACCTGATTATCAAAGAAATATCATTGAATCTGTACAGAAAAAGGCTTTACGTATAATTTTTCCAGGTCTAAGTTACCGTAATGCCTTACAGGCTTCTGGGCTTCTGGACCTCACCACTCGGAGAGTTGAGGCGTGTAGGAAGTTTCTAAGTGAATCCCAGGAACCTGTCAGGTCATTAATCAGTAAACACACAGTACACCCTCACGGGTATAATCTTAGATTTGAGTCCTCCAGATTCCATTGTCCTATGCCAAAAAACAATCGCTTCAGTGAGTTTGTCACTATTAAATATCAGTAATTTAATTAATAAAATATCATTATATTATTTATTATGTAGGATCAATATGTATATTAGTTGTATGAGAAGTATTGTCATTCGTGATTATTGTATGGTATTAATGTATTGACCCCTTTGCTGTAATCCAGTTCATACTGCAAAAGCAATTGAATAAACACATATCTATCTATCTATATCTATCTATTCATGTCACGTGATTCATGCACATCTAGAAAAATGTGGCTGTTTCATTGAATTATAAGTATTACTTTTAAATATATATGGGTTTCAGTTTCGCTAGCAGTGTCAAAGTAAGCTATCTAGTTCCAATCTACATGGATGCAGGTGGGCGTAACAGTCAACAAGGTTATCCAGTGAAATTTCGGTGTCGTAATGAATATGAAGAAGGGCGAGGTTGGATAAACGCCCCTTCCCCGTTGAAGATTTAATGTAGTTGTTCAGCCTCCGAAGTGCACGGGCACTTCTCTCGCACTCACATGATGTTACTGGGATGGTACAGGTAATCTGCAAGCGAACACTAATATTTGGAAATTAACATTGGGTCACATTTCTTGATGGCCTGCGCTGGAGATGATGGTCATCATTCTGGAGAAACTGTAAGGAACGTGTTTTTCCAGCGCTTGAGTTCCAACTCGAACATTTCGGGAGATGGCAAATCTGCTGAGTATTTAGAGACAGCCTCTATAAGGTCAATGTCATTTGTACATAGGACACTTGGAACCAGCCCTAGCAACGAAACAGCGATAGCAGTAGATCGTGAAAACTGCTGATTGATTGTCAGTCATGGTAATATGGCCAGGAATGGAATGGCGACATTTTGCAAGTAATACACGCGTGGTATATTTGCTTCAGTATTACTGCGCTGTTTCTGACGCAAAGCAATCCGCGGTGCTTCAACTGGGGTGTTGAAGCCATCAGAACCATTTGCTTGTATACAGACTCGAAGCTTAAATTAACATTTTTGAGCTCACTCTTATACAACATCTCAACCTCGGATATCATCCTGATGTGCTTCAACGATATCGTTAGATCTTTTCTGGAGTTTGATCGTAATCCCTGACAGATGCGAAAGATATTGGTAGATCGTCATGAAAATCATAATGAACTCGAAAGAGGTGATACTGCGAAGGATTTGCTCGTCACTACGGTTATACTCGCATCCCAGTCAGCGTAAGTGTTCCCATACTTTTCAACGTGACGTCCAAAGCCGATCATTCAAGTGTGTGGTCCATGAAGACATATGCCTGGTAAAAGTGCTGCATGCACTTTGGCGTTCTGTCCAGCAGGTTTTACAAAGATCTAGCAAGGGTTAACGTTTTCCCCAGCCTTCGTCTATCACATTGTGTTTGACCACACGTTCTAGAGCACAACTTCTTTTGGGGCTGTTAAGAAAGTATCGGCAACAGTCTTGAAGTCTGTCGATAACGTTTCTTACCAGGGGAAGGAAACAAGACTTGACAATTACCAAGTTAAGGCAATGACCGTTACAGTGAACATACGTCGTTAGAGGTGCCTCCTGCCTGACTCGTGCTTGAACGCCAACCACTTCAGATGACATATTACTGGCGCCATCGTACCACTGGCTGCGCATATTTCTAATAGGAATACTGTTATTCTTTAAAAAGGACAAAATGCTCTCTGCAATTTTCTCTCCCGATATCTTCGCTACTGTCAAGTAAAAGGAATTTAGCCTTATCCGGGCTAAAAGACTCACCACTGAAATGCAAAATCAGTAATAATCTAAAAATGCTTGGGTTGTAGTCAGGCATGATAAAAATTAAGAATTGTTGTGTTGTCACTGACCTAAAAAATAAGACTATTAAAAATTGGACGTTTCGGTTTCAACTGAAACCTTCATCAGCAATGTGCGAATGGAGTCCTTAATCTACGGAACATAAGGCCCTATAAACATTTGGAACGCGGATATGTTCATTAATGGAATATTTGTTTTTGGTGGAATGCCACGCTTCTAGAAATAATCGACCAGACCATTGTTGGCATTGGTCAACGATTTTAGCATTGTCAATGTCAAATTCATGATTTGTTTTCTTTGCATGTTCAGCCAAGAGTGAGGTGTTATCCCCAAGGAAAACAGCTCTTTTGTGTTCTTTCATTCTGGTTTTTAAAGCTCTACTGGTTTGGCCCACGTAAACTTTCTCACAGTCTTTGCAGTCGATTTTGTAAACAACACCTGTGGATAACTGTTTCTCTGGTTTATCTTTCGGTTTCCGGAACATGGATCCAATCGATTTGATAGGTTTATGCGCTACCTTGATGTCACACTTTCGTAAGATCCTAGAGATCTTTTCAGATACTCCTTGGATATAAGGAAGAACCACTAAACCTTTGTGAATATTATTGACATTTTGTTCGTTTTGTTGTTGTTGTTCTTCAGGTCTGGCTGACTTTTTTTCTGCAGGGTAACCATTGTCTCGCAAGGCATCTACAACGTTTCCTTCTCTGCCAACTGCTTCTGTTCTGTAGATGGTATGTTCTTAGCTCTGTCCAGAAGAGTTCTTGCCACAGATCGTTTGTGTTGAGTAGGATGGTGTGACTCAAAATGTAGATACTTATCGGTGTGAGTCGCTTTGCGATAAACATCAATCTCAATAGAACCATTGGGATTTCTTGCGATTTTAGTGTCAAGGAAGGCGATAGAACCATTCTCTTCTTTCTCAACAGTAAACTGTATGTGGTTGTTGATCGAGTTAAGGTGATTGTGGAACTCTGTTAAGAATTCGCGTTTCACGCAAACGTTGCTGTCGTCGACATACCTAAACCACCACTTAGGAGGGTGTGGGGCGGTAGTTTTTTTCGGTCAGTGACAACACAACAATTCTTAATCAGTAATAATCTGTCTGAATTAGTTTTTGGATTTACTTATAAATATTGAATAAAATAGAAAGTAAACTTACCTAAGCTTCATTTTGTTCATACAACTTTCCATGACGGACAGTACTTCCAAAAAGAGACTTGAAAGCAGGTTCTACATCGCTCTGAACACATTTCTCCGATCGATAACGTAGGCCGCGTTTGCAAGCCTCGTTTTGAAACTCTCCATTTCCCGCCACAATGAAATCAAACAACAGGGTACCCATGAGAAAAAACTATCAAAGGTTGAAGGGTATTTTCGCTTTGAAACAGACGTGACATAGAGTGTTTTCGCAGTTAAAACTATATTTATATTTCCTATTTTCTTTCCTTGGCTCGTTTTCAATTTCAATTCAAAAGAAGAGCATCAAACATTTGAAAAAGAGGTCCAGGCTGGACCTTGTCAGCGCGTTGGGGGGTTCGTCCGACACACATTCGTGAGACGCAATTTTGTTCTACTTTCCCAAACGAACAGTTATCAGTTGAATGTGTCGACAATATTAGCTCAAAACAAGCTTTTTCCGAGTCCTAAAAGTAAGGTTTTCAGCCAAGTAAACTGAATGCTTGGAACAGTTTACTTGTTTGATGCGTAAAAGTTCAAGCACGTTTTAATCGAAAACGCTTCCATAGAAATCGTCGAAGCCCAGTAAACTCGTTTTTCAACCCCAGCCATTGATCAAAGATTTTTTTCACCAAAAATCGCTACTTAGTATATTTCTAAGAAAGTTTCTAAGTCTCGATGTCCACGCACAGATGACCAAAGGGAGCATGGGACGAAATTATGTATTCAAGCCGCCCGTTTATTTTCAAAAGGATATATCCAAAGTCTCCCTCTTTGTCCCTTTTCAAGCAGATTGGAAATTTGTCTGTGCGTGGGTCGCGGGGGCGTCCTGTGGCACGCAAGAAAATTAAGGTGGCCCGTACCTATTGATTTGTTTGTTGCGCATGAATTTCAATCGCGTCCGATTTCAATTGTCCGATTTCTGAGAAATTTGCAGCCATTTGTCTTCAAGCCTTGAACTTTGTACCGGTAATGATTTTTTTCTGCGAATTAGACCAAATAATTCGAGATATCAGACGGCTTTATGAGAAAAATTGGTCATAAATTCAAAATTCTAAGGTGAATTTTTTTCCTATTTCGTTAATCAAGTAGAAAGTCATAGAGGACTACATACAAGATGTATCGCGCCAATTTAATCCTTAGAAGTTGCGATACAAAATTTGCGCTGCCTGTTACGACGCAAAATTATGTAGTCAAAACTACCGCCAAAATCTCAACACAATTTCAAAACCAGTGAGAACCATATCTTCTATAAGAGAGAAATACATATTGTAACTTGTGACCAAAAAATGGAGACATGAGAAGCTAAACGCCAATGTTATCGTCAAGCAAACTTGGGGAGTAACTTTTGTGACCACGAGGTGAACGTTGCGAATTTGTATTACTTCGACTTCTACGAATTCTGTCGAATTGTTTCGTGAAATTTTCTAGGTATGGGATAGAACAAGATGTTAACATATCTGTTGCCAAGTGTCGTTGTCTTGCTGTTGTTGCTGCAGTAGGTACAATTCAGTAAGCTTCAAAAGTAAGCAACTTCATCGAGTCGGCGTTTGAGCTGCCAAGGTAAAACCCTCATAGTTTGTTAATTTATTCAAAACAACACCTTACTATCTGTTACAAAACTCCACACGGGATTTAGACTCAGAGGCAATTGAATTCAGAGAACTACTGTCTTTATCCCCAGAAGTCTAGATCCCGTGCGGAATTTTGCAACAGATAGTTAGGTGTTACTTTAAATTACTCCCCAAGTTTGCTTGACGATAACATTGGCGTTTAGTCCTCATGTCTCCATATTTTTGTTTACAAGTTACAATAGGTATTTGTCTTTCTTATAGAAGATATGGTTCTCGCTGTTTAAAATTTTGTTGAGATTTTGGCGGTAGTTTTGACTACATAACTTTGCGTCGTAACAGGCAGCGCAAATTTGTATCGCAACTTCTAAGGATTAAATTGGTGCGATACATGGTGTATGTAGTCCTCTATGACTTTCTACTTGATTAACGAAATAGGAAAAAAATCACCTTAGAATTTTGAATTTATGACCAATTTTTCTCATAAAGCCGTTTATAAAAATCGTCTGATATCTAGAATTATTATCGATACAAATTTCAAGGCTTGTGACAAATGGCTGCAAATTTCTCAGAAATCGGACAAGGTTTTGATGCAAAAAGACGATTGAAATTCATGCCCAACAAACAAATCAATAGGTACGGGTCACCTTACTTTTTTTCACAAGTCAAATAAAAATCACTCTAGTGATTAAACAATGGAAAAAATAATGAATTTTGTACTTTTCAGTGCTATTGAAGTTTAATGTAATTTCATGTCTTTCGTGAATTATTTAATGCAATCTAGTATCTGACTTCTAGCCAATCCAATGATATAGCATGCGGAACAGTAGAAAGGGGGTCTAAGTTTAGATTCAGTCATATATACTGAAAATTGTGCGATTATCAGTCTATAAACCGAAAGTGACTGGCTAAATGGAAAGGCAGGCTCTTCGCCAAACAATGCAAATGTTGGATTTGTATCATGCAACTGACTAGCTAGCCTACATAAATGTAATCAAATAGTCAGCATAAACTTGATTGTCGTGAAATGCAACGAATACAGTTGGAGTAGCAACGTCGTCTACAGTAGAATCGTATGTAACTGTAGGGTTCTTTGGGTCTTTTGGTGGTGGTGCAATCGTAGAGCCATTTCCTTTAGTGAATTCACCAACCAATACTCTTGCCAAGTACATACACTTATTACCTGAGGCATCAGGGGGTGAATAGGTTGGCCTCATAGAGTAAGTCGCGTCTCGAGCAAAATATACGCCTTGTCCATGCACAGTCGCTAAGAAACAACAAAGGACAAGATGAAGAAAAAGGTTAATGGAAATTCTACGAATTTACAATTGCAAGATGCAACCAACATTATAAAAATTATGAAAGAATTCGTCTAAAATTAATGTAGAAAGAGTTCATGGTGAAACCTCGATCCCAGCATGTAATGATCATGAGTAGACTATATTATACCCTTCTAACGTTAACCGAAAGCTATATAAGGTAATCTAATTCAAGCTGACGTCATGTGCTAAGCTCTTGGATCAGACATAGCGGAAAAACAGCTAAGCGGCTGTTTTCATAATTTTTTCATAAGCTGATAATGAAGCATGAAAAACAGTAACTGGTACACTTCTACTGGCTTAAGCCGGTAAAAACTTTTTACCAAACCTTGTGACGCTACAATATATAAAGCTTCACGGGGATATTTATCAAAACAATGTTTTTTTCTGCTGATCAAAATGTCACCTCTCCCAAAATACAGGGCATCATATCTCAGAGATGCATGTACCAAATTTTGATATTATTTGGTATTTTGTTCTTTGTCTCTAAAACGGCTTGTATGTAAAATATTGAGCTTTAAAAACCTATGGTGTCCTTAAAAATGGAGGATGTTAAACGTTTTTCCGCCCTGTCCTTGGATCATGGCAATGATCCACCAGAGATGGCGAGGACCAATAGCACTGGCAGTACATAGCGTGAATGCTTTGAAGAAAATTTGCGGGTGGCATGGGTGACAAAGTGGTTAAGCCACCCGCCTCTCACCGCTGTGGTCCGAGTTCGAGTCCCGGCTCGGGCGCTGGATCATATGTGAGTTGAGTTTGTTTGATGTGTCGTTCTCTACCATGTCACGAGGTTTTTTTCCCCGGGTTCTCCGGTTTTTCCTCCCTCAACAAAAATCATCATGTGAGTTGAGCGTTGTGAGTGTGAGATGAAAGACGGCCCAATGGAACATTAGCGAAAGCTAAATTGGCTTCCGTCTATAAATAAAGACGTTTTTATTTGTTTAAATCCGTAACCCTTACCATTTTTGCCGCAATAGCTTCTATTGAAACCCTTATGGTTGATTAACGTACAGGTGTCAACAGCTGTACCATGAAACAGCTTCTTTTCGTTGCTACCATTTTTCTCGTCCATCTTTTGCTTCTTGACCATGTACGCTCGGTATAACTCAGGATTTTGTACTCGCTCAATCTTCACTATGTTAATGGGAGTGGTCTTTGTTATGGCATCATTGACTTCGTCGTATTCTCTATTTTGTTTGACAGGATCCAATTGTACAAGGTGAACGTCTTTTTCTTTACCGCTGGTGTCTTTTGGCTGAGGTTCCCAGTGGCTCGGTAAGGGAATGCCTTAATTAAAGTAATAACAGATTAACTGGTGTCAAAAATTATTCGTTAACACTGCTCGCAGCGGCGGATCCAGGGGATGGGCCTGGGGACCGGTGGCCCCTCCTTTCAGTTGGATACAATTTTTTTTCTTTTTAGAAAATTTATTTTAGAAGGAACTAAGGAAAAACAACTTGCTTACGTGCACAATATACTGGATAAAAAGTCGTTCTGAAATTACTTTTTTGAGAACGCGCATGCCACAAAAATTGGCTCTTTTAATCTCGATGGTGCCTCTACCTTTCAAAATGTCAAGGTCCCCCGCTAGCCCGGTATAGACATGAACTGATTTATGCAGCAGTAATGTTGCAATGGCTTTCTTCATCGAATATACGTACCTTTGCCTAGCTCTTTCCTCACAACACGCGCTTTCTTACGAGTATCGAGATTAGTTTCAGTCATAGAAGCAAAATCGATCTTGTAACGCTGTCCTTTGTTATACTCATCAAAAAGGGTAAATAGAATTGAGGTTTCCTTCTCCATAAATGCTTGTTCTATCTTGGCATTGGTTTCATCGTTGTAAGTTTCCTCCTCATCATCCTCTTCCACGTAATACCACTGGACAGTTTTGGAGACGAGCTCGGCATACTTGCGTTTGTGCTCCTCTTCCGCCTGCCGATTCAGGATTTCAAAGACCTCTGTATGTATGTGAGTAAAATGTTAGTCTTTTTTCAAAACTCATGCATAGAGATATGAAGCAAAAATCACACGAATGGACATACTATAAACTACAACAACATATTTTACATATTATAAGGGAGAAATCCATTCTTCTATTTGTTCAGTCTTAATAATATACATTTTCAGTCCCAATCGCTGTAGTTAGAGTTTGAAATATACCGAAGTTTAGCAGCAAACAATGCCATTAACGTTGTCCAGATAAAATGATATTTAGACTACATTGTAAACCCTGTTAAGGTGAATGGCTACTATAAATAAAAGCCCTCTAAGAAGACATGTGGTTACAGGTAAAATAATCAAAAACAACAAGTCGAAAGATAACAAAACTGTAGAAATATATGTAATGACTAAAACCATGAAAGAAGTAGAGTAATTGCACTTAATCTGTGAAATTGTACTAGCTAAACAAAGGAAAACAAAGAATTTTTTACAATTAGTTAGTATTAATTACTTTGATTATATTTCACAGTTTAACTATGTTTGCTCTAAGATTACGAAATTATTCAAATAAATTTAATTTGAAGTAATTAAATACAGTTCATGAAAAATAAACATGAAAGCAAAAGCACACACATGCAAGTTCTTTGTTACAAAATAAAAATTTCAAGCTTTCATGGGGATTCTGCACACCTTGCGTGACATCACCGTGACATTTCACATTTTAAAACAACTAAAACAAGGTCATGCAGTACGCCTCAATCGAGAGGTAGCAAAAGTTTCCAAAACACTGTATAGACATCCCCAAGGACACACAAAGGCTCCATTCAAGAAAGGTAAATTTAATTTCAATATTAAAAATATTTAATTGAATAAAACCCAGTTTACTCACCCAGACTTTAAAAACCTAAGAGTAAACACGCCGAGGTTTCAAACCTAATCAACAGTGAAATTAATGGCAGGAATGCAAAGAAATATAAGAAACTTTTGTATTTTAAAATGCTAACTAGCTAGAGTGATGGCACTTAATCCGTGTCTAATAGTCTAATCAAAACAAAAGAAAACAATAGAATAAGTGTCTACTAATGTCTGTTAGACTAATATCTATTTCACGGATTAAGGTGGATCAATACAGTTATTATCTAACCATACCTCTCATTTTCTTTGGTCGTTTTTTTTACCCTTAATGTATACTTAGCAACTTGATTTGTGGACCAAGTATTGAGTTAAGATTGAAGTTTAAAATAACACCAATTTCAGCGTGATCAACGTTGCCTAGGCAACGATAAACTAATGTCAACAAAATTAGTTTTTACTAAATATCTCAATAATCTGACCTAAGCTCGAGAAACGACAAACATTCTGTTAAACTTCATGAAAATGCACACCAATTTCACCATGTTTCGGGGCAATCAATCTGTTTGATTTTTAGTTATTCGATAGGATTTTGCATCCGTGGTCAATTAGCTTCATTTGACATTCCGAAACTTAAAGCCAAATTTAAAATGTTTTAAACGAAATTAAACGCCAACAATTGCACTCTAAACTGACGTATTTACCAGTGCTCTATCCTTGGGAAAAATGCTGAATTGATTCACACATTATTAACAGAGATTTTTATTTTCGTGTTTATGCGTATGTGTTGAGTATTTTTAGCTAATATTTACATTAACACAGTTCCCCAAATATCTCCCAAATTCAAATGTATATTCGCTGGATATTGTGCATGTATACTTTTCAATGTAATGACAATAATATTTAATTTTATTTTTGGTCATTGAACAACGCGAATATTTTTTAAACGAGCAATAAACTTTTCCTTCAAAAAACCGCCATAATCAAGGCGACGTGCTGATCATTTGCATGTTGACAACACGCGCGAGACCGGCAAACCTCATTTACAAACCCGGTATTGGTAACATCTACCTCTTGCCAGCGGTTCCAACGCCTTTCTCCTATTAGCTTTCAAAAGACGAGATTTGTTAGAACATATAACACAGTAAAAGTAACACGACCGACTATGGAAGAATCAAACTAGAATAAATATCGCGCGTTAGCATCTTCATGTATTACAATTACTTCAATACACACGTTTTTTTGTTGGAATGTTGCGAACTTTAACAACTGTTGTATCAGCAACAGCAAATTGATGGTTTTTTAGTTTCAAATCTAGTAAAATTGAGACATAACCTACATTCCAGACTTAAGAATTATGCAAAGAGTATTTTATTTCGGTTGTGACTTTGTTTTCATGTTTTGGTCGTTTTTTCAAGGCAAACGTGTTAAAAAACAATCGCTCGTTTAAAAAATATTCGCGTTGTTCAATGACCAAAAATAAAATTAAATATTATTGTCATTACGTTGAAAAGTATACATGCACAATATCCAGCGAATATACATTTGAATTTGAGAGATATTTGGGGAACTGTGTTAATGTAAATATTAGCTAAAAATACTCAACATATACGCATAAACACGAAAATAGATATCTCTGTTAATAATGCGTGAATCAATTCAGCATTTATCCCAAGCATAGAGCACTGGCAAATACGTTTTAGAGTGCAATTGTTGGCGTTTAATTTCGTTTAAAACATTTTAAATTTGGCTTTAAAGTTTCGGAATAAACCATAAATCGAAAAGAGCTTGTGTACATCGCTGAAAACTACATCTGGCTGTGAAGGCAAAATAGCACAAGATTATTTCATTCAAAGCGGTATAAACTCACCGTGTAATCAAGCTCTCAATCGGTTAGTAATGCCCATGCTTGCACGGGTACCGGTGATCTCAGTTCGTTCAGAATGTCTTCTTTCGGGAGATCATCGTCGTAAACGCCATATTTATCGAAAAATGTGCAACACAGTTCACGTAAATGAAGAGATTTATATAAGAAGAGCAATAATGGATAATGAAAAGACGATATTTCTTGGAGTGAATTATATTTCAGTCATTAAAATCGACTAAAACTGACTAAGTAAACCTCGAGTCAATTCCGAATGTCTGCCGAATATATCACTTCGTGTCAACTTCGGCAAACCCGAATTACACACACGTACACACGTACGCTTACACACTCGATGACATTATGGTTACAGCTTGTAACCAAGTCTGTAACCAAAAAATCAGTCAACCCACTATTTTCTTAAGTGAAATTTAATGCTGATTTCAACAAAAATCATTGTTATTTCGATCGTCAGAAAAAAGTATTAACAATGATTTTCATTGGCTGGTACAAACCAATGATGATCTCTAGCCAATGACATCTATATGATATACCACAATCCCAAGCGGTCTTCATTTTCCAATATGGCGCTCCTTCCGATTGACAGTTTTTTCATCTTTTTCACGCCTTCAACGGCACAAAACCCTTCATTTTTGCACGGGACTCTACATTTTTTTTGAGTTTATTTGAAAATGGCACCTAATTATTTCAAGCATATCAAATTTGTAAAAAAAATTTATTATTGGAAACTATGAAAAGATTGATTTTTGTAAGAAATTTTGTTCGACTCGAGACGGTACAAAAGCCAAGAAATGAAGGTATTTTTGTAACACTATGTCATCGAGTGCGTAAATCCGATAGTCCGTGACATTCCGAAGTAATTACTTCGGATGACAGTCGGATGAGAACGAAAATCTTCCGAATTTTGCCGAGTACTTTTCTTCGATTTTCGCTATGAAAGCCGGTACGATTTATTAAGAAACTAGCTGGCGTTTGTAGTGATTAGTTTTTAATATTTTATTGAAAATCACCCTTCGAGGTAAAAATAACGCAAGTTTTATTTGATAAATATGGTGTCTACGAAGACATTCGGAATGAAACAAAAAACCCAAGCAAAATTGTAGACTCGCCTGTCCATGTGCTCCATGTAGTTGTTTATATCGTCTGAATAGTCGGTAAGTATAAAACGAGTTTTCTTTCTTTTCTCATATAACCAGATATACAGCTTTAACCAAGGAGTAAGGAGTTTGTTTTTAAGGAATCGTTCAGGATTTGGGGTGGTTCCGTTTGCGAAAGGTTTTGAGCGGAAAGTTGATCGTAAACACAGTGTTTGACAACGATCGAGTTCTGCTGCTATGTCACTTTATGTACCAAGTTCGATACCAAATCTCATGCGGATTTCATTTGCATTTAAGGTAGTTCCGTAGAAATATAACTAAACATGTAATTCTCATAAAACTTCACACAGTAATAGTTTTTGAGTTGCTTACCCCAAAATTGAAATAAAAAATTGGGGTCACCGTTAATATGAGTTCATTTTCTCTCTTTAATCAATAACCTAGTATCATGATGCAATAAATTGTTGTAAAAATGCGTTTGCTACAAGAAAGAAGGTAAAATTGGTTGATAATACGTGCCCTTAAAGGAGCGTGAAAGCACCTTCTCATTGCACGTTTTGAAAAATATCTAAAAAACTGGAAATGGAATCTTGACTATAATTATATATAATAGAGAACCTTATTACCGTTGATTTGCAAAAATATAAAGAATAGGTGCCCGTGCTCGTTTCCGCGCTACGACGCGCCAAAGTGTGAAACAAGACGTCGTAACAACCTGTGACCGAAGAAGACTGAGGCGAGTAACCACTATAGGTGGACACGCGTGGAGCGTGTCTGTTAAAAACTTCATAAGACTAAAGCTTGCATCATTTTAAGTCAAATATATATCTTTTAAAATCGACCAAAACAAAATAGGCTGAACTATGCTATGCGCAGTAGAGGTGCGCACTACAAAACTACGGAATTACCTTAAGCTCATTTCTTTACTTTGGCTTTGGATTTTTTCGGAAAAGTCTCTGTTATTCTCAGCGTTATATATGTGGCTTTGTTGTATATTTGATGAGTCAGTGAAAATGAGCCGGATTTCTTGACAGAAAAGCGTTCAAAGACTTAAAATATAATTTGTTGTTGATTTTATGTGCACAAGGATATTCTATTAATATTCTGTAAAACATGTGAAAGATAAGTTAATCTCGATTATTACAAGATTTTAAAACTCACTTCAGTGTGTCAGAGGCTATTTATATTTTTCTGACTATTGATTCTTGGTTTCTCGACAAGCCCAAAATGATCGACCAAATTCGAGTTATATAGTCATTTACTCATTAGAGATTACGGTAACTTGATTAGAATAATGGACTTAATTTCAAAACATACTGTACTATTGACAAGTGTGTTTTCCCTCATTTTTTGTTCCAGATTATAAAAATAATACCAATGCTATATCTTTTGACTACCAGTAACCACTTGTCCCCATAGAGGGCTTTTCTAAATTAAAGTGTTTATGCCATTACGTAGCATATACCATTGGCTATTTTTTGTGCAAATGCAGTTGCTGCAGAACTATTATCTTGTGATTTGTAAGTTTTTTTCTTATCACTTCCGGTGACGCTATTTTTGCCTCAAAAACTCGCAAATAGGCATCCATTCAACGCTGATTATCTCAAAAACGAGCTTTGGACAACATTTTGGCTTTTCATTTTTGAAATCAGCATTAAATTTCACTTTCGAAAATTATGGTATGACTGATTTCTCTCCATTTTTTTTCTATAATAGCCAGTCACCTTAATACGATCACCTTCGGCACGAAAAAATTGACTGTATTGACGGAGTTGGCTATAACTATATAATTCGGTGTTAGCCTGATTTATGTTTCGAATATTAGGTGTAAACATGAAGGTTACCATGTCACCCTTATTGCTGCGAACCGATCGAAAAAAAATACATTAAAAAATCCTAAAAAAATATAAGCAGCGGAAAATTTCAAACCGATTTTCAACTTAGACATTCTTGGAATTGACTATAGCTATAACTTACCAAAAACGGCGTCCGATACGTCTTCTGAAACACCAGAAACAACGATACGACCAATACGTCTTTCAATCACGATCTCTGTGGAATATTTTGCTTGAAGTCGTAGGATTCGATCTTCTTGGGCTTGTGACAACTCTTTTATGGCTGGATTTTTAATGGGTTTCTTTTTTGAATGCTCATTTATTAGTTCTTTTATAGCACGATCAGCACTGTCTAAATGTATGTTATCTGATGCAAATACCTTCATTAAATTGAAACAAATTCGTGCATTAGCGGGGTACAACGTTAGGGACTGTGTTATTATTTACAGGGGGGGCTGGTGCAAATGAAAAAGGTAACTGCTCAATTTTTGATGGCCCCTCCCCCCTTTCTACATACATACACACATAACATTCTTACAGAGTGAGCGTACAACACTATCAAGTAAACTTCAAAAACTACAAAATTGTGCGGCTAGGATCTTAACATTTCCAGCTATGATGCTAGCGCTGAAGAGTTATTTGAATTACTTGGTTGGAAAAAAACTCGAACCTCAGCGTCAAATACAAAAAGCTGTCATGGTCTACAAGTCTTTAAATGGACTAGCTCCTGAATATCTTCGCTCAAAATTTGTTGATCGGAATGATGTGACAGATTACAAATTGAGAAACACAGAGAGCAAACTTGCTATCCCACAGCCACGCACCAATTACCTTAAAAATAGCTTTAGCTATAGTGGTGCGGTTCTGTGGAATAGCTTACCAATTGAATTGCGGCAAGCTACAATTTTAAGTAAATTTCGCTCTGGCTGCAGCAGTTTCTTCACTTAGGTACTAGACACGGCACTCATGGAAATCAGATTTTTTTTATGATTGTAATTATTGACATTATTTTAATTTATTCATAAAATTAGATTAGGCTTATAGTTAGTTTTATACATATATATATGTATTATTTATTATTGTTACATACTCTGATGAGTTATTACCGAGTTTAAATAAAAGTTACTTACTTACTTACTTACCTATACCTACCTACCTACCTACCTACCTACCTACCTACCTACTTACTTACTTACTTGCGTAAAAATTTGTGGCCCCCCTCCATTTCCCCTCCCTGTAAATAATGACCAGTCCCTAAGAATGAAATTAAAACAAGTAATGTTGGTCGAGGCCGTACCAAAAACCTGATGCTCTTACCGTAAGCCACATCCTTTCATCCATAATGTGTGGAATAGCATTATCCCCATACATCTGATCATGATGCATTGCTTCTGAAGATGGAAATCGATGAGATTTTGGAACGCTTTCTTCCGCTGGACTCACAAAAATAAAGCTCTTTAACCATGACCAAAAGCCACCCGAGCCACTAGATTCAGTTTTGGCCAAATCCTCAATGGCAGCGTAAAAATCTTTTAGCATTTCTTCTTGGAAGACAACAAAGCGGATGAGCTTTACAGACGAAGGTTCTGTCTTGCAAAATTTCTGAACTGCTTTTAATAGAGCTTTTGCTGCTTCTTTTGGACTTATGCTCGCATTACCAGTTCCTATTGCAGGAACAGCTATAGATGTGAGGCCTCGTAATTCAGCTTCAGAAAAAGATTTTGCTACCACTTCAGTGACGTCCCGAGGCTTGTAAGATGCAGAAACAAGATGAAAAATATTTCTGGATGGGAGATTTCCGGCTGACGTCGTGACGACTGATCCTGGTTGCTGTGGAGCCAACTTATTGCATTCATATTGTATGGATGACCCTCCAGCTCTTGCAATGGCTGCCCCTACTCCTCCACCAAGAGATAAATCAAGCGATGTGTTTGATAAAGTTACGATGGCATCTACATCTTCTTGTGTTATGTCCCCGGCAACTAATTTCACGCGAACAGAACCGACCTGTGCGTTTGTGAGATCACTGTTGCTAAATCTTTTTAATGGAGCTTGGGATGTTTCTATTTCAGCACTTTTTGAGTAACTTCGTCGCTTTCCCGGTTTTTTAGGATTTCCTCTGTTTCTCTGCTCATTTTCAAAAGCTTGGATGGTAGACGTGTCTTTATGAAACAGTACAAAGTGAACCTCTAAAATAGAAGTCTTGGGGTGATTTTTCTTGAAATTATCGACTTCTTCGAAGAACACACTGGCAACTTTGTCTCGAGGAAATCCAAGGTTTCCTGTTCCAATAGCTGGGAAGGCAATACTTAAAAAACCTCGATTGTCTGCTTCTTTCATGCAAGTGTTGATCAAAGAACGTAACATCTGTTAAACAACAAAGATTAGATCATTATGGATATCGATTCCATGCTATCTATGATTTCTTATTAATAAAGTCTACAACGCGTCTATATAATTTTGTACCTGTTCGCCCTTTCCATTTTCCCATGCTCTACCAACTACATGAAAAACATTTTTACAACCAAGGCTATAACCTTCAGTAATGAACACGTCTCCAGCTTTTAAAGATCCTTTCCCCTTGCATTCCTGTTGCAGACCAGGTCCAGCGGCTTGACTAAGGGCTTTAGCACATGGGTTCTTGCTAAGGTCAAGGTCATTGGCCACTGTATTGACAATCGCGTGAGCCTAAAAATCAAACAATGCGGAAGAAATGGATTGATCAAAGACATGGAAACTGAATCGAAATTAATTGCACTATATAAACTTTTAACTTAGTATCTAAACAAAGTTAAGTGATCAAATGCTTCTTCACGTCAAAAGCTAGAATGAACATGCATACCGCCCCTTTTGAGTTCAAAGTGGTGAAATTTGTCATACACTAACCTCTTCCTTTGCAAGATCTCCTTTAACAACATCAATCTTGATTCCTTGTGCAAATGTGGGAAAGTCATCAAAATTGGGGCTGCTAGCTCTCGGTGGAAATTGCTCGTCTTTAACTTCGGTCTTCCGTCTTCCTCTGAACTTGCTTCCTCTTCCTTTATCACTGAATTGGCCTTTTTTAATTTTAGGGGTGAGCAAATCATCGATGAAGGAACTTTCCTTGCTAAACCTTGACCTCATTTCTTTACTGAAGGCTTTTATAACGTCTTCATTCATATCAACGATGTGTATCTCTGATAACTTGCAGTGGGAATTTTCTTCGGAATATGAAAGGATGCTATTTAAAATAGTCCTTGCACAGATACCAATAGGAAATCCAAAGATACCAGCACTTATTGCAGGGAGTGCAATACTTCTAAAATTCTTTGCTGCATCTAAAGCGTTAAACACAGTTTGGTCCAGGATAAGTTCTTGTTGTGACTCACTTTCCCCATATTTTGTTCTCCATGGAGTTTGTGTCCAAACAGGTCCCACTGCATGAACAAGACGTTTACATGGTAACTTTCCTGGACTTGTAACAACTACATTACCATCCAAGACTCTGCTATTTCGTAATACAAATTCGTTGCATTCGGCTTGAATTTCTCTTCCTCCTTTCTCTACGATATCTTTTGCAAGCCCTCCATCATGCTGCAACTTCTGGTTAGCTGAATTAACCATAACATCAACTTTATGCTCTGTGAGATCTCCTTTGAAGAGAATGATTTTCTTTCCTTCAGGTGTTACGTAGCTACAGATCTGTTTTGACGAGTTTTTTCCTTCTGCGATTTCCAGTGAAATACTTCCTACTTTATTTTGTGCGGATGGGCATCGTTCTATGATACAGTTATGGTCATTTTCAACATTGGAGAGGAGTTTCATTCCTTTGTTCTCACTAAACAATTTCTTCATTCCTGGTTTGTCAAGGTCAATGGATCGTGTTTTGACTTGATTGACTAGCATCTGGGTTTTCTTTAGAGCTTTCTCAGTTCCTTCTCTGGTTCCTCGGATTGATATTCCCTCTTCGTTATCGTCAAGTTTAATCTCTATTGACTGATCCTTTAGACTTTCTTCGATGCTCTTGATTGCAAGGCGTTCATGGTGGAATAAAAACTTCTTGCATCCCGCGTGTGCCTCCACTAATTTGGTAATGATGGTGTTTTCTTCAAAAAACGTTTCAATGTCTGTCTTTGCTTTATCTACTTCTTCTTTGACACCAGCAATCCACGCTGTGCTTGACGCTAGGTCCGTGGTCACTTTCAGGAGCATTGAATTTTGAAAACTATCCATCAGCTGATTCCACTTTTCAGACAGAGTCAACGGTTTTTGCTCTTGTTTTAAATGGACAGATTCCTCTGCCGTCACCCTTTCAATGATCTTCTTCGCCTTTTTTGCATCGTTGCGATCTACTGCTGTGACCAGCAACTTTGTGTCATCACTAGCATCAAAACTAACAACAGCCTCAATCTGTCCACTTCTAAACTCTTTTGAAAGAAACACATTTCCCGCAGCCGAGTTAAGAATGCCAACTATAGATCTTGGAAGCTCCATTTCTTGTTCTTTCAACTTAGTCAGTGTTTGATAGAAAGCCATGGTACTCTCTCTTACGACTTGATCAGGTCCTCTGAAGTGGATCTTCAACTCCTCTTCCACCATAGTTGCCTCAAGATCTTTGAATTTGTTTTCAAGGTTTTCAACAAATCCCATGAAACGCAGTAAATCAAATTGAGGATTAGCAAGCTTCATTGAACCTGTCATTTTAGCTTTCTCGTACTCGATTTTCTTTTTAATTTCTTCGCTCAAGTCTTCAAGCTGCTCTGCTAATGTTTCAACATCTTGTTTCTTTCCACGCAGTATAATACAAGCATTTTCCGCTTCGCACTGTATTTTAACTTTGTCCTTGCTTGATGACAAACATTTTTCTTGTGCCTGCTCAATCAAGTCTTTGAAGATTGTCCGAGATACCGCTACTTTATGTGCAATAATCTGACGGATATATCTTTCAATAACCCTACAAGAATCCTCCCATTTCGATTTTTCTACCTTGTTATCCACAGAACACAACTCGACTGCTTCTGATCCTTCCTCCCACCTGTATTTAACTTGAGATTCTTGTAAGAGATCCTGAAATTCTTGATGACAGAACGTCTTAATAAAGTCCATGGTTTTTGGATCTACTTGGAGTATTTTTTCTTTTTTCCCACTTCCTGGATTCTCTGATATTTCACCAAGGAATGGATAGTGAGGAGTAGCTTTCACCGTTGTACCGTTTATGACATGGTTACGTTTAACCACATTATCCACAACTAAAACAAACAATATATGTCATTAGGTCTGAACACAACCTAAAACACACACATTTTGATGAACTTCTTCCTAGCTCGTTGGTATAATGTAGTTAATGATTTACTCGTATGAGCTTGTAGGAACAAACCTGAGGGTTCCTCAAAGATCACGAGCGCTGTTGTTGCCTCATCTACATACTCGACTTTCTTGACATCTCCACCACCAGACTGTCTTGGGTTTTCGAAGTAAAACAAAATCGTATCATGTGTTGTTTTGGGTCCCAATCCTGTCACCTTTATGCAATCACAGATATTGACTTGTTCAATCGTCACGTGACTACCATCCAGGGCTCTAGTTTTGCACTTTCTCTGGATTTTCTCTAGATCTAAAAGAGGGATCAAATCGCCAGTGGTTAAATTATTTATAACATATATAAATGGGTGGTTCTGTCTCATGATTTAAATTACCTGGTGGCTCATTAAATGTTACCATTGCATTAGAATTACTTCCAAAAAGTATGTCCCGCACTTCTTCACCACTGACTACCTCCATGAATGACAAAAGGCCATCCTTGGTTGTCGTCTCAGATATACCCATAACATGTAGTTTATGGTCGTCTTTTGGAAGCACTTTAGGAATTTCCTTTAGAGTTTGAGTGAGTTGGGCGCCATCAAGCATCAGGCCTTCTTTTTGGGAAACTCGTTCAGCATCTAGGGGAAAATTAAAAGATACTTATTTGACCTTGAAGCATGACAATGCCTACTGGCGATGATAATACCCCGGATCTCTTGGGTTATATTAATAGTTATTTCGAAATAGCACCTGTAAACAGCTCTAAATATATCGAATTAATTGCATAAATTAGTGACTATTAAGTTACTATAAACCGGCTTTAGCCTGACCCTTGACAATGGAAGAAGTGAATGGCAATTTCCACAAACCTTCAGCAGACACAAAAGTGATATCAGCCAAGCTTTCTTCTGGGACGTACTGAATATCTTCTATCTCTCCTCCTCCAGATCGACGTCTGTTCTCGAAAAAATTCAGGAGGGCGTCTTTGGTCGTCTTTTCAGAAATTCCCGATATTCTGACCACACGTGATCGTTCCTCAGTAGCTGAATCTTGTTCCGTTGTAGGCGTGGTTTTCTTTGGTCGATCCTGTTGCATCTTGGTTACTGTCAGTGGATGGTTATCTAGTGTGTGTTTTCCCCACTTTAATACTCTGGTAGCAACTACAGTAAAATAATGGATGTATGTTATGTATTTGTACCCAAATTCCAAATGTTATTTATGATGACAGACGTCTCGGTACTGGCAACTATCGAAATAACAGAGTCTTATCACGCTAAAGTAACATTATAAAATGATCTCATTTATCGTAAAAACGAATTCACTATCAAATTCACCACATCGGTATTGGTAAAATTGCAGAGTTTCGTAAAGGTTACCCTTAAACCCCGGGTGGGGACTCCGTTGTAAAAGGATCGGGTATGTTCGTCGTATCTCTTAGGGTAAAAATCAGCGATTTGGTATCTTTTAGGGTGTTAAAATTGAAGTTTAGAGTTTCCTGGTCTCTCTTAGGCCGGGTATCAAAAGAGCCCATCGCTTATTATCTTGTTCTCAAATGAAAGAAATTTGCCCAACAAAAGCGTTTCGACCCGTTTAATTTTATGTTCATCATAACAATGTTCATTAGCTTGTTATCGCTGGTATCTCTTAGGGGTTAAAAAATCGTCCAGCCCTTCTTAAAAGACTTCCGGTATCTTTTAGGAGTGTTTTTAAAATTGCCGACGAGTTTACCCTATCCTTTTACAATGAAGTCTCCCACGGGCCCTAACTGACGAAGTTATGAATTTATGAAGCTAAACATTTTTGTCGAATTTATATAAAGATATGTATGTGTTTAGAATGATAACGAGGCTCGCCGTGCATGATGCATTCCATTCTACCGGCTTACATTTCTTTGTGAAAATGCCGAGTATTAAAGATTGATATCTTTATCAGTTTAAGAGCAATCTCCCCGAAACTTTGCAATTTCACTAGTATCGATGTGACAAATTTGATAGTGAGTTTTTTCCCGATAAATAAAATAATTTATAATGTCACGCTTGCGTGATATGGGTCTATACTCTTTACAGTTAAATGCTTGATAAAATCCACTCACTTTCTACCGATACAAATGTAACCACGGCCGTATCATCACGGAGTTTTATTTCTTTGACATCACCACCACTTGACCGACGAGTGTTCTCAAAATAATTTTGTAGGGCATCCTCAGTAGTTCGACTTGAGATACCGCTGACCAAGACTGAAGTTGACTGTGAAGAAATTAATAGAAATTGACAAAACTAATTGACTTCCTGTGACATTCTTTGTCCATTTAATTTTCTGTTCTGAACAAGCTGGTACGCAGTTATAAAAAATATACAGCAAAGTATCATGTAGAAAAGAGAAATTGATAAAGAAGATGGATCCCAATTAAAGCTAAACAGATATTAAGGTAATTCCGTAGAAATACAACCGAAGATAGATTTTTTATTAAACCTCGTACAGTTACTAACTAAGCTTTACTAGCTCAAAATAACAAAAAACGGATCACCGTGTTCAATTTTAAGCATTTTTGAAGCCGTGCACCAGCGATTTTCGAAAACTGAAAATCAAACAAAAGGCACTCATCATTTGCATCAAGACATTGTCAGCGTTGAAATGTTATTACGTCATTCTATATCTTTTACACATCAAACAAAAAGTGAAACCTCAAAAAGTTGTAAGGAAATTAAAATGTCGAACAAAATTAGAGTTTGAGATCTTTCGACACCACTGAGTACATACCCTGACATTAGCCTGAAGACAGCTTCTACGGTAAGAATATCTCGCAAATGGAACAAAGATTTTTGTAAAAGCTGAAATATCTCATAGTTAACCTTACTCTGTCAATTTAGTGAAATAAAAACGATAGGTCACCGTGTTCGGTTTTGTGCTACAGCTCGCTAAATATTGTCCTGAAAATAGCCTTTGACAGAGCGAGGACTTGGGCGAGTTTAGACGAAAAAGTACAGAAAACGCCGATATCTCTTTCATTGTTTCCGAGAAAGTCTTCTGAGTGTTTGTAGTTAGTCTTGTTGTTTTCAGAGTAATTTGGAGCATTTCTATTTTAATTACGTTTGAGAAATGGTATTTTTATCTATATGGCCGCATAGCTATACTTGTCATATCTTCAATAAATAAAGAGTTATTATTATTGTTGTTGTTACTATTATTATTGTTGTTACTATTATCATCATCATCATCACTATTATTATTACTATTATCTTGAAAACGCATGGTAGAATCGTTCGCAGTAGAGCGTGCGTATGCAATGAAAAATTACGGAATTACCTAAGGCTTTTTTGAGGACGGGAAAAATTGATTTGGTTACGAATTCAAGCAACATGTACGCCTCACATATTTTAAACGAGCGGTCTTATATACCTCAACGTCTTCAGACATTTCCTTTTCCTGATCATCTGCCATTTTGACAGTCAAAGTGGAACCTTTGAAGATGTGTTGCGGCTTACGAAGAACTTCCATTGCAACTAATTAAAAAGAAAAAGAAAATAAGTAAATGGGTAGGTAACAATCACTTTAAGAAAACCCTGAAATTAAGTCATGTAAAGTTGACATCCTGAGACTGTAGGCTATATAAGTTATAAATCTCTCTGAAATGAAAATTTAGGAAAGATTTTCAGATATTCAGACTGCTTTTACTTGGGCTTCTTTTGGCATGACTTATGGGAAACGTTTTAGTTTGCAATTTTGTTATGTAATGAGGAATCATGAAAGTGATCAAAAAAGCGTACGCATGAAAGTAAGAACTACCGCCGATTCCCATGGAGCCACGCAACTACTTAAACTTCGGTCAATCATGGTCGCCTCACAAAAAATGCACAAGACCGATTGATTGGGATCAGTTATAAAAAAATTGACAGTTCTCTTCAGAGGTTTATTGGTGTTAGGGAGGCGTTCATTTTTTATCGAGAGGGGGGGGGCTGGTGGTTTTAGAGGGGGGGGGCACCTGAAAAAAATGGCCATAAAATGGGGGGCCAAGCAAAAACTTTTTAGCTATTTGAGGAGGGGTCATGCAAAAAAATAGTTTATGCAGCACCTTTTTGTTATCAAATCAACCAAAACGAAGCCACCACAAAGTACTTTTCTTGCAAAATTTCTGTTGAGCGGCTCGCGCTTCGCGCTCGCAAAAGCCAATTACATTCTAAATTGTTACACTGCAGCCATGCTACAATGCCAAACACTACAAGCTAGTGTAGAGTGAGTTACTGACTGCATTGCATCAAGATCATTTCAAATCTCTTTAGGAAACAGTCTTTACGAACAATAGATTTACCTCAAATTTCGCGCTCGCATTTGTAGTTAGTGACTTGCACATTCCACCATAATGGTACGTGTTTCAAATCCTTTTACTAAGGAAGAAGTCTTTGTAAACTTATGTACTTAAATTCAGTTATTAATAGTACATGTCTTTGCATGTCGAGAAAATCCTTTTGGGAATAAGTCTCTGTTAACATATGCACCTCAAATTTCTGCCGAGCGACACACGCTCGCATTTGAAAAAAGTGACTTGCACATTTCATAAGATGATTTAAAATCCTTTTTGGAACTGATAGCCTCTCACCTAGCTGTGAACATATATACTTCAAATTTCTGCCGAGCGTCTCGCGCTTCGCGCTCGCATTTCTAAATAAATGTAGTATTTCGCACATTGTACCATAAGAACATTTAAAATTCTTTTAGAAAATAGCCTCTGGAAATATCTTTACTTGAAGTTCCAGGTGAGCGGCTCGCGCTTCGTGCTCACATATATAATTATGTAATATTACTCTCTAATATTGTTCAATTTTCTTTTGAGACACATATGAGGATAACAGCAATGATGACGAATAATTCAATGTTATCCTAGTACGTCTGCGATAATGAAAAGGCAAAAATACTGATCTCTTGATAACATTGCATAATTTTCAGTGGTGGTGGTAGTGTCTGTGTGTGTGTGATGGGGGGGGGGAGGGAGGGGTCATGAAATGAAACATGAACTATTTAAAAATTTAAAAAAATTTAAAAAATTGTATGACAAAGAGGGGGGACCGGACACTTTTTGGGGCAAAAATTCCAAAAACCACCAGCCCCCCCCCTGATAAAAAATGAACGGTCCCTTACACGAATAATTTATTTGAGTGGATTTTGCGTAGAGAATGATTGACGTGCGTCCAATGCAAAGTATAAATATACGTGTTAGCATAAGGGAGCATTCATTTTTTAGGAGGGGGGTGGGCCGGAGGAATCAGCAGGAATCAAATACAAAAAAAAAATGCACGCCCCCACAGTAAGGGGAACTATATTGATGACCCACCCCACTTCCAAATATGAAAATATGGTCCCTTGACCTGGTTTAACTTTCAGAAAAACATGACCCACCCCCTTTCATAGAGTTAATTTCTTTTGGCCCACCCCTCAATTCCTCCGGCCCACCCCCCTCCTAAAAAATGCTCCCTAATAGCGCTGCACTTCGGTTCTAAATAACTCACACTTCATCAGTTTTATATTACAGCAGTAGCCACATGCGCTTTTAAAGCGATCTATCAAAAATGATCATCAAAGACATCATCTGACTAAGGTTTTCGTTGCCATCGATCAAAATTTGCAAACTCTAAACTTTGAAAAACTGATTCACAAAAGCCAAAAGACTCAGACGACTTGAATCACAGCTGCGCTAGCCGTCTGGATTGCGAAATATTAAGAAAATCGGTGTAATTTTATAAACTTTGAAAACTTTGCAGTGAATAACTTGACTTTCATGCGGTCGTTGATCATCTATTTTTTCGCTCGATGGTGGATATTACTTTAAAACTGGGGGGTAAATAATCTGATATTTGTCCAGCTAGAACGTCCACGTGACCTCTTTTAGCCAATAGGAACACATAAAAATTTATCGGTAAGTTATAATGAAAATCAGCCAGACTTCATGATCAAGCTGTGATAGGCATCAGGGAATTTTCCCTAATTTACAACTTGACTTTCACTTTCATATTCGATTTTATAAGTCAAAATGGTTTGCCGTTTATTAACACAATATCTCGAACTATAGCATGTTTAGTATTAACAAAGTGCGAGAAAAAAGCTCTTGATGAATTGTGGTCAAATATTTCCGAACGGGTGCAACGGAATTTTGAAATCTGTTAACTAGTGATCAATCATATATTTACCAAACTGAGCCGTCTTATTCAGAAGATGGTTTTAATAGGGATATTGAATTACGTGGTTCGCCTTCAAGACCACAAAGAGATTCCATGCACTTATTGGGTGTTTCAAAATCAGTGGTATTTTACATCAACCCGTTTTTACCTTCATCGTCCACGAATGTTATCCTTGCTGTTCCACTATTTGAGATGAAGTCAAATCTCTCAACGTCTCCTCCATTAGATTGTTTTTTACTTTGAAAATAGATTTCCAAATCGTTTTCTGATGTAGCATCACTCGGTATGCCTGATACAAGAAGAGTTTTTCCACTCATATCGAGGTTCTCCTAGAAAGCTCCATCTTTTTAAACATCCTTGCGATAATTCTTCAACAGGAAAAAGGCGAGCAAAAATTGCAGAAATAGTGCAAGAAATGTTAAAATAACGCTCGTCTAGAGAAATTGGCTTGATTTTTGCTAGTCATTTTTGCCCTATATGGGTCGACATCAAGCTGTGATCAGCATCTGTGAATTTTCCCTAATTTACATCACAACTTTCATTTTCATTTTTCAGGATTGATAAAACAAACTGAGTTAACTCGAATATAAACGTTTCAAGAATGGACAATAAAAATATCATGAGAAAAACAAAAGTGTTGCTGAATTTTGACAGGAAGGTAACCAAAATTTGGCATTTTTTCAACTTTACGCGCCGTATTGAATCTCTAGCAATTAGAAACTAGAATTTGGTTATACTATAATGTTAATTGCTTAGAGTGACTGCATAAACCCGTGAAATATAAACTGAATGTTGGTCAATGTAGAGATAGACACACACACACACACACAAAGAAATGGAAATAAGGTCTACCTTGTTTGTCCACGAATATGGCGGTCTTTGCTTTTCCAGTGTCAGTCGTGTGTATTGTTCTTTTCTCTGTCTGACAGCATGGGATTGCTTTTGACTTTGAAAGTAGATTTTCGATCTTGTAACATCGTTCGGTATCCCTGATTAAGAACAGTACTAGTTTTCTCACGCTTATCAAATTTCTCCAAGAACGCTATTCAATATTGAATTGAGCTGTCAGCTTAATACCGAGATTTGAACTTGTCATTATGTGTCCCACAATACAATAGGTAGGGCAATTCTTGGAATCGGTTTGCTTAATTTGACATGCTTTGTAACATGCTATTAATATCGGAGTCCTAAATCATAAAAGGTCCCACGTCGTACGGGATAGCTAAACATGATGACTGTCCTTCACTGGGATAAGATAAGCAAATTACAAACAGGGCTCAGCTTTCTTCAGCTTGCTCAGCTGCAATATTATAACGCCTCGCATTATCCACACCAGACATTGAAGAGAATGTTGTCCAGTTGATTAAAGATCTAGATTGTAGCTATAAAAAGTACAAAGCCATAGGTCCCATAGGATTAAAGGAGTTATCTGCTTGATGAGAAAAAAGAGATATATCCAGTATACTTCTGTACAACAAGAAAAGTGCGCATGTGATAAATCATTCCAATATCGCTGAATATTAGATAACACCCCCATCAGATTTTTAAGGGTGTACTGACATATATCGTTGCTGTGCAACGGTTTCTATGCAAAATTTAAGAAATACTAGACGCACAATGGTGCGTTTACTCGTGCCCAGCCCAAGGAATTGAGCCAGCTTGGGATACCTGTGGTCTTACATAAGCTAGATGCCAAAGCTGCATGGTCTTTGGCAGCCATCAGTTTATTTGCTTGGTTGCCCATCCAGTTTGTAATATTTTCAAATAATAAAATTTAAGTGTAAGTATTCTAGAGTTACTTTACAGATGAAAGAAAAAGGACTATTTGGTTTGTATTAGTAATGTTGTTACTGAAAACAAAAGAAAACAAAAAGATTTACAGTCTCCTATTAGTTAGCCAATTCTTTTACTAGCAAAGGAATGTGCTCGATTGCCTAAGCATCAATTTGGGGAACAATAAATCAAAATTTCTATGCACACACATTCCAGCTGACTTTTTTTCTGGGGAGGGAGAACAGGATAATCCAGAGAAAAGGGGTCATCCTGCACTACCATTAGAATGAAGCTTCTGATTTGTTCAAATATCAAAAACAAAGAATATGTGGATTATGATGAACAATGCCTTTTGTTCTACATTTAATCTCTCTCCCTTTTTTGGTTTTGCCATTCTTTGTTACTTGAGCAAATCACAAGCACTGTTCTGACCGCAGTGTATTACTGGAGAAAGGCACCAGAAACAAGGCAGAAAACAACTGAACCCTTCAACATTTAAGTTTCTCATCAAGTGATTTATTGCACCAATCTTCCTTTTATACATCTTCCTTACGAAAGACAGAGGTTATCATACAAACTTAGCTAATAAATGAGATACACCTCCCTGAAAACTTATTGTGTGAATAATTTCTATACAGTTTCAAATAGATGTACGCAACAAAGACTTAACACAAAAATGTACTATAATAGCTTAGAAGTAGAATATCAAAATGAAATACAAGGCAAAAATACTTAATAAGTACAACCAAACTCTTGGTTTGGGCCGCCCTGTGCTGGTTGCCTATTCTTTTGTGATATATTTCAAAATCAGCAAACTGGAAATATGAACGCTCTTGACTGCACAAGGAATATAATTCCAGAACTGATAACGCTTTGAATCCTTCAAATTATTCTCTAAGTACCAAATAAATTTTTAGTACCAAACACAAATATCTTGACGAGTGAAAGACACTTTAGCTTTCAGTTACGCTTTATCACACTTCAGGGCCATTTGTTTGACTCAGTATTACACTTACACTTTAAGTAGTACACTTTGTTTCCCGGGTTTATGAAAACCACTCTAATTATTCGTTTCAAAGAGTAAGCTTTAATAAATCAAATCGAACATGGAATATAAATTCAAGACCATTCAACTGCCTCGAATTAAGAAAGTTTTGTCAGTAGCATGAAAATGCCAGTCATCTAAAAATTCCAAAAGTCTAAACAACAGAGGGATATAAATATGTCTCAAACCAGCTTAGTCATGTTTTAGAAAGCGACATTTGCAAGCTAACATATCGACGATTTGTAAGTAAATTTTGAATGAAGAAGCTTGAATTTACCTTGATTGAGACTCACGAGAGACTCCTGTAACACAATGGCTCGATCCGAATGCATTTATAGTGAAGTTTAAGTTACTAAACATTCCTGACTCGTGAGAATAACTCTCTGTTTTGCTCAGAAAGTTTACTGCTTTGCTTCGATGGCGAAACGTGCGTGGCCTCGTTTCCATGCCTGCCTAATTTGCATACACATTTGCGACTACGACGATAGATTGAACGGTAAACCTAGACTCGTGCCGGCCTACGGCCTGGGCACGAGTAATAAAACGGTTTTCGTGTTTATATAGCCTGATCTAAACACGCGTGATGTTGGCAGAACACGAGAGAGCGTAGGGAAAGCACGAGCTGTATGCAAGTTGGTTGCGTATTTTGATGTCTTCGCTTGGCCAGCGTCCAAAATCTCATCAAGATTTTCGTCCGATAACCTGCAAAACGTGATTTTTAGGGGGAACTTCGGGGTTTTTGGACTAGGCGCAAAACTGAAAAAGTCGATCGCAAAAAAAGCAAAAGGCATTTTGGGGTAGAGGCTGGTAACATAACTATTCTAAACTAATTTTTCATGCTGAATCCGAATATGTCTGTTACCAAGACGTATTCTGCAATCTTATACGTGTAAATGATGTATTTTGTGAATTGCTACAGTCTTTTCATACTAACGGCTTTTTCATGTTATTCTAAAAGTTCCCAAATTTAAATACAATTACCATGGCTGGAAAGAGCACATCAAAATCAGTAAAACTGTGAAGTTTGAAGGATATAAGTTGAAAAATCAAGGAGATACGAATTTTCAAAAATCGAAATTTGTTTGTATCTCTTGCATAACTGTAAGTATTTTCGTACAAACTTTCGTTTTTCGAAAATTCGTATCTCCTTGATTTTGGAACTTATATCCTTCAAACGTGTTCTTGTTGGCAAGCATAGTGAAGATGTTTTTATCCTGTTTTTCCTAGACCCATATTTTCTGAGATATAAGGGTTTCAAATAGACAAAATGCAAATTTGATGACGTAAAAGGAGTCATCATTTATTATACAAAAACAAGGTAATTTACGATGCTGGATTTTCGTAAAAGCCATGAGAAGTTGGCAGTGTTGACTCCTTTTACGTCATCACATTTTGCATTTTGAAATTTGATACCTTTATATCTTACGGTCCTGGAGTGCTCCAAAGGGGGGACAAGATGAAAAGAGATAATGAAGACCACTGTGCTTCTGCATTTTTGATTTTTTTTTCTTCTATTCAAATAGAAGCATTCTTTTTTAAGTAAGCTTTCATTGAATCGAAACTTCCTTGATAGATTTTTATTTCATTCACACGAACAATGCAAATACACGATTTGTAACTCATGCCAATAACATTGATACTTGATATCCAAATATTATTCTACTTCATGCATTGCCGGTGTTAAAGCCGCTATTGCAAGATATCATTTCTCTGCACAGAGTAATCCCTTGGACGCAATGGAGACCTAAACGGGGTAATTCTCATGGTAAAAACAAAAAAGAGAAATTGAATTATATGATGCATGGCCTCCTTCGCATCCGCTATATAATAGTCGATAAGCTGCAGGATCTGAATCTGGACAGATTTATTAAAAAGCAAGCATACTTTTTTCTTCAAGTATCATTGGCTTAGACATTTCCTACATGTAAGAAAACTGAAGAGGCCGGGCCGCTCTTTAGCTTCGCCTTCGCAGTCTGTTCCCAATGTAGCAATGTTAAGCCTAATTAATTAATTAATTAATGTAATCAAATAGTCAGGATAAACCTAATTGTCATAAAATGCAACGAAGATACTTTGATTCTGCACGTTGTCTACAGTAGAGTCGTATGTGATTGTTAGGTTATTTGGGTTCTTTGGCGCCCTTTCCATATGCGGCCGTCACTAAGACTACAACTTTAGGTGCACACAATAATTTCAGCGTTAAAGCTACCAGCTACCAGCTACCAGCTAACGCGCGCTCGTTTTCTTCCCAACTTTTAGGCGAATCCCTTTTACCATTTTCCTTGCTATTTCTAACTTCCACTTTTCTCTTGAGCCCGACACCTAGCTAGTTCATTTATACTAGTACAAAGCTACACAACTGAGCCAAGAAAATGCATCTAGCTAAATCGTCTCATCTTCACTCTGACTGGGATAAATATATATTTCTACGGTAGAAACACAGTCAAGTCAGAACTTAACAAGAGCTACTGGCATCATATTCAGCCTCTTCAAAAAAGCAATAACCCTAAACGTTTCTGGACTTTTATAAAATCCAAGACAAAATCAATGCAAGATCCATTCCACCTGAAGTATCTGGCCCGTAGATACAAAAAGAAATTGAAAAGGGTGTACCTTTTTTAAGAATTCAATATCGAAATAAAAATAACAAGCAACTGAAACATCACAAAATTTTGGAATTAAGACTTATTTTTACTTGAGAAATGGAATTGCCGAAAATTCTCACTGATTCGTTTTATTGGATTCCAGAAAAGCAACAATGGGGAATTTCAAATTATCAAACTGAGTATACAGCTATTTCAAAAAACGTTGAATACTGGATTCTGCATTCTGCGATACTGAATAGTGCATTCCAAGACTTACAAATTGCATTTTTGATCGTTTCCGTTGTCGTTTTGCCACTTATTTGCCTAGTTATAGCTGTTATAGAGGATTTTCACCATGCCATCTCCAAAACATACTGAACCACAAGACATTTTGGTCTTTTAATGCACTATTCAGTATGCAGAATGCAGTATTCAACGTATTTTGAAATAGCTGTATAACCAAAAATTGAATTTACAACAGGAAAGTGAAATATCAAATTACGAAAATAGCTGTATTTGAAAATTCAATAACCTATTTCGGGGTAAAAACCTGAATTGTCACTTTCTTGCACTGATTTGATTCCACAGCCCTCACTAACATACTGACGTAAACAGCAACAAACACGATTTGAATTCTCGTTTACTGAACAAAATTACGAATACATCGGATCACATACCTTATCATAAACCTAGTCGTGTTATCCTTTCTGATATATAGCTATTTCTAAAAAGGTTGACGGGGCGAACGGCACTGAAATGGGGATAGGCGATTGCACGACCGAAAGGAACTGTGGTCACGCTATTAGACCGCTATCCGGCGCGGAGATATGAATCGCCTATCGGCCACTTTGTCCAATAAGTTCGTCTTTACTGCATGGCACCGGCATTGCTTGAGCATTTAATTAATGAAAATGAAGCAATTCTTGTTACCCAAAATTTCCTTTCGGTCGTGTAATCGCCAATCGCCATTCGCCCCGTTTAACCTTTTTAAACATAGCTATATATACCTATTCAAAGAAGGTTGTTGGGGCCAAAGGCGATAGGCAATAGGCGATAGGTCAGCAGGCAATACGTAGTACACGATAAATGTAGCAGAATATTCCATGATCCAAGAAAAGCTGAAATGACTTTGGTTTCTTTGTATTGAGATTGGTGTTATCCAGGGCTGTTTGCAGTTGGCAAACCCAAAGGCCTCGACTATTCCTGCTTATTTGTATGCCTATAATTCCTTTCTGACTTGGAATGACATATTGCCTATATTGCTTATCGCCTTTCGCCTATTGTGTATCACCTTTGGTTCCGACAACCATTTCTAAAAGGTGTATTTGCTAAAATTGTCGGGCGAAAACGTCTCTCATTCACGTTCGGTGATTTGTTTTAATACATGCATGCATGCAAAATATTTCGTGCATTACTAAAAGATGAACACTTCTATTGTAACTAATACTCTTTATGGTGCATTTGAATTTGGGCCCTATAAGTTAAAAAATTGACTTTGACTTTGATTTTAAATTAAATTCAAATTACCATGATTATAATACCAGATTGAAGAATAATTTACATCTTATGAATTCACGCACTAGTTAACTACTATGGACAACCGCGATTTACATATCAAGCTGGAAACGAATGGAACAATTGTAAATTAAATGTAAATTATTCTTCAATCTGGTATTATAATCATGGTAATTTGAATTTAATTTAAAATCAAAGTCAAAGTCAATTTTATAACTTAATTTGGACTTGTGCATTAGAAAATCGTCCTCATTAATTGAATTTAAATCAAGAATTAGTCAACATATATAATATTATATAAAGGCCATATTTTTAATTTTTAATTTATATATTTTTATATATATTTTAGAATTTTTTAATATTTTATCTTGTAGTTTTTATATATTATGTTGCAGGACCCGGCTACTGAAAATCGCTTGGCGAGTAGGTTTCCTGGATAAATTTATCATCATCATCATCATCATTATTATTATTATTATTATTATTATTATTATTATTATTATTATTATTATTATTATTATTATTATTATTATTATTATTAAAATTGATAAGCCGGTATATTGCTATAGGGGCCATTTGATCCCCCTCACAGTACCTCTCAATTCTTGGTTAGTATTGGAGATCTAGGCTAACAAAATTTGGCAGCCCATTACAATAGCTATAACAGTAACTGATATCTTACTCTGCTTGTACTAGACCGCTTATTGTTTTCCTTAAAATGCTTTCACTTTCAAATAGCACGGTCTTTAACATTTCATTAGATATTTGTCTTCCTTTCTTCTCATCGATTCTCACGATTATTTGATGGACTTGCCTTGTCGCTCTCTCCATTCCACCACCAACACAACCTATCACAATCGGGAGTATTTTAACCTCATATCCAGGCCTTCTTTCTCTAAGTTCAAAAGCTAACTGTTGGTATTTCTGAAGCTTCTCCCGATGTTTCTCATCCACATTATACTCACTTGGGCATGCCATATCTATAAGCAGTATCCTTTTCTCCACCTTCATTTCCATTGTAACATCAGGCCTTCTCGCTGATGTCGTCTTACTTAAAAATTCAAAATCCCAACATAGTTTACTATCATCATTTTCAATCACTTTCCCTCTGTTCCATTTTTCTTTATACCACTTAGTGCTTTCTGAAATAAGTCCTTGCTGTATAGCCCACGCAACACATAAGACCATTAACGCATTATTGTGTCTTCTGAGATATTCTGTGGCTGCAAGCACTCTACACCCAGATATTATATGTATCACAGTCTCTTTGGCCTCTCCACAGAGTCGGCATTTATCATTCTCCAACTCTATACCTCGATTTACTTTCCATCCTTTGGTTTCCACCATCTGCTCTTGCATTTGTATTATAGATGCAGCTTTTGAGGGTTCTACATTACAATTTAACCACCCATGACTTGCATCCTCCAGTTTTTCAAATAACTCACTTTACATCTTTTTCGTCTTATTATTATTATTATTATGGCATCTTTATTGAAATCTGGTCTTTTTTCGTTACATACAATTATTATTATTATTATTATTATTATTATTATTATTATTATTATTATTATTATTATTATTATTATTATTATTATTATTATTAGGTATTATTAAATTCCTAAATTATTATTAGGTGTGAGAAAAAAACTATATCTTCCTTATATGTATGCGTTATCTATCCCTATAATAATTCAGGGCCGTAACAAGGGGAGAAGCCGGGGGGCCCGGCTTTTATATCAGTCAATTTTACTTTTAGGGGGTGTTTACATGGCACTAGGATCATCCTACCCGCCATACATTTACTGCATTCTGTTGCTGCTGTTCTGTAAACAGAATGTAGTAAATGTATAGCATGAGGTAGAATGATTCGCCTGCTAGGATGATTCTAGTGTCATGTTAACACCATCTTACTTACTTTTATATCAGTCATTTTACTTAGCAATGATTAGTGCTAAACAGTGCAAAGTTTTGCACACTTGTAGCTAGGGTTTGTACTCAACCAGCAACCACATGACATCTTAGAGGTCGTTCATTTAAGTTGTTCGAGCACGTCATTTTCACTTCAAGGATTTTTTAGTCTTCAAAATCCCTTCAAGTTTCGAACAGAGACTTTTAGCTTAATTATGCACCCTTTGGTTTCGTCACCCAGCTAGGCCTCCAAAAATGTACCTTACTACGGCCCTGTAATTTGTCTATTTGAATGTGATCAAATAGCCTGGATAAACTTGATTGTCATGATATGCAACAAATATACTTGGATTAGTCACGTTATCCACTGTAGAATCATATGTAATTGTGGGGTTATTTGGGTTCTTTTGCGGTGGTGAAAGCATTTTATCGCCGCCTCTTGTGTAATCACCAACCAATACGCTTGCCAAGTACATACATCGTATACCACTGAGACTATAAGGATCAGGTGGAGAATATTGAAGCTGCATAGAATAGGAAGCGTCTCGAGCAAAATAAACACCTCTTCCAAAACAGGTCGCTAAAAAAAGGTATATATAAATAAGTTTATGAATGGAATTGTCACTCGGAAAGATGTTAGTAATAAATGTATGCTTCATCGAGTGTGAAATAAAACTCGAGCCTTCTAGTATAGCGCTTTTTACTAACAAGCACATTGCGTGACTGCTAATGTGCCAACCATTTGCACAATAACTTTTCACAAGTTCCTTTGAAAAAATAGCCAATCGATCTTTGGTTCGCACATGAATGACTAAGACTTATTACGTGAACGTGATCATCGCTTTAGCAGAGCATTTAGTTCAGTAGAGCATCGGTTAGAGCATTGGACTAGAAATCCGAAGGTCGTGGATTCAAACGCTGAGGGCTCGGAATTATTCGCTGAGGCACACTTAGGGACCGGTCATTATTTACAGGGGGGGGGGGGGCTGGTGGAAATATGGGGGTGGTCATTATTTTTCATGCACACACTACATTATTGTTATAAGAGAATGTATGTGGAAAGTGGGGTGGGGTCATCAAAAATATAATTGTGCAGCACATTTCTCATTTCCACCCCCCCCCCCCCCCCCCACCCCGCCAGTACCCCCACCCCCTCCCTGTAAATAATGACCGGTCCCTTAAATCTAACATCTTTCCGAGGGATCCTAGTGGCTTCACTATAAGTAGAGCTAGCAATTATTGATAGTCCGATTGTCGTCGATTTGGCAACAAATCGGACGGTCGACCGGCCGACCGACAAGCAAACGCATCACATGTGGCTTGAGTTTGTTGCTCGTTCTCTCCCTTGTTTCGATCAGGGATTTTTCTCCAGGTACTCCGGATTTTCCTCCCTCAGTAAAAACGAACTCGTTTCGATCTAAGCTGTGCTCCGTAATCAGACATTGGTCTTATGTTGGCTGCTACGTGTGTGTGTATGTAAATGTGTAGCTCTCTCGTGATGAAAGTGCCCTTGTATACCTTCGACTGGATCACGTTGAACTGCGCCCTTCGTAATTCAGCACTTGTGCTGCAAGGAAGGGCGTAGAGCTACCCAGAATTTACTTATTTATTTTATCTAAACAAACAAGAGCACATTTGTATTACCATTTTTTCCACAATAGCTTCTGTTAAAACCCTTATGGTTGATTTGCGTACAGGTATCAACAGCTGTACCATGAAACAACTTCTTTTCATTGCTGCCACCTTTTTCGTCCATCTTTTGCTTCTTGACCATGTACGTACGATATAGCACGGGATTTTGTACTCGCTCAACTTTTACGATATTAATGCTCGCAGTCTTTGTTATGGCATTGGGAATTTCATCGTATTCTTGCTTATGTTTGACAGGATCTAGTTGTACAAGGTGAAGATCGTTTTCTTTACCGTTAGAGTCTTTAGGCTGAGGTTCCCAGTGGCTTGGCAATGGAATACCTTAAATAATCGGAAGGCAACAGTCAGTAACAAAATCATTCGGATCACTGCTTGGTATAGACATAAATGTTGCTGCTGCAGCAATGCTACTTAAACTTGCTTTCATCGAATATACGTACCCTTGCCGAGTTCTCTCCTCACAACATGTGCTTTCTTACGAGTATCGAGATTAATTTCGGTCGAAGAAGCAAAATCGATCTTGTAAAGTTGTTTTTTATCTTCATCAAAAAAGGTAAGTAGAATTGAATCTTTGCCGTCCATATATGCTTCTTCGATCTTGGCATTGTGTTCATCATCGTAAGGTTCCTCCCCTTCATCTTCCAAGAAATACCACTGAACTGTTTTGGAGACGAGCTCGGCATACTTGCGGTTGTGCTCCTCTTCGGCCTGCTGTTTGAGGATATCATAGACCTCTGCATGTTGAAATTATTCATTAAATAAAAATTAGTTTTTGACCGAAGTACTTTACAGTGCGACTACTGAACACTTAGACAACGAGAGCCAATCACAATTGAGAATGAAAATAAAAACAATCCACATTCAGGGGCTTTAGCCAATCCGGAGCAGGCGGCAGAACATTGAACTTCAAACAAACCAAACAGGGCGAAATGTTTTGGATCTAGAGAAGAAAAAATCTCTGGATCAAACAATTTTTCACAGCAGAATGCCTTTATAGGACAATTCGATGGTCTTTAGCGAGTTCCAAAACTAAATTAAAGAAACAGATGACGGCTCGTTCAACGATCTTATGCCGATCAGGATGTAAAACAACCCAAGGTGATCATTTCTTCTTCGAAAAAATGGCTTAGGACAATTGAGTACGACTACCAAATAAATGAAGGTAATACTACTGTTTGTAATCAGTTTCGCATAATCACGGTAATCACGGCCGACTTTATTTGCTATGTCAGTGTACAGTACTCTTCAAATTTGCATGTTCAGTTGTGGAAAAAATTGTTTCTCCTTTCACTGAATATAGGATTGATATATTGACTATCTTTATTACAGAAGATTATACGATTTTGAAATATGCGAAACAGTAATTTTCCGGAGTTGAAAAGCTAAAGCAATCAAGCGTGACTGTTATTAACGACAATTTGCATTTAGCTGCTCACCAAAATATCGATAGAACACACTTTTCAGTGTGTTGAAGGTACTAATATTTGTTAAAACACCAAGAGTTTTCATGAGTAATTATATTAATAACATGTTCTAGCCATTTTTCCTAACTTACATGCAAAGTTTCAATGTATTGTTCTCATACTGAATTGTGATGGTTCACGTTGTCTAAGTGGCCCGGTTTCAGTAGTTGCACTGTAAGTTTTGATGTAAGATGTGCAGTAGGAATGAAATTAAGGTTTCTTGAATTAAGGGGATTGGAAGGTGATGATGGGTGGTGGAAGAAATCATTCTGATTTTGGGGCGGGGATGGGAGGATTGGGTGGAGTTAGAGAAGGGCCAGGGTGGTGGTGAATTTCTTCCACAATCCAACATCACCTTTTATCAGCTATATAAAGAAAACTGACACTTCAGCTGCCGGCTACGTTACAATCGTCGATATATTCAAAGTAGTCTTTGTTAATTGAAAACCTACACAGTTAACAGTTAATGTAAGGCTGATTTAGAACATTTAGTGCTGCTGAAGGTTCTCAGTGTACATTGGCTACACGAGTGCCGGCATTTGTATAAGGTATTGTAACAGCGCATCGAACAGTGACTTTGCTCTATGATTAGCAATCACTTCAAGACTACTGAAAACAAACTGGCAGTTGTTCCAGACCAGAAACTCATCAGTAAGGGGATTTTCAACCCCTTATGAGTTTCTATATTCAGACCTAACAAAAAGAATTCACCACCCTAAAAACCGTGAAGCTGGACTTTTTGATACACGAGATTCCCTTGAAACGAAAGATGAGACAAAAACTGGCGTACCAAAGTTTTTGGCTAAAACGCTAATTTTAAAAATAAAAGATAAAACTTCTTATTTACTCGATTACCAACTGAAACTGAACAACCTTTTCTTGAGTATTTCAGTATCCAACTTCAACTTCGAACTTGGTCTAAAATGCGTTTGACGTCATTTTAGTGTTAAAATGAAACTGATATTTTCAACTCCAACAATGTAACCCGGCTTGAGATTCAATGAATCTTACCAATCACGGCTTCTGATACATCATCTGAAACACCAGAGATAACGATACGACCAATACGTCTTTCAATCACGATCTCTGTGAAGTATTTTGCTTGAAGTCGTAAGATTCGATCTTCCTGGGCTTGTGACAGCTCTTTTATGGCTGGATTGTCAATGGGTTTCTTTTTTGAATGCTCATTTATCAGTTCTGTTATAGCACGATCAGCACTGTCTAGATGTTTGCTATCTGATGCAAATACCTTCATTAAATTGAAAAAAATTCGTGCATTAGCGAGGTACAACGTAAGAACGAAAACAAGTAATTTTGGTCGAGGCCGTACTAAAACCCTTATGCACTTACCGTAAGCCACATCCTACCATCCATAATGTGTGAAATAGCATTATCCCCATACATCTGATGCATCGCTTCTGAATATGGTGATCCATGAGATTTTGAAACACTTTCTTCTGGACTCCCAAAAATAAAGCTCTTTAACCATGACCAAAAGCCACCCGAGCTACTAGATTCAGTTTTGGCCAAATCCTCAATGGCGGCGTAAAAATCGTTTAGCATTTGTTTTTGGAAGACAACAAAGCGGATAAGCTTTACAGACGAAGGTTCTGTCTTGCAAAATTTCTGGACTGCTTTTAATAGAGCCTTTGCTGCTTCTTTTGGACTTATGTTCGCATTACCAGTTCCTATTGCAGGAACAGCTATAGACGTGAGGCCTCGTAATTCAGCTTCAGAAAAAGATTTTGCTACCACTTCGGTGACGTCCCGAGACTTGTAAGATGCAGAAACAAGATGAAAAATATTTCTGGATGGGAGGTTTCCGGCTGACGTTCTGACGACTGATCCTGCTTTCTGTGGAGCCAACTTATTGCATTCACCTTGTATGGATGATCCTCCAGCTCTTGCAATGGCCGCCCCTACTCCTCCACCATGAGATACATCAAGCGATGTGTTTGATAAAGTTACGATGGCATCTACATCTTCTTGTGTTATGTCCCCGGCAACTAATTCCACGCGAACAGAACCGACCTGTGCGTTTGTGAGATCACTGTTGCTAAATCTTTTTAATGGAGTTTTGGATGTTTCTATTTCAGCACTTTTTGAGTAACTTCGTCGCTTTCCCAGTTTTTTAGGATTTCCTCTGTTTCTTTGCTCATTTTCAAAAGCTTGGATAGTAGACGTGTCTTTATGAAACAGTACAAAGTGAACCTCTAAAATAGAAGTCTTGGGGTGATTTTTCTTGAACGTATCGACTTCTTCGAAGAACGTACTGGCAACTTTGTCTCGGGGAAATCCAAGGTTTCCTGTTCCAATAGCTGGGAAGGCAATACTTGAAAAGCCTCGTTTGTCTGCTTCTTTCAAGCAAGTATTGATCAAAGACTGCAACATCTGTTAAACAACAAAGATTATATCATTATGGATATCGATTCCATGCTATCTATGATTTCTATCTTATCAATAAAGTCTACAACGCGTCTATATAATTTTGTACCTGTTCGCCCTTTCCATTTTCCCATCCTCCAGCAACTACATGAAAAACATTTTTACAACCAAGGCTATAGCCTTCGGTAATGACCACGTCTCCAGCTTTTAAAGGTCCTTTCCCCTTGCATTCCTGTTGCAGACCAGGTCCAGCGGCTTGACTAAGGGCTTTAGCACATGGGTTCTTGCTAAGGTCAAGGTCATTGGCCACTGTATTGACAATAGCGTGAGCCTGGGATAAAAATATAAGAATTTGGAAGATAAGGATTGGCCAAAGACAAGGAAATTGAATCGTAATTATTACCATAAAATAAACCTTTCACTTCATATATAAAGAATCTAGTGCTCAAAAAATGCTCGTTCACGTACTTTTCACGTACGCCAAAAGCTAGAATGATTCAAAGTGGTGCCATTTCACTCTTTCACTCACTTTTCATTTCACCGTACTCATACACTCACCTCTTCCTTTGCGAGATCTCCTTTAACGACATCGATCTTGATTTCTTGTGTAAATGTGGGAGAGTCATCAAATTTGGGGCTGCTAGCTCTCGGTGGAAATTGCTCGTCTATAACTTCGGTCTTCCCTCTTCCTCTATACTTGCTTCCTCTTCCTTTATCACTGAATTGGTCTTTTTTAGGTGTTAGCTCAGCATCGGTGAAGGAACCTTCTTTGCTAAACCTTGACCTCATTTCCTTACTGAAGGCTTTTATAACATCTTCATTCATATCAATGATGTGTATCTCTGATAACTTGCTGTGGGAATTTTCTTCGGAATATGACAGGACACTGTCTAAAATAGTTTTTGCACAGATATCAATAGGGAATCCAAAGACACCAGCGCTTATTGCAGGGAGCGCAATACTTCTAAAATTCTTTGCTGCATCTAAAGCGTTAAGCACAGTTTGGCCCAGGATGAGTTCTTGTTGTGTCTCACTATCGCTATATTTTGTTCTCCACGGAGTTTGTGTCCAAATCGGTCCTACTGCATGAACAAGACTTTTACATGGTAACTTTCCTGGACTTGTAACTACTACATCACCATCCAAAACACTACCATATCGTAATACAAATTTGTCGCATTCGGCTTGAATTTCTCTTCCTCCTTTCTGTACAATAACTTTTGCCAGCCCTCCAACATGCTGCAACCTCTGGTTAGCTGCATTAACCATTACATCAACTTTATGCTCTGTGAGATCTCCTTTGAAGAGAATGATTCTCTTTTCTTCAGGTGTCACGTAGCTACAGATCTGTTTTGACAAGTTTTCCCCTGCTGCAATTGGCGCTGCAATACGTCCTACGGTATTTTGTGCGGATGGGCGCCGTTCGATGATACAGTTATGGTCATTTTCAACAATGGAGAGGAGTTTCCTTCCTTTGTTCTCACTAAACAATTTCTTCATTCCTGGTTTGTCAAGGTCAATTGATCGTTCTTTGACTTGGTCGACTAGCTTCTGGACTTTCTTTAGAGCCTTTTCAGTCCCTTCTCTGGTTCCTCGGATCGATATGCCTTTTTCGTTGATATTGTCGTCAAGTTTAATCTCAACTGACTGATCCTTTAAACTTTCCTCGATGTTCTTGATCGCAGCGCCTTCATGGCGAAGTAAAAACTTTTTGCGTCCAGGGTTTGCATCCACTAATTTGGTGATGATGGTGTTTTCTTCGAAAAACCTTTCAATTTCTGTCTTTGCTTTATCTACTTGTTCTTTGACACCAGTAATCCACACTGTTCTTGACGCTAGTTCTATAGCCACCTCCAGGAGCAACGATTTTTGAAAGGTATTCATGAGCTTTGCCCAGTTTTCCGACAAAGTCAGCGACTTTTGGTCTTGTTCTAAATGCACAGATTGCTCTGCTGTCACTTTTTTGATAAGTTCCATAGCTTTGTTGACATCTTTGCGATCTATTGCTGTGACCAGAAGTTTTGTGCCATCGTCATCCACAAAACTAAAAACTGCGTCGATCTGTTTACTTTTGAACTCTCTCGCGAGAAACTCTTTTCCTGCATCTGAGGCAAGAATATTCATGATAGATCTCGAAAGCTCCATTTCATGTTCTTTCAACTTGGCCAGTGTTTGCCAAACAGCAGTGTTGCCTTCTCTTACTACCTGATCAGGCCCTTTAAAATAGATCGCCAGATCCTTTCTCACCATCTTTGTTTCAAGATCTCTGAATTTGTTTTGAAGATTTTCAACAAAGCCCATAAAACGCAACAAATCAAATTGAGGCTCACTAAGAAGCAACTGTTCTGTGATTTTAGCCTTCTCATACTCGATCTTCTTCCTGATTTCTTCACTTAAGTCATCGAGTTGCTCAGCCAATGGTTCAACATCCACTTTCTTTCCTCGTAGTACGATAAGACATTTCTTCTCTTTGCATTCAATATCAACTCTGTCCTTGAATGAAACGTATTTCTGTTTTGCTTGCGTAATCAACTCTTTGAAGGCTTCTTGCACCGCCGCAACTTCACGTGTAATAATCTGATTTAAATAATCCTCAATGACTTTACAAGAATTTTCCCATTTCGTCTTCTCGATCTTGATATCCATCGAACCAAGTGCAACCTCTCCTGATTCTGCTTCCCACGTACATTTAGCTTGATTTTCTTTTAAGAGGTTTTTGAATTCCTGATCAAAGAATTTGTAGATAAAAGCCATGGTATGTGGATCTACTTTGAGTAGTTTTTCTTTTTTTCCGCCTAATGGATCCCTTGATGTTTCACCAAGGAATGGGTAGTGAGGAGCAACGTTCACAGTCGTGCGATTTATAGTGTGTTTACGACGTACGATATTATCCACAACTAAAGCAAACGCAAAAACACAACATGATTAAATTTGAACAAAATTAAAACATATATTTCATAAAACGAGTCCAAAAACAAACCTGAGCGTTCTTCGAAGAACACAAGCGCTACTGTATCTTCATCTACATACTCGACTTTCTTGACATCTCCACCACCAGACTGTCTTGGGTTTTCGAAGTAAAACAAAATGGTATCGTGTGTTGTTTTGGGCCCCAATCCTGTCACTTTGATGCAGTCACAAATACTGGCATGTTCAATGGTCACGTGACTACCATCCAGGGCTCTAGTTCTGCTTTTTATGTGGATTTTCTCTAGATCTAAAAGAGGGATCAATCGCCAGTGGTTAAATTATTTATAACATAAATGGGTGATTCTGTCTCATGATTTCACTTTACCTGGTGCCTCATAAAATGTTACCATTGCATTAGAATTACTTCCAAAAAATATGTCTCGTACTTCTTCACCACTGACTACCTCCATGAATGACCAAAGACCATCCTTGGTAGTCGTCTCAGATATACCCATAACATGTAGTTTATAGTCGTCTTTGGGTAGCACTTTAGGGATTTCCTTTAGGATTTGAGTGAGTTGGGCGCCATCAAGCATCAGGCCTTCTTTTTGGGAAACCCGTTCAGCATCTTCAGAAAAAATTAAAAGGTTCTTATTTTACCTTCAAGCATGACAATGCCTACTGATGATGATAATGCCCCGGGTCTCTTGGGTTATATTAATAGATATTTCGAAATAGCAGCCGTAAACAGCCCTAAATTAATCGAATTGCATAAATTAGTGACTATTAATTTACTATAAACCGGATTTAGCCTGACACTTGATAATGGAAGAAGTGAATGGCAATTTGGCCACAAACCTTCAACAGACACAAAAGTGATATCCGCCAAGCTTTCTTCTGGGACGTACTGAATATCTTCTATCTCTCCTCCTCCAGATCGACGTCTGTTCTCGAAAAAATTCAGGAGGGCGTCTTTGGTCGTCTTGTCAGAAATTCCCGATATCCTAACCACACGTGATCGTTCCTCAGCAGCTGAATCGTGTTGTGCTGTAGGCGTGGTTTTCTTTGGTCGATCCTGTTGCATCTTGGATACTGTCAGTGGATGGTTATCTAGTGTGTGTTTTCCCCACTTTAATACTCTCTTAGCAGCTACAGTAAAATAATTAATATAAATAAAACATTTGTACCAAATTCAATGATATTTGTTTTTGAATGATGACAGACTTCCTGGTACTGGCAACTATCAAAAGAGTACTCTTGACATTTGGATGTTTCACAAAATCCACTCACTTTCTGCCGATACAAAGGTAACCATAGCTGTATCACCATCATCACTACAGAATTTGACTTCTTTGACATCACCACCACTTGACCGACGAGTAGTTCTCAAAATAATTTTGTAAGGCATCCTCAGTAGTTCGACTTGAGATTCCACTGACTAAGACTGAGGGTGACTGGGAAGAAAAGAAATCAGGAAGAAATAAGAAATGACTGAAATAGAACTGATCTGCTGTATTTTCCCAGTTCCAGTCTTCTTGTCCCCACCCTCCTGATAAGCCTGCAATTAGTACCGAGTATTTAAAATTAGGCTTCAAATGGTATGGGATTGGAAAAGAAAAAAATGAATCAGACTTGAAAACTACAAAGAGAAAGAGATGGAGAGGAGGTAAAATTGAGGTAAGCGATATCATTTAGAAAAGAAACTTAAAATCACTTAAAATCATGTTCATGAAGTCACATACCCCACTATCTCCAGATATTTCTTCCTCAAGATCACTTGCCATTTTGACAGTCAAACGGTGACCCTTCAAGTTGTGTGACTTACGTAAAACCCTCTCGGCAACTAGTTAAAAGTACAAAGGGAATCATAGGAATTAAAATAACCATGAGGGATGACTGTCGGAAATTAAAATCTCTACACCGAGGCAGTCGATAATATATCTTACGGTTTACCCCCATTTTAGTCACATAGGTAATTTTAACGTGAATTTTTGGAAATAAAATGCCAGTTAATCCGAAAAATCGCGCAACAAAGTTTCGAGGTACGTGGAAGCAGAGTAATTGAGCTACCATTATTCATTATTCCCAAACATGTTTTCTCAAGAATGCATCATTGAACTGTTTCCCATTATTCCTTATTCTTTTTCTATTTTTCTGTTATTCAGTTATTCCTCTTTCATCTTATCATCCTTCCTCGGTTTTTAGATGCAATAATTCATTATTCCAAAGCATTTTCAAACCGTTATTCGTTATTCTGCTTCAGCCCCCGAAAAGTTACTACTAGGGCAAAACCTAAAAACGTAAAAGGCAAGAAAATATCATGCGCTGTTTGGCATCCAAGCGGAAACAAATCCTTGCACTTGGGTTCTGTCAAGCCTTGAGTCCTATAAAATGTATTGTGCCTGAGCAGAACCCCCGCGTAAAATGTCAATTGGTTGCCCTCTAATCAAAATATCTGTAGGCTTGTCACACAACGATTCGGGACCGACAATAGTAACGACGTCGAGGGAGACAAAACAACCTTCAAGTCTGGTACAATTCACTGTGAATTTTTGAAAAATAACAGCTGTTACAACGTGAAAATATTGTAGCTTCAGTGGAGCTACCAACACGACAATTATCTCTTCATTTCGAACATAGGAAAGAGACATTCCCTTTATTCCTTGTCGTCACTGAGGCGTTCTGCATGTGTATGGAACCCTCAAAGGTCGAAAAATTATTACATGTCTGCATAGATATATCAAGAAAAATAATTCTTCACAAACACCTCAATGATTTTATTTGAGTCTTTATAGAGAATTATTGAAAGAGCTGCTTCATGAAATATTATCAGACCTGATACTTCAAGCTGTGGGGCAATCTGGGAATTTCCCCTAATTTGCAAATACGACTTTCGTTTTCACTTTCGATTCAGTTTGATCGCTTGCATTATTCAAAGTCCAATATCCTCAAGTATATATTAAAAAAATATAAACAATTTCTTCAAGTGAACAGAAAATCCTAATTTATGAGGCCACTCCGATTTACTTCAAAACCGGAAGTAGAGAGTGCATGGCCACCATCGCATGCCAAAATGTTTGGATATATTCACATCTTATTTGAATCTTCTTTTAAGTCAAAAGAAATCATCTTGTAGAAGTTAAGATTTAAAAGATTCTGTATTAAAGTGTTTGTTCTTACTCTTACTCGTGGTATAAAGGCCCTACTGTACAAAAAGCAATCGCTTACCGTGGTCGTCTAATGAATGCTATCCTTGCTGTTCCAGTGTTTGGCGTGAAGTCGAGACTCTCAATATCTCCTCCGTCAGATTGTCGTTTGCTTTGAAAGTAGATTTGCAAGTCATCGTCTGTAATACCCTTAGGTATTCCTGATATAACAACAGTTTTCTCGCACATAGCGAAAGTTTCTTCTTCAACGCTTCATCTACTTCTTGGAACTCTGTTACCGAGAAACACTATATATATATATATTATGTATCCCATGATGCAATGGGCAAGACGATTCTTGGAAGTATAAAACTTGAGGTTATTTCCCCGAGTGTCTAGTCAAATGGTTATGTCCCTTTGAGTGAGATACTAATTAGTGCTGTTTATTGTGTCCAAAAAATTGTGCGCACTGCGCAGTGGTACAAGGAAAGGTATCGAATGCATATTATGTGTAGGGACTTTAGTGTTTGTTTATATTTTTGTTTATAGAGTTTCAAGAAGAGTGCTGCACACAGTCCCCCAACCCACCCTCCTTCACCAAAACATTACCCCATCCCTGGGTGACCCAAATAATATTTTTCAACTGATTTTGATAAATATATTGATGTATTTTAATATAATTTAATATAGATTGATGTATTTTAATATAAAATTCCCTTTTAGTTGAAATCCAGACTGCTCCAGCCCTTGAGGTAATAAAATACAATTTATCAACATCAGTTGACAAAACATATATAAAATAACTCAAAGTGGTACTGGGTATTTTCACAAATAAAATTGCTAACAGAGAAGGTACAGTACTGAATGCATGAGCATGAGTGATGGAAAGAGCCAAAGGCTTTTTAGGGGTATAAAAATTTTCAAAAATAACTTTTTGAGGTTGTTGTCATAGACATTTGTCCTTGTTGCCCTTTGAGTGTCCATTATTTTAGTTTCAATTACACCTCCCTGTTACATGATTGATCAGATACAAATGTACTCCCCCAAACAAGAGTACTCTCCCCCCCCCCCAGGGGGGACTCCGATCGTAAATGGACGGGGATGCTCGTCGTACCTTTTAGGGGTCAAAATCTGCAATTTGGTACCTTTTAGGGTGTCTCAGACTTAAGTAGACTACCAGAGACATAGCTGGTACCTTTTAGGGACTGTTTTGGGGTAAATAAACTACCTAAAATACGCATGAAAGGGACGATTTCGATGATCTGAATTGAATCTTCAAAGCACATCGATAACAAAGTGTTTCTTACTTTAATTTCTTATTATTGCTTTTGAATTGGTACCTTTTAGGGGTAGAAATGAATTGTTGCCACTCCCACTCAGGTACCTTTTAGGGGTCATTTTCAAAATTTCCGACGAGCATCCCCGTCCTCTTATATATAGGAGTCCCCCCCCGGGTCTCCCCCCACAAGAGTACCCCATGCCCCTAACAAGGGGAGAGCAACTAGCCTAGAGGGCTAACATGCCTTCACTAACATGATTATAATTGATAACTGAGTAATCACATAACATTTCACTGTGACAAATGTACCACTTTAAGTTTTTATGCACTTGTTTAGGTAAACCACCTTTAAAAAAGTTAATTTGTTGGTGTGAATGAGTCATTAGACTGAGAAGCCAGGATTTTTCCTTATGATTTATTTGCATGCCTATTAAAGACCAATTTGCATGCAAAGTTGTGCCTGTGTAAATAGCTGCTAAAATATGTCATATTAAAACAAGTTGCATGCAACAGTTGTAGGCAAAAGTTTCACTGTGTAAATTGGCCTTTAGATATTACTTCTCAAATCAATTCCTTTAGAGTAGTAAATCCATGATGCTGAAGTGCACATGTGTTTTTTTTCACGTCTCCTTTCATTTTCCCATCCACAAGGTACTTATTTCTTATTTTTTCTTGTGCCTACATAATTGAACTGAACTCACAGTTTGTTTATTTGCACTTTGATTTTTTTATACATTTGATTACAAATATCATAACATGATTTATTATATGGCTAGATAATTTCCTGAATTCTGATTGGCTAACACATGGTCTGTATTTTGCCATATCAGGACTGCTGTCCCGGATGAAAAGAAAAGTTTTCATTTGGCAATTGTTTTAGCAGGACTTCTCCAAGCCATGTAATAAATAAGTTATTAACCTCGATTGCTCGGTCTGTATGGGAAAATATCAGACCTCGGTCTTTTTGTACAGACCTCGCTGCGCTCGGTCTGTACTGTCAAGACCTTGGTCTGATATTTTCCCATACAGACCTCGCACTCGGTTAATAACCCTTTAATTCTGTAGTTATACATTACATAATATCTATAGTTAATAATACATGTGGAAAGGAAGACAAAAATATCAATCATAATATCATAATAAATTATATATTATGAATAATTAATAGATCAAAAATAATCCTTTACAAGTCTCCCTCAATTAAAATCAGTACAGTCATAAAATCAATAGGAAATCATTGGAATCAGAATTAAAGTGCACAAAGAAGGGTTTTGTCTGGTACGTACTCACTTAATTTTCAATCACATCTCTTGCCTTGCAATTTTGACAGATCCCAAAGCTACCATTTAATTGTTATAACTTTGCTGTATTAATACTTACCTCAGCTACACCTGGAATAACTATAATATATCAACCCAAATGGCAGATCTTCAGAGAAATATTGGTGTTGAGAATTTGGTATCCACTTCCCATCTGTCCACTGCAATCTTGGGATGTGCAAAGCCTTAATAAGCTGCAACTGTCCTAAAAGTAGTGTAAAGTGAACTTTTGTCTCCAACTGCATTCCTGGTTCAATGTAATTTATTGGCTTTGGTGCTTCCAGATACTGCTCATGCACAAAGGCACGTAGCACTAGTACAGCAATGATGTCACATCCAGGGACTGATCTTCAGTTTCTTACAGTTACCAACTTTGTTTTAGATTTGAGTTATTGTGATGTCAAATTCCCATCATGGGTAAATGCTGACAGTAAAAGTCACCATGCATTCTTAAATAAGTCTGACAAGCTTAATGTGTTTTATCTCAGAATGAATCCACAGCACAGACCTCAGTGTTGGGTTGAGGTGAAGTAATACCTGACCACCCATGTCAGTACCATTCCCTTCCCCCAGATGCAAGTTTCAATGCATAGACTCAGATGTTATTATATTCTATCACACAAAATTTGATCAAAATGCTGTCAGACAATTTAAAATATTTTGGCAGTCAGCAGCCCTTTTATATGTTGAACGATTTTAAGACAAAACGTGTATGCAGCGTAAACAAAGCTCATAGGTAATGCATCTATCAATGTGTTCCCCAGGGTGGTGGTGATGGGGGGAGGGGGTGATGAATACATTAGTAACTGTAACTTACATACAACTTCTTAGGTTATTTTAAATATAATCTTGGCCTTCAAATTAGATCCTACTAAAAGATATCCCCCTTTGCCAGTTATATAAAAGAAGCAGAGTCAACAAATTATATTTGAAATTTCTCTGAACCTGTCCGACGCTGAATGACCACAACAAAGTATAGTGACAAAGAGTGAGCCAAATATTCATTAAAATCTTACCTTTCCGACCAATATGCCATCGACAGTTTTGAAAAATACTAGTTTTCTTCCAGCCTTCTTTGCACTCAGGTCCTTAGGTTCGTCACGCAATACTAATCTCGCGCAGAGCGCATTCTCGTACCCAGAGCTCCTCGTTAGTCGTTCCTGGAAACCAGCATTTCTCGTTTGGAGTCATCAGACCGATATGTTAAAAGATACGAAATGGCTTTAAATTCCACTACAGAAACTTTTGGGAATGGAAAAAATGTTTTAATAAACTAAGAGAAAATGAATAATTCTATAGCCTGTATAAACGAGTCCTCGTTTTCTAGCAAACACTTGGGAGATTTATCAAGCCATCTATTCTGAGAAGAGTTGATCTACCGTTTCGAGATCTGTGTTGCTCAGTATTAGCTTCGATTAGATGTGAGATATTCAAAGAAATCAAGCAAACCCCAGAGTAATTCAACCTGCGGGGGGACTCCCTTATAAAAGGGGGTGGGGGTCCTCGTCGGAAATTCTGAAAATGACCCCTAAAAGGGACCTGTATTGTGAGATGATGGGCGTGGCAGTGATGAAATTTCACCCCTAAGAGGGACCAATCAATAACCTGTCATTTTGGTTCGGTTTCTCGATCCCACCCCTTTTATAAGGGAGTCCTTTTATAAGGGATTAAAATAAAATCAATCTTTGAAAAGAAGCATTGTTGTTGATCTTATACCCTAAAAGGGACCAAACTCAGTTGGTGGGAATTCTCGTCGTTATCACCCTAAGCGGGACCAAAACACTGATTTCAAACACTAAAAAGGACGACGAGGACCCCCGCCCCCTTTTATAAGGGAGTCTTTCCCCCCTCCCCCCGGGGAAATTCTATAGCATTTGATTTGTTCACTTGTTTACATTCCATTTATTCCCAACTAGGGTTAATCAATGACACAAAAGAATATATTACGCGGAATTGAGGCTAACGCTGAGCAAAATGAATTCGAAACTGGAGTAAAATATATAATGGCACTATTTCGAAGCTTATTTTATCAAGCTGGCGGGCAAACATGACAAATGAAAAGGAAGGTGTCATTAAAAATTCTACATTTAAAAATGGCACATTTTTATGAAGCCTTTAAGGATAGAAGGATTACAACAAAAGAAAACAAACAGCAAAACAAACAACAACAAAAAACACCCTGTTTTAAAAATGGATTACAAAATGAAGGAAACTGAAAAATGCAAATACACTCAAGTACAAATGACTATCATAATCACTGAGAATGATAATTTTATTTGTTCATCTTTTGAGATGACTAATCATTATGTATGACCATGCAAAACTATAAACACACTTTGTGCTATGCAATCATCTACTAGACTGATCACATCTAAAACGAGACATTTCTGCACCACAATCATCTACATTAATTTTCCACATAGAACGAGATCCTTTTTCTCTGACAGACGTTATCCACAGACTCTTGCATCTACTTCTAAGTCACTTTGTAACACTCGCTCATCATCGCTATATCTGTCACTCCATTTCCTACCAAGCTAGATGCGATGTGTTTTTTGTTGTCCATTAATCTTCCCCAACCAAGTCCTTCAGTGTATTAAATCCATACCGCTGAGGTGCACGTGTTTCTTTCACATCTTCTCCTTTCAATTTACCATCCACGATGTACTTCTTTCCCATTGCTTCTTGAGCCCACATTATCACTTTGTCCATCACTGGTGTCTCTACGTTCACTAGCTATCAAACAAAGGGGAAATTACAAAGATTAATCTTGTACAATTATGCTGAATGAAAAACACTAGCACATACAGCTATTTCAATACCTTGTAGTTATTCAGTATGTTTTGGAGTTGTCATAGTGAAAATCCTCTACAACAGTTATAACTAATTCGAATGAGTTACAAAACGACAATGGAAACAATCAACAGTGCCATTTGTAAGTCTTGGAATACACTATTTAGAATGTAGAATGCAGAATTCAGTATTCAACGATTTTTTGAAATAGCTGTATACATAGTGCATTTCTTATTCAGCTTGTGACTTTTCTGTGCATCTGTACTCTAATAGACTCAAAGATGACGTCAAAATGGTGAGAGCAAAAAGTACGCCACGAGACAAAGACGAGTGGTATTATTGTTTTGTATTTTGACATCATCCTCGTATGTATTAGAGCTAAGACGCATGGAAAAATGTGCTTTATTTCATAATTTCTCAAAGTACGTTGCGCTTCATTATGTGACGTCATCCGTGCGCTGACACTATATTAGAAAATATTTGAGAAACGCGCGCTCTGATTGGTTGACTGACTGTTTATATCAGAAAGAAGAGCGTGCACTAAAACCTCACAGAAGCAATATAAAACAGTCGCTTATGTCTCTGTACTGTGATATAAACACTCTGAAGATCCAGAACACTCGACAATGACAATGTTTTATTCGGTCAGACAATTTTTTTTCCTATTTATATATCATTGACATAGATAATAAAGGCAGATTTTGGGTACCTTCTAACTGCAATAACCAGACTTCGAAAAGCAAGAAATTGATAATAATGGCAGATTTTGGGGTATATTCTAATTGCAATTGTAATATGCGCGCGCGTTATTGTATGCATATATTTTCAGCTATTCTTGTTCTTACCTCGGCCACACCTCGTACAACTATCAAGCCATAAGGCATATCTTCAGTTAGGTATCGGTGTTGAAAGTTTGGTTTCCACTTTCCACCCTCTACTGCTATCATGGGATGTGTCAGGCCATGGTAGGCTGGATGTTTTGTAAGCACATTATAAAGGGAACTCTTGTCTGGAAGAACATCACCAAAGGTCCTTATATAATAATCAAAGATATGTTCCATGATTGACAAGTTTACTGTTGGGCATGCTTTGGAAAGGGCCTCTGCTACTGCCACACCCTCTGTTGACATCTTGAACATCAGTGAAGCTGCGTCTTCATCAATTCCTTGATAAAACAATGGCTTATCGTCTAAAGGCTGCTGATTCCAGTCGTGCCACTTACAATACATTATAGGTGGGTGGACATAGGTGTTGACTGACATCAACGTTGGACCCAGTAAACCGCCTTTTATTGAAAGAACTGGTTTCTCTCCCAAAAGCTTTTGTAGGACATCACATGGCTTTCTTCCCTTGGTGTTCTTGCCAGTTTCAAGGCCTCCAAACAAAGTTTCTTTCGTGCTTAGCACGTCACAGGTCTTTCCAAACTCTGTTAACCTTGCGACCCACGGTAAAGTTGGAAAATCAAAAACAGATATCTGCTTGAAAGTAGTATCTCCAAGGATTGCACGCACCTGGAACACAAACCCTGATGACCCAGGAATACCAACCAGAATCATCCCTGGTTCAACGTATGGCTTTATAGCTTCCAGATACTGCTCATGGGCAAAGGCTGGCAGCACAAAAGCAATGACGTCACATCCGGGAACTACTTCTTCGGGTTTCTTGCTTATTATCTTTGGCTTGGTCTTGAGGTGTGAGTACACCTTTTCACCATAGTAAAGGCTGACATTAAAGTCTCCCTTTTGAAGGCAGTCTGACCAGCGTTGTGCTTCATCTTGGAACAAAGTAAGAACACGGGCCTCAGTGTTGGGTTGAGATGAAGCGATAGCTGCCCACGCATGCGCGCCATTGCCTCCACCGCAGATCACAAGTTTCAATGTAGACTCTGATGACATTCTATATATGTAACAAACATTTAAAAGAATTAATGATAAATTTTTGCGTCATTAAACCTGACAATTAAAAAGGTCGCTTTAGTGTATTGATGATATTGATACCTTTTGACTAAAGAAGTGTTCATGCTTAGCGTGCTCTCATCGTGAAATTGGGGCACTCGGGAGGTTGCTAAGCACGAAAGAAACGCAAGTAGCGCAGGTAGCTTTTTGAGTACTTGGGCAACTTCTAAAGAGAATCCATTTTACGATGGACGAGCGCTAAGCGTGAACCGTTTCTTTTATAGGACTCGTGTGTGGTATGTTTTTCTCCGGTACTTTCGTAAGTAATAGTACTTACAGTATAAATTCTCGTTAACAATTAACAGCACCCCCGTATCCACAAAGCCTACCGGACATGTACGTTTTCTACCGGACATTTTCAAACTCTTGGTGGGCGTGGTTTACCATGATTTTTAACCAGTTTTTTTGCGTAAAATCGATGAGATAATGCCAATTTCATGTAAGTTTCACCGAAAATACTTTCAGATAAATGCATATTTATGCATATATATTTTGGGTTTCATTTTTGAATACCCGTTGTTTCCTTTTGATTTCTACTGTGTTTAACACCGCTACGGCCTTTTACCTGTGAAACATATGAAGATTTTATCGCGTGAGTAACTATGTTAAAGGCAAAATAAACCGGATGTCAAAAAGAGGCGGAAAACTCTTCGACAAAAGTTCTAAAGCCCGTTTCTTAAAAAGGAAAAAGAAACATACCTATCTAAACTTAAAAGTTATAGCACTAGCTTTGATTTTTATACAGTGTACTTTTTATCTACCGCTCGTACTACGGCTAATTTTGCTGCTCAATTTTGCTTGAAATTTTTCGTGTTTTCAGCTGTTGCAGATGTCGTGACATCACAAATTTGCATGGGCAGTCCCGAGAATATATTACATAAATCTTTATGGACCAATTATTCTCTCTTTGAGGTTATAAAAAGGCTCTGATAAGAATAAATGGCTAGCTATTGCCTTTTTGTTTTTATCTGTGAGATCAGAGAAGATTTAATGTTAGAGTTATAAGTTAAGTCGACCAGCTAGCAAGTCTTTGAATAACGATTGTTGACACTGTCTGAATTTGTTGTGCATAACTGAGGTCGTCGCTTTATTCAAGGAAAAACGTGACAATGCCTCTATGATAAACGTGAATTTACCTTGATAAATAAAGAATATAGTACTATATATTTTACAAGGTTATTTTCACTTTTAAGTCGAAGTACGAAGGGATTTCAGTTCTAATCCGCTGATTTGCATTTTCATATAACATGACCGAGTTAGTTCTGACTTGTGGAGAGTGATATTCATGACTTTACTAAAGCATATTGTAGTAACTTCCCGATAAGCAAATCTCTACAATTTGTCTTTGCTTGCTTTTTATTCAAAACATTCCTAGGTTTTGTCGCAATGGAACCGGTGTAAGCAGGAAGAAAAAGATGGGGCCGGGAGAGGAGATTGAGAGCAACCATAATATATAATCAGTCGAAGGATCCTTGGTAGAGTCAGTTCAAAGAATTGTGGCTCGAAGCCCCTTGTACTTTGCTCCGGCTAAGTCTCAAAACTTCCACTAGAATAATGCTAGTATTCCCTGATAATTGTTAAATAAGAAGTAAGTGATGTTTTCCGTGTCTGGACTGACCGGCAAGCAAAACTGGACATCCAATGCTCTTCGACCTTCATATCTGTGCCAAAAATTATGATATTTTTGAATCTTTTGGATTGGATATATTGATCATGTAGAAAATACAGGCCACAAAGACTAAATGTGTAATAATTTCTCTACAACCTTACCTTATATAATGATATAAAATTCAACTTCTTTCCTTGAAACCGTTCATTGACAACTGATGAACAATCGGCCGCGAGCCGGCTTCCTATGTCCTACTGCTGCGTGCCAGAGTTCACGTTCGTACAGTACATGCACACATTCATGCACATTTTTAAGGTATGACGTATTTCCGGATCGAACGGTCCCAAAATGAAAACATAATCTTGTTTGCAACAAACAGAATCATTGGGAACGCATCTTTTTAGGAACGAAGCCGTCAAAAATTAACAAGAACAAATAAGTCAAAAATTTTAAAATTCGGACGTCTCTTTCTTACCCGAGTCTTGACCAAAAACAAGCTTTCCCCACCGTACCCCCGACAGATTATCTATTATTGTATATGTTTGATAGTGGTTCAAACTCTCTAAATGCTGTTTTCCTTGAAAAACTAAGTTACTAACTTTAAAACAAATACAGTAGTTGTTAGTCTAATGAAAACGGAAATCTAAATTTATGGCAATTGAATTTATTTATGACTTTAATAGCCGTGTCACGCAATCGAGTTATTTCCTTGTTAATTTCCGTTTCGTTTCTCTACGTATCACCAGGAAAAACGCCACGGGTTTTCCAATTTGGAGTTACTCTCTGAGGAATGGAAGAATTAGTCAAGGAGTATAAATTCATTCTTCCAAAATTCCCAGATCTGTTAAGTCATGCGATCTAATAAAAATATTGTCCGAAGTTCAAGTAGTTCAATTGTCAAACAATTTGCATCTCAGTGATGACAAAACAACTTATAGCACGTGCTCACCGCGGCGTAGCGGTTTGTTTAGTCTGGAATCGAAAGTAAAAGGAAAGCTCTGCTCCCATGCAGAGTACCTTTTAAAAGAGTTGATTATGGCTCGATTTATACGACAACCCTTTTTATGTCACGGCACACCTAAGGGACCGATCGTTTATTACGTCGCAGGGGGGGGGGGGGGGCGGTGTTTTTTTATGGGGGGGGGGTACATTTTTGAAAAGCTCTCAAAAGAGGGGGGTACATTTTCCAAACATTGAAGACTTTGGGGGGGGGGGGGGTACGTTTTGATTTTTACCGAAAAAAGAATTGACATAGCAACCTGATATGTTATGGTGTAATGTAATAGAAATTTGGAGTCCATGCGATTAGCGCTATTCGCATGGACCCCAAATTTCTATTAGCATTACACCATGACATATAGTCACGGCGTTTTGTGTACGTCCGGAACCAGCATGTAAAAGTTACTTAGTTTCTTCCATGGGAAGTTTAACGTTAGGCACGTTCAGAAATTTAGCGTGTGTATATAGCTAGTCGTATAGTTGTTATATTCATTCCCTGAAGAAGTCTCCGTTAGAGATGAAACATGTCGGAATTAAAAAGAAAGATTACAACTACACGAGTTCTCCTCTGTGCTGCTCACTAGTCCTAGTTAAAAAATTAAAAAATTAAAAATAGTATATGTGTGTGTTTTATTCATTCACATAAATTTACTGTGAACAGTGCAAAAAAACTTTGCGTTGATATTTGCACATGTGTATAGGACGATATTAATGATATTGCAACTAAGTGCAATTAAAAATTTGTCTTATATTTTGATCATAGAAAAGTTAAGGCGGTGTTACACGAGACGATTTTTAACGACGATTTTCCGCGCAACGTTGCAACAACTTGCAATATTTTACGTTGCAAGTTTCTGACTTGGATTCAAAAACTCGCAAAGCGTTGGCGAAGCGAAAATTGCAAGGAAAATCGTTCCAAGTGTCTTGTCACACGAGAAAGATTTTTAACGCAACGCCGTTGCGCTGAAAATCGTCGTTAAAAATCGTCTCGTGTAACATCGCCTTTAGAATAGTATATGCTGAAAAGTACCTCTAAAAATTAAGGTCATGTGTTTGTAGGAAAGACGGGAGGGGGTACATTTTTGAATAATCAATTTTTAGAGGGGGGTATGTTTTTGAAATGTAAATTTTTTTTGTGGGGGGTACACTTTCCCAACGCAAAAATATTGGAAAAAACACCGCCTCCCCCTCCCCCCCCCTGCGACGTAATAAACGATCGGTCCCTAAATCTTGCCACACTGACCGATTATTTTGAGTAAGGCACCCCTAATAAGCTGACAAATTTTCTAATTACGGTTGTCGTGACTATCCGCGATGAGTCCTCTACCCAGAATTAGAGGAGCTCTGCCAAATTCAGGAAAAAAGATTGTCAAGTAAATGATCAGGCTTATGTTTCATTTTGTGCACTAACCAAATCAATTCAAACTTTACTTACTTTATTTTGCTTTAATAGTTTTCACAACTTACAACAGGGAAAAAAACCTAAACAGGAAATCCTTTCCTTACAAAAAGGCTACGTACGTACCTATTTTCAACACAAGAATTACAATAAAACGTTTTGAAAATTGTTGTATAAAGACAACAGTACCGTCAGTGAGTTTCTATAGCTAATCAGTATTCTTTATACACCTATTTCAAAAAAGGTTGTCGTACGAAAGGTCCTACACGACGAGACTGAAAAGGACTATGGGGAGTAGGTAAGAAATGACTCTTTTTTCAGATTTGGTCTTGATTTTAGCATCAGCAAGTGAAGTTCTTTAGTGTTTAAGGTCAAGGCAAGCTATTTTGAGTTGTCGTATGGCTGATTTGTGTGGTTTTATAGCTTTAGTAATTTATACCCATACTCTCTCTCGGGTGGGTCGCGTAAGCTTTTGCCGACAACATTAATTGAAATAGGTATATAAAGCATACTAATGAACTCTTTAAACAAAAGAATTCAAAAGACTTCATTAGTATGCTTTATATAGAGAATACTAATTAGTTTAAAAGCTCACTGACCGTACTTGTCAGTCTTTACCCCACAATTTCCCTGTGCTTCAAAGCCCTCGCCACTCAAGCCACTTAAGGCCTGGGTCAGGCAAGATTTTAAATCTAAACTTTAATTTAACTTTTCTTTACCTTTTCTTGATGAGATACTATAAAACTTGGTGTGTTGAAATAAATTGATGTGAAAAAGAACTTAAGCTTGACAATCCTTATTAAGATTGGTCACGTGACCAATTATGGAATCTTAAGCCCTGAATCGCTCTTTCAGGGCTCCGGTTGCGAGTTTTATCGGTAGATAAAAGAAAACACTGTTTATCAGTTCTAATTGGTGTCCTTTTTACATATCTAGGTGGATAGTATGACATTTCCGATTTCTTGAGGAGTTATTGTGCGAAACAGGTCACGTGATCAAACTCAAAAATACTTTTTAGCCTATATCTTCTGTTAGTTGCAACAATGTTCAATTCTCCAATTAGAGTGGGAATGGACCAATACTGGACTTCAAGGTTTTGCACTCAGAATTTTCCGATATCAAACACTGGGAGCCGGAAAGCATTTTTACTACTTTTTTCAATTATGACGTCACAAGTCACGTGATCACCAAACCATTCAGCTAAAAAAATTAAGAACCACAAATGGCATACCTTTACGAGGCTCTATACAAACTTAAGCAATTTCTGCCAAGTTATAAATAAAAACGTTTAATTCTTAAAACTCTTATGACCCAGGCCTTAAGCTTGACACAATTAGTTACTCTATGCATGGAATATAGCACCAAAATACTAAGCGCTGATTGGGCGAGTGAGTGTGATCATTTTCTAATATATAGTGCTACATTATTTAGCTAGTACAATTTCACGGGCTTAGTGCAATCACTCTAACCCGTCAAATTGTACTAGCTAAATAATGCAAAGTAGCACCAATTACACAATTGAAAACGAAGGAGTTTGTCTTATCTTTTGGCATGAACTATTCAAACTCAGTCACCAATTAAGTCCTTCAGCGTGGTAAACCCATACCGTTGAGGTGCCCGTGTTTCTTTCACATCTTTTCCTTTCAATTTCCCGTCAACGAGATACTCCTTTTTTAGAATGCCCTGAGACCAAGTCATTATTTTATCCATATTTGGTGTTGCCACACCCATAATTTCAGCAATTCCACGTGTTACAACGAATCCACAGGGTACATCTTCAGTCATGTAACGATAGTTAAAGTTAGGTACCCATTTCCCGTCCTCTGTTTGGGCCATTGGGTGTGTCAGACCCTTGTAAGCCTTGTTGGTTGTGATGGCAGTGTACAGGGTGCTCTTGTCCTGAATGTCGTTAGCGTAGCAACGTTTATACCACTCAAATGTATGTTGGATTCTAGACAAGTCTGTTTTGGGACTTTGGTCAGTAATGGCTTTTATAATTGCAAGCTTTTCGTCAGAGAGTGTGCTCAACATACAAGCACCCTCTTGGCTTATGCCTTGGTAGAATAACGGCTTCTCATCTAAAGGTTTACCATCCCAGTTGGCCCATCGATCATGCAGTATGCATGGATGGAGGTATCCACCTCCCATTATGGTAACACCAATCAAGTCTCCCTTGACGTCGAGGACTGGTTTATCACCAACGAGCCTTTGAATCTCAGTGTGGGGATCCTTCTTTGGAGGAACTGATCCTACTCGCACGGCACCCAACAACGATTCTTTAGTACCCAAGACATCACAAGCTTTGCCAAACTCGGTTATTCGCGTTGCCCATGGCAAGGTTTCGAAATTCATCACTGAACACTTTTTGCCAACATCTCCTAATACTCCATATACTTGAAACTCGAACCCTGGCTGTCCAGGAAGACCAACCAGAATCATCCCTGGTTCAACGTATGGCTTTATTGCCTCCAGATACTGCTCATGCGCAAAGGCCGGTAGCACAAAAGCAATGACGTCACATCCGGGGATTGCTTCTTCAGGTTTCTTTGTTACTAACTTTGGTTTGGACTTGAGTTGTTTGGACACTTTCTCATCATGGTAAAGACTGACAGTAAAGTCTCCCTTCTGAAGGCAGTCTGACCAGCGTTGTGCTTCATCTTGGAACAAAGTAAGAACACGAACCTCAGCGTTGGGTTGAGATGAAGCGATACCTGACCACGCATGCGCGCCATTACCTCCACCGCAGATTACAAGTTTTGTGGGCTCTGATGTCATTTTTCCTATAGCAATAATGAGAAACACCTAAAACCCGTGAAAGAGAGAACAATTTTTTAAGAACGTACAGTTTTCGGTACTTTATGCATGGATAAGTTTGAATCGTTTATGTGTTTATCGGATTTATATAGCTTCAGCATGTATACAATTTGTCTGCGCATGTCTGTGTTTTGGGCTTGAAATTCATTTGCATATCGAATGCAAGAAATTTTATATTGACACGGAATTATTTGGCTGGCTATCTCGTTCTTCAAAATCCCTGGTTCAATGTGTGTGCTTGTTTCCCTGACATTTTAACAGAATTCAATAACGTTGAGCTTTTCAACTTTCGTGAGAAGCAAACTTTCGCGTGAGACTCAAAAATTTGGAGTTCGTACAATGACTTTGACCTGCATCGCGTGTAAGGATGTCCGAACTTCTGTGTGATGTTTACATCCTGGATCACGTGACATTCCACGTGAAACCCAGCACCGAAAACGATCGATGGAGTCTAAAATACCCTTATCGGGTCTAATCTACACAGTAACTTGTTGGTGATAACATCCATTACTAAATTTACCTTATACATGAATTCGACGCCAACATTATAACTCGAAAGTGCGGAGTTCTGGTTCTTCTCACAATTTTCTACTGACTTTCGCGTGCCGCGTGATATTTTCCCATCTGGGGTGCCTTCGATCTGGATAGTTATCCACAGCGCACTAGCGGTAGGTAGACTGCTCATGTTTTAGTTGTCTTAGTATTTCGGTAGTTGAACATAATTTTGAAGAACGAGATAGCCAGCCAAATATTCCGTGTCAACATAAAATTTTCAAATGAATTTCAAGCCCAAAACACAGACATGCGCAGACAAATTGTATACATGCTTATAGCTTTCACAATCTTCAGTAATGAGTGAAGCTCATATGAATTTATAAAGATACTTTATAGGTATAAGCTTTTTCTTCAGTAAAAAATGGGGTTCGACATGCGATCGACTCAATCTTCAGTAATAAAACTAAAAGTGTTTATTTACATATTGTTTTTCTTCTGAAGTTCACGATGTGTTTCAAAGACTCAGTCGGTCGACTGATAAAATCATTGCATAGACCATGACATAAACTAATCTTATATCAATAGTATCTTACAAACCGGTGTACTTTCGTGAGTTTTAGGGGAACAGTTCTGCTGGATACACCAACGTGGATACACCAGCTGTTTTCTGCTCGCAGCATTTCACTTTCTATTAGAAACGGCTAGTATCAATAGTATCTTTCTGTGACTTTTCTTTATGTAATCGAGTTTTTAAAATTGTTATTTATAGATGTATAAAAGCAAATGAAACATCAAGGAGTAGTTTTATAAGCCAACTTAAAACGTTTGCGACTCTGAAAGCAACTAAAGCAACGTCTGCGGTTTAGGTCGTTTAGCCATCCTTTCCAATATACAATCTCTCAGCATTTCGAAACAAAAATGAACTCAAATCATCATATCTTTGCACTAAAATGTTACATGAACTCACGTAGGTGTGATTTCTATTTGTATATGTTGTATTTGCACTAGTATAACTTAAAATTGATCAATAACTTACCTGACACACAGCACAGAAGCTAATATGATCAGCGAAATTCAATGCACTACCAGTTATGCTAATGAACTGTAAGTAACGCATTGTAGACCACAGGCATAGCAGTCACGCAGTGTACATGTTGCTAATGCTATAGCCACACTTGCTCGGAGAAATTTAAAAACGCATCTTTTTTCGGTTACGGTTAGACCTTCCGTCCACACTAAAACGACGTTTTTCTTTTGTCTAAGGTATGAAAATGGAGAAAAAAAGGGTGAGTTTTCAAGTTTATGCGGAATAGTGTGGGCGTAGTCTTTACGGCTATAAATATTTATCCCACACTATAGAAAAATATCAATCAATCAATCAGAAAGCAGGAAAGCCGTTGTTTATTTGTCGGTATTGCTTGCTATCAATGGACGTCATATCCTGCCTCGTGCGGAATTTTTACCAGCTGAATTACAAGTTTACAAAAGGACTCTTTCAGCTCGATGAGAGCTTTTGCCCCCTAGTCAAACCGGTTTTGCCATCCAGTCAAGACAAAAATGATGAGATTCAACAACTGATTGATAGCAAGCAATTCAACTGTCTCTTCCCATGAGACATTGTGGTAATTGGCTGTATTTTCTATGGTGTGGGATAAAATAGTTATACAATGGTTTCTCGTGACATACCGTGGATATCCCACTCGTCACTTGTATTTTTGTATACTAAAAAATACATGTGACTCGTGGGATATTCCACGGTATTCCACTCGAAACCATTGTATAAGTAGTATCTATATATAAAACACTTTACTCTAATGAAAGTTACGGCGAAAGAAAGCTTGAGTAAAGAATTGCCCAGAGTCTAGTTCTGATCGTGAAGCAATGTTTGGTATATGTCGTGAAGTTCATTCATCAACCCCGATTTGGCCATTATTATCAATTACGGACTGACAAAAGTTTGTGGTAAAGGCGTCATTAAGTATAGTTATATTGACATTGTTTTAAAAAATAGACTAATATTGAGATTCAAGATAATTCAGTAGTGGATTGAAACACCACGGCGATAAAAGCTAACAGTTTCCTTGTACACCACACGTAACCACGTGGTGTCGATGTATTCACTCCATTGTTGGGATTCCTGTGTTGGTCGCTCACTTTAGCGAAAAGTACGACTTACGGAATTAGTCTAACATTACGAAAGATGAGTTTTTGGAAAGATTTACTTTTCACCTAGCTTTGTTAAAATGTCTTTTATATATTGAGTTTTTCCTGTTTTTCACTCTGGCTTGATCGGATCGATAAGGTTTTCACTTATCAGCAGTCTCGTTCCCCATGTTTTTGGTTGTTTTTTTCACTTGTTCGTTTGTTTGTTTGTTTGATTGATTGTTCGTTTGTTTGATTGTTTGTTTGCTTGTTTCTTTGTTTGTTTGATTGATTGATTGAGTGAGTGAGTGAGTGAGTGATTGTTTGTTCAAGGAGTTCGTGGCCGTTTCCATAGTCACAAAGGCCAAAAAGCGTTGTCGATCAAACGGTCCCTTTTACCTGGTATATAAGCATGCACTTGACTGATTTTCCAAAACATCACTGCAAACACACTCTCAACCCTAAAAGAGAGGTTGATTTTGGCGCTTAACGGGAGTTGAATAACAGATAATACAAAATATATGTTTGTCCGATGTTTATTCAAACTACATAAATCAGTGACCATTTTATGTTTTTTGGACAAATCTTGAACTTCGAATCTAATATAAATGTTCCATTCGATGGCCATTGTGAGATAACTATATTAATACAATAACTGAACAGTTGAATATTCCTAATGTACTCAATCACTTTTGCAATTTTTCATTCTGAAACGTTCAGTACCACAGACCCTATTCTATTCCAGCAAGTTCTTCAGTGTCGTAAATCCATATCGTTGAGGCGCACGTGTTTCTTTCACATCTTCTCCCTGGATTTTCCCATCCACAAGGTACTTCTTCTTCATAATATCTTGTGTCCACTCGATCAGTCTATCAATGTTTGGAGTCTTAACACCAAGGACCTCTGAAATTCCTCGGAGCACGATCAGCCCAAATGGCATGTCCTCAATGATGTACCTATGGCGAAAATTGGGCACCCATTTCCCGTCCTCTGTCTGGACCATTGGGTGTGTCAGACCCTTGTAAGCCTTGTTGGTTGTGATGGCAGTGTACAGGGTACTCTTGTCCTGAATATCGTTTGGATAGCTTCGCTTGAACCACTCAAATGTATGCCCCACTCTTGATAAATCTGTATTGGGACTTTGATCAGTGATGGCCTTCACAACAGTAAGGACTTCATCAGACATGAGGCTGAGGTCAGCAGCGCCTTGCTCACTGATTCCTTGGTAAAATAAAGGCTGTTCGTCTACAGGTTTACCATCCCAGTTGGCCCAACGATCGCGAATAATACAAGGATGGAGAAACGCATCACACATTAAGGTAATACTGAGCAAGTCTCCTTTGATGTCCAACACGGGTTTCTCACCAAGAAGACTTTGTAAAACATCTTGTGGGTTTTTCTTGGGAGGTGATGATCCCGTACGAATTGCTCCCATCAACGATTCCTTGGTACCCAAGACCTCACATGACTTGCCAAATTCTGTTATTCGTGTTGCCCATGGTAACGACTCCATGCTCACTACAGCACATTGCTTCGTGACATCACCAAGAATTCCACGAACTTGAAACTCGAAGCCCGATTGTCCAGGAAGACCAACCAGAATCATCCCTGGTTCAATGTATGGCTTTATTGCCTCCAAATACTGCTCATGCGCAAAGGCCGGTAGCACAAAAGCAATGACGTCACATCCGGGGATTGCTTCTTCGGGTTTCTTTGTTACCAACTTTGGTTTGGACTTGAGTTGTTTGGACACTTTCTCATCATGGTAAAGACTGACAGTAAAGTCTCCCTTTTGAAGGCAGTCTGACCAGCGTTGTGCTTCATCTTGGAACAAAGTAAGAACACAAACCTCAGTGTTGGGTTGAGATGAAGCGATACCTGACCACGCATGCGCACCGTTGCCTCCACCGCAAATCACCAGTCTTGTGGGCTCCGATGCCATCTTAACTGAACACCTATAGAATATGAAAAATGTCTTAAGAATTATCTTATCAATTACTTCCTTGCTTACTTCCTTACTTTCTTGACAAAAATATTATTATTGGAAGCTTATTATTTGATGTATACACATTACTTTGTGAGAGCTTCCTGAACGGGCTTCCTGTAGATTTTATACCGCTGATTGGAACGCGGGCACCACTTTTCCAAAATATAAAAATACTCTAAATAAAATAGAAAAAACATATAAGCTTAAGTAGAATAAATTGTCTTGAAAACATGACTTGATTTTATGCATATTCCACGATGTCACTTAGGTGTTCCTGCTTGACCTGTACGTCTACATATTATTTGTACTGACAATCTTGATTTTACCTTCGGATACCGCCCTAATACAAAAACATTTTCAATATTACTTGAGGGGACTGAGAAGGAAAATAAGAGTAGTCAAAACATAATATTTTCCACCAAATTACATTTTAAATTAGCGACAGAAGGTTGGAAAAACTCACTTGTTTCTGGCTTACTAAATTCCAGGATCGTGATGACCATATGTTCAAAGCGAAACAAGCTGTTATTTGAATATATCAAAACACTATTTCTTTACAACGACAAAGATAAAAATTTAAAACGATTTACTTTTAATAATTATTCTTTTCGGCTGACTACTCGAAAAGCTCAAAACATTTTATATTTACATTTATTGAAGATCAGTTCTGGTTTGACTGAATGGTTCTCAGAAATCACTGAATCTGAAGAGCGGCATATGATTACATTTCACAGCGAAATATTCAGTATTCGGGTGAATAAAAAAAGCTCTTACCTCAAAGATGTATAAAGGTATAAAAACAAAATGTTCAACCAACTGCTGCTCAGATGTCCCTGACCAAGACTGAATACGACAGTCACTTATGGTCACGCAAAGCCTCCGTTCAAAGTAAGATTGTATCCGGGATCGTGGACTCGGGAATTTATTGGGAGTGGACTGCTCAGTGCATACTAAAGCTTGCCGGAAATGGTTTCGGGTCGTTGTTGTGCTTGATATAGAAATGGCAATAGTTGTGCGAACCTGAAAATCCTACTTTAATGCCGAGATAATTCCTTGGTGTTCTGTACATAAAATCATCTAAAATTAAAGGAAGACTGATTGGGGTGGGGGTACACAAATACCGCAAACCGCTGAGAAAACTCGAGAAAACTGTAACGAAAATCATCCGAATCTCCAGTATCCGAAGATTTGATGCTCCTTTTGTACTGATTCCTAAGTAAGGCGAAAACTATTCATCGGTTGGAGGACCATCGATCGAATATTTGCATAGCCTGAAAATCACGGAGAAAAAGGGGACGAGCGAGAAAGTTTCCTTCAACATCAAAAAGATTGGCTACTGCGTTATTCGTGGTAATGATACCAAGTTTGAGCAAGAGACCATAATACTAAGAGAGCGAAACTAGCTCAGCATTGATGTTTGTGCGATGTTCGTGGCGCCTAAGGCTATTTTTAGTAACTTCGCCATCGCGCGCGCAAGGCACTTAATCAATAGAATATTGAAACGGTCCCTTCCGCGCGCACGCCAAAAAGCGAATTCTATTGGTTGAGGGCCTTGCGCGCGCGACTGGCGAAGTTACTAAAAATAGCCTTAGTCGCCGCGAACATCGCACAGACATCAATACTGAGTTTCGCTCTCTTAGTATTACGGTCTCTTGGTTTGAGATAGTAACATCTCCGAGTATTTTACGAACGTAAAAAAGATAAAGCACGCGTCGTTATAGTTCCTTCAGCTGAACACTGGTCTCCCAGGTAGCCTACGGTGCGCTCTTTACCCCCTTTTTCCATCAGTGCTCCGTTTTAAGGGTATCACTGAAAGCTGTAATTAAGGTACACAGAATGGGAAGAAGTCGAATCAAGTGTTTAATTTAATTCTAAAATGTTTAATTTAAGGACGGTGGCCCATAATGGCGAACCATTTTTTTTCCTGTTATTTTATATTTACTTTGTAGAATGGGTAAAGGTCTTTTAATTCAAGAAAAAAAATTGGGGGGTATCCATGCATTTTACGGAGATAATTAATGGTAAACATGGCCAATAACCGCTGACCAGCGATTTTTCAAATTTTTAATATAATATCATTTTTTCCGATGTTAACTCATAAAGAAGTACAACGAAAGTAATAAAAGCTTCTCAAGATTGAATCCTTCAAAATGAAAGCAAAAACGATATTATTGAAAGTACTGGTACACGGTTTTTTTCAATTTTTTAGCCTATTTTTAATTCTTAGGAAACTTGACGTCAAATGCTATTTCTGAGAAAAATATATCGTGAATCTTTTTTTTTTGGTTTAATTTTTTGAATAAATATAGCTTAGTTAATCTAAAACCGAGTGAGAAAATAAAATTATGGGGTATCCATGCGATTTAAAAAGTTATTTGCTGATAAACGCACGAAAACGTATTAGAATTGCCTAAATAACCACAAAAATCCCCAGCCCTTCCCTAGAGAGTGGCAAGAAATACAATTGCATTATGGGACATTTTCAAGATGCGGCCGAACGGCATTCGTTAGTCCCAGGTAGGTCAAAAGAACCATTTTTTATGCGCTTTGAAATTATCAGAATGGAGGTTTTAATTTTAGAATATGAAAAAGCCAGGTGTATTTTTCTTCTCAAAATCAGGATTTTCTTCTCCAAAATTCGTAAAACTATTGTTTCCACTATGTTTTTGTGTGAAACGTGATTCTTCAGAAAAGTTTATTATTCAGATGGGTTGTGACGTCCTCGCGCGGCGCTCGTTGAGTCAAATGCGCAGAACACAATGCGCGCTGGAAATATGGGCCACCGTCCTTAATTCTAATATTTTCTAATAATCAATAGCTGTTGATCATTTATCTATCTTTCGACACATTTAGTACTGTCACTTTAATTTGTGACCGAAAAATTTAATTAACAAAATTAAGAATAAGGGCTTATAGTTTATGTTTATACTTGGTGCTATAGCGTTTAGTTTCTTCTATCTTTTTCTCGTCCATTAATCTTCCCCAACCAAGTCTTTCAGTGTATTAAATCCATACCGCTGAGGTGCACGTGTTTCTTTCACATCTTCTCCTTTCAATTTACCATCCACAAGGTACTTCTTTCCCATTGCTTCTTGAGCCCACATTATCACTTTGTCCGTTCACTAGCTGTCAAACAAAGGGGAAATTACAAAGATTAATCTTGTACAATTATGAGGGTCTCAATGGGGGGGTATCAGTCACGACTCACGCTTAAAAACATCGCTTTTTCACGACTCACGGTTAATTTTTCCGAATCACGGTTAACTTAGGCGTTTTGAAGAATTTCCGATATAGCATGAAGAAAAAAATTCGTTTTGAATTGAATTGCTGAGACGCCTGGACAAAAACCACCAAGAGTGACATAGTGAGCGCCTGCCTGACGCCTAGTCAACTCGCCCAGGAAGACCAGGCAACGCTCAAATGTCATTGGTCTCACGCCCCAGCGCCACAGGAAAGTTCACCTAGACTTTAGATCACTTAAATGCACTATAAAAAACGAAAATCACGGCTCACGCTACAAAAATTATTCACGGCTCACGATTACTTTTTTCGAATTTTCACGACTCACGGTTAATTTTTTAAGCGTTTCACGACTCACGCTTAACCCCATTGAGACCCTCAATTATGCTGAACGAGAAACACTAGCACAAACAGCTATTTCAATACCTTGTAGTTATTCAGTATGTTTTGGAGTTGTCATAGTGAAAATCCTCTATAACAGTTATAACTAATTCGAATGAGTTACAAAACGACAATGGAAACAATCAACAGTGCCATTTGTAAGTCTTGGAATACACTATTTAGAATGTAGAATGCAGAATTCAGTATTCAACGATTTTTTGAAATAGCTGTATACATAGTGCATTTCTTATTCAGCTTGTGACTTTTCTATGCATTTGTACTCTAATAGACTCAAAGATGACGTCAAAATGGTGAGAGCAAAAAGTACGCCACGAGACAAAGACGAGTGGTAATATTGTTTTGTATTTTGACATCATGCTCGTATGTATTAGAGCTCATCCTCGGGGACCCAGGGCGAAAGGGGAGGGGGAGGGAAAGGACCGGAGGGGGAGGGGGAGGGGAGGGGAAAGGAAAAGGGGAAAAGGACGCCCTGGGCGTTTGACTACCCCAAACCATTTCCAACGGCAAAACTTAATCCTATTAGGGATATCCCACGTAAACGAGGTCATATAACAGAAATATCTGGCACATCTCAATTATCGCTTGGATGCTATGACAGTTTAATATGTTTTTGTGTCAAGTTCTGCACACCGAGATCAGGCAAGACTTGGTATTAAAGTCAAACTTTTCCCGAATCCTGTGGGCAGCTCTGCAAACACATCTTGTTTCTGAATAATTCTCGATACAACCAGCTTCTGGTTTCTGTTTAAGGTTTTCGCGTGTCCGCTCGCTTTGTTTAAGAGGTGTTGCAATGCGTGGGGTCAACTTGTTTACTTGTAATTTTAGACGAATCGAGCTCAACCGCACAAACGCTTCTGATTGGCCTCATTATAATTAAATTATAATGAGGCCAATCAGAGAGAGGATTAAGTTTTGCCATTGGAAATGGTTTGGGGTAGTCAAACGCCCAGGGCGTCCTTTTCCCCTTTTCCTTTCCCCTCCCCTCCCCCTCTCCCTCCGGTCCTTTCCCTCCCCCTCCCCTTTCGCCCTGGGTCCCCGAGGATGATTAGAGCTAAGACGCATGGAAAAATTTGCTTTATTTAATAATTTCTCAAAGTACGTTGCGCTTCATTATGTGACGTCATCCGTGCGCTGACACTATATTAGAAAATATTTGAGAAACGCGCGCTCTGATTGGTTGACTGACTGTTTATATCAGAGAGAAGAGCGTGCACTAAAACCTCGAAAAATATTTCACAGAAGCAATATAAAATAGTCGCTTATGTCTCTGTACTGTGATATAAACACTCTGGAAGATCCAGAACAATCGACAATGACAATGTTTTATTCGGTACCAATTTTTTTCCTATTTACATATCATTGACATAGATAATAAAGGCAGAATTTGGGTACGTGTTCCTATGCTTGCTTTTCTTGTACTCTACATCTACCATAGTGTTTATGTGATCATAGCTGCACAGAAACATGCGCGCGTGCGTTATTATAGGCATATATTTTCAGCTATTCTTGTTCTTACCTCGGCCAAACCTCGTACAACTATCAAGCCATATGGCATATCTTCAGTTAGGTATCGGTGTTGAAAGTTTGGTTTCCACTTTCCACCCTCTACTGCTATCATGGGATGTGTCAGGCCATGGTAGGCTGGATGTTTTGTAAGTACATTATAAAGGGAACTCTTGTCTGGAAGAACATCACCAAAGGTCCTTATATAATAATCAAAGATATGTTCCATGATTGACAAGTTTACTGTTGGGCATGCTTTGTTTTAATAGACAACTTCTAAAGAGAATCCATTTCACGATGGACGAACGCTAAGCGTGAACCGTTTCTTTTATAGGACTCGTGTGTGGTATGTTTTTCTCCGGTACTTTCGTAAGTAATAGTACTTACAGTATACTGAATTCTCGTTAACAATTGACAGCACCCCCGTATCCACAAAGCCTACCGGACATGTACGTTTTCTACCGGACATTTTCAAACTCTTGGTGGGCGTGGTTTACCATGATTTTTAACCAGTTTTTTTGCGTAAAATCGATGAGATAATGCCAATTTCATGTAAGTTTCACCGAAAATACTTTCAGATAAATGCATATTTATGCATATATATTTTGGGTTTCATTTTTGAATACCCGTTGTTTCCTTTTGATTTCTACTGTGTTTAACACCGCTACGGCCTTTTACCAACTCTCTCTAAGCTCTAAGGAAAGAGACCAGCGCTGACCTTCGATCATTCCTTTGGAATGTGAGTTTAAATACAGCCCAGCATATCTAAGAGAATACCATTCTACAGTTCCATCAGTCTCGACTAATATTCGTCGACATGGTCAGCTTAGAACTGTATTAACTTTTTACATTAAATTCTGTAGCAATGGGTTATATATACAACATTTGAATATTGTATTCATTTCAAATTTAAAATTTAAATTCAAAAATTTATAAACCGTTGAAAAATTATTGGGGGGGCGAGCGCCCCCACTGCCCCTCCCCTTGCTACGGCCCTGTTATATCTGTTATATAACCCAGTGCTGATGCGTGACGTTGCTGAAGAAAATGCAACTGGACTATTGCTGGGGTGCATCCATACCTTTGGGAATCCAAAGACAATGAAGCGGTAGCCATGTTGGATGACCAAACAATAAACGCTAATGAGAAATCTTTTGTTGAAGGTCAACCAAGATGGCTGCCGTGACGTCACATGCACCCCAGCAATATGACATGATTTTCAATGCTATTTCAAGGTCTGACAGTAGACTGACCAAAGAGTGTGATGAGTTACAACACCAGCGTAATACTGTGGTTATTCTTCATACTCTTGCATATTTCAGGTACAATTTGTGTAGAAATTCAAGAAATAAATACAGTAATTTCAAACATTGTAATCTCTAGCCATTTATTATTATCATGATCATGTCTTGGTAGGTCTCAAAGACATCTCAATTCCAAAAAGACTCTGGACTGTATTTACATCACCAAAGTGCATCTAGATCAGCAATGAACAGTGGACCTGTGTTAGGGTATAGCATTGCTCCTAGGACACATGACAGGAATTCTTCAAAAATAAGAAAACACCCAGAAGTTCTGGCAACAAGATTACAGACAGCATTAACTGTATGTCCAAAACACTTTTCAACTCATGTTTTTCCTCTTGATAATTGGTGATTATATTTTTCATTTACTCATGCAGGAGAAGCAACTTGTGATCAACCTCTTAGATGACTTCCACAACATTTACACCATCCAGCTTCCAACAAGTGTTAAACTCTCATCAGCAGACCACATGGCATCAAGCTTGCTGGATATCCACATATCTGTAAATGCGCGACAAGAGTTTTATCGATAAGTTTGCAAGTTTTAAATTAACTGAAAGCTACTAAAATATCTGTAGTCAGTTGCATTCAAGGATGCACAATATGCAGATTCTTAGCCTTAGTAAATAGGAGGAAGTGACCTTCAAACAAAACCCAAACAAAAAATCTAATGAGATATCAATGGCTAATGATGTGAAGATTCGAAAAAGTTCGTTGAAAAATTATATACTGGGAAGCGTGTATTTACAAAACAATCGTTTGTTCTCATTACTGATTGCCTGTTTAACCTACCAAATATATCCTTGATCTTCTATCTTGACATATGAATGATTGGTTACACGATCTTGCCTTGTTAAAGTCTTAAATTGTAACAATTACAATAAATTTCGGCAGTCACACGTTCTGCTTCGAACGCCATTTTGTTTTCAGGGTTCACGCATGCGCGTTGCGTTTGACCGCGGTGTTTCACTCAGGTGTTAGCAGATACCCGTTAGAGTCTGGGTACGAGACTGTTTCCGCTCGACTCCGCTCGCCGCTCTGAGCCGAAGTTCAGGAAATGTTGTAAGGCAATTTTCTGATCATATTATTCGATCTTTTCCAATCATTTATGTATTCCGGGACTCCCTAACTATTCACAGATCAACGATATTTGCTTTTCACGATTTATGTTGAAATCAGACTATAGACAAAATTTATATTACATTTATCTTGAAATAGCATTGACTAGAAGCACTCCCAGACATGTCCAATACACACGAAAAATATATACAGACGTTGTTTAAAGAAGAAGCTTTTTAGATCATTAAATTCCTAGTATTAGTACAAGCTATTTCAGGAGTAAAACCATCGAAGTACCGAAGCAAGTGTAGACATGACTTAATTACGCAATAGAATATCGCACTGCAGTCGATAGCCAGACTTTGTACATCGCTATCAAGCGACAAAAATCTCTTCAAGTGCAACATCAAAGTAATCCAAGCTTTTAGTGTTCGTACTCTATTATCACAAGAGTCAAAGTAGATAAGTTAAACAAACGAAAACATTTTGAAAGCCGCCGACGTCGGTCCGGGCCGCCGTGTGCCTCGAGTCCGCTAGCCGAAAACAGCAACAAAAAGGCGAAAAGCCACTTCACGCTTTCGTCCGCCATTTTGAATTGGGGCAAACGCGGCAAAATTTATAGAAATCTGGATCACTTTGACTTACCATAACTCCGCTCGTTTTTGTCGGATTTTTAAAATCTAAGCTTCATTGATTTGCAGACATGCATGCCAGATGTCCGAATGAAAATAAAACTCGTACAAGTGTTTTAAGTATATTTTTCAAGTCAACCTTTTTTTCGCGAATGCCGGTCTTAATATTTACGTGCCGAACGTTTTATTTTGAAAACACTGAAAATCCTCTTTTTCTCGTCTTGTAGTCTTCCAATATTTATCATGTAAACAGGCATAAGAAACAAAGCCAATACAGTTTCAAAAAAATTAAATGTTTAAGAATACGAAAAAAATGAGCCGAGTTATGGTAAGCCAAAGTGATCCAGATTTCTATAAATTTTGGCGCGTTTGCCCCAATTCAAGATGGCGGACGAAAGCGTGAAGTGGCTTATTGAGTTAGTTTATTGGCTTAGTGTTTTGTAAAGTAATTTCTTTTATATTTATAGCGACATTTTGCTACAGAGCACAGAGAGAAGCATTTTTGCATTTGTTTTATAACCACACTCTGACAATAAATATACAAAATTCACCAGACGAAATCATACAATTTCTGGATGGTCCAGTGGATATGCCCTTTACAAAAGTAAAGTATGGGTTCAAATCCCGGCCCGGCGGGGATTTTTTTTTTCACTTTTTTTGACACATTTTTTTTCTTCTTTTATAGCTAAAGACTCTTTTTCGCTAAAGAAAGTATTGTTTTATTGAGATTTTTGTCTTCAAATGAAAACTCGTTATTTTACTAAAATGTATTGCTTGGGCTTCCTGTGGTCATTTCGGTCAATGAAGCAGTATACGCAGTGGGACATTACTTTTATTAGGTACATATCTATTCACGATATATCCACGAGTTAGCCATAGGGCCCTTTGATTAGTCTCGTCACGCCAGGCGGGGCTGCGAAGGAGACTAAGTCACGCCTTAATTGGCGCATTATGCTGCCGCAATCCGCATGCCTGAAAACGGAGCATAGCCAGTAGTGGTACACTCGGCGACATCTGACTCTTCCTCGCTTGGGGGAGAGGGGGGGGCAAGAAAACGAGGTGTGATGTTAATGAAATCAAGTGCACTTGGAAGTATAGTCCAGACGCTGGGTCCCTCTTTTTACTCGGGCTTCCTGTAGAATGCCCGAGGTATAAAATTGCCCTTCGTTTGTCTTCGGCCACAAAAAGCACGTGGTCAGGAGCTATCACTTGATCGATAAATTTCACGTGATCAATGACTTAGCGTGTGGTCGAAGTTAAACAGCTTTGAATGCTTCGATTCCCTTCGCTTTCGCTTAGCTTCTTGGTGTTTAAGGTACGCTCAAACCACTTATAGATGCACACACCATTCGCGGTAGACACATACACTAAAAGATGTCGAGCGTTTTCGAAACGTACGGGTCGAACCTGATGAGAGACCGGGAACTTCTATAGGAGAGAACATTTACGGCTCTTTCTGTACTTCTCAATGTGAACTATGACAGCACAAAGGACCATTATTGTTAAATCTCAACATAGTTTCAGCGACGAACAAAGCAGAATTACAAGACGGTAAATGAAGAAGATACAAGAAGTCCCGGGGGGGGGACTCCGATCGTAAATGGACGGGGATGCTCGTCGTACCTCATTTAGGGGTCAAAATCTGCAATCTGGTACCTTTTAGGGTGTCTCAGACATAAGTGGACTTTTAGGGACTCTTTTGGGGGTAAATAAACTACCTAAAATAAGCATGAAAGGGACGATTTCGATGATCTGAATTGAATCTTCAAACGGCACATCCATTACAAAGTTTTTCATTACTTTAATTCTTTATTATTGTTTTGAATTAGTACCTTTTAGGGGTAGAAATCAATTGTTGCCACTCCCACTCAGGTACCTTTTAGGGGTCATTTTCAAAATTTCCGACGAGCATCCCCGTCCTCTTATATATAGGAGTCCCCCCCCCGGGCAAGAAGTACCACGAGTGTTTGCTAGCTTATCGGCATGTGACTCAGTCAAACTAGAACCACGTTCCCAATAATCAATTCTATCACATTACTGTAGTGGTAAAATATATTCCTTTACTAAGCTTATTAACTGTGAGTGTTTGAAAGGCCTAATTATTGCGAAACTATTGTGAATTCATCGCTCAATGATTGTAATATATTAGATAAAGCTAATGATTTGACTGTACATGTATACAGTGATGCTATAGTGACTATAGTCACAATAAATATTACAAAGAATGCTAGATCTCGTTATTCAAAGTATGTTTATTATGATTATAGACATGTTAAGCTAAGTACTCGGGGTAGCGGAGTGTACCGAGTAGAATACCAGTACGAACTCTAAAAAGCCTTATCAATAAAAGTAGAAAGCTTAGACAGTTTGCTTAGACAGGTATATGAATACGTTCAAATATACCCAAGTCCTCAAAGGTACATTTTTTTGCGATCATTAGAAAAATAGTATTTCGCGGGTTTACTGTATGCACTCTTAGGGAAAGCTTAATGTTTACATCTTTTATGTGACCTAAGTCCCGCCAGAGATTTGCAAACAAGCCCACTGATGACACACGAATATATATATGAAACTTCAATATGTAGCGCATTCTATGACCTCGATCGATCGATGCGCTTTGAAAAAATAGAAAAAAGAGTATGTAAATGTAAATCCTAAAAACAAACAAATGATGGTAAAACTATGTGCCAAAAGTTAAAGCGACAGAGAAAATAAAAAGATAAAGATACTAAAAGCACTAGGTACGAATCACAGTCAATCAATAAAACTACAATAGTTGCATCTCGGCTATATTTTAATCTGAACGAGTCCCACGAATATTCTACACGCTCAGATCAACTAACTACCATCAGTTCAGTTTCTAATTAAACTATTCCGAGCCAATTACGCCGTGGTATAACAGCTCACAAGCCAGGCAAATAACGAATCACGTGCAAGCTCTCCTTTTGATCAAGTACCTCCTGGCTGTGGTTGGTGGTGAAGTGAACCACACGGAACTGCAGATGGGGAAGACTTTCGTTGTGATTCAGACGATACTGACTTTCGCACTGGGCAGTGAAGAATCCTCCTCCTTTTTTGCGCCAGGCTAACACGGCATGGCTGTCAATCTTTCCAGGGCCAGCTGGGATGAACGTCTCCACAATGGGCTCGATGCATTCCAGCTCTGGGGCTTGTACGGTGCACTCTAAGACCTGAAAGTCTCCAGACAAGTGGTCGGCATGGCGAGTGATCTTGTGCAGCGTCTTCATGTGGCCACCATTTTCATACTTGATATCTCGTTCGTATTCGTAGCCGTCCGAGATCTTGAACAGATCTTTGGTATCCTCGTGATATTTGCTATATGTAGGATAACCAAAAATAGCAACGATATCCAGAAGATGCATGGGGATGTGAAGTGGACCAGTGCTGGATTTCAGTACAGAACCAAGCTTACCATCGTATGGACGCCCCACCCCTTCTCCTTCTAAACGAAACTGCTTTCCGTTAGCAGTGCCTCTGATTACGGTCTTGTGTTGTAGTTCGTTAGGTACTTTACTTGTCATCGCTATGTGGCTGAAATATATTAAGATACCATGAGAAAGTTTCTTCCAATATTGAATTTCTTAAACATGTCGAACGACGTACAAGAAACTGAAAGTGCACACTAAATATACGCACAACCTTGTTCAATGCGTAGCAAACATACTCACACTCGCGAGCAGCAAGAAAGATAGCAAACGGGACATATCTGTTTAGCTCTGATACAGTAATTAAAAGCAATAATAGATTAGTAACAACTTGACTGAGAGCCAACTTACCTTCAGGGAGCTAATTGAACACAGAACCAAACAGTAAGCCTGTAGTGGGTGTATGGTAGTCAAACAACGTATGACAACAGTTATTATAATCATCAGACAATAAGACGAACGCCAATGATTTGCGAGCCTGTAATTAATACTTCAGCAAATGAATGATGAGAATCTACAGTTTGATCACAAATCGTTCATGCATTTTTTGAGAATTGTTTAGAGACAGCGGTCAGGAGCTTTTTAAAAGGTGAAAGAGAATGAATCACTATGTCTCAACTGCTGTTAGGCCGGAAATGGTCGAAGAAATATGAAAGACGACGATTAAAACCAATCTTCTTTCTCACTACAACCGCGTGCTTTCCATGACCATGTGGGGTCTGCTGAGATATCATGAGTAGGCGAGCGTACATTGGTCTACGGGTGTGTCACCTGAGTAGTTCTGTTGCTTGAACACTTAGGAGAACAGAATTCCACGAAATGCCTCACAAAACTACATGCTTATGCGAGTCACCTGAGTAGTTCTGTTGCTGTAGCACTCAGTATAGGATTACAGGAATTCCACGACAATATTTGTCGTATAAACTTTTTGAAACAAAATCTCCAATTTCTTTGATCTTAGGTCACGTTTATTTTTATTATTCCCTGGATTTCTTTGCAATGATATTCATATTTTGTTAGAAGTATATATTCAAGATACTTAATGATTTAGTACTAAAATTTATGATATCAAGTGGTCACGTGACCTTGGAATGTAAAATTTAGTTTGTTAGAAATGCGCTCGTGTATTTACTTTATACTGGGATTGTTTTTATGCTACAGTATTAAGGACAACTAGTGAAAACAGATAGCCTGTCCTGAAGATTTAGTTTTGAAGAAAATTGAGGAAACGTGTTCTGATAAAATGGGTCACGTGACCTGTTGTTGGTAAATTTCTCTCTTATGAGGAATGAGGGACAGGTTTTCCAAACGCAGTTATGTAGAGTAGTAGTAACGACAATATACACAACTACTTGTTTTAACATTCGTCTTAAAATGAGCGCATTTTAAAATAAAGTTTTCAAAATCGTCGTGACGTGGTTAACCACGTGATCAGTTTTTTGATGTTTTGTTCACTCAAATCAATTAAGGAAGTAAAACTCTATTGCTGTTCAAAGATTCATTGTGTTTGGTTAAAAGGAATAGACATTATTAATTTTTCCGTTTCTCTATTGTATTTGGGTTTGAAACAGGCCTTGACACATGCACTTGGGTTGTGCGAGTCACCCGAGTAGTTCTGTTGCTGTAGCATTTATAGGATTACAGAATTCCACGACAATATTTATCGTATAAACTTTTTGAAACAAAGTCTCCAATTTCTTTGAACTTAGGTCGCACGAACTGTCTCACAAAACTGACTACGTGCTTGTGCGAGTCACCTGAGTAGTTCTATGTTGCTGTAGCATTTATAGGATTACAGAATTCCACGACGATATGGAAGAGTTAAATACCTCGAACCTCGGCTTTTAGCCATGTACATCCCAAGGGCTGTAGGTCTGAGGGATGTATGTGGTCGAGAGTTATAATTAGTTAAATACCTCGAACCCCGGCCGCAATAAGCCATATACATCCCGAGGGCCCGAGGGATGGAAATGGCTTATTGCCGACTTTCGAGGTATTTAATTAGAGACCTTAAGATTGACGTTTACAGCAAACGGCAACCGTCAAACGGCAAACTTTTATAGCCGTCTGTCCTCAGCCGTTTGTGCATTTAAGTGAAGATATTTGTATTTTCTGTCATTAAGGGATTTGTTCTTTATTTGATTGTTGGATTGATTTAAGGATTAGAATAAAATATACATCCAAAATTAAAGTCAATTTTTGCCATAAACGTCAATCTTAAGGTCTCTAGTGTCAATTATTGCATACTTGAGAAGGTTTTCGCAAAATTTTTGATCGTGTATAGCTCTTTTTAGGTAGATTTTGGCAGAGTAACAAAATATTTATAAGGTTTTTTTTGGCTTAAGGTACGGTAATACGAGCAGCAAAATCGTGCAACTTGTCGGGCAACATTGTTGCGTTGCAAGTTGTAGAGCGATGTTGCTGGTATTACACCCCGCGCGCAACTTGTCACGCAACAAAAATCAGTCGATGTTGCAGGTTGTGAAAATTTGTTGCACAAAGTAGAAAGTGGTTCTGGGGTTGTTTGGATAAGGGGCAAAATCTGTCATCACTGTCCCCCACAAATGTCACTTTCGAACTACGATAATTAGAAGACGAGAGAATTAACAATAGTATCTAGGGTTGTTGCCTACCCTGGGCTTTTCTTTTCCCTTAGGTTCTTTTGTCAATGATTAAACCGCGTTTATTGGCGAGGGGATATCATGTTCGCGTCAACAGACCGTTGGCTACAGTTGAACCGTACGGGTTTCTAACGCATCGGTTGGAGTTTTAAAGAAGTTACGGGTCTTGTAAAGGACTATTTGGCTTTCTAAAACGTTGGAAGGAATACAAACAGGCAGAATAACAGCAATTCAAGGTCTGTTTATTTAAAAGTAAATTTTCAGATGATTATTATCCTATCGCCCGTGATTAAGTGCGATCACTCTACCTCTCAACTGAAAACGAGTCTTTTATTAGTTCAATGGCTATCACACCTGTTTCTTTTGTTTCAAAGAGGCCTTAGAAAATCTCCTCTGTGAAAAAGTGTTAGACTTCAAAAACTAAAGTACTTTTTCTTTGTTTATAAACTTCGCCCTAGGGCGGGAGCAGCTCACAGAACAAAGGTTCCAAAAACGAGACTCCCTGAGTTGTTATAAAGTCGTTCTCTTGTGGGTTAGCAGTGGCGGATCCAGGATTTTCCAAATTAAGGGAGTGTCCCAAAGGCCTCCAAGGCCATCCGAGATGGCGGCCTCCTAACAATAATGGAACCTGATGACGTCATCTCGCAAGAAGCCTATATAAAATATGTGTAAGTACGGCGCTAGGGGGGTGTCCGGTGCACCTATAGACACCCCCCTGGATCCGCCCCTGGTTAGGGTTAGGGTAAAGTTTAGGGGAAACTGTTGGGGCGACTATGTGGTATTCAGCAATGAAGTATTTACCTGATTCTAAAATTTTCTGCCAATTAAGAACAATAGCTACTTACAAACAACAATTCTAAAAGTTTTATTGAAGTCACCCCTTGGTGCACTCTAGCGACGCAGGCATAACTGCAAGTAAAATACGCAGACTCAGTGTCGTGTTGCTTGCCCTTAGAGAGGTACGTTATTTACCAAATAGATTCGATTTTTTAAGTACGTCTAGCTAGCTAGCTGTACGTCAAAATGTGACGAAAACTAAAAAGGACGAGACGAAGTCATGTAGCGTGACTGTGGTTCTCATCAATTTGTCTTCTGTGCATCTTTTACGGAACACCGAAAGTAGCGCGCGCTCTGGGTACTAAGTTAATACCAAAGTAATTTTCGTTATTACCACAATCAATCAGTTTCTTGCTAGCTTGCTAAAGACCAATTTACACGGTGCAACTTTTGCCTACAACTGTTTGCATGCAACTTGCTTACGACACACAGACAGCACGAATTGCGTCGTGTAAATCAAGCCTACAAGTTGCATACAACGTACAGTTGTAGGCAATAGTTGCACCGTGTAAATCGGCCGTAATTGGTTGAGAACTGTGGGCTCGCCCAGAGTGGGATGGATGTTAGGGCGTCTACCTTAGCTGCAACTTCAACCGTTGCGCATCAAACTGGGTCCTTAAGCCCACACATACTAGCTACATTTCCTGAAACATTTTCGGTAACACGCACCGTGTGTCCAGTTGTAGGTTTATGATCGATTTCTACTTCTGCAACATTGCGCGCAACATTGCAAGCATTTGAAACTTTTTCTGAAACATATCGCTCGCAACACAGTGTTGCACCGTGTGTTCACTCCAGAATATGTTGCGAACAAAACAGTTGCGCGCGATGTTACAAAAAATGTCGCAGGCAATGTTAGTTTGTTCGGGCCTTGAGCGACCGCCACAGGAAGCCCAACTGAGGAACGAACAAACCAACTTATGGAATAAGTCTATCCGGGCTTTCTCAAAGAATGGTGGTCCTGGAATTAACTATGTGCAAGAACATACAATGAAAGGTTTCTCACAATACATAGCTTTATTTCTTGTTTAGGGTTTAGTATGTTTGAAAGATATTCAACGTTTTCACAGCATTGCCTATAAACCAAATTAACACTAAACGTGAAATAAAAACTTGAGCTAAACTGACCTGAAATACTAAGTGCAAAATACATTAATATTAACATCTAAAAAATGTTCCTAAATTGAAATTGTTTTCTTTGATACTGGTGATGTCGTTGTTTTGGTTTAATTGTTTTCCACTGGTTTAATTTTCTGGTTGTGTTAAGGTTAGGTTGAGGATTTCATGGAAGGCATTAAAGTTATGTTAATGTAATTAGGGTAGTTGCAAAGGATTAAACTAGAAGAAAGTAGGTTAAGAGAGTAAAACAGTTTCCTAAAAAGTTTAAACCAGTGGAAAATTTCAAATCACAACATGAACACCCTTTGGAAAGGAAACAAGTTCTTCATGAAAGGTGCAATTATTGTATATCAATTAATATTCCAATGCTGAAAAATTATTTCCAATGCAATGTATAGTGCATCGCAAAGAAAGTACAATATTGTCCATAGCTTAATAGCTTGAGTAATCAATTTTCTACCAGGACAACCAGTGTATATAGACAAACGCTGGATCTCTGGTTGATAAATCTTATAGTCCAATATTAAAATAATACTCTTATTATTACAATTCTCAGGGAGCGTGCAGTAGCTGGGATTACATGATTTGGTAATGACTGTTATTATCAAAGTATACAAGGTATTTGAGTACTCGTGATCATTAAGTTTTTTATGGACCTTGAAGAGTAAAAATGAATTCCTTCAGTCTATTTTTATCCTACAATATAAGCATGACAGAACTTAAAGTTGACTCTAATGTACAGAGGACATCTTTGTAATATTCCTAATCTAATGATCCTGACGTAACATTTATTGACAAATAATCCCCATAATTAAACAACAAAATGGACATGAATTCAATGGGTAATAATAATGATTATTTTGATGACATTCTTAAACATATTTCATTTTATGTTTTCACCATTTTCTACACCAGGCTTCAAGCCATGTAATATTCCTACACATGGCCTTATAATAGATGAATAAAGCTAACTTTAACTTGGTATGGTTGTATTTAACAGCATCCTCCACTGTCTTGTGATCTGCTACCACCAAGGGGAACAGAGGGATTAGATGGTGAATGTTGTGGTCCAAGCTTGATACCATTTGCCTGGACAGAAAACACAAACATAAGTCATTATATTTCTGATTAACTTCTGGACACATTCAGAACCATTTCTCACTGTCCAACTTATGAATGATTTACCCTTAGAAAGTACAGTTGGAAGGAGGAGGGAAGGAAGGAGGGAGGAAGGGAGGGAGGGGAGGGAGGGAGGGAGGGCAGGTGGGCAGGCAAGGAAACAAGCAAAAACAAAAAACAAAACCAAAACCAAAACCAAAAAAAGAAAAGAAAAAAAAAACAGAAAAAGAAAAACAGAAAGAAAGAAAGAAAGAAGGAGAAAAAAGAATGAACACGAGAAAGAGAAGGGAATTTGCTTGAACACAATTTGTCTTCACTTGACTCCTCTTTATGCCCGGACAAATTCTTGCATGGTTTAATTGCTGTCACTTAGCAAGGAATTTCGAATTAATTAATAATAAGAGAGAGAGAAAAACAAACAATCTTCTAGGAAAAGGCTTTCATTTAACATTAGAGTCAACACATAATTGTATTTACCTCATTATTGATGTCAAATACTCCCTCCTGTATTTTCTGATAAATTTCCTTTGCTGTGTTGATGAATGCCTAAAAATCAACAGACATCAAGATATCAATCAACACTTGTCTCAACATGTTAAGAGATGCTATTTCTGGAAGCAATAAGGTGACCTTGGAAAAACAATGTGCTGATCAATTTCTAAGTTCTCTTTCATGCTCTTTAAATTCCAAAGGAGAACTTGAATTGTGATCAAGCATCTATTTCTTGTATCTCTTTCAAATGTAAGATATAATCGTTGGAAAGCAACAGCTGTGAACAACATTTGCTAGCTGAGAAAGAGCCAATTAAAAGTTGAACTCCAAATAGTTAACAACTTCCCACTTGCTGATACAGAGCAAACACCCAACTGGATGATGTAGATTTATGTCTCTCCATCACACACAAAGTCAAGAGACAGAAAATGTGCTCACCTCTTCAACATTGGCTGCAGTTTTTGCAGAGGTTTCCATAAAGATTAATCCATGTTCTCTTGCAAAAGCTTCTCCCTGCAAAGTAATGCCCAGCGAGTAAGCATAATGTTAAATAGGAATTTAAAATTAGTCAGTTTTAGCCTTGTCTCACCTCCTCTTTTTTGACGTCACGTCGAGCTTCAAGATCACTGAATATCAGAGCAAAAAAGCTGTTAGATTAAATCCATTTTCAAAATAATGGGAGCAAAATTCTCAAGCACAGATATCAATTAATCAAATTATCAACTCAAGCTGTTAATTGATAACAAATAAGCAGAAGAACCAGGATTAAATGTCTAAACTAGCAAAATTTTATTATTAAGGAAATTATTTTGACTGATTGCCAATATTTTATTTAAAATGGAGTTCACCTATATGCAAATGGAACTAGCAGGTAAATAGTGCATAATAATACAAGTCTATACATATGAAATGTTGATATGAAATTCATTTGACTTTTTGATGGATTTTCACACATTGATATTTGCATGGTCATAATAAAGTAAATTGATATCATTTTATACCAGTCATAAAAAGTGCTAAAAAACCGTCTCAAATACAAATAAAAAACATAGTGAGCAGAAACAAGCAGGGAATTGTACGAGTTTTTATGGCCTGCTCAAGCAAAGCTGTATGGTGCCGATCATGTCATCTTTTCCAAAGGTTTTATTAAGAGCACGTGAGCAGGGAAATACGGGTCACATGATAAATGGTGTTACATTGGTTTCCAATCACTTGTAATAACAGATGAGTATTATCAGTGAAACATTTTAATTGAGTACATTCTAACTGTATTACCTCTTGTTGCCAATAAGCATAATCACCATATTAGAACTTGAATGTTGACGAGCATCTTCTAACCATGTAGTAAGATGGTTAAATGTATCTCGTCTAGTGATATCATACACCAATAGTGCTCCTGCTGCACCCCGATAGTATGATCTTGTAATAGAACGGAATGATTCTTGACCAGCCTATAACAAATATTAACAGAATAAATATGGCTTTATACCAATGCTCACAGTGACATAGGCCCAATGTCACTTGTGTGCCAACCAGAGATTGATTGGCTGTTTTATCAAAGGAACTTGTGAAAAGATATTGTGCAAATGGTTGGCACATCAGCATTATATTGTGTTTGTTAGTAAACAGTGACAAGAATCAGCTATAATATTTTATCAATCAATACAATAATACATAAATTTTATTGGTATATTACATGTGCTGTGATTGGTCAGCATCATTGAATTTTACACACACTTTGATTGGTTGAAATGTTTTCAATTGATAAAAAGAAACAAATACAATGGACTCCCTCAATGCAGACACCCCTGTAAGGTGGACACCTCTCTAGGGGGAACACATTTGCCTGGTCCAAACTTTTTAAAATTGCCCTATATTGTCTGTTGTTACTCCCTCTAAAGCAGACACCTCACTAAGGCAGACACTACAGTAAAAGCTGCAAAAGCTGGTCTCCAAAGTGTCTGCCTTAAAGGGAGTAATGTAGATTCCATTTTCCCATAGATGTGCACTATAATAGATACAAAGAAGACATCAAAATAAGGTGAAATGAACAGCCACACACCTTGACTCGAGGTGTACTTGTGGCATATTCTTTTGTTCTCACAACATTTTGATGCTATCTATGCATCGATTACATACAGATACACAGAGAAAAGGAATCTACAATGGAACCTCTCAGTACAGACACCTCTATAACATGGACACCTCCATATTATGGACAGATCTTTAGGTCCTGTGAAATCTCCATATAGTCCTTGTTAAAAATACAGGTCTCTATATATTACAGACTCTCTCTACTACAGACAACAGATACCATTGTAATGTCGACTCCAGATGGTAAAATTCATACAAATTCTACCTCTTTGTTACAGTGTCTACTTCAGTACTGACTCTACGTTGAAATATTATCCTGATTGTAAAAGAGTAATACAAGAAAGCAAATGTATATCAGTGCAGGCTCAATTATAAATCAAATAAATCTGCAAACACATGATTTTGTGCCTTTTTGAATCACAAAAAGAATTATACTAGATACTGTTCTTGTCACAAGAATCTTTAAAATGATGTCATAAGCCGACCTCTATTGTAAGAACACCTCTATAATATGGACACTTTTCTCAGGCCCTTCATCGGCCATATTATAGAGGTTGCCACTGTGTTTGTATTTCACAGCAATTAATTATAACTGTGTGTGTAATGGCTCTATTGGGTTGAACTCTTAGGGCTTATTGAAATAATGGAGGACAATTGAAAGCACTGCTTATCAATAGATCTACAGTAATTCATTGTGTTACAATGTTTCATTATTTAGTGTGAGTTGTTTTGTTTTCATTTTGTAAAAATCTGGAGTGTCCCTAGGGAGCAATGAATTAATCTTAGAGAGATTTTCAATGTAATAACATCATTTATCTGATAGGTTAGAACATGTTGAATTAGGAAAACACTGCAACAAAATGGATTAGGATTATGCATATTTGCATAATTATTCAGTTCTTGGAACTGTCTGACTGACTGACTAAATTTTATGAGTCTTATGACTGTCACATGACGACAATAACATTTCCATTTAAAATATATATTGATAATATTGAAACAGAATTTAAAACATTTCTGATGAAAATACACCTTAACCAATTTCAAATACCAATACAGAATCAAAGAATTTGTACAACAACTGCTTTTCCTCTTTTCATATATAAATCCATCTTATATTACTGAATTAGGCAAAATGAAAAAGAAATTCTGAAAGACTGAAATATATGAAAAATGAATTCGATATATGCATTTAGGTATTGTATCTTCATTGTCCTCAGTGGTTACTTCTGGGATTATATTTTATAAGTTAAAGGTTCTAGCAATCAATTGTGTTAATATTTTTATATGCTACGGTCAGTGGCAATTAATATTATTTCATGGCCAACAATTTAATGGTACCTCAATAATAAATACAATTTCAATTTATAGCAAGCTGTATTTATATGCAATGCTTGAACAAATGTTGAAGAACAATGGTGATAAACTTACAGTAAGATATAATTTTAAGTATAATTACAGAATTCATAAATTTTCAATAGAATTAAAACCAATGACCAACTGTCAAATCTTTGATAAGCATTTTGGCGACAACAGGGTTCAAAATTCATAATTATACACCAATTAACTTAATTGAAGTAAAAATTAAGCAGAGAATTGATTTACTTCATGATCACATCACTGGAACAAAAGGATTTTTACTCTGACCTTTGTACAAAGAACTGTAAATGATTTATGGCATACCAACAGAACACCTGATCCCAAACAAAACAATCACAAAAATATTTCAATTTTCTTCCCTAAAACTACTAATATCAAGAAAAATAGTACTTGTTTACAAATTTAATGAAAAATCTTTTCTTGGACAAAAAATGAATTAAGGTTCTTTTTTCACAAGTGAAAAAATGGGAAAGGCTTAAGGAGATGTAGTGTAAAACTGCAACAAGAGCTGATTCCATCATTGCTATTGAATGTAAAAAAGTAGAAAATCTCAAAGAACATAGTAATAATGATTAGAAAGAAATAAGAGCCTTTGTGATTTTGAGTTTTTTAGCGTGTAAATCACCACAACCAAACTTGATAATATAAATTTGTGTGCCTTTACTATTGTAATGTGGACAATGATAGCATCTTTTCATTAGTGTATTGACAGATAAATAGTAAAATCTTTTTTCTTGAAGGCTATCTAACATTAGAAACACATATCGAATGATAGAATGAATTCGTGATGAAAAGAAAACTCTGACAAGCTTTCAACTCTACTATTTCGACGTGCTTGCTTGCTTGAAGAACTTTGTGGGGAACAAGAGAGCACATAGCGGCAAGCAAACAAATGCCATTTCATGAACAAACCTCAATCCATTCGCTTTTATTCATCATTCAATTTCATTCCCATGAATAAGGGAATTTCAACAGCTAGAGATCAAACATTTAGACCATTTATTTTTAACAAAATTATCCCCTTACCGTATCCCAAATTTGCAATTTGATTTGTTTTCCATCAATAGTAATCATTCTGGCTCCAAATTCGACTCCTGTTGTAAGAGAGGAAGGTTAGAAGGGTTTTATGTACGCTGGGGAGCATTATAATATTCAAAGCTTTGATCTGTAAAGGCCAACTGAAGAAATCTCAGTACCACAGCACCTTACAAAAATAAGGCTCGTAAAAGACCTTCGTAAAATAACGCAAAGTTCAAACTGTTCTGTCTTACCTATAGTTAGATCGTGTACTGGTTGAAAACGCTTGTCGGTAAATTGAAGTAAAAGACATGATTTTCCAACTCCTGGATAAAAACACAAAGGAAAAATCAGCCACCGGTGAACACAAAATGATCTCTCAAACCAAAATGGCGTCGTTTACAAAATCCTTCGCCTTTCTCACGAAAGGCCTTCAAAATCCCTCCAAATCACCAGACACGTAGCTGGATAGCTTCAGCAATCGTTCAACTGACCTGTGTCTCCAATAATAATATATTTAAAAAGATAAGCGTAGGACATTTTAAAGTTTTTTTTCCGATCCCTTCTTCCTTTCTTTCCTGACTCTGTTTATGATGTCATACCCTCACTTATTCATGAGGCGGTCATTGCGCCTGCGCAATATACGTCAATGTTTGGCCACGTCGACTTGCCCTGTACCCACAACACATTGCGTGAATGAGAAAAATGCGGCGATCAAAATTGGAAATTTAGAAATCTGAAAAAAAAAAAAGAAATAAAAAAGAATACATTAAAGACAAAATAAGGACAGATTAAAATGGACAGGCTAAAATGCTTCAATTCCGCTATCTTATATCAAAACTACGTGAAAAAAAAAGTTGATTGATATGCATGTGGCAAGGGAATTACTACTTCCGTTTTTACCATGTTGTTTATATGCAAATGTTTTGTTTTTACTTAAAGACGGGTATTTTATTCTAATGGATTAGTCCAGACATAATGCATGACTCCATTTTACTAGAAACATTACTACAAAGCTGAATTTCACCGCAAACCATATCAACCATCGGCGCATCTCTAAATGCGCGAAAAATTATTACAGCTCTGACAAGGCAGCGAATATAAACTTTTTTCCCCGGCACATTCAATATAAATTGATATAAATTAAACGATTAAGAAAAAATAAGTCACTTTTCGTTGTCATTGTAGACTAGTTCTCGTATGACTAAACTCCGGCACGGTCACGACACAATTACGACACGGTTACGGCCGCAGGAATTTCGAATTATGTTAGACAGTTTTAGAGCAGATTTCGTATGAGTATGAAATGGACCGCGCGCACCGTGCCGTGACCGTGTCAGTGCCGTGTTGTCGATAAAACGATTCCGCGAATGTTCGAAATTTCTGCCGTGACCGTGCCGTGACCGTGTGGTGCTGTTTTCACAATCAAACGAAGCCTACTTTAGACCACTGACCTCACGACACTTACACAGTCGCTTTCATGCTCATACGAAATCTGCTCTATCATGAAAACAAGTTTTCAAGTTCAGTGAAGCTCTCAGAAAAAAAAAAGGATGTCTGATATGTTGTTATGACCAAAGCGTCCCTTCTTTGATAGTCAAGTCAGTCGATTGCAAAATTTCAGAGTGAGCATTCAGATTAATATTCATTTTGAAAGTTACTTTGTTCAGGGGACGTTCTTGAAGCGGGTAGCACCCCGAACAGAATTTGCAAAAACGGCAGTTGACTCTCAGCTGACGTCCGTGTCGTCAGCCTATTTTGTTCATCTTTATATGTCAAGTACGCGCAAAGAAAGTTTCAAGTACACACAAATGCCTGTTGGCCTATAAACGGGATGAGAACGCAGGATCAACTACGTCAACATTTATCATGAGTATTACAAGTTTACGATAATTACCGGGCTCTATTCACTCTAATCCCTTCAAGATTTTCTGAGACTGAGTGTTCATCAGTTTCGTTGTGCCTAAACCTCGGCATCACTAGGGAGCATGTATGTTGCAGGGACAATGCTCTTCTGAGTATACTGCATGTTTTCATCAAATAATTGTGCTAAGCACAAAGATTTAGCTAGCCTGATCTCAACATGGTTTACCCCCCCCCCCCAAGTTTCTGCCGAGCTTCTATATAGTACGGACGTTAATACGGGCAACCAACCGAAATTTTGTTGCGCAAAATAGGTTATTCTACTTTCTGCAACGTACGTGCTGCTCCAAGTTCGAACGAGCGATTTTTTGGAGCAAAACGTTGTTCGCGTGGGTGGAAAAACAAGCAACATCGCTCTGCAACTTGCAACGCAGCTGCAATGTTGCGCGAAAAATTGCACGAATTTGTTTCCCGTTTTAAAATACTATCATAAAACAAGTGAAGGGATTTCGTCAGGAGCATCTTTCGAAAGACATTCCTGTGATCAAATCCTGCCTTGGTTTTCCCCTTTAGGAACCATGTGAAGCATGTAAATGGGAAATATTCTGTAACAAACCGTTCCCCCCGAGACTGGTTCTCCCCCCTCTTACAATGTTACCGAGAGAAAAGGTAAAGGAAAAGCGTTCATATTTTACGTCGGCGTAATAGTCACAAATTGACTAATAAACTGGAGGCCGACGGCGCGCTCATTTTCGGATTCCCGCGTCTCTCCATCAGTGTCCCGTTTTAAGAGTGTTTAAAGCTACACGGAAAGGAAAGAAGTCGAAACAAGGATGTGAGGTCACCATTTGTGCCATCCTGCAAAAACTTAATTTAATAACTCATTCTGTGGGTAGAATGATTGCACTTACTCCGTGCAATTGTACTAGCTAAATAATGCGCAGTTTCAACATTCTGTCACTGTTCGTTATTAATTTGTATTGCTTCAGAATAGAGTGCTTACAATATATCCGTGAAAAAGTTAGAAAACTAAATTGTACTAAATAGCGCGAAACCCTGTTTTCTATTGTTTAATTAGTGCAATTTCTTACCAAGTTCTTCACGGATATATTGTAAGCACTCTAGTACTAAGAAACTTGAACTATACCAAGAAAGGATTTTAAAAAAGTTGTACAATACAAATAAGGACAACTTTGATATTAATGGTATTTCACTCTTTTTATTTCTTTCATCTTCTTTATCCGGTTATTTTGACAAGATAGCCTACATATTTTAACATTCTCATGAGTTCTAATCACCACATAAAACTAGTTTAATTGTGCACTTTTAAAAACACCTGAAAAACACCCATCTTTTTGTGTAAAACACACGTCTATATTTGAATGTGGAATAATAAATAAAGAATTAAAAGTTATCATAATTTTATATTATGATATGAACGATGCCATTTGGAATGAGTCGAGAATGAGAGATCTTAGAGTAAGGGGTTAACTTTTTTTGGGGGAGAAGGGAGCTACCTAAAAATACAAGATTCTACCTTGTATTACACTATACTTCAACTTCAGACTTAGCACCTCATAGCCTCATTCACACGTGACAAGCATAAGCAGAAGTAGAATATCAACAAAGTGTAGTATTGATGATGAGCACTGCAACTATATTGCTCCTGTTTATGATACAAGTCTGAAACAGCATCTAGAGTGATCGCACTTAATCCGTGAAATTGTACTAATTAAATAATGCAAAATAGCATTATTAAACAATGGAAAAGAAAGGATTTCAGGGGCATATCCAAGGGGGGTCCCAGGGTGCCCTTTGAAAACAAAAAGATGATAGAAATAAAAGAATCTGACTGGAGAAAGATTGAGAAATTGGAAGTGTGACCCCCCCCCCTTTGGTGGAAAATGGAAAGTGTGACCCCCCTTTGAAATATTCTGGATACGCCCCTGGATTTTATACTTTTTAGTACAAAGTAGATTTTGTCCTTTTTTTACGGCTTAAGTGTGATCACTCTACTAGAGTACAAGCACTAAAAGCTTGCAAAACTTTGCACAATTTAGTACTAAATAGTGCTAATTAAACAATAGAAAACAATAGTAATAAGAGTGCTTACAATATATCTGTGAAAAACTTTGTAAGGAATTGCACTAATTTGCACTGATTAAACAATAGAAAACAAAGGATTTCGCGCTATTTAGTACAATTTAGTTCACTCACTTTTTCACGGATATATTGTAAGCACTCTAGAATTAGCATAATTTAGCACTATTTAGTATTATTTATGGTGCATGCTTTTAGTGATTGTACTCTAGAGTGATCGCACTTAACCCGTGAAAAAGTACAAAATCTAAATAGTACTAAATAGTACAAAGTCCTTTGATTTCCATTGTTTTATAGAGCTATTTAGCATTATTTAGCTAGTACAATTTCACGGGTTAAGTGCGATCACTCTAGCTGGTAAAGTTTTATTTTTTCATTGAGAATATTTAATACTACCATGCAGTTAAGCAAAAACGTTTTTTTTAGATCACAAACACATCAGCTATATACAAAAGAAGAAATGAGGAAGAAAAGATTATTATTATTAGAAGGAGATATTGAAAACAAGAGTTAGTTATTGGAGTTGTTCAATGACTGTTCAGCTTCCATTGACTTTTCCTTGAATATTGTCAATGTTCTGCTCCACCTTGGACAACTATGAGCCTGTTAAATATACAATACAACTGCTATAGCAATACTATTAACTCACACATAATTAATTGTTATATAGGCAATTTATCTTGCAGTTTGAATGCAATATAGACAACTTTCAAAAATGGCGGGCTCATTGTTCACGAGAATGAGGCCAGAAAGGCCTCCAAAATCATCATGGCATCAAATGAGTCTAAGTTTATCCTGTAAAATGCATAGAAAACATATATTTCAAAAGGAAGAGGAACGCATCATCTTTGATCATAGCAATAGAAGTGTCGCCACACTTATTTTCTGGTAACAAGGCCTTTGTGGCCTCGTTCTCATGTACTAGGCAGCCATTTTTGAAAGTCGTCTATAATGACAGGGAAATAATTGAAAACCATGCACTTTATGGTATACGATGCAAGTGCTTTTCTTTACATTAATTTAACTACTACTTGCATATTTGTCCTAACAGACTGAAGTCTTAACTGGGAATTGGTCAATAGGCTACCAATTCAAAAATCCAACTCGATTGTTAGACAGAGGTGGAGTTTTTACCATTGATGTCTAAACACAATGTTGGCTTCACAGTGGCCTATTGCCCGATTACCAGTTAAAATTTTGTTCGGCAGAGCTCATAATTATACAAATAGTATCAATTGCATAGAATTGCAAATTCCTTGTGTCTTCTTTTACATGGCAGACAGAGACAGTCAGCTCATCATTATCAATATTGACACGACACATTTTTATTGGTCATACACTTAGGGTTTTATTGTATGTCATTACCTCTTTTAAGGTCATCAAATGTTGTACCATGGCTTCGGCAAAACTTATACTGCTCTCACGAGGCAATAGAGAGGGTAAATGATCAACAGCTACTATCTCCATTGGCTTGGTGGAATGTCTAATTAAGAAATAACAGAAAGCATACAAAATTGATCACTTAAATCTCTACCAACAATCTCAAAGGGCATGCACCCAGGCACTTCAACTTTCCCTTATTTCTCTATGCAAGTATATATATATGCAAGCAAAAATGCAAACTTAGAGTCATATCTATTACATAGGTATGAGCAAAGACAATCTTTTCTAATGAGCAGTATACTACTGAGTCTGTGTATGTTGCTTATGTTTATGTCACTAGTGAAAAGACAAGCAGTGCTAATGAGCAGTACATTACTGAGTCGGCCTATTTTGTTTGGGCTTACAGTATGCTTATATCACTAGTAAAAAGACAAGCACTGCTAATGAGCAGTATATTACTGAGTCTGTGTATGTTGTTTGTACTTATGCTTATGTTACTAGTGATAAATATGAGTACTGCTAACAAACAGTACATTTCTGAGTCTGGGTATGTTGGCTTGTGTCTATGCATTGCTAGTGGATCTACATGTAGGCTTAAGAGGGTAAGGGAGATACATACTCAAGTTCAATGGATCTGCTTGGTTTTTGAAATGAAGTACAAGTCTCATATATAGGCAAAGGGTTGTACGGGCTGGTAGCATCACAACTAACGTCAACCACAACTGATAAATTCCTGTGGAGACAAACAGCAACAGTTAGATAACTATTACAACTGTTTTAGAATTTATTTTTCTGTTTTTGATTTTTGGTCCAATATAAAAATACATTTGCCAAATATTTGGATTTTTCTCTTTTTTCTTTTTGTTTTCTTTTTTGATCTTGTGTAACTGGGCAATCTTAATTAAAGACTCCAGAGCAAAGGAGAGAAAGCTAGATGTTGTAGTTTGAAATTTTCCTCAAGTTAAAATTTTTGGGTTTGATTGTGGCTTGTAAACAAAATTAATGCAATTGACCTTTCTGCAACTCACATTTAAAATTATAGTTCAGGAAGTTATTCTAAAGAAGAACTACAAATATAAATTCAAAGTTTTAAATCATAAGTTTGTTCCTAAGATATGAAGGGGAAAGAAAAGATTTCACTGATTTGTTTAGTAATTTGCGACACAAAACCTGAACAAAATTTGTCTAAAAAATTAACTAAAGGAAAAAATAAAACCACAACAGACAGACACCATATACGAAGAAAAGATATGACGTGACAGAAAATTCACTTCAGAATTTGGCACAACCAAAACACATACAAAATCCAGGCAGTCACACATCCTAAAACTATGTCATTTAAATTCCAATATTGTTAAAATTTCAAAATGAAACATAACTTGAAGTAATTTGTGAAGTGGTAGATGTGAAGCCATTATTTTGGTGTCTTATTCACACAATTTAGAGATTCATAGAGTTGAATCATGGAGATCAAAATGTTACTAGTTTATCCACGTTTTTTGTCCAAGTATGATCGACTGATCACCTTTTGTTGGTATCCAGCATGTCACGCGTCAGGAAGGGTGGAATGTTCTACAAGACAAAGGCACATTCAGGCAAACTGACGTGAAACTGGCACGTCACCTAAACTGAGCCCTGAAAACTCCACACAATGTTTATAATACAAGCATACACAATATAATACATATTAAGTTCTTCTTGACCAGTATAAGAGGCCTTTGAGATGTTGCATGGGTTGCTTCAGAGAACAACGCATTGTATGTAGTACTAGCTATATATGGTTCACTTATTTGAGGCATTTCTCTTCAGGGAATGACACATTATTCTTGAATACATTGACATCTCAATTTGTTATAATCATTTCAACCCAGGTCTACCCCACTTGGTAATCAGGGAAATATATACAGCAAGGATTTCTTTAAAATTATTATTCTTTAGTTTTGTTATTCGTATAATGACACAATTCTTGAATATATTGACATCTCAATGTTAATAATCATTTCAACCCAGGTCTATTCCACTTGGTAATCAGGAAAAGATGTACAACAAAGATTTCTTTGAAACTCCATAGTCTTTATATTTTTCTTTTATCATTCTTAATACTTTATCAATTGAGTTATACCTTCCCACATTCAACAAAGTGCTTAACACCCCATATACAATGTATGGTACTCTATTTATTGTACAAACTTAAAAATAATTATCATTTAAAATACCTTCTACTTCATTACCTGCATTCAAAGAACATCATCCCATTTAATGAATAAAATACGTGAGCCTTTATATTTGGGTAAAAAAAATCAAACCATTCAAGAACATTACCTTAGTGAGACAAATGCAGTTAACAAAGACATCAAAGTCCAGTAATTCAGAGAACGGTCCTCCTGCCTTGGTTTCATTCATGTCCCATTTAGCTAGATGAGACCTACACATATAATTTGAGTATTATTAACAAGACATAAACCTGCCCATCTCATAGCTGCCAACCCTCCCGGATAATCCGGGAGTCTCCAGATTTTGGGCCTCGTCTCCCGGTCTCCCGGATAAAGACCCAAATCTCCCGGATAATCGCTCGAATCCTAAAATTGCGGCCATTTTAACTGAAATATCGTCTATCTTTCTTTAAATACCGTCTTTCCAACCCCCCCCCCCCCCCCCCACTGAGCGTGAAAATCGAACCAATTATACCCCCCCCCCCCCCACTGAGCGTGAAAATCGACCCAATTCTAAGGAAAAAATGTTGATCTCCAGATACGAAAGCCTTGGGGGTTGGCAGCTATGCCATCTTATTATGAATTTTAAACAAGGTACTGGCTTAGTTTATATGCCTGTTTCAAAAAGGGTTGTTGTCAGAGAGATCTTAAGCATACGCGACCAGACCGAAAAGGAGTATAGGTAGTTGCAAAATTTCACTCTCTTTTTCGCATTCATCTTGATTTTAGCATCAGCAAATGAAGCTCTTTGATTATTAGGTCATAGCAAGCTGAAGTTGAATTATGGCAGATTTTTGTGTGGTTTGATAACTTTGAGTAATCTTTACCCCTGCTTCCTTTCAGGTGAGTCACATAGGCTTTTGCCAACAACATTTATTGAAATGGATGTATAAACATTCGCACAGGTACACTTTCAAATTCAAGCTTAAAATATTAATTTCATTTCATTTCATTTATTTTAAATTTAATACTGTATAGTACAAAATTGGCGCAGTATGTTAATAATACTTCACATGTTGATGCAAGTGCTCCAGGATAATAAATACATACTCAGGAATGCCAACTTTCCTGGCCAAGTCCAGAGCTCCTTTACCACATCTACCCAAAGCACCAATGATGACAATATGAGGATTAAAACTTGTAATTCCTAGATTAAATGCAAATGTTGTATCATCAAATCATAGAGTGGTTTTCGTATGAGTGGGAACACTGTACGGTTACAATACGATACGGTTACGGCACGAATTTCGAATGTTTTTATAGACATTACGGCACTGACACGGTCACGGTATGGCGTGGTAAGTTTCCCACTCATACGAAAACAACTCTACATGTATATACATTTACATATAATAAAAAATGTGTAATTTAACCAATACATGAGTGTACATACAGTACTAACCTTTCACTTCACAAACTTTTTCAATCTGGCTTTTGACATGATGAACAAGAATCTCTTCACTTGGAAAAGGCTCCACTGAAGTCATTGGCAATTTGGGGCTGTGAAAGGGGTATTTTACTTTAAATATCTTTAAAATGTAGAGTAAATTATTATTCAATTTATAAAATATTATAAACTCACTTTAGCATCTTGTGACACCATGTAAGAATACCCACTGCCATTCCTGTGAAGCCTGCCATGTGTGGAAATGCTACTACAGTACGGCGACCTGGACAATGGAAATATAAACTAAGGTAAAGCACTATATTTAACGTCGGAAGTTCCTTCAGCTAGAAGCAAAGCTATAAGCTGGTCTCCCAGGAAGCAGACGGTGCGCTCATTCTACCCCCCTCTCTCCATCAGTGCTCTGTTTTACCGGTATTTAAAGCTACTTCAAGCTACACGGAAAGGAAAGAAGTCGAAACAAGGATGTGAGGTCATTGGGGATCGAACTCTGGACATCTCGCACCGAAAGCCGCGCACTAACCAACTGTGCCATCCTTGCTCCTATGAGCATAATTATATACACTGTCTTATTATGCACTTATCCATTATAGTACTTCTTAACTATGAATTTTGTTTTAAATGTTAGAGTTTAATGTTATCATATAGTACCTTGTTCATCTGTTAGATATTCCACATCCAGTACACTTCCACCACCCTTGCTGAATCGATACAATAGATCAGACCATCCTGTTTGTCCCTAATAAAAGTTAAAGATACTTTATTACTTGGTATGCATTTTTGTGCAGTCAAGTTTATAAATTATTTATTTCCTTTTCATATATATCTCCAGTCACAAAAGGGCGATACACCTGTAGCTGTTTACATTACATGCTAAACATCGTAGGCCACTGGATGGTCGTCACAAATCTGACATGGGTTACAACCTGTGCTGCACAGTGACAGTGCCATTTTCACAGTCATACATAATTATTTTACTCTAGTCTCTGCTAGTGTTGTTGAGCCTTGTTAAACACTATCAGGTTGATAATTATAATGTATAAAGCTCAACAGAATTGAGCTTAAGATATCATTTAAGATAGTACCTTGTATGCATGTGCAAAGTAGATGTGTTTTTGTGAAATGGGATCATCTGATTTTGGTAATTCTTTGATTCCCAACACGTATGCATCCTTTGGTGCATTAGGCCATGATCCCTCAGGTACAATGGTTATTCCTTTAATCCTGAAAAGGAAATACAAGTAATCCATTTTGATTATATGCTACAAGTTAGTGATTCCATGGAAGGGATATATCTGGTTTATTTAGGTGTCCAATGTGTTCTAAAGCATTTATTTTGTGCACTACAGTACTGTACTCTCACACACATTACCACTACATTCTGATATTCTATGCTTATACAACCCTCACCTGACTAGTACATTTTATTGAGGGAGGAAAACCAGAGGATCTGGAGAAAAAGCCTTGAAACAAGGAATAGAATGAACTGACAAACTCAAATCACATGTGATACCCTGTACAGAAAATGAACCTGGGACCAGAGAGGTGACAGACCAATGCTCTCATTGCCTGGCCACCCCTATTTCTCTAGGGGATAGACAGAAAATACTGGATGCAGAGGGTTTCATGATCAGATGAAGAAATCTTTGCTGTAACTTGTACATTTATGGTACGATTCCAATTATAATTAATGTTCTCATGATCTTACTTTTCATATTCATCGTCATCAAAAACTCTTTGGCTTGACTTTTCAACTGTTACTTCAAAACCTGTAATAGAAATAGAGCAGTTTTTGTATGAGCAGGAAACTTGCTGTGCCGTACCATATACATGTCAGTGTCGTAATAATAATAATAAATGGTTCTTCATAGCGCATCATACAAAAGTCTTGATGCTCTTTACATTAGGCCAGATAGAATTACAGATTCTTGAAGTTTAACAAAATACCATTAGATTATGCGTTCCTGATAAACAGGAATGTTTTTAGTGGAGATTTAAAGGAAGCCAGAGAGATACATGTAGCATGTTTCACAGTGTCCGGTAGATTGTAATGTCTATAAAAACATAAGAAAATTCCTACCATAACTGTACTGTGCAGTGACTGTGCCATTTTCCCAGTCATACAAAATTTGCACTACATAAACCATATGAGCTTCCATAATTATGTACAAATGTTAGGCCAAGTTCAGACATCAAACTTTTGCTGTGTCGAATCTAATAGTTGCATTTTGTAGATGAGAAGTGCAGCATCTGAACCTATTGTACTTGACAGATTTGATTTTAAAGTATCAAATTGAAAAATTCAGTTTGAATCAAATTTGTCAAATTTATTTGGTTCAGAAGCTGCACTTCTCATCTGCAAATGCAACTATTAGATTCGACGCGGCAAAAGTTGGACTGGGCCTTACATGTATTTCATGTGACCCCATAATTAGCCAGGCATACCATTGTACAGGACAAACCAGTTATGAAACCGGATAAGAAGCAAATTCAAGAGATCAGCTGAAAATTTCTTGTAAAATGAAACCTAACCGTTACCAAACATAATCACATAAAGAATTCTTAATGATATATGCTAATCAAGCAATCTATTAAGGTGACTGGCTACTATTCGAAAAAATAATGAAAAATCGTTTAAACCACAATTTTCTGGAGCGAAATTTAATGCTGATCCCAAAAACGAAAACAAAAAAGTGGTGTCCCGCGCTCGTTTTCGAGATAATCAGCATTGAATGGATGCCTATCTCCGAATTTTTGAGGTGAAAATCGCTCAACCGGAAGTGAATAGAAAAGAAATATACAATTCACGAAATAACAGTTCTACAACTACTTCAATTGCACAAATATTAGATTATGTCATATTCTTTGTATTGTTATCGATAATTTTGATGTGACAGCGAAACAATACCTTCCTTTTAAATATTTTGTTCGTCAGGTCTCAACAAAAATTATAGTAAGTTCGAACAAATTTCCCTACAAAAATCCATTTTTTCATAAGCTAGAATAATGAACTTTTTTTCAAAATTTGGTATGACATAGATTTTTACATGTGTTTTCAATTAAGCGAATAAAAATTATATGGTCCCGTGCAAAATTAGCTTGTTTCATGCCCATGAAGTTGCTAAAAAGGCCAAAATTTAATGCCTTCCGGAAGTGCCGCCATCTTGAAAATGACGTGACAGCGCGAGCTCTATTCAAATTTTGTTGACGAAAACAGGCACGCGCTCACTGTTTTTTTCCTAAAAAGAAAACATTTTTGCTTATTTTTCTAATCTTTTGCTTGTTAAAATCATTGAGAACTATTTTGAAACGAAATTTTGCAACAAACTTTAGTTTCCCAGCGTTAGTGGCCATTCGCTAGAATCTCCGTGCGCTTTGACGTCCTGCGCGCGAACGTGCGCAGTAGGCTAAAAATTCTATGGTAGCCAGTCACCTTAAACGTTGAAATACCAAACAACGCCATGTCATGTGACAGGATTAAACTTGAACTTAGACCTGGCTGACCAAATCATTCACAGCAATTCACTGAATACCTCCAAAATAGAATTCAATTCCCAGAGAACACAGAAAACTTCATTTTTCCACCTTCAACCGGTTTTGCTCGAGACCACCAGAAATTATCCCAAAATAATGACGCAATAATCATGAAGCGACGTAAGCTTAAGCTTATATTCATTTTGCGAACAAAATTTCTTCTTTACAGATGGGCTTGATGTAAACATATATTCAGGTATTGATATATATATATATATAGTAAAGGTTTCCTTACCAGCTTGAAGTAATTCTCGACATTTTTCTGGAGTAAGATGGGTTCGCTGTTCGTTTTCCTTGGTCTCGGCTCGAAGCCACAAATGTATCGGTGAAGGCATCGTGAAGAAATGGGGTTCAAATTGGTCAAAATAAAGCTTGATACTAGCTATAACTACTACTTATACTTCGATATAAATATGTTAAATATAAAAAATTAAGTTGGAGGACGTTTAAATTCATTAATAGCGATAAAAACTGACAAATTTTCACTCTCAAACCAGAACCTTCCCGTACTCGAGTAGACTCTCTTAACGCGATCCCATCATGCTATACGCGCGTAATATACTTTGATTACGTTTATTGTCACGCTATCATCCTTGTGTCACGCAATCTTTCAAATTCATTCATAAAACAAATTACAGCTGTGTTTCTGTCAATATATATCTTTATTTCGATATCAATCTATCACTACAAATACATTAAGGAGTCTAACGCTACAAGTCTTCTTAAAATCATAAGTGATAATTACTTAGTATCATTCACCGTTCTTTGCCAATGGCACTTTTTAGATAAATGTGCTTAGTATAGTTTCTGTTTAAATCTAAATCATTTTAACGAGGAGTCTCTTAGTGTTTAATATATGGTTTTTAATATGGGTCTCACTCGCAGCGTTTTACTTGGGTCATCTTGTAACGCACTCTAATCTTAGCAATATATCACTTGATCGTTGAGTGACGTTATAAAAACGGCTGCTTGACAGACAACTTTTACACTTCACTGTCTTCACTATTCCCTGCTTAACTACGTCTTGTAATAATTAAACTACAATTCTATTCTATTCTACTATATTCTATTCTATTCTATCCTATCCTATCCTATTCTATTCTATTCTATTCTATTCTATTCTATTCTATTCTATTCTATTCTATTCTATTCTATTCTATTCTATTCTATTCTATTCTATTCTATTCTATTCTATTCTATTCTATTCTATTCTATTCTATTCTATTCTAAAGTGCATAGTAAAGTGCATAGTAGATGATCATTCAGTGTGCTACTTTCCAACTGACAGAGCTGAAACAGAACGTCGTCCACTTAAGGGCGTTGCCTCCACGAGGTTCAAAGCTGAAAAAAGAGACAAAAACGTTTGCGTCGTAGAGTAGACGTGTTCACAGTTCACACGATTACAGCATATATATTAGCCTGTGTACAGCCGTTTCCCACCCCTCCCCCCCTACGGGGAAAAACGGGGAGGGAACGTCTGTGAAACGGCGTTCTTAATCGTGTTCCGTGGTCACGTGAGGTTCTCAAGATTTTGAGGACAAATCTGATTGGTTATTATCGTCTTGCCGATCGAATTTCAACGAACCCCCATTTCAACGAACTAAAGCAAACACCGTTTTACTGCTTAATTCTCTATTTACATCGAAAATATATCAAGGAAAACATTCCTGGACATGGCAGTTTCACTCCTGGGTGTCAAAGGCTTCTATTTTGTTCTTACTGATTACATCTATCAAAAGCCGAAGTCTGTATGAAACCCGACGGCTTTGTAGCGGCATGTCATTCGAATCGGACCAAAATCTAGAGCAAAAATAGTCATCAGAATATTCAGTAAGTACACAGCAGTAAAAGTGTATAAAACATGATTTGACTGCTTTGATTACATGACATTTTTAGGACTTTTTTAGCGAGGTTCGGGGTCGATTGGACTCGACAACTGAGTCTGCCGACATTTGTCTTCAGCACTGAACAAAACAATAAACTATTTCTCTTACATTTCTCTCTGCTCTGGTCACTAACTCAGTGTTTATAAAGATTTAAAAGACTCAAATAAAGGGTTGTAAACCCGCTATTATTCATTATTTCTTCGAAAATCTTCATTTTCTCCGTATGTAAAGTAACTAATTACATATGCAAATTTATGACCTGGAACACGATTAAGAACGCCGTTTCACAGACGTTCCCTCCCCGTTTTTCCCCGTAGAGGGGGAGGGGTGGGAAACGGCTGTACACAGGCTACATATATATAAACGTAATGGCCTATAATTTCAATACGACTAAAAATTTAAAAGATTGCATAAATTCTTCAATAATTCACGCCCCCTAGTTTGACTTGAGGGATGTAAGTTTGTCTTAGGGGAAAATTACTGTCTTTACTAAGTTATTTCCCTCGGGTTTATATATTCTCATTGGTTTAATGACTACGAGTCAAGATCATATATTATATATCTATCTATGGATATATATCATACGGTTCAGTCATAAAAAAAAATTATTATAATTTATTAATTTATAGAGCGCATTTTCCATGACTTGATGATCGAATGCGCTTATATAAACCTAAATAAAAACTAAATTAAATGGAATTATATTTAAAAGGTAAAATATTTTTAAAAGTCATATATTTATATTATTAAGTTTGTATGACTTATATATATATATGTTTTAAGTAGTTTTAATTAAACTAAGGTCTACTGAGTAGTTTTGTTATTTAGAAACCAGTTTACGTCTGTAGGAAAAAGGAAAGCTGTTATCTTCCTTTACTAAGACATCATATTAATTTTGATTTAAGTTTTGATTTGATAAATGAAAACAAGGGCTGATCCCTACCCTGGTCCCCAGGAGAGTAGATTTTCACTGAACCCCTATTGATACCTATGTGTTGAGATATATATTCTTATAGTCATACTTTTTTGTTACTTAATATAATTAACAGTCACGTTTTTACGGTTAGATTTTTCTGTGATTTTTTAAAGTTTATACTTAAATACAGTTCTCCACTTGATTTCTTTAAAATTTAGCTTGTTTGATTACATTCACGGGGGAATAAAGAAACTCAGAGGATACCAAGGGGTTTCGGCAAGAAGGGACAAGAACATTGATCAAAGTATTGGCGCAAAGGAACTAGCTCCATTGGTGCTGCAAATTTGTCGATTCTCGACATGCGGCGCATATTGCACGACATTTGGCACCGCGGCAAGCATAACGGGGGCATGTATATGACTGCTGTATATTGCTGAATATTGAACCGGATTTATCTACTTTGGGATTGCTAAGCGCAACTGTTACGCGCGCAACAGTGAAATGAACACCCATACACGATGTACCCTTTCTTTCTGCGACATTGCGCGCAACACAGTTACACTGTGTGTAAACCTCTGGAACAGTTGTACGCAACACCTGCAGGAGTAGAATTGAGTTCTACCTCTGTAACGTTTTTTCTGTAACGTTGCGCGTGACTGCCCAAGGTTGACACACGGTGTAACTGCTGTTGCGTAACGTTAAAAGAAAAGCTGCATCGAGTGTCGCTCCCACTGCATGGCTTCAACGTACGCTTCGAAAGTGGAACCGAATTTAGCAATTCAGGTAACATTTTCTATGGCAAATACACGCAATAAGTGCCGTTAGTAGACCTGCCATGACAAGTATGAGCAAAGTACAAGCTAGCGAAACGACAGTAACGCAGATGTACGTGCAAAGATATACATCGCATGTCAAGGTTGTAGCAGACTAAGCAACTAAACAAGACACAGGTTTGAGAGGGTTTTGTGGATCCACCTTGGGTTTCTTGGTGGCACATGGGATGAGCGCAGATCTGTAATACGGATCCATGATAGCATACACCATTGGGTTGATGGCTGAGCCAATCACTCCAACACCAGACGAACAAGCATGGAGGTTGAAGTACACCTCTGAATACTGGCCAAAGATTCCAGAAAGTTGAACGATGAGGAAAGGGGTCCAGCATATTGAGTAGACGACAGCAATCCAGAAGCACATCTTGGTCACATGGCGTTCATCGGCGGAGGCGTTGACACCACTCAAGTTGGAATGGAGGTGCTGTAGAGAGAGAAAGAGAGGAGAAAACTATTTACATTTTTAGCGCTATTTCCTCAAGGTCTTTCTTGTCGTCACACAAAGCGTTCTTTGAGCGATGCGTGGCACACTGGACTGCGTGACACACTGGAAATAGTTGCGAAGACATGATACTTGAAGCGCGCGCAGTTGAAGTTGATAAAAACAAAAAAACAAAACGGAAGTGCCGCCATTTTGAAAATGACACTGACAGCGCGAGCACCGTTTTTTCTAAAAGGAAAATAATTTTACGTATTTTTCTAATTATTTTGCTCGTTAAAGTCAATGAAAACAATTTTGTAATTAAATTTTGCAGGCAGACTTTGTTGATATCATTTCCCAATGTTTTTCCACTTGTAGTTATTAAGCCGCGCTGTTGTATAACTAACTTGAATTTTATGCTTTGTGCTCACGGAAAAAATATCGTGTTTTTATTTCAAACATTATGATAAAATCCAGCTTTTTAATTATTCACAGACTAACACTTGGGCTGACACAAAACCCAAACAAACTGCTGTTAAATAAAGACCTATTTAAGCGAATATAACTTTATAGGCTTAAACTACATGCTTCAAAGAAGTACAGATTTACCTTGTGAATAACGGAGTAGAGGGCGACAGTTGCGACAATAGAAATGCCGTACAAAACAGAAGAGTACCCCAAGAAGTAGATGGTAAAACCATCTATCTCTGTGTTAATCAGCAGGCAGCGATAGAACTTTGGATTTTCGTTGTTTTTGTTCAAGAAGTACCTCCAAGCCATACCAACAAGACCTGCTGACACCACTGTACAAAGCAGCCAGAATGTTGTGACGATTGTCTTGACCTGTTTCATGGTTAGTTTGGGTTCTCTTGGGTGCAACATGACATCTTTGCGGTGGAAAGCAAGTAGAGGGAAAATAGCATACATCATGGAGATTGACAGCATGGAAAGGAAGATACAGGCTTCACACAGAGGCGTCTTGGCGACAACCATAGCTGAGGCATTGCTGCGATAAACCAGGAGAATCGGCGTGAATAATGCACACAGGATTAGATCAGCTGTAGCCAAGTTGGCGATAAGAAACCGAAAAATGCTGGCATGGGAGGACTTGTCGGTCAAATACGAACGAAGTACCAAGCCATTACCAACTGTACCGATGATGATGGTGATAATATACAGTGGTAAAACGAAAAACGTCGTCTCTGTGTATTGTTGATAAACCACGGCCGTGCCTGAAGACATTGTTGTATTCTCTGGCGAGGATAGATTTTGCAGAGTCTTATTGATCATCGGTCTAGTGGAAGGTCATCAGGTTTCGAGGTCTGATTGGGCTATGATACAAAAACAATCATTTACTTCACAATTGGAGAAGGATCATTGATGATATTATTCAATTAGAATGGAGTTTGGTTCAGATGTTGATTATTCTTGACCTCATATCCTCTGTAATTTGAAATTCCGGTATAAAAAATTTACTTGCTTAATTATTCGTCATTTAATGGACTAAATTCTATTTGAGTGAGATTGGCGGAAATTTCCTGGATATTGAAGAAAACATTATAGCTTCGAACCCATTTTAGTTGTGGGAAAAATGGGACTCCATGGGATACGACAATCAGCCTCCGTCCACAACCAGCGTTTATTAAACCGCATTATTATTAAAAGCCCCAATATTATATCGTTCCCGTTGGTTCTTATTAACTAGAGAGGGTATCTTCGGAAAATTAACACCTAAAGACTGAATATGGGCCTTTGGCTTGGATTGTTAATGGGTGAGAAATGGCTAAATTAGTGGTTTGAATTCTAATGAAGTACTTCGCTTTAGACCCGGAAATAGAAGCAACATTATTGAGTAATTTTTTTCGACACGTGTTGGCGGACCTAATTAAAACAATACTACTTAAGCTCAACTGCTTTATCTTGGTTTTACTGTCGATTTTACTAAGTGGTGATATGAAAATAATAACGTCAGAGCAAACACAGAACATTTTATTTAAAATGCGTCCATTCTTGGGTGCGCTGTCCACTGGATATCGATTTATCTAACGGATACCATTATTCACTGTAATTTGGGTAACCGGGGCCTACTTGCAAATAAATCAAAAAATATAAGTCAGTAGGCCATATGCACTAACAGGTCACGTGACCCTATCTCCTCTAAATCAAGCAGCACCGTCAAAATGAATGCCAGTAATAGAAAGAGCACTTCGATATTAGTAAAAGTGCAAAGTTTCAGTTTATACGATGAAAAAGAGAAAAAATGACAGCAAATTTAAGATCAGATATTTTCTTAAGATATATTCATTCGGAAAAACGCGTTGGATGGCACGAGTTGCCATCCAACGCGTTTTTCCAAACGAATCTTAAGAAAATATCCCATCTTAACTTTACTGTCATTTCTCCTGTATTTTGACGGTGCTGCTTGATTTAGGGGAGATATGGTCACGTGACCTGTTAGTGCATATGGCCTATTTAACAAACTGCAGCGAACAGATTTTTGTCTAGTAAATCGTCCAGATCGAACTGCGAACCGATATAAGCCGCGCAATCCATATATAGAGTCGTCTCTATGTGATATCATTGGATATACGGTACATTGGCTGCATGTATTATAAACTCTCATAAAATTTAACTCTGATCTAACCTTTAAAATATGTGCAAGTACATAGATTTAGACAAAGTTTTTTAATGTATGTATAACAACATGTCATGCAGAACCTGCAGTGTGTCGTCCGCCTACAGTCGTATATCTACACGAGCAAGCTTTCCTTGACAAATGTTCCTTAACAAGACTCATGAAATTTGTACGTACGTTAACGTTGATGATAAAAATATTGCCATCTTTCAATTTGTTGTCAAGTAAAACTTGTTCGCGCGTAAATGCGACTTAAGATGTCTTAAGTGTTCCCCATTAGCGGCTTAACTGGACGCTTCTTAATTCCTCCTGCTACATCCCCTACTAAATAAAGCTATTAAGCTAAAAACCTACTAATAGCCGAGGGATTTCACGGCAGCCATGTTTGTGGTCAAAATAGGGCTTTTTCCCAACGAGAAATGAAATCTTTTCTAATTCAAAAACGTTCTATCATTACTTGTCCACCAACATGGCTGCTATGAAAACCGACCGCGCATCTCATCTAACGTTTCGACAACATTTTGAAATTGATTTTAGAGAGTTATCAGTGCAGATATAGAATCTTATGCATGTACGTTGTTTTCTTTTTGCAACGGTTTATCAGTTTATTATGTTGGCGGCTGTATCGGAAACCTTCCTGTTTTGACATAAATGTAAACTGATAAAATATTGGAAACCTAAACAATTAAGATTATCTCGATCTACAGAGAGAGAGAGAGAGAGAGAGAGAGAGAGAGAGAGAGAGAGAGAGAGAGAGAGAGAGAGAACAATAGTGATAGTAACACAAACTGCAAATTCCCGGTTGGCTACTGAAATCTAGAAACTGTTTCTGTTTCTCAGCTTCTGATTCCAAGTTAGTTAGGTTTCATCCTCTCTGATTTCTACCAGTTATGGCTCCTGTTTCTACTTTTCTCGACAACGAAAATTAAAATACATTCACTCTACCTTCTCCGTTGCTTGGCACGACAAACTTTTCTTGATGGAAAACCAATACGCGGTTGCACTCACTCAATTTTAACGTAATGTAATATATTTATATTGTATTCTATTGTCAATTGTCTCGTTTTATACTTTTCTGAATACATTATATCGACTGAGCTCGAGTGCTACGTATCTTCTCCCTTTTCTTGATTGGCCCGCATCAACCCGCGCCATTAAAAGCGCCCTCATTAGGAAAAATGATGGTGTTAGCGGAAAGCTTAGTTCCGTTCTCAGTAAATCCGCTCGATAATTAATTGAGTGTTTGTTGAATTTCTAACATAGGTAATTCACAATTCAGTTGGTTTTCTCGGCATCTGCATCCGTTATGTTTCTATTCACTATTTGGTGAAGTCAATAAGTTTTAATTTTATCTTTTATCATAAAAAATATTATCCTAAAGTGAATAAATGTTTTGGGGTTCTAGGCTGGAAAATTGAAGGGAGTGACTGCCTTTTTTAGCAATATATTTCAGACCCAGGAACATTCAGGTTGCCAGTTTTTGCACCACTTTTTTGTATAACAACTGATCTAAGATAAAACATATCATTCATGCAAGCTGTGCATATGTATTTAATTAATTGCTAAAGAGAACGAAAACCCCGTTGGCGCCTCGCATAAGTTCACCCCCGCATTCTCCATAGCCTGGAGTTTGATGACCTTTTATCTCTAAAGTGTGCACATTTTCGTCTTTGATTGTTTTGGAAAAAATGAAAGAAACCGGCTGCATTTATGCAAATAGAAAAGGTGGGAAAGGAAGAGAAATCGAGAAGGAAGCAAAATGAATGAATGAATGAATGAATGAGTGAATGAGTGAGTGAGTGAGTGAGTGAATAAGTAAACGAATGAACGAACGATCGAGCGAAAGAACGAACACAAGAGACAAAAAAGAATTAATCAAATAAAAGAAAGAAACTGCGGAATAGAAGGGAAGGTAGGAAGAAAGAATGGATCAGTGAAATAATTTAATTAAAGAAAGATAAAAAGACAGAAATTAAAAAAGGAGAAAAGAAAAAAACGACAGGAGAAAAGAAAGAAGGAAGGAAGAAATGAAGGAAAGAAAGAAATAAAAAAAGAAAGAATGAATGAATGAAAGAAAGAAAGAAAGAAAGAAGGAAGGAAGGAAGAAAGGGACGGAGGGAGAGAAGGAGGGAGGAAATAGAAATAAATCAAGGGAGAAAGACTGACTGAAGGAAAAATACGAAAACGGAAGAAAAAGACTGAAGAAAACCAACAAAACAAAAACCATGAGGAGGAACTGTGAATTCAATTCAGTTTAAGATTAAAGTGGTTGTTTATAAGAAATCAATCAGATAATGGTCGATTGCTGTACACAGCTGTTCAATGAAATATGTATGAAGTCTGAAGTTATTTATGACAGTGTTTTTGAGTTGCGCATATCCGTATTTTAGTTGTTGACGATATTTTGTTTTCACCCTGTAATATGTGCAATAATAGGATTTTTTAATAAATTAGTTGAATGTATGCTTTTGACAAACTGAAGTTTAATACCATTTTTACAATCTGGCGATTCCCGAGGGAGTAGATATTTTAGTCCAAAAAATATTGACTGCCGACGGAAAACGTCAAAAATGGTATTTACACGTAAATTTTTTCTCAGAGTTTTCTCTTGTGTAAAATATACTGAAAAGGCAATAAAAAATCAAAAACCACTGAAGGAGAATCAATTTAGCTACCATTAGATATCTCCATATATACTGTATGAAATGGAGGCGAAACTCGAGACGTGAAGACATGCAATCAATCAACAAGCCAACAGTTGCCAGCCAAAACCGCGTCCAGGCGGGCTAATATTGGTTTGAATTATCATCTAACTACGAATTAATACAATAAGACACCTATGAAATATTAATTTTTGTTTTAGTAGATACGACGGTGCTGAGAAATTTATCTCGTGCCCTCATCGAAAAATATTATTTTGCCGTCACATTGCTTGCTCGACTACTGTCTGGTCAAATTAATCAACAACATTCAAAGTAGATTTGGTGTATTGTATATGTTCATTTACCTTTCTCTAGATGTTGGCTAATGCCTTCGGCAGCTAAAGACACTAGCAGACCCGCAAAAGCTGTCGTTTCGAAAGTGAATCGATGTTCAACTCAGAAGTGAGTTTTTGTTTTTTTAGAACAGTCACGTGATTGTTTCGTCATAGATGGCTTGCTGATCACGTCCACAAACTAGAACGACAGCTGAAAACTGCTTCAAAAACAAAGACATATAAACACACACAAACTGCCTTAATATCTATATATTTGCAAAAAATTGATACATAAAAAGAGATATTAAAGCATGCACGAATGATGGCATAAATATATACTAGCCTTTTTATGTATTAAATTAAAAATCCCTGAAAAACAGCTAAATGAATTCTCATCTCTTATCAGTTATGCTCGATTATCAGTTTACCAAAATCAAGGACAGTTTTAGTGGTTTTAGTGTGAAAGTTTGTTAATCTATATAGATTTCAATAGTACACCGCGAAAAAATGGCAGCGATGACCTCTTCAAATCTATACAAAAATTAAAGGCGCTCAAAGAGCTCATGTGGTTACTCCAATTTTTTAATATTTAGTTGCAAATAGTTGTACTCTGGCTACGGGAGTAGCTACAATCCCCGCCAATGGCGAAGTAGCTCGTGGATTGACCGAAATGACCACAGGAAGCCCAAACAATATATTTTAGTAAAATAACGAGTTTTCATTTGAAGACAAAAATCTAAATCAATAAATCAATAATTTTTTTAGCGAAAATAGAGTCATTAGCTATAAAAGAAAAAAAAAATGTGTGAAAAAAAAGTGAAAAAAAAAAATCAATCACCGTCGTGGCCGTGGCTCGAACCCTAGACCTTTCGCTTGGGAAGCCATGGTTTATCCACTCGACCATGCAGAAGTTACACGTTTTCGGATAGTGAATTTTAGTATATTTATTGTCAGTGTGTTTACAATACAAATGCAAAAATGCTTCTTTCTAAAATGTCGCTATAAATATAAAAGAAATTGCTTCATAAAACACTAATCCAATAAACTAACTCAATATCCCTTTCTGTTGCTGTTTTCGGCTAGCGGACTCGATGGCGGCCTTCACGGCGCTCGGGACGGCGGCTTTCAGTCCTTTCAAAATGCCGAGTCTTCGTTTGTTTATCTTCTTTGACTCTTGTCAGTGATGATAGAGTACGAACACTAAAAGCTTGGTTGACTTTGATGTTGGAGTGAAAAAGATTTTTGTTGCTGGCTTCTCCTTTAATAACGTCTGTAATTTTTCGTGTGTATCAGTGGACATGTCTGAGAGTGCTTATTCAGTCACGCTATATATGTTCCATGTTCAGTTTGTATCAATTCTAGAGCATGTGTTCTCCGACACGTTTATCTGCCTTTTAGTAACGACAGTAAAATTCATTGATTTTCCTTCTAGCTAGCTATTTTGAAACATATGTTTTCTGTGTTATCCAGAAGATGGGCATCGGAAGATCGGACCGATCTCGGAAAAGAGTCGGGCGTTCGGGTGTTACAGACTTCCACCCTTACATCGCGCCATAGCATAGTGGTACTCCGTCCTTTAGACGGGAGTAACCACAAAAAGCTAATAGCTTGCGAATAAATTACGCATCGGTAACAGTTTAGGACAAAGCTTCGCCTGCTTATTGCATAACTGATGGCTAAGCCGCCTAAAAAAATGAAAAACCTGTTTTGTTATTTTTGGTATAAAAAGGAATCAAAGGATTTATCAGATAAGAGTTTTGTCTTTTCAAACATTATCCCCATTTGTTTTCGTCTGTATGGAAAAAAATGAACAAAACCAAAAAACAAACGAGCAAACAAAAAAAACAAAAAACAAATTTTCCACCTGTATGGATGAAATTAAAATAGCACAATTTTTTCCATAGCACCCTTTTCAGCTGCTTTATAAGCTCACTAGGATCATCCCAGCAGGCGAATCATCCTATACCTGCTATACCGTTTACTGCATTCTGTTTAGTAGGATGATCCTAGTACCCGAAGTGAAGACACAAATTAATTTCCATGTAAACAGAATACAGTAAATGTATAGAAGGTAGGATGATTCGCCTGCTAGGGTGATTCTAGTGCCATGTCAACACCCCCTTTAGAGGCCATATAAAATTAAAGGACAATGCTTAAAGGCTGTAGGATCTCGTCTGTATGAAATAAAACAAAAAACAAAAAAACAAAAACAAGCAAGCAAACAAAAACAACAACAACAAAAATACCAAATTTTCGGAAGAAAATAGCACAATTTTTTCCATAGCACCCTTTTCAGCTGCTTTATAATAAGCTTTTAGTGACAATAGAATCTAGACTTAGGGGGTGTTTACATGACACTAGCTCATCCTAGCACTAGGATCATCAGTCCTAGCAAGCGAACCATCCTACCTGCTATACATTTACTGCATTCTGTTTAGTAAGATGACCCTAGTACCCGAAGTGAAGACACAAATTTCCATGTAAACAGAATGCAGTAAATGTATAGCAGGTAGGATGATTCGCTTGCTAGGATGATCCTAGTGCTAGGATGATTCTAGTGTCATGTAAACACCCCCTAAATCTGGATTCTATTGTCACTAAAAACATCCCCTTAAGAGGCCATATAAAAGGACAATGCATGCTTCAAGGCTGTATAGTAGGGAAGGAATTCTAGGGATTCTACCGCAATAAATTGTTAGAAAGGGCCGGAAACAGAGAGTAAAGAAGCTAGCTAGAAGAAAATGTTTAGTCGTGAAAATCTCAATCCACCCCATTCACCTAACTGCCCGCATCCTGATATAAAAACGTTGTAGGACGTTCATTCTGTTTGCAAACGCTTATAAAAACAGGTTTATGGCCTTTGTTGATTGCTTCCTTCATCTGTTTATAGTATACCATTAGCGGTTCCTACAGGCTTGTGATTCAAAGTTCATTTGTTATCAGTTCTTACACCCAGCCGTGCGTAAGCCGCTCAAGCCTCAGTCCAATGGGGCACTTTCCTGGTAATTGTTTACAACCTTTGATACTTGAATTTGTCTTATTTTTTATAAGTTGAAGGAAAATGAGCCGCTTGACCACTTTTGACTCTTCAATTCAGTTTAATAGTGCCTTGTTCGTGGCCATAAATACTGACATCATTTTTTCATACGTCGAGGAGAAAATGAGCCGTTAAACCACTAAGTGAGACTTTAAAGGATGATTCTTAACTAGCAAGTGGTCTTAAGTGGTCATTTTTCCAAGTAAATAGCTTGAATAGTGGGCAAGCAGGATGTTCGTCTTCGTCTACTGAAGAACAAAACAGGAAACGATCAGTTTATGAAAGAGACGCCAGAGTTCGCAATTCAAATCTACTTCATTAGGTCAGTTCACTACTTTAGGCTATAGCCAGGTGGCGCGTTGAGCAATTTTGTAGAACAATTATTAAAAACAGCTGAAAAACGCTCTAGAATTTTATGTTTGGTCACCGATTTTGGACGGTTGTGCGAGGGGTTTCTCTTGCAGATCGAGGTAGAATCGAATTTTATAGTTCTCCATCTTTAAGGATCCTTTCGTGTGCCTTGTAACATACAATAGACTAACAGCTCACGTGACCTTTTCTCCCATAAATTAAGCAGCACCGTCAAAATGAACTCCAAAAAGAGAAAGAGCACTTCGATATTAGTTGAAATGCAAAGTTTCAGTTTATAAGATGGATGAGAGAAAAAAGGACAGCAAATTTAAGCCAGTGAAATATTTTCTTAATGTCTCTTAAGATTCCTTCGGGAAAACGCGTTGGATGGCACGATATTGCCATCCAACGCGTTTTTCCAAAGAAATCTTACGAAAATCTCCGATCTTAAATTCACTTTCATTTAATTGTTCTGTATTTATTACATCTTTATATGAGCTGAAACTTGACTAAATTACTAATATTAAGACGCTCTTTCCATTTCTGGAGTTTATTTTTACGCGGTGCTGCTTGATTTAGGGGAGATAGTGTCACGTGTTCTGTTGGTGCATATCGCCTATTCTTTGTTTGAATATTTCTTCTTTTATGGAATGAATGAATGAATAAATGAATGAGTAAATGAATGAATGAATGAATGAATGAGTGAATGAATGAGTGAGCAAGTGAGTATTAAAGTGAATGAATGAATGAATGAATGAATGAATGAATGAATGAATGAATGAATGAATGAATGAATGAATGAATGAATGAATGAATGAATGAATGAATGAATGAATGAATGAATGAATGAATGAATGAATGAATGAACAACTAAACGAATAAATGAACGAATGATACTGGCACTGGGTATGAGAGATCCCTTTTAGATAACCTGTTCAGGTTACCTTTTAGAGGATATGTTTGAGCGTAATTGGGGTTCCTGTGTAGTTTTGAGCACAGGAAATCCAATCTCGTGACATCATGGCGATACGTTTGGCAAATGTATCTGATGCCAGCGCTATTTATAATGTTCACACTTCTTCAATAAGAGAAATATGTTCAAAGTTTTATACAGATGAAGAAATAAAGTCATGGGTTTCACGTCAGCATGAAGATCGGTACAAAGATTTCATAAAAAGGAAAGAAATAATAGTTGCAGACGATGGCGTCGAAGTGCAGGGATTTGGACACTTGTCCCAACGAATTGACGATAAAAATAGAACAAGTGATGATTCTCAGGAAGGTATAATCAAGCATTAATTTTTTTAATTTCTGGTGCTACTTGGATGGGTTTCTCTATTTCCTCCCCTCACGTTCCTGCCTTGCCACCCCTCCCCTGCTAGTCCTGCTACACCCCTCCCCCCACACATTAAATGGCAATCAAATAAAAATAACTTCCTATCAAGGTGTAGTAGGTTATAAGGTAAGATATTTTTCTTTCTCAGCGTGAAAATGTTTTATTTTTAGGATGAGCTAGAAAGAGGTTCCTGGGCACCCAAGGAATCCCCTTGCCTGTTCATAAATAAACCATCTAGCATTTGCTCCCTAGGGATGGAACCCATGGCCAAACCATACATATGTTACTGGGGGGGGGGGGGAACTCCTACATATATATTAGAAGGGTGGAGTTGATGGAAATGTTGAAAATGACCCCTTCATTTCACTTCACTAATCTTATTGCTCCACCTTCAAAGGATATTGTTTGCACATCGGTAAAAGGTACCTGAGTCTTATCTCAGGGTCCCCTATAGAAAGCAACGTTCAATTTTTTTGTGAACATGAAAGAGATTTTTTAATTATCCATAATGCATGAAAAGACCAAATATTTCTGTGTGATTTCATTTTGCAAAGGGGTATAGGGGACCCTCTGGGTGTGGCAACACCCTAAAAGGTTTCAACTCAAAATGAAGTATTCTTTAGCTTTTAAAAGTATTAGACAGATTCTTCAAACACCTATTTGTAAAGGTTAAGAGAGCATCTTACTTAATGAAAACGCCCTAAAAGCTACCAGCTTAGTCTCTGGTAGTCCAATAATGTTTGAGAAAGTGCCGGATTGCTAATTTTGACCCATAAAAGGAAGGCAAGCATCCCTTCCCAAAATTTAAGCGTGAGGACCTTTTTTAGAAGTTGTCCAATGTGTATCTCAAAGTGAATTGCTGCCCCAACCCCTCCCGTCATGGATCAGAAAGGGAACCAAAACATACAGGAATTTGGGGTATAGGGACTGGTCATAAAGTAAAGGGGTAGGGGTAATTGTCACACAACTGTGAACTCCTTACATGTAAAAGGGTTAGGCTTTTAACTTTACATTAGAGAGGGTGTCATTTGCTGAATTCCTGATTGGAAAGCAGGGAGGGATCATCTCTTTTTTGACTTCATGTTCAAGTTGGCCAGAAGAAATAGAGCTTCTTCAAATCCAGTTTATTAAATCCCACCCCTTTTACTTTATTAGGGATGTTGTATTGGGTCACATTACAAGCTGTAAATTCAAATTGATTCTCATTACAGAAAAACTGAGTGAAGTAAGAGCACTCTATGTCCATCCAGCCCATGTAGGCAGAGGAATTGGCCATCAACTGTTGGATCACATGCAAAGAGAAGCACAGCAACAACAAGCAAAGAAACTTATAGTGTTTTCTACTTTGAATGCTATACCATTTTATGAGAAACATGGCTTCATAGTAATTGGTTTAACCAAACACTGTTCAGGGGGATGTGTGGATCTAAATTGTACTAGAATGGAAAAACAACTTTGAAACATTTTCTTATCGAAATCCATTAGATATAGCTGGTCACAAATTTCACTGAATAGACCAGTCAATGAATTTGGAAAGCAAATATGAATGGGAAATAGATTAGATTAAAGGATTAATAAATTATTATTAGGGTAGCCTGTGAAGCACAGTAGGCTAGTGTAAGGAAAGACTTTGCACTTTAAAAATAAGCTTTCAATTTCAATTAGGGCCACGAGTTTATCAGTTACTAAAATTACTGTCAAGTGTTACCCTCATTAAATAAAGTCGTTATCTATACCTATACCTTGGGGTTAAGGATAAGATTAGAGGAGACTTTGTACAGTCTTCCTTAATAAATGAAATTATGACAAGTTACTCTATTAGGGATGTTGAATGGTCCCTGCAAAAAGGCAGGATCTCACAGAATTTCTGTCATTTTCTTTTACAGGTTTCAAAGTCTGGATGTTTTGCAAAAAGCTCTCTTAGAGTCTGGAATTTTTAAACAAAGGGAATCAGTGAAAAGACATCTCGGGCTGAAAAATAAAAACCCTAATTGTATTGGATCTTGCCTGACCAGTCGTTTTGTGGATTTAAACACTATAAAATATGAACATCATCACCTACCCAGAGGCATTTCTCTCTTTTTTCTGTCTTTTTACCTTCTTGCTGCTTTGCAGCTTGATAAATAAGGATAAAAAGAGAGAATAAAAAGGAGAAATGCCTCTGATAATCATCACCACTGATAAACATCAATAATTAAGACACAAATCATATGTATAAAATATTGATTTATTTACATTTATACATAATAATCTATAAAATGGCATTTCTGTACAATAATTGTATATAACACTGAACATGATGACAAACTGAAAAAATCCAGATAAGAAGTGTTAATTTACTTCTCCCACACGATAAAAAATAGTTACCATTTATGAAATGAGACCCTATGTTAATTTATATATTTAAATACAAAATATATTATCCTAAATTCATTATGACCATTATAAAATTTGTATATTTTCTAACTAAGATAGGATTCCTGGATTTTTGAAGTTTTTAAGGATTAACTATATTGGCGAGATTTGTTATCAGCTAAGACGAGCAGCTTGACTTGTTGGTGGTAAATAGCAGAATACTGATGATGATGATCCAATGTCATCGTGAAGAAGGACGTCAACAACTTTCTTCCATTGGTCAAAGCTGATGCATGAACTCTGTAAACAAGAAAAATAACATTATTAGATTTTCACTTTCTAGTTACTTAGCTGAAGATGAGGGGTGGACACCGCCAACCAACAAGTAAATTCATGTGATTCATCACTTCTTGGATTAAACTTTATAACTAAATAAATATAAATTCAAACATTTGTGTGTAACCAGCCCTGGATGGTTTTTACTTCTTCTTTGAAGACAAAAATGTTTTTGGCTTGCAATTCATAATGGCTTGAGGGATGTAGCTTAATGTCAAAAACCTATTGTGTGGAATTAAGTATTTACCTGTTCAAGAGCTGAACAATCTTTGCCTCTTTTAAGATAATGAGTCTTCCAGAATTCTAAGAGATGTCTGTAAAAAATGAAAAAAGAGTTAGCTAAGAAATTAAAATAGAAAGACAACTCATTTCTGTCTCATCCAGATGTGTTGAAGCACAATGTCAATTAGTCTACACATGATTGCCTCGTAGAATTTACCCAGTAATAAATATTGTGAGAAAATTTGTCAAAATATATGTACCTTAGGTTCTTCATGATGAATCCTGGGTTCTTCTGGATCTTTTCTTCTGTGACAAATGCTTTTAGGTATGTAGGAAGAAGACCCTGCTTAAAGGCAATCATCAGGAAGACCAGAGTGGTGTTCAAACAGCTGACATTTTCCTGGAGAACAAATAATTACACAAATTAACATTTGACAGAAGAAAGAAAGAAAAATGAGAAGGATGAAATGAAGGAAGAAAAACTGAAGAGAGACAAACTGAGAAAGAAAGGGAGGGAAATAGAAAGGAAAGGAGTGAAGAGGGGCAAATAGAGAAGAAGAGTAGACAATTCTTACCTGTGTCAGAGTGCTAACTGTAATGGAGTTGATGAGTTTATTCAACAAGTACATTCTTTGTTCCCAGTCATTAATCAAAGTACCAAGCCGGCAGACACCAGTGCCAATATCTACAAAACAGAAACATAACAATTAATAATTATAATTAGAAATCAAAACAGTTTAATGGTCTTTTGTCCGTTCTTAGTGAAATAAACTAACTATCACCCAGCTCTCAGACGTAGACAACATGACAATTTGTTATTATGCTTACCTCCAAATGGCATTTCTTCCATAAAGCGTTCCTGACTGAGGATCAGGCAACGTATCAACATGTTGGAGTCAACCACATTTGAAGTGAGAATGTAGGTAAACTTCTCAAACTAAAAGTAAATAGAGAATAATATTTATTAATACATGAATTTACTATCTATGAATTCCTTACACAAGAAAAAAGTAAAACCATTAGATTCAATGAGTAACACATAATCATCCCTTTACTTTTGGAGTTTGTCAGTGAGAAGGGGAAGGGAGGAGGGAGTGAGGAAAAAAGATGCTGAAACTCACCTTTTTGTCATCAATAACAGAGTTGAAGATTTTGAAAGCAATGGGGTTAAACTTCATCAATTCACCAAGAAGATCAAAGCTGCTCTGGAGAATCTCTTTTGGCTTGATTTCTGAACTGCCAATGTGGTCAACAAGATGCTGCAAATTACAAGAAAAAAATAGATTAATAAAATAGACAAAGAAGAGAGGACAGGACAGGACAGGAGAGGAGTAAACTTGTCTTACCTCTAAAAGGCCTCTCTTGACTAGAAAGAGTTGATCGCCAAATGATGCACGCCCACGGAGGAAGCCTTCAATGGCACGTGACAACCAGAATCTAATGGAAGCATTGGGTGGGGTCTTGATCAGAGTCTCTAGGATTTTAGACAGGAGGCCTTTCTCTCCACGACAGCAAAGTTTCCTAGGGAAAAAAAAAACACATTTTATTACTATTTCACAGTAGGGAAAGACTAATAACTAAAACCCATCCCTCTTGTAATTAGAAAAGTGGAGAATATTTCAAACACTAACCTGTTGATGTTTTGTACACTACTGGGAATTTCAATATCATTTTGTCCTGCAAAGAATGAAACAAAAATTTTGATTTGGTAAAATAATTCTTAAAATGAGGCAGGTATAAGTACAAAATAGGTACATTTTTGTATTCATATTCATTGATCTCTTGCATAAAATAAAATAATAAAGGTCAAAATAAAACTTACTGTAAATTTGCTCCAGTTCATCGATTTCTGCTGAAGTCATTAAAAGGTGTTTGTTTCTGAGAAAGAAGAAAAAGCAAATTAAAAACAATAAATCAATATTATCTTGCCAATATATAACTTTAGTGTGGACTGAAGAAAGGAAAATAATTTTTACTTACTCATGGCGATCACAGAAGCTGTGGACAAGCCGTAAGAACTGAATCTTCAGAGCTGTTTCCTGAAACAAAAATTTATTACATTAATACAACATAATACTAAAGAAATATTTTCACATTATTCCACCAAGCAATGGAGTGACATGAATTTAGCAGGCATACTTACAGGTGTACATTCTTGTTCACTGTCAACATCCATGGCTTCCTGCTGCCTTGCTGAAGAGGGTTGCAACCAAACAATGCTATCAAACAAGTCACTCATTCCAGGAATAAGGCTCAGGTCAGAAAGCTTCTTTTGTACCTAACGACAGAAAATAGTGGAATTCATAAGTTATATGACAAATATAGTACTTTTATAGGAATATAAGGGAAGTTCTTTTGAACAGATGGCACAATTCAGTATATAAACCATTTACTGAATGGAATAAAGTTGCAATTATTGATATTACTTTTCTACTTTGTACTTACCACTGGTTTGTGTTTTCCAGTTAAAAACAAGCATAATACATAGAAGACTTCAACTTTATGCATAACCTATGGATAAAATAATTGAATAAATAGAAAATTAGAAAATTATAGCAACTCTTAATAAACAATTTTTGATTTGATGGAGTGGTGTGATGGCAGAAGAATGAGAACATGTATGAATGAACATGAGAGCAAATGCTAAAAGCAGTTTTAAACTACATACTTCATGAATTAGCTTTAGTGAAGTAGTAAGTCCTGGAATTCCTGTGTTACCTACAAACAGAAAAACAAAAATGTTATCAAATGAATTTTTCAATATGTCATTACATCTATGACAACATACAACAAGATGTAATACAAGATGTAAATATTAAAATTCCATTCTTTGATGTTGCTGTGCCAATTAGTACAATTTTATATAAACTTCATATATAAATAAGATGCATGCACAAATATCAGAATTCATTAACATCAGACATGCATGGTGTAATAGCCATACACAAATATCATTAGGAAGCACTGATATAATATAATTCATTGAATAAAAGACCATACCTGATGGAGTAAGATCCAAGAGATCTTCTAAGTAAGCATGGAATCCTAACCATTCCATTAGACCTTCTCGACCACCACTAAACATTGAAGGCCAAAGAGATGAATTGGCTGAAAGAAAGAAATGAGAATATAAGTGGATGAAAGAAGAGAAATAGTCAAACAAAAGAGAACAGTATCCAAAAAAGGAAATAAATGTGAATGGGAGGATTTTCATAGATAAATCAACTTATGCAATAAACAAACAAAGTGAGAAGAGAATGAAAGTGAGAAGAACAAATGCTTGAGAGAAGAAATGGAAGAGATTTATCTACTTACACAATGATGAACATGCTAGTTGGACTAATTTTGGTAAAAATTCTGGTACATCAATCAAGGTTTCTAGGAAAATAGAAAAGAGACATTTACAGATGAGCATCAAATAGAGAGAGATCCTAATGTCGTTCAACTATGAACACTTTACTTTACTAGAGAAACAATTGATATTGCTAACCTTGATTAAGATCAGCAAGGTCTTTTTGACAGGTCCCATCTTTCTCTTGTTCATCTTGGGCAAGTACTATAAAAAGAAAGAAATATAATCAACAATTAATACTATTCAAATTATGTATAAATCAGATATCAAATCTATACCAAAAAGTGATCTTATGGAGGGCAGATAATGTACCTCTCCACCTGTTGCAAATCAGATTATTGTACCCTGTACCTAGAATCTCTCAAAGGGGACATATAAAGATAGTCCCAAGGATACACCTTAAGGGAGTTCCCTACATGTCACACCATTCATTATAATGATGTTTACTTACATGTGCTTCTATCTTCAATGGCTTCCATATCTGTTAAGGTGAATGACAATACTCTGCAGAAATTTGCAAGCTTGCTAGTCTCAAGTCCACTTATCAGATCTCTCAGGTTAACTAAAAAAAGAAAAGAATTGACAAATTAATAAAAGGATAAATAGTGATATACTTGTAAGAATTTGATGACATCATCATCATCATCATCACCATCATTTCCATGAGTATTATAAGACCTTTTAAACTTGAAAATCATATTATTACTGGTCAACATTTTAAGCTACCAGATGAAATGAAAATATATCATTTTGTTAAGGTTTTCATGGTACAAATAAAATTTGAGCACTTACCAACTGAACTTAAGTTTATCAAGTCTTTCTTGGCACCAAGAATATCTTCTAATACAGTTATTGCAGCACTTGAAGTAAAGAAAGATTATTGTAAGTTAACATTACCAACACTCCAACCAATGTAATCCAAAATTATCATCATCATCATCATCATCATCATCATCATACTTCTAAACAGCAATGCAATCATTACAATGCAACTTACAGGAACAATCTTTCAGTTGAAAGTAAAGTAAATAAGTGTGACACAACTTCAGGTCTGTTGGCTAAGGCTGATGCAAGACCATCCACCTAGTAAAGAAAGACAAAATATAAATATTTCAAAAGTTTACTAGTAAAGGGTTTGGAAGAGAGGAAAAATTGAGTACATGTACTATTATACATATCAATTTCAGAGGTGTATATTTTGGTTTTTTTTTACAATAATTATCTGAAGTAATAATAATTGTAAAAAGGCTTCTTCACCCTTCTTCTAGGGGTAAAGTGTTATTGTTTTGCAGTTACTGCCGTCCATCCCTTAAAAAGTCTCAATTACAACATGGGACAGACACAATAGGCAGGTGACATGAAAATATGAAAAAATTGAATGATAATCTTACCGCTATACACAACAAGTGAAGTGTTTCTAGGCATCTGAAGAGAAGCTCATTCATCTGGGCATTAAAGAGATCTAGATAAAAATAAATATCAACATTAATATATCATAATAATAAACATATTTAAGGCCTAGTTCAGATGCCACACCTTCCATGTGCCCTTCTCAAATATTCAAATTTTAGACATAATATTCAGTTACTGTCTAAAGTGTGCTGAGTGAGTGCCTATTAGTTCTAAATTGAACCAGTGGTTCCAAATTATATTAGATGCTGAATTTTATATCTCTTTGTAACAATTTGGTATGGCATATGATTGGTATAGCATCTGAACTGGGTCTAATCTACAGAAACATAATTGCAGAAGTTTAATTGCAAAATCTGTAAAGGAATTATTTTTCAGTGGAGAAAAACATTCCTTGCAAAGAAAATCTATTTCAATTATTCAAAATGTGAAAAGTACACATTGGTACACATTATTCAGTATACACAGAAAATGACTGATGTAGGGACCAAAATTGACATATTTTGGATTAAATTGTACTTACTGGTTGCAACTCTTGTTCTTGTTTTTATGTTGACATTGGATGGAATAAATAGGTAGCGGATTATCATCTGTGAATGAATGAATTAGGATATGAATAAGTGAAAAAATGGGACAAAAGATCACCAGAAAGAAAAAAATAAAATACGAAAGAAAAATATGAATGAAGAGGGGAGTATAAATGTGAGCTTAAATAAAGATGAAGAGCAACAAAATGAGATAAAACAATTAACAGAAGGAAAAAGGTAGCAAGAAATAAAAGAAAAATAATAAACGATCTGGATATCCAGTCATAATAAAATACATAATGAATTGTTTTTGGCCATAAAATTGAGAATCATTAGCAAACCCAACAATAATTTAAGAGCAACACGATAATGAATTATTAAACTTCACTTGCTTTGTAACGAGGCAGAAAAACCTCCAAGACTGTAAAATGCTCTACATTCTTTACAATTCGACGTTTTTGACAGAAATTTGATATCTAGGGCAGTGAATTAGTTACTATGACACCAAAAATTTCACTACTAAACTTCTTATAACTTGAATTTTACACGTAAAATAAGCTTATATATAAATCAGTGAAATGATTACCTCTACTCCGCCAAATATGTTGACGACCTTTCCAGCAGATTGTTTACTCTTGGGCAGACAGGATTTGGAGAGACCCTCCACTGCCAACTCAGCTTCCATTTGGTTGTCTGACTCTAGGGTACTGAACAGTTCCTATAAAATAAGGACAGAAAATAAGAGACTGGATATAAATATTCAAACGATTCAGCATGCACGAATGATTTTTGCCAGAACACGTGAAAAAGATATGTCAATTTCTAGACGCCAAATTTGTCATGAAAACTCAAAGAATAAAGCAAAACGGAAAACTTCTCGATGTTAACTGCAAATATTTAGACTTACTTCAAACTGCTTGATGCATTGATTGACATTGAACTTCTCTTCGACGTGATCGAGATGATGCTGTAGTTTTCGTAGCAGCAAAGGAACTCCATCAGCAGCAAGACGACGATCGACGATTTCGACGAATGACTTTGGCAGCTAAAAAGAAACAAATAAACGATATATCAGTAAAATTATATAAAGCAAAGAACAGACTTGGTATTAGCTTAATTATTTAAGCAAAAACTTTATAATAACATAGAGAAACCAACCTTAGATGCTGTAAGCTTTGAGCCATTGAGTTGAGAACGAAGGACCATAGTTGTTACACATTTGTTCGAAGCCATTCTCACAATTAAAGTATTGAATATTTCAAAGATCTTCACGAGGGAATTTAACGTTTGTCGTATGATATCACTTAATAGCACGAGAATTGCGATCAGAATGAATGTTGTAGAGAATCCGCCATCTTCGTCTTATATATTCTACGCGGTAAATTTATTCAGAGTGCAAAGGCGTATTCACCGCTTCGAGAATCAACCAATAGAAGAGCGCGAAACAAACGTCCGACCAATCAGATTTCTTCTTCTATTCCTTCCGGCGCGCGCGATTTTTCGGCTTCCAGAATGGCGGCTTTTGCGCTATTGTTTTGCTGGTTGTTCACTAATCTAATAAACTCCAGTAGCGGCAAAAGATACAAAGAAGAAAAAATTGAAAGAAAACGACTTTCGCAAAGAAAATGCCGGCAAGCAAACAACATATTAGAAACACATTTTTGGTCTGTATATTTAAACACTTTCGCCGGGGAAAATCAGTTATGCTGAAGGCAGGCCATCCGGCAATGGGTTTTGCACGAGCAAGTTTGGGAGGAGTTTCCGCTAGACTTTGGGATATTTTTTTCGTCACTTGACAACCAATTTTTAGTAAAATGGATGAGAGACTTTAAATGTGATAAAGGTATTCGGTAGTGCTCATAGCACACACCAGTTTGCTACGAACAGTGTGTTTATAACGGATCTTTTAACTTTTTAAACAGAATCCCAACAATCTATCAGAACTCTAACATTTTTATGAAAAATTTTATTTGGTTCGATTCTGCTTTCGGAACTTTTTGTTGTGCAGCGCTTTGGGACTCACTGAAACGCGCGCCGCCGGCAGCGGTGGCGGGAAAATGGCCCAAAGCGGCACTTTTTTTCAAAAGTACAAAGAAAAGCCATCAGTTAAAACAATTAACGGTGGAATGCGTACAATAACGAACAACAGAAAGCGCGGCCTAAACAAACATATTGTATTGTCTAATAGTCATGATGACTCGGCAAACTACAAGACTGCCGAAACCCGCTTTGGATGCATGCCGAACCTTTACTTCGTTTTCACGTGACCGGCATATTGCAAGATACTGCGCTTGTGCGTCTGAAATTAAATCACGTGCGAAGAAAGCCAAAAGATTTCGTCTGTGTGTTTGTAATGAAGACTACTACAACATTGCATTAAAAATAGTTTATTGTACATCTGTTGGAACGTTTAAAACAATTTAATTTATAGAGCATGCCTTGACACAATTGCTTGTCTTCTGATACGTCTTCTTGCATGAACTGCTTATCATACATCTTACATGTCCCTGAAACCCGTTGCTTTCCTTTTCTGCTTTTCACTCAGGTTTCCGTTTGCCTGTTTTCACCACCAAGCAAACCGGCAAAACAGCAACGATAACATTTGAGGCTTTCAACTGCACTGCAAACGTTTTATCTTTGTAAACATTAAATATCTTATGTCCTAAAACTTCTGTTTAATACTTTGGTTTTCAACTGGCCAGTGTGAAATAAAGTTCATTTTTTCCTTTGGCTTGTACGAGCGGGCAAGCAAACAAAACAGCAACTTGAAAGTTTATTTTCGTTTGTTTTTTTAAAATTATACTAAAATCGAGGGGTAGATGTAAACGTTTTTGTCAAGCTATCACATCAAAGTACGATTATGTCATCTTCAGTGTCTACATCAACTCTTGCACGTTTCTTAGTTTTCAAATCTGTGTCGTCGTCTTCGTCTGTTTCGTGTGCTTTCCTTTTACGAGACGTTGTCTCCTCTACAACCATAACTTCATCAAGTGCTTCTACAACAAAAATATGAAATTAAATTAAGTATTTCCAAAGTTAGCCATCAATAAATCTACATGAAAAGCAAACCTGGGCTCTCTTTGGGTTGTGTGTCATTGGATGGTGTTTCTTCGGGCTTGTCTTCCGTGGGCGCTATCGGTTCTGGAATATCGCCTTCGACTTCAAACTCCAAATCGCTTTCAAGTTCGCTCCTGAACAAATAAAAAGTTTGTAATTATCATAAATACTTTGATAAACTAATAAAATCAAATATTTGTTTAGGAAAAAGGTGTTTTACTCACCTATGTTTAACATTTATTATGAGTTCATAGTTTTGTAAAAAGTCATCTGCTTTTAATCGCGACCCAGAAGTGATGTTAAAGTCACCCAGAACCTTCCCTGATATTGCTGAATCAAGAACAATAAATTGAATAAGTTTTACAACTTGAACAACTTTATTTCAATTCAAAAACTGCTCCGTGAGTTTAGAATTTTCTCGGTCTTCTGACGGCACGAGAATTTTGAAAATGAAATACACTGAGAAGTAGTCTACCTTCTGTTTCTCCTTCTTCACTCGATACAAGTATGGTGCCTAATAACAACAACGATATTGGTTAGAGGAGGTTTTTAGAGTTGTCAAACCAAAAACTTTCTACATAGGATTGTGTAATGAATTTGTTTTAAACCTGGTTTTAAAGAGCGATATAAGCAGAAGCGGAGGCAACTTACACAAATTGTTGCATTTCGTGAGAAAAGACAACGGACAGTACATCAATGAGTCTGTGTTTCTGCTTCCGTCGCTCGTGAAAAAAGGCTTTAACTTAAAGTTTTAGTTGCAATTTGCAAATTAGTTTTCGCATTTAGTCATAGTCTCTGTGTCATTCCTGAACGAGTGGTAAGAGAGATTTAGAGGACAGGGCTTGAATTTAAGTTGCATTTTTATTTCACATAAAATCTGTTTTTACGTTCCACCTAGACTGAAAACTGAACGAAAGAACGGCGGCTGTTCCGTCAAGCTACGTTCTAACCTTTGCCATCGTCTATCTCAACATCAGGTGCCACCATACCAAAATGTTCTTTCAGAATCTAGAAATACGTAGTCAAAATAATGATTAGGTTTATTCATTTATATTCCTATTTACAACGCTGACTATTTGTATGTGAATTTGCATGCTTTTATATAAGGAAGAAGGACAACAACAGAATTAGCAACATCACAGTCTTCCAGGGTGCTCCAGTTTGCATGGCCAGGTCTAAAGGCAGAAGGGACGGGAGGGGAAGGGAGGGGGAGCTGTCTACACAGACTAAGGGTGCTCCGTCTTACTGAGCTACACCGAGCTAGAAAGATGACAGGGAAGTCAAAAAATGTGACAATTGCACGATCGATGGGAGTTGAAGAATAACCCTCTTGCACGCTAACCAACTAAGCCTGCCTCCCTTGCTCTCTTGATAACTCAACTATTAAAAAAAGATTTGTATTACTGACCTTATCTTCAAGTGTTTTTAAAGTCAGAGTTTCAGTATTGACGAGAATATTAACCTAGACATCAACAAAAAGTAGCACTGAAGTTAAATTAAGTGAGAAGTGAAACTGATAAAGTTTTTCAGAGATGAGGCAGTAATCTGCTATCTCTATTTTGAAGAAACATTACTCTTACTTTTTATAACCAGACAAATGTTCCATTTCAAATGTTTTTATTGACAAACCTCTGGTTTCGTGGCACAAACATAACACTTGGGATTTGGTGCTTCCAGTGAACATGGAACAAGAAGCTTTTTACGTGGGTTGGGTTGTCGGTTGAGATAAATCTAAAACAAAAGAGTATTCAATCCTTAGAGAAAACTGTGAAAAGGAAATATAACATTACAGCAAAGTGTTTTCCAACAGTTTGGATTTCCCAAGTGTTTCTTCAAGTATAAGGGAAGAAGAGGAAGAAGAACTGGGATGGAGAAATACTTTTCACTCTCCCCCATTCTCCACATTATTTACTACACAGAAACTCCAAAAGAGTTGCAAATACAAAAGGGTAACAATTCCATGTTAAAGATACAATATCTTTCTACTTACAGTTTTACATTTGTCAAATCTGTCATTCAAAATATTTAAAGCTTGCATAACTATGAGAGCAGCAATAACAGCATTTGTTGTTGCAATTGCAGGAATGATATTCCCTGCCATGGCTGAAATAGTTAAGAATATAACATGAGAATTTAATCTTCCCAGAACTCTTGAAATGTTCAACACCCAGGTCCCTTTATTTCAAGGTAATCTTACAGAGAGTTGACAATGGTGACTTTACCCCCTTCCTCCATTGAGGAGAGGGGGTAATACAGTTTGAAAAGAAAATCAAAAATTTATTTGTCTTATATTAATGAGCATCTAATCTACAACATCCAGGGTAGCCATTTTTACCACCTTAAATGCACTATATTCTATGTATTCACTAAAAGAATAATTGACCAGTCTCAAAAATGCTCGATATTGTTTTAAAAACAAAAGAGATGATGACCTTGGCAGGATATTTTTTTTGTATATCTATGTTAGCCTCTGAATCAAGTACTTTTAAGACTGGTCAATTACAGGATGAAAGTACTTTACCTTTGACATCAAATCGACTTTTCATTGGTATTCCAAAGATATAAGACCTAATATTTGCTGCACAGGTTACAAAGTCCATTGATGCTGCATCATCCTAATAAAAACAATAATATCATAGGCAGCTAATTAACATCTTCATCAATATGACTCATCAGCATCAATGTTATTATCTGCAAAAACTAGACACTAATGTAGTCCTGGCCAACGTAACAATCAAACAGTCAAACCATGAACACTTAAAATACACGAATCGGGGGTGGGGCGGGTGGCTTAATCTACGTAGGGGACTACGTGTCCTATAATTGTTTTGCTACCTAGTTTAACTATGTAAATGTTAACTGAATCTGTAAATAAATCACAGCTGAAAGCCCAGGTCAATCTGTCTGCCTTGCACCAAAACTCTTTGCTATTTATTTTTGAACTTGATTTTTGTATTAATTATGTTACCAGGAATTAGAATTAAAAGAACACATTGAACATTCCAAACAGATTTCAGGTGTTCAGGATTTTCTCAACAGTACATGTAATTAATATATTTTATTAACATCAGTAGAATTACTGTCACTACAGAAATCACCATCATGATCATGATTATCATCATCATCATCATCATCAAGCAACAATGGCATCAGTATATACATGTAGTAATTCTTACCTTATCCCAAACAAGTTCTTCTCCTTTATTTTGTAAGTTTGTTTTAAGAGTATCTATACTAAAAACACAAATTAAAGAAAAGATCAACACCAACTTCTTGTGGAGTTTCTCCACACTACACAGAGTTTTCATTTTGTTGGGCATCACTGAATTGCTCTTTCAACATTTCGCCCCTTTCACAAACATATATGTATTGCATATAGTCAATACCTTATTCCTTTGTAGTCTAGCATTTTTCATAATGCTCTCCCACTAATGAAACAAATGAAAGTTGGCCCAACTATTCCCATAATAAACCAGCCTTACCTTTTTGCTAAAATGTTAGCACATTCTCCAACACTCCATATTCTCTGATCTTGCAGTAAAGTTTGACTATTTCCATTTTCATTACTATCATGTTCTAAAACAGAATAACATCAAACAACAAATCAATATGTCATTCGTGAAAGATGAAAGAGACAGCAACAGAGCAGATACTCTCATTGAATGAGAGTTCTACAAAGCAAATTACAATGGCTTTTGTTATTCTGCAAACTCTGACAAATGCCAACTGCCAATTTCAAGGCATTTTTGATTCTGTAAAATGTTGAAAGTGAAGATACCCTTAACGTACAGATGCCAAACCAGACATCCACATGTGTTTTGTGGGTGGAGTTCCAAAAACTGTCTGGAGTATTTCAACAGAAGAAAAACACCAATAATTGATTATTGATAATAATGCATGGTAATATTGAAATGTCAGAGATGGTAGAATATCAAAAACTGCACTAAAGTTACAGAAAAAGTCCAAGTTGTTGACAATATTAGAAAGCATTACCCTGATTTACAGTATTCCAATCTAGTGGTCTAGGTGGTGTTCTCTTCTTCCAGAGTTTGTCCATGGATAATAAATACTTGATATCTTCACAGAAGAACTGAAATAAACATTCAGTAGTTAAACACATATATTACCATTCAGCCAGTGTCTGATTTTCATGCACTATATCCAATATTCAAATCACATTGCAATATAATTGGGGGCCATTTATTACAGTTCATGGAACACAATAACAGTTCTGCAAACAGATGCATGTAGCTCCAAATTTGAAGTAGTCAGCACAATTTCAATAGCCAACTTTTGGGACATACTTTACTTGTTGCATACAAAGGAATCAAGATTCAGTCTATGTGCACACAGGTAAAAAAGGTAAAAAAAGTTAACTAAAGGTGATGTTTAGTATCAGCAGTTCCTTCAGCTGAATGTTGGTCTCTCAGGAAGCTGAAGGTGCACTCTTTACCCCCTCTCTCCATCAATGCTTTGAACTTTACATTCTTAAAGTGACTTAAAGATGCACAGAATGGGAAGTCAAAACAAGTGTGAGGTGACTGGGAATTGGAACTTGGACCCCTCGCTCTAGAGAGCTGTGCACTAACCAATCAGAGTTACACTTGCTCCTTCACAACTAGACAAAAGTCTTATTAGCTAAATATGAATGACGCCTTTTTCTAATTCCATTGAAGCATTATCTTGGAACTGATTGTTATTAAGTGCTTGAAGGGCATAAGTTCTCCTTAAAGGGTAGAGTACATTGTACAACAAAAGAAGTTGGTGCATCAGAGTTGCACCAATAGTTGGTAAAGGAACTACTGACACTTAGGGCTTTACTTTTATCTTTTAGATTTAGTAATAAGAATTAAAGTTAATTAACCTTCACCAACCTTGTTAAAAAGCCTAACACTATCATATTCTATTTCTTCAGCCCATAATCTTGTTGACTGTCTAGTTACTCCGCCCACCGCATCTGGTTCATCTCCTCGCTCTACAGCTCTTTCACCTGCATCAGCCATTGCTTCAGGGTCATCAGCATCAGGAGATACTTCCTCGTCAGCATCTGCTTCTCCAAACAGTTGGCTAATAATAGAACAAGACAATGAATAATGTCATCAATAATGATAGAGCTGCTTTGGTACAAGTGGAATAAAATGGAAAGTAAACAAGATATGAGCTATTAATAAAGTAGTACGCACTTAAAAAGATGTTTAGCCCATACTATACAGTGAATAGGTTCCGATGGCGTGTTACGAATGGTACATCCTGGGAAGGTTTTCTGAGTTGGTTTAGGCTGACATTCATAGCATTCAGTTGCACCCTACAATCAAACATAATTTATATAATTTAATACACATGCTCTGATTGGTAGAGAACTGTGTGAGATTACAGTGCACATATACCTATAATTTCAAAAAAGGTTGTCGTATGAGAGATCTCAAGCCTACGTGACTAGACTGAAAAGGACTATGGGTAGTTGCAAAATTTTACTCTCTTTTTCGCATTGGTCTTGATTATAGCATCAGCAAATGAAGCTCTTTGATGTATTTGATTTTTTCACCTTTTTCTACCCCTTGATTATAATAAACTACTTTCTTTCCGTGATAACATTTTTTCACCTTTTTAATAACAGTGGCTTGACCAAGGTAGCCAGCAGTACCACTCTCAATAAGAGGAATATCAGCAGCTAAACACATCCTATTAACATGGTTTCTTGCAGCTGAGAATAACAACAACAACAACAAAAGAAACGTTTAGTTGTATTCACAACAAGAGATGAATGGGATTCCTGTGGCTACAGGGATCCCAATTGCACACAAAATATGAATGCCAGACAACGCTCAAACCTACCTCTGTTATCTAATGCATTCATGACAAGATCGAACTGTTTGAAGTAGTTGATACCATATTCAGTGCTGATGGGAAATAATATACAATTGAGAAAAGAGAATGGGAGAATTTGAAAGATACAGTGTAAATAAAATGAAAAACATTACATTAACAAACCTTGTAACATTACTATGATGAGCAGTGATGTCTGAATATGGATTAAACCTCAAAGCACTTTCTCTTGCAACCTTTGGAAGAAGCAAAAATGGAAAAGATAGAAAAAATGAAAATAATGGAAGATTAATGTATAACAACTTTCTTGAGAATAAGGTTAAATCCTATTTTGAATCTATTCAACAATATTTTAAAGCAACCATTCATCTGAAATATCAGGTTAAGTTAGTTGCTAAAATTTGTAACATATACAGTCATCGTAATTCATTAGAGTGGTTTAACAAACACATCACAACGTTAATGAGGATGGTGTGCATTCTGACAAATTTTGTTGAAAATGACCATTGATGTCCCTTATATCAAGAAGAGGATGTGAAAACAGCAAATTTGGTGTCGTCAACATGGTACTGTGATGTTGTCACAGTAGTCACACAACCGATGTGATAAATTAATCATCTTGTGTCCGGACTTCGTGTTGCATCACCTTTGCTAAATCACTCTACTTAAATAATCATGAACTATACCTTGGCTTTAGACTTCCCAACATGTTTCTTTTGAAACAAAAACTGACGATTTAGGTTACTCACATCTATAGTATCAAGGTCAATCTTTAAAAAAATGGAAATAGAAACGATAGCTGTTTAGAATAATTTAGCCAGCATTTTTAAGATGCTAGATTTGAACAACAAGGCTGCAAAAAAATGTACATACCAGTCATTGGACAAATAACCAATCAAAATGCCAATTTGTGTGGCAAATGATTTTAACAAATGCTTCCACTTGAGTTTTGAACATTTCATGACGTCAACAGTGTGTCAATAAGAGGAAAGACAGCTCAAAACCATTTTCAATTTGTTTTTTACAACAATGATTTGAGATAAAAGTAAAAAAAGCCTTTTCAAACAGGGCAACAAAACGAGCGTGCACGCCAAAACACATTAGCAGTGTGTCTGTCCTCTTATTGACACACTCTAATCAACCAATCAGATCACAAGATTAGTATCAAGTGTTGTAAAAGACACTATCTCATCACACAATCTGCAATATTTATTTTTACTTTTATTAATTTTTGTCCAACCAGACTTGGTTTTTTACATGTCATATTTGTTTCTTGCCTGACAAAGGTCCTGCTTTGTAGACAAATTATTTGCAGCCTTGCTATAATTTAATAATTTGGGATGCAGAAAAAGGGGATCTGTGATTTACATGTGATCTGCTATTTTTGCCTTGAAAGTTTTTGAAAATTTTCTATCGACTTGTGTGGAGTGGTGTTCAAACAAGGACGCAAGTTTCAAGTCAAAACTTGCATAGACTTGCATTCTCGTTTGAACGGGGCCTAACTTCCTCTCATGGTATACTTTTTGTTCTCACCAAATTGTGACGTCATCTGTGCAACTATTAGAGTACAGGGCCCAGTTGTACGAAGGTTGGATAAAGTTATCCACCAGATAAAAGTTATCCACTGTATAGATTTTGTATAGATTTTATCCACTGGATAAGGATTTATCTGCTGGATAGCACTATTCACCCTTCCATAGCTGCCAACCCCCAAGGCTTTCATATCTGGAGATCAACATTTTTTCCTTGAATTGGGTCGATTTTCACGCTCAGTGGGGGAGAGGGGGAAAGAGAGGAGACTCAAAGTTGGACAAAACGTACTCAAGGCTACACTGCACTATCTCCAAGGTCGATTTTCCTACCTCAGTGGTATTTCAGTTATTTCAGTTAAAATGGCCGCGATTTTAGGATTCGAGTGATTATCCGGGAGATTTAGGTCGAGGCCCAAAATCTGGAGACTCCCGGATTATCCGGGAGGGTTGGCAGCTATGCCTTCGTACAACCGGCCCCAGATGTACAGAAAAAAGGAATCTATTTGTTAACCAATAAATTCCCTGATAGGTCACACATTCGTATGTCATCGATTGACCATCGATTTCCGATATGAATCGATTGCCATCGATTTATCGATTAGTATCGTTTTATCGATTAATACCATAATTGTCTACGATTGTCCGTTATGGTTGAACCGATTACTTGTTTTACTTGTTACAGCTGAAAATTTGCACACCAAGAAACAACAACATTCTGCACATTATATGCCTATCTGGCTAACTATATCCTAAATAAGAGAGCACGAATTTCTTTGATACGGGGCAAAAATGTGCAGTTTTGTTGAAGTGTCAATTCTATCTACTACGTTCCCTTGTACATACCACTTCAATATCTTTAAAACCGGTCAAGACCAGATTTTTTAGAAGTTCGCAGCCAATCCCTCCAGCGCCAACAACGAGAACTTTACATTTAGAGACGCGTTCGGCCGAGTTTTGGCCTAACATTCCCAAACGAACATTGTCGGCACAATCCGCCATCTTGGTGGATTTTCGTTTTGATTTCCCGCTTTGGTCAGCGGTAGCTCAAGTAAAAACCACAGGTAACCCAGGCTAATTACTTGTAAAGAAGAGATATGTGTAATAAATATGGCTTCCCCTCAACTATACAATTTACCTCTGAAATTGTGGAAATAAAGCTTAGAATTTAAGAAAACAAGTTTACTTACCGTCTCGTCTTGACATTTGTCGACTTTGTGCGTTTTTAAGCCATTTTTAGGTACCCCCTCCCGTTCCCCTACGTAAAAAATTCGGAACGGGAGGGGGTACCTAAAAATGGCTTAAAAACGCACAAAATCGACAAATGTGCATGTGCATAAGACTGAGATTTTTTCTTTCTGTTCATTTGGTTTTTCTTTTCTTTTTCTTTTTTCATTTCATTTCTTTTTTCTTCTTCTTCTTCTTCTTTTCTTCTCTTCTCTTCACTTCTTCTTCTCTTCTTTTCTTTTCTCTTCTCTGCTCTTCTTTTCTCTTCTCTTCTTTTCTCCTCTCTTCACTTCTTCTTTTCTTCTCTTCTCTTCTCTTCTCTTCTCTTTTCGTTTCGTTTCGTTCCGTTCATTTTCTTTTCTATCCTGAAGGTACCAAGAACCATGCAAACAGAAAGCCAGAAAATATCAGTTCATTTCAGGAAATCATGGGTCTATACAGTCGGCCCTAGTAGAAGCGGAGCGGAAATAGGCCTCTCCTTTTCTCTCCCCCACCCCCATAGGGCCAAGGCTTCTACTCAAGAAGGGTAAAAGTAACGTGTCGGAATTTTGATCCATGTGTTCATTATTCGTGGCCTTTCAGGTCAGTCACCATTGTTCTTCAAAAAAAGGCTTTAACTGAAGGATTATTTTCTCTAAACCAAATGCCCACTCTAACGCACTTTTCAAAGATTTAAAAATTCTTAAAATCATTTATCTTATATATTTCTTAAACTGTAAATTCATGTAGGAGTTACCATAATTTGCTTCCTTAATCTGCGTTTGACAATTTCTTTGAGTTAATATCAACAAAGCACTGCTACAATATTGCAATCGTACTAACTTGCTTCATATAACTAAATTAACTCCCAATAGTGATTCTGAGAGGCTATTTACAAGACATGTAAAGCACTGTGATGTAATGTACGTGTACGTCAAATCATGATAATAAAGAGCAAAGAATCGATCCCTGTTGCCCATAGACACTCGCTATCTATATTAAAAGGATCAACAGGGAGGCAGCATGGTCGAGTGATCAGAGCGTCGGTCTCGTTATCCGGGGTCCCAAGTTCGATTCCCTTTTATACAAAATAAGCCCCTTTGAACAAGACCTCACGAATGTTGCTATAGGTGCTCATATTCCCATGAAGTCAATAGAAGCGGGGGAAAACTGTTAGAAACTGGAACAGCTGTCCTTCGCTCCCAGTTGGTTGCCCCGCCCCTATTCCAGGTAGGGGACCAAGGGAGTGAGCGAGAGATCGGCCGTTATGCAACGATTTTTGGTTAATTAATATTAGTAATAATTTATAATTTATAGTTGAAATAATCACGTGTTACAGCTTACGTTACAGTGTGGTTACAGCGCTGTAACACGTGAAGCATCGGATAACTTTTCATGTAGTTCTGCATAGGCATACAGCATATACGCAGTTTATATACTGATGGAAGAAATAGGCGTTATACTTCGGTTTGCCACCACGCTCCATTGTAAATTAGCTTATATTCTGGTAAATAATCATCTATTGTTATTTTTGTAGAAAAAACAGAAAATTATAATTGTTACGTGATTAATTGAAAAAAGTAATTGGAGGTAATTTTATAGTACTTGGATTATTTAGGCAAAGTTACATCCCTAATTAGGAAAGTCACAGCATAAAGGATTAGAACTAATGTCGTACCATATTTGGTTAGAATTGGCTGCAAATTGAGAACCAAGTCCTCCGTTTGCATGTAGACTTAGAATCTGTCCAGGAAGCAAGACGCTGCACGTCTCCCTAGTTTCGAGTGCCTGGCTTCAAGCTGATTGGTTAGTTTCCTCTTCTTTCAGCTGATTTGTTAGTTTACTTTCTTTTCGGCTACTTAAGGCTCACTGCTGCTCTTGCAACCGCACCCGCGTCGTCTGTTTGAGGACATCATTGCTTAGTGCACGCAAGACAACTGACTTCTCAAAGCATCAGGTAATTACTTTTTCATTGCTCAAATCCTGATTGAATTAAGGTGGCTCGACCCAATTTTCAAGAAGAGCTACCAGTGGTCTTTGAGTGAAAACTATTTGTTCATGAGCAGTCTGATAGTAAATTAAGTATTGCACCCTTACCAGACAAAGATCAAAGTTTATGATGACGTATGTTATATGGAGATCGGCGCTATTATGGCGACGCCTTAAAAGAATTCCCCTTTTTACACATTCTCGAGTTTAATGAGTTCTAGGCTTATTCTTGAAAAATGCTCTTGTGATCTTGTAGTTAACATCATTGCCTTTAGCTCTAGCGAATTAAATCAAATTCTGAGAGAGCGTTTTCGAAATATCATCGATGAGAGATTTTAACTGCAAAAATCGAGCGTAAACAAAACAACTTTTTAAATCTCCTACAATTAAAAAGAAAGTAGCACATCGAAGTTAATTTTTCATCTCAAATTGTTGTAAAGATATCAAATTTGGCTACTGAAAGAGACGAGAGAAATCACATTAATTGATATCGAGAAAAGTGAGCCGAACTCATGTATATGGACATGCTGAATTTGCTTCTGTTGCCCAAATTTCGCTCTATTGTTACATAAACTGCAATACTTAAAGATCCCTTCGATAAATATTGTTTAAAAATTAGTATGGTTTAGTTTAGGTAATACTTGATATGATATAGCGTTTTCAAATTCATTGAATCATTTTACGGCTGTAAAATATTAGCCTCAAATCAGTATATTTTTCAGCCGGAGACAGTGGTCGACAATTCATTGATGCATGATGTAGCTCTTTTGTTTTAGTTTGTCATGTTTTCGTGCATTCTAGCACCTGATGCAAATTGCGGAACGTTTCAATACCTTAAGGTGGCTCGACCCAATTTTCAAGTAGAGCTACCAGTCGTCTTTGAGTGAAAACTATTTGTTCATGAGCAGTCTGATAGTAAATTACATATTACACCCTTATCAGACAAAGATCAAAGTTTATGATGACGTATGTTATATGGAGATCGGCGCTATTATGGCGACGCCTTAAAAGAATTCCCCTTTTTACACATTCTCGATTTTAATGAGTTCTAGGCTTATTCTTAAAAAATGCTCTTGTGATCTTGTAGTTAACATCATTGCCTTTAGCTCTAGCGAATTAAACGAAATTCTGAGAGAGCGTTTTCGAGATATTATCGATGAAAAATTTTAACTGCGAAAATTAAGCGTAAACAAAACAATTGTTTGAATCTCCTACAGCTGGAAGGAAAATAGCGCATCTAAGTTGATTTTTTATCTCAAATTGTTCTAAGGATATCAAACGTCTCGACGGAAAGAGATGAGTTAAATCGCATTGATTGATCTCGAAAAAAGTGAGCCGTACTCATGTATATTGACATGCTGACTTTGCTTCCATTGTCCACAATTCGCTCTATTTTTACATAAACTTCAATATTTCAAAATCTCTTCGATAAATATTGTTTAAAAATTAACGTGATTTAGTTTAGGTAGTAGGTGATATAATATAGCGTTTTCAAGTTCATTAAATCCCTTTAAGGTGGTCAATTACTAGCTTCAAATCAGTATATTTTTCAGCCGGAATCAGTGGTTGGCAGTGGTTGGCAACTCGTTGATGTGTGATGTAGCTCTTTTGTTTTAGTTTGTCATGTTTTCGTGCATTCCAGCACTTGATGCAAATTGCGGAACGCTTCATTACCTTCCGAGCACTCTTCCGAAATATGGTAATTGTTAGAATGAAATTTTCATAAGAATGCCAAAAAGGAAAGAAACGTTTTGTCACACAACCGCAGATGGAAACTCGTCAATAGCAGAATCATGGGGAGACAAAGTAAAAATAGAACGATTTGCTGACATGCTGCAAAGAAATGTACAGTTAAAATAAAAAGATTTCTTTCTAGCGATTACCATATCTCGGAAGAGTAATCGGAAGGTATTGAAACGTTCCGCAATTTGCATCAGGTGCTAGAATGCACGAAAACATGACAAACTAAAACAAAAGAGCTGCATCATGCATCAATGAGTTGTCGACCACTGTATCCGGCTGAAAAATATACTGATTTGAAGCTAATATTTTACAGCCATAAAATGATTCAATGGATTTGAAAACGCTATATCATATCAACTATTACCAAAACTCAACCATACTAATTTTTAAACAAAATTTATCGAAGGGATCTTTAAATATTGCAGTTTATGTAACAATAGAGCGAAATTTGGGCAACAGACGCAAAATCAGCATGTCCATATACATGAGTTCGGCTCACTTTTCTCGATATCAATCAATGTAATTTCTCTCGTCTCTTTCAGTAGCCAAATTTGATATCTTTACAACAATTTGAGATGAAAAATTAACTTAGATGTGCTACTTTCTTTTTAATTGTAGGAGATTCAAAAAGTTGTTTTGTTTACGCTTGATTTTTGCAGTTAAAATCTCTCATCGATGATATCTTAAAAACGCTCTCTCAGAAATTGATTTAATTTGCTAGAGCTAAAGGCAATGATGTTAACTACAAGATCACAAGAGCATTTTTTAAGAATAAGCCTAGAACTCATTAAAATCGAGAATATGTAAAAAGGGGAATTCTTTTAAGGCGTCGCCATAATAGCGCCGATCTCCATATAACATACGTCATCATAAACTTTGATCTTTGTCTGATAAGGGTGTAATATGTAATTTACTATCAGACTGCTCATGAACAAATAATTTTCACTCAAAGACGACTGGTAGCTCTACTTGAAAATTGGGTCGAGACACCTTAAGTAGCGTTTATTGGGAGCTTCATCAGTCTTCATCACTGTTCAGGCTATATGCACTTACATGTGGCGAAGAGTTGTCCCATGAAGTGTTCCAATCATACTCAAACTGTCCCTCTTCTCTTGTTAGGTTATCATTTTTTTCGGTGGAAATTAAAACTGAAATCACCTAGAGTTCCCAGGGATGCCGAACTCGTTAAATTAGTATTTATATGCATGAGAAAAATCTGATTCAGTTTACAGAAGAGGTTAGCCCATTAGTTCGTATCTACCCAGGGGGGAAGCCTGCAAAGTATGCAGGCCAGTATGCGGTTAGATATCTAACCTGTACTCTAGGTGAAATCATCAGTAAAAAGTTAATTGAGAAATCTAGAGAACAAGTGAAAGTTAATTTAAAATATTGCAATGCTCTTAAAAGTTTTTCAAAATTAAAACTACAGATTTCGGACCTTTATGTATGCAAAGGAGGTATTCGCGCGGTGAATCTAGCAGACAGTGTGTAATTAAGCTTTGCCAAACTGATTTAATAATTCTGCACATATTTGGAATTTCAATGCAATCTTTCTCAGAGTTGTCATCACGTGAATGCCACGCCTTTTAGAACAAATATCGCTGATAGTCGCTAGCGTTCTTTATTGACCAACTCTGTGGTGGTCCTTTTCAAAATCAATGTACTCAGTTCATTTGCGTGTTCGATGCATGATTTTGGATGACAGATGACATTTGCTAATCCTTACTTATTTTCTTTTAGTCTACAGCTAATTATAGGCAATCTTGCAATTGAATTAAGAGCTGATTTCGATTGAAGCAACATCTCAGATATATATATACGCCACACCCCCAAGATCGTTCGTCAAAACTTGAAGTCATCTCCACTGAAACAATCTGATTTTATTATTCCATATCCAGAAAATTTAACCATGCAATAAATAAAAAACCGACAAATAAGTTCCTCACTGAAGATTCGATGAATTTATAACCAGCTTTTATTAGCTATGAACCGATAAAAAGCTTTTAAGTGTCTATATATTCCGCCCAAATCTGAAGCGTTTCGTGACGACCATTTATAGGACGTGATATGCCGATTGCCAGAGAGGACAACAGTCTGACAAAGCGCAACAATGGCAAAGTTCACAACTTGACAGAGGTTGCCAGTTCGTTAGTAATAGATATGAAATGTGTGAAATGATGGCACTTTTTCCGATATAAATATAGATCTTCGTACAGCTTATGTTACACAGGACCATATATTGCAACAACAAGTTTTCGTGCAAAGCTAAGATGACGCCGTGTAATACACGACACGGAAGGCTTTTTATAGCTTCGGCAACATGTTGCGAGTTTTTGATTTGAAGTAAAAAAGTTGCAACACAAAAACGAGCTTGACTCAAGTTGTATCGGCGTTGCACGAAAAATCGTCTTAGCAAGGCCTTACGAAGAGGAAACAGTGCCATCATTTCATTCATTCGTTCAAGGCAGAACATGAACTGCAGCGTAAGTTTTGTCAAGTTGTCAACTTTGCCATTGTTGCAGTTTGTCAGACTGTTATCCTCTCTGGCAATCATACCACGTCCTAAAAATGGCCGTCACGGAACGCTTTAGATATGGGCGCGGAATAAATCAACACTTGGAAAGATATAGGGCATAGCTAATTAAAGCTGATTCTATAAATTTATTGAATCTTGAGTGAGAATTTTCTGGATAGTATGGAATGATAAAGTCAGATTGTTTTGGTTGGAGTGCACGTCAATGTTACGATGTCGCAACAGTGTGTACCCTTAGACTCTTATGTAATCCACTCAGTTTTTATTTATTTTGTAGCAATATCACGTCCTTGCATCTAGTGGAGTGTTTGAAAATATTTCGGATCAGAACGTGGAGGGCGAGAGAATTTGTTTCTTCAATATTCATAAGCTGAGTTTTTCATAGGAATGCTAGTTTGATCGAGTTTGTGAGGAATCCAGAATAGATTGGAGGCTTAATTCAATTAAAGATCTTAAGAACGGTCCTAGGGGAGTGTGTGGCATATATATATAGGTTATTGGTCGACTAACCAGCTAATACAGCTGTGTATTTTTACGAGTCACGCTGTATTTTGGCGAGCCTTTAGGCAAGCCAAAATGCAAGTGACAAGTAAAAATTCACAGCTGTATTCTCTGGTTAATCGACCAATAACATATTTATTATACAATTCTGCAAAAATCAATACAAATGATGTCGTTTTATTGCCACTTTTGACTTTGATTAGCGGGCGGCTTTGCACCGGGAAGCCATTCAAATGTTACTAACCTAATACGGTCTCATAATTTTCGCGTTCTTGTGCATATTACGTGCGTTCTTTGGAGAATTGTATAATAAAAGTCAATATTTTGAGGATACCTTGGTACTATACCAGTACTGGGTATAATAGAGTTCTGTTACAAAGAAATCTTCTGGAATGCTCTCTTGCCATTGCTGTTTGATTCTGATTCCGTTCAAATTACATTTCCACGAGTTAACTAAACACTTAGAATGACCTGTAGTTGCACAAATATTTACCCTTTCAAAATCATCGAGCATAGAAGTTTAGACCGAAATTGCATACTACTGGCTACACCAGTAACAATTGGATTTTCTCGTTTTATCTCATATAATTGCGCTGCATATTTCATTCTGGAATATCACCTTTTTGCTAATGTCACACAAAATTCCGTTTTCAGTGCTTTTCATATATAAACAAAATTTTATCTCCATTGATCGTTTTATCGTACCGAATTTAGGTTTCATATCAATCCATTGCAAATTCTATGAGGAAATATGAAAGCCAAAAATTGTTGATATTTGCAAAAAAGTGTATGCCAGGGGGCAAACATATATCTACATTTCTTTGTAATTTTGGGCTTTCATAGTCCGAGAGGTTACGCGTAAATTGCTAGAAAACTTCGTAGGTTTACTAAATTCGGTAAGATAAATCATTCTATGGAAACAGATTTTTGTATTAATGAGTTGCAGTGAAAATTGAAATTTTGCGGGATTTTTTCTGGCAGTCGACAGCGCTTCTTTAAAATCACCGATCGACAGACTTTTGGCATGTTTGGATGTTCATTTCGTCTCAGGCTTCTATGTTCAATGATTTTGAATGGTCAATGTTTGTGCGATTAGGTTTATATGTAGTTTGTGAACAGGGGAGGGGAGGGGAAGAAAGAATTTAAAGGGACTTGGTAAGCCCCTTAATTCCCCTCCCATCCCCTAAGCCTGTTCAAAGGCGAGTTTATATGCCACTTAGCAAGGGGTCACAGCGAGAATACTCAACTTTGTTACAAAGGCAGAGACCCCCCGGGAGCGAAGAACTGTCTAAAATCGGTCATTATCAGACTGTAATTTTGATCTTGCTTTATCCATTAAGTAATTGTTGTGATTAATTAATTGATTGATTGATTGATTGATTGATTGATCTATTTATTGAATTATTTATATATTCATTTATTTATTGCTTTTTTATTTTAGATTCTTGCCACTTTACACCACTGAAAAAATGAAAATTCTCATCGCTGTTCACGTTCTACTTCATCTGGTTCTGACCACGAAAGCATGCACGGAGATCAGACTGACCGCCAAGGATGGCACTGTTGTCGTTGGTCGTAGCATGGAGTTTATGATTGATCTGATGTCTAACGTGATCGTGGAGCCCAAAGGACACGCCCATACTGCAATTCTTCCCAAGCACTGTGCTCATCATCAACCCTTGACATGGAGAAATGCACATGGCGTCGCATACCTAGACGTTTTAGAATTGCCAAACCTTGCCTCTGATGGTCAAAACGCAGCTGGACTCTCCGTTGGTGCTCTCCTTTTCCCTGGATTTGCCAAGTATCAGGACGTCCCAGAAGCAAGGTGTGGATCAAGCGTATCATCTTTAGAGTTTCCACTTTGGCTCTTGGGGAACTTTGCGACTGTTCAAGAGGTGCGAGAAGCTCTGAAAGAGGATTCCTTTCCATTGGTGTGGAAAAGAAATCTGAAATTCAAAGACCTTGAGTACACCTTCGAACTGCACTACTCTGTGACGGACAAAACTGGCGACGGCATTGTCTTGGAGTTCACCAAAGAGGGACGAAAAGTGCACAGGAACACCCTTGGTGTCATGACTAACTCACCCCCTTATGACTGGCACATGTTGAACATGCGCAACTACATTGAACTCTCCAAATTTGCCCATGATCCTTTGATTTTGGGTCAAGATAAGTTTGAAGCTCTTGGCCAAGGAAGTGGACTCCTTGGGATGCCTGGAGACCTTACACCTCCATCAAGACTGGTGCGTACAGCTTCCATGGTACATTTCGCTGATCCAGTTCAGACAAACGAGGAGGCAGTTAATTTGGGTATCCACATCCTAAACAATGTTGATATTCCCCATGGAGTGGCTTCGTCCCATGATCATGAACATATGGCCGACTACACGTCTTGGATCGTGGTTAAGGACCTCAAAAACAATGCAATGTACTTCCGTGTCTATGAAGATCTCACCATTCGAGTGGTTTATTTGGACAAAGTCCCTATAAGCAAAAAGCTCCAACTCAAAGTGGGGAAACCAATCGGTGGATTTATGGACGTCACAGATGAGCTCAGACCCTCTGACACCCACACCGAACTGTAAGGAACTCTAAGAAACCGGAAACTGGCTTGGACCGGAAACTGGCTTGGACCGGAAACTGGCTTGGATAAAAAGTACCACATGTATTAACTGATCTGTTGTCATTTTTGTTTTATCGACGTCCAAAATCTAGTGAGTAAATTGAATAGTCATTTATTGTAGATACAGTTTTGTGTAATGGTGATTAATCGAAAATAAATTAGACGAACATTAGATACCGTTCAAGACCGGAAACTGGCTTGAATCGGAAATGAACGTCCATAAAAAGTACCGCATGCATTAACTGATCTGTTGTCATTTTTATTTTATCGACAAAATCTAGTGAGTAAATTGAATAGGTAGTTATGGTAGAAAGTATGTTTTTGTGTAATGGTAACTAATCGAAAATAAATTAGACAAGCATAAGATACTGTTTAAATTGTTTTATGACTAATACAAAATAAGCAATCAGAAGAAGTGAGGGGAATGGTGACCAGCTGGGGACTGGGCGATGACGTCACAAGAAAGTCTCGCGTTTGGGGCGTGTCTACCCTGTGTTCCAGAGTGATCTTTTCCTGAAATACTGATTTGATATAGAGCGATAGCAATATAACCACGAAACAAGTACTAACTAAATAGTACAAATAGCACGAATTAGAGTGATTTCAAAAAACCCGTGAAATAGTTATTAGACTAATAGACACCGTTAGACCTTATTACTATTGTTTTGCTTTGTTTTTATTAAACTATTACACACTAGATATTAGTTTTTGTTTTACGGGTTTTTTGAAATCACTCTAAACAATAGAGAATAAAGGATTTTGCTACTATTTTAGGTGACGTCACCTAAATTTGAATTCACGTGAAAACAGTTCGTTTCGTTTCGTCCGGGAAGCGATAAGGTAAAATGTCTTGTTTCTGCGTTCTTTCTCTTGTAAATATGTTCGCTAATCGATTAGTGTAGCCCCTCTGATTTGCTTGACCGTTGCTAACTAAATTAAATTTATCTAACTATTCAACAGTGAGACTAAACGCACTCTAAATTACAAATAATAAAGAGATCAATGATTGTATTCAATTTTTTTCCCTTCATTTTCCATTTTGCAATGAGCTCTGGGTACTTATTCTCAGAACGATTCTGATTGGTCAATGTCAATTACAGTGTTTTGGCGGTGTTTTCAAGATGGCGGACTAACAGTCAAAAAAATTGAGCGACAAAGAAAAACTAAGACAAAATGCACCGAGATTCTTTGTTTAAACTTTTACAAAAGTTCAAAAAAGATGAACTTTTGGAAATTTTATCAAAAAGAGGATGTTTGGATAGCAATTTGCATGGATTAAGCGGGACAAAGGCGGCGATTGTGGATCGAGTTTTGAAACATATGGAAGACAAGTTCTTCGAACCCTGCTCAAGGAGCCTGTTTTTGAAAGTCATTTTGTCACTTAGCCGCCATCTTGCATTCCTACATACTGGCTTGCGATGCCCTCGAAGAGTTCGCACAAGTGACTAGTGCGTCCCGCTCAAAGATGACATTGGATGAAGGGCATTGTGTTTGTACGTTCTCAGTGGATAGGCCTGAAGGACGCTTATACTTGAACTGGTGTTTTCAATTTCTACGAATTACAGAAACAAACTATTTTACTAGCCCTTTGCAAGGGTATAAAAAGTCGATCACCTAATGGTGTAATGAAAGCTCGCTAGTCTCACACACCCGCTAGTGCTTGTAAATTTTTACAAAACAGGAAACCCAACGGTACTGGGGGTGGGGTGGGGAGGGAGGGGTGTGTGGCTTCATGAGCCCTGTCCGAACACTCAGCTAATCATAATAAATCATGTTAGGATCTATTGTGCAATTTTTCCGATTTGCTGCACAGATGGAAAACGAAAAAGGAAAAGGAAAAGGAAAAGGAGACGCGCTTCAGATTTCGACTGGTTTGCGGCAGGGCAACCAGTAATGAGGAGGGGGACGTAAGGGTTTGCGGTGATGCGGTTTTGCGTTATTTTGATGAGGTTTTGCCGTTATTTGTTATTTTAACTTGCGGTTTTCCAGTTTTTGATTTCAGAATTTTTTTACGCGGTTTTCGGTTTTAAGGATTTTAAGGATTTTTGTTGCGTTTTTTTCCTCAATTTTCTTTGCGGTTTTCATACCCTCCTTACGACCCCCTCAATGAGCTCTGGGTACGTATTCTAAGAACGATTTTGTGATAGGACTGCTCAGTAGAGACTTTTCTGAACTCTTTATTCGACTGAACTCTAGGCAATTGTTACACTCATATTCATAATAACTATTAGCATAAATCACGCATACATCAAATAAACTGGTTTTTTAGACCAGTGCACCAAGTTACCAGAACAATTGGTATGTTGACTCAAGAGCCTTGATCCTACAAAACTCTTGGACTAAGGATTAGGTCTACTCCGGGCCCTAAAGTCGCCGTAACTTTGGGCAACTTAAGGCGATTTAAGCAAAATTGGCCAAAACGTCGATGCGATTTAAAGCTACTTTGTGCGATTTAAGGCGACTTTGTGCGACTTAAGGCAACTTTAGGGCCCAAAATAGGCCTTAACTTAACAAAGCTTCGATGAATAGGACTAGACTTCTTAAAACTGTGATAAAGAACTAGGACCTTAGCCAAAAACATAATTAATTTGTGAGTAAACAAGTCCGAACAAAGGACGCTAAGACAGTACTTGTCCCTAGAAATTCCTCGATCACTGCGTAGAGCTTGTTGGACTGGTTTTACGAGCATGCGCACTTGCAGTCTAAATGTCGAGTATCTGGTCTCAGGTCCTCTGATGCACTAATGTACCATTAGTGATCTTTTGACTAAAAGCCGGTGTTTCCAAAGATCACCAAGCTAGGGTGAAACCCTTTGATTTGGTCATTCAAAGCAGATTTGCATGTGTATTGTCACAGAAACTTCGGACCAGAGCAGAGTAAGGACATGCAGTAAGGACTTTCTAGGGGTTTTGGAGTTTGCGTGTAGATATGCCAATATTTATTATCCAATAAAATAAAAATTAAAAAGTTCGGAAAATATTGCTCTTAATTGTGTCCTGTAACACTTGTGACGTAAAGTGTTGGTAAATAACAGTCCGTACCAAACGGAAAGCCACTTTTAAATTTGGTTAAGGTCCTTGTTTATTTTCTTAAATAATCATCTGTTATGTTTGTAGAAAATTCCAGAAAAGTTATAATTGTTACATGATTAATTGAAAATAAGTAATTGGAAGGTAATTTTATAGTACTTGGAGTACTGTATGTGGATTATTCAGGCAAAGTCACATTACTAACACAAGGATGTCCAAAAACTCAGCCAAAACACAAAGGATTAGAAAATATTCAACAAACTGCACAGTCTTTATAGCCAAAATATACGTTTTCAAACCAAAACCGACCGGTAAAATCATTGATTACAAGGCCACTCACCTTAATTGTTAACATAGTATTATATGCTGTCTAAACGTCTTCAAAAGTGTAGTAAAAATTCTAGTAAGATATTAGCTCCACTCAGAACCACCACCGCTGTTAGGCAAACGCGCTAACTTCCCCCCCCCCCCCCCCCTCGGGGTTACGCACACAAGTGTGCAGGTTCACTTAACATAGCCCGCGTAGCCAGGCTCTCAAAAGAAGGGAGGGGACTGGGGAGGATGGGGAAGGAAGCTAAGCTCTCACTTCCTTCCCCTGAACCCCAGTCCCCTTCCCCGTCCCTCTTCAAGAGCCTGGCTACGCAGGCTAACCTCACACTGATTGGTTAGTTTCCTTTCTTTTCAGCTACTTAAAGCTCACTGCTGCTCTTGCGACCGCACCCGCGTCGTCTGTTTGAGGACATCATTGCTTAGTGCAAGACAACTAGCTTCTCAAAACATCATCAGGTAATTACTTTTGCATTGCTCAAATCCTGATTGAATTAAGTATGTTAACGTTTAATTGGAGCTTCATCAGTCTTCATAACTGTTGAGGTCACGTTATACGTGAGTTGTCGCTAGCTCGAAGTGTTCATTAGAATCACACTCAAACTCTCCCTTTTCTCGCCCACGAGCCCTGTCGTGAGGTTATGATTTTTTCGGTGGAAATTTAAACAGAAGACAGTCCAGTGTTCTCCAGGATGCCGATTAACTTGTTAAATTAAGTATTCAAGAAAAATTGGACTCAATTTGCGGAAGATTTTAGCCCATTAGTCGTCCCTGTAACATGACTGCCTGCTTTAAACTGACTGGTAATCTGCAGAGAGTTAAGTCACCTCCAAGACAACCCCCACTCGAGATGAAATTATCAGTGAATAGTTAATTGAGAAATCTAGAGAATAAGTGGAAAGTCAATCGTTATAAAATCCTGCAATGCGCTTAAATGTTTTTCAAAATTAAAACTGCAGACGTTTCGGTCCACACCAACGCGACCTTTTTTATATGCAAATAAAGGATGGAATTCATGCAGTGAATCTACCAGACAGTGTGTACTTAAGCTTCACCAAACTGTTATAATAATTCTGCAAATATTTGGAATTTCAATGCAATCTTTCTCAGAGTTGTCATCACTTGAATGCCACGCCTTTTAGAACAAACATCGCTGATAGTCGCAAGCGTTCTTTCTCGACTTACTCTGTGTCTTTTCAAAATCAACTCACGCCCCACAGTTCATTTGCGTGTTTAATTTGATGCATAAGTTTGGATGACAGATGACATTTGCTGACACTTCCTTAGTTTTTTTATAGTCTACAGCTAATTATAGGCGATCTTACAATTGAATTTATAGTTGATTTCGATTTAAGTATTATCTCCGATATATATATGCCACTCGAATGGCACACACCCAAAATCTCCCCCAACACCGTTGGTCAGAACTTGAAGTCATCTCCACTGAAACAATCTGATTTTAGTATTTTATATCCAGAAAATGTAACCAATAAATAAAAAAACCCGACAAATAAGTTCCTTACTGAAGATTCGATGATTTTATAACCAGCTTTATTAGCAATGCGCCGATAAAAAGCTTTTGAAGTGTCGACTTATTCCGCTCATGTCTGAAACGCTTTGTGATGACCATTTCTAGGACGTGATATGATTGCCAGAAAGAATAACAGTCTGACAAAGCGCAACAATGGCAAAGTTCACAACTTGACAGAGGTTGCGCTGCAGTTTATATTGGCAAATGGAAATCAATGAGTGAAATGATGGCACTTTTTTTCTGATGTAAATATAGATCTTCGTCAGGCTGATGTTACAAAGGACCTTAAACTGCAAAGACGATTTTTCGCGCAACGACGAATTTGACTCAAATTGAACCGGCGTTGCGCGAAAAATCGTCGATCGCTGCAATTAAGAGGAGGCAGCATGGCCGAGTGTTCAAAGCGTTGGTCTCGTAATCTGGCGGTCCCAGGTTCGATTCCCGCTCTGGCCACTTGCCGAGACTGAATTTGTTCTGATTTCGATTAGTTCAAATTCAGTTTCTCGGCCATGCTTGTAATATAGCCAACTGGTTTGCCTCCTTGCCAGTTGGGATTCTTAAACCATTTTAGACTGATTCCATAAGTCGGTCCCAGTTTGCTCTATGACGATTTTTTTGGAGCGAAAAAAAAAATCGTCAGAGAGCGAACTGGGACCGACTTATGGAATCAGTCTAAATCCAATTATGTTTGATTTATATGATTTAGACATAGCGCATTTGATCACTTCACCATGGAAAATGCGCTCTAGAAGCTGACAAATTTATTTATTTATATATATATTTATTTATTTATTTATTTCAGTTATTTATTTATTTATTTATTTATTTATTTATTTATTTATTTATTTATTTATTTATTTATTTATTTATTTATTTATTTATTTATTATTAATCGTCGTGTGTATGGCGAATTGAAGCTGGTTATAAATTTTTCGAATCTTGACTATGAGAGAGAAATTTATATCGTTTGTCAGCGTTTTCATTTATTGAAAAATTTTCTGGATATGGAATAATAAAATCAGATATATTGTTTGAACCTGGAATACATTGGAGATGGCTGGCATATATGTAAATATTTTGAGGATCCTTTGGTACCCTGTCCTAGTATTGGGTATAATAACTGTCAAAAAAAATCTTCTGGAAAGCTCAGTTTCTTGCCATCATTGTTTATCCTAGATGACCTCAATAATCTCACTGTTTCCGTCCAGGAGTTAAACAAACTTAGATTGGGCTGTAGTAGACCTTTATCAAGTTTGTTCGCCCTAGCGGACTCTAGCAAATGGAAACTGGACTTCTGGGGGGGGGGGGGGGTTAGGGTTAGGGTTAGGGTTAGGGTTAGGTGGGGAGGGAGATACTCCCTTACAAAAGTGTCAGGGGTGCCCTAAAGGTTACGATCCTAAAAGGTACGCATTTAAATTATCGGAGATACCGATTTTATACCCTAAAAGGTACGACCACACTGTTAGTAGAGAATATTCGTATGTGAGATCGTTTCAATCTTTATGTGATTTTCGTTATCCTGACACTAAAAGTAGCTTCCTCTGCCGGCAACTCCTTTTCGTCCTCATGGGCTCGCTGTTGCAAAGACGAGAGACTGGGGACGAGCAAAACAGGATAATTCTCGCCTCCAGTCTTCGCTCTTCCGGTTAGATTCCACAGGAAACCCAATAAAAGGAAAGGAGTAGCCTGCGGAGGAGGCTACCATAAAAGGTATGGTCAGGTACGCCATGACCCGGAATCCCTAAAAGAGCGGGTCATATTTTCGACCCTAAAAGGTCTGTCGAGCACCCCTACCACTTTTGTAAGGGGGTACCCCCCACCCCACCCCTACCACTTTTGTTAGGGAAAAAACTTGAACCAGTTCATTAAAATCGGTCAAACCGAACCAAGGTTTGATTTAAATTGCTTTATTCATAACATCATTGCTGTGATTTATTCATTTCATTTCATTTCATTTATTATAATCTATTTTAACTTATTTTATTTTATTTAACATATTTTTAATTTTATTTTATCTTTTACTTCTTATTTAAGATTCTCGCCACTCTACACTCTAAAGAAATGAAGTTTCTTATCGCTGTTCACGTTCTACTTCATCTGGTTTTGACCACGAAAGCATGCACGGAGATCAGAATAACCGCCAAGGATGGCACTGTTGTTGTTGGACGTAGCATGGAGTTTATGATTGATCTGATGTCTAACGTCATCGTGGAGCCCAAAGGTTACGCCCATACTGCAATTCGTCCCAAGCACTGTGCTCAATATCGACCCTTGACATGGAGAAATGCACATGGCGTCGCATACCTAGACGTTTTAGAATTGCCAAACCTTGCCTCTGATGGTCAAAACGCAGCTGGACTCTCTGTTGGTGCTCTTCTTTTCCCTGGATTTGCCAAGTATCAGGACGTCCCAGATTCAAGGTGTGGATCAAGCGTATCATCTTTAGAGTTTCCACTTTGGCTCTTGGGGAACTTTGCGACTGTTCAAGAGGTGCGAGAAGCTCTGAAAGAGGATTCCTTTCCATTGGTGTGGAAAAGAAATCTGAAATTCAAAGACCTTGAGTACACCTTCGAACTGCACTACTCTGTGACGGACAAAACTGGCGACGGCATTGTCTTGGAGTTCACCAAAGAGGGACGAAAAGTGCACAAGAACACCCTTGGTGTCATGACTAACTCACCCCCTTATGACTGGCACATGTTGAACATGCGCAACTACATTGAACTCTCCAAATTTGCCCATGATCCTTTGATTTTGGGTCAAGATAAGTTTGAAGCTCTTGGCCAAGGAAGTGGACTCCTTGGGATGCCTGGAGACCTTACACCTCCATCAAGACTGGTGCGTGCAGCTGCCATGGTACATTTTGCTGATCCAGTTCAGACAAACGAGGAGGCAGTTAATTTGGGTATCCACATCCTAAACAATGTTGATATTCCCCATGGAGTGGCTTCGTCCCACGATCATGAAAATATGGCCGACTACACCTCGTGGATCGTCGTCAAGGACCTCAAAAACAAGGCAATGTACTTCCGTGTCTATGAAGATCTCACCATTCGAATGATTCATTTGGACAAAGTCACTATAAGGGAAAAGCTCCAACTCAAAGTGGGGAAACCAATCGGTGGATTTGTGGACGTCACAGATGAGCTCAGACCCTCTGACACCCACACCGAACTGTAAGGAACTCTAAGAAACCGGAAACTGGCTTGGACAGGAAACTGGCTTGGACCGGAAACTGGCTTGGATAAAAAGTAGCACATGCATTAACTGATCTGTTATCATTTTTGTTTTATCGACGTCCAAAATCTAGTGAGTAAATTGAATAGTCATTTATGGTAGATACAGTTTTGTGTAATGGTGATTAATCGAAAATAAATTAGACGAACATTTAATAGATACCGTTCAAGATCGGAAACTGGTTTGGACCGGAAACTGGCTTGGATCGGAAATTAACGTGCATAAAAAGCATCACATGCTGATCTGTTGTCATTTTTATTCTATCGACAAAATGTATGAGTAAATTGAATAGGTAGTTATGGTAGAGAGTATGTTTTTGTGTAATGATGACTAATCGAAAATAAATTAGACAAGCAATCGATACTGTTTAAATTGTTTTATGACTAATACAAAACTAGACGCCTAATAGGCGTTCACTCGGGCTACACCTCATAGTACTTGGGGAGAAATGGAGAACAGAAGTTGATGGAAACCAGTTTGACTTGTCAGTGTCTTTTGATTGCAAAAATGCATGACAAGTACTCCCAGAGTAGAACACAAATTATATTGGGGAGAAAGTAGTTTGTACATAATTGTACCACATCATGGTGGTTATTAATATACTGCTGGTCTTTTTATCATGCCTGACATATTCAGTATACAGTCTACTTTATTTTGTAAATGCCTACCAAATGATCCAATCTCACACAATTTAAATTTCTATTCTGTACTTTTTTACTTTGATTTATGGAAACAAAACTTACAAACTGTGGCAGACTGTTTCGATGTCCAAGATAAAATGATTTTGATATTGCTGTTCTAGAAGTACCACAGTTACCTTTCTATGAAATCATTTCAGTTTCTTAACACAACTTTTCAATACATGTATTACCATGTTTTTAATATGGAGCAGATCAATGATTATAGCAGTAGTCAGTTGCTGATGCTTTATTTGAAGAAGTGTAATGTCATACAATATATGCTCATTACTGATACCATATATAGCTCCTCCATGCACATCAATCTGATACTACTACATACAGTAATATCTTCAATTCAATCCACTTTATCTTGTTTCTGTGAACATGGTTGCACTGAGCTTGTACAAATTTGTGGTTGAGTATCACTTTTCATTGATTGAAAATATCATTTTGTACATTCTAAAATTATTCTTCAATTGTTGCTAATATAAGGTCTCATAAACATTACTATATCATTTCCATGATTATCCATCACTATATTTTTATCTGCTAACATTGAGTGATTGACAATAAAGTGCATTCAATATAATCATGACATTGTACAAAATACAGATTGCACTAAATATTTATAAGTTAATAACAAAAAATCATTTGTTTTCCATTGTTTATTTGGTGTAATTTTGCACCATTTACTAATTCTTGTTTTCTGGCTTATTAATTATTGAATACACCCTATAGTCACCTTATTACGCAAAGGCAAGACTGATCTCCTAGTCTTTCTAGTTATTAAAATAAACATTGTAGATATTGTTAGTTAATTAGTTCGTTTTTAACACGGCTCTCAGGAAGAGCATGACTGTAGACACCGTGTAAGCAAATATTATGTGCAAGCAGTGGTGAAATATTATTAATTTAAACAAACTACTGATCTATTAAAGACAATATCTCCGTGTCTTACATATCTGTCCAGTCAAGTGAAGTTCGCTGCCACAAATCGATCTGGCGGTATCGTGTTCTTGGACGATCAATACATTATAAGTTGATTACAACAGCTGGTAAAAACGTCATCACTAAATTCGAGAATTCGATATTAACGATTAAAGCAAAGTATCTTGAGATTAAAAGCCAATAGTTCGAAAAATCTGAAAAATTCCGATTGATAGCGTCCGCCATTTTGTTCTCAATCTCTCGCGACCACAGGAAGCCTCGTGGTCAACAGTGTACCCCAAAGGCTTCTGGGTAATTTGCCGATTTGCGACGTTGATAGATAAATAGACCGAAAAGGTAAACCTAGACTCGAGCTACCACAGGTAGCCCGAGTAATAAGCAATCAGAAGAAGTGAGGGGAATGGTGACCAGCTGGGGACTGGCCGATGACGTCACAAGAAAGTCTCGCGTTTGGGGCGTGTCTACCCTGTGTTCCAGAGTGATTTTTTCCTGAAATACTGATTTGGATATAGTGCGATATAACCAGCAATATAACCACGAAACAAGTACTAACTGAATAGTACAAATAGCACTCTAGAGTGATGGCACATAGAGTGATTTTCACCGGACTGTGAAATAGTTACTAAGCTAATAGACACTAATAGACTCTGCACCCATTGTTTTCTTTTGTTGCAATACAACTATTAGACACTATTAAACACTGACTATTAGTAATTGTTTCACAGTCCGATGAAAATCACTCCAATCCGTGAAACAAAATCTAATAGTCAGTGTCTAATAGTCTAATCAAAACAAAAGAAAACAATGGAAATAGTGTCTACTTATAATTAGACAAGGCGCAAAATTGAAAAAGTCGATCGCAAAAAGTGCAGTGGGCATTTTAGGGTAGAGGCTGGTAACATAACTATTCTAAACGAATTTTTCATGCTGAATCCGAATATGACTGTTACCAAGACGTATTCTGCAATCGTTTACCTGTAAGTGACGCATTTGTGAATTGCTACAGTCATTTCATACTAACGGCTTTTTCATGTAATTCCAAAAGTTCCCAAACTTAAAAACAATTACCATAGCTGGAAAGAGCATATCAAAATTAGTAAAACTGTGAAGTTTGAAGGATATCAGTTGACAAATCAAGGAGATACAAATTTTCAAAAATCGAAATTTGGTTGAATCTCTTGCATAACTGTAAGTGTTTTTATACAAAATTTCGTTTTTTGAAAATTTGTATCTCCTTGATTTGTCAACTGATATCCTTCAAACTTCACAGTTTTACTGATTTTGATATGCTCTTTCCAGCTATGGTAATTGTTCTTAAGTTTGGGAACTTTTGGAATTACATGAAAAAGCCGTTAGTATGAAATGACTGTAGCAATTCACAAAACACGTCTTACACGTATAAGATTGCAGAATACGTCTTGGTAACAGTCATATTCGCATTCAGCATGAAAAATCGGTTTAGAATAGTTATGTTACCAGCCTCTACCCCAAAATGCCTCCAGGTATCTGATTTCTCGAAAATGCGCCTTGTCTAAATGTCTGTTAAACTAATATCTATTTCACGGATTAAGTGCCATCACTCTAAGAGTGATTTCAAAAAACCCGTGAAATAGTTATTAGACTAATAGACACTATTATACCTTCTTACTATTGTTTCCTTTTGTTTTTATCAAACTATTACACACTAGCTATTAGTTTTTGTTTTACGGGTTTTTTGAAATCACTCTAAACAATAGAGAATAATATTTTGCTACTATTTGGTACTATTTAGTTGCTGAAGTTGTATTATGGTTTTAGTGTTTAAAACACTCTAGTCATGGCATGTCGAGATTCATATTACAAACTAAGTTCGTAGGTGCGTTACCCTTCTCATTATTGTTTCTATCAGGTAAAATTACAAGGGATTTTCCCCTTTCCTATTGATTTATTTCTATTTGTTTTCATGGTCAGGGAATTTTGGGATTAATTTCAGACTTTGTGAGAATATTTTTGGAACCCCTACATGCATAAACACATATTCCCCTCTCCACAGGAAGCCCAAGCTTAACGTTTAATTTAGAAAGTGGGACTTTTGTAATGAAAAGATGTGTAGTTGAAAATTGTCTGTTGGTAGTTTTAATTTCTTCTTAGAGTGCTTTTAGTTTTAGTCTCACTGTTGAATAGTTGACGTCAACTAAATTACTGATAAGTTATTTACTATTTTAGGTGACGTCACCTAAATTTGAATTCACGTGAAAACAGTTCGTTTTGTTTCGTCCGGGAAGCGATAAGGTAGAATGCTTTGTTTCTGCGTTCTTTATATTCTCTTGTAAATATGTTCGCTCATCGATTAGTGGAGACCCTTGATTTGCTTGACCATTGCTACATAGGTGACGTCACCTAAATAACTAACTAAATTTACTAAATTTATGTAACTATTCAACAGTGAGACTAAACGCACTCTAAATTACAAATAATATATGAATCAATGATTGTATTCTATTTTTTTCCTTTCATTTTCCATTTTGCAATGAACTCTGGGTACTTATTCTCAGAACGATTCTGATTGGTCAATATCAATTACAGTGTTTTGGCGGTGTTTTCAAGCAGTAAGGAACCATGACTAATTCCGGTATAGATCCCATGGTATTCATGGTGAAAAATGACCTAAATGAATGGGGGCATCCCATGGGCAAAAGAATACCCAAACAAAGTGGTGGCATCCCATGGGGAAACGACTCTAGTAAACAAAGCGGACTTACCCACGAAAACGTATTTTTGTCTGATATAGTCGTAAAGATAATATCATACTCATTAAATTTATTATCATTTTATTTATTATTCATTATATTCATCATATTACTGTTTTATGCATTAAAGAAAACATTTAGAGAATCCCTGCTTTGTATTTTGCCTGTACTCTCCAGTCTAATATGATACAAATAACCTTTCTAAAATCGCATAAGTATCCAGTAGCAATTTATAAGCTTTAGTATCAGAAACATAATTCTGTTTCTATTCCCGAATTCCCACGGTCATTCCGCAAACTTCAACATTTTGTTTCGATCTGTATCCTTGTGGTCAGATGCTTATTCTGCTACAGTTAATTGTGTTGTGCTCATTACTGTCCGAAAAGAAAACCTAATGCTATCCCATGGTATCCATACTCTATTGAAGTAGTTGTCCCATGGTATCCATACTCTATTGAAGTAGTTGTCCCATGGTATCCATACTCTATTGAAGTAGTTTTCCCATGGTATACGTACCCTACTCGTGCAGTATCCATTGATCAGTCTAAAACTCAATGTTGTGGCTCGAATTATATCCTTGTTGTCAGATATAAAAGTTTATCAGTTTTGTGTTCATTACCATCTGATAAAAACCCAAATGATACTATCCCATGGTATCCATACACTAATGAAGTAGTTATCCCATGGTATCCATACACTAATGAAGTAGTTATCCCATGGTATACATACCCCATTCCAGTCTCCCCATTCGTGAGTATCGTAGTGTTCAGATGTTCTACATTTACATCTACATTTATAAGTAAGCAGAAACTATTTATAGTTATCACGCCAACATCAACTAAAATATGCCAATAAATTAAAATTAATATAGATACAATATAAATCATAATAAATAATAATATTGGAATAAAGATAATATTAAGAAAAAATGAACATATTCCTAAACTGAAAATAATTATAAGATAATAAAAATGGTTGTCATAATTAATCTCCTCTTGATAGACTATAGTCTTAAAAACTCTTTATTCGACTGAACTCTAGGCAATTGTTACACTCACATTCATAATAACTATTAGCATAAATCACGCATACATTAAATAAACTGTTTTTTTAGACCAGTGCACCAAGTTACCAGAACAATTGGTATGTTGACTCAAGAGCCTTGATCCTACAAAACCCTTGGACTAAGGATTAACTTAGGCCTACTCCTGGCCCTAAATTCGCCGTAACTTAATTTGGCCAACTTAAGGCGATTTAAGCAAAATTGGCCAAAAAGTCGATGCGATTTAAAGCTACTTTGTGCGATTTAAGGCCACTTTGTGCGACTTAAGGCAACTATAGAGCCCAAAATAGGCCTTAACTTAACAAAGCTTCGATGAATATAGGACTAGACTTAAGTCTAAACAAATTGTGATAAAGAACTAGGACCTTAGCCAAAAACATAATAATTCTTGACTAAAAATTTGTGAGTAATAAAGTCCGAACAAAGGACGCTAAGATAGTACTTGTCCCTAGAAAATCCTCACTGCGTAGAGCTCGTTGGACGGGTTTTACGAGCATGCGTCTTGCAGTCCAAATGTCGAGCTTCTGGTCTCAGGTTCTCTGATACATTAGTGATCTGTTGACTTAAAGGTGTTTCCAAAGATCACCAAGCTAGGGTGAAACCCTTTGATTTGGTCATTCAAAGCAGATTTGCATGTGTATTGTCATAGAAACTTCGGACCAGAGCAGAGTAAGGGCAGTAAGGACTCTCTAGGGTTTTTGGAGTTGGCGTGTAGATATGCCAATATTTATTATCCAATAAAATAAAAATTTCGGAAAATATTGCTCTTAATTGTGTTCTGTAACACTTGTGACGTAAAATGTTGGTAAATAACAGTCCGTACCAAACGGAAAGCCACTTTTAAATTTGGTTAAGGTCCTTGTTTATTTTCTTAAATAATCATCTGTTATGTTTGTAGAAAATTCCAGAAAAATTATAATTGTTACATGATTAATTGAAAATAAGTAATTGGAAGGTAATTTTATAGTACTTGGAGTACTGTATGTGAATTATTCAGGCAAAGTCACATTACTAACAGGATGTCCAAAAACTCAGCCAAAACACAAAGGATTAGAAAATATTCAATAAAATGCACAGTCTTTATGTGCCAAAATATACGTTTTCAAACGCAAACCGGTAAAATCATTTATTACAAGGCCACTCATCTTAATTGTTAACATATTATTATATTCTGTCTAAACTTCTTCAAAAGTGCAGTAAAAATTCTCATTCTAGTAGATATTTGCTCCACTCAGAACCACCACCGCCGTTAGGCAAACGCGCTAACTTTTCCCCCCTCGGGGGTACGCACACAAGTGTGCAGGTTCACTTCACATAGCCCGCGTAGCCAGGCTCTCAAAAGAAGGGAGGGGACTGGGGAGGATGGGGAAGGAAGCTAAGCTCTCACTTCCTTCCCCTGAATCCCAGTCCCCTTCCCCGTCCCCTTCAACAGCCTGGCTACGCAGGCTAACCTCACGCTGATTGGTTAGCTCCCTTTCTTTTCAGCTACTTATAAGGCTCACTGCTGCTCTTGCGACCGCACCCGCGTCGTCTGTTTGAGAACATCATTGCTTAGTGCAAGACAACTAGCTTCTCAAAGCATCAGGTAATTACTTTTTCATTGCTCAAATCCTGATTGAATTAAGTATGTTAACGTTTAATTGGAGCTTCATCAGTCTTCATAACTGTTGAGGTCACTTTATACGTGAGTTGTCGCTAGCTCGAAGTGTTCATTAGAATCGCACTCAAACTCTCCCTTTTATTTCTCTCCCACGAGCCCTGTCGTGAGGTTAGGATTTTTTCGGTGGAAATTAAAACAGAAGACACTCTAGAGTTCTCCAAGATGCCGAACTCGTTAAATTAAGTATTCAAGAAAAATTGGACTCAATTTGCGGAAGATTTTAGCCCATTAGTCGTCCCTGTAACATGACTTCCTGCTTTAAGCTGGCTAGTAATCAGAGAGTTAAGTCGCCTCCAAGACAATCCCTACTCGAGATGAAATTATCAGTGAATAGCTAATTGAGAAATCTAGAGAATAAGTGGAAAGTTAATTTATAAAATCCTACAATGCGCTTAAATGTTTTTCAAAATGACAACTGCAGACGTTTCGGTCCACACCAACGCGACCTTTTTATATTCAAATAAAGGATGCCGGGCATTCATGCAGTGAATCTACCAGACTGTGTGTACTTAAGCTTCACCAAACTGCTATAATAATTCTGCAAATATTTGGAATTTCAATGTAATCTTTCTCAGAGTTGTCATCACTTGAATGCCACGCCATTTAGAACAAATATCGTTGAGAGTCGCTAGTGTTCTTTCTCGACTTACTCTGTGTCTTTTCAAAATCAACTCACGCCCCACAGTTCATTTGCGTGTTTAATTTGATGCATAAGTTTGGATGACAGATGACATTTGCTGACACTTCCTTAGTTTTTTTATAGTCTACAGCTAATTATAGGCGATCTTACAATTGAATTTATAGTTGATTTCGATTTAAGCATTATCTCCGATATATATATGCCACTCGAATGGAACACACCCAAACTCTCCCCCAACACCGTTAGTCAGAACTTGAAGTCATCTCCACTGAAACAATCTCATTTTAGTATTTTATATCCAGAAAATGTAACCAATAAAAAAGCAACCCGACAAATAAGTTCCTTACTGAAGATTCGATGATTTTATAACCAGCTTTTATTAGCTATGCACCGATAAAAAGCTTTTCAAGTGTCGATTTATTCCGCTCATGTCTGAAACGCTTTGTGATGACCATTTCTAGGACGTGGTATGATTGCCAGAGAGGACAACAGTCTGACAAAGCGTAACAATGGCAAAGTTCACAACTTGACAGAGGTTGCACTGCAGTTTATATTGGCAAATGGAAATCAATGAGTGAAATGATTGCACTTTTTTTCTGATGTAAATATAGATCTTCGTAAGGCTGATGTTATATAGGACCTTAAACTGAAACGACGATTTTTCGCGCAACGACAAATTTGACTCAAATTGAACCGGCGCGTGTGGCGTGAAAAATCGTCGATCGTTGCAATTAATCGTCGTGTGTATGGCGAATTAAAGCTGGTTAAAGATACTCCCTTACAAAAGTGTCAGGGTGCCCTAAAAGGTATTGTTTCTTCAAGTTTCTCAAATTATTTCAATATACGTATTCAATTAGATCTTCTAATAGATCCGTCGTATACCGACACTTTGTAGTACGTGGGTTGTTTTCGACACAAGTCGAGATATATATTTTTTGATCCTAAAAGGTATTTTATACCCTAAAAGGTACGACCACACTGTTAGTAGAGAATATTCGTATGTGAGATCGTTTCAATTTTGATGTGATTTTCGTTATCCTGACCCTAAAAGTAGCTTCCTCTGCCAGCAACTCCTTTTCGTCCTCATGGGCTCGCTGTTGCAAAGATGAGAGACTGGGGACGAGCAAAACAGGATAAGGGGGTAGGGAGTAGGGGGAAAGAAGAAACAGGAGGAGTTGCTACTCCTCTTCACTCTTCCCAAATTCTCACCTCCAGTCTTCGCTCTTCCGGTTAGATTCCACAGGTAACCCAATAAAAGGAAAGGAGTAGCCTGCGGAAGTGGCTACCATAAAAGGTACGCTATGAGCCGGAAACTAAAAGAGCGGGTCACATTTTCGACCCTAAAAGGTCTGTCGAGCACCCCTACCACTTTTGTAAGGAAAAAAAACTTGAACCAGTTCATTAAAATTGGTCAAACCGAACTAAGGTTTGATTTAATTTGCTTTATTCATAACATCATTGCTGTGATTTAATTTAATTTAATTTATTATATTCTATTTTAACTTATTCTATTTTAACATATTTTTTAATTCTTTTTTATCTTTTACTTTTTATTAAAGATTCTCGCCACTCTACACTCTAAGGAAATGAAGATTCTTATCGCTGTTCACGTTCTACTTCATCTGGTTTTGACCACGAAAGCATGCACGGAGATCAGAATAACCGCCAAGGATGGCACTGTTGTCGTTGGACGTAGCTTGGAGTTTATGATTGATCTGATGTCTAACGTGATCGTGGAACCCAAAGGTTACGCCCATACTGCAATTCGTCCCAAGCACTGTGCTCAATATCGACCCTTGACATGGAAAAATAAACATAGCGTCGTATACCTGGACGCTTTAGAATTGCCAAACCTTGCCTCTGATGGTCAAAACGCAGCTGGACTCTCTGTTGGTGCTCTCCTTTTCCCTGGATTTGCCAAGTACCAGGACGTCCCAGATTCAAGGTGTGGATCAAGCGTATCATCTTTAGAGTTTCCACTTTGGCTCTTGGGGAACTTTGCGACTGTTCAAGAGGTGCGAGAAGCTCTGAAAGAGGATTCCTTTCCATTGGTGTGGAAAAGAAATCTGAAATTCAAAGACCTTGAGTACACCTTCGAACTGCACTACTCTGTGACGGACAAAACTGGCGACGGCATTGTCTTGGAGTTCACCAAAGAGGGACGAAAAGTGCACGAGAACACCCTTGGTGTCATGACTAACTCACCCCCTTATGATTGGCACATGTTGAACATGCGCAACTACATTGAACTCTCCAAATTTGCTCATGATCCTTTGATTTTGGGTCAAGATAAGTTTGAAGCTCTTGGCCAAGGAAGTGGACTCCTTGGGATGCCTGGAGACCTTACACCTCCATCAAGACTGGTGCGTGCAGCTTCCATGGTACATTTTGCTGATCCAGTTCAGACAAACGAGGAGGCAGTTAATTTGGGTATCCACATCCTAAACAATGTTGATATCCCCCGCGGAGTGGCTTCGTCCCACGATCATGAACATATGGCCGACTACACCTCGTGGATCGCCATCAAGGACCTCAAAAACAATGCAATGTACTTCCGTGTCTATGAAGATCTCACCATTCGAGTGGTTTATTTGGACAAAGTCACTGTAAGCAAAAAGGTCCAACTCAAAGTGGGGAAACCAATCGGTGGATTTATGGACGTCACAGATGAGCTCAGACCCTCTGACACCCACACCGAACTGTAAGGAACTCTAAGAAACCGGAAACTGGCTTGGACCGGAAACTGGCTTGGACCAAAAATTGACTTGGACCGGAAACTGGCTTGGATAAAAAGTATCGCATGCATTAACTGATCTGTTGTAATTTTTGTTTTATCGACGTCCAGAATCTAGTGAGTAAATTGAATAGTCATTTATGGTAGGTACAGTTTTGTGTAATGGTGATTAATCGAAAATAAATTAGACGAACATTTAATAGATACCGTTCAAGACCGGAAACTGGTTTGGACCGGAAATAAACGTGCATAAAAAGCATCACATGCTGATCTGTTGTCATTTTTATTTTATCGACAAAATGTAGTGAGTAAATTGAATAGGTACTTATGGTAGAGAGTATGTTTTTGTGTAATGACTAATCGAAAATAAATTAGACAAGCAATAGATACTGTTTAAATTGTTTTATGACTAATACAAAATAAGCAATCAGAAGAAGTGAGGGGAATGGTGACCAGCTGGGGACTGGCCGATGACGTCACAAGAAAGTCTCGCGTTTGGGGCGTGTCTACCCTGTGTTCCAGAGTGATTTTTTCCTGAAATACTGATTTGGATATAGAGCGATAGCAATATGAACACGAAACAAGTACTAACTAAATAGCACGAATTAGAGTGATTTCAAAAAACCCGTGAAATAGTTATTAGACTAATAGACACTGTTAGACCTTATTACTATTGTTTTCTTTTGTTTTTATTAAACTATTACAGACTAGCTATTAGTGTTTTTGAAATCACTCTAAACAATAGAGAATAAAGGATTTTGCTACTATTTGGTGCTATTTAGTTGCTAAGTTGTTTTATGGTTTTAGCGTTAACACTCTAGTGCGTGTCAAGATTCATATTACAAACTAAGTTCGTAGGTACGTTACCCTTCTCATTGTTGTTTCTATCAGGTAAAAGTACAAGGGATTTTCCCCTTTCCTATTCATTTATTTCTATTTGTTTTCATGGTCAGGGAATTTTGAGATTAATTTCAGAATTTGTGAGAATATTTTTGGAACCCCTACACGCATAAAATACTCCCCTCTCCACAGGAAGCCCAAGCTTGACGTTTAATTTAGAAAGTGCAACTTTTGTAATGAAAATATGTGTAGTTGAAAATTGTCTGTTGGTAGTTTTAATTTCTTCTTAGAGTGCTTTTAATCTCGCTGTTGAATAGTTGACGTCAACTAAATTAGATAAGTTATTTACTATTTTAGGTGACGTCACCTAAATTTGAATTCACGCGCGTGAAAACAGTTCGTTTCGATTCGTCCGGGGGAGCGATAAAGGTAAAATACCTTGTTTCTGCGTTCTTTCTCTCGTAAATATGTTCGCTCATCGATTAGTGTAGCCCCTCTGATTTGCTTGACCGTTGCTATTTAGGTGACGTCACCTATAAATAACTAACTAAATTTACTAAATTTATCTAACTACTCAACAGTGAGACTAAACGCACTCTAAATTACAAATAATAAATTAATCAATGATTGTATTTTTTTTTTTTTTCTTTTCATTTTCCATTTTGCAATGAGCTCTGGGTACTTAACTTATTCTCAGAACGATTCTGATTGGTCAATATCAATTACAGTGTTTTGGCGGTGTTTTCAAGATGGCGGACTAACAGTCAAAGAGTAGTTCCTAAATACAGGAATGCTCACACAAATATGCACAGTATCTGGTATCCACAGTAAGGTGAGTGACGTATATACATCATTTGCACATATATCACATATATCATTTATCACCTTCAACAGCGTTCATCAACCTTCATTATACCTTCAACAGCCTTCAACAGCCTTCATTATCCTTCAACAGCCTTCATCAGACTTCATTAGCCTTCAACAGCCTTCATTTGCCTTCAACAGCCTTCATCAGACTTAATTAGCCTTCATTAGCCTTCAACAGCCTTCAACAGCCCTCATTAGCCTTCGTCAACCTTCATTAGCTTTCAACAGCCTTCATTAGCCTTCAACAGCCTTCATTAGCCTTCAACAGCCTTCAACAACGTTCATCAGCCTTCATCAACCTTCATTAGCCTTCAACAGCCTTCAACAGCCTTCATTAGCCTTCATCAACCTTCATTAGCCTTCAACAGCCTTCATTAGCCTTCATTAGACTTCAACAGCCTTCAATAGCCTTCATTAGCCTTCAACAGCCTTCATTAGCCTTCAACAGCCTTCAACAATGTTCATTAGCCTTCAACAGCCTTCAACAGCCTTCATTAGCCTTAATCAACCTTCATTAGCCTTCAACAGCCTTCATTAGCCTTCATTAGCCTTCAACAGCCTTCAACAGCCTTCATTAGCCTTCAACAGCCTTCATTAGCCTTCATTAGCCTTCAACAGCCTTCAACAACGTTCATCAGCCTTCATCAACCTTCATTAGCCTTCAACAGCCTTCAACAGCCTTCATTAGCCTTCATCAACCTTCATTAGCCTTCAACAGCCTTCATTAGCCTTCAACAGCCTTCAATAGCCTTCATTAGCCTTCAACAGCCTTCATTAGCCTTCAACAGCCTTCAACAATGTTCATTAGCCTTCAACAGCCTTCAACAGCCTTCATTAGCCTTCATCAACCTTCATTAGCCTTCAACAGCCTTCATTAGCCTTCATTAGCCTTCAACAGCCTTCAACAGCCTTCATTAGCCTTCAACAGCCTTCATTAGCCTTCATTAGCCTTCAACAGCCTTCAACAACGTTCATCAGCCTTCATCAACCTTCATTAGCCTTCAACAGCCTTCAACAGCCTTCAACAGCCTTCATTAGCCTTCATCAACCTTCATTAGCCTTCAACAGCCTTCATTAGCCTTCATTAGCCTTCAACAGCCTTCAATAGCCTTCATTAGCCTTCAACAGCCTTCATTAGCCTTCAACAGCCTTCAACAATGTTCATTAGCCTTCAACAGCCTTCAACAGCCTTCATTAGCCTTCATCAACCTTCATTAGCCTTCAACAGCCTTCATTAGCCTTCATTAGCCTTCAACAGCCTTCAACAGCCTTCATTAGCCTTCAACAGCCTTCATTAGCCTTCATTAGCCTTCAACAGCCTTCAACAATGTTCATCAACCTTCATTAGCCTTCATCAGCCTTCAACAGCCTTCATCAGCCTTCATCAGCCTTCAACAGCCTTCAACAACCTTCATCAGCCTTCAACAGCCTTCAATAGCCTTCATCAGCCTTCAATAGCCTTCAACAGCTTTCAACAACGTTCATTAACCTTCATCAACCTTCATTAGCCTTCAACAGCCTTCAACAGCCTTCATTAGCCTTCATCGACCTTCATTAGCCTTCAACAGCCTTCAACAACGTTCATCAACCTTCATCAACCTTCATTAGCCTTCAACAGCCTTCATTAGCCTTCATTAGCCTTCAACAGCCTTCATTAGCCTTCAACAGCCTTCATTAGCCTTCAACAACATTCATCAACCTTCATCAACCTTCATTAGCCTTCAACAGCCTTCAACAGCCTTCATTAGCCTTCATCGACCTTCATTAGCCTTCAACAGCCTTCAACAACGTTCATCAACCTTCATCAACCTTCATTAGCCTTCAACAGCCTTCATTAGCCTTCAGTAGCCTTCATCAACCTTCATTAGCCTTCAACAGCCTTCAACAGCCTTCATTAACCTTCATCGGCCTTCAACAGCCTTCATTAGCATTCAACAGCCTTCATTAGCCTTCAACAGCCTTCAACAGCCTTCATTAGCATTCAACAGCCTTCATTAACCTTTATTAGCCTTCATTAGCCTTCATTAACCTTCAACAGCCTTCATTAGCCTTCAACAGCCTTCATTAGCCTTCAACAGCCTTCATTAGCCTTCAACAGCCTTCATTAGCCTTCAACAGCCTTCATTAGCCTTCAACAGCCTTCATTAACCTTTATTAGCCTTCATTAGCCTTCATTAACCTTCAACAACAAGATGCGACGTTTGAACTAGGCCTTAAGGAAAATTCGATATCAAAGTTTTAAACAGTAGAAGCTGGGCTTGCACTTTACAAAGGAATATTCTAGATTAAAGCTTCGAAAAGATAAACTTAATGGGAAATCAACCGAAATTTGCATTGGAATGCTAAAAACAATAGAAACAAAAGGACATTGTAAACAGTAGAAACGCAAAATATATTTGTCGAGTCAACAATTAAAAACCTTCACGTTTCTTATGCAAATTAGGATAAATCTTTTTCAGACCCGTCCACACGTTTGCGTTTTAATTTGAGAATTAACGAATATTTTTTGAAAACGCTAAACAATGGTGAACGCTTTGTTGAACTGAATAGTGTTATGAGTTCATCGTTTTCGAAAGCATCCGTTTTCGGGTGTCCACACGTAGACGCAAGAACAGCGTTGTCAAAAATAAATTATTACACAACACCGTCAACTTGTACTCATTGTTATAAGAGATGGCCGGGGCAAAGTTGATCGAGGCCACGAATTTGCCAGCGACTGGGGTGGGTGGGTGGGTGGGCCGTCGATCTCCTTTGTTGGCACTGATCTTGTGAATGAACAGAGTTTCTGAGTCTTAGAAGTCTTAGACGAATATGCACCTATTTCAAAATATCCCAAGAGACCGCAATCGACATTGCAGCGCGCTACGAGGACTTTGGTGAACAATTATCTCTTAATTTGATTGTGTACTCTGTTTTTGAATATTGTGAAAAGTATCCACTTTTGAGAGCTTTTTCGAAAAATGCGTGTGTGGCCGAGGCATAAAACACTCGTAAACGGTTATGGTTTGCATTGTGCTGCTTGCATTCCATTGACCAACATCAATGTTCTTTTAAAAAAGTTCTTTTGAAAAAAGGTGTATCCTTCAAAAACATTTTACCAGATAAGACAAATATGCTGAGAAAACCCTTAACAGTGCCAATTTTTGAGAAAGTCTGAACTGCGATGAAGGTCGATGAAGGCTGATGAACGCAGTTGAACGCTAATGAAGGCTGATGAAGGCTAATGAAGGCTGATGAAGGTTGATGAAGATTGTTGAAGGCTAATGAAGGCTGATGAAGATTGTAGAAGGCTAATGAAGGCTGATGAAGGCTGATGAAGGTTGCTGAAGGCTGATGAAGGCTGTTGAAGTTTGATGAAGGTTGTTGAAGGCTGTTGAAGGCTGTTGAAGGCTGATGAAGATTGATGAAGGTTGATGAAGGCTGTTGAACGCTAATGAAGGCTGATGAAGGCTGTTGAACGCTAATGAAGGCTGATGAGGGCTGTTGAAGGCTAATGAAGGCTAATGAAGGCTGATGAAGGCTGATGAAGGTTGTTGAAGGCTGATGAAGGTTGTTGAAGGTTGATGAAGACTGATGAAGGTTGTTGAAGGCTGTTGAAGGCTAATGAAGGCTGATGAAGGTTGATGAACGCTAATGAAGGCTAATGAAGGCTGATGAACGCTGTTGACGGCTGATGAAGGGCGATGAAGGCTGTTGAAGGCTGATGAAGGCTGTTGAAGGCTGTTGAAGGTAATGAAGGCTGTTGAAGGCTGTTGAAGGCTGATGAAGGCTAATGAAGGCTGTTGAAGGCTGATGAAGGCTGTTGAAGGCTGATGAAGGTTCATGAAGGTTCATGAACACTAATGAAGGCTGATGAAGGTTGTTGAAGGTTGATGAAGGATGATGAAGGTTGTTGAAGGCTGTTGAAGGCTGATGAAGGCTGTTGAAGGCTGTTGAAGGCTAATGAAGGCTGATGAAGGTTGATGAACGCTAATGAAGGCTAATGAAGGCTGATGAACGCTGTTGACGGCTGATGAAGGGCGATGAAGGCTGTTGAAGGTAATGAAGGCTGTTGAAGGCTGATGAAGGCTGTTGAAGGCTGTTGAAGGCTGATGAAGATTGATGAAGGTTGATGAAGGCTGTTGAACGCTAATGAAGGCTGATGAAGGCTGTTGAACGCTAATGAAGGCTGATGAGGGCTGTTGAAGGCTGTTGAAGGCTAATGAAGGCTAATGAAGGCTGATGAAGGCTGATGAAGGTTGTTGAAGGCTGATGAAGGTTGTTGAAGGTTGATGAAGACTGTTGAAGGCTGATGAAGGTTGTTGAAAGCTGTTGAAGGCTAATGAAGGCTGATGAAGGTTGATGAACGCTAATGAAGGCTAATGAAGGCTGATGAACGCTGTTGACGGCTGATGAAGGGCGATGAAGGCTGTTGAAGGCTGATGAAGGCTGTTGAAGGCTGTTGAAGGTAATGAAGGCTGTTGAAGGCTGTTGAAGGCTGATGAAGGCTGATGAAGGCTAATGAAGGCTGTTGAAGGCTGATGAAGGCTGTTGAAGGCTGATGAAGGTTCATGAAGGTTCATGAACACTAATGAAGGCTGATGAAGGTTGTTGAAGGTTGATGAAGGATGATGAAGGTTGTTGAAGGCTGTTGAAGGCTGATGAAGGCTGTTGAAGGCTGTTGAAGGCTAATGAAGGCTGATGAAGGTTGATGAACGCTAATGAAGGCTAATGAAGGCTGATGAACGCTGTTGACGGCTGAGGAAGGGCGATGAAGGCTGTTGAAGGTAATGAAGGCTGTTGAAGGCTGATGAAGGCTGTTGAAGGCTGTTGAAGGCTGATGAAGATTGATGAAGGTTGATGAAGGCTGTTGAACGCTAATGAAGGCTGATGAAGGCTGTTGAACGCTATTGAAGGCTGATGAGGGCTGTTGAAGGCTGTTGAAGGCTAATGAAGGCTAATGAAGGCTGATGAAGGCTGATGAAGGTTGTTGAAGGCTGATGAAGGTTGTTGAAGGTTGATGAAGACTGTTGAAGGCTGATGAAGGTTGTTGAAAGCTGTTGAAGGCTAATGAAGGCTGATGAAGGTTGATGAACGCTAATGAAGGCTAATGAAGGCTGATGAACGCTGTTGACGGCTGATGAAGGGCGATGAAGGCTGTTGAAGGCTGATGAAGGCTGTTGAAGGCTGTTGAAGGTAATGAAGGCTGTTGAAGGCTGTTGAAGGCTGATGAAGGCTGATGAAGGCTAATGAAGGCTGTTGAAGGCTGATGAAGGCTGTTGAAGGCTGATGAAGGTTCATGAAGGTTCATGAACACTAATGAAGGCTGATGAAGGTTGTTGAAGGTTGATGAAGGATGATGGTTGTTGAAGGCTGTTGAAGGCTGATGAAGGCTGTTGAAGGCTGTTGAAGGCTAATGAAGGCTGATGAAGGTTGATGAACGCTAATGAAGGCTAATGAAGGCTGATGAACGCTGTTGACGGCTGATGAAGGGCGATGAAGGCTGTTGAAGGTAATGAAGGCTGATGAAGGCTGATGAAGGCTGTTGAAGGCTGTTGAAGGCTGATGAAGATTGATGAAGGTTGATGAAGGCTGTTGAACGCTAATGAAGGCTGATGAACGCTGTTGAACGCTAATGAAGGCTGATGAGGGCTGTTGAAGGCTGTTGAAGGCTAATGAAGGCTAATGAAGGCTGATGAAGGCTGATGAAGGTTGTTGAAGGCTGATGAAGGTTGTTGAAGGTTGATGAAGACTGTTGAAGGCTGATGAAGGTTGTTGAAGGCTGTTGAAGGCTAATGAAGGCTGATGAAGGTTGATGAACGCTAATGAAGGCTAATGAAGGCTGATGAACGCTGTTGACGGCTGACGAAGGGCGATGAAGGCTGTTGAAGGCTGATGAAGGCTGTTGAAGGTAATGAAGGCTGTTGAAGGCTGTTGAAGGCTGATGAAGGCTGATGAAGGCTAATGAAGGCTGTTGAAGGCTGATGAAGGCTGTTGAAGGCTGATGAAGGTTCATGAAGGTTCATGAACACTAATGAAGGCTGATGAAGGTTGTTGAAGGTTGATGAAGGATGATGGTTGTTGAAGGCTGTTGAAGGCTGATGAAGGCTGTTGAAGGCTGTTGAAGGCTAATGAAGGCTGATGAAGGTTGATGAACGCTAATGAAGGCTAATGAAGGCTGATGAACGCTGTTGACGGCTGATGAAGGGCGATGAAGGCTGTTGAAGGTAATGAAGGCTGTTGAAGGCTGATGAAGGCTGTTGAAGGCTGATGAAGGCTGTTGAAGGCTGATGAAGGTTCATGAAGGTTCATGAACGCTAATGAAGGCTGATGAACGCTGTTGACGGCTGATGAAGGGCGATGAAGGCTGAAATTAGTATATGAAGGTTGTTGAACTATATGAACAGTATATGAACGGTTGTTGAACTTTATTGATGCTCACTGAATGATAACTGCGTTGTACGTGTATTGATCTGAGAATGAGTGAGCATTCCTGTATTTAGCCGCTTCTCAGTCAAAGAAATTGATCGACAAAGAAAAAGACAAAATGTACCGAGATTCTTTGTTTAAACTTTTACAAAAGTTCAAGAAAGACGAACTTTTAGAAATTTTATCAAAAAGAGGATATTTGGATAGCAATTTGCATGGATTAAGCGGGACAAAGGCGGCGATTGTGGATCGAGTTTTGAAACGTTTGGAAGACAAGTTCTCTGAAAGAGAAATCGCTGAACTCGATTTAAACTGTGAGTATTAACCCTTACTAATTATAAATGAAATATATTTTTCTGTTTAGGAGTTTCTATCGTGAACTCCGATTACAAAGGAATCAAGTTATCGTGTTTGGACACAACAAGTAACAAGAACAACGACATTTGAAACAGCTGATCATGCACGAATAACAAATCCGTACGTACTGTAGTTGTTCATGAGCAAATTTCATTTCGTTTTCTGCTATAGATCAACAAAACCACCCTACAAGCAAGGAATGGAATGTCTATTTTTTGGTCGAGTTTGGTAAGTAAAATTGAGATTCTGATCTTGGAATGATTGCTGAATGTATTCTCATCTACATCTACAAGTTTAATCCATAAGGGTTTCCCATTACATGGATGTGGTCAGACTATAGCTCACAGCTTGACAGGATATGGAAAAAATTAAGAATATATTAAATAGCTAGTAAGTTATTTATAGCTTGTTGGGCTTGCTTAAATCCATCATAAGACTTGCATTCAATTACGGAGTTACTGAGAGTATTCCAGACCCCTTAGGTTCTGGCAAAAAACTTTACTTATACAGATTTGTAAGTGAGGAGGGTTGAATAAACTTCTTAGCATTTTATACTGACGTGTTACTCGTTTTGGGCTTGAACTAATTTGCTTAAATTTCAACGTTGAAGCTGTTTGTTTGTTTGTTGACAGATGCTGATAGAGCAACAGAACACAAGCTATCAGATCCTAAAGTCATGGAAAATAAGTTGTACAACAGCTTACAACACTTCTTTAATATGGTAAATGGACTCAGCACTGATACCATCAGATGATCCTACGTCTTTTTGATCACAAAAAGAACACTAGATACTGTACTTGTCATAAGAAACTTTAAAATAACATGATAATCCCGACCTCTATAGTAAGGACACTTCTATAATATGGACACTTTTCTCCAGCCATTTGGTGTCTGTATTAGAGAGGTTCCTCTGTACATTAGAGTATATTGGAAAAGAGCTGCCTCCTGACGGTATCTAAACTGAGTGATAAAAATACATTGAGTAATTTGAATCTCTAACCTTTTGACATGTTCCTTTTACACAGAATGTAGTTGTACAATCCTGTAAAGGAGCTCTGTGGATACGTTTAGTGATCCATGAAAGACAAAAGAAAAGTTCATCTGTCAGTACAGTTTACTTGGTTCATTATCCTCTTTCTCCTTACGTAATGATGACAAGTATAAAGGCTGCTCATAAACAATATATATTCCAGGTAACATGAATAACAAACAGACAACAAGTATTGGCAGCATAATTGGCCCGGTTGTACGAAGGTTGGATAAAGTTATCCACCAGATAAGAGTTATCCACTGTATAGATTTTGTATAGATTTTATCCGCTGGAGAAGGATTTATTCACTGGACAGCGCTATTCGCCCTTCGTACAACCAGCCCCTGATAGATAAATAATAATAATAAAGTATTTATAGATGGAGCCAATTTACATGTAGCTTTGGCTAATCTTCCATTGGGCTGTCTCTGATCTCACACTGACTACTTGTACATTAAATATTTTGCATACAATCAACTCAACAATAGAGCATGTGCAGTGCCATGTGTAATGTCTCAGTATTTTGGTGAAATGTTGGTCTTATCAAATCAAATACTTAAGGTGACTAGAGTCTAGATCTATATCTGTCTAAGTAATTGAATTGTACTGCAATGTATTTTTTGTATTTCACAGGCTCTTCATGATGCTTTGGGATGTAACAACATTAGGAAACTGGATTTATCAGGGAAAGATGTCCAATCACTAGCTGATATGGTGCTCAACAGGAAAAGTCAAGTTAGTTTTAGAGCAGATATAATACATGCATTGATAATATTAGGGAGCAACCAAAATGATGATGAAGGGGACCTCACCTGTATGTTGTAGTTCATGTGTGTGCTGTCATCATTGAAATTAAGAATATGAGAAAGCCTCAACTGTCTACATGTCAGTTCTAGAAAGCAAGAATGAGAATTTCTGTCATTGTTAATTTTGAGTTCTTAAGGTTTCTATATATTAACAACTTCTTCATTACATAAAATAATGAAGTTGAACCAGTTCTTTACCTAATGGTATAATCATGAACAATCTGCACCGTACGGTAAGTGGTCAGTAAGGTAACGGTAAGGTAATGGTAAGTGGTCGACGAACCAAGTTACCGACCACTTACCGTATGGTGCAGATTGTTCACGATTACCCTACCTAATAGGTAACAGTTCCATAAACAGACACCATCACCTTGGTCGTTGTGGTGTGTCCATTAACTGTATGGGTTTGACTGTTCTTTTACTATCAAAAGTTTAATGATTTTTGTGTATTATTGTTAACAGGGGAAATTCACTGAGTACAGGATGAACCAAATTGATGATAATCCACTCCTGCAGGGAACTTGTCATGCCAAACGACAAAGACAAAATCAAGGTAATTCTTTACCCTGGAGTTTGTTCTAGAAGAAACAAGTATTCTGGCTTTCTCCACTACTTCAACCTGTGTTGCTGGCAACTTTTGTGGACAGAGATAACAAACCCACAGACTGTCAGAAATGCAGGGTATTGCTACTTTTACCAGTTATGATTCAGAAAATGGGAGGTGATAATTGCATGAACACAGCTTGAAATGGTGAAAGTGTCACAAATAGTAATTACATGTGATAACTTCAGTAAAACACATTCAGAGGGCCAATTTGATTCATTGTCACATCTTAAAGAGTGAGACTATCCAGGCATTGCTAATATAACTTGTAGCTGGTATACTTTGAATGTGACTAAATGAAATTTAGGCAAGTTAAAATAATTTTGAGGCATGCTGACCAGTAGTCTTTGGTGCACTGCAGGGACTCCCTAGGTACTGCAGGGTCATGTGGTGCCCAAAGTTGTAGATCAGTGAGGATCTAAACTTTGCTTGTTCCCCCCCCCCCCCCCCCCCCATTGCATGATAACTGACAACACTGGAAAAGAAATCATGTTTTGTCAACAATTCAACACTGTGTACCTCTTTCCCATCCTGTTACATGCCTTTCTAATCCCACCTGATAAACTTTTCATTCAAGGAGAAGCAGAAGAAACTGTAGATGTTAGATTAGGTGAAGAAAATAAGTTGGATGATGACAAGATGAAATCATGGATTGATAATGCATTTGGTTCTAAGAACAAACAACCTGTCTTGGAGAAAGTTAAATTCACAGTAAGTATCTGAAAACCATCTGGGAACACTTTTGGTCTGGTCATGAACCACAGGCTTACCATCCTCAACGTTTGTGAATCGGGTTAGTTCCGGTTTAGTGGGTTTGGGATCCCTGTGTTGTAATTCAACCCCTTGTTTGATAGTTGAATAGCATGAGTTTAATTTTGCCTCTGAAAAGCTTTCTTTTTCTAATCGATTCTTCGAAAGTTTGTTAGAAATAGAGATTAATAGTTTCTGAACACTTCTGACTAGTTTCTTGGGGGGTTTGAGGCGTATTCACTTAGATTTAGGCCGTTGAGTTTTGAGCTGCGTTTCCACATACATGTGATGGTAAGCCTGTGCATGAACAGTAAGTGGTCTGGAACCCTACAGTTGTACAAACATCCAGAGGAAATTTTTCACATTAAGATGATATTTTTCTCCTTCTTTCATAGATGCAGACCAATTTTAGAGGGACAAAAAGCATAGATTTTAACAAGGACACCTTTCTTTGCTCAGTCAAGTTTGAGGGACCAAGTGTCATTGAAGGAATCAAGAACCTTGCCCAAGCAGGCATTGCTGATCTACCTCTCCCACCACATCTTGCAAACCTACATTCTTCAGCAAGAAACAACTTTACATTAACAAACAGGAAAAGACCAAGGCAACCTGAATTGATTTAAAAAGCACTTTTGGTGGAGTGCAAGGCTGTTGCCTAAGAAAACGTCTTGGGAGCCCTTTTGGAATTAAAAGGTAGAAAGGAGCCTTTTTTAGTCTCCTAGGGCAAAAATTCAGTCATTGAAGCTTGTGAAAAAGGTGCCAGTTGCTACCAGGGACCTGTTAGGCAGCAGCCTTGGAGTCTCTAATGGGTCCTTAATTAAAGGACTGAGACTCATCATATAATGATAAGCAACAATGACTTGTATGACTTTCTGTTGTGTTGTGTCTCAACATTTTCATTTGATGACATTGTCGTCTCCACTCAAAATACACATGTAGAAATAGCACGGAGGAGCATATTGTGGTTTTAGTTTCTACATGAATTAGATATATCATAATAAAATATCTAGACACAAATCAATAGACAAATCAACAATAGTCAAATCCTCCTGATTTTAATATTTTTATTCCTGTTCACATTGAAAACTGAATATATTTTTAAATTATGTTTTGAAATCATCTGGTAACTATCCATTGATAATCATGATGTTAGGGCTGTTTATTGAAAACCACAGTAACATACCGAAAAAAGTTTATGGTTGTTTCTCCAAGCACATATTCAATTTCAGTGAAGATGTTACAAGCAAATTTATAGGTGCTCTGCACTCCTGTAAATTTTCCTGTAAATTATCATGTTTTACAATGAGATTACGGAAAGAAGCACATTATGGACCTAATGGATCAAAATGTTGTGAATTTTAAGATCAGGAATAAATAATTTACAATCACTGATTTGTGTAAACTTATGGAATAAAATAATTACTATTAGGAGAAAATTCTGGTTACTGGAACCTTATAATTTTAAGCTGCCATGAAACTATGGAATCTGCTCTAAATAACTGATTAAGATGCTAAATTTTCTATTTGTAGAGACATGAGAGCATTATTGTATAAAAACATATTGCTAATAATACACTGGCCTAACTATGAACATATATCATTGCTTGCTAGAGCACAATAATACCAATATTGATTGTCTGGAAATATAACTACAGTATACATATTCTCTCCTCCATAACTGTAACTGTGTTCATTCTTTAACCATGAAACTGTCAAATCTGCAAAACCCCACACATTGATGGCTACCCAAGGACATGGGTGGTATGAGTTTTGTAACAAAGACCTAGAAATCAAGGCAAAATATCACTTTGATTTTGTTGCAACTCTGCATTTGAAGAGTACTCTGAACCTGGGAAAAGATGTCCTATGTTCATCCCAGATGGTTGGGTTACCTGTGTTTCCTAATGACAAAGGAAGCCGACAAATGTTTGCATAACTATTTCTTACTGGCTAGTCAATCAGTATTATCTTAAAATAGAAATAGTGATACATTAGGCAGCAAGTTACGAGGCTGCAGATTTCTGCATGATTTGGACTTGGACTGAGATTCCTCACTAGTAGCTTCTACAATTTTGATGAGTTTCTCTTTTTCTCAAATTCATCTTACCTTGCTGTCTCTAGTAAAAAGAGAATTCTGTGAGGTGTAATTAATCCTGTCCATTGACAGCTAACGACTTCCTTGTGGATAACGGAAGGGTTTGGACATGTTAAAGTGGAGATATAACTATCAGGTGATCCAGCACAACTGAAATAAAGGAAAAAAGGTCAGTTTTGTATAGGAAATAATGTGGTTACGAGTGCAATTTAGAATAAATTTGCACAAGTGAGTTTTCAAAGAGTTCAAAATTGCACGAGCCTGTAGGGCAAGTGCAATTTGTGCTCTTTGAAAACTCACGAGTCAAATTTATTCTAAATTGCATGAGTAAACCATATTATTTCCTTTTAATAATATACATGCAAAAATTCAAGCAAAATTTTCAAGTTTTCTGTAGCTTTTCAGTTGAAAAATCAGATTAGCACGCACCCAGTGTTTGAAAGTGACCAGACAATGTCGTCGCCAAGCACACGCTCAAGGAAAAAATTCAAAACTTTTCACCTGAAACTTGGGCATTTTTTGACATTTTTCTTGCATATTTACGACAATTTTGGAAACAAATCCCACTAAAAGTGTTTTATAAATTGTTTCTTTGATGAATAAAAAGAAGAATTTGACGATTTAGTGCATTTTGACTTTTTTCTGGCAAAGGAAATTTGCACTAAATTTCCTTTTTTTGGCGCTAAATTTCCATTTTTCTGCACTAAATTTCCTCGAAACAGAACTGCTCTTAGCCAATCAGCATCGAGAAATTTTTGCATGTATATTATTTGTCAGTAAGGTATAGTTCACAAATAGACTGATTCCATAAGTCATACTTTTCTGCTCAGACTTTGTATCATTAGGTTGCTCAACTAGCACCACAGGAAGCCCAAGGAGCAAACAGAAAGACTTACAAAATCAGTCTGTAGTTCACATAGGGCATAATACAAATCTGTGACTTTCTGTCAAAAATCCATGCCAATTTCAAGGTTATGGGAACAGATTACAGAAAGTATGTGAGAGGTAATAAATACTGGTATATGTATCAGGCTAATGGACCTGGCTAGTAAGTTTTGTAACTTGTGAAATTGGTCACTCCTGATCACCTTTGGAAATGGCCAATGTAATGGTAAAATACCTTGACAATGCTACCCTATGATGATGATGAGGAGGAGGAGGAGGATGATGCTACCCTCCAGCAAAGTTATTTTTCTTATCCACTCAGACTGAGGAGGGATTAGAAAATTAAATCTGCTTCACGAGGTACAAGAATGCAATGCACTGTTGAATACAAAAGTCCATACCAATCAATATCACAATGCATACACCCAAGCCACTCATAAAAACTGCTAATATCACATCCACTGGTGTCTTCATCTGTTGGTCTGGTTGATGTTGTAGGGTTTATTGTAGGTGTCCTTAGATTTTTAAAGTTTTTGATACATTCTGTGTTCCTTACTAAACAGCATTTATAATTACTGAAGTATGACTGGAGACTTTCTGTGTTTAATTTATTATCTGCAGAATTAATAAATCAAATTATGAATGAATAAATCAAATTAAATGAAAGGAAGGAAAATAATAATTACACTTTATTGATATTCTTAGGCCGATATGAAGAATTATTATATGGCTAGATAATTTCCTGAATTCTGATTGGCTATCGCATGGTCTGTATTTTGTCATATCAGGACCGCTGTCCCAGATGAAAAGAAAAGTTTGCGTTTGGCAATTGTTTTATTGGGACTTCTCAAAGCCATATAATAATTAACCTTGTTTGCTCGGCCTGTATGGGATAAAATCAGACCTCGGTCTTTTTGTACAGACCTTGCTGCGCTCGGTCCGTACTGTCAAGACCTCGGTACTGATATTTTCCCATACAGACCTCACGCTCAGGTTAATAACCCTTTAGTATAGTGAAACCTCTAGCAGCCACCCTTTGGGAATTAATTGACAAGTGTCTGATACCTGGGGGGATGCTTGTCGTACCTTTTAGGGGTCAAAATCAGATCTGGTACCTTTTAGGGCCTTTCAAGTTTTATTGAACTACCAGAGTCGACTAAGCTGGTACCTTTTAGGGAGATTTTTTTCCCACTAGCAAAAATAAAATATTTGAGACCTGAGATAAAAATTGCATTACATGAACACATCACTATTCATTGCTATAATAAGCTTGTACCTTTAAGGGGTAAAATCAGTGATGTTTCCACACCCATCTGGATAAGACAGAGATATTACCTTTTTCGGGTCATTTTTGAAATTTCCAATGAGCATCCCCACCCTTTTTCGATCAGAGTCTACCCCCAGGACTTGATATAAAAGTTGGCCATTTAATAGCAATTATTTAAAACAATCTTGCAGCTTAATAGAGATAATTAGGTTGTAAACCAATGTTAGTGTTTCAATCCTTTCACATCAAAGTACATACCATGGTCAATCCATGAAAACACAAATTCAAACTGCAAATCCAAGCCCTTAGTAAAACACCATTTTACTCTCTCATAATTCTTTTTCCCTACTTGAAAAGAATCAGACTTCAAATCTATTTCTATAACTGCAATTAAAACAAAAATGAAAATCAAACTTCAACTGAAATGAAATTGAATGAAATCAGCAGTCAATAAAATCAACTATAATAATTATGTCTTACTATATCTCAAATCTTTTTGAAATACAGAATGTTTCCCTGTGAGTCCCAGTTCTTCATAAGTATCTTTATCCAATGACAAGAGCAAAGTGCCTGAATAAATTTATCCATTTAAATGGATGGAAAATGTTACATGAAATACTCACATACCGAGATCATCCCAAATTTCCAAATGTTACCTGTTGGCAGCACTGTTATACAATTTCCTGTATCTATTTGAGTTCTTGAACTTATTGCATAAAATTCTCCTTTGCAGAAAACAAGATTAATTCATTTAGTAATTTTGGCCACATCAGTGATTTGAGTTTATATGAAATCAAAAAAAGATTTTGAAGTGGTCTTTCGTATGATTAAATGAATAATGAGTCTGAGTGAATAAATGCAAGTGTAAGTGAATGGACAAATAGTAGGATGGATAGCTGAATGAGTGAGCAAATGAATGAATGAATGAGTGAATATTAAATAAATGAACGAGTTAGCATGACGAACTTATACCGCCTAAAAAATGCGGTGTCCCCGCTGGGATCCGGATTTCAAAGTCAAATGTTTGGTATGTTTTTGGTTTTGAGCTAGGCCGAGGCGTTATAATCCTCAGCACCCTGAACATCAGAAAGCCTTGTGTCCGTTTCTTATCTGTCATCGTTGATATAAATAGTTTGTTATGGAACAAACAACTGGAAACACTGTTTGATTCGCTGCCGAAATGTCGTTCACAATTTACAATGAGTTGGTCCAGGTCCCGAATAGCTTAGTAAAATAAAAGTAAATTGAGTTTAATTCCTCACGAATGTAAATATCACGATCGGGAGCGACTCTTCAGTGAATACCCCGTAGCATTAAAAATCACAACTGGACCTTAGTTATCTGTTTTATTATATATATTGCGAGCAAAAAATCATTTCTTTCGTTCAAACGTGGTTTATTCTCTCATAAACCACACTTTTTTGGTAGAACTCATGTTCGATCAATGACGTAACACACAAAAGGTCAAGCCAGTGTCATATAGCTCCGTTCGTTTCAATTTACGTACTTGGTCAGGAGAAATTGAAAAAATATTGGTTAAAACAAACTTCCGTGGATCACCACAACACAAAGAAGACGATAGAGCATACCACGCTGTATTTGAAGATAGTTCTGTAGAGAAAACGCGGTTCAAAACCGCCATCGTCCCTACAAACCGACGAGTGTCGATTTGTAATGCCCGCCAAAACCTTCATTTCAGGTCAAATTTCGATCTCCGTCATGTATTAATATTATGAATACTTTCCTATCTTTCGGCTGATAGTAAACAGGCAAAACGTCAATGCTTTTAGCTAGACCTTATAATCCAATTGACACGTTCTCACTTATGTACAACATAGCGAACCACAAACGAAAATGACTAGGGATTATCTCCATAGCAACATATATTTTCAATAGACTCCCGGAGCGCATTTTTTAGGCAGTATAAGTTCGTCATGGAATATTAATTGAATTAATTAATTAATGGAATGAGCAAATGAATGAATGAATGTACCTTGTTTTATAAATTTATCAATGAATTCCTTTTCAATGAAGACATGAACTGGTAAAACAGCAACACAAAATTCATCCTGTAATGGTGAATTGTACTGCAATTGTTTCAAGACACTGTCTGATGTACAACCAGGAATTATGAGAGATAGCTGTGAATTTAATCATAAAGAGTATGATTCACTACAGAACTACTAATCAGCAAATGTCTTACCTTTCTAACCATTGAATACGATTCCTTGTTTTCAAGGAATTCTACTACATTTTGTCGATCAAAATACAAAGAAATAAGCTTACTTATTAATTCCCCTTGCCTTGAAAACATTTTCTCCAATAAGCTGGTTAACTGCAAGATTTCAAGCATAAAAACAAACCAAAAGCACACGCAAACTTACAGAATGATTAAAATAGTGATCCTTTATACATTTCTCGTGCCGTTTCTTGTTTTTATCCAAGGAATCCTTCTCAAATATAAGCCTTCTTTTCGGCGTTGGAAAGCTCTTCACGTCCGCCATCTTGAATTGAAACTAGTGAAAGAGATTGGGCACTAGTTACTAGTTTTGCGCGGACATCATTGAAATCAAACAAAATGTCGGACGATGTTGAAGAAATTTGTCCCTCGATTGATATACTCACAAATATCGAGACTGGAATACCTTGTTATGTCCAGGGATGTTCTAAAATACTATTTAACACAGCATCTCTTCGAATGCATGTGGTGAAAACTCACAACGTTGCAGCAAGCGATGAGGAAAAACAGCTTTTCACTCGTCGAAGTTCATCATCCAAGAAATGCGTGAAAAAGATTTTTTATTGTCCCGTTGTTGATTGTTATCGTGGTAAATCGAGTAATAAACCCTTCCCTCGACTGGGCCAGGTTAAGCAGGTAATCATACTTTTGGAAAACTGGCAAAGGAGTACAACATCCCTTGATTTTAGTGTTCACAAATCGATACCCTCTGACAGGGGTCCAGGCGCTTTCATCCGTTTTCTTTTTTTAAAAATTGTCATCATTAAAATGTCTTGCTACTTTGACTTAATTTTCTTGACAACTTGATTTCCACAGCATTACATGACAGTTCATGCAGACAAGAAGTTTGTATGCCATAAGTGTAGTCGTGGTTTTGGAATTGAGGCTGCCTGTAAAAGGCACGAAGCCAAGTGTGGCAAGATGTTTTCTTGTAGTTGTGGATGTCCTTTTACAACACGAGAAGCATTATTGATGCATGCACGTAGAAAAAAACATGAAATACCAGCCAGTGAATCATTATCAACAACTAGTAAAAATTCAAAGTATGATCAAAAGAAGGACAAAGTTACAAGGTTTGTATGGAAGAAAAATGGAAATACGAGAGGGATGGGTTGGGGAGCAGTTGCAGATCCAGGGGAGGGGGCTGGGGAACCAGTGCCCCCTCCTTTCAGTTGGATACAATTTTTTTTCTTTTGAGAAAATTTATTTTAGAAGGGAAAAAAACATTCTTACACACACAATAGACTGGATAAAAGTCGTCCTGAAATTACTTTTTTGAGTGTGCACATGCCAAAAATAACCTACTCCCAAAAATTGGTTGTTTTAATCTTGATGGTGCCCCTCCCTTTCAAAATTTATAGATCCGCCTCTGGGGAGGGTGGTGGATTCTATTTCCATATCCCTCCTTCGTGGTTGTGTATACTGTCTAGTAGACTGCTTCAATTTCATTGTAGACAATAGTATAATAATCTATTTTCTTTTTAAAGGAAAGCAAGCAATACAAACAGCTCATCCAACCTACCAGTGAGAACTGTTGTCTTGTCCACAAACATACTATGTCAGCCAATCAAATCAAAGATTCCAGTTACTGTGCAAAAATATTGTAAGATTCTCCCAAAACCAAAATTCCATGCCTTAACAAATACTCATAATATTCCACAACCTATCAGCAAGAATGATGCTGCCACACAGACCAATCTTTGTACATCTGAGACTGGCATTCAGACAGCATCAACTCAGACAACCTTTGACCTTAGGAATTGTTTGGATACCCATATACTTGGAAGTATCAATCATTCTTCTGTTGGGACACAAGTTAGTCAAAATGGTTTACGTTCTTCTACTGTCTCATCAATGATGGATTTTGGCAGTCAAGTATTAATACCAAGTGTTTGTGAGAGTGTTGGGACTCAACATGATGGCCAACTTTATGTTAATCCAACATGCTTATCTCTTAGCTCACAGACATTGTTATCAGGTGCTGATCTTCATATTCCTGATCCACAATTTCTAAACTCCTCCGAAACTCAGACACAGAACTTTGGTCAGGTTTCTTTGGAAGACAATGCAGCACAGACACATGTTCCTGATCCACGATTTCTTAACTCCTCAGAAACTCAAACCCAGAATTTTGATCAGGTTTCTTTTGAAGATAATGCAGTACAGACACATATTCCAGATCCACGGTTTCTTAACTCCTCTGAAACTCAGACACAGAACTTTGATCAGGTTTCTTTGGAAGACAATGCAGCACAGACCCTGATTTCAATTCTTGACATGGATCCATCATGTTCAACAGACTGTGGTACTCAGACACAGAGAATGTTTGATGAAATTTTGAGCCAGTCTGATGTTGAATTAACAGAGTCACAAACACAAACATGGCTAAGTTCTCTAATGCCTTCAGATTCTGTAATAGATAATGACTATTCTAACAGACCAGCAACTTTAGAGGAGTTAGTCAACATACAAACTCAGACGTCTCTAGCTATGAATGATTTGTCCTTTGATGTGGGACTTATTAACACTGAAACCCAAACAATTCCAGAATCTTTTGTTGGCAATTGCTGGGACTATGAGCCAAATGCCAGACAAACACAAATGACACAGACTGGTGCTGGGATTCTGTACAGTCCATTTGATAGCAGCACCACTTCTCTCATGGATACGTATACTCAGACATTTCTAGGTGATGCTGGGTGTCTGTCAAATGTTCAGACACAAACATGAACTACATTCATCTTCACATAAAGCAGACCCCTTGACCTAGTGCAGCCACATTTCACAGACACAAAAATATATTATGGAAGTAGTCCCCCGCCTTCTAGTGTCTGCCTGTTCGCACACGCCTGGAAATGTTGATCAAAAAGCAAATATAAGAGATTCTCTAAGTGTCTAATGTTCATATTTGGTGAACTTGCAGAATTTTGCATAATTTCAATGCCTTTAGTTTACACCATAGTTTTTCTCACATGCCGAGAAAATCCGTGTGAAAGCCAAAGGAATATTCCCAAAGGTCTATTCAGTCTGTAAACCACAGGTAGCCCAAGGACCCCAAGCTTGGTTTAGTGATTTTTGAGGGGAATTTTTTCTACAATTTATCAGAAATACCAAAGAGTACTAATTTTAGCAAGTACAAAATTTAGCAAGTCTTAGGATTTTGCTATAAAAAATTGATTATGTTGCTAAAAAATGACATGAATGTGTCAATGAATTTTCCTCTAGTTTTCGAGCATGCGCAATGCATTTTTCACCTGTGTTGCTAAAAATACTACCCTAAAGGTAAACTGGATATATCTCTGATATAGGATTTCACAAATGATCTCATTTTATAGAAATAGTGAACAGAGCAACACTTTTAACTCACAATTGTTGTGTTTGATTTTCTGACTGTAATTTTGTTTTGGAAAATTTATGTATGCACAGCCATTTTGCACTCGTGTGGCACCCCTCTCACTTAAAGTGATCTTAAGTCAAATTTGATTAACTTATTACCAATTGCTAACTAACTTTTGGTGGAGATATTCAAACCATTGGAACATTCAGTTTGACCTAAGATACGCTTTATAACGGCTATAACCAAGGCCAGAAAGGTCAAAAGCAGAGGAAATAATGTGACTTCAGAGCTTCAAAGGACTGACAGCAAATAAGTACAATTTGTAACTCGGTTTATTAACATATAAACACAATGACTTTGTCCTAGTGCCCTTGTTTGAATGACCGTCAATTTGCTTATTTAATAAATAAAGGTGGCTCAATATAGTTTTTTATTGACCATGCTTCCATTTTTCACTCCACGAATTGAGCAACTTACTCTTGACCAACCAAAATGGTTTTTACACTAGTAACTGTTGTTGGACTTAAAAAGGTTTTGAATTTTGTCTACTTCACTTCGATTTGTGTTGCCATAGCAATGGTAAACAAAGATGGCTGAAATCAATTTTTCTAAAATATCTCTCGAACCCGAGCAGTTCTAGACAAGGGACTACATAGGCAATAAGCTACACACTAAGGTAAAGAAATTAAGGCACAATTCAGAAAATTTTACCAAGCTGTTTTGAATTACAAACAATTCAAAAAATGAAATTCATTGATTAGCTTATTAAGTGATAATAAGCAATAAGCTTATCCTAGTTTGATCACGCATACAATGATTGTCCTGTCAGTAGATAAACTGAGATCAAGGTTTTGTTTTTTATCAGTTTTAGTGTAATTGGTGTTACCATGGTAATGATTAAAAATAAGGCTGAAATCAGTTTTTCTGAAATATTTCTTGATTTCAAAGAATTCCAGGCACCCAAATACTATTAAACAAAATAGATACAAAGGTAAAGGAGATAACATAGAATTAAAACTCATTGATTGAAGTGATTTGGAATAAACGACCAGAAATGGGAAAATTTGCATTATTTATATTTTTGCAATTTATTCAAAAACAGCTTGGTAAAATTTTTTTGGAATTAGCCTTAAGGTGGCTCGAAATAGTTTTCTATTGACAATGCTTCTGTTTTTCACTTCACAAACTGAGCAACTTACTCTTGACCAACCAAAACAGTTTTTACACTAGTTATTGGACTTGAATCAAAGTTTTGATTTTTGTCTATTTCACTTTGATTTGTGTTGCCATAGCAATGGTAAACAAAGATGGCTGAAATCAATTTTTCTATAATATCTCTCAAAATTGAGCATAATCAACTCATAATCTTTCTTATTCTTCAGGGAAAAAAACAAAAAGTCAAAGGAAAGAGAAGATCTAGAAAGTTAATGAATAACAGAAAAAGAGTAAGGAATAATGGGAAACAGTTAAATAATGCACTCTTGAGAAAACTTCTTTGGGAATAATGAATAATGGTCCAATATTATTCTGCTTCCACCCCCGACACAGGCAGACCGAGTGAACGCCTTATATGAGCGTCTTGTTGGTCTTCTTGTGCGTAGCTCTGAACACTTTTAACCGTTTACGTCGAACAAAACTAAATTGTTCAGGATCTAGCATGAAACTAATTAGTTTCACCTTCAAATCGACCACAAAGCAAATTAAATCGTGATGGCAGAACTTCACCGTCGGCCGAAAATGCTCAACGTCCCACTTCCACAGGTTAGTGGCTGCTCGCTTCCTCCTTTACCGCTCAATAGCTCTTTGGTAGCAAGTAGAAACGCGGCCGTATCTTCATCACTTCATATTAACGAGAAGGAACATAGAAGAGAGAGCAACGGCCATGGCGATTTTCAATCATGTCACATCGGCAGTGAGACTGGTTGGATGTTGCCTTCACTTCATGGGACCTTGGCTGGCAGAGAAAATATGGTAGCATCACATGTATCCAACAGCACTAAAGAATTCAACGAGCAAACAGTAGATACCGAAGAGCTGTTCATGTACAAAGAGAGGAAAGGAAAAAAAGGGAAAAGCCTGTTGGATTGTAGGATGACAGAGTCACAGAAAGATCATGGCCGAGTTCATGTCTCGAGACACCACAATAGAACAGAACGCAAAAGCAAACCGACTGGAGATGGCGTTTGCAATGAAGCAGAGGATTTCAAGCAAAAGAGAATGCATTTTAACGAGAGCGAAGTTAGAAGACCTAGGAAAGACAGAAACAGTGATGGCAATCATTTTCAACCATTTCACAACGACAGCGATGCTGGTTACATGTTGCCTTCTCTACCACGTTATGGGTCCTTGATTGGCAGAGAAAATGCGGTAACGAGTTCATCGCATACATCCAGCAGAACTAGGGAATATGATGAAGAAACAACAAGTGGTGAAAAACTATACAAATCAAAGAAAAAGGTAAAAAGACGACTGTTGGATTGCAGGATGCAAGGAGCGCAAACGCAAGACGGAGGCCGAGTTATGACGAGACACCATGATAGCAAAAGAGAATTGAAAGACAGCCAGAGAAGGGAAGGCGTTTGCGAAAAGGCAGATGATTTAAAGCAAGAGAAAACGTGTACTCAAGAGATGATGAAAAATGTTGGTAAGGAGAAATAATTGTGAATGAACTAAACTTAAACATTCACGCATTTTTACTTTTGAACAGCACATTTGAGTTCACTATATAATTTTTGTATTTAATCAATAGAAGCGCTGCAAAAAGGTAACGGCCGCGCTAACTCGAAACACTATGGCAAAACAGAATTCAAATACTCCAACCAGAGGAGGGATGGTGTTTGCAGTGAGACCGACGATTGCAAGCAAGAGAGAATATGTGCTCGAGTGTTAATGAAAAATTTTGGTAAGATAAAAGAAAAAAATGAATGGCTAAATATATATTTTACAACATATAAAGTTCAATGATTTCAGCGGAATTTTTTTCCATTTGATTGATAGGTTCGCATCCAAAACAGGACAAGCTAGTTGTCTCGAGGTACGACAGTACAAGGGAAATCAAGGACATTTGCCAGAGAAGGGATGGAATTTGCGATGATACCGAAAATTTCAAGCAAAAGAGAACACATGCCCGAGTTTTGATGAAGAAATTTGTTGACAAGGAAGAGAGCAAAAAATATGATAAATTAACTAAATTTGAGATGCCTGCACATTTACTTATGTAACCTTATTTTCACTATGTAATCAGATTTCTAGTGAATGAGCCTGGAGTTTTTTGTCACAAAAAGACCTTAATTTGTCTTGTGAATAGAGTCGCGACGGTGCTAGGGTACGCCTTGGCTATGCTATGAAAAATATATTACAAAAAAAAACCATAAAAACGTAGCCCGCCCTTGCTTAAACAAGTAAATACAATCAGTTCCTTTGGTCGATTTATGCTTTATATATATTTAAGTAATATTCTATTCTTTTGTTTATTATTTACCTATCAGTAACATACATGTAATCAAAATTCCACTAGCTGATGATGGCCACAGTTTGTGGCCGAAATATTCAATAAACATGAGATGTTTCAAAATCTCTCTCGTTCTCCTACGATTTATATCAAACTGAATGCCTCACAAGTTTGTCCGTGAAAATATTGTAATATATATTTCAAATAACGTGGACGCTCAGGAGATCTTAATCCAAGATCTGAGACTGAGTACCTAACTGTAAATTTTCAGGATATATCTGCAAATGTTGATGTGCTTTTTGTATTTTAATTACGAAATACAACAGAAAAAAACAACAACATTTAGATCCAGATGGAGATTGACCAATTAAGGTCAAAGTTTTTTAAAACAGGTATATATTACTGACAAAAATAGAGCATTTATTTCTTTGGTTTCACGAAGGAATTGAACTTTTATTTGTAACGACTAAAATATATCAGAAGAGGTCTTGAGATCGAACTTCGTTATTTTGGAAAAAAAAGCATAGAAAAATGCATTCGTGTGTTTTAATTCTCAAGACTGTCATTGTAAAGTCAGATAGTGTATCGAAAATGCATCCTCGCCCTCCCCTAACGTAACTATAATTGACAGCACCACGTGATGTGTCAATTAATTAGTTCCTAAATGAATTGAATCCTCGCCTTTCCCTCAACTATGATTGACAGCACCACATGATACTACCATATTAGGATAAACCCTAACTATAATTGACAGCACCACGTGATATGTCATAATGCCATATAAGGCAGTACGCTACGTACTCGACGGTGTTTCGATCGAATTGATTGATGTCAATTGGTTAGTTCCTTATTAATGAATTGAATCCTCGCCTTTCCCTCAACCATAATTGACAGCACCACGTGATACAACCATATTAGGATAAATGACGTCATAATGCCATATTAGGCAGTACGCTACGTACTTGACGGTGTTTCGATCGAATTTATTGATGTCAATTGGTTAGTTCCTTAATGAATTAAATCCTCGCCTTTCCCTCAACCATAATTGACAGCACCACGTGATACAACCATATTAGGATAAATGACGTCATAATGCCATATTAGGCAGTACGCTACGTACTTGACGGTGTTTCGATCGAATTGATTGATGTCAATTGGTTAGTTCCTTAATGAATTAAATCCTCGCCTTTCCCTCAACCATAATTGACAGCACCACGTGATACTACCATGTTAGGATAAACGACGTCATAATGCCATATTAGGCAGTACGCTTACGTCTTTACGGCATTTGGATCGAAATGATTGACGTCAATTGATTAGTTCCTTAATCAATTAAATCCTCGCCTTTCCCTCAACCATAATTGACAGCACCACGTTATACAACCATATTAGGATAAATGACGTCATAATGCCATATTAGGCAGTACGCTTACGTCTTTACGGCATTTGGATTCATTTGATTAGTTCCTTAATGAGTTGAATCCTCGCCTTTCCCTCAACTATAATTGACAGCACCACGTGATACTACTATACTAGCTTTAAGCAATGCTTATGTGAGTGCTGCCAAAAGAATTTTAAAGGGAGGCAAAGCGCTCTTTGGGATGCTTAATTACATTTAAGCAAAAACTTTCTTATTAAATTTGGCTCTTCGTACCAAAGAAAAACGATCTTCCTTTGCACAAACTTCAGTCAAACCACTAAAACCAGGAATTCCAAATAGCACATAGCCGCGTGTTAAGTCTTTTCTTCTCACCAAATTGACACAACTCGCGGTTGTAGCAGTTTATTTGAAAATTCTTTTTTTGTCTCTTAAACTCAACAAAAGATTTGAAATGATTAAGGTCTAAGGTGAACAAACCTATTGCTTCTATCGATGTTCTGTAATGAAAGACTGTGTAGCACTGAGATGAATTGTTTGCATTGAACATTATAAGACTTGTTTAGAGCTTAAAAAAGTCTGAGATTCGATCTCAGGAAATCCATTAGAAACATCTCCTGGATATCTCTTTGAAGGACAACAATTTGATGCATGTCTGCGTGTCAAAATGTTTGACATATGCTGCCATTAAGGACACTAGCGAAAAACGTCTGCGCATGCTTGTAGTCACCTCTTGGTGGTTTTGTAAACTTATGCAAATTCCGCTTTTACGCTTGAGGTTTTATAAACAGTCAAAACTTAAGGTCAGTTCTTGGAAATTAACTACAGTATTCACATAATGTCTTTCTTTCTCTTACAAAAGTATACAAAAGAAATTTTGTGTATACACCAAGAACACGAGCATTTCATTTCAAGCTAATACCCATACAGTTCTTTTTAATAGTAAACACCCGTCAAAGGGCGGATGAGCTAGACTGAGCCAACGGTCATCATGCATCAGTGAACTGTTAAATGTAATTTTTTTAAAACCGTAATTTGTAGTGCAGTAATTTGTATAAAATTAATTTTCATGGTACGGACTGTGTAGCGGCAGCCCAAGGCGCCATCCTATGCTCACAGTCTACCATGCATGTTATATGTTTTTGTAAAGCGCCTAGAGCAGATTCTGGATAGGCGCTATATAAACGTTTATTATTATAAGCAGTTTATTAAAACATCTGTTTGCCTTAAACCTAATACAAAGATTGGGCGCCCGGAAGCGTGACCAATATCTGTTAATCCCTAAAAAAATTTAGATAAGAATTTTTAACTTTTTTTTTTTTTTTTTTTTTTTTTAATTTTAACTTGATCCTAAATATATATCAATGTGTAAATCCTAATGTCTAAAAAATATATATTTCTTTGTATTCCTTATAATTTTCTGAATTCCTAACTATATATGACATCTAGGTAATTCATGAGAGAAAATAAACTAGATAAGAAGTTTAAAAATCCTAATATATGTATCGATATGTATATCTTAATGTCTAAATGTATCTTTGTTTTCCTTATAAATTGTTCTAAATTTCTAAATGTATATCTGATGCCTTCAGATTTCCTATGCCTAATGTAAAAGAAAAAGCCCTAGATAAGTGATCTAAAATCCTATATATCAATATATATATCTTAATATCTAATTATATCTCTTTATCTTGCTCATAAAATTGTTTAAAAAACCTCAATATATAATATCTATATATAAAAAAACCCCTAGCTAAGAAATTCAAAATCTTAAATAATCATATGTATAACTTTTATGTTCATCTTAAAGTTTATCTTTGCCTTTAATTCTTATAAAATTGTTTAGTGTTCATCAAGGATTTTGAAACTCCTTGCAATGTTCAGAGTGCTTGAAAGCATTGCCTTCTGCATCTGTTTCAGGACCAAATCACACATCTCCTACCAATCACTTGATTGACTTCCTCACATCTTTTGAATAACCCCCAAGTACATCCATGATGTTGTTGTGCCGAGAAACTTTATATCCTGGATATTGCAGCTTGAGTTCACATCTGAGTGGACAATACTTTCACATTTTCTCCATCTTCATCTGTCGATTTTCCATCCACAGACAGCTCATCTCATTCAGGATTACTTCTTTCTTTACTTTATCAATGACTTGCGCATCAATGCGATTTGCTTGAACTTCTACTCTGCTCGGCAAACAGAGATAACATCCCACAAACTGTTGCCTTCTTCATTCTTGTATACTGGCTTTAGGCCGATTCTTTTATACTACGCATACTCCTCTCTTGTAGTAATCGTAATTACTTAGAATCTTGAAGAAGAGAATTCTAAGCACGCTGTTGTGTCTTTCTAGGTATTTGGTTTGAACGATAGCACTGCACCCTGCCAACAAATGCATGACACTCTCTTGGCCCTTGCCACACATACGACAAGTGTAGTCTTGATGATTAGTTGTTTTAATCTTCTTCCCAGTATACAGCTTTGTGGGTAAAAGCTGTTGATACAGGTCTTGAACACCAGTTATCATATGGGTCAGTGCAGTTCTCCAATATTGTTCATCCACTCAGAGCACTTTTTATCTAGGTCTTCATCCTTCCACCTGCTTACCAGTAGCTTTCCCTCCCACTTTTGGTCTTCTACTTCTGTCGACTTTAACTTGCTAATCACTGATTTCTTCAAGGCTTCTTGACCTGCTTCCTTGGGATTTCATCCCCTTCCTTAAAGCACAATGACTGAGGATACGTTAGATTTAATTCAAGAATCAAGTTCTCTAGCAAACGTATCAGCATCTTTTGCAAAGGACTGATGTCCTCGCTCACTTGCCTTCTTGTTGAACATGCGGACATTTTTTATTATTTGATCAGAATTTTCAAATATCTTTAATGCTGCTTTGATCTTAATCAGTATATATTCCTGTTCAACTGACCTTAAGCCTCTTCCACAAATGCTGCTTGGCTAGTAAAGGGTTGCATTTGAACTTGTTGGATGTCACCCTCCATTCACTACAATGATCTTCTTCACTTCTTGATCTGTTTGTCTAAGCTCTGCCAGAAGCCATGTTTGAGTCCACATCAAATACGTTAATGTAGACAGAGCAAATTCATTTGTGGACTTGACTTTGTTCCAATCCGAGAGGGGACTAGACCAGATTACAGATACTCGTTGGATGTATTTCTTGGCAGCAATATTCAATGCCATCGTGTCTTCCTGTTTTAGGCTCTCTAATACACCCAAGAACTTGTACTGCTCTCCTTCCTTTAGACTTGCAATTGCCGTTGAGCCCTCCAGGTTTACTTTAGCTCCATCGCAGACTTGCTTTCCACCTTTGACATTCACCACTGAACACTTCTTTGGGTTTAAATCAAGGCCAATGTCTTTCAGCGATTCTTGAGTTGACATCAGTACCTTGTTTAGCTTGGTCTCAGACTGTGCAAACACTTTAAGGTCGTCGATGTACAACAGGTCTGTTACTTTAGCAGTAATTGGCTTACTTAACTATTATTATTATTATCTGTATTCTTTTCCTTTTCATACTTTTACAAAATATAGGTCCGTGTTCATCCCTTGAACATAAGGACTCCATACATAGTTGTGATTGGTATTACTTGATGGATAGTGTTCTCCTTAGTATATGTGCTGTACCAAGAAGTACAATCTTCTGTAGCTCTACTATTTTTATATTTCCAGGAATTTGGTTTATATATTTATCTATTCCTTTTTTAATAAGTCCTAAAGCACCAATTATCACAGGTATTGTACTTGTTTTCAAGCCCCACATTCTTTCGATTTCGATTTCAAGATCTTTATATTTTGAGAGTTTTTCGGTGGTTTTTATTGAAATGTTTTTCTCTGTGGGAACAGACATGTCTATTAGCAAACATGTTTTATTTTCTTTGTCTTTCACAACAATGTCTGGACGATTGGCTGTTATTTCTCTGTCAGTATGTATCCCCATATCCCATAGTATTGTAACTTGATCGTTCTCAGTCACAGTTGTTGGTTCGTGTTCATAATATCGCTCATTAACATTTATATTGAAGTGTTTGCATACTTTCCAATGGATATATTTGGCTGCTTTGTTATGTCGATTGATATATTCTGTCTTAGCAAGCTCTGGGCAGCCCGATACAATATGGTCTATTGTTTCAAGTTGTTGATTACAAATTCTACATAGAGGACAAGTACCATCTTTTAGGATTTTGTTTTTATAATAATTTGTTGCAATGCACTGATCTTGGGCAGCAATTATAAAGCCTTCAGTTTGAGATTTTAACCCAGAAGTTTTGAGCCATTTGTTAGTCTGAAGGTGATCAATTATTATTATTATTATTATTATTATTATTATTATTATTATTATTATTATTAATATGCACGCATGCGCAGACGTTTTTCACTTTTGTCGCCATCAAGTATTTGAATAGCTTGAATTGAGAGCCAGGCCATGTGTCGTGTCGTGTAAGAATGAGCTTCAGCAGTAACCAATCAGAGATGACTACACATACTTGAAAATGTTTGCAAAAATTAAACAATAGAGATTTTCTACCAAGAGAAAGGAAATCTTTTCTAATTCTGAAACTTTCTATTGTACTTGCCCACAAACATGGCTGCCTTGAATTCCCTCTATAGGGGTACAGTAAAAGGATCTTGTCGCAGACGGACTTTTTCTGTTGTGACGTAGCTACTACTCTCAAGAACTTAATATTAAGGTGGCTCGATATAGCTTTTTATTGACAATGCTTCCGTTTTTCACTTCGTGAGTTGAGCAACTTACTCTTCATGACCAACCAAAGTTTTGATTTTGGTCTATTTCACTTCTATTTGTGTTGCTATAGCGACCGTAAACAAACATGGCTGAAATCAATTTTTCTAAAATCTCTCTCGAACTCGAGCAGCTCTAGACAATTTTCCTGTCAGTAGATAAACTGACTTCATGGTTTAGTTTTTTTGTCAGTTTCAGTGTTATTGGTGTTACCATGGCAACGACATGAAAATAAGGCTGAAATCAGTTTTTCTGTAATATCATTTGATTTCAAAGAATTCCAGGCACCCAAATACTATGTAACAGAGCCCCATTCAAACCAGCTTTGCTGGACTGGGCACCTCTGTCTAAATATTGTTTAAAATAAAAATAAAATAAAATAAAGAACATACCAAGGTAAAGTAGATAACAGAGAATTAAAACTCTTTGATTGAAGTGATTTGGAATAAAGGACCGGAAATTGGCAAATTCTCATTATTTATGTTTTCGCGAATTATTCGAAAACGGCTTGATAAATTTTTTTGAATTGTATGTTGATTGCTTTGCCATAGTGTGTAGTTTGTTGCCCATATAGTCCAGTGTCTAGAGCTGCTCAAGTTCGAAAGATATTTTAGAAAAATTGATTTCAGCCATCTTTGTTTACTGTCACTATGGCAACACAAATCGAAATGGAATAGACAAAAATATAAACTTTGATTTAATCCCAATAACTAGTGTGAAAACCGCTTTGGTTGGTCAAGAGTAAGTTGCTCAATTCGTGGAATGAAATGGAAGCGTGGTCAAAAAAAAAACTATATCGAGCCACCTTAACTGAAGCGGTTTATTCATAGTTCAGTGAGCAGACTGAGAATTAATTAAGTGTTAACAATTAGATGTACATCACAAAAATATGCAGTTTTTCATTCGCATTAACTTTAAGCTCGACTCATATAAACCAAGCGATTTTTATGTTGCGAATTTATAGAATGATATGTGACTTTTCAGACTCATTCCTTGAAGATTAAAACCAAAGTGAAGTTAGCCTGAGATTCGCAGCCTTAGATTCATATTGCCTGAGATTCACATTCATTTTCGGAGGGGGTCAACCAGGTCAATTCTTAAAAGCTTTTATTACATCAACATAAACCGATAAAGCCTTAAATGCTTAAAGCGCTAAATCAGCCTTAAATTCGCTTTTATACCAATGGATAGACAATATAAAGTATTTCATTTACAGCCCAGCCTTAGATTCGCGGATAGACAATGTAAATGTATTTATTTTCAATCCTAGCCTTAGATTCGCGGATCAGTCAATGCAAAAGTATTTTACTGGCATCCCAGCCTTAGATATTAAATTTCTAGGTGTTCTTATAGATGAAAATCTTAACTGGAAAGAGCACATCAATGTTATCGCTAACAAAATCTCAAAATCTATAGGTGTCATTTATAAGTCAAAATTTTATCTTTCACAGGCATCATTGTTCAAACTTTATTTTGCTCTTATTTATCCTTATTTGTACTATGGCAATTTAGCTTGGGGAGGAACTTATCAAACAACACTAGATAGACTTTGTGTTCTACAAAAACGTATTGTAAGAATAATTACAAATTCGCAACCTTTTTCAAGGACCCTTATTTTGGAATTCACTTCCAGCCCTACTTAAAAATTCATATATTTGTCAATTTAAGAGCAATCTCCCCAAAAAATTGCAATTTTATATGGCGTTATATCCCCGCCAAAAATCGTGTTTTAAATTCGACATCCAAGTTCTAAATTCGACATCCAAGTTTGGAATTCGACATCTAAGTTTGAAATTTGACATTCAACTTTTAAATTCGACATCCAAGTTTTCTATTCGACATCCAAGTTCTAAATTCGACATTCCGTTTTTAAATTCGACATCCAAGTTCTAAATTCGACATCTGAGCATTTGGCATTCGAGCCGTGAAATTCGAAGTACAAGTTCTATCAAATTAATTTAGTATCCGAACTTCAAATTTGATTTGTCACACGCGTGTAACATTCATGTTTCATATTCAATCCAAGTTTTGAATTGAACTTCACGCATGGATGACTTGACCTTGGCTAAGGAAACCGCTGTACCGAAACTCTACGGGCTTTAGTATCCTTGGTAACAACCTCCACTGATCAGGATCAATGTGGGCTCAGGACTCTTGCTCCTCGTGGTCAAGAGTTCCACAGTTGTTCGAACAGTTGGAAAGTATACAAGCATGAGTACTGACAGGAGAAAAGAAACTCTTCGACGAGTAGCTGATCAGCTACTCAGTTTAGCAAATCAAGGTAAGCATACCCAATGGTTTTCTTTTTGATGCGTCGTTTCAATTTTTTGTTACATCGCGCCCTTTAGTGGCTTCATACATTGTAAGTAACCAGAAACTCATGAGTTTCTGAAGTAACTTAACTTACTCTTAACGTAAAGCATAATATATCAAAAGATTACAAGATTGTTACTTTACGAGATTATTTTTAATAAAATCCGTTATAGAAGTATTTTAGGTCGATTCTATTGGATGTATATTGGAGTCCTCTGCCCAGCAACAAAGATCGGAATTTAAGCTAGACTTGTCAAAGTAATAAGAGTTAGCCTTGATAGATAGTGATCATGTAAGAATTTTAATTTCAAAATCTACGTGAAAGTTTGTAATTATATGAGAAATGGTAGATAAATGTGAGATAGGAAATTTTCAAATGATTTGTAGGAGAAATAATAATTGTGATTTGTAAGAGAAATAATTATTAAGATGTAATTAAGATGTAAATGCAAACCCAAAGTTCTGTAATTTGCTTGCAAAAATAAGCCATACTTTTCAAAATAGGAGGCTGCACTGAAAGTGGAAAAGTATAGGCATCTGAAATACAGATGACCTCTCATCAGGCAAAACAAGTGGCAGTAAACTGCCAGTATAGCCACCTATTATTGAAAACACTGTACTGGTATGTGCTAAAATGATATGGCATACTGTTGTTTATGTCAACTAAAACAACTTCAGGATGGTTTTCTCAGAGCTAAATTAAAACATTTTTGGTATTTTGCAGGACTAGCCAGTGCACCTGTAAACAGTACCTCAGTCACAGCGACAACCACCAACCAGCGCCAACTAACAGCTCAAACAGAACATAGAAGGGTATTCAATTCTATGCCAAAGTCCAATTTTAGGCCAACAGCATCAGCATTTAAGTTACCAGAAATCCACAGAATTATTGATCCGCAAGCTGCCCTTCCAGCGTCTGGTCCGTGAAATCGCCCATGTTGCAGTATCGGATTACCGAACTCGTCGAGCAGTGTTGAATTCTGGAGGAAACAAAATACCCCAAAACAATGTCGAACTATAGAAATCGAACGTTGGACTACGTGAAAGCAATGTTGAATTACTGGACCACCAAAGTTGGACTCCAAATTAAGACACAGATGTCACCAAGGATACTAAAGCCCGTAGAGTTTTGGTACAGCGGTTTCCTTAGCCAAGGTCAAGTCATCCATGCGTGAAGTTCAATTCAAAACTTGGATTGAATATGAAACATGAATGTTACACGCGTGTGACAAATCAAATTTAAAGTTCGGATGCTAAATTAATTTGATAGAACTTGTACTTCGAGTTTCACGGCTCGAATGCCAAATGCTCAGATGTCGAATTTAGAACTTGGATGTCGAATTTAAAAACGGAATGTCGAATTTAGAACTTGGATGTCGAATAGAAAACTTGGATGTCGAATTTAAAAGTTCAATGTTGAATACAAAACTTGGATGTCGAATTTAAAAGTTGAATGTCAAATTTCAAACTTAGATGTCGAATTCCAAACTTGGATGTCGAATTTAGAACTTGGATGTCGAATTTAAAACACGATTTTTGGCGGGGATATAACGCCATAATTTTACTTATATCAGTGTGATGAATTCCTTTTTCCGATAAATCAAATAATTTATAATCTCACACTTGCGTGATATGGGTCTATAAGACGCCGTTTCAGCCGTGACCTCGGCGGAATCAAACCGCCATGTGCATAAAGATAAAAAACACGCAAGTAGTTCAACTTCTTCGTTGCTCAGTGAAGAGAAATGATTGCACCATCGCTTCAACACATCAAGCTACGTTTTTCCTGCAGACAGTTTCTTTGTTTTAGTATGCAGTTTATTGCCCATATAGTTCCTTGTCTAGAGCTGCTCATGTTCGAAAGATATTTTAGAATATTTGATTTCAGCCATCTTTGTTTACCGTCGCTATGGCAACACAAATCGAAGTAAAATATACAAAAATATAAACTTTGATTCAAGTCGAATAACTAGTGTAAAAACCATTTTGGTTGGTCAATTAAGAGTAAGTTGCTCAACAGAATTTGTGGAATGAAAAACAGAATTAAGCATGGTCAATAAAAACTATATCGAGCCACCTTAATCTGGCTATCCCTTTGTAGTGTGACAATGGAGGCGAGCCAGCTCGGTATTAAAGCGGGCTGGCTCGGTAACCGAAATAAATTTTGGTTTGTGTTTATATGGATGAATTCAGCCGGGATGGAATCTGTCAAAATATGGCGCCAAATTCTTGGCTGATTTTCGTTGTATTCCAGCTTTATAAACAGTCATTCCTCGTTTTTTCAACTCGTTTATTGTTTGTGTGAGAATTTTTTCAGCCCGCTTGTCGAGATTTACTATTTACCATGTATGATAATAAGCTCATTTATAGTCTTGAAGTGCCATATATGAATGCAATATGCTGATCACGCGCGGTTATTGAATTCATATATGCACTTACTATTTCAAAAAACGTTGTCGCAGTTCAAAGATTCAAAGCAACAAGCGTCAAGCCAAGACCGAAATGAATGCTGGTTTTCAGATACCGGCAATGTATTCAAATCAGACTCGTTATCATGCAAAAGAATTGAGTGCACTATACTAACAAGCACGTGAAAATGCTCACATTTTGTAATTAGTTAAAAACAAGTTTGATTTGAAAAACCAGCATTTATTTCGGACTTGGCTTGACGCTTGTTGCTCTGAACTGCGACGTTTTTTGAAATAAGTGTATACTGGAGAGCTTAATTATCTCATTGTTTTGTCGTACTGACTTCGTACATTGCAGAGGTAATCTATCCAACTTTATACATCTAGATATACAAACTGCTGTTGTACTAATAACTCGTCGGGCCCGCAAGGCTTGACAACTATAGGATTCGGCCCTGGCGTTTTTCATTACCGTCCACTGTGCGCGCAAAACAATTCTGGCAATGATTGTAGCTGTCAATCTTGGACCTAAATGTTAAGAAAAAAGTGACATTGCCCTGTCCAATTCAAAATAGAAGTGTCTCCCATTACGATACTGTACGCTTTCTTCCCCCCCCCTACCCCCTGGATCAATGTTGCAGGCTGACGGGAAGCATCTGGGCCCCAGGTGATCAACATTGTGTTGGGTGGGGGAGGGGGAGGGGGAGGGGGAGGGGTGATTTTGGGTCCAAATGTGAGGTGACGCACGCATTTCTTCCAAAACAGGAAAATTCTTAACCCTTTTTGTCCAAGATTGTAGGTTTCCTTGATAACCATAAAAACTATTTGTCTGGTTTGTGATTTCTGTCATTTCGGTACAATATGCATAACAATCTCGATCAGAGGCAGCTGCTGGCCGAAAGTAGCGTGGGCTCTGGATACGAGCATGGAGGGGGCTTTCTGTGTTTCTCAGAGACAAAAACCAAACAAAAATGGTGCCTTCTCAGTAGACCTTTTTGCTGTAACACTATTTTCCAACTTCATGCATCTTAAAACAAAGAACTGCATAAAACTGCCCTTTATCTTCCAATCAAGAAGACATTAATATGGCTCCACGTTCTGTTGCTTGGAACCTTATTTTTATGCATAATTTCTTGATTGGAAGACAAAGGGCAGTTTTATTTCAAACAAAAGAAGTCAGTCACATTCCGCAGCTTCTACGATGCAGTTCTTTGTTTCAAGATGCACGAAGTTGGAAAATAGTGTTATGGCAAAAAGGTCTAGTGGATGGAAGTTTTCCCAACTACTCACTTTTTGGTTTACCTGCCTTTGGAAAATTCATTAATTTTACTCCAAAACCAGTTTTACCAATTTTGAGGAATATGCAGAATGCGCTGTCCTTGTCTATTGTTGCAGGCATCGAGGCTGCAAGCATCCATCAAGATTACCTCATTCTCAAGCTCACAGAAAAGTCAACCACCCTAGGTAGCCTAGTGCTGAACATCTCTAAGGATGTCACTGCCTCAACAATTCCCTTGACAGCACTTTGCAGCCATGCCAAAACTCTGGAGCAGGTCAGATCGATGGCATTGTATTAGAATTCGAAGCAGATGAGTGCCCACCAGCCTTCATGACTACATCAGGAAGCCCCTAGGCCACTATCTTACTGCACTGCCAGGGTTAGGCTTAACTGCCTTCCTACTGGATGGGGCAAGTTCTACATATAAATAGGTGCATCAAACATTGATATCTGCCCACATTGCTTTACAAGAATGCCCTCTTAAGCTCCCTTCCCTCCTGTAGGACTCTTCTGATCAATAAAACATCAGCAGTGCTTCACTTGTAAATGTGTTACTCAATCAAACAGTGTCTGAATAAAACAAGTTTGACTTTTTTCTTTATGCAGTCTGAGGTTTCAGATATATTGAAACAAAAAATAAAGTAATGTGTCAAATCTTCAACTTTATTTTGGTGTGGATTACATAAAAGCATTTAGAACTTTACAAATTGTATACAAAATTTCAAGTGCATAACTTATATCCCAGCACTTAGGATGGAATTAAAATCCTTAAGGTGAATAATTTATTTTTAACTACTGACTTCTTATGATATTCTCAAATTTACCTGAGAATCAAATTTTCCCAGGATTAAAAAAAAAAATCCTTTGAGGAATTTTTGATGCATGTGCATGGACAAAATTATTTTTTACAATATCATTCTTCATTTTATGATTTGTGCTTAAGTTATCAAAAATAATCTATTATCAAATTAGTACACTTTTACTTTAAAAATTCTTTATTTACATGTCCAAGTGTTTGCAAAATAGATGTTGCTGTAACAAATCCTGACCCAAAAAAACAGTTTGGTAACAGCAGAACATAATTATAATATCTAACTGCATGATCTTGTTATCCCAGAAGTTCAAAGTTGGTAATGCTTTATTAACTTCAGTTACTAACTACAACAGCTATCACTCTGTTAGGTTGGTGTGGATGGCTGAAATCACACAAGGGTGTGGTCTCCCTTGACGAAACCTTGCGTCTCTCCTTAGGTACCAGATAGGCAACCAGATAGGCAACCAGATAGCGATACTTCAAGTTTGGTTCCAGACACAGATGGCAATATAGGCTCAGTCAAACTCAATGGCTTATCCTGTTTACCCTCTAGCTCCTTGGCTAGTTTGTCAATGGCATGTCCGAGTTTTGATGTCTTGGGGACAAGATTTGCAGCTTCACTGAGGGTCAGTTTTCTAGCCTTTGGTGGGTGACCTCTTGGAAATACAAATGACTTGTTTGTTCCTTGTGAAGCATGATCTGGAAACTTGTCATTGCTAACTCTTTCATTTCCTGTCATAGTGTCAACATATGGGTAGGCAATTGTGCTGCGTGTGATCGGCAGCCAATCAAGTCTCATTCCTGAATGCCTTGAGTTTAGACTATTCTTTATTCTTCTGCTCCCTTTTATAGTCTTCAAGGACAAGTCCTTGCTCTTGCTTTGATGTAGCAACACTTTCCCTGCAAGACGACTATCTTCTGCAACTCTCCTCAGAGTTGGTGTGACTTTCAGTAGCGGTTTGAGCTCACCGCTGATACTTTTCGATTCAGTTTTCTCTAGTTCTTGAGTCCTATGCCGGCACATTTCACAAACAGAATTACACGGTTCTAAAGGTTTAAATGATAGTGTCTGAGTAACGTGAATTTTGTTGTCCTCTTTTCGCGTTTGGGAAAACTTTGTCGTGTAGTCAAGAGAGCAATTCACAGGTCTTTGACAAGCCTTCAGTCTAAACTCCTCTCTCTCAATGTATGTGTCTATTAAATGTTTATCAAAAGACAGTGCAGGATCAAACAGTGCCATTCGACCATTAATTTCCTGGCATGAAATCATACCACCGTTCTCAAGCAAGATTGTATGAGTTGTATTAGTTCTTCTGTCGCTTATAGAACGCAGCTCCAAAAAGGAAGGTCTTTCGATGTAGTGGTATTGCTTAGGATCTATCACAAATCGCCAACAAGGAATGTCATAGGATAAAACCCCACAGTTCTGGTACTTCATCAAAGCAGAATTCGATTTTAACTTTATAGTGGATGAGTTCCCATCTCGATGTAGATTTGAATGGGCGATCATTCCAGCAAGTTTTTTCACCTTTGCAAGTTGAGAGTCAGGTTCGGGGCTGATTTGGAGTTTTTCCTTCGATCTTTTGCGTTTTTCAAAAGATACGACAAAGTGAGCATTGGGCTTTGTACTTCTCCAACCACAAGACACTTCATCCCAACCAGAGGTCACAAAATCATCGAATTCTTTGTCGTCATCCTTCGTGTCGTCGCTCAACAAAATCAAAGTCTCAATGGCCGATTCTTCACTATTTTGGTTATCGTTTTTAAAGCCATTCATGTTCGATGTTTCCACAATAATTCTCGGTTTCTATGTGCTGCTCACACCAAAACATCACCTCTCAAATCGGCTCAAATCCTTTCCTTTACGGAAATAAAATTCTTTTGTTCGCTAATGGCTTCTACCCGCCGTGTTGAATTTCTGTTGCTAAGCAACGTCAATTAACGAGACAATAACATCACACAAAACAGCTCAGATTTTCTAGTAAAATTTAGTTTTCTTGCTTCCGCCTTTTTAAATAAACTCCGGGAGTCAAAAAGACTGGTAACTTTTCGTGTGATGACAGGGGTATTTTCCAAGATGCTAAAATGTTTGTGTTCTTCGAGAAAGGTGCTGACAAGCATATATTGTATTTTTTGCATTGTATGGAATCAACCAGGCATCAAATAGTATAGAACTATAATATTTATAGATAATTATGTAATGTAAAAGCGTACTTTTGAAAAGGAAGTGTAAAAAAGAAAGAAAGAAAGAAGGAAATTTATTGCTGTTTTACATTTTTCTGTATATTTTTCTGGCTTAAGTTTTAGGATTTTATATTTATTTTGAGGACCCTTATGAAAATCATAACATCACACAAAACAGCTCAGATTTCCAGTAAAATTTGGTTTTCTTGCTTCCTCCTTTTAAATGAACTCCAGAAGGCAAAAATAATAAAAAAATTTTTGTGATGACAGGCATATTTTCCAAGATGCTAAAATGTTTGTGTTCTTTGTGAAAGGTGCTGGCAAGCATATTGTATTTTGCATTGTATGAAATCAACCAGGCATCAAATAGTATAGAATTATAATATTTATAGATAATTATGTAATGCATGAGCATACCTTTGAAAAAGAAGTGTAAAATAGAAAGAAGGAAAGAAAGTCTGAATGAAATCTATTGCTGTTTTAGATTTTTCTGTTTTGAATTATTAGTATGGGATAAGCATGCGATTAGAAAAAAAAGGAGTTGTTATGAGAAAATACATTTCTAATAAAGAGGTTTTTGAAAAAAAATCATATATATATATTAAACTGATTCTATAAGTCGTAGTTTCATCACAGGTAACCCAAGCTCGAACATTTGCATTGTTTAAGTGAGATCACTCTAGGGTACAAATGCAATTTCAGCTTGGCAGCTTGCAACCTTGTCATTTCTCTTAGGGGATGGCTTTGCTCAACCCAAATTCACTGAAACTGCATACAAGGGTCAAAAATCAACAGGATGACACAACAGGTAAGTCCTGGAATTTCCAACTTAACTCTAAATCCTCATACATTCTTGTATAAAAGTGTCGAGCTTGGGTTACCTGTGGTTTCTTTAAATCGAGCGACCACCACAGGAAGCCCAAGGAGCTAACAGACCCACTTATGGAATCAGTCTAATCAAGAGATCATAATACTAAAAGCCTTAGTCACTACAAACACCACACAGACATCAATACTGAGTTTCGCTCTCTTAGTATTAGGGTCTCTTAGTCTAATCTTTATGTTTGTGAATTAAATAATAATAATGGAAACTTTATTTTATATTTATACAGCAATTACAAATCTCTCTACTTACAGGCAATTTGCAATTGACTACTCGAGTGATACATGCATATATAAATGTAAACGACAAATAATGATTAAAATATATATGATATATATAATAATAATATATATATATATATATATATATATATATATATATATATATCAAAATTTCAATAAGTCTGGGTTATTCCATTCTTTGTTTCGGCAGCAGAAAAGGTAATAAGTTGATCTGATTATAATGTTGATAATTTTCCTCACGATATAGTTTTGTTGTTTCTTGTCCTCTAGGCCAAGTTCTTTTAACATTTCGATAAAATCAGACGATTGATGGGAGAATACACCCAAAGTACTGATGGAAAGGTTTACAAATTTAACCTGCTGAAATTGACTCTTGTGGTCGATGACAGTCTTGTGATATTTACGTTCTTTACGGTCTAAGTTGTTTTGTAGATTTGTTTCAAAACCAACAGTTAACTCTAGAATATACAAGCACTTATTTGATATGGACAACACTATGTCAGGACGCAAGCTGTCACCAGTTATGATAGAGGGGCTCGGAAAACCAGGAAGATTGACGTATAGAGTTGAGTTTTTGATGGATGGAAGACTATGAGCAATGAAATTCAGGACAGAATCATGACGCCAGGAGAAGCGGCCTTCTTGTAGGTAGTGATTACAACCCGCGACAACATGAAGAAGAGATTCAGGCATTAGGCATAGGGAGCAGTCAGAGTTGGAGGAAATACCCCATTTGACAAGGTTTTTCCGTGTAGGGAGAGTGTTGTTGATGTACCGGATGGTAAAGTTAAAGATGTTTTTCGGCAAGTTAGACTGTGTGGTGGACCACACAGTCTAATAATAATAATAATAATAATAATAATAATAATAATAATAATAATAATAATAATAATAAATAATGATAAAAAAGAACAGAATAGATAACTATATAAAACAGAATACAATGAGAATTAAAACAGAATAAATGCAATGAAATGTGAATAGAATGAATGAGAAAGTATAAATATAAAATATTTATATAAATATAAATATAGAATAGAAGAATATAAAATAGAATAGAATTCCCATAGAATGGACAGAAAGGTCTGAACATAACCAGTCATGATACAGTTAGATAAAACATATCTCAAGTATATTAAGGCCTGGGTCAACAGGAAAATCTTAAGCTCAATTTAACTCACAGACATATCCAAACAACTTGAATTTTGGCACATCAATAAAACTTGTGTTACTTGAGTGCCTTAACTAAAAATATTTGTGCAAAAGTGGCCACGTGATCAAAGCAATTAAAATAGAAGTTGTTCTTGATAACATTAATTTTCTGAACATTACCCCTGTTCATCACTTCATTTTCATGATTTCCTTCAACATAAAACAGCTTTTACAATTTTATTCATTGTCCATTCATCCAAACATATTAATTACCATTATATAATATTAAAGTCTAGTTTTCATGAGTGATGGAAGAAGCAGAAGCAACATAAGCAGACTTGGTAATTAATTTTTTGTGACAGAAGACAATGAACAATGTATTACCGAGTCTACTTCAGTTGCTTAGGCTTCTTTGTTCATGAAAAGCTTAAATATTATATCCATTTATGGAAATGTAAAACTTGTGAACCAGTTAAATGTACTAATATCATCAGAGTCAGATGTAGTTATACATTCTTGTTTCCCATGGAGATCCTGCAAATCAGTTTCAACAACACTTGTATTAATTTCAGATAACTCTTGTTTAACAGTATTACATGTAGGTTTTTGACTTGATTTCTCCCCTCTACAAGATACATCAGTGAAACTATTTGACAGCCAAGCAATTCTTGATGAACTATCATTTGACTCTTCTTGTGGTCCACTTGCATTATTTTGTGAAATTATTCCTTTACTAAAAGTATTTTTCTTCTTTATGGATAATTTTGCACCACAAAAGTCACTGTCACTCTTTTGGTGCTCTACAGGATCAGTTTTGTGTTTGTAATCAATCTTTTCATCCATGTTGAAATAATCATCTTTATTTACCACTGTACTATTTGTCTTGACTCTCAGTTGACTGCCTTTTTTGTAATCTGAATTCTTTGATGGATTGTGCTTGATCACCTTTTCTTTCCTTGTAATTTGTAAGTATCGATCAAGAGATCCTTGCATTCTTATTTTTCTTGAATCAACTTTTGGTTGACATTCCTCACCTTCCTGACAACTTTTAAGTGTTCCTTGAATTTCAAATCTCTTTGATGTAAGTTTTGGATCTTTTTCTTCACAAAAACTGACTGACAAAGTTCCTTGAAATCTTTTTCTTATTAAAACTGGTCCCTGATCTTTTTCATTATCACTTTGTGATTCTTCAGTATCAGCTTCTTCAACTTCAACTGTAGATTTTATGTCACCATGCAGACATGGTTGTTCATGGACTTTCTTTGATAAAGCTGTCGTGGGTTGTTTTTCACAACTTAGCATTTCTGGAAATGTTTCTGTCAACTTTGTTTGTTCCTGGTCTTTTTCATCATTTCTGCCTATAGCTGTAGATTCATCCTTAACTGAAAGACTGGTCATTTCTTGGACACCTTTAACTACTTTGTGTTCATCACGACTTTCAGATACCCCTTGAATATTTTTAACCTCAACAGACGACTCTTCTCTGGTAGGGAGATCCAGAGAGCTTTCTCCTTCTCCATCTTCAACATCATCATGAAATACAACACCACTGCATTTTCTTCTCTTAAATGAGTGGGTGTTCTTGGTCTGTGAGTTTGTCCTTTTGTTAGACCTACTTTTAATGGAATGAGAATCCATGAACTGTAATACTGTCTCAGGAATTGTAACTGGAAATAAAGGCTCTTCATTCAGATGTGCTGAGAAAACACTCATGTTAGCTCTGCTGTTATTTGTTTCTGTAGTGCCTTTATGTTTTAAGACAATTGGGACGATTTCTTTGGGTTTTACTTCAGATACAAAACTCTGTAATTCGTTATAGGAGGAGTGATCAGATAAAGGTACAACAAATACATTAGACATATACTGATAAACATTGACATCTCCCTCAAATAGTGCAGTTGGTAAGATTGCTATAGTAGGATGGCTGTCATTCCATGCCTGGAGATTATACTTTGTAATTTGTCTCGGCATCGCAATCCTAACCTTTGTAGACTCAACATCACAAGTAAATACATCTGGTAGATCAAGAAGTTGTAAAAAAGCCATCCTCTTGGGATTTACGCCAATCCACACTTGAAATCTCATTCCAATTTCTACAAGCAATTCCTCTTTTCCTAAAGAGTTCAGTCCTATTACAATATGAAAATCTTTATTGAGATGATCTTGCACAATCTCAAGAACCTTAGCTGTTGCTTCATCTCTGCTGGGAAATATACAGTTTGGATCGCAGTAAGTATTGTCTAAATATAGTTTATCAATGGTTGTGTCTTCCAAAGAAGGATGAGTAGTTAATGACTTGTAATAACGGAAATCACCAGTGTACAAGATTGTTCCAAAATACCCTTCAAAAAGAAACAGGACGGCACCAGGGCAGTGATTTGCATCAATTAATGTTACAGTCAGCTTCTCTTTGCCAACTTCATCCATTGGGATTTCCACTGCTTTATCCACAGGAAGCCCAACCAAGAGTTCACTCCGCACACCAATCTTATGAACAATTAGCTTTTTAGTGATTTCTGAAGTATATATTTTATGTTCTTTCCATGAGCTAGTCAGCCCCATGGTGTGGTCAGTGTGGGCATGGGAGAGGAAAAATAAGCGACAGTTGCTTGTAGCAGTTTTCCTAATGTTCCAAGTATCTACAGCAATGGGAGTATGTGGAATTACTACTCCGTTCATGTTTGAGAAAGTTCAAGTTTTCATCCAGTTGTTGCTTCAGTATTATATCTTATCCTTTTTACCTAAAACGTTTTCTTTTATCAGTGTTGCAAACTACTTTATTATATATAATAAAGCTTATATAAGTTAACTTTATATAATTTTTTTTAATGAAACCATGGATAGCGGAGAGGAACAGTTTAAGGAGGAGGAAGAAATGGCCCAAAAAGTAGGAAGGAGGAAGAAATGAAGCAGAAAAATTGGTTTGGGAGAAGGCAATGAAGGAGAAATGCCTGTTCCACTCCGTTCTATTGAATTTCTCTTTTGTTACGATCAGAATTTATCGACTTAATTCAAACACAAAGAAAGTTCTTACCTGTAGGCCAAGGTGTTAGGATATTTTAGTCTAAAATTCTTGAAAACAACTTGACTCAAAGCGAAGATGTTTACAACGTTCGAAGACCACGAGCTTTCCCGCCATTTTGTATAAGTGCCTGCAAAGGGTTCTGGGTGATTATCATATTTCAAATTATATTTTTTTGTTTATTTGTTTTTCTCTTTAAAATTTAATAGAAGTACGTAAACAAAATAGATTGTTTTTTTCCCAAAAAACATTTAAAAAAACAATTTTAAACCTTAAAAATTACAATGCGGATACGTAAACACTCAAAAATGGTTTTGGGCTTCCTTTGGCTTTGTGTCAGATTTGTACCTCACAGAATCATGGGATTCCATCATGGCGGCTGTGTAGCGTGTTTCCTGTCATGTTACTAGAAATTGCAAAATTAAGCGCTCCATGATGCCATGATTACTCTGAATATCAATACATTCTTCTTGCTATTGCTTCATTGATTCATCATGACTTCGATCATCAAGCTATCTGTATTATCTGGTGCTCACGATGAGGGGCCATTGTGCTACTTGCTTCAAGTGGATGAATTTCGATTCTTGTTGGACTGTGGATGGAATGAGACACTCACAATGGAACATATAGAAAACGTTAAAAAGTGAGTTTTTAATGTTGGTTGATTTTGATCTATGTATTCTTGAAAATTGGAAATTTTTGGTTGGAATAGAACATTTTGACACTTGTCACTTTCCTTTAACTTAAAACAGTTTTCGCAACAAAAATCTGTGTGCAGTGTTTCAGCATTTTGACTGCATAAGAGATCAGAGTTGACCAATCAAAAGGCTTAAACGTGGCACAGGGCAATACAGCATGGGCTTTTTTACTCTCTTACAAAAATTGCTTGAAGATTTCATCTAATCTACTGTTATGTTGATTCCAATTCAGACATGTCCATCAAATTGATGCAGTTCTTATATCATTTCCTGATATCTACCACATGGGTGGCCTTCCGTATCTTGTTGGCAAGTGTGGTCTTCATTGTCCTATATATGCTACCATACCAGTATATAAAATGGGACAGATGTTTATGTATGATTGGTTCCAGGTAAGTTATGAGCACCTTATACACCTATCAACTCCTGAAAAACAGGGTTAGGTAGTCACCACCATTAGAATGAAGCTTATGATTTTTTCAAATAACAAAAACAAAGAATGTGTGGATTATGATGAATAATGCCTTTTGTTCTATATATAATCTTTGTCCTTTGTTTTGTTTTACTGTTGTTTGTTATTTGAACAAATTATAAACACTATTCTGACTATAGTGTATTACTTGAAAAACAGGATACCAAAAGATGCCAAACATTGTGAAATCAACCCTTAAATTATTGTTCAACAGTCATCCTTAATTCTAAATAATAGGAATATCCCCTCCCCCCCCCCCCCCCCACCCCCCAACACCAAGCTAGTACTCATTGCTTCTATGATTTATGTTGGCAGTCTCATCAAAACTCAGAGGAGTTTGATGTCTTCACCCTTGATGATGTAGATTCTGTATTTGACAAGATCATTCAACTTAAATATTCACAAACTGTCAGCCTAAAAGGTACAAAAGTTCAAAACACCCATATGACTTACGTTATGGAGCAGATTTTGCATGTGTGTGAAACAGACCGCACCATGCCATAACAGTGTCAGTGCTGTGTTGTCTATAAAAACATTTGAAATTCCTGCCGTAACTGTGTCATGTCACCCTGTGGTGCTGTTTTCACAGTCATATGAAATCTACTTTATTATCATATTTTAAGTATTGTTTTGGTCCTCAGTAATGGTTATCTCTTTGCAAAATTTGCAAGTAATATGCTTCACTCTCAACAACAGTCACTTCATCCTGTTATTATGGTACCTGGCATAAAAAATTAGTTTATATACTGTATTTATTGTTGTGTCTGTTCAATTTCAGGCAAGGGTCATGGTATTACAATCACGCCATATGCCGCAGGTCACATGATAGGTGGTACAATGTGGAAAATAGTTAAAGATGGAGAAGAAGACATTATTTATGCAGTGGACTATAACCATAAAAAGGAGCGTCATCTTAATGGTGCAGTGCTGGAAACACTTAGTCGACCGTCATTACTCATCACTGACTCTTTTAATGTGTTAAATGTGCAAACACGTCGAAGAGAAAGAGACACACAGCTAAAGAGTAAGCAGTACTACATGTAATTACATAAAATTAAATTAAAATATGAAGGTATTTAATAAATTAATTTGTACTAATGATGATAAGGATAGTGATATCATTTCTTGTTCTTTTATCAGATGAAATCTTAAAAACAACTCGTCGCCATGGAAATGTGCTGATTGCAATTGATACTGCTGGAAGAGTCTTAGAGTTATCCCAACTATTGGTATACTATAATTTTGTTTTCTGTTTTAATTTATTGTGATGATGATGATGATAATGGTAATGATGATGATGATTACTTTGGAATTACAGGATCAGCTGTGGCGGAATCCTGACTCAGGTTTATCAGCATATTCCCTGGCAATGCTAAACAATGTTAGTTACAATGTAGTGGAGTTTGCTAAGTCCCAGGTTTGTATATGCTAAAAATATTTAAAGGGAATAAATCTTGAAATACCTTAAATTCGACCCCACCCAAAATTAGTTAAAGTAGTATTTTATGACTTGGAAAATGGTAAGGTCACAGCAGGGCACAGCACTCTTTGAAATGTCAAAGGTTTTTAGATATCACGACACTATCACAGCCATGGTATATAGAGCACTGTAAGTTTATAGCATATAACTCTCATATAAAAAAACGCTCCAAACTTCTCTCCAACTGATGCCCAGAAATATAACTGTGACTATATTTATAACCTATTTAACCCTGAATTCTATTTAACAAATTGAAGATGGTTTTGAGTTGTCTGTCCTCTTATTGACACACTCTTGACGTCATAAAATGTTCAAAACTCTGCGCTCGGGTTTCACTGCAAAGTTTTGAACATTTTATGGCGTCAAGAGTGTGTCAATAAGAGGACAGACAACTCAAAACCATCTTCAATTCGTTTTTTACAACACTTATTTGAGATAAAAGTTAAAAAATCATTTTCAAACGGGGCAACAGAACGAGCGCGCACGCTGAAACGCGTCAACAGTGTGTCTGTCCTCTTATTGACACACTCTAATCAACCAATCAGATCGCGAGATTAGTGTCAAGTGTTGTAAAATGGTATCTTTTGACCAACATCTTTTTGATGATTAGAAGTGGCAACATCAATCATGTTACATGTAGGAGACCAGCAAGTGAACTATGTTGGGCTGCGTCAGTGTATAAAAATACAACAAGGGATGAATGGAAATTTGTAATACTTTATAAAAAGAGACTAGATAATTTACTGACATTTTGAGTCTTAGCCTTTTTACTCTTTATTTGTAAGGCTTGAAATGTCAGCAAGTTATCTCTCTTTTTATATGGTGTTATAAAATTCCATTCATTTCATGTTACATGTATGTTAGTTACAACTTCCTCAATCACATTACTGGTGTTTTTCTTGTGCAGACTATGCACAGATGAAAATACTACAATTGATATCTGCACTATATAAGTCAATAAATTATTATTATTAAATTATTTTCTTTACAGGTTGAGTGGATGAGCGATAAAATCATGAAGGCATTTGAGATTGGTAGAAACAATCCATATCAATTCAGGTAAAAGATTATCTCATTAACACTTTTTTAATTATTATACATGGTATAACTCTGTTTGTTGTTTGATTTATCAGATACTGTCACCTGTGCCATAGCCTAGCTGATTTAGCAAAAGTCCCTGAACCAAAGGTAAAGTTATCAGTTGAGATAGTTCTTCCTTTTTATTGAAATCAAGTTTGATAATTGTTGTTTCTTCTGCCAAAGTGGTCTTCCATAGGGTGGATGATATAACCTCTCCTTTCTCCACTCCTTCCCATTATCAGTATTCTGTTAAATTAGAGGAAAAGCAATGCAACAATGTAAAGACAAAGCTGAACTCACACTTTTTGTCTTGCCATCTTCAAACTACCATTTCAATTAGAGACAAGATAATTTTCTGCTGCCAATAGAAGAATGGATGAGATAAATAATTATGCATATACAACCAAATACATTATAGTTTGGCTTTGCACTAAACTTACCAAATCTGCCATGTGTAAGTTTGTTTTCTTTAAGGTGCATTTACATGGAAGTGGCATCTTGTATTGAAAATGCTCTATTTTTGTCAGTGTTTCCAAAAAAGGACTGTTTCATGACAGATGCTAATTGTTGTTGTTGTGTAAACACAAGGAATAACCATGTTAAAAATAACAGTCAAATGAAACCACATCCATGTAAATACAGCCTACATTTTGCAGAAAGTATATTCAAGATTTTCATCAGCAGTAATAGTGGTAGAAAGAAACATAAGCTACAATCCACGCCTTTTCACTTTGACACAGCCATGCATGGAGCATGATAAATTACTGTAATGTAGCAGCGCACATCATCCGACTTTTGTCCCCCCCTCCCCCCACGTCAATGTTGCTTGGTGATGCTCGCGCTACCCGGGGAACGTTGCGACCCTCAACATTGACATGGGGGGAGGGGGGTTTACCGAGATGCAGATAATGAACAAGAAAGTGGTTGTTTAAGTGTATTGTGTTAGAATTTAGATGTGTGTATCATTAATAAAGGCGCGGATTGTAGCTACAATGTAGCTCAAAACAGCAATTTACTAGTTGGCATTTTTGACTACATGTAGTCCTTAATGGCAGACCTACATGATGCTACAGTTTCTCTTTTCTTTCACTGTCTCAAAGTTGTTTTTCTCAATGCAGGTTGTTCTTGCTAGTATGATGGACTTGTCCTGTGGATTCTCACGTGACTTGTTTGTTGAATGGGCTGAAAATCCTAAGAATACAATAGTATTTACAGCTAGGTCTTCTCCTGGTACACTTGCACGAACTTTGATAGAACACTTGGATACCAAGCAGGTTGATCTTGAGGTATGTACAGTTGACAGTCACCTGATATTCTCCACAATTACCTGCTACAAGATTGCATTTTTCATTAGCTGATGCATTTTTTAATGCAAAATGCAATACCTTAATGTCTTACATGGTACTTCATCCAGAGTATCATGGACTGGCCAACATCAATTCAGAAGATAGGATGGATGAATGGATGGACTGACTGACTGACTGACTAAATGAATGACTGATTGATTGATTGATTGAAGCTCTTGAGAGTGGTTGTAATGAAAGATAAAAAGGTTTTATTTACATCAAAATAATTTTTTGACTTTTAGGTAAAACGACGTGTGAAACTTGAAGGGGAAGAACTTGAAAAATATCTTGAGGAAGAGAAAAAGAAAGAAAAACTTGGATTAGATGGTGCAAGTAAAAAGTGAGGCATTATTAAAGTGATGTTACATGGTGGCCCACAGTACAGTTAACAGAGCTTAACTCTGCATTGTTTTTAGGTCTCTTATTGCTGAAGAGAGTGATAGTGACAGTGATGACGAGGATCAGGCAACAGACAGACATGACTTAATGATGTCACTAGACAAGGTTAGTTACAAGAATTACCCATTAAATTAATTACCCATTAAATTAATTACCCATTAAATTACCCTGCCTTGAAATTACAAAACATTTACATTTTTTCTTTTGTTTTGTATTTCCTAGGGAAGTCGGAAGAGTTCATTTTTCAAGCAAGCAAGGTCTTATCCGATGTTTCCATGCCATGAAGAGAAAATCAAGTGGGATGACTATGGAGAGTTCATCAAGTAAGCAAACAGTGAGAATATTCCTAAGTAACAGTGTTCTCAAGGAATTTTAAAGGCAGCTCCAAATTTGAAGTAGTTGGGAGAGATGTTGCCAATTGAGTGTCTGAAAAGAATCAGCCATAATTACATCATTGATATTTACATGATGATAATGATTCATAATAATGATGGTATTTTGTCCAACCAAAGCAAATAATGCCTGAGAAACCAGAAGAGACCAAGAAAAGAGCGTGTATGAAGATGTGAAATTGTCAGTATTGTATGGTGACATTAGATAAATTTTTAATTAAAGTCTGCAAAAATGCAAGCCCCTGGAACATCTAAAACCAAACATAAACATGTTGTTTTTATATCTTTGTGTAGACCAGAAGATTACATGATAAGAGACTTGACTGCAGCAGAAGAAGAGAAGCATAAAACAGTAAGAACTGCAGTGAAATTTGATGATTTCTACCTTCAGCTGTCAGGGTGGTAAACAGAGTACCAATCTAAAATATCTTTCCCTATAAATTTACAGATTTCTGCAAAACTTGCATGTAGTTTTGAGCTTTCTGTAAATCATGACATGCTAGAATCATCAATTTATTTATTTACTTATTTTAAACAATATATATACAGATGGTCCAGTTCAGCCTAAGGCTGGTTTAAATGGAATCCTGATAAGGAAAAACAAAATAACAATACATTTACACGCATCAAGGGCACTAGGACAAAGTCGTTGTGTTTATGTGTAATAAATCAAGTTAAAAATTGTACTTATCTGCAGTCAATCCTTTGAAGCTCTGAAGTCACATTATTTCCTCTGTTTTTGACCTTTCTGGCCTCTGTTCTAGCTGTTATAATGCATGCTTTATCTTTGGTTCCAACGGTTTGAATATCGATACTCGTTTGCAATTGGGGTCCAGTTCCCGCTCCGCCAAACTTTAGTTAGCGATTAGTAGTAATAAGTTAATCAAATTCGACTTAAGATCACTCTAAGTGAGAGGGGTAGGCAACACAGCCCTTTCTATTGTCCTCTCGTCTGCTCGTATAATTGGATTATCTTGACAGGTAAGGGGGCCAGTGATGACAGATTTAACTTTAACGTTCCTACCAAGCCCACCAGCGAGCGGATTATTTTCGGTAATTTGACTACGAGTCAGTATTGAACTTGTCATTTCGACATCGTTCTTCGTAGTCAAATTTGTATAAAACTTTCTGTATCTGAACCGGCACATTTATATTGACAGAACTGTTAGCTATTTTAGATGGACCGGGAAGGGGTCGGGAAGAGCCAAGGGAAAAATACAGCATAATTCTAGCATAACAATAACACCATAACAATGAGGACAAAGGATTATATTTCTAGTATGAACACCACATCATATTTTACATAGCAGTTTTTAGCAGTCTTTGTTGATTGGTGTTGTATTTTGTCTCCAAGACACCAAGGCGGCCATCGTTCCGAGTGGATCACCGAAAAGCGTTTCAGTTGAGTGTTCGATAGATTACGTGATCAAACGGATTTCAAATTACCGAAAATAATCAGATACAGAAAGTTTTATACAAATTTGACTACGAAGAACGATGTCGAAATGACAAGTTCAATACTGACTCGTAGTCAAATTACCGAAAATAATCCGCTCGCTGGTGGGCTTGGTAGGAACGTTAAAGTTAATCTGTCATCACTGTCCCCCTTACCTGTCAAAGATAATCCCATTATCGGAGCAGACGAGAGGACAATAGAAAGAGCTCTATTGCTCACCCCTCTCTTTTAGAGTGATATTAAGTCGAATTTGATTAACTTATTACTACTAATCGCTAACTAAAGTTTGGCGGAGCGGGAACTGGACCCCAATTGCAAACGAGTATCGATATTCAAACCGTTGGAACCAAAGATAAAGCATGCATTATAACAGCTAGAACAGAGGCCAGAAAGGTCAAAAACAGAGGAAATAATGTGACTTCAGAGCTTCAAAGGATTGACTGCAGATAAGTACAATTTTTAACTTGATTTATTACACATAAACACAACGACTTTGTCCTAGTGCCCTTGCACGCATGACAAGACAAAGAAAAATAACAAAAAAGCTAACAATTTCTTAATTTAGTTTCTAAAGTGATTCTTGAGAGCCTTTTTAAATTTTACAATATATGATTCTTTTCAATATTTAGGTAGTAACAAATTCCATGTATTAGCTCCATTTATTCTGAATGAATTTTGAAATTTCGTGGTGCGAGCTGGTGGAGGTCTAAGCAAATCTTTATTCCTAGCATTATAATTATGTACGTCAGAGGAAAACCTAAATACGTGGTGCAAATATTCTGGAGCTAAGTTATTCAGACATTTGAAAACCTATATATTTTAGTTTTCATTTTCAAAAAAAAAAAAGAAACAAATTTTGGTAGAATCATTGATCACAGACTACCCCTTCACCACTCTGATCTATGTAGTTATTAAATTTTCATTTTGATGGAATCTCTTTTGCAGGACCAACAAAAAGCTGAAGCAGGTGACTCAGAAATTGTTCCTGTACAAGGTAAATTAAATGTACAAGAACAAGTAAAACGTTTATAGATGTACTCAAATATACTTATTTACAAACAGAAGACATATCTAAAGTGCCAACCAAGTGTGTCACAGAGTACAAGAACGTTAACATTAAGTAAGTATCATTTCTGGTATTTGCTGTTCAGTTGATTTCAAAATGAAAATAGGAATAAATCATAAGATTTCATTTCTCATCTTATTTAAAGGTGCTATTTAACATACATTGACTTTGAGGGTCGCTCAGATGGAGAGTCAATCAAGCGTATATTGACACTTGTGAATCCCCGTAAGTTGGTAAGTTCTAAGAGTACATATGTTATGATGTAATCAATGACATGATCAGTAGCTTGATTTAAGATGGTCAGGGGTCATTAGCTTTTCTCCTCATTCCCAAACTGTTGAACCCTGAGTGTTTGAAAATTAAGCTAAATGATCATTGGCTTTCTTTTCAAAGACAGTAAGTGTGTTGACAGTAAGGGGAAGTGGGTCATTGTGCTTCAGGGTTTGGTTGCTCAAAGGCAGATTAGCACTAGTCTAGCTGGGTTAGTCTAAAGACAACCTTGGGTTAGCGCTGACCTGCATTAAAGGAACTGGGCCCAGGGCACTGTACTAGGGTACCAATTAATGAAACACATCAAATGTCATCCCTAAGCGATAAGATTAAATTTTATTACAGAGATAAGCCAGTTCAGAGTTTAAGAACCATTTCTAATGCGCATGCGATTTTATCCCGTATGTCTCACCTTCTTTTGTTTGATTAAAAACAAAAGATTTGAACAAAAGAAGGTGAGAAGTTCAGGATAAAATCGCATGTGCACTGAAAACTATTCTTAAACTCTGAACGGCTTATAAAAAACCCACATCTCCAAGATACTTGGCTAAAATGCAATCCCTTGTGTGTTTTGTTTCAGATTCTGATACATGGAGAGAGTGAGTCTACTGAACACCTTGCAGAGTACTGCCTTACTAACAACAGTATACAAGTCAGTCAAGTCTTTATACCCTTAGTTGGCGAGACGGTAGAAGCTACAGGCGAAAGACATATATATCAGGTACACTTTTGTCTAATACAAGGGGAGGGGTGAGTAATGTTGATATCACTAGTTGCTATTACTCAGGGAGGGGAGGGCAATGTTATACCCCTAACACTGCAGCAAAATGTACCATGCATGTGCCACTTATGAAACAATCCCGATAAAAACATTCAGCCGTGTTCTTCCAGCAAACACTATGCCACAAAATCAAAAGTTGGTCCACAAAAAATCAGTTTGAAGACACTAGAGTATATTCTGTTGCCTGCTTTTTTCACCAAGTACTTTGCAGTTTGCGCCAATGCTCAAAATGATGCTCAAAGATATGATATGGAAAAAATCTGTCAATAAAAATTCTAAAAATATTTCTTGGGATTCCTGTGGTCAAGACGTGGACGCGCTAAGCCCGTGAAAACTCGCGCATGTGCAGTCGTTTTGCCGCGGTGTCTTAGCTAGTTTTTGGAAGGGTTTGTAGTGTTGATACCACTAGTTGCTATTACTGAAGGGGGAGGTATGGGCAATGTTTTAACACTAGTTACTTTGACATAGCAGAGGGGAGTAGGTAGTTATTTCAATAGGACAGGATAAGATGGATGAATATATCATCTTTCTAAGATATGACATAAAATTTGTTTTCCTAGGTTAAGCTGCGTGATGCATTAGTAAGCTCTTTACAGTTTTCAAGAGCCCGTGACGCAGAGCTTGCTTGGTTGGATGGACAACTTCACATGGAGGAAAGCCAGTCCCATTTGGCTTTGATGCAGAATGGAGAGGAAAAAATGGAAACTGATGAGGAAGTTAAAGACACACTTGATACAGTACCAGTACTTGAACAATCATCAAAGGTAAACAAAGAGAGGAATATGGAAGAGAGGACAGACGTGATCAAACACTATGTGGTTACATGAAAATCGAGATTTTATCGAGCAAAATGTGCGTCAATTTCAGTGGCAATTCCAAGTCACGTATACAGATGTACAGTCGGCGCTTTCGAAGCAGTGCGCCCGAGCAGAGTCGCAGTGAAAATCTCTGATGAAGCCTTTCAACCAAATCGCTGGAGCCATAAGTTTTTTTACACACGATGTAACTTTTTCTTCAACGTTGTGCGTAACACAGTTGCATCGCGTGTCCACCCCTGCAGTGTTGCACGCAACACAGTTGCATCGTGTGTCCACCCCTGCAGTGTTGCACGCAACACAGTTGAATCGTGTGTCCACCCCTGCAGTGTTGCACGCAACACAGTTGCATCGTGTGTCCACCCCTGCAGTGTTGCACGCAACACAGTTGAATCGTGTGTCCACCCCTGCAGTGTTGCACGCAACACAGTTGCATCGTGTGTCCACCCCTGCAGTGTTGCACGCAACACAGTTGCATCGTGTGTCCACCCCTGCAGTGTTGCACGCAACACAGTTGCATCGTGTGTCCACCCCTGCAGTGTTGCACGCAACACAGTTGAATCGTGTGTCCACCCCTGCAGTGTTGCACGCAACACAGTTGCATCGTGTGTCCACCCCTGCAGTGTTGCACGCAACACAGTTGCATCGTGTGTCCACCCCTGCAGTGTTGCACGCAACACAGTTGCATCGTGTGTCCACCCCTGCAGTGTTGCACGCAACACAGTTGAATCGTGTGTCCACCCCTGCAGTGTTGCACGCAACACAGTTGCATCGTGTGTCCACCCCTGCAGTGTTGCACGCAACACAGTTGCATCGTGTGTCCACCCCTGCAGTGTTGCACGCAACACAGTTGCATCGTGTGTCCACCCCTGCAATGTTACGAGCAACACAGTTGTACTGTGTGTCCACCCCAGCAATGTTACGGAAGTAGAACTCGGTCCGCCTAACCTGCAACTCTTGCAGGGGTGAACACACGGTGCAACTCTGTCTTGCGCGCAATGTTCTACAAATAGTCGCAAAAAAGGTTCTTGTAAACAAACATTCCACACACTTCATGTTTCTTTCTTGCATCAACAATCACGTGTTTGTTTCCTAGGTGACGGGTCACGTGTCTGTGTTCATCAATGAACCTCGGTTGTCAGACTTTAAACAAGTTTTAAACAAAGCTGGCATCCAAGCAGAATTCGCTGGTGGTGTTCTAATTTGCAACAACGTTGTTTGTGTACGAAGGGTGAGTGTTGTGAATAAGGTTTTTTATCATCGTCCTTTCGTAAAATATATGTAGCACCAAGTGTGGGTTAGTTACTGAAGCTTTTAATCGTGTACTGAGGAAATAGTCTTTAAGAAAGATCACATTGCCATTGAGGGAGGATCTAGTCCAGACGCTGGGCTCTCCACTATTTTTATTTGGGCTTGCTGTGTCGCGGAAAGGACACAGGAAGCCCAAATAAAAAAAGAGCAGCGTCTGGACTAGGGAGGACCACAAAGTAGTATTTAGACCGACTAGTTTTCAAATCCTGATGTACAACACACTACATTACATGAAACATTGCATGCATTGAAAACAACTTGCATTATTGCTTATACTGATGTGTGAGTTTGCACAAGCAATATTGCCTACCATTGCTTCACGTGATAGGACGGGGACCATGGGGCTTGTGTTTGTAAAATAATCGAAGCTTTTATTATTTATTTATAATTGTGTTTGTTTGTTTGTTTTAGAATGAAACCGGTCGTGTAGGACTGGAGGGAGCTGTCTGTGACGATTACTACAAGATACGTGATCTTCTGTACGAGCAATACGCCATCGTGTGAAATTCTCCTACAAGACCCTGTAAAACCTTGCTTTATGTTGTGATTTGTACAAAATATTTAAACGAAAGTGTATTAAAACAATGCTCTTGATAGATTAAATCTTTCTTGATTCACTTCATGAAAAAGCCATTAACCCCCCCCCCCCCCCCAAGAGATGGTTTCGATAGCGCGTTCTTTACTCACCAACGTGAACATAAAACATAAAGATTATCATGCTTATGTTGAAGAGATCTTTCAGCAGACATCGATCCGCTTGAGTGCTTCACCCCACCAGTACGTCCTAAAGCTTGGGCGTACGATTCACAGCGTTGCGCGACACAATGCCATTGACCGCAGAAAAGGCCTGCGGATTACGGTAACTTATTGCAACAGGTTTGAAAGAAACGTATAGTGTATATGTAATATGTGTAACATTTAACCATTACATGACTGCCTACACCAAGTAGTTACCCGGCCACTGTTACGCAAGTTCTGAAACATTGTTCGCGCGAAGAATAGTGAGTGAGTTAGTCCAGAACTGGACCCACTTTTCTCAATAACAATTATTTGACAATATATACAATAAACAGTGAACGAAGAAATAAAAGAAGCGCACGCGCATTCGAAAGAAAATTGAGAAAAGTGGGTCCAGGGAAATTTGCCTGCGCATGCGTCTCTACATCCAATCACAAGTCACCATGAGCCCACACTCATCATTTAACACTCATCATTTATAGCGGCCGAACTACGAAAAAAGGCGTGTTTGTCAAATTTTACTTACAGTTGTTACTATATAAACTAAACGCGATTTTGAGACGGCATTATCGCGTCCGTTAGCGTTACATCGCTCGCTCCAATTTTAAATTTTGGCCGAAGCGCGCGAAGATAAAATGGGTCCAGTTCTGGACTATGAGTGAGTTGGACAATCCTAAACCGATCATCGGTAGAGCAATTACTGGGAGAAATCCTGTGTGACAGGATTATAGGACCTGATAGGACTTATATAAGTGATAACAGTACTGGATGCTTATGATAGACTGATGGAACTTATAGAAATATACAAGGAATATACTCATCCCTTTTCCTCATCCCTTGCTGAGTGTGAGCTATGCGTTACATTTCTCGCGCATCTGTGATGTCACAAAAACTTGCATTTCATTGGAAAGGACAGAATGAGATAAACTAAAACTGACATATATAATATATTGACATACGTACATAATAGCGAAAAACTGTTTCTCAGAAATGTCAACAGAAGACGAAGTGGGCAAAAAATCAGTTACATTTTCAAAACAGATCAAACAAACCTCGCGCCTCAGCAATATGCAGTAGGGATCTCATGCCAAGCTAAGTCCTCGAACGTCACAATAATTCGGATCGTTGTTACGGTAGAGCTAACTCTTGTTTTATGTGAATAAGAGTATAAGAATAAGCTGTTACATGCTGAAACTTTCCTCTGAAACTTGCGTCAATGGCCGTTGCGAGACAAGTTTCACAACGCATTGCACCACATGGTCATTTAACTGAAACTTTCCCCGGGTCGGTTTCACGAGACGGTTTCACGAAAAGGAGAACTGCTTTCTACTTCTGCATCAGAAACGGCGATCGACACAAGTTTCAGATCAAAGTTTCAGCGTGCGGTAACAGCGCCTTAAGAGTAATTGGACAAAACCTTCAGCTTTGATAACAAGCAATCTTAATTCTTACTACGCGTTAATGTTTTCACCCTAAAAATCGGGTCTGGTGTGCATAAGGCGCATGGGAGAATCATTACTGCAAAATCGCCACAATTTTGTGTTATTTGAACAGCAAAGTGCTTAGCTATAGTCTAATTGTTAAATCCGCGCCAAAGCCGTTAATACATAACACGCTGACATTTTTTCTAGCGCGAGCAATGCAATTTTAGATTTTGTGGCAGAGAAAAATTGCACTATCATTACTGCAACATTCAGTATGAGCCGTGCAATACTGTTGCAGAGAAAAGCTTAAAAAGAGTTTAAAAAACAAAATATCGCAATAGCAGACAATTCTCTCTGCGATCTTCGCAACTTCAACCGCCGGAAAAGCAATTTTCTTTCAAACTCCAATTTGGTGAGCGCGCAATCCGAGTTAGACTTTCTGGTAAAGTAATTAGCACTGCAAACAGTAGAAGTTCACAGTACTTTGCAATTTTGCAAGCAATTTTTTTGTGCGCGCAATTCGAGGTAACCACTTCGGCAAACTGCGTAAGAGAGTGGATCATCCATCGTGTTGCAAATTACCTGCTTCATATCAAACTAAAAAGTAGCGTTGGAGAGCAAAGAAATCATTACTCAAATAATTTGCAAGAAAATTTTGAACTCTCTCAAGACCAATTAACATTTATTGAAATTATTTCTACAAATAAAGTTAAATAAATAAAACCCAAATAATTATACTTTATCTTAAATACTACTCTTACATTATATATGTATATTAATTTTATGTTTTTCAACTATCAGATCAAATCTGTTTCAATTTCTTGACAACCAGCTTTACTTTCGATAAAACTCTGCATAAAATTTATGCCGTTTGCTTGGTTTGTGGGGTACTATAAACTGGTACGATTCTAAGATGTCTATCGTTCTTTGAGCTGGTGCTCACGTACTTCTTGGACAACTGTTCAAAGAACATATATAAGAACTATAAATAACAAGGATATTTAAATGACAACATTGCCCTGATTCAATTTTTAAGGATCTTTATGCTATTCCCTACAATGAAAGCTAATGAAGAACCCTCAAAAGGCACCTTGCTAGAAGAATATTATACATTATTCATCTATTTAAGGGACCTTTAAGTTATCTTCTACAATAATGGAAAACCCTTGAAAGTCAGTTTGCTAGCAGAGTATATACAATACAACATGTTGACTGATAAAAGTCAAATAAAAGTCCTTTCTCTTGCCAATCAATTCCTTGTGCCCATCTTCTCCAAAGGCAACAATCTTTGACAAAGGGCATCTAAGTTACTTTGCCCTAAGCAATCAGTGGCATTACAGAACCTTTGTCAGTTTTTGGAAGGAGTAACAGAAAAAATGATCTTCTAAACTTTTGGTTGGTTAGTGAATAAACAACTGGGTTAAATGCTGCATTTAGAAATCCAGTGATCACCATCAAATCTGACAGGTTCTTGCTCAAGTGACAGGCAGACTTTTTGGGACAAACTTTACCCAAAGTATCTGATATAATTGCTGGAATCCAAAAGAACACAAAAACTCCAACGACAGTGAATATAGCCCAGGCTACTTTCAGTTCCCTTCGGCGGGTTCTTTCAGCTCTTTTTTCACTGTCATGAATTAGTGTTTCTTGATTATTTATGGCCGTGTTGTGGTCTTTTCTGTAGACCCGCTTGATAACAAGATATATGTTGATGTACAAGCCCACCATGACTAAACCAGCAGGGGCACCAATGCCAAAAGCTACTAGCATTTTGGAGTCTTTCTCCTTCATGAAAAAAACTGTTATGGGAAATAAAAAGGCAAGTACCCAAATCCCAACTGCACATACTTTGGCATGATATTTACCAAAACGACTGTCTGCCCTTCCAGCAGCTTTGAGCATGTAATATCTCTCAAATGACAAAGCTAGAATACTGAGAAAAGACCCTATCAAAAACACATCAACAACATAGCGTGATACAAGGTAGACAGTTGGGTGACGTAGCCAGTGATTTGCAGCAAACAGTGGCTCGCCCACCAAACCAAGAATTAAATCACTTGTGGCTAAGTTTCCAATTAAGAAGTTGGAGGCAGTTCTGAGTTCGTTAGTTGGGTCTTTATACAATGTCAGTAATACTATCGTGTTGCCAAACACTGTAAATGCAGCCATGACAAGGAGAAAGATAGTGTTTGTAGTTGATACATCGAGAGATGAAGTGTCGTTATACTGGCCAGTATGTGGTAGCATCCTTTTACTTATATACCTAAAAATGTAGAAAACAACATTACCATAAATAATTAATATAGCCCTCACAATACTAGCAATTTGGGCCCTCCTGGATAAGTACCCACAAAGGTATTACGGTAACCAGCCCCTTATTACTTTTGTTCAGATTTAATTAAATTTCTGAATGTCCCCTGGTTTGTATAAGAGCACCTTGAATACTGATCTCCATCCACAAGGTCAATTTCTGAATAATCAGGTCTGGATTAACTGAGAGGCTAACATCCTGGCCATGACTTACTATAAATCAGTGCATTAAAAACTTGAGTTTTGAAGGGTTTGCAGGGGTGGTGCAGCATTATCAAAGGTGGTAGGGCTCTGTTTTCACCCTAACAAAGCAGGCAGTCCCTTTGGGCATACCTGTAGGTGGTTGCTTGATGTACATTTGTTCTCCGTTTGAAATCCAACATATGGCAGTACAGTCTGGGGGGGGGTACTCAATCCCATTTTGGATAGGGGTGTGCCGCTGGAGTTGTTTAAGACACTCGAAAGTGAAAAAATCATACCCTGTTCAAGACAAAAGAGAAGAAAATCGACCCTAGCCTCATCATTCGATTCTGAACCATTGCATATGATTGGACAAATAACGGTTTAGGAAGCGCTTTTTTTGTTTGTTTTGAATATAGTACTCTATCTAAGACACAAAAAGATGATATGGCTTGGGATCTCGTAAAAATTATAGATCCTGTTTAAGACAATTTTGGGTAAAATGCATACCCTGTTCAAGACAGCAGGGCCAAAAACCATACCCTATCCAGAGGCACATACCCATATAGCAAATAGAGTATTTACTAAAAGCATGCAATACTTTTACTATTTATGTTGCACGCTTTTACCTATATAGAGTGATTGTACTTAACAGTATAAAAGTACTAACTATATAAATAGTGCAAAGTAGCACTAATAAATTAAACAATGGATTAATCAAACAATGGAAAACAAAGGATTTGGGACTTTTTAATTAGCACTACTTAGATTTTGTACTTTTGCACGGGTTAAGTGCATCACTCTACTTCATGGCTAAAAGCCATACATAGTCATTCTATTGTAGGTTTGGATTGATTAGGGGAAACGGTTGGGGGCAACTGTGGCTTAATTAATCAGCCATGAAGTGTTTACCCGCTTTTATTTATAGTAGTCTTGTCTAACTTAAATTTACTTGTGTATACTATCATTTTAAGTATACAATATTAAGCTTATTATATGCTTAAGACTTAACTAGCCAGTATCAATTGGCAGGTATATAAGCCTCTCGAACCAGTGACTAATGGCATCGGGTACTGGTATTTCGATCAGTTTCAAGGAAAGGATGAAAGACTATTACTAGACTATTAACAGATTGAATATTTTGATTCTCCTTAGGTTTGGCTGTGTGCATAAGCGAAAGAATTGTTCGTACAGTTCTAAGAAAACATGCAGGAAATGACATGATACCTTCGCAGGGTTTCGGGGGAAAGTAATTTTACTATCTACAGCACCAAATGAAATGCTTCACTACCATTGTCTCTAAATATCTAAGCCAAGAAGTAATGATATTCTAGACTACTAAAAACAGAAATGTACTGAAATGTACTAAAAAAAAATACTAATAAACACATAAGTCTTACTTACAAGTAAACATCCAAAGTGAAAGTAGCGTGATGTAAAACGTGGTCACTTCCAAGAAATTAATTTATCTCGGTCCTTTTGATTCAGCTCTTATACTTCAGTTTGTAGAATATAAAACTCCACTAGTAGCATCCTTAGAATGATATGGTTCGATTAAACCACAAACCCGTGGCTAGCAGCCTCGTAAAAATGAAGCAGTGGCAGGTTTTTGTTTCCCTCCGACCGGATGCAGCCCACGTTTTGTTTTGATCCTTTCGAAAAAACCCCCTTCGATCGTTCATTTGATATGGGGATGAGTAAGGGATCTAAAAATACACACCACAGGAAGCCACCCAATTAAAATCAGCTGCATTCTTTTTTACATATCATTTTTTTCTAAAGAATAATCCAAATCAATTCTGTTGTATGTTTACGATATTTCCTTTTCTTTTTAGAATAACATTTTTTGTAATTTCTGTGCTTTATTGTTATTGTATGTAATATGTAAAAATTGTATATTAACTTAAAAAGTACAAATAAAACTGAAACTATTTATAAGTAATACCATGGCCCTGAGAGATATTAATATTACCAAGAAGCCATGGTAATTACTTTCTCAAAGTTGTCAGCCTGCTTTTTAATTTTTGGTTTGTAAAAAAAATAAAATAAATAAATAAATAATAATAATAAAATAATATTAATAAAAAAATCCTGAAGAATAATGACTATAAAATAAAGACTAAATAAGATAGCACAGCTTGTGGCAAGTCTACATGCAAACCTGCATTTATCATCTCAACGATTTTTATGAGGGGCTGTACCTCATTAATAGTTATGAGGGACATTTAAAACTCATTAATGATGTATTGGGAAATTTAGCTCTAAATCTCCCTCATTCTATTCATGCAGGAGGGATGTTAGAGATTATTAAAACATCCCTCATGAAACAAAGGATCCCAAGGTGATCATGGTATTACAAATAGCAAAGTTCCCTTACTTTTTCCTCTGTATTTATTTTTGTGGCCCTCCTGCATAGTGCTCTATCTTCTGCCCCTCAAAAAAAGCTTCCTGACTCAACTGCCCTTGTCATATCTGAAATGAACTCATTGTCTGATAAAATCAACCTAAACAAAGTTCAAAATTTTATAGCTTTCACTTTCATTACATCAGAGTTAACTCTGATTACATCATTTTATATTTTATTCATAAATACTTCCTTTTTGATACATCCTACTTTTGTTTTGTTTTGTTTCTTTTGATTTTGAATATGAAATTTAAAAACTTTCTCTTTGTTTTCTTCAAAATGCAGTGTTTCAATATAGCCAATTGCAAGTAAATTTTATCCACACCATTCCTTGAACCAGAATTTCTTCTTTTGGAGATTTAATTTAGAATCTCAATTAGATTGGGTTTCACATCCTCTGTACATCCTCCAAAATAAATGACCAGCTGTACATGTTTCAAGAGAAAATCTACACAATTCTTGGAACCAGAATCTCTCTCCCTTTTTCAGAATCTGACATTCAGCTTCACTATCCTCTTGGTACATCAACCCAGATAAACTCCAGCTGTTTCTTGATAAACTCTACACCTTGCAGACTACAAAGGAAAAAAATCTTAGTTTTTACAGTGCAAGGTTACCACGATTTTGTTTGTTACAAAATAGAGATCATGTTATATACTATAGTATCTTTTACCCAAACACAGCCATTCTAGAGAATCCCAGGGATTTATCATGCTGTCATTGATTTATTATTATTTATATATATTATTATTGATTTAAGAGGGGAAAAAAAAGAAACCTGGGAATGTTGTCCATGAGAACCTATTGTGGAAGTCAAAATTCATTATGACATCATTTTAATCAAAAATATCAACTTAATGACAGATCTTTAGTACATAGCTTAGGTATCCACATACTATAATTGTAGCTTAGCTCCAAATTTTAAAACTTTTTGAAAAATAGCAGCCCACAACTTGAAAGCTTCTCTATGAAATCTAACTATTTATTTATCATATATAAGTTTTTCATTTAAATACTAAGGACGTGTAATCTATTCCTAATGTTTAATGTGGAATAAAGTGAATTTGAATTTTAGTCATGGTCATTTGTCTAGTTCATATAACTGAATACTGATTGGTCAACAAAATCAAGTTGACCACAAAAGTGAGTCTTTTACTTCAAAAACAAGACAGTTCTAACAGACAAAATTTCCAGAGGCATTTCATTTTCTGGGAGCAAAAAACAAGTGGCAGAATAATACTCTTGGATTACTGAGGATGCATGATTGTTATTTGCTCTGTTCTGCTTCAGTGATATCAACATAGTTTGTACTAGTTTGTACAATACATATTAAGTTTTATTTCACAGATACATGGTGTGCGCGCTCTAGCTATTTTTACTACAAACTGAAATTATCTCACCTATGCTGTATGTCTCTTTGCCTGAAAAAGAACATGAAAACACATGTCAGAGATAATTTTTTAACAGAATGCTTTTTATTTTTAGTGCTTTTCCTAAAAGGAATGATAATGTATTGGTCATATTTACCCCCATATTTACCCCCATTGTGTCCATTTGCCTGACAAAAATTTATATATATAGAATCCTAATGTATTATGATACTTCCATAGTGGAGGGTAAAGCTAACAATTGGCTATACTGAGTGTAACTTACTGTAACTTCATATGTTCTGTTAATTGATGCATGTGTTGCATTTTCTGTGAAAAGGTTACAAAATAAAGAGAGCAAAAATTAATTACAACTCATTCACTTTTGGGGTATTAAAATCAGAAAAGAAAATGGCCACTTGAAGCTAGATTGATGGACCCAAGAAAGGCCAATGTGGTCAAGACCAAACCAAAAACAGGTCATATGCCCATAAAGCAACCCAAAAATTCCTGGCATGTTTTCCTCATATACTATGGAGATTATAGTAGATGACAAGACTACGTTTCTAGGGGGGTTGTTGTGTCAGCACCTTTGATCTTTAGTTGTATTTTTCTGTAAAATTACATGTTATTCTGAGGGGGCTAACTAAAGCGTAAACATTTCTGAGGGGGTAGTTGTGTCGGCACTTTGAAATTTGCACAAAAAAAATAAATTAAAAACTAATTTCTTGGGGGACGGGGGGGGGGGGGGGGGGGGTATTGTTGAATCATATCATCTATGAGGGGATGTGGATATATAATGGAATGGCCCTCAATACCTCTGTGGTGTTAATAAGCGGGGTTTCTTGGCCGACAAAACGTTTTGTACTTTGACTGAGAATCTACAAAATGAATATCAAATGTAACATTGCATTTAGTACATGACAATGAAAATGTTACGTTGAATTCTAGCTTCAGAAATATTCAATTTGTATAACTAGTTCATGACATTTTCTGACACAATTTTTTATGAAAATTACTTACGTCATTTGATCTGGAGCTCTTATTAAGCTGTTGTCCTAGTTTTCCTGCCTCTAAGAGGTTTGTATGAACTCTTTCAGTCAATTTATCGCGGAATTCTCTATTCACTCTTGCTCTACCTTCCGCCATCTTGAAACTAGTTTCCATGGCATCACGTCCTTAGAGCTACGATAGTCATTGGGGAGGGGTGGGGGAGATTTCAGAAAGAACATTAGTTTGAAGACATATATAGTACAGAATACAAAATACCGCGATTACGCAAAACCAACCAGAGTAAACATTAGTTCTTATAGTATTCGAAGCACAGCGTTATGTACGCGACCCGAAATGATCCCTGACCGACACAGGCGAAAAACGCATTGAGCACACGTACTCGGAAGTTTTAAATAAAACCATTAGAGGTTTAGTAAATCTTGAATGTTAAGGCTGTCCGTGAAAAGTAAGTGCTTATATTTTCCTAAAAAATGCTTAGTTGTTCTTTTTCCCTGGTCAAATAATACCCGAGAAATTTGCATAATACAACAGCAGCTGAATCGACGGTATTGACGGTATATACATCTATGCAGCACGGACGCGTCTACAAATTCCCACCAAATTTTCGATCATGCGCAGTGCGTTTCTCACTCGTATCTTCCCATCCGAAATGATTCTCAGGCCCGAAATGACCATCTAAAGTATACAAGTTGTGCCTGAAATGATCTCTGACCTGAAAATATATGTTGTCGCATGCCAATCAATACCAGCAACCTTCACGCTGTAATATGAATGAAACCTTTATTTAAAATTGAAAAATATAACCAGGGTAGTCCCTTCAGAATTAATAAAAACTCTGCTATCAATGGGAGCCCTGTAATATTGTGAATGAGACGTACTACGGAACCCACCTAAACGTGGTTTCGTCGTAAAAATTCGTACGATGACTCCACCCACAAAGGTCTACGACTCTGTCTAATGGCTGCATGCAGCTAAGATTTTGCCCAGTTACCAGGACGCCTGTATTAGGACGCCTATCGAATCTAAACGGTTGACCAAATCGATATGCACGCTTTGTTCAACTACGATGTAACTGTATTTGGATGTGCGCGTCAAACGTTCCTACACGGACGTTTCTCCGTGCACGAGGAAGTCATGCACGAGTCGCCAGCTATATAGCATCGATGGAGAAGGTCAAATTATTAATCGGCTAGCTATAGACGTCTGCAAGAATTGCATTCATCAAAGAAGAAAGTAGAAGACTATCGATTTGGACCACTTTATGCAGCCTCCCTGGTGATCATGCCCAAGTCTTGCTGAAAGCCTTGTTTGAAGCTAGAAATGCTTTAGAAGGAAATGTCGTCACGGTCTTGTTAGAGCGCGGTTGAAAAATGCCGGGTAATAAAAATGCGGGTAAAAATGCCGAGGCTAATGCATGGAGCAGCTAGATGGCAAATGTATGTCCAATAATTAATACATTTATAGTCACAAAACATGTACAGATTCCAAAGGGTGGTTTCGAGAATTAGTTTGCAATTGAATTAGAATGCGGCCCCACTCCGATTTCCGTTTTTCAGCTTCTCGAACTTTCTGTTCGTGCATTTTCAACTTAAATATAACTAAACAAACTTACAAGCTCAGAGATTTACGTGAGACTTTCTGGAATGTCTGCTAAAGAAAGGGAAAGAAAGTTTAAAAATCCTTGAAAAAACGAATGTTTCATTATTAAGCAAGCATGCAACTAGTAGTGACAAGTTGGCTCCAAAAAAATTATAAAGGTTTTTTTAAGTTTCATTTATGACGCTTTTCAACTGAAATATACTTCGAAGACAGAAAGAGAAAGAACTTAGTGTTGTACAGAATAAATAACTGAAGATTTTCTGAGTTTGTCCGTTTATGTTACTTTCATGCACCATGCTCCGTCTAATTAATCAGAGCATGGGGTCTCGCGCGCGTTTACATCATTTTAACACTGATGCTATTTTGTCATTAGTATATTATTTTATTCGCTTGCAAGTAAAAGTTACTTAGGGACCAATCATTTAAGAGTTAGAAGGTGGGGGCGGCTGTTTTGATAAAAAATTTATGCAAACTCTTTTTGGACAAAAACAAAAAACAAACAAACAAACAAACAAAAAACGTACACCAACGTAACTTATAAAAATGAAAATAATATTGAATGGGATAAGAAAATATTATCTTGCAAATTGTGGGTCACGCTGACCGGAGGTAATCCATCCCCCCTCCCCCCACCACCTCAAAGGTTAAATGGTCGGCCCCAACGCATGCATTCGAGTGACACGAAGTATGTCAAACTGTCAAACGTTGACACGTACCTCACACTCAAGTGCATTCTCGCTCTAACGCATTCGAGCAGGGAAGAGTCCGTTTCAAACTGAGAACGCAGACAGTCAAGCAGTCGAGTTTACTTTGTGAAGAATGGAAATCAACTTTAAAGGAAAAAGAGCTCTTGTCACTGGAGCAGGAAAAGGTACATTGCAATTGTGAACAAATTATATTTCATTGCCATTCCCGGGTTCCCATTTCCGTTGTCATTTTCACTATTTGCATGACGCTCACTTAACCGTGACATTTAAAAAGACTATTACAGCCTCCACAGATTACTAGGGAATAGTTATCGATAGCACTCTTTACACTTTGACACGGATTTTTCTAGAGTGCACGCACTTAATCCGTGAAACATAAGTAGTACAAAATAGTGCTAAATTATGGTAATTCCTTTGTTTCCTATTGTCTAATCAACACTATTTAGTAGTAATTAGTAGTGTTTGTTTCACGGATTAAGTGCATGCACTCTATCATGTCACCGTTTTAGTATTTACTACTAGCCTTTTCTAACAGAAAGTGAAATGCTGCGAGACTAAAACAACCTTATTAATGCAATTAACGAAAAAGCTTGTCGACATCTGGATGAGCTTGAGCACACAACAGTACTGAAAAACTCAAAAAAACACTGTCCGCCCCGAGAATTGTCACGAAATCATTCGTTTGTTTGATGAATACATTTCCATGAAGATATAACATGGGGTCAACATTAGTGTATAAAAAACGAAAGGGCGAGTTATATCGATTATAAAAAAACCGAGCCGAAGGCGAGGTAGTTTCCCACACAGCAGTCAAGTTCTGATCACGCAACGCTTTTTGGACCCGATATAACTCGCACTCGAGTCCTTGATATTACTTATCAAAAGCCTCGTTGTGAAAGATCATATTTGACCAGAATTTCTTAAGCTAAATTATTTTTGGCTTAGAAATTCCAAGTTGAAGTTTATGCAAATAAGCCTCGTTTTCACGAACGACGGAAGCAGAAGTGGAAGCAACTACTGACGCAGACTCGGTAATGCACGTTCATTGTCTTTTTCACAGCTAGGTGATCGAGAAAATGCAACACTGAGTCTGCATGCTAATGTTTTCACTTCTGCTTCCGTCGCTCGTGTGAAAACTAGCTGAACTGGTCTACTATACTGAGTGATTTGGAGGGCCAAATGATCTAGTGTATCTCGTAAATAGACTGTCTATTGTTGTGCAAATTACGTGGTGTGATTTCGCACGTGGAAAAACCAAAACCAAACCTTGGAAAAAAACCACAGACTTTGAAGCAGATCAGTGAACCGAGTTCGACGCTAGCTGTTGTGTGACAGGAATCTTTTCTATTTCTTTTTCTTCTTCTTGTCTTTTCTCAGTTCTTTTTTCTTCCTTCCCCTTTTTTGCTAAAAAAAACCCAAACAAATAAATAATTAAAGCCAGAAAATGAGGGAACAAACTGACTAGCTTATTACAAATACTTGTACTTGTAGCGATTAACCTTTAGCTCAGCATTTAACGAATCCAGTTATACATATATTTATGATTAAGCACTTGATAAGAATTAACCTGCAAAGACTCTACTAGTAGGAATTGAAAATAGCCGGGGAACCTGGCAGAATCGTAGTAAAGAATTCTTTACAAGCTTGAGTATATTTATGTAAACAAAATTAATGGTCCTAGCTGGATTTAATCCCTGTTTAGTGCTAATTGCACTTTTACCGGAAACAACTAACTAAACCCTTATGCAGGTATTGGTAGGAGCACTGCCAAGGCCCTTGTAAAAGCTGGAGCTGACGTCATCGCCTCTGACTCGAACACAAGCTGACCTGGATTCTCTTGTTGCTGAGGTACTTCTGACATTTCCGAAACATGTTCAATAGGAGGCGAGGTTCGAAGAGCCTCCTCCGCAGGCAACGCTTGGGCTTCCTGTGGCAATGAAAATTACGCGAAGTTGGACAACTCCTCATTTTTCCCTCACTCTCGTCCTCAGTTTTCTTTCTTCTTCTGATACCACAGGATGCCCAATAAAGACGCTAGGCTGAGGTACTGACAATTGCATTGTAACTGTTTGATTCAGCTTCACCTCCCTTTGTACTTAATTGCTCAAAATAAAAGAGGGCCGCTGTAGCATCAACAGGCCGGATGAGGGGAACAGGAGTATCTCGAAATTGAATTATTATTGTCATACGGTGACAGCAGTGAATGAATCTATTGTTTTTATTATGGTAATCATGGATACATATTTACTGTCTTGACAGGTTCCATCCATTATACCATTATGTATTGACGTCACTAAAACAGCAGAGGTCATGAAAGCTATTGAAGGCCTTGGTGACATACATCTTCTTGTAAATAACGCTGCCACTGCGAAATTGAACATGTTTGTAGATGCGAAACCTGAAGAGTTTGACGCGTAAGAATTCTCGATCTTTTTTGTATAGTATACAAATACCTAGAAAGCATGCGTGTCACGTGATATGACGTGATGTTGTCCCGCTTTTGAACTAATTTCGACTGTACACGCGTGCTCAAGAATTAATGTTAAGACCCGGATCATTAGACCGATCCGAAAAAAATACAATCGTAATATCTCTACGAAGGTTTGGACCCATAGTGACAATTAGGATCCTGAACATTTAGATCACTCAATGGTCGGATTTCGGCGGTCACGTGATCGATCCATAGCACTGAAATGGACAGAAATAATTTAGAAAATGGGCCGATGATTAATCCTGTAATTACTTATTACTGACTAATGACAACGGTTCACCTTAGTGTCTTTGAAGTGAACGTCAAAGCACCGTTATTCGTCGCTCAAGTAAGTACAATGTTTCCATCCTTGAATTGTTAAGGACCATCAACGTCTTAGGTACTTTTCACTGCCCTTGTCAAACTAGAGTTACTTTTCTATACCCAATTAAAGTCGCGAATTTCCTACCCTTTTCGGGAATTCCCTACCCTTTTCTATGCATCTACATGCAGATAGCCGAAAAAGTACACCTCTTGGGCGGAACATCCCCGTATACTCCACGATAGGGAATAGCCTTCCTGGCGTTGACTCCAAATCACAGAACATAGAAGGCAAGCCCGAAATTGATGGTATAGGGAAATCAGTCAATTATGTCAGAAACTGGGCTCCAATTCCAGCCGTGGTGGCCTCGGTGTTCCCGCGGGAGGGGGGAGGCTTGGGACAAACGACGTCTCCATGGCTGAAAAACGAGCCTAGGTAGAACCTGTTCCACTAAGACTTGTTCTTATCATAGTAGAGTTTTGCAGGGTAATATGTGAGTGGTAGATGGCGGATTTCAGTGCATGGTGCTATTATTTAATGTACTCTCTATTTGTGAACTGACTTTATGTTTTTCCAGGCAGTAGCTCGTAAGATGGTAGCTGGTAGATATGGTGGTGCTATTGTCAATATATCCAGTATAGGATCCATCAGGGCCGTACCTCAGTATACAGTTAATTGTTCAGCCAAAGCAGCACTGGATATGTTAACCAAATCAATGGCTCTAGAACTAGGACCACACAAGGTATATATCCAGGGTATATCAGGGTATTTGTACAAATCCCGCCCATACCCATTGACATTCGAGCCACCTTAATACACCACTGTCTCTACAAATTCATGTGGCAACTGTTAATATTTATTGATTTATTTATTATTTATCTCAAATTTCATACTCAAATTGAAACGAAAAAAACAACCAACCAACCAACCAACCAACCAACCAACCAACCAACCAACCAACCAACCAACCAACCAACCAACCAACCAAACAAACAAAAAAAGACATTCACAAGGGACACGAACATCGATCTGCTTTGAACTTCACAGACTTCCCGAGTGGACAATTAATTAATTAATTAATTAATTATAATTAATTAATTAATTTGATAAGGCTCGACTTTGAAATTAGATTTATAAGAAAGACAAACGCAGATGTTGTAACATGTTGCAAATGCAAATGTTGTACATCATTTTCGTTTGTCTTTCTTACAAAAATTAATTAATTAATTAATTATCTATTATTTATTTATTTTATTTCAGATCAGAGTTAATTCTGTTAATCCACTTCTAGTCATGACTGAAGCTTTTCGCAAATACTTGCCCAGTGACCCCAACGTGATGAAACAAGTAATGGACTCGGTACCGCTCGGGAAATTTGCTGGTAATGTGGACAATTTAACAAATAGATTCCATTTTTCCGTGCGTCTGTACTCTAATCGATGCACAGATGACGTCAAAATGTGGCGAGAACAAAAAAGTACGCCACGGGACGAAGTCGAGTGGCGTGACTGTTGTTCTCACCACATTTTGACGTCTTCTGTGCATCAATTAGAGTACAGACGCACAGAAAAATGGAATCTATCTGTTTTATATGATATTTATCGAAACATTCCAACCAATCAGAGCGCGCGTAAGATTCACGATGACGCCATCTATGTGTGTGTGTACTCTAATCACACATGAATGTTCGACCAATCAGAGCTCGCGTAATATGCCAATTATATTATATAAAAAGCTCTTGCATTTCTCATTTTCTTGCTTGATGCATGTGTAATAGTAACTTTTTCGGGATCGTTCTTGTCAGTTCTCTCTCTTTATTTCTCTTTAACTGCTAGAGGTACTTGGTACTATTACATGCAACTCTTGGCCAACTACTACTCAACTACAAACTAGGCGATAGGAATTTTTTAGCTGCAAAGCAATTGACTACGCAAAATGATACGCAAGCTTGATTGATATGTATACGAGAAACTAGCTCTATTCCTATTGGTCTGAATATGAATGACAAGATAGAATTCTTAATGTGCAATAGTTGCGTAGCTAGTAAAACGTAAGGTAAAAGCTTTTTACCATTCCTAGAGGAAAGAACTTGCGTTAGATAGATCTTGGCTATATTGAGATACACATGTTTCTATAATTATCCTAAAATGAATTTTCTTTAAAAGTAAAATTCAGGAGGAGTAAAATTCTGTCGCTCGTGGCTCGCTCCCAGAAAATGTGTTTTCTTACCTCGCTCTCAAAAATATATATTGTTTTCTTTTCCCGACCTCAGAAATTATGTTTTCTTTATCCGCTCTCAGAAAATATGTTTTCTGGGTGCGAGAAAAGAGCGACAGAATTTTACCCTCGTCTTACACTCAACTAAGGCATTTTTCCGAGAGCGAGAAACGAACGACAGACTTTTACCCCTAGGTTTCCGAGGATGCATCAGAGGGATCAATGCATCTGCACCAATGTACCATCGGCGTTTCACCGCTCTCCTTCTCTTAAAGCTAATTTTTCCCTTTCTTTTCCTTCTTACATATTAGAAGTGGATGATGTTATCAATGCAATTGTCTTTCTACTGAGCGACAAAGCTGCAATGATCAATGGAGTTAATCTTTTCCTGGATGGTGGACGTTTGGTTCACTGATAATTCTTAATTCACTGATTTTAGTCGAAAAGTTGTGAAAAATAAGGTTAAATCAAGTAGTGAACCAGTAAAAGTTGAAAAAGATCAGAAATCTTATAGTAATATCCTTAAAATAAACTTAAAGAACAATCTTAATTAGTCCGTTGTTGCTTGATAGAGTTTGTTAGTTGGTAGGTATGTGCTGGTGGTGGGTTGGTAAGTTTGACGGTCAATCAGTAGGTGGTGACTAGTTGTATGAGCATGAAGTTCGCAGTCAGTTGCGATAGAATTTCATTTTACTCATTTGTTGAACAAAAGCTCGTCATTTCAGTCCCAAATTATGATGCAGGGTAAGCTAGCATGGATATGGGTTCCAAGTCGACTTAGGGCCTCACCAGACGAGACGATTAGTTGTCGACAACTATTTTTTATCGACAACTAAATGTGGTCGACAACCACTGAAAACTATAATATCTGCGTTGTCTCTGAGCATGCGTAGAGAAAGCTAGTTACCAAGCTCTTGCTGATTTTGCATAGTTATCGACAACAAACTATCTACTTGTAGAATGCTTCATTGGATCACAAATAGTAAGCTCTGTGAACCATACTTCCAATAGTCCAGACGCTGGGCCGTCCTTCACCAGTAGTTCACCTCTCCTATTGTTCATTTGGGCTTCCTGTGTCGCGACAAGGTAAGCCCAAATAAAAAAGAAGGGCCCATCGTCTGGACTATACTTCCAAGTGTACTTGATTTCATTAACATCACACCTCGTTTAACTTCATTTTAAGGCCTACTTTGCTGATTTTAGAACCACCCTCCAGATAAATATTGCACAGTCCCTTATAAGGGGTCAAGTACACAAACTGTCCGTTTAAACTTTTATGAGCGCATGCTCAGTATCAACGATAATAGAACAGGAAGTTCCACTTTTTTTACGTTTGACAGATTTTAGTTCTCTTTCGAAACTAAAATTTCGGAACCAAAATTAAATTTGAAGTGCAATTTCGAAAAATACTCGAAAGTATTTCTAAGAAAGGAATGGCGATTTTCCATTTTGTCCAGTTTATGGAAAATAGCGGGACTGATGGAAATAGGTCCAATTTTCCCACGATTCTTGATCAGCCCAGTACTGAAAAAAACTTCTAGTTTTCCACATTCCAAATGCGTATATTTTCGTGAAAGTAGAATTGCCTGAATGACCTAGTTGGAATTAAGTTGTCACGCAACCACCCATTTCGTTTTGTGAATAACGCTTGCAACCAGAGTTAATAGACTGCAACAATGATAAATGACCTGAAGAATTTTGCCCAAAAATTAGGATTGAGGTCTTGCACAATAGAAAGACACGAAAAAAATAATTAACTTTACAATTGTTATTCGTGATTTATGCTGATGGCAGAGTCTTGATTAAGATATCTATAAAATGTTGACGATAATCATTTTATTGACCCTGCTACACCTTGTCTGACATAGATATCTTTGTCGAATAAACTGAAAATGTAAATGATGATTTAATTCATTTTGAGAATTTCAAATTTTTAAAATGAAACTGAAAAGGTTGAATGGAAACTGAAGTGAAAGCTCTGCAGGGATATAACTGCAAATTGAAAGCGTGGGAAAAATCACAGATATTAAAAACTGGGTAAACAAATATTTCCTTTTATGACTGAGGAATCATAGATTCAACAAAAGAACACTCAAAGAAAACTTGAAAAGTTACTCAAGTCAGAAATGTAATTGCGTGACATTTGGAGAATTTTTCTGATTGGTCAACGAACAATACGTAACACAGTGACAATTTAGCCGCGCCAATATATGGTTGTGTTTCTGACGGGTGTCGTTTCTCTTTCATCATTCGCGCTCTTGGAGTATTATATTACAATAATATCATCCTAATAACTAAATAACCCTAAAAAGCCAGGCAAACGGCATGATACATGCTAGAACTTGTAGTGCTTTTCATTTTCAAACTTCTTCTTTCGTTATTACCATTGCTAGCCTTATGTACCGTATAATACAGACTTGGAGTCTTCTTTGAACAGATGTGATCTTTGTAAAGATGGTCCTTATTGATGACAAAGCACGTTGGTGCAAGTTACTTCCTATATGTTGTTTGTTCACTGTAATGATTGGTACAGTTGTTGGGAGTAATGGAAATGCCATCAAATTTGCTCCTTTACCAAAAGGGGAAGCCTATAAACTTCGTATGGCAGACAACAAAGGAGCTACTGGTCTCGTCAGTATTGCGTATGGAATTGCTAGTGTTCTTAGGGATAGGCCACCTTACGGTAATTTATATTGTTTGTCTTAAATTTAAAAGTTACTGATAATAATGATTAATAATGATTTATAATTAGTATGTTATTGTTTGACGCGTTCTGATCATTGTATTTTGCCTTTAGGTATGATAAACAAAGTCCTGCTTTCAAAATCAGACTCCATTACCATGAAACAGGTCATGTTGTTTTTATGTTTACTAAAATTATTATATTTCTTTCTCCTTTCATCTCTTTCCTTTTTATGTATTTTTTAAGTTAAAATCATTTAAAAATAGAATATATCTTCATATATGAATTAACTCTACACTTCCTTATGCTTGGTTCCATAAACAAGTATATAAGCCCCTTACTAACTCTTTCACAAAATGATATCACTTCTGAAAGCAGTGTTGAAATTATTGGTCTTCTTATTTTCGAATAATCAATTACAAAGCACCAAAAGTGATACAGCTGCTAAAAGCAATGTTGAAATGATTTGTCTCCTAACTTTCCAGATAATGGATTATGAGGCACCTATAATTGGTCTAGCAGTCCTTTCATTAATTTTTGCAATCACCATCCCCATAGTTGGTATGATTGTATGTGGATGTCGATATGCTGGAAAGTGTGGAGGCCGTCTTGAGGACAACAAAGATTTAGATATTCGTCCAACCAAAAAACGAAAGCGCTTTACGCTGGCACTTGTCTTATGTTGTGTATTCTTGATGTGAGTATATAATTGAAGAGATCCCACAAAAATAACATAAGTGACAATAAATGCAGATCAATTACTGAATTCTCCTTTGGGAAATAAAATATTTTTTAGGCGAATATATTCTTTGATCAGAGACCACTGATGTTGTTGAGTTTTTATATTGATGTCAATCATCCATCTCAACTGTCATAAGACAGAAATTGAAACCCCCTAGCTGTCATTGAAGCTGATAAAAATAATAAACATTGACCATTGGTGGCTTTGGTCCGTTATGTTTGCTAATACCTGTTTGTCCTAATGACTACAACTTCTCTGTCATATTTGTTCAAGTCTTCACTGAAAACTCATCTTTTCAAGTTAGCATGACTTCTTTTTTCCCCTCTTTCCCATGCGCCTAGAGCATATTTGTATAGGCGCAATATAAATGCATTATATTATTCTTATTATTATTGTTTTATGAGGGACTACACCTCATCAGTACATAAAAGGGAGAATTTGAACTAATTTTCCCTCATGAATGATGCATGAGGAAAAATTAGAAGTATTTATTTGCTCATGCATAATTAATGAGAGAAATTTAGCTCTAACTGTTCTTCAGTGATTTTAGAGATTAAATGTTCCTTTGAAAACAATGGATCCTGAAGTGATCATGGTATTGTATTATTTATTTGCCATTTGAAGGGATGACCATGAAAATGGCCTAAGTGAGGATTTCTGAGAAAAAATATTTCCCCAATGATCTAAAATTGTTATCAACTCTCCAGTGCCAAAATATCAATGTACACCACAAAAGTCACTTAGGACATTTCCATGGATAACCCTTCATTTGTTCTTTGTTAATTCTACAGCACTGGTGCGATAATTATCTTAGTTTCTTCTGCAAAAATGACCAACAGTTTACCAAAAGCAAGACAGACAGTTAATAATGTGTTTGATGATATCTTTATCTATAAAAACAATACTTTCAAGGTAATAATAATTATTATAGATTTATATATTTATTATTTACCTTAAGGTATAATATTATGATCAATGGTACATTTCTTGATTTTTCAGGAATTAAACCATATATTGGGATCTGAGGTGCTGCAGGTTCTTATTGATATCCTTCAAGAAGTTGTTAGTGAGTTGTGATGATTTCAGTTGCACATTGTCATCATTATGATTAACATCATCATCATCATTATTATCATCATCATTCATGTCATTGCTATTTTATCTCCCACGTTATTCTCAACCAACATTATATTCAAAATGCCCACATTTTTGCAATTAGTTCTAAAGAGCAATTAGGCCAGCTAAAGGAACAGCAGATACACACACTAGAACCACACCCCTTCAATTATTTTTTGAGTTTCTCCATTATTTAGCATTTTACAATATATCTTTTAACTGTGTTATACTTTTTAGAGCTGGGTCAAGATATAGTAAATCCAATTCTTCAGAAAGGAATGCCAATTATTAATGATTTGGTTATTTCCATTGATAAAGTTAGCAAAGGTGGGCACATCGAAATATCACAACTTTTTCATCTATTCCTTCTACCATTAAAGCCACATTGCATGTTGTCTATCATAAGGGTTTGTTGTTGAGATGTTATAGACAATGAGACAGACAGACCAATGGACAGACAGACCGAGAGACAGACAGACAGATAGACAGACAGGTATACAGACAGACAGACAGACAAAGATAAGGACTTGACCAACATAACATATATTATATCCATGTCTGTCTTTTTAGCTGTTACAACATCATATCAGCTGCTGGAAGACATTGACAGTAATGTAAATTATTTAGTTTCTGATGGTAAAGAAATCAGTCACAAATTATCAGAAGCCAAAAGAAACATCTCTCAAGCAAAATCCCAATGCCTAGAATGCCCAAATGAGAATGTCTTAGCAAGTGAGGCTAACTTCACTCAGGTGCCAAACATAACAACTACCAAGAGTAAAGTGCAGGATGTTGTGAAAAGTAATTTGACGCAAGAAGCAGAGAAGGTTTGTTTTCATGTAGAGAGCCATGTACTCCACAGTATAACCAGGTTTTGTTCCTATGGTATTTGTGACCTTGCCTACTTCTCAACCATCGTCACCAGTCAGTCATATGTTGAAAAAGATGAAACTTTTTACTTTGACTTTGGGAGTGTGGGGATATATAATTTCTTGAGTGTCAGAGAAAGGAACTGAAACGAGCCAGGATTATCAATGAAAGCTTGGTGAAAAACCTAGGGAGAACAAGTCACCACTGCCCTCCCCACTCAGTGCATGCCCCGTTCAACTTCACTTATTTATGCATGTTTTCTCTCTATCTAGGGAAAATCGAACTTTAATAATTTACCAAATACAGTGCAAAACTTAGCCAATAATTTTACATCAGGTAAGACATACCAAAACAGTGTGTAAAATATGAACTAAAAGATTGTCTCTGATAAGAAAAGGAAGGACTACACCCCACTATAAAACAGAATATGAATTCTACTCAAAGTTGATTTATATCTAGCTAGCTAAAACTTAAGCTGCTTGCACTGATTTTAGATTTAAAGAATTATTCACAAGATATACATAACGTTAAAATCGACATTCTGAGACCATGGGAAGATAAACTAGATGAGGTATGGTAAAACAAAGCTAGTTATTTTACATTGGAATCAGGTACTTGCAGTCACTACAGTTTTTTCGATTAATTACATTTTAGACTTTGAGAAAGACAATTTTACCTTATAAAGATGACATTAACAAATACCTTATGCCTGAGGGTGATCTTGTACGGTATGACAATTACAGGTAAGCAGAAACCATTCAAAAAAATTGTACCAAAATATATAAAACTTACTTTTCCAAGTTTGCTTCGTTCGCTGACACCGAGGTAAAACGACTGCGCACGCGCGAGTTTTCGCGGGCTTTTCGCGCCAGATCCCAAGCTTTAGGTATAGATTTTCCCGTATCATATCTTTGAGTTTAATTTTGAGCACGGGAGAAAACCGAAACGTATAGGGAGAAAAAAAAAACAGGCAATAGAATAGACTACAAAGTCCTTAACAATTTTTTTGTGTTTGTCTTCTGTGGCTTGAGTTTTGCTGGCAAAGTTTGCAGTTGTTTGACTGCGGAATGTTTTCATTGAGGCCAACATTGAGGAGGACTGGGGAGGCACGCATGCGTGATACATTTTGCCACGGTCTCGTTTACTTTTGCCAAAATCAAGCTTATGGTGTTCCTGTGGATTTGGATGCCCTTTCCCAGACTTCCTGGGTCAAAGATAGCACAGGTGACCCATGTTTTATTTTACGTTTTAGAAAAATCATCTATATTGTCACTGCTACACTGGTTTTCGTTGTGGTATTTCTAACGTTGTTGGGAATAATTCTTGGTATGTTTGGTGCAAGTACATTTGATACTCCAAGCACGAGAGGTGATTTATCTGATATTGGTGGAAGAATTCTGATTGGGTAGGTTTAAAACCATGCAGTGTTGCCGCAAAGTCATTTTGATGGTTCTATAAAATGGTATTCGTATTCGTGCGATGGCGAAGTTACTAAAAATAGCTTTAGCCGCCACGAACATCGCACAGACATCAATACCGACTGAGTTTCGCCAGAAACACATAAGGGGTTGAAACGTGTAACTACAATACATTTCTTTGGTTCCATGTGTTTCTGGTTTGGCTCTCTAAAAGCATTATGGTCTCTTGACACAATCTGACAACACAGGACGAAAAGACAACGGAAAAGACAACATCTTGGCACTGACAAGAGAGCAATGCACGGCAGAAGGCAACGCAACAAAACCCAACAAACCGCCGCGGTGCACACAGCACAACACAACGCGGCTCGAACCAACGCAGCGGTACAACGCAACACAAAACAGCGTAACAAAGCAACGCAAGCGAAACACGCGGCACCACGCAATGTAACGCAACACAACAGGAATCCGTTAACAGTGTTGAAAAGAAAAAGCGGTCTCAGAGGTGGTTCCTTTACAGTGTTAAAATTCCATCAGATGTAAACTTTGCGAATTGGTTGATTAATAAATTTGGCACATCTAATAGTGATGGCCACTCGAAGGAGCTTCAATCTCATCTTAATTTTGTCTTTCAGGAGTGCTGGATTTTCAGTGTTTACCGTGTTTTTCATCAATGTCGTAGGTTGCTTTGGTGTTTTTAGTTGGTACCAACACAGCCATCGTTTGTAGAAGGGCCTCAGATTTAGATTTAGTACGGAATGTAAGTTTATCCTGTACCGTCAAAAGGATTTAACATCATTAATATCACAGCCATTGATCTCAGTTCCAAGTGGGCGGCTGGGCTCATTTCCACGGTGATAAAAACACTGCATCGAGTTTCAGCGATGGGAGGGAAGTCGAAACAACGGCTTAATTAAGACTTCCAAAAGAGGAATTAATCCGTTAGTCTCTCTTCTAGAAGGAAGCGCGCTTATATCAAATAAGTACAACAACCTTAAATTAAGTGTTAGTTATAAAGTCTTATAAACATATTCCGGACCTTTTTCACTAGACTGTAGATTCTCCAGAAGTCATGGACGTCTTTTCTTTGTCAAAGTTAATTTTTGACAAAAACGCAAGCGACGATATCCTCAAATTTACTAGTCTTCTAACGTGAGTATAATTCACATTTCATGATGCACTTGGTAAGATAATTGTAGTTCTAAGATGCCATGCAATCACCTTGTCAGGTTGTGGAAAGGGCGTGGATACACGATGCAACGTTTTCTACGCGTTATAGAGGGTACGTAGAGGCTCTTTCGCGAGCTTCAGAACGACATTTCGCGTCAAAGGACCCCATTATTAGAGCTAGATTTTAGGTTTTAGGGTTAGGTTTAGGGCTAGGTTAGGGGGTAGACCCTATCCCAGTCCCTAGCCCTAAACCTAACCTTTATCTAGCCCTAATAACGGGACCTTTTGACGCGAAATATCGTTCTGAAGCTCGCGAAATAACCTCTACCGTTATAGAGAGTTGCACCATGTGTCCACACCCACGCAACAGTTGCACGTGTAGGACTGGGTTCTACTTTTCTGCAATTGCTTCCTCAACGTTGTGCGCAGCTGCTGCAGAGGTAAATGGCCGGATACACGGTGCAACTCTCTTGCGAGTAGCGTTACAGAAAAAGTTGCACCGTGTGCCGGGCCTAAGATATTCTGATTGCCACACTTTTGTTGCAAGGCTTCGTCAAATTGCAAAGTTTTCACCCTCAATGTATTGGCTGCAACTTATATTGCAAGGACAGTGCACTACATCGTTGATTGACCGATCGAGATTAATTTGCAATTAAGTTTTTCGAACTAAATAATAAGATAATAAATAATAAATGCTTTGTGTACAATGGAAGAGCAGTAAGCTCTACAGCTAGTTTCCAGGCACTCCACTGTACTCTCACACATCCTACAACTACATTCTAATATTCTATGCATGTACAACTCGATCTCGGCTGACATAGACGCATAATTGCGTTTTCAAGCTATACAAGAATTCTACGTTGTTTTAGCTTGCATTACTGACACTTATTTATAATTACCATAGTGATTGTGAAAAGAGTAAGGCATTGTGGACTACATTAAATATGGATTCAACTTTCTACAATTTATCATCGACGCTCAACTACAGAAATGTAGGTAAAAGTTTCAGTAAGCTTTAAAGTTATCTTTGGAAGCTAAACAAATATTTATGGGTCTGCAAATATTTTATAGATTTGGTTGTTTGTTATTTTGTGTATATATCGGTTGGTTGGTCGGTCATTATTCGGTCGTTGGTAGGTTGGTTGGACGGTTTTGCCTTCAGACAAAAAAAAAAAAAAAGAAAAGGCAAAGGCTAATGTTTTACTTCGAAATCGCGGGGAGTAGTTACCCAGTCTCCCGCGAGCCAGAGGCTCATGTATCAAGCGTTCGAAGGTGCGCCCTCTACCCCCTCTCTCCATCAATGCTCCGTTTTACGGGTATTTAAAGCTAATTAAAGCTACACGGAAAGGAAAGAAGTCGAAACAAGGATGTGAAGTCGCACCGAAGGCCGCCCACTAACCAACTGTGCCATCCTTGCTCCTTCAGTGTCTTAAATCCTGACGTGGTATGAAATTCTCTTGTAGAAATTGCCCAACTTTGACACTATTTTCAAGGACATCAATAATACTGTGGCTACAACGTCTTTCGTAACGAATAATGCAAAACAAAGCGTTAATGACTCATTAAATGCTGGAGTACAAGATATCAACTTTACACAGTACACAGTACAAGTAAGTGCTCTATCTCCTGTTAAAGCCCCAAAACACTGAATTGAAGTCCTAAAGACGTCAACACAAAAAGTGATGTTACGCACGATTTTTACTACTTTTTACAATTTTTTGAAATCGTGTAACATGCTACAATTTTTAACTTCTTGTTGCAGCAACATGTTTCTACACGTTTCAACATGTTTTCTATTTGTAACTCACTCACTCATCAGAGGATAATTGTAAACATTTGCCAAGAAGACCTGTGGAAATGGCTCTTTCAGCAGCGCTAGCAAGAACGCAAATATTCATTTTGTCTTAAGGCTTAAGACATTACTAAGCATTTGATGCGATACTCTAACTATAGTATGTCCTAATATTGTTGTATGTTTTCTAGACCGATAAGCCAATTGTGCAAGTTTCTTTAACGACGTTTGCCGACAATATTACTAAAGCAGCCAACAAAACGACAGACTCAGTAAGTATAGAGCGCTTTTGGGGACCCTGTGTTGTCAACTAAACGTAAAACAAATGGAAATGGTTATTGAATGAGGTTGGAATCATTGTTGGGTACCCTGTGGTATTAAATGTTGACCTATTAATTTTCAGCCTTCAAAATCTAAGCTACAAGCAACCGCTGACGCACTAGTTACCCTTGACAACAACAAAGTGCAGCCTTCAAAACAAAAATCAGTAAGGAATGACTATCCTTGCCTTACATTATCTACGAGGTCCAAGTGAGAATCAACTAATGTTCTTGGAAATATTATTTGCAGAAAAAAGTTGAGAGAGCTGTAGAACAACTTAAATCTGAGGCTGTTAATATTGTGGTAAGTGGCATAGAGCAGATTTCGTATGAGTGTGAAACGGACCGCGCCGTGCCGTGACCGTGTCAGTGCCGTGATGTCTGTAAAAATCATTTGAAATTTCTGCCGTAACCGTGCAGTGACCGTGCGATGCCGTTTTCACAGTCATACGAAATCTACTCTATCATTTGCGTGTATTACTGCAATTTTCAAAATCATGCTGCAGTTTGTCGATTTGTCCTCCGTCAATCAAAATTAAAAATAGAAATAACGAAGAAATACAGAATAGAAATACGATTTGAGCTATATATGATATACTGCTTAGAGATCATATTGGATCATATGTTTGGAATTTAGAGTGCTTTGAGATCAATGTTTGTCATTTAGTCATAATTGACGGAAGCCAAATCGACAAAATCCAACAAACTGAATGTTTGAGCTTGCATAATTTTGAAAATTGCAGTAATTTACATAGCGCCATATATAGCCAAATTTCTTCGCATAATAATTTTGAAATATAGTAACTTGTGTAGGATTGAAAATGCTCGGAAAAAAAATTTTTTCCGAGCATTTTCAATCCTACACAAGTTACTATAATAATTTTGCCTTATAAAAGTCGCGCGCATGCGCAAATCTATACGTGATCCCTAGACCGCCGCTTGGGAACGCGAAGTGTAACCAACCAATTGGCGCGCGTTGTATAGACATAAGGTGGTATAATGCACTGTGCGTGTATTATTCGGGTGTGGTTTGTGTAGCAAAGAAGACGTGAATGCCCTGTTGAAAAACAAGACTTTTTACTCTTTTTTAGAAAGGTGTCAAGGAGGTAGAAGAGAATTTGGAGAAAATGCTTAGATTTTTAATAATGGATGCTGTGAACATAGCACTTCAGGTAACTCGTTATAACGCTCAAAATATCATGACGTCAGAAATCTTTTCTCCGACGTCTTGTGAGACCCCCGCACAAATACATGTTGCTCAATGGTTTAAAAACACTAGGAATGTTTACAAAAGACTAGCCTAAATTTGTATTTGTTTTATTATTGCAGGGAGTTGAAAAGCGTGGTAGTATAATTTTTGATGACATTGATCAACTAGTTATCCATGTGACGTCACAGGTAAAAAAATTGCCAAAGTTAATACTCTAGACTTCTATCTTTTAGGTAACACGCGTGGACTTTTGGTCAAAATACCGAACTAATGGAATGAGTTACTGTTTATGAGCTCACTAAAGCAAGAAATTAAATAGTTGTTTGTTGTATCTATAGTGGCTAATTAGTGGCTTATTGCTTTCAATAAGTGCTTGGGCAATGAAGAAAATCGAATTCTTGAGGTAGAAACTAATCATATATGCTGATGTAATCGATCTGCAGGTGCGCAATGACGTCGGTCGATGTCAACCAGTTTACAATATGTACCAGTCCCTTACATCCGTTGTATGTCGAGACTACTTTGGCAGTCTGGTAAGGAGCTAGTTTTATATAGCAGATTTAGTGCTTTTAAGGCCCTGACACACGGTGGAAAACCCGCCGAGTGAACGCTCAAATGAGTGTCTTGTATTTCCATGGCAAACGACAAAAATCGCTTTATATATTGTTCTAGTTCTTAAAAAAAACGTTTCAAATTGAAACTTAATAGTTGAGTATAATTTTTCATGGTCCCTCAAAGGTTGTACGTGTCCACCCTTGCAATTTACGCACAAAGTTGCGTGGGGAAAAACTGCAGTGCGCTGCTCGCGACGATTTGAGTCGACCCGGGTTTCAACCGTGAAGTCGGCTACATACTACGTACCTAATTTGGTTAATTTGCATTTGTACCATTAATTTTCTTGTCGTTAATTTTATGTCAACAGAACGTCTCTTGGATTGGTTATGGTTTATGTACATTGTTTACTTTAATAATCATCATTCTTTGTGTACGTGCGTCCAAGCATTTTCGTCGTGTTCATATTACAGACAATGTTAGAGACTCGGGTAAGAACTTGATCATAATCAGATATGTGGTTATATATAAGCAAAGTTAACTTGGAGCGGATTGCTGGTCAGCGGTTGTTGCTCGCTGCACAGGCGCGATTGCTGCTTTGCCCTCGTGGTCAGTCATTGCTCAGCATTGCTGCTTGTTTGTTTGCGTTTCGACGCGGAAAGGTTGATCACTCCCAGTCTTTGATCTGACCCACCACATTATTCCTTATTTAAGCAATAAACGATTGATTTCCGTGGTTTATCGGGGAAATAAACCACGCGGGATGTTGGGAGAACACGAGAAAAGGCCTAAAAAATCACGAGCCGTAGGCGAGTGATTTTCGGCCTTTTCGAGTGTTCTCCCAACATCCCAAGTGGTTTATTCCCCCGATAAACCACGGAAATCTATCGTTTATTGCTTTTATAATATAGCGGAAAATAATTATAAGCAAAAAACTAACATTTAAAACCAAATTTCGCAGATGAAAATATCAATTCTCCTAAGAATCATGAGAGAGCCAATAAGATTGCTCATTACTTCGAGATTGAGATACAACGAGCGTTGTGATTGGCTTGATTTTGAAAATGACGTCATCGACGTCCTTTGCGAAGAGACAAAAATGGCGTTGAAGAAGGTTGACATGAAAGTTGTGAACAACAAATTTGCTCTTTTGAGGTACTTTTCTATACTTTCTTCTGTCTAAGCATACATGTTTTCACTGAAAAAATTTTTTCCTTGTATGTGCAAAAAGTTTTAGGCGGATTAAGTCCTTTTTACAGACTTTTTTAAGCTTTAAAGCTTTGCCGTAATTTCGATGCTCTGAAAGTGAATGCTTTGAAGCATAAATTTGCCTTTTTGCTCCTCGTGTTTTTATTGGCTTATTTGTACATGTGTACGTTTTGTTCACAGAAAAAAATATGTCAGAATTGCAGATATTTCAAAGGCAATTGAGTAAATTTAACGGCCTTCAACTATCACTTGTAAGTTTGAGAGTTTTTCCACGCTGTTGCTCTCTTGCTTGTTGTCATCAAAGCTGTAATAACAGTCTGCTGAAAGGAACTATATTTTATCAAGGAAAGTAACTTGTTAATACAAATATTGTTAATAAACTTATTGTTCTTATAATACTGCCTGAATTTTTGAGAATTATTTGTTTTGTGAAAAACTATCCAAAGTTTCATACACAATTTCAGGTTTGCTCTTATCAGTCGCTTTTCATTGCAAAACATCAGGTTCTAGTGAAAGTCGTGAACTGTGACTTGCTAATATATCAGAAAACAATAAAAAACGTATTTTATATTGAACATTCTTTTGTTTTTTATCTTTTTTTACGGCAGAAAGAAGCGTTGAGCCGTGGTTTATGGGGGAAATATACCACGGGTTTCAAGCGCTTTTTAGCCAATCAGAGCGCTCGTTAGAAAAAAGCTATATTATAATCCTTCATATAGAACTTTTCTTTTATTGTTGATTAGCCTGCGTAGTCAGGCCTTTTTAAAGTGGAAGAAAGGGGCTGGGCCTAGTTTAAACATGAAGGAAGTCGCAAGAACGTTTTTTTCCCTACACACGCCGTCTTTGCTGAGGTTCCCAGCAGAACGTTAATTAGTGAGGCTTTCTCACGTTCTAAAACGTTTTTGAGGACGGCGGCGTTGTTGTGTATTGGGTTGGTTGGGGTTGGGCGGTATAAATTTCCATACTTACGATATTTAACATTCTTCTAATTACTTACTTATATAGGTGACTCACGTGTTGAGATCATGGAATTGACTACTTCTCTCTAACCATCTACTAACTTGTAAGATGCTATTATAACGCTGTTAATATGCATACGTTATATTATTCTACTGGTAATTTCCATGGCTACATGTACACCAATTCCAAACATGTTGTCTGCATGTGGTATATTGAAAGTTAGACTGAAATGAATTATGGACGATGTATAACTGTTGCCAGCAACAAGCAGCAGCAGCATGAGTCGGACGAATAAATCAGCAGACAAACTATTCTTTGTGATGTTTAGACGTCGGAGAAATTAGAGAAAACCACTAAGCCTGTACAGTGCATTTCCGTCTTGAAATATATATTTTAAGCAAATTAACAACCTTTTTGGAATAGGTGTATGGAGTATTGATCAAGCGTTTACTGCACAGATTAATTTAAACAAGCTTAAAAACGAGCGACGCTCAGCCTCAGCACTGATACTGAGTAGCGCATTGCTAATGCTGGTGATTTTACTGTTTAAAAGCGGAGAATATGACATAATTTTTAACGTACGTTTTCCTATACAGAGTAATGAGTATAGAGTTAGCCAAAAATGAGTATAGAGTTAGCCAAAAATGAGTATAGAGTTAGCCAAAAATGAGTATAGAGTTAGCAATATGTGCCACAACGTAATTAATGTTCCTTGTGTGATCGTTGCAGAGAAATGGGACGACAAGATGGAGATGCCATGGGATACAGGATTTGAAATGAAAGACCAGCTAATTAACTGAATCATTGCCTCAAGATTATTTTGGACATAATTTAGACATATATAGTAATGTCCTATTAAATAGGGCATCATTTGGAGAAATGTACATTCTTGCACGTGCAGATTATTACTGGGGCCGGTTGTACGAAGGGTGAATAGCGCTATCCAGCGGATAAATCCATCCTTATCCAGCGGATAAAATCTATAGAAAATCTATACAGTGGATAACTCTTATCCCGCGGTGGATAACTTTATCCAACCTTCGTACAACCGGGCCCAGAGGCTTATACGTCATTCATACGGATAAATTTGAAAATACATCTTTTCTCTCTGTTTTCGCTTTGTACACTGAAACGGAGTTTTCTAAAGCTTGGGTTACACGGTGAAATGTTTGCTGCAACTTGTCTTGCAATGGCGTTGCGAAACATGCAGGTTGCATGAACCATGGCAGGGGTGCTACACGTTGTTAAACATATTGCTGCAATCGTTTGGACGAGGGGTCGTAAGGGGGTATGGAAACCGCAAAACTGCAAAGAAAATTGAGAAAAAACGCAACAAAAATCCTCAAAATCCTCAAAACCGCAAACCGTGTAAAAATTCTGAAATCAAAAACCGGCAAACCGCAGGTTAAAATAACAAATAACCGCAAACCCTTACGTCCCCCTCTCTGGAGCCATGCAGGGTATATGTTACGTCTACACGCTGCAATGGTTCACGCATAGGTGCGGACAGAAAAAACGTTGACCGGTTTTCCAACTGAATATATGAGACAGCAACTTTCCCCTCTTTGAAATGAAGAGCATTGATCTGTAAAACTGATCTAGCTCACTGTAAAAATCTGAAAACGTGACGGTTTCCGTAAACTGGTCTGGATCCGCGCCCGACGCAACTCGTTTCGCAACGTCATTACGGGACGCGCGAATTGCAGAAAAAAAATGCACCATGTAACAGCGACGTCAATAGAAAAACGTTAATATGTGGACAAAGGCTTTACCGTGGCAAAAAGAAGACGTTTCAAATAAATCCGGATTAGTGTAAATACCGATACAGCAAACTAGTAAATTTTACAAAATACTCACTGTTTTAAATTTTCGACTTTATTAAAAGTATAATAGCATCGATGAAAAGTATAGAAAATATCATGCATGCATGATGCACACGCTAAGGCCTACCACTGCAAGTTGTCTCTTCTAGAAAGTGCATCGTTTAGCGTCATGCATGTCAAACAAAATCCCTTTCAAACAGATCAGAGAACTCGAGTTTTTTTGTAAAAACGTACGCCCACGTTTGAAACATTAAACCGCGAAGCGGTCGCATAAATAGTTTCACTTTTGAAATTGTCAAATAAATGTGAATTTGTTAAATAGATATTTTAATAGTGGTTTTCATTTGACCATGAAGGAATCAGTGGACAAACTAATAGTTGGTAGTAGACTCTAACGCCATTGTTTTCGTTTGTTTTTTATCAACTACTACAAACTATTTTTTCTTTCACGGTCCGAAATGAAATCACTCTAATTGATATTATAAAGAATAAGATCCATAATTATGTGAATTTGTTAGATATATTAGTAATTGATATTTCAAAGACGGTAAGAATAAAATCAGAAATATAAAAATTCTCTAAGAATACAATGATGTCAAGATTACAAATAATCTTCCATTTTGTAGTCTTTTACGCATGCAATTATCACTCACACCGATTGTCCACGACGATCAACTTTAAGGACAAGATCAAGATCAATCTACTACCGAACCTGCTATCACTAAATTCTTTGCTATTATAATATAATGCAATGTTGCTCGCAAAAACAAGTTGCATGAACATTGCTGTAGGCTCGATTTCCAGCCAAGGGTTCCACTTAAAATCCTCACCCGGAATTTAACCGGAACCCGTAGCGGCTGGAAATCGAGCCTAACACTGCTAGGGCGTTAGACCATTTTACATGCAATTTTTCTTACAACTGACGAAAGCCGAGGATTGCACGTTGCTGCCAAGATGTCACACGCGCACTCTCTTCCCGACTCTTCCTCAGATTTTTCGGGGAGGGGATGCGCTGTGATTGGCTATTTGCGAGAGTGATAACATTGCAGAAAGTAGGAGTTCGTTCAAACTCAACATTTTCTGAAACTTGTAACGCAATTTTTCTTTGCATTACAAGTTGTAGAGAGGGGTGTTACAAACGCGATCTCTTCTGTAACTTGCTACGCATTGGATTGCAAGTTGCACGAAAAATTGCTTCATGTAACAGGGCCTTTACAAGACACGTTTGGGCTTTGCTATATAGCAGAACCCTACAAATAGAAAGCAAAACATATCAAGAAGACGCATTTATTTCTCTTCTTCAGAGCCTGGAATATTACACAGGTATAGATATACTATTTGGAAAAACACACAATTGACCTACATTCATAAATTAACACTGAGAATACTGGGTTGTTTTGGTCAACTTTGGCCACTAAATTACTACTAAGCCATTTTGACCAAAATTGACACTAAAACAACTTTGAACTTTGTTACATTTATTGAGCAGACAATTTGTTTTCATAGAGAAAATGTATATGAAACAATGTTTCAATAGGTCTTTATCCTTATCATGTGTTATACCTGAACCACCACAATCCTTTTTGACGTTTCTTTTCATATTCAAATGTCAACAACTCCTTTGAGAATGCCAATAGTGAAAAATAGCATACACACACACGAGGGGCCACACACACGCACACAAAGGATTCTGGAAGTGTGGGTATAAAACATCATTAAGGTAATGGATTATGACCTTACATGACAGAACAGGCTCTAACTACCTAACCTCTACGTAATCAGGGCCTGTAATGCAATATGATTCTAAAAATCTTATGGTTGATGGGATATGCATTTGACAATGATAAATAAAGAATAAAACTCTAATCACCAGATATTCAACATGGTGAATGCAATACGATCTTCAAACCACCCCCAGGCATCTCAAATTGCAAATTTTAGGTAGAATTGACAGAGAGAGTCAGTAAGAATTTTTAATCATTTAAGATTTGGCTGAGCATATTCAATAAGAAGTTGAATCAGAGAATAGCTGAGCAAATGACAAAAGTTGGTTATGGGTATCAAAAGCAGTTGCCTGTGTAGGGAGTTAATTATAGACAACTTTTGATATATTGGTTGAGTGATCAGGAACAAAGCAATTTAAAACAAGGATGGAGAAATTATAGATCAAACAAAAGGTTAAAACTTTAAGAAAATTGTTGCTTGAACATTTTCGACAAAATAGTTGCAAACAGTCCAAAATGTTCAAGCTTTTATTCAAACTAATTTTAACATATTGTCACAATGAAAAATTGTAATTAGCATTTTAATTCCTTTTAACACCATTGTTGGCCATCACTCATCCAATATATCAAAAGTGGGTTCTATCCCTCTAGAGATATGTGACATACATGAATGATCCACAAATAGAAGATAATTAAAAAAATACTAGGGAGCAACATATAGAGCAATACATTACAAGATCTTAACTCTCCTATCAATACAAATGATTAATATCAATCATAGATGGGAGAAGATTACAGCCTAGCTTTCACCGGTAACATATACAAACTTGGGGCCTGGTTGTTCGAAAGCCCAGGATTAAATTTAAAGAAAACCATTGATTTTAACACAGGTTAGCATTAATCGCCCTTCCAACAATCAGGTCCAGGGACCGGCTGTTCGAAAGACAATTAGCGTTAACCCAGGATTAACTCTAAAGAAAACCATTCATTTAACTCAGGATTAGCGTTAATCACCCTTTGAACAACCAGGCCCAGGACTACATTTTTTGCTAGCATAAGTGGTACATTGCCAAGCCTGCATATGTTGCCTTGTACTTATACTGAGAGCAAGTGTAAATGAAGCATAAAGCTGATACAGAGAGCTTTTGATGAAGATATATATCATTGCATTTTTAAGTGTATCTTTAAACTTATTTCATAGATACATTGTAAATACAGTTTGGGTGTGATCTGTGCAGTTAGTATATGTATTGACACTACTTAGTCTGTACCTAATTCTATAATCTATTGCATATGCAATGTTATTCTTCTGTATCCAACTATCACTCAGACAACCCATCTTTGTACAAGATTAGATGCGATTTACTGATTTTTACAGAACAATAATTATTTTGCTGTCAAGTAGGCGTGGAATTCGGCAGCGGGGAGATGGATGAGGGTGGAAGGGGTGAGCCTACAGATTGTCCAGTTGTTCCTACCATGTTTTGAGAGCTCATAGGGCTTGGTACCTGACCTGATGCCAACCTTTGTTGTTCTTGTCTTACAACAGGATCTGTAAAACACCAGTATTACAATATCAATAAAGGCAGTGATGTGGTGATACTAGACCAGATTCTATATAAGTGTGAAATGGACTGTGCCATGCTGTGGCAGTGCCATATTGCCTATAAAAACATTCCGAACTCCAGCCATAACCATGCCATGACTATGCGGTGCTGTTTTCACAGTCATATGAACGTATCTACTCTAGCTGTTGTTGTGGTGATGTTGGTTGTGTTGGTTATCATGAAAATAGATGATGGTGATGATGATGATGATGATAAGGAGAGAATCATGATGATTCTGATGGTAATGATTTGGAGGATGATGATGACAACGATAACAATGATGAAACCAGCTGCCATTCTGCATGTCAATGAAACAAGAATGCTGAAAATGATTACTGATTACAAAGAAATAATGAAGCTCCATAATAATAGGCTCCACTTGCATAATATTCTAGTACTTATACATGAAGCTCTTCCCCTCTCAGTGGTTTCTTTTCAGGTGATGGTTACAACCAGTATTCACTTACAAAAGTACGGGTGTTCCATTGCTTCTCTTGCTGTGAGACGTTCCTAGATTCATGGAAGAAATAATTTTGAAATCTATACAATAAACTGGTACAGACAAACTTCCAGTACGGAAAGTTAAACTGCTTGAGTCTGCTTCACAACGACACTTTAACTACTTTGCAATGTTTAACTGATCAAAATTATAGAGTTGGGACTCCACTAATGGCCACCTTAACAGCAGCCACATCCCAACAATAAAAGAAACCCAATAAAACACATTTTCAACTCAACCTTCAATTGGATTCACACATGTACATACAGGTAATTGTGCAAACATTGACCATTCGAAAATCATTGAACATTATAGAAACCTAGGCCTAAATGATCAATGGGATATCTATTGATTAGATGATTTAAAAGAAACGCATGCACATATATGGACATTTTAAACAGTGTCCGAGACATATCTTGGTATTCCTAATGTGATTATGCAGTGTACTTCATAAGATTAAATATATGAAACAATTATAACTAGTGTGTCCAGCAGCCATTCTGGTCTCGGCTTCTATATTCAATGATTTTCAAAAGGTCAATGTTTGAGCAATTCGCCACCTCTCCATTAAGCCACTTAATCTGTTGCCATGGTGATCATCTCGGAGAGGTTTGACTGTATTTATCAATGTCCTCATTTAGAAGAGAGTGTCATAATCTAATAGAGATGATGGTTCAGAAAGGTTTTTCTAGACTAATGATTCAGCATGTGACATGACAAGAAAAAGAAATACCAGAGCTTTGGAACTTGCAACACTAATACAGTGTACTTGACAGAATACATGGTGGGGTCTAAGCTTTGATTTATCCTTGACAGCTTATTAAAACCTTTATTACTATCTAATTGTTACAGTGCAGCTAAGGACAGCCACGACATATTAGGTGTAGCATGCATGAGTATTAACCAGTGTTGCGATGTAGATGTACTAAGCATATTATAAAAGATTACATTAAAGCATTATGCTAGTATTATTGCCTCCTTACTAGTATTTACCACACTTAATAAGTGAGTAAGCGGATACCTGTATATCATATCTTAGAAGCTTGTCCAGCAAATCAAAGCTCTCTGGACTAACAAGGTGTGCATTTTCAGTGTGTTCAAATCGTTCCCATTTCTTTTTAGAATGGCTGTAAGAAAAAGAAATCAATCAGAAGCACAATACCTGGACATCATATCTTAGCAGGCGATCCAGAAGATCAAGTGCTTCAGGGCTAACCAGGTGTTCATTTTCAGCATGAGTAAATCGTTCCCATCTCTTTTTTGAATGCCTGTAAAAGCACCAAACAACAAGACATTCCAACTATGGTTATCCATTGAATTCAGCTCCTCTTCTTGCTGTCTGGAACTGCCTGTCTGGTTTCTTTAACCTCAAGCTTTAAATACTATATATATCTACTTATGACCACTTATATGGTTAACCCCACAAAACGAGAGATATTAAATAAATAATAATTATTGTCCTTAACATACTGAGCATAATAACCAGCTGACAAGATGCAATGAACTGTACATGGGCAGGTTTGGTGCTAAATAACTACTGATCAAACTATTCAAAAACATGATTGCAGTCTTTCACTGGCAACAGAAAATATTTCTTGATTACATAAGTGATCTTACCTTCCTAAAATGTCATTAAATCTTGGGTCTAATTCTATGTGATACTTTTCAATGTAGTCAAACAAGTCCTCTGTACCAAGTACCTTGGCAATCCTTACCAACTATAATAAATGAAATATTGATTGGTTGAGAACTGTGTGATTACAGTACACACATATCGATGGGATCATTGAACCCTATGTGCACTCTGAATGGTTGAAGGTTTATAGATAAAATTAATTAATGTTATATAAAACAAATAGATTCCAATTTTCTGTGGGTCTGTACTCTAATAGATGCACAGAAGATGTCAAAATGTGGCGAGAGCAACAGTCATGACACTTGACACTTTGTCTCGAGGCATACTTTTTTGTTCTCACCACATTTTGATACCATCTGTGCATCAGTTAGAGTACACCTGCACAGCAAAATGGAATCTATTTGTTAAATAAATTGTACAGTCAAAATCACAGGCAGAGCTTTGAAAGATTCTTCCTTTTTCTTTTTCTTTCTTCCTCTTTTATGCCTTTATTTTCCCTTCCCTCATTCATTCATTCATTCATTCATTCATTCATTCATTCATTCATTCATTCGTTCCCTAGTTTTATTATATTTTATGTATCATTCAGGAATAAATGGTTGTGAAAGAATCCAAGTCTAGTAAATCCTACCTGATCATAGTTATCATGACCATGGAAAAAAGGTTCTTTTCTAAAAATCTGAAATTGAAAATCACATTTGAATTGAATACATTGTCTTGATCTATTATACAAGATATACCAGGAGGATATTATTTTTTGATACATTGGGTGTTTACTTGTTTGATGTTTCACTTTAACCAAGGGAAAAAAACAGATTTAAAGGAATAATTATAAAAAGCATCATTGGTTTAATCTATACTATACTGTGAAATACAATCTCAGGAGGGGAGAAGGAGGGGCAGGGGAAGAGAATGTGTGGTAGCTTTGATGTGAAGATATACTATCCCCACAGTGCATTCCAATTGAGTTTTTATAGCAGCATAAAATCTGCATGGCACTAAAGCACAAAGCCCAAAAGTATGACCAGCTATAATGTATTCACATTCTTTTGACTGAGCAATCATCCAATCATCATCCGAGGATTCTCTTATCTTATCTCTTATCTAAGCACTAATTGGAGGATGGTGAGACAGAAGTATGCAAATACATTAACACTGGTCACAGTTTTGAGTTTTATGCTATAAAACAAATATATTTTACATACCATACTAGCCAACATGCAACCAAAGCTCCACATATCTAGCGAATAATCGTACTCTTGATGATCAACAAGCAACTCAGGTCCTTTGAAGTACCGTGATGCTACTCGAACATTATATTCTTGTCCTGGATGATAAAACTCTGCTAAACCCCAGTCAATAAGTCTTAGCTGAAGGATACAACAAGGAAAAGGGTCGATGTATTGCATAGATGTAGGAATCAGATTAATAATAACAGAAGGTAGAATTGTATCAAGGATGAGGGGTGATTTAGGAAGTTTTTCAACAGTCTCAGACATCATTATATCAATTATACACAAAATGAGGTTGGAACATGTATAATTAACAAACTTACTGTTCGTTTTTCATGATCTATCATAACAATTATTGAACAAACTTACTGTTCGTTTTTCATGATCTATCATAACAATTAACAAACTTACTGTTCTTTTTTCATGATCTATCATAACATTGTGTGGTTTGACATCTCTGTGCATGATTCCCATACTATGTGAGTAATCCAATGCCTGGACAAGGATGATAAACTTGTTTTAGAAATTTTACCACAACAACTGCTTATCATGTGTATAAATATTTCAAAGGTGCTAAGGGCAATAGAGCACATTTTGTATGACTGGGAAATGGCACAGTCACTGCACAGTACCATTACGACAGGAATTCTGTATGTTTTTGTAGACATTACAGCACTGAAACGGTCACAGTATGGTACAGTAAGTTTTCATATGAAAACCGCTTTAATGGCAATGGGTTTTGACTAAAAGCATTTATTGTTCTTCCCAACAACCTTTTCTTGCAATAAGTGTACATAAATATGTGGTAATTAGGGTCAACAGTTACTAATGCTAACAGCACATGATGTGGTACTATACTCTGGAGACTTGCACACAAATCCCTGTGTATCTCACATCAAACATATGGAACAGATTTTTGTACTATGATAAAGAACCACAGCACATGGTAATATCACAGCAAGGCATCTCAGTGATGGTTAAATCAACATGAAATGACGGGAACTTAATCCATGATTACCATATAGTAAGGCTTACGAATTTTTCATGTAAAATAAAAGATTACAACAAATTTGCCAACTAAAAATAAGTTATAAATTAATGATGTATTGTCATACCTTTAACAATTCGTACAGATAATATCTTATATCGAAATCTGTGAACGTCTGATATAATTGCTACAAAGACAAAACAATTTGAATTACATATAATTGGTTGAGATTCACTTGATAAAATATTTGAATAGTATGGATTTATCAATGGCAAATACCTTGAAATCTGTATTGTTAACATACTCGAAGATTAATGCTGGCGTTCTAGACTGGTAGAAAAAATTACCATCACACATAAGTACATAATAAATAAATAATAATAAATAATAAACAATTTGTGGAGTGAGAATAAAAGCGAAAGAAAGAGAGAAAGAGAGAAAGAAAGAATGCATAGATGGATAGAAGAAAGGATGGATGGACAGACAGAGGGATTGGTTGTCAGTTATGATGGCAATAACAACTGTGTTGATGATAAGGGCTCTGATGACTGAGAAGAAAACAATATTTGCTTCAGCCAATTACTGTGGCTGTCCTTGAATAATCGCCATTATGGAAGTGATGACAATGACTATCCATATGAGAGTATGAATAATGATGCCATAATGATTAATATGATACAAGCAATCATGACATTCTTACCACGGGGTCTTTGACAACATCCAAAAGATTGATTATGTTGGGACCTCCTCTCAAATTCTCTAAAATTTTAATTTCTCTTTTTATCTTTTTCTTTTTGACAGGCTGAAAGCAAGAAAAGAAAAATCCTTACCATTCCATCTACAATTTTACGTAAGTCTGATCAGTGTGGCAGACTGGTATTAGAATATTCACATCAGATGAAAAAATCTTCTGGATGAATTCAACTGATTTGTTATCTTCCAGTTACCTTCAATATTTTGACGACCACTTTTTCATCATTTGTAATGTTGATTGCTTCAAATACTTCACTGTATTTTCCTCTTCCAAGTTTACGAACCAACTCATAATTGTCTTGTGCTCTGAAATAACAAGATAGTACCGAGGTTAGATACACATATCTAATGAAAACGGATGGTATTTTTATTATTTCAAGATGTGAGCTATTCAGGACTAGCAGGTTCTATACTGGAAATAGGATTTCTGTAATGAATTTTAAAATACTGAAAAAGTAAAATAAACTTCAAAAAGCATAAGTACTAACAATATATAATATCAGTTCTCACAAATTATGCTAATTTTGTTTAGAGTAAATGTAATATAGCTTTTTGCAAAAACAATGGTCAACCCTTTCAAAATTACTGAACCTAGAAGCTGAGAGCAAAATGGATCCTGTCTAGTAACGTTTGGATTTTTATGTGTTTTAAATGTGCTGCATAATCACATCGGGAATACAAAAATATGTCTCAGTTGCTGTTTCAAATGTCCGTGTATGGCCTAATATTCAAAATCATCTAGGTAGTCAACAGATTTCCCAATGTTCATTTTGGCTTTTATGCAAATAGCTACATTTTGTATATACAAAAAAACAATATAAATCAGTTTACGCTCTCTTGATTTTTAATTAAAGTTAGGGCATGAATATAATTTACAGAAATACAAGATGAGTGTTAATTAAATTTTTGCTTTATGACAATGTTCAGTAAAATTTTAATTGATCAATGCTTAGCAACAATGACAGTAAAGTTAATACTGTAAGACATGCTAATTATGGTACAATATCTATGGAAACAGCTAATCATCATCTGATGATGGATACATTCTTGCAGTATCAATTGCTAGTAATATTGCTACACAAAAAGAAAGTTAAGAATATGTTACAAACATCTTAAGAATGTGATTCACTTGTGTAATTCACATTTAGTTACACAAGGCTCTACTTAAACTAGCCTAGCTATATAGATGTCCCTGTATATGTTCAAAATCAAAATCAAAACTAGAGCAGTATTAGTATGGGTGGGTGATGCTATATCATGACTGTGTCAGTGCAGTAATGTCTATAAAAATATTCATTGAAATTCCTGCTGTCACAGTGTCGTGCAATGATGTTTTCACAGTCATACAAAAACTGCTCTGTTAGTTGGGATACAGACATGACAGTTGGTTAAACAAACTGTTAATTTTTCTTGTTTACATATGCTTGTATTACAGGGCCCGGTTGTACGAAGGTTGGATAAAGTTATCCACTGGATAAGTGTTATCCACTGTATAGATTTTGTATAGAATTTATCTGTTGGATAAGGATTTATCCGCTAGATAGCGCTATTCATCCTTCGTACAATCAGCCCTAGTTCTTTTAGAAAATTATACTGCACAGATAACTAAATCTCAAATATGTAACATACAGTATGGACAAAAATGAGAGCAACTCGAATATTGCTTTGCTCATCTCTGCATCATCATCATTCACAAGCAATCTTTTATATACATGTACTGTAAGATTGTCAAACAAACAAAAAATGGTTGTTCCCATTAGCTACTACAGCAACAAAGAACAACCAAACAACACAAGAAAGGTTTAGGGGTAATGTACTAATGTTTAGGGGTAATGAACTATTTCAGAACGTCAATGCTATCATTTCATCAAAGCATATATCCCAAAAATTCAGAAAAGATACAATCTGTCAGAAAATGAAAATAACCAAAAAAGATTCATTATGTGCAATGGAACAAAAACAGCTTGTCTAAGCTATATTTCCTCAAAACATTTACATATTTGGTTAGCCAAAACCCCCTATAAATCAAGTCATTTGTAGAGTCCAGATTTGAGAAAATTGCTCATAAAAATCTAATGAACAGCATCCCAAAATTAGTCAAAATATAAGTGCAAAATACTCTAATTATAAAGGCTGTGCTAGGAATATATTTTTGATACCATTTTGCATTTCAATACGAGATAAACAAGAAACTTGTCTAATTAAATATTCATAGCACAAAACAGCAAATCCCCACACCTTCCAAAAGATATCCCTAAACAAATCTCCCAACACAACTAAGCAGCTTTGCAAATAAACAGGAACACTCTGTGTGAATGCTATTACTGTGATATATCATTCAAGTTAACAGAATAATTATTTAATGAAAGGGAAGGTTTCTGCTGTTATTCAAGTTTTTTTCTGGGTTTGTTGTGGTCTAAGAAGATGTCAAGGCAACTAAGCCTAGATGTGGAATTCATTACTGATACAAGTTTCTCATAAATTGAAGATACAGGAAAATAGACAAAACACATCAGGGAAACATCATATCACCGTTATCTGTTTCCAGGAAACTATTCGTTTCTCCCAAAGGTTTCTTGGAATGTTCTGCACAATGATATGATATTTGCACCGATGGCCTCGAAGATGGGAAATATAGCATAGTTGTCATTCCTTGCTGAAATCGAAGTCCATTTCTGAATCAATGTCAACAACACACATTGATAAATTAAAAGCTCTAATATTTTGACATGGAAGGAATTTTTCCACACCAAGCTCTCCATTAGTACACAAATATAAATCAATTTCATTTCTGAATCTAGTAAAATTGTACTGCATTTTTGGTAATATTTTATTATCAATAATAAAGGACATCAGGGAACTGCCTGTTCGTCATAAACTGAGCACTGACTACTGAAATATGTCCTTGATAAATAAGCTTATGTGTTTGAACGACAGTAAAGTACAGAAGATGTCAAGCCATCGAAAAGCACGAAACCATATTCTTGTTCGTGGACTAAGCTGTTACAAGAAGACTGGTCGAAGTCACAATTATTCGCTTCAGGGATACACCTAATTTTAGAAAGATAAGTTATAGTCATAAAGGAAAAGAAAGACTCACCCCCATTCAATGACATGAGACTCGTAGTCCCAATACTCTCTTGGGCGATGGACGTTCACATCGGCGTATACTCGCGCTCTTGCACTGGCTGACGACATGCCAGAAGTCAAATTTAGCGGCTTTCTAGCTACTAAACTGACGCGAAAAGAGAACCAAAATTGGGACCCTGTAAGAGACAAATGTACTCAGGATTACAAAGAATAAATAATGAGTAAAAATGACGAGATTCTCCCAAGAAATGAGACGCCGCTTCAAACCATACTTCAATGCAAGCCTCGTTCTTCTGAACACAAGGAACTCAGGTGACTTTTAGAGAGCGTGAAATTCGGCTAGTTAAGGATTTTTAAAGCAAATATGACAGAAAAATAACACCTTTATGTCAGTTCTGTAATTTTAAGCTATTAAAAAAGTTCTTAAGTCAATTTTACCCCGGAAAACTGTTGAAAAGCGGCCCCAAATCTTGGATTACATATGGCGGCCTCGCGCATCGAGGAGAAGAAACCAGTTTTGCACGGTAACGAGGCTGTAACCAGCCCACTCGAGGGGGATCTGGGACGAGTGCTTTGGAATGTATGAGAAGTTGTGGGAAGTTTTGAATCATTTTCTCGCTCCTCTCCCAAATGTTTAGATACCAGAAATAGCCGTAACTGATTTTTCGATCTAACAGCTATCACACAAGCTCAGTAGAAGAGAGATCAAACTTACGGTATTTCAAATACGATATGAAATAGAGAAGAACATTAAGCTTACCGTACGTAGACTTTATACTCGAATAAGGAGTCATGAGTTCAAAAGTCAAAAATAAGATATACGTTAAGGACTCAATCGTTCCTTTTGAAGAGGATACGGCTCATGAGTTTAAGGGACATAGAAATCTTAGTGCTGAGGAAGTGCCTAACTGGTGTTGGATTCCAGGGACGGACAGACGGTCAAGAAAGGCAGTGTCAAGGTAAGCATAAATTTATGCTTCATCATGATTCTGGATAGTGGCTTTGAGGTTTAAGCAAGGTATTAATTATGGAGTTCCCGAACACTGAATCTTTTGTTAGAGTACAAATTTTTGATCTGTGCCACCCCTCCCCCACCTTTTGGGCAGAAAATGAATGGATACACAAGCTGTTAACACCTTCAGTTTTATTTTAATTTGAGCAATACACTGAATGGTGTCCTGTTGTGGTGTTTCTGCCTATATTTTACTATTGGATAAAGTCAAAGTCAAATAAACAAACAGATAGAGACAGACAGACAGACAGATGGATGAATGGACAGACAGGCACGCAGGCAGGCAGAGGTAGACAGACAAACAAAAAAAGCAATCAAACAAACAATCTATTATCTATTTAGGAGCGTGCCCGTCTACAAATGCTTTGTACGCTTTAATTTTTATTGTCTATATATTATGCAGTCCTTGCTTGAATTTTCTTTTTCTTCTCATGCAATAGATCATCTACCTTTGAAGTACCACATAAAGAAAAATTATATATTTCTTTTCAGGAATATAAATGCTTTCCTAAACACTGGTAAAGGAGGAACTATTTATTTAGGGATTATTGATGAAGGCAAAGTTAAAGGAATTCCATTATGTGATTACCAGGTGAGTATGTGACTTACAACAACTTCCTCTTTAGTGCACTGATATACACTTATTTCAAAAAAATGTCATGGCATCAAGAGTGTGTCAATAAGAGGACAGACAACTCAAAACTATCTTCAATTTGTTTAATTTTACAACAGTTAGAGATAAAAGTTAAAAAATCCTTGCACGCATGCCGAAATGCGTCAGCAGTGTACTGTCTGTCCTCTTATTGACACTAATCAACCAATCATGCAGATTGCGAGATTAGTATCAAGTGTTATAAAAACATTGTTTGTTAGGTCAGCCCAACATCACTGGATCATTAGTAAAAATTTGCTTTCACTGTAGGAATACGTTTGACAATCCAAACACACTACAACGTAATTGATTTAAAATTAAATGAAAATTGCTGTATAATTATTTTGAAAATTGTTTACTATTTTCATACAAGTGATCTTAGAGTGATTTTACTCTGACCATGGAATAGTTACTAAACTAAATAAATACACATTTAGTAGACCCCTTAATTTCATTGTTTTCTTTTGCCTGTATTTCTTAAATTATTTATTTCATATTTTTAGAAAGATCACATAATAATAGCCATGAAAGATCTCATGACTCGCTACACTCCACAAGTGTCTGAAGACAAATATAAGGTAAGAACTTACACCCATTTCATTAATGACTTGTTTTGTGAAAAGTTTTGAGGCTTTACTTTTGACACTATGTCTAAATTAATGAAAACAATTCTTTTGATCATTAAGATTGACATTTTCCCAGTAATTCAAAGAGATGAAATGTGGAAAAACAGTGAAACTCCTGTGAAACCAAACAGGTGAATTGATACCTTAATTTCTTACATTTGACAGCTCAGTCATTTATTCATTTACTTATTTATTCATTCAATCACTCATTTATACATGTAATTAATTCACTCTTTCATTCCTTTGTTGTTGTTTTTTATTCATTATTTCATTTTTTATCTTATTCGGTGTCCATCTGTTCACCCATTTATTTGTTTATACACCTAAGTTTTATTTGAATCTTTCATCTCATTACAGTCAGGAAATCGATCCAAACAGGTTAAAACCTCATCTACTAAGAACCAATAAATACTGTTGGTGTGACTTAATTGCACTTAAAGATTATTCCAAGGTAGGCTAAGCTCTTACAAAATGTCGTTCAGCTTAAGAAAGCAGCCCTGTGACTTATTGTTACAAAATGGTAGCTAACTCACAATAATCAGAGCGAAGTTATGATAAAACATTTTTCATGTAAGTAGGCCGTAGTTTCCATCACAGCTGCTTTTTGTTACGACTAGTAAGTGCACAGGTAGCCCAATCTTTGATCGATAAACAGTGTATAATTCAAATTTAGAAATTTATCGAAAATATAATAAATCACATCTTTTGTCCTGGCACAGTTATGGCAGGAATTTCAAATATTTTTTTTAGACAACACAGTACTGAAACAGTCACAGAGTCGACACAGTTCATTTCACACTCATTGACAAGACTTCATTTACTTCATTCAGTTTTTTCCGTGTGTAGAGATCATGCAGTGTCAGATGAAATGATGCACATAAGGGCTCAGTTGTTCCAATGTAGGTTAGCGCTAACCCAGGATTAAGTCTAAAAAAATTTGATTTTAACCCTGGGTTCATGCACACCTGCATTCAATTTAACAGCTGAGCCAAGGATTTCAATACTGCTGTGTTACAGATTATACTGTCAGTATGCCATCACAATAACTCCCTTCATGCTTTGTATAAAATACATCCTTTAGGGTATAATATACATTCTTGGGTTTACTTGCAAATTTCTAAATATCTTTTCAGGGAATCCTTTGCAAGGAATATGTAATAGAAATAACTATCTATCCCTGGACCTCCCCACCTTTGACGTATGAAGATGGCAGTTATCGCCTTAATTTACACCCAGTCTATCAAGATGAAGAAGGACATTGTTACTTCAGACGACAAGCGAGCTTAGTCCGGGTAGGAGAGCTAGACTATAAATTAGAGTATGTTGTGATATTTTAGTTCTATGATGTTAGATGGAAGTTTTAATTTACCACTGTCATTCTTCTCTAGTATGATACACAAGAAGTTGTTGACCTCACAATTCATGAAATCCAGGGACACTTCTTGCACATCTTAGAAGAGTAAGTACATGTATAGAGTGGACTCCCCATGAGGCAGGAACTTTTGTAATCAGCTCCCATAGGGGGGAGGGGGAACGGAAATGACTGTACACAGGCTACTCTTAGTGTCCGCCTTAGAGATGTGTCTGCCTTAGAGATGTGTCTGCCTTAGAGGGAGTTTCATTCCAGACATGGGGAATTTAAAATGTGGGACTAGGGAAATGTGTCTGCCTTAGAGAGGTGTCCACTGTACTGGAATGTCCACATTGAGGGAGTTAATGTATTTGCATACTTTTTGTCTCCCCATCCTCCAATTTTAATAGCACTCAGACAAGAGATAAGATGAGAATCTTTCAATGCTGAATATTGGATGATTGTTCAGTCAAAAGTACGGAATTACATTATAGCTGGTCATACTTTTGGGCTTTGCACTTTAAAAGTCTATTGCATATGGGAGGATGAAAAAAATGTTTATGCTGATACAAAAAGTGCACAGTTTTATGCTTTGTACTGTACATTCATGAATAACAAAGGATGTTTTTAATCATTTTTTGTGTAAAGCCTGAAATTATTTGTTTGTGTGTTTTGCAGATTGAAACTTGAAGCCAACAAACTGAAAGAACACTTTCAAAGTCAAATAGAAATTGAAAATACAAGCAGCTGACCACTAGTGCTTTCTAATGCTTTTTAAACATTTATATCTATTTTTTATTCAAATTTTAACCAAAAAAGTAATAAAACAAAGTCAAATAAAATATGTATTTTTGTAACAATAGTTTTTATTTGAATGTACATGTATGTATTTACTAACTAAAAGCTAAATAAAGTTAGGTTACATTCATTGGTATGACGACCTGGGTACTGATGACCTGTTTATTTGTACTGTACCCAAAAGCAGTTAAATGTTGTGAGCCACTAGCAACTCTGCTAACGTCACTGTTGAAAGGTGTGACTAAAAGCCTTAACAATTCTTTTTTGCAACCTCTCTTGTGCAGCTAAGCGAGCACTTCCTGGACACAATATAATGAGTTTCCCCACATTTGGGGTATATTTAGACAACCAGGCACAGGGTTCATGCTGAGATATGAATTTAAAATTCCAAAAGAATTCAAGGAGTATTCAAGGACCCAAAAACAATATTTCAAGGAGTGGTGTTACCCAATTTTTTACTTATGGTTTTATTAAAATACTAGGACATCCTCTTCCCTCATTTACATGTAACTTACAAAAGAAAAAAGTGATTTTCTCTGTTTCCCATCCCATTCAAGTCCCCTAGGTTTTTTGTTAAAAGTATAAATACAAGAAGTTTGAGCAGAATTTCTAAAATTCAAGGGCATTTCAAATGCCCTTAAAAACAAAAATGAAATTCAAGGAGTAGCATGAACCCTGAGCCATTTGCCCAACACAGACAAATGTGAAAGTTTGCTATGAAATCACTACCAGAGCAAGCTGAATTTGTTCAAGTTCTACAAATAGCCTGAAAACAGGGCATCACATCAAATTTAGTCTCCTGGTACAACCTTAAGTATTGTACATGTATTTTACAATAGAACTTGTTGCTCTCAAATAGTCAATACATCTGCAGCAACTTCGTGGCTGTGTTGTGTCTGTAAGTCACTCAGCTTTCTCTTGAGTATTGATAGCCCTGATAATACAATATTTTCCGGCCGCAATGAACCACAACTCTGCAGATAGAAATACAACATGCATATTTATAATACAGCAATTCACAATAAATGCAGTGTGTTTCACATAACTTTTGACGGTTGATTTCCGAAGTTCATTCCCAAGTTTGTTCAATTAACCGTAATGTGTTACATTCAAAATTCAAATATCTCCCGAAATTTCATTTGAAAATAGTTACAAACTGCTTTACTGGGATGATAATGATAAAATTCATTTACTAGGAAAATTATAGATAAATTATAGATATTTGAATTTTGAATCTAAGAAGTTACGCTTCATTGAACCAAATTCGACACGAAGTTCGGAAGTTTGTAATGAACTTGGGGACTTGGGAACAAACTTCAGAAATCAATCATCAAAAGTTATGTGAAATGCACAGTAGGTGCAAAAGCAATATAAGTGCTCCTGATCAAAACATACTTTCTCCCAAAAAATGACATATCACTCACTTCAACATTGAAATAAAACTTGTCTGCTTTTCCATTGGGATCAAATGGGGCTTGATCTGAAAAGCAAAAACAAACCATCAGATTATATACATAAATCATTTGTTACTTGACATTTGAAGGACAACTATTCCCATGACATGACTCTAAACAAAGTTTTCAGCTCAGGGTTATTGAGTAAGTACAAGGAATGTACAGAAACTTGCTCCAAAGTCTCAAATTGAAACCGTTACACAAGTGCAGTTGTTTTTATTGGATTGTTTATGTTTGTCTCATTTGTCTCAGTCTTGTCTGACTGCTGTCTGTCCTGTCAGTCCCAAATTCTGTTACTCACACTGATCATCACCCAGACTGGTGTATTCACTTTTTGGCCTGGAAAAATAAAACGTTTTTTTAGTTTTTTACAACAGACAGCCTATAGGAGGATCTTTGCTGACGTCATATGTTTACATTCTGCTTCATTAGCATATGGTTAAAATTCGATAAAATTACAAACTGAGTCAAAAACTTTTAAGAGCTTTTTAATATAAGTAATCTACGAAATTTTTAGCTCTTTGTATGCAATATTATGCGAGATATCAACTTCCAATTTGCTTTCAAATTTCTGGGTTTTTAAAACTGCATCACGCAAAAACTATTGCTTGTGCCATGCTCAAATTTCCAAAGAAAGCTAGTTTTGCCTTCCCCTTTCAATATTCAGAGGTGATTTGGTGTTTATTTGGTTGAAAAGAGAAATGCCTATGCTAATGAGCAAAAATTGTAAACAAAGATCCACCTATAGCAATATCATAATGAAATGAAACTTTTCTTAATCAAAAATGCACCATTGCTTAAAAATGTCTTTACAATAGTATTTACATGTACATGTTATTGCATTATTATTATTTACCATTCTTCAGGTCGTGGGAATGTCGTGTGTCTAAGAGCATTGTCAGGATCATATTCAAATGCAACTCCAGCTGTTGGATTCCATTTTGCATGTTCTTTAGCAAAACCCTGTAAGAGTACAAATTTTAAAACTCTCTATCAATTCTGAAAATGAAGTAAGATTCTGTGACTAACATACTACCAGAAATACAGTTAAGACTACTATAAGCAACCACCCAACCCTAAATATCTGGTCTAAGTGCTGCTTAAAGAATTAAGTTTCCAACCCTGGCTGGGAAACTCAGTTCGTACTTTGAAACTGTTATATAGTCAATAGAAAAAATGTTGTCAGGTCTAAAAACATAGAAGCTGAGACCAAAATGGTGCATGGGATGTCAATAATTACAAATTATTTGGATTCATTTATTTACACTGCAACCAATAAAAAATCAAAGCCAAACGGCCTGCCAACATAGGTCTTGCATATGCTTTTAGCATTTTGCATCAAAGGCAAAGCGTAAATGAATAAATCAGAATATTATTATTGATATTCCAAGCATCATTTCAGTCTCGGCTTCTGTGTTCTATGTTGTTAGACCCAACAAAGTTTCTTCAATTGACTATATACCAGTATGGTAGCAATGGTGAACAGAAAAAGTCATTGCCTTTTCCAGTGCAGTTTTCCAAAAGTTGATTCTGAAAAACACAATGACTTAGGTACTGCAAGTCTGAACATACAACATTCTTGGTAGCAGTTTCTATGAAAACCCTCACAATGATAATAAGATCTACATACCTTTTTAGCAAATGCTCTAAGTTTTAGTTCTTGTCCTTTTCGTAACTTGACTACAAGTATATCTAAAAGGAAATAATAAACCTTGTAAGAACATGTCAAGGTTTAAATAAGGTATGGTTATACTACCTTTTGGTTCTCCATATTCACTACTTTCATCTTCTTTAAGTCTGGATGTAACCTACAAGATAAACATGTTGTTCGAATTCTTTCTTAGATACTCTAGTGTTTTCTAAAAGATACAGACAAATATTTTAATAAAAAAATTCTAAATAATCCCAGTTTTCTTGAAAATTTAAAATACCCAATAAATAAACTCATTATCAGTGCAGGCTGGAAAATGTATTATTATAGTATTGACTCTGTAGAAAATCCCTAACAAAAGGGTAAAAGATCATAGAGCCACCTTCACATGAATCTGAAACTGTGCAGTAAAGTGACTGTATGGGTTTCATATGTCTACAAAAACATTCAAAATTCCTGCCATTACCTTGCAGTTTTCACAGTCATACGAAAATTGTTCTTAATATACTTACAGGTATAGCCCTTGGATCAGAGGAAATAAGGTCTTTAGTTGTAACATGTCTAGTTTGGTCATCTGTACACTTGACATCCAATGTAAACTCTACAGAACAGTCTTGACAGAATTCATCACATGTACAGTCCTATAAACAATAGATTTAATAAAATACAAGGGATTATACTAATCTTTTCCTTATATTTTTGGAAATAATGAAAATGGAATCTCACCCTTGAGAAATTCATTCTTTCTACCATTTCATCACTAGTTATTGGAATAAGACCTGAAGTGAATAATAATAGCAACATGGTTGGGTTACGTGACGAGATGAGAGTCATTAAGCACAGTATACCCGACGTAGTCAATCGAACAAATCCGAACAAAAACTCAATCGAACTCAATCGAACACCAATCGTTCGATTGGTTGCCGATTGGTTCGGCACTCGAACACAATCGAACGAGAACTTTGCTGTGAGTACGATTTCCGAACTTCAACCAATCGAACTGATTGGATTGTTCGATTTTGTTCGGTAAATATATACGGTCGCTAGATAACGTAAATATAAGGCACCAAAGAGCGTAAGTCAACAGTCAACAATGCTTTCATCATTTTATTAGCCTCTATGAACTCGATTCATTTATATTTTGGCAATATTTAAATTCCAAAATGAACAGTAACGTGACGACATTTTCAAATCATGCCCTAAATAGAACTCACTTAGATATACCTGATGCTATTGGCCAGAGAATTGGTACAAGTTCCCGTTGCGGCATGCAAGTGTCCAAGTTGACCACTGTCATCAACCACTTTTAATGCCCGTCCTTTTTCTCCTACTTTTTTCAGTACTCTAAACTTCTCTCCATTTTCTACGTGGAAGAGGCACTCATTGTACCCCTTAGCCACGCATTTAATTAAGAACGATTTCCTTTTCGCAGTCTTGAACCGACTTTGTCATTACTGCTCCTCTCGTGCACGTGTGACAACGGTGCCCGTTCGATTTACTGTTCGATTTGGTTCGATTGCCTTATAGTTCGATTTCCAAACGTTCGATTTTGTTCGATTGCTAAAGCTTTGCTGTGAGTACGATTGTGTCCGATTGCCGAACCAATCGAAAATCAATCGAACGATTGATGTTCGATTGAGTTCGATTGCCGAATGTTTGATTGACTACGTCGGGAGTATAAGAACCAATGCTATAGCATCCAACAATATTGCAACTCACCAAGTCGATGTGCAATAAATTCATCATGAAGCACTGATGTATTGTTTTCTATCTGTACCCAGTCAATAGCTGTGTCAAATTATAATATTGGAATGATTACTTTCCTTAACCAGATTACACAGGGATCCCACACACTAACTCACCAATTGTTGGTGTCTCTGCAATAAATATTCTTCTCAGGCCATTTGCTATGCTGAAATCACACACAAAAGAAATGAACAAAAAGTGAGGGGCTAAGCAAACGCCAAAAGAAACAACAAATACCCAGAATAAATTGTGAATAATTTCTCTCGAAGTGTCACATGCATGCAAGAAAACTAACATAACATAACATTTGCTAGAAGGCGGAAAACAAGATCTAAGTCGTTTACCTCAAGTCTGTGTTTTCAATAACGAATTTCACATTTTCATCTGTTAGTTCTGTGATTTTAACGCTGGGTTGATTAGCGTAAGGCATTATAATCTAGTAAATTATCCCTTTACCGAAGGCAAGAACCTCGATCTGACAGTGAATACTTTTCAAAATGGCGACTCTCATGTCGCAGTGCATTAAGGGAAATATATCCCTCGCAATGATATCTGGGATAGATTTTTGAATGATTTTGGAATCAAATTTGCGTGCGTTGATTGGTCAGTTCTTCGTATCATCTTGATTCTGATTGGATGACGACAAAAGCGAACAAAATTTAAAAACTTGAACATTTGATCGAGCGTTCTACTTCCTCAAGAAAGCGGCAAGAAAGCTTCTATGAGAGGATTGTGGCTTCTTTTTAACGTTTATTAGCTAAAATATCACAGAATAATCATGACTTCGAACGTTCCTAGGTAATGTGGATCAGTTTGTGAATGATAAAATGTGTACAATTGGAAGGTATAAAGACGGATTTTAGCGTGCTGGAGTAAAAATCTAAGTTACTGTACATGTTACTGTACTCATTCGAGAGCTTTTATTTCAGATTGAACAGAGAATTGAGCGAAGCTTATGACCTCGGTAATATTCTTTAACTTACAACTTAATGTGATTATTGTATGTAAATTCAAGGCTGCTGCATTTGGAATTTTTAGCAGTATATTTATGTCGATTTTTATTTTTAAACACTACAGAAGGATGACACTATATCAGCTTTCCCTGAAACATGGGAACATTGGGTTGCAACAATTACAGGAGGAAAAGATACGGTAAGATTTGAATTAACTGATTCTTCTCTAGACGTAGAAACGTCATACATGACCTTCATCAAGAATAATAGTACAGCACTCTTAAGAAATAAACCAACCTTGACCAGATAACTTTATAACTGTGACTAGTACTGCCTGGTCACATTATTGAAAAGCAATATGTCTACAAAAAAGAGGATATTCAAGAAACATGAATTTCCTGAAATTTCCTCACTACTGGTATTTCTAACTTCCAGAATGATATATTTAGTGAAATATATCAGGGACTAGTACTACCTAAGAATGTGTCAACATTTTTGTACAAAGTAGAAGACAGTATAATTTGATCATGTCAGATCCTTGTCATGGATAAAATCAGGTGCCAGTTTGCTTTGCAGGGGTGTCCACTTTGAAACCAATTCACCATTATGTCCTATATATATTATAGATGAGTGTCAATGAAAAGAAATACATTGAATACTTACAAATAGTGTCATTCTTTTGTCTTTCTTTAGGTCTATGAAGGGCTGAAATTCAAGCTAACAATTGATTTCTCTGATAAATACCCAAATGAACCACCAAAAGTAATGTTTAAAACACCATGTTACCACCCTAATGTAGATAAACTTGGCAACATATGTCTTGACATTCTTACAAAGGTATGGTTTTGTGTACCTCAGCGTTTCTTCTTGGACTGGGGATCAGCTTCTTGCAAAGAGGGGTTTTGTGGGTCCTCTGGTTTTTTTTTTTTGTTTTTTTTTTTCACCCTTCTTGAAAATACGACTGAGATGTGTGCATTTTTCACAGTGTCAATAGTGCAGAGTTAACAAGTCATTAAGAGTGACATACACAAGTTTTACACATCAGCCTTTAAAATGTTGATTGTTCAGAAATAAAAGGGTGTATTTATTCATTTCTTTCTTCTCCACAGGATAAATGGTCTCCCATATTTAGTGTTCAGAAATTACTGTTGTCTTTACAAAGTCTGTTGGGAGGTAACTTGGTCACTGTTTAATCTATTTGACTGCATGCACTGTCATTTTCTACTTACTATTGAGTGGAAAATGTTACTAACTCAGGCCACTTTTAAACTGCAGATCCAAACTTACGTGACCCTCTCAATGCACAGGCTGCAGATCAGTGGAAAAATAAAAAAGGTGACTAAAAAAATTGACATTTTCAGCAGAGACATTTGAAGGCTTGACCAAGATGTTTTTTCTTGTATAAAAATAAAATTTATACACTTTGGAGATATCCATAATATGTACATTATTTTATTCTAACATGCTTTTTTGGTCTTTCCACAGAATTCAAAAAGATCATTCTTGAATACTATCATAAAAATTCTCTAAAGGAATCAAACTAAAGCTTTGTGATATATTATCCAATGAAATCTAAGATATTTTGGAAATATAGACTTTAATAGGATTTATCAATGCAACATGCCAACTATTATGAAGAATACAGACCATCTACCAATGAAACTCTATTGATTGCTCATTTAAATTTGTACATATAGTATTATTTGTATATTTTAATGTATAAGTTTGTCAGTTGAATATTTTTGCATTTTCTTAGATTATTATCACTTTGTTCTTGACATTTGCAGACTGCAGGCTAATGATTTTATAAAGAAGAGGCAGTTTTATCTACCTAAACATATTGTATGATAAACTTAAGAGACAACTGTTTTTTTTATAAATCAATTTTGTTTTCTTCTCCATTGTAAATTGCTATTCCTGTTGTATATTGTATAAACAATAAAAGTGCATTATTTTTTATATTATTTGCTTGATACCCTAATAGACCAACTCAAAAAGATTCAGTGTGTCTGACAACAAATGGCAAGTCTTTAATGTTTGCAAGTTTTGCTAAAAGTCAGTCATGCTTCCTTTCGAGTGAGTCACCTAGGCTTAATTGGGGCTTTTGAACCATTATTTAGGTGTATTACTATTTCCGAACGATACTATTCTTTTGTATTATTGTATTTTAAAATTTCTTTACAAGTTGCAAGCTAAGCACGTAGAAGCCTGTTGATTTGGATTATTTTCTACATCTCATTTAGCCCTCCTGGAAAGTTTTGAAGAAAGTTAACTTGCAACTACCCCTAATCCTTTTTGGGCTAGTCACTTGGATGGACTTTAGGCCCTTAACTGTATACAACCACCTTTTTAAAATATTGTGCTTTCCGGTTGAGTGTGGTGCGACTTGATAAGTTAAAATGTTAAATGTTTCTCAAATTGATGTCAAAGTTTTGAAGGAAATGCACATGCATCTTAATTTTATTATAAAATGTATTATTTATCTTAATTTTATTTTATTTTAATCCCATGGATTCACCTAACAGCACTGCTAATTTTACATGACAACTATCAATTTTAAAACTTGCAAACTTATTGATAAGACTCTTGTTGCACAACACTCAACCAAATGGTGCAGGTGTACACTTTAGACGTAATACCTAGCTAGTACAAAGTATGAAGAGAAATAAAGTTATCAAGAGCAACAATTCTTGGTTTGTAAACACTCTCAGAGAATGTATAGACAAAAGACATGGTGGTGGTGACTTGTCAAAAGAAAATCAAGAATAAAACCACCAACATCTCTGCCACATCTTTTGTTTAATTCACTCCTGGGAATCAATGCAAACCAAGAATACAGGAAGTAACCTGCAAGAAAGTAAAATAAAAACAATTTGCTGTTTATCATTTTTAATTAAAAATCAAAGAAAACAAAAATAAATTAAAAATCAACATCACAACAAACAAACACAATACAATAAAATTGTAATATTATATAGACAACTCTGTGGAAGCCTGGGAATTTTTATAAGATGCATGAAGATACTTCTAAGGAGTACTTAGATTCATTCATTCTCCAGTCAAAGGACACAGTACAAATACAATGTAAATGATCAAAACATCTCTTGGGAAGAATCTCCAATCTGATCAGTGATCACTTGCATTGTTCCTCTATGGAAGCCTAAATTCCAAGGATTTACAATCCCACAAGGGAATTGGGCAATAGGCTACTTTGAAGCCAACAAGTATTTAGACATCAATGATGAAAATCCTGTGTCCATATGAATTTCATAGCCTATCGACCAATTCCCAGTTGAGATGTTTTGCTGGCAGGGCACATAATTATGCAAATGATGGTGAAGGATAGTCATTTATGTAAATCAAGAGAAATGAGGTAAGAGAAGGAATCCTTGTGACCCATCATATGCCCCATTTGATGCTATTTTTGAACCTCATCACCATGACCTCGACTTAACCAAGACCATTTTTGAATTTTTTTCTTGGCATTTGCCCTTTTTCTCGAGTTTAAACTCTTTCATTGACAAACGTTATACACCCGTTTTCTGCCATTGTGATCTTGAAGCAATTATGCAAAAGCTCGGGCACTCACAACCAATCAGATTAACTCTAAAAATAGCATCAAACAGGGCATATGATTGTCCAAAGACCTAATACATGCGATTCCTTCTCTTACCTCATCTTCTCGTGTAAATAAAATGACCCTGGATTTGTAAGCTTTAATTTATAGAGTAAGATTTACTTGCCTTAATGCTTGCCTTACAATTGCAACCATCTTGGGAGATACGTTTCTCTGTCTGAAATCCTTCAATTAGCGAGACACGATAGAATGTTCATCACAATCAAAGAATCGTATACCCCAAGAGGACTGTTATGGGAAAACATTCAGGCAAGCAAATATATGGTAGTCTATTGTCCGCATTATGACTGGTTTGTCAATTAACCATAATACATACTATATCACATTATAAGTCCTATCCAACTCATTGATTACCAACAACCATCTTTGCCAGTTTAAGTCCAAGTTTCTGAAGCTGAGCAAATTGGTTACATGACTTTCAAAAATGGTGAGCTTGTAGCAGAGTACCAAAAGAACAAATTTCATGAAAGGAAGGCCCCAAGTAAGGTGGTATCAAATGAGTCTAAATGTATCCTATAAAGTACAAAGATAAAAGGTATCTCAAAGGGAAAGAAACAGACCATTTTCGACAGCTTTACAAGTGTTGCATGCATGACTTTCTTATCAAGAGGCCCTTGTGGCCTGGTTCCTATGAAATTGGTCACCAGTCCTAATTGGTTATCATTTGAAAAATGCCATTTTTGAAAGTCACCTATCAAGATTTTTCAGCCTTTCAGAAATCTGGGTCCAGATTATTTGTTTTGCAGTTATCATTTAGCAAACAAGTTTACAAATTTGTGATCAACTGCATAATAGCCCTGACAAAAGATATACATAAATGCAGCATCAAAACCATGTGTTTAGTGAAAAGCTCAAGACAGGCGTGTGAGAAAACATCCACTTATAGCAGTTTTTGAATGAATGTGAAACAGACCGTGTCATGCTGTGACCACGTCAGTATGATAATGACCATAAAAACACTCAAAATACATGCCATAACCATGCCATGACCATGTAGTGCCGTTTTCATAGTCATACAAAAACTGTTCTAGTCTCCTTAACCCATTACTAGCATAGTCCTAACCTTCTTGTGATTAGGCAAGGAAGTAACATGATGAGCCAAGTAATGGATAAAGAAGGCTGTAGTGCACCGCACATTGTGTACATGTAAATATATCTAATAGTCCCATACCAAACATGCAGAGACATGGATGTGACGAAGGCTTTAGCGCAATGGATAATGTACAAATACATCTAGCAGTTCTATACCAGACATGTAATACCAGGGTCATATTAACAGTATATACTTGCAACCACCCCTCCTCATCACCCACTCCTTGGGTTTGGTTTGGGATTCCTGTGTAAAATTGGGGAAGACAGATCATATCCCTCTCACCAAATTTCCACAGCACTCCTGAGTTTCCTGCAGAGGAAGCTATTCCCAAGAGTACATTATAGCTGTTATTCAAAAATGTGCTACCAGAGAAACCTCCTCCAGGAACCATGAATACTCTCAAAATCCATATGTTTATCTATTGCTTGTATGTGATTGGATACAGCAAGAGCATTGATCAATCAGAAAAATGCTGACAAATTATGCTTTACTTTGATTAGTCAAGAATATATTAAGTTTCAAACAGCTGATTAATCTGATTATCTGCCTCAAATAGTGGTGAAATACTGACCACCATGTGTTCTCAACCAGAGAATATTTTTCTGAAAACTTGTCATGCAGATGATGAAAATTCCATGGCATTGAGAATGACATCAGATGATATCCAGCAATAGCTAGGAGTTTGTCTGCAAATTTTTGCTGCTCAAGAATTGATCAACCACAATACACAGTGGGCCAATCAGGAGTAAACTTGATTTTACAAGAACAAGTCCTACAAGTCCTAACAGACATGGTTCAAAGGATAGTTTATCTGATAGGGTGTTTCAAGCAACAGCAATTGTCTGTCCTTGACAAATGTGAGAATGTCTTTATTCATGTGCCTTCTTAGCTTCAGCATCTTGGAGTCTTAGAGTGCATTCAACTATAGAAATCTGGATTAGATTTTAAACTCCTAAACTCTCAAGAGTACATTGAAGAAATTCCTCTCAGAATGGATACAAAGACAAGGAAATCACAAAATGCATTTTTAAAATCTAAATCCTAGATTTTCACAATAGAATGCACCCTTTAGTAAATAGAAGAAAGACTGTGTAGTCATTCTTGAAAACGTCAGACCATGCATGCTTCAAGTACCACATAGAGAACTTTTACACAGTTGGAATGCAATATGGTTTGTTGAATATAGCACAACCTTCAGTTGGTTTCTGGGTGCTGCTGGCAATCAGTCTTATTGAAGGAATTCTTCTACACTAGCAAAGGCACAAGCTCCTAGTCCTACTTTTGACATTAATTTAAGGCATTCCTGTGCTTGTCCAAGTACAAGGTCTAAAGGTGGTTGTTTAGGCATGTTATGAGATTCTAGAAATATGAACAGGAAACATCATTGTTAGTGATTAACATTTGACATAAGGATAGAAAGATAGATAGACAGAGTGACTTACTAACTAACTGACTGACAGACAGACAGACACTAACTGGCAGAAAGAGTGACTGACTGGCTACTGACTGACTTCTGACTGTCTGGCTAACTGACTGACACAGACAGACAGATAGAGTACTGACTGATCAGTGGACTGACTGACTGACAAACCATGGAGCAAATGATTAATTTATAAAAACTTAAGGCAACTAAATGAATTTCTTACCTAAAATTGCACTATTTAGAGCTGCACAAATTGGTTCTCTTTGAACAGGGTCTAAAAGATAACCTACAGGACTTGTCCATGGATCACTGTATGCCAGTAGACTGAATGCATCCTAAAAATGAACAATAACATATGTCGTAATGGAGTTTGCTAACAGGTGATGGTGGCATTGACAATGATGGCAGTGAAGAAGATGATCATACAGGTGATTTAGCCTCTAATTGAAGAGGATCCCTGCAAAAACAACATATTAAGTGAAACTATAATCAAGAGTCAATTTCTCCTATAGTCGATAAAGAATTGTGAAAGGAGAATTTACTATTTGATCACAGACTGTTCACTTACACCATGTTTTGCACTGATGTCTTCAATTAGCTAAAACTATACCTGAAGTGCTTTTTTGTTGGCTTCATTCTTGCCATGTTCTCTCCTAAGTTGTAGACTCATGTTTTGTAAATCTCTACCAAAACTAAGAACCTTTTCTAAAGTGGTACGATTTCCACAACACAGTTGTCGAGGTGAACATGTTTCTGAAGAACCTTAGAAAAATATAGAGGCTGAGTGTCACTGTAAGAAGTTAAAATGAATACAGTGCTCAAACTTGCACTACAGTGCATATTGTCAGAAAGGTTACCAGAGACAGAAAAACAAAAGTGAAATTAAGGCAAAAACATGTACAGTTGCCCACCCAAGAAGTATGCACTCTACAGGGATGTCTGTCTTAAAAGGCTGTCTACCAATACCTTACAGTAGGGTCTACTGTACAAGGGTGTGTACCTTACAGGGGTGTCTACCTTATAGAGGGTGTCTACCTTACAGGGGTGTTTACCTTACAGGGGTGTCTACCTTACAGGGGTATCTGCCATACAGGGGTGTCTACCTTACAGGGGTGTCTACCATACAGGGGTGTCTACCTTACAGGGGTTTCTACCTTACAGGGGTGTCTACCATACAGGGGTGTCTACCTTACAGGGGTGTCTACCTTACAGGGGTGTCTCCCTTACAGGGGTGTCTACCTTACAGGGGTGTCTACCTTACAGGGGTGTCTACCTTACAGGGGTGTCTACCTTACAGGGGTGTCTACCTTACAGGGGTGTCTACCTTACAGGGGTGTCTACCTTACAGGGTGTCTACCTTACAGGGGTGTCTACCTTACAGGGGTGTCTACCTTACAGGAGTTTCTACCTTACAGGGGTGTCTACCTTACAGGGGTGTCTACCTTACAGGGTGTCTACCTTACAGGTGTGTCTACCTTACAGGGGTGTCTACCTTACAGGGGTGTCTACCTTACAGTGGTGTCTACCTTACAGGGGTGTCTACCTTACAGGGGTGTCTACCTTACAGGGGTGTCTACTTTACAGGGGTGTCTACCTTACAGGGATGTCTACCTTACAGTGGTGTCTACCTTACAGGGGTGTCTACCTTACAGGGGTGTCTACCTTACAGGGGTGTCTACTTTACAGGGGTGTCTACCTTACAGGAATGTCTACCTTACAGGGGTGTCTACCTTACAGGAGAGTCTATCTTACAGGGGTGTCTACCTTACAGGGATGTCTACCTTACAGGAGAGTCTATCTTACAGTGGTGTCTACCTTAAAGGGGTGTCTACCTTACAGGGGTGTCTTTCTTACAGGGATGTCTACCTTACAGGGATGTCTACCTTACAGGGGTGTCTACCTTACAGGGGTGTCTTTCTTACAGGGGTGTCTATCATACAGGGGTGTCTACCTTACAGGGGTGTCTACCTTACAGGGATGTCTACCTTACAGGGGTGTCTCCTTACAGGGGTGTCTACCTTACAGGAGAGTCTATCTTACAGGAGAGTCTATCTTACAAGGGTGTCTACCTTAAAGGGGTGTCTACCTTACAGGGGTGTCTTTCTTACAGGGGTGTCTACCTTACAGGGGTGTCTACCTTACAGGGGTGTCTACCTTACAGGGGGTGTCACTGTAGTATCTTATGTTCACAGGAGAGGTTATAATGGGTGTTGATCAGAAATGTTTTTATATGCGATTAACTACATTGTATTCATAGATTCACTTACTTTTTCTAGGGACTATGAGGTTGGTCATCAGGCATAGTATCCCCATTAAGAACACTTCCATTAGATGACTCCTCCATGTCTTCAACTTCCATTGTAGCATCGTCATCATCAACCATACCATTATCAACACCATTACTTACTAGTCCATTAGATGCCAATCCACTTGAACTTGCCCCTACACTACTAACTGATGCAGTACCATAAGAATGAGTAGGACTTACATTAGGACTAGATCTAGGACTATGTGCCGATGGACGTACTTCACTATCATTTCCACTAACCATTTCCACAAACTGACGGCACTTTAGTACAAATAATAAGTTCTGGTTTCTTTCTAATAATCCTGGATACAAAGTCTGTGTCATTTCTATTGCTTCTCCCATACGACCAGCTAATACAAGCTTTTGTATTCCTACAACATAATTCAAGGAGACAAATTTATGATTAGAAGTTTATAGCCCTGAAAGCACACTTTTCTTCCCTTTTTTAGTTGGTGCACATGTTAAATTGTGAGCCTCCCTGAGAAACTATACGTTCCTGTGGTTCTCACTGTACTAGCTCACACTCAGGGATCTCTCGAGAAAACTCCTTCTTTCACTACAATCTACAATGCATTTATTTATAGCACAACCACATACAATTTCACATCCATGTTTGCACTTTATATTAGACAGATGTCAATCATTCTCTACAGAATCAAAATCCACTCTGGAATATTCTTAATCCTAAAATTTCTAAAAGAAACTCTATTTTTGTGGCTAGTGGCCTCGGAACAAGGCTCTAGCCACTATGCTATCGCCCGGTGCGTGCGTGTGTGTGTAATTCGGGTTATGTTCGCAATTTTTCCGTTTTCTTTCCGGCAACTTTCGTTGGTCTTCGAAGAACTTCGTGAATCTCGCGCGCCATGTTCTATCTACGAAGGTTCTCGCCTAATCACTAAAGCTAACGAGTTCCAATACAATTTATAGAACAATTATATCATGACTTCATGACTACTTTACTTCATTTTCGATGCCTTTATGAAGTGTTCGCTTGGAAAATTTTGTTTAGGTTTTCTGAGAATTTAGATTGTTTACGTGTATTGAAGAAAACGAAGGTGTCGAAGCTTCTCTTCATCGTCTCTTCACTGGTCATGGAGAACGAGTGGTTTATCCTGCCGAATGCTGTCGCTGTGTTCATCATTTGGCGATCTGTAACTACTGCCAAGGATTATACGGCAAGTCTAAAGTGCAGACCGAAGATCACTGCACAGGCGACCGAGAAACTGCAGACCGAGAAACTGCAGACCGAAAATCTGCAGTCCGAGAAAACATTGTGTAATGCTTCTTACTCCTGTAGGCTACTGGCTTCTTTTGAGTGCAAGTAGACCTTATAATGTTTACCTTATTCAGTGTGACAACTACTAAGTGCGATGTGCTAAGTGAGTGAGTTTTTAAATTGTATGCAGAGTATATCGAATGTAGGGGTAGCGAGTGTGCGAATGAGTCTCGGAGATATTAGCAGAAATGCTACTCAGAAAATCCGAGGATAAATAAAGAATATTTATTTATTTATTTTTTTTAACCTTGACCTGCCAAATTATATTTTTTACAAGATGTTCAATGATTTGGCCAATAAAGAGACCAAAATCGCCGAGGTTAACATTTAAATTTTGACAAGAAAAATCGCCCAATTGTTTCAACTTGGCATGTTTTTGGTTGTTTCTGTTGTAAATATAAATAAAATCTTTGCTGACACGACTTTGACCTCCACGTGAAAATGTACAAGAGCTTGTCACGCTAATTGGCTACCGACCCCAACTTGTACAGTGAAGGCATCACACTAGGTAAACCTCGAGAGGATTGAAAGCAAAAGAAAATAAATCTTTGTATGCATGACACGTTCGGGTATTGTTCAAAGTCCAATATACTATTACTTCCTCTTCTCAAGAATGCTTGTTGTAGGAATATACAATGACATTAAAAGATAGTAGCCTATGATTATATGCAGGTACCGTATTTTTGCTAAATAAAAGGGAAGCTGCATGCAATCTTAGACTGCGTATACCACTAGCCACATGCAGTCTTAGACTTCGTATTTTTGTTTTTTGTAACTGATGGCAATCAATTTTTCTAGTGAAATATGCATTTTGCAAGAGGCAATGATGATTAATGGTTATCTAATGCACAATGCAAACTGCAATGTTGAAGTCAATGGAATTGGTGTTACTTTAAACCTTACTCTGTCTGTTTTTGATGGAGGCCAGCTCCTCTGGGCTAGTTTGTCCAGTACTTCTATCAAATGCTTCTGCTGTAGCACAATAACCATGATGTCTTAAATATGTGGATACAATCCTACAATAATGGAACATACATCAAATGGCAGGAAAATTAATCAATTTTCAATGGACTCTTATTCAGTGGTGGTGGTGCGTGCACGTGTGTGTGGGGGGCGTGGGGTTGTGGGGTGGGGGTGTCAGGGGGGAGCACAAGAAATGAGCCTTAGAATAATGCTCCTTGGTTCCTGCGGATGTGCAACACTTAGCACAACTCCAGTGAAACTCCAAACAGAGAAACAACACCACCACGAACTTGTACAACAAGTTAGTACAGTTTCTGCACAATGTTGCCAGTACATATAGGATGACTCAGCAACAAGAAGTCTTTTCATGTGGAAAACTACTCTCACTATATAAGACCTACTTTTGTATAGTAGACTGCCACTGTCCTTCTTTATCACTGATTGGAAATCGTTCTATAGAAATTCTTGTGTTTGCATGAATTTCCTACAACACAGATGAAACAATTTTGTTTTCAATAACAGTAGTTAACATTAATCCCACACCCAGGTTTGGCCCCCCCTCTCTATATCAATACAGACTGTGTAGCAGACAATACTAGAGGAGAAGAGTGAGTAGAGAAAAGCACAGATCTCTGTGGGATGATTGATATGTTGCAGTGATGTTTGTTATAGCTACATTTAGAAATCATTCACAGACTAGAGTTTCCAAAATTTAACCATGCAATAAATTAATGTTACATTTGGGCTATTTTCCTTGGGAACTTGCTCTAGAGATATGTGGCAAGTGTCCAGTAGCTGTACATATCTTTACATGTATACTTCACAATGTAATTAACAAATGATGCTTTTAATAAAGGAGTGTAATGAGAAAAAGGAGGGCTGGCCTGCAGGAACTATTTTCCTTTTGTTAACCCTTCCCCCTCCTGCATCTATAGTTATTATTTTCTTACTTTCATTTCTTCTTCAATGTTGTATACAAAAGGAAGATGTCCAAAGTTGGCATCTACAATTTCTCCTGGTGTTTGAAGACCAACAGTTGGATAAAGATTTGACTGAATGGAAAATTTATACAATTAGTATCACATACCCGACTACTCCAAGGGTCTCACCAGGAGATTTAATGTGGCAAGCACATCTTTGGTGGTGGACCGTGGTTGGTTACCATGGTTACTGCCTTGCTGCCAGGGACAGCGCGTCCCCCGTGGCAGCATCTAGGCACCTTGCCCAACCTCATCACCGTTGATGAGTTTAAATGGAATATTATGAATACTTACTGGCAGATCTCTAAATGCAATACCTGTGAAAGAAAAATGAAAATGAGTTTTTAATTTCAATCTTCAGTACATAAACATTTTTTTTTACAGATGACATGATAAAGAGACAAAATATCCACTTTAGTCTGATAGCTCAATAAACGACTTGTTTTGCACTAGCCATGATATTGGTAAACCACTGACATATTCCCAACCACACTTGGTACTGATCACTCATTTACTTAGTGAATACAAGTTATTAATATCATTGGCAACCACTAACCAGCTTATTGACCTCTTTCTGACATTGTTTTAACCACTTATTGACCATTAAAGCAGTATTTATGAGTGAGAATAAGACTGTGCCATGCCACAACTGTGTTAGAGCAGATTTCATATGACTGTGAAAACAGCACAAGCACGGCATGGCACAGTATGTTCACAGCCAAAATTTTGAATGCTTTTATAGACAGCACTGACATGATCATGGTATGGTCTGTTTCACACTCATATAAAAACTGCACAAGAGCCATATTGTCCATAAAAACATATAAAATTCATGATTGTGCTTTGCCGTGATTGCAACATTTTCTGGTCAAAATGAAATCTGTTTTATCAGTCACTTATTTAACAGCCTCTTGACCTCCTGTGATCCCTCTTCTTAACACTAATTACTGAACAATTACTGACAAAATGAACATTGCATGTTGTCTCCAGATAAATGGCTAAAACTTTTATGAAACAATGGTTGAAAATGGGTGACTTGTCTCAATATAGTTTTATATTACCTAAATTCACTCCATTTTTTGTATAAAAACATGTATTATCAATTAGATTTAATCCACATCCAATAACATCTCCTGTGGTGAATGTTGGTCCATATGGCTTGCCTGTACCAGATGAGCAAAATGAATGCCCATCATCTCCATGGAAACCATAGGAATTTTTCTCCCATCCTATAGAACAGATACAACCATAAATAAAATTACTGACAGTGATAAAGAATGAAGAATGAAAGCAATTTTTGTATGCTTGTAAAAAAGGCTGTGCTATGTGGTACCAGTTTTTTTTTTTGATGTTTTGATTTGATGAGACAAAAATATTTACCAATCAAAACACTGAGAAACAGTACAGACTTTTTTGCAGTTATTGCATGCACTTTTTCACAGGAATGATAAAGCACCAACTCATTATAGTAGACCTTTTTAATAGTTATTGCACATGTTTTTTCACAGGCAATGAGACAAAAGCACAAATTTTTCACAGTTAATAAGATACATGACCAATGCATGCATCATAGAGTTTTCTGTTTTAGAGTAGTTGTCATAGCAGCATCTCACCTGGAAGTCTGTTCATGTTAACTCCCTGAGCAGATAAACCTATTCCCATATACCTAAAATATAACAACACAACAATATTAAGATAAGGCTCATCATAATAAGTACAGATTTTTTGAATATAAAAGGGAGGCTAGTAAATAATGGGCTAAATGGAGCTAAAACATATTATAAAATTAATGCTTAAAGTCTGCAACATCTAAGATGTATTTGTATGTTTGTCTCTGTTATCATTCGATCATAATAACATTGTCTTATGTTGTTGACAGAGATGTTGATTAAAGGGTGACTAGCCAAAAGGTTGTGATCAAACTAAATGCAATATTTTTCACTGGTCTTTACCCATCTCGTCCTTTGCTAACAATCCGCACTTCAAAGTAATAAAGACCACAAGCAGCTGGTATAGGGTGAGTAGCTCTGACTGATGCTGCATCTTTATGAGTCTTGCCAACACCTAAACAAAATTATAAATCACGATGGGCAAATAATAGGGTTTTAATGGAAGAAAAATGGAAGGAAAAAAATGGAGGGGTTTCTTTTATTACTTTCATTAGTCTTAAGGCTATTCTCCAGTACTCCTCGCTGAAAGCACTTGGGTGCATTTTTACTTGCTTCAAACATTCACTGAGTGAAAATGTCAGATTTCAAATGAATGAAAATTTTGAACTATTTTTGCTCACAATGAGTACTTGACAGCACACTCAGATTTAACTAATCATGAATTGGGTAGATATCATGTGATAAATAGTATAAAATGAAATACAGAATAAAAACATCTAAGCAGAACAAAATTATTGATATTATTAGGGTTTAGAACAGGTAAATTTTAATAAAACAAAAGTGTGTTGCATAACATTACAAACTTTAAAAATATAGCCCTGATTACAATATCCATTTATGGAGAACATTATAATAAAGGACAATAGATGGTAAATAAATTGTAATATTTTACGAACAAGCACACACTCATCAAAATTCACAGTTGGTAAAAATTTCCTGATAAAAATATATTAAAAATTTAGTACTAGAATGCAATCCAAGGCATCAATTTATCAAATCGTTTTTGAATATTTATTAATAAGTCTACAAACAAGTTCTGCATATTCATTTCCGAAATCAGGAATGTCATTTGATATATTCTGGTTTAATTTTATCCTTGATTCAAATTTTATTTTCCTTGTTTTTTGTGTATAGTAGTGTATGATAATGAGTATACAACAAAGGAAAATAACATCTGAACCAAGCACAACATTTAACCACCACAGATTCAACAGAAAATTAACAAGGTGAGCAAAAACATTTGGAATATATGCTAAGAAACAAGTAAAATAAAATCATTCGAATGGACGCAAACAGACCCATTGAGATATTCTATTGAAAACAAAAACTCAGCTAATATAACGTCCCACGGAAGATGTTTCACCGAAGTTTTAAGAAGACATACAAAGATAAAATGACAGTCATTAGATTTTCTCATCTTGTAAACAAAGACAACGACAAGATATTAGAAACAAATGTAATAGGATCTACAGACAAAAACAGAAAAAAAATTACCCCTCAAAGAGCGTATAAAGTTACGTGAATAAGACATTTTTAAGGCAAGTAGTTTCTATTTCAGAGACAGGATGAGCGAATGAATGCTTAAAAACCAGGCACATGAAAGATTTCGAAAGATTTTCGCGAAAAAGATAAACTTATGCATTGTTCTGGATTTCTACCTTTGTAATGTACTCTTTGGTTGTTTTGTGAGAGACCAATAAAAGTGAATTTGTCTTTGGGGCTCCAACATCGTGGCAAGGGTGTTTCTGACTCGTCTACTTTGGGATATAAAGAAGATATACGATCGACTTGTTGGTTGGAATCTGTAGCGCTCGAACCCGCCGCCATCTTGGATTATAGTTGGCGATGAACTCAAGTTGCGTCATGCACCGCACAGGACTGTGGGAAATCACAGGAAGCCCGCAATGAGAGTTGGACGCACTATCTATTCTTGAACTCGATCGTCCCTCAGTAGCATATGCGCACAGGGCAGTTTTACACAGTGTTGCGTACGTTACAAGAAAAGCAACATCGTTTGTCTACACTTCATTCCTGAGCACTTTAGGCGCCTTACTGAAAGTGCGTGTTGCATGAGGGTCTGAATAGGATTTATCCGCTGGATAGCGCTATTCACCCTTCGTACAACCAACTCCTGAGCTTACTTAGTAATAAGGACAACTTCTTTTGTGATGGTGCGCAATACAATACGTGTACCTAAAGTAGATGTAGCGATTATAGTACTTGTAGTAGGTGTAGTATCTGTAGTATAGAAGTAGTGCCTGTATAGTAAGTGTAGTATCTGTAGCACCTGTAGTAGGTGTAGTAGACCTATAGTACAGTACTTCTCATAGTAGGCTGTGTAAACCTAGTAGGTGTAGTATTTGTAGTAGGTGTAGTGGTAGTAGTTGGTGTTGCACCACTAGTAGATGTTTTAGTACTTGTAGTAGGTGTAGTTTCTGAAGTTCGTGTAGTACCTGTAGTAGGAAGGCTGTGTACATGTAGTAGGTGTAGTATTTGTAGTAGGTGTAGTGGTTGTAGTTGGTGTAGCACCACTAGTAGATGTTTTAGTACTTGTAGTAGGTGTAGTTTCTGAAGTTCGTGTAGTACCTGTAGTAGGAAGGCTGTGTACATGTAGTAGGTGTAGTATTTGTAGTAGGTGTAGTGGTTGTAGTTGGTGTAGCACCACTAGTAGATGTTGTAGTACTTGTAGGTGTAGTTTCTGAAGTTCGTGTAGTAGTTGTAGTATCTGTAGCACCTGTTGTAGGAAGGCTGTGTATACGAAGTGGGTGTAGTATTTGTAGTAGGTGTAGTGGTTGTAGTTGGTGCAGCACACATGGCGTAGTAGCAGTAGTATATATCTGTAGTACCTATAGTTAGTGTAGTATCTGTAGTAGGGTGTAGTAGGTGTAGTATATGTAGTATATGTAGCACCTGTAGGAGGTGTGGTATCCGTATTGCAGTTCCATAAGTAGGTGTAGTATATGTAGTAACTGTAGTCAGTGTAGTACTATAGATACTACACCCTACAACAGGTGCTACAGATACTGCACTGACTACAGGTACTACATGTACTACACTTACTACTGGAACTACACTACAGGTATAACACCTACTACAGGCACTACAGATACTATAGATACTACACCATACAACAGGTGCTACAGATACTACACTGACTACAGTTTCTACATGTACTACACTTACTTATGGAACTGCAATACAGATACCACACCTCCTACAGGTGCTACATGTACTACACTTACTACTGGAACTACACTACAGATATAACACCTACTACAGGCACTACATATACTACATATACTACATATACTACACCTACTACACCCTACTACAGATACCACATTGACTACAGGTACCACATGTACTATACTGACCACAACTACACTTACTGCTGGTACTACACTAACTATAGGTACTACAGATACTACTACTACTACGCTTACCATGTGTGCTGCACCAACTACAACCACTACACCTACTACAAATACTACACCCACTTCGTGTACACAGCCTTCCTACAACAGATGCTACAGGTACTACACGTACTACAGATACTACACGTACTACAAGTACTACACGAACTACAGAAACTACACCTACTACAAGTACTCCACCTGCTACGTGTACACTGCCTACTATGGGAACTACTAGGGCTACAACAGATACTACAGGTACTACAGATACTACACCTACAACGGGTGCTACACCAACTACAACCACTACACCTACTCCTACTACTAGTACAACCCTTGCTACAGATACTACACTTACTACAAGTGATACACTAACTATGCCTACTATGTGTACACTGCCAACTATGGGAACTACTGTACTAGTGCTACTACAGATACTACAGGTACTACACCTCGCACTTGTTTCGACTTCTTTCCATTCCGTGTAGCTTCAAATACCCTTGAAACTGAGCACTGATGGAGAGAGGGGTAAAGAGCGCACCGTCGGCTTCCTGGGAAACGAAACCAGCTTAACTAGCTGAAGAAACTACCGATCCTAAATATTGTGCTTTATCTTAACCTTTTAAATTGTCGAAATGCAGCGTTTTACTGAAATGGAAGACGTTACTCTATCGGAGGGATTATGGCCAAAGAAGAAGAGTAAAGAAAATTCAAAACAAAACAGATCCATATATTTGACCTATAGAGGCTTTTTCTCTCTCTTTGCCTGCCGGCCTTTGCGCAAGCACGTTCGCATTCTCACTCCTCCCAACCAAACCTTTATTTGAGTTATTATTACATTTTGAGTAGCCATTACCCTAAGTTCTGTTTCCGTAAAAGTTCCCAAAAAGAGTGAGAGGAATCCAGGTCTATCAGGGGAGTAGCCAGGAGTTTCGTGCGACTGTTTACCCAGCTGGATGAACAGTTTATGCTTATGTTTATGTTTATGTTTATTTCGCTTCGCCTTAGTTACAAACAAACAATACAGTATACAGTATACACAAGCCGAAAATATACCTTTTGCTTGAATTTAACTTTAAAAAATAGTCTTGATTAACTTGGCAATTGTTTAGCGGGGCAATTGCAAAACGCATAAAAAACGCACGATATTCGATCGCACATTTAAGAAATATTGAGAAATTAAACGATATCCATATATTAATAATCATGAATATTAATCAATCTCAATATAATATTTATGAACGATCCAAAATAATTTAAAAAGTTAAGGTAAAAACATCAGTATCTGTAACAAGACAATAAGTAGTCAGGATATTCAGGTAAAAAAAGAAAAAGTTATAGAAAAAGAGTGAAAAAAAGAAAAAAGAAAATGGATTCGCCCCCGACACGACTCGAACCTGTTAGATATGCACCCCCCGGACACAAAGTAGAAATGATTATTTAACTGAAAAAAAAAAGAAAATTAAATTTTGGGACGATTCTCCCGAGACATTCAAGGAAGCTGAGACATCGAATCGACTTACGTTACGGATGAAGATTTCGGCCCCATCCACGCTATCCCGGTGCTACATAAAACAGTTATCTTAGCCCGAAGGCCAGGGAGGGAGACGATATCCGGACCCTAATCCATACCTTTAGATATCACCTTAGACCGCTGCGCTACCTAGACACTTAATAAATTTAATGTCTAATTGGGGTAGTCTATTCGGCGAAGTTTCATTATGATGCTAATATGTTTGTCCCAAATCCTTGGGGACATAGAGAAACCAATCAAAATCGAGTATTTTGAAGAAAGATCAACAAAGTTGCGTTAACAATATACATTTTAGGTCCATCGAGCTCCTTTGTAACGTGAAGACGTTATGCTGTATTTTAGTATGGATCTTTATTTTCTACATGCTGGATGAAGGTTTGCAACAGGTAATCACATTTGCTATTTAAGAGTAGTCCTAAAGCAGATCTCGATGATTATCCAGACAAAGGGTGAAGATTTGAAATGTCAGCAAAGTTAAGTATCTCGTTTACAAATATCTTAACTCAACTGAAAGTTGTACATTCAGAGATTTAATAAACTTTATCACTTAGGGTTTCATCAGTTGTATTTTCAAGTCTCAAGTTGGGCAAGAGGACAAGAAAATCTCGTGAAACCCTATAACCCAAATCTGCTGAGTCTCTGCTAGTAGGGAATCCCGTACTGATAAAGAACCTGTGCCAGCGCCAAAGACACGAGCTTTTAAAGCATATGTCTGTAAGTTTTTCTTATTCAAATTCTTAATAGAAATATTATTTTGTAGCAAAACCGCACGTAAGAACTTGTTAAGAACTTGTTAAACGAGTTTTACTTTTTCTTGCACGTACGATTTCATGTGATTGCAAGGAGAAACTAGACGGGAGGGGGAGGGGATTGGGGAAGGGAGGGAAGGGGAAGTTGTTAATTCACGTCCCCTAGCTATGTTCGTGATTGTACACTCGAGCTACACATATATTTAATTGAGTCAGTTCGTCGTTCTTATCCCATTTGTTTCCACATATATAACACAGGGCACCCTGCAGCGTGGAGTAATCGTCCTCACCTGATCGTTTTAGGGCGGTGTTACACGAGACGATTTTTAACGACGATTTTCCGCGCAACGTTGCAACAACTTGCGATATTTTGCGTTGCAAGTTTCTGACTTGGATTCAAAAACTCGCAACGCGTTGCCGAAGCGAAAATTGCAAGTAAAATTGTTCCAGGTGTCATGTTACACGAGAAAGCTTTTTAACGCAACGCCGTTGCGCTGAAAATCGTCGTTAAAAATCGTCTCATGTAACACCGCCTTTAGGTTGTACCAGAATGCCACATCGCCCTGAAAAATAATAAATTTGAATTCAATTCGTTTCTAACAAAAGCAAAGCAAAGCAAAGCAAACCAAAATTAAACAAAAAAACAAAACAACAACACCAAAAACACTTGGTTGAATCACAAATTATCAGAGTCTTCGCTCTGAAAAGGTGTTTGTTTCAATGATTTAAAGCAGCGACAGAAACTTCTGCGTGAAATAAAAGTCTTAAGAAACCTTTGATGGTCGTATAGTCAATCCTGCTATTTCAAACACGGTAGCGCCTCCTGACGCAACATCATTCAATTGAAATAATAATGATAATTTTGAAAAATGAAGAAATTATTCGGCAGTTCAGAAAGTCACATTTACTTATTGGTGATTTTGTGTTTGGTCAGGAAACTAGCCTTCAAGTGATGTGGACTGCTTTTCGATCGTGAGCTTCATGTACGTGAAAGTCGTTTCTGTTTCTGTTTCTGTTTATTACTTAGGCGGTACTACTGAATTAAAATAAATTACATGATTACATGTAATTACATGACTGCAAACGATGCATACGTACAACTAACGGTCACACCTGAAAGATCATTCCATGCAGCAATGGTATACGTGGAAAAAAAGAATACTTGTAACAATCAGTAGCAGGAGAATATACATTAAGCTTTAAATTATGATTACGCCTAGTTTGAGTGAAATTATAAGATAAATATTGATCAAAAGGAACAGAACTAAGCTTGATAATGATTTTATACATTAAGCAAAGTCTTCGTTCTCGAAGTAACTGAACTAGAGACGTAAAAATAGCCCATATGTGGCGGGGGCACACATTATTTATTTATTTATTTATTTATTTACAAAACTTTCACCTTCACATTAAAATAAAATTATACGACTATACTAAAATATATATATATATAACTATAAGTATAGAAAAATTGTAAAAGAAAAGAAAAAATATGGAAGGTGTGGGACAGCACAACAGAGCTAGGCTCCACATTAAGTGCACCCATGAATTATGGTTTTTATATGGCGCGCGCAGAGTCTCCGTCTCCTATAGTTGAACTAAATGAATCGAGAATGAATTTTTCTAATAATAATAATGTTCATTAGGCGGCCAATTTTTCTTCTTCTTTTTTCTCTTTTTAGTTCCAACTTGCAATTGCAAGTCGGAGACTGCGCATGGAACACACCCTCTCTGCAACTTGCAAAGCAACTTTAAAAGTTGCAGAAAAAGTTGAACGAGGTTCTACTTTTTGCAACGTTGCATCTTTGTAGCGTGTAACATCTATTACGCAATTTCCTGCAGTGCAATCAATATCGCAAATGGCCACGCCAATCAGAGCACAGCGATCCTGACATATCCGTAGTTTTATCGAGGACTAAAAATTTTTTCTCGTGTTGGCAATGCAATTTTAGATTTTGTTGTAGAGAAAAATTGCAGCGTCTGCAACATTCAGTACGAGTGTGCAATGTTTCAGAGAAAAGTTCAAGCTTTTCAACTTTCTGCAACAATTTTTACACTCGGCAATTTGGCTCTCGCAACAAAACCCCTAAGAATTGCATTGCAAGCGCGAGAATAATTGCAGCGTGTATCCCCAGCGTAATTAAGGAAAAGTTGTGTTGAGAGCGTCTCACATCTCGCCAGAAGTAGCAACTTGCAATGCTTTACTTTCGTCAGCATTGCATTGCATGCAACGGGGCCTTTAAGTACAGAGGCACAGATGACGACACAGAACTCATTACGCGCGATCAGATTGGTTGAAATATTTTGACATTTTGATGTTTAGATAAATGTTCGATTTTGGCGAAAGTCTATACTCTCTAACGGATAACAAAGGATGCAAAATATGGCGAGAACAACCTCTTGGGAGTACACGGAATTCAAAAAAGGCTGACGGGGCGAATGGCGATCGGCGCGATTGCACGACCGAAAGGAACTGTGCACACGTTATTAGACCGCTATCCGGCGCGAAGACATGAATCGCCTATCGACCACTTTGTCCAATAAGGTCTTTACTGCATGGTACCGGCATTGCTTGGGTATTAAATTAATGAAAATGAAGCAATTTTTGTTATCCCAAATTTCCTTTCGGTCGTGCAATCACCAATCGCCGATTGCCATTTGCCATTCGCCCCGTCAACCTTTTTTGAAATAGCTATATATGGCAAAGAAAAAACTAATAATTTTAATGTTTCAATTTGTTTAATATCTCAGCCAACGCTATCATTTCACGCTTTATTGTAAAGCATTTTAACAATAAATACAAATATAGTGCTCTATCTCTGTCCATGAATTAGATTGATGGGATATACATTAAACCGCCATGCTGATACCCTCCCTACCCCTCCCTTCTGAGTAGCATGTGGTCAGTATTGGACCTTACTTCAAATTTTACTTCATGTATGTATAATACATAAGAATTCACTGAACTTTATCAGATTATTTCTTTAAATATAATACTATTTTCATTTACCCCATCAAAGGGTTCACATATATCGACCCTTCAGTGAAGTTACATTGTCTCCCTCCAAATTGCCCCCCTCCCCCGCAACAGTCATTTATATGATGCAGAGTTGTACCTGCTGAGCAAAGTAGCTCTTTTAGGGCACGTTAACATAAGAGAGGGTAGGGATAACTCTTTTGTTACAGTGTATGTGTCCCCCAGGGATAAGAAAACAAAAGAGTTATCCCTACTACAAAGGGAGATCCTCTCTCATGTGAACGGGCCCGAGTCCCCAGGGTGGCAAGGATAACCCCCTTCACATACAAATCCACATTGTGGCAAAATGTACCACGCATGCGCTACTTATGAAATGCCTCCCTACTGAAAACTCAATCTAGTACCCAGAGCCTGCGTTCCTCTTGGTCAGCGACCGAAGAACGCAGGCTCTGGGTACGAGATTGCTGAAAGCTTTGCCGGTGAAAACTAAGCCATAAAAGCCAGTCAGTCCCCAAAAAATAAGTTTGAGGACTTTGTAGTAAATTCTGTTGCCTGCCTCATGCACCTAGTACTTTCCTGGTTGCGCCAATGTTCAAAATTAAGTTTAAAGATATGATATGGAAAACTCTTTTGATAAAAATTCTAAAAATATTGTTTGGGATTCCTGTGGTCAACAAGCGGGCGCGCGTAAGCCCGCGAAATCTCGCGTATGCGAAGTCGTTTTGCCGCGGTGTCATACAACTCCCTCCATATAAATACAGTTTTATATGTGCTTCTTATACTAAAGAGCTACTGAATATTCCCCTCCGATCTCTCTACTCTACATTGTGAATATCATGGCGTGACTGGTGGACTAGAGAGACTAGTCGACCTCGAAAAACTCCTGATTGGAAGACACTCTGCTTCACTCTCTACACTTTTCTTCAGCATGCGCACATGTTCTGAAAGAAATTATTTAATCAAAGAAATTATATTAATAAACAAGGACAATTCAATAATAATGCATACAAACGTGGCTAGTCTGACATCTAGATGTTTCGTCTCTGCCAAGAGACTCATCAGAGACCTTTCAGTTCGCCAACTCGTTGAGCATCGCGCTCGAAGTCACGCTGGCGGGACTTTGAGCGCGATGCATGCTCGACGTGTTGGCTAACCGAAAGGTCTCTGCATGATGAGTCTCTTGGCAGAGACGAAACATCTAGATGTCAGACTAGCCATGTTTGTATGCAAAATTATATTAGTAACAAGAACTTTCATTATGATGGTGAACTTTGTGCACACTTCGATTGAGGTAGTTTGTTTCATGGATGGTTGTTACTTAACAAATGGATTCCATTTTTTCGTGCGTCTATACTCTAATAGATGCACAAATGACGTCAAAATGTGGAAAGAACAAAAAAGTACGCCATGAGACGAAGTGGAGTGGGGTGACTGTTGTTCTCGCCACATATTGACATCGTCTGGGCATCTATTAGAGTACAGATCCACGGAAATATGGAACCTATTTGTTTTATATGATATTCATTGAAGCACTTCAACCAATCAGAGCGCCCGCGTAAGATTTAATGACGCCATCTATGCGTGTGTACTGTAATCACGGTTCTCGGCCAATCAGAGCGCGCGTAATATACCACATATTAAATACGTAAGAAGTTTGTTACAGACATTTGTTACATTATATTTGATGTGTAAATTAGTGATATAGGTTATAAAAGATATTCACCTTCTCCTAGATCACCTATGGTGCTCATTTTATGTAGGAATTCCAAACACATCTCCTTGTCCAACCCAAATGCTTTCATATTACTAACAAACGTCCTGAAATACCCAAAAGATATTCACCTCGTAAAAATAATTTATTTCTAGAAACAAGTCTAACTAGTTGGTTACGTTAGTGCGGACTTCCGCATGAGCGAAAGGTGCCGAGTTTGATTCCCAGTCACCTCACACTTGTCTCAACATCTTTTTATTCTGTACCTGTAATTAGCTTTAAATACCGTTAAAACGCAACACTGATGAGCAGAAGGGGGTAAAGAGCGCACAGTCGGCTTCCTGGTGAACCAGCTTTGTACTTGAAGGAACTATTAATTAGGACTTGCTAAAATGCGTAGGTGAGTATGAACACTAACGTAAGGTCGACTTGCGTTTAACGTACGGGGACTTCTGATACGTTGTCAAGTCCAAATATGCATTGTGTTGTGTTGCATTTTCGTTCAGTTGAACGGGGACAAAATTGAACAAATTTATCTTATCATTATACAAAAAGCTAAATAACATTCTTACCCTAATTTCCCAAACAGGCTGTTTTTGTCGCATTCTTGGTAGTCAAGCTGCTCCTGTGAAGACCAGCTTTCCCATTCTTTGCTAAAAGATGACAGAAAAACCAAGTGTTACAACATATCCTTACCGAGGGTGTAATCTAAGTTCACAACTGACAACGTACCTTGATATGGCTGGAGAAGCTCTTTCTGAGTGAACAGCGTCAAAGAAAGCTGCATTCCAGTAACGCATTGATTTCCTGGAAAAAAGGACAAAAATTGGCCTGTCAATTTCCTGGAAAAAAGGACAAAATTGGCCTGTCGAGGTCTGCTTGTCTGCACTCTTTCTCAGTTATTTGCTGAGGTCATTTTCTTCGTCTATACGTAGACTGATTCTTTTCAAGTTCGCAGGCTTGCTCCTTAATTGAGGTTTCAGATTGTTCGAGGAAATGTAAAATTTGTAGGGGGTTAAGGTCTAATTCTATTATATTCAATTCTACTCATTTCCCTTCCCTTCCCTCCGCCTCCTTCCTTCCTTCCATCCGATCCATCCGTCCCTCCGCTCTAATTTACGTTTATCTCGTTTATCCCTACGTGTCTTACCATATTGGCTGGTTACTGAGATAAGCGCTGAGGAATTCCTTTTTGGGTGTGTCGACCTCTTCACCTACAAAGCACAAGAAAAAGCTCACTGTTCAGCCATCAGTTTTTCTGCGAGTGAGACTGAAGTTGAATCAAGTTCCTAAATTAATAATATAATTTACAGTTTAAGGAAACTCAGGTCAAAAAGTAAAGCTCGCTTTCCATATGATCGCTATATACGATATGGCTACCACGGATAGATTTTGTTCTATCTCAGCGATTGTGGTTATTCATGGGTGGCATGGTTGGCCGAGCGCTGAGAGCGCTGGCCTTTCACCGCTGTGGTCCGAGGTCGAGTCCCAGCTCGAGCGCCTGGATCATGTGCGAATTGAGTTTGTTTGATGTGTTGTTCTCAACAGTGCCACGAGGGTTTTTTCTCTGGGTTCTCCGGTTTTTCCTCCTCAGCAAAAATCAACATGTGAGTCGAGCGATTATTTGCAAAATACTTAATGTAGAGGCAGAGGAGGAGTGAGGAAGTGTGTGAGAGAGAGTACAGTGTCCCTTTCACATCCCTTCCCTTTATTTCCTTTCCTTTTTCTTCCTTCCATTCCCTTTCCTTTCCTTTGTTTCGTTGGGCGTCTAAAGTGAACAGCGAAGTTTTAGACTTTGAAAACAGTGGTTAATGCAAATCGGGATAACTCTTTTGTTTTCTTTTCCCTGGGGGACACAAAACAAAAGAGTTATCCCTACTACATAGGGCTCCCTCTCTCATGTGAACGGGCCCTTAAGGCGCTGTTATACTGTGCAATTTTCCCAGAAACTTGTCTCGCAACGGCGTTTCAAAACAAGTTGCAGAGAAAATTATGGCGCTGTTACACTGTGCAATTTTCCCCAGCAACTGGCCAAAAATATTGCAAGTTGCTAGGGAAAATTGCACAGTGTAACAGCGCCATAATTTTCTCTGCAACTTGTTTTGAAACGCCGTTGCGAGACAAGTTTCTGGGAAAATTGCACAGTGTAACAGCGCCTTAACCTGAAGGCCCGGTTCACACGACGACATAAGCATAGCCATAAGCATAAGCATAAGAAACAAAACTTTTCCATTTTCTTATTGTCTTATGCTTATGACGTTATGTGTGAACCGGTAAAAAAACGCTTATGCTTATGTCTATGCTTATGTCATCGAGTGAACCGGGCTTAAAAATGAGTTCTAAGCTGTCGCAAGTTCGAGGACGCGCGCTTAGCTAATTAAGATCCCAACTATCTAGAAAATATTTAAATAAATTTAGCTTAGATGCGCAGTAAGCGCACAATCTGTATGATTTGTATGTGTGGGTGTGTAGTTATGTGCGCGGATAATGTATACAAACTTAGCTTGTCAATATCATTTACTCCAACTTCAAGTGCAAGAAGAGAAGTTTGCATTGAGATCATGATAACTAAGTTACGATGGTAACGAAAGAAGACATAGGGTACCTAAATTGAACTCATGGTAGAACGTAAAACACATATTCATCAAGTTTTTGGCGGGAACAAAATCATCTGCTTGGTGGCATCTGAAAACAAAATAAAACAGCTAAGATACTGTAACATTCATCAGTCTAAAATGAGCGGAAAAGGACCCTGGAACAGGAAAGTTTTGTGTATGTTTTAATTTTCTTAAATCTTTGAAAAATATTTAAAAAGTTCTACCACAATGTGTCGTCCGATCACTATGGTAACGCACTAATAAAGCTGAAATCTCTAACCATGCTTTGATATAAAAATTTAAAATCTGAAACTCCATAAATAGTTGATGATCAAACTACTTAAAGAGCTTTTATTGAACAGTTTCAGACAACTGTTGTGCTACTCAGCTGATAAATGAATCAATAATATACACGCAACGCCTAGCGTTCATTGTTACAGTTCTCTCTTCGGTTACACTTCACACTTTGTGTCCAAACCCCAGAATTTTGGTAATTTCATCCGAGATAATTACGAGCATGAGTAGTTTGCCGAAGTTGAAACCTTCTCAACTTTATATTTGGGATCGATTTCGTGACATGTCGGAGCAAACAGTCGTCAGCCAGGAGAACTACTTTAGCCAGGATTTGAAGATCCAGCTACAAGATGATGGCTTAGGAAAATACAAGATTGAGAAGTTTGATGGTGAAATTCCGGTAAGTTTCGAGCTTGTTGACAAAAAAACCCCGGGGCTGTTGTGTTGAATATACTTACACCTTTGCTTGGGGAAATCTAAGTTCAAGTATGTACTTAAAAGCCCCGAAGAATTTTGAAAAAAAAAAGAAGGGAAAAAAAAACTGCTTTGAATGAGAAAGATTTGAAAAATGATAACTGAGATCTTATCACATTTCAAACTGAGTTCCCAGCAGTTCGCGATCATATTTGTCTCGATCCTAAGTATTATTTACAGCTGGTTTTGACCACGTTTCCTGCACAACAAAGGCTTATTCGCGTTCCACTTTTCAAAAGTTTTAAGTATGTTTTTGCGTTTCCGATCAAAATTATTTTCATAAAAGAAAAAGAAACAAAGAAAAAGAAACAAAAAAAGAAAGATACAGTCAAAAGAAAGATACAGTAAAAAGGAAGGAAGGAAGGAAGGAAGGAAGGAAGGAAGGAAGGAAGGAAGGAAGGAAGGAAGGAAGGAAGGAAGGAAGGAAGGAAGGAAGGAAGGAAGGAAGGAAGGAAGGAAGGAAGGAAGGAAATCTCCGAAGAGATAATTGAGTTATTTTATCAACTAAATCGGGAATTTGTCTCTACAAATCGCTTGAGATCGATTAGAAATTGCAAGGCACTTGTTCAAATTTTACTTTCGCAATGATATGGTGCATAATAATATTATTTTAGATATTCTAGAGATGATTTTTCCGCATACTTTGGGCCAGACAACAAAAACAGCATAAAAACAATATAAAAAATTAAACTTTTTGTCTGTATTATCTCAGGTGGAAAAAAGGGGTCATGCAAGATATCCTTTAGGAGTAAGTACTGACAATAATGGAACAAATATGTTCTTTCTCAATTAATCCATCTATTGATTGATTGATTCACTCATTCTTTGCTCTTCCATTTACTTGTCCATTGATTCATTCTATCATTCTTCCATTCCTCTATCCATCCACTGATTTATCCCACTCATTCATTTATTCATCCACTCATTCATCCATTTATTCACTGCATCATTCATTCATTTATTTATTCATTCATTCATTTATTCATCCACCCATTCATTGACCATTTATTCACTGCATCATTCATTTATTTATTTATTCATTCATTCATTTATTCATCCACCCATTCATCCATTTATTCACTGCATCATTCACTTATTCGTTCGTTTATTTATTTGTTCATTCATCTATTCATTCTATTATTCTTTCATCCATCCATTCACCCATCCATTCATTCATCCACCTCATTCATTTATTCAATCATTCATTCATTCATTCATAATCCACTAATTAATACTTTGTGTTATAATAGGGAACAAAGAGAGATCATAACAGCATTACCAGTAAGAAGGTAAGAATGTGGTCTCAATAGAGGGGGTCTAGAGGCCATAGATACAGGGTAATAAGGTAACATAGAGAAATGGGAATGTGGGTGGGAGCCAATCCATACCAGCACATATAAATAAATACTTACTCAAATAAAACAACAGCAAAAAATTGAATCAGCCTGTAAAATGTCATCTCATCAACACTCTTGCTATAAACCCTCTACAAAATATCAATCACCAAAAAATCTTTAAAATGGCAGTAGAATACACATCCATACAATTTGGATTTGCATTTTTGCATTAATTATGTAGAAATGTTCAATATAGTATTTTTCTATAGTAATGTGGTATGAAGCCATGCTCAATCTGGCTGCAGATTTCATAAATATGATTATCATATGACCCTTATTTGGCCCTGCGCAGCACCCTTAAGAAAAATTTAAGTCACAAAATTAAGTCATGTGATGACGTATATATGGATTTTCCAAGGTGGCCTGGATAAAAACGTTTCTGGAGCCAGACCTGCAAGCCAAATATTTCCTGTCCAGCCCTCCTAGATTTGCTGTGTCTTGACTTGACCATTTTCAGAGCAGGCTAAAAATGAGTTGTTGGTCTAGACTAGTTTACTAACTGCAAAAAGGTTATTTATAGGCATCATGAATGTAATTCTGTCATGATTATTCCATTATATATAAATACTTTACCTGAGCATCAATATGTCTTGCAAATGCTTGCCGTCCACAAGAGTGCTGAAAATAAAATGAAAAAACTTTTAAAAAAACCCTTAAAATGCACAACCACTGGGTTATACTTGTTTTTCTTGTACTGATAGATCAATTATGGGTTAGATATTTAGTAGAAATAGAGGTTGCCTTTACTGAAAAAAGATTTGTTAGTGTTAACAGCATCGACTTTTAAGAGGCTTACATCCATTAGCTTCAATTAAAACATGATAAGTAATACAGTAATTGTGTAGTTCCAGAAAATATCCATACTCCCATCACAGAAGGAAATTGTAAATGGACCCCCCTATCCTCTGGAACTTCCATTTTTTTCCATACAAACTCTGTAATCACCTCCAGAATTTCCAATTCCCTCCATGCATGTGGGGGTATGGATATTTTGTAGAACTACACATTGGAGCATTAGCTGCTTCAACATGCATGAATGGTTATCATTACAATATTATTGTCTGAATTTTTGCAATTTATAAATAATTTAATAAATAAATAATAATCAGTAGTATTAATAATTTTAGTGATATTTATAGCAATGTTACCTGGCAGACTACTCCAAATTTTGCTTTATCTTCTTGTGTTATTCCATCCCTATTAATCCCACAAATAAAAAGAAAAAAAGTTATAAGCCAGACAAATTAAATTAAATCTTGCACAACAATTGAATCATAAAAATATATAAATATTGATAAAAACTAACATCTAGAATTCTTACCCGCCAGAGAATATTTTCAAAACAAAATCGCGAAGAAAATTATCACATTCCCTTTCAAATAGGTCAGACTCATCTTCATAGTCTTCTGAAAAATCTAGCAAAACACAACATAAAATATGCATCAATAAAAATTCAATGAATATACATTATTTTCAGTTTTCCATAAAATAAAATGCAAAATGCATGTGCTTTGTTTTGGTCATTCATAATGTATTTAAGGGTCATAAAAAATTTTCAAAAACCATTTATTTTGTATTTGACTTGTTTCAGAAAACTACTTTTTCTTGGCGACATACTGTTGCTCGGCAACAGGAAGCCTATTGAAGAACTCACTTAAATTCACTTGCAGGACAACGTTGAAGACGAAGGTTGTTTTTGTCTGAAGATGTAAATTGTCCGTCATAAGAATTCACTTCTAACAATTCCAAATTGTCTCAGAATATTTTTATCTCTGCAAAAGATGAGGATTCTTCCATACAATTCTTCGAAAAATGTTCCCTATATTTTCTGGGCATCAAATTGGCTTTTTCTATTAATTGGGAATCCATTTCAATGTCATTTCATCACATTCTTATCTAGTAGTTAACTGGTTTTAAAAGCCAGCTTCCTGAATTTCAGTAACGTTGTACAGAAACGTGTCAGCAACAAGTGAAGTGTTTACCGACCATCTCACAATCCACAATCAGCTGGATGTCACACGACTTTTAATAACGAAAATAGAAGTGATAAATTACCACACTTTTAGTTTGCATTTCAGATTAAAAATCCTTCATCACTTAAGCACGTCGAGTATTTTATGGAGTTCTGGCTTGAACAAGAACGTCCCCCCAGTTTATAGTATGGGTGAAAAAACAATATCAGACGGATTTGTGACAAATTAGATAAACGACTGAAACTGAAATCATTTATTCCATAATTACTCCTCTGAATCCTATTTAATTTTCATTTAAAAACTGAATAAATCAAAATATCTCTCTATTTTATGCCCCTTGAAAATAAGTTCGCGCAACTTCTACGATGTCATAACATTATCTCGAGAAGATTTTTTACTATATGAATAATTCTTTCAATATATCAAACAACAAGGTATCAATATTTCCTAAATACAAGCTTAATAACATTATCCAAGGCCAAGAAAGGATTCTGAATTCAAATAGATTAAAAGTTACAAGATGTACCTTGTTCTTGATCGCTTGAGCTGTTTGAGCTGTCCATGTTGATATTAGTCAACACAAATAACTGGAGTAATTTCTGTAGATGTTTTCATTACTTTACTCATGTTGGACCATCAAATGGAGTCCACGTTTACTCGTTGAGCTTTTAGTCCTCGCCAAGACGTGATAATAACATTCAAACAGCTTGCATAACATTTGTTCTGCATTCAAACAGGTGACTAAATTGCCAATGTGAATATGTTGAATATGTTTGCATATTTGATGTCAGTTTAAATTATTCTTTTGTGCAAAAATATTTCAAAAATGTGATATTTCCCACAATGCAGCCTGACCGGAAATCTAATATTTGCCGAGAAATTGTAAACATTTTTCAAAATGGTGATATGTTGAAGAAAGTCTTAAATCAAAAGCTTTTTCTAGTGTTGTAAATAAAAGAATAATTTTCTTATTATATGAGTTCGAAAAAATCTAATTCTTTTTTTTTGATCGAGTATGAGTTTTCCGATTTGTTCACGAAATTATATCGACTTAATATCGATTGAGGTATATTTCCCAGCATACCATTTGATACGCTCCTGGCAACGTCAGAAAAAAACACAAGAAGATAAAGCCAGAATGGTTGGTTGAAGTTTGACTCGAAAACTTGTTGTTTATATGACTTGAAAAAGCTTAAATCGATCTTTAACTGTTTAATGATATTACTTTGTGTTTTCAGTCTGAAGTGGAAGAAACTTTGAAGAGAATCCAGGCCCACAAGGGCGTCATTGGAGTTATTATCGTCAACGTAGAAGGTTGTCGAGCAGTTGTTGTTTTGTGTCATTTTGGCGTAGAAAATCTCGATAATTTTTTGCTTATTGTTACTTTGGTTTATTAAAACAGGTATTCCAATAAGATCTACCCTTGATAATTCCACCACAGTGCAGTATGCTGGTCTGTTTCACCAACTAGCCTCGAAAGCTCGCAGTACAGTTCGTGATGTTGACCCTCAGGTTGGTGCAGCAAATATTAGTACAGTAAGTAAACGAATGGAGGATATTATCTTCCATTCGTTTACTTACTGTGCTTTTAAAACTTTCACAACGATGCTGTTAAAGAAGAGAGCAATACTGAGCAAAAACTAATGATTAATTGCTACTGTCTCTAAAAAGCTAAGCGAAAGATAAAGATGGCTTGATATTGGCCATGTTCTGTTTCTGTAGTAAATGTTAAAACAGAACAAGACCGATTTTCGGCCATCTTGACCAAACTACATTGACCATAAAACGCTTAAGTAAATGGCAAATCCATGAAAGAAGTGAACTTTAGCATCTATTTTCCTGGATGATAGGGCAACCCTACCACTAGAACTGTCTCATTTTCTTTTCTGTTGGACTAGTGCTTGAGATACCCCATCATAATATAAACAGGTTCTTATAGTGATTGAAGATCAGTTTTCGTATGTCAGAGTGGGAAACTTACCATGCTGTACCTTGACCGTAGCACTGACGAATTATCTGTCCAAACACTCGAAATTGCTGCCTGTAACCATACTGTGCAGTGACCATGCCATTTTCCCAGCCATATGAAATCTGCTCTATTTGAAGCTATATACTTCTGTTTGGTTCACTTTAATTATTTTACAATACTACCATTGGAGCTACCTTGACCACTCACAGATCTGCTTTATAGTAAGGCTATAAAAGTTGAGCAATACCATGGCCTCTATCCCCAATACAAGTTCTCTATGTGCTAATAGACAGATTTAGCAACATGACATGAAAGACATACTGACAAGTTATGTTCAAATTCTTATTGTGGAGTTTTACAGTACTGAAGTATAATTTCACACTTTCTTTCAGAATGACCTGACATTTTTGAGAATTCGTTCTAAAAAGCACGAGATAATGGTAGCACCCAGTAAGTAGAGTATCATTAATCAATGATTAATAATTTTTAGACAGTCTTGTCATAAGGCACAGAGCAATGCATCAATTGGAGTAAGGGAAGAAAAAGGTGTGCCCAACGAGTGACTGACTTATTTAATCCTGAATCCTGAAACAGATTGCATTGTGCTTTGACTTTATCAGTGTTAGGGCCGCGAGGTTCCTAATTTCATTATCATTGAATATTTTATTAACAGTTATCATTAGGATAGAAATTTTTCATTATTTATTATTTAATCCAAGCTGTAGACTTGTCTTTAGAATATTAATTATATTACATTATAGTCATCATTTGTTTGTAAAGCGCCTTTGGACATATGGAAAAGGCGCTATAGAAATTATATTATATTATATTATTATTATTATTGAACATGCAGTGGCCATTTTCCGGTGTTATACAAAAACTGTTTTAGTTTGTGAATTAAAACAAGTTACAAAAATCCAGACCGCATTACAAGTATTATCCACTGAATAAGACAACAAAAGTCCAACCCTAAAAAATAGATTAATGTTCAGTTTATTACATTAACTTTACTTTCTCATTGCAGATCAAGACTATCTCTTGATTGTTATCCAGAATCCAAATGTTCAACAGTAAAATTCCCTTGCACTCCTTTATGTATTATAGTGGATTTAGTTTACCAAGGTTTCTCTTGTGTATATACTGTATTACATCAAATGTGTGTAAGAATCATAAACTTCTTTTTAGAATCAGTATTTACTGCACTTGTATAGCTTGACCCAAGTTTAAATTATCAAGGAGATGGCTTTATTTAATACTGCACCCAGATATTTGACTGTTGACTTGTGATTAAAATATATGGTTGTACGTTTATCATTTGTTTGATTGTGCAATTCAGTTGTGGTCTTTAGAATAAATGAAGGGTTCCATGTGAAAATGACCTAAGTGACTTTTTGATGGATGTCCAGACATTGATTTTTCAGCATAGGGAAGTTCATTATACCATTTTATACCATTGAAAAAATATCAAAAAAGTCACTTAGGCCGTTTTTACATGGGACCCTTCAAATTGTATTACCAATAATGCATGAGGTTTTCAAAATGATGATGGCACAACCCTCATTTTTCTCATTTTGCCCCTTTTTGAAATCATCATTACTTTGCAGCCTCTGTTGTAGACGTCTTTTTTCAAAAGACGTCTGCAATGGAGGCTAGTTTGTGGAGTGTGAAAATATTCAGTTACTGGAAACTTTGCCACTCAAAGGACTGGCCATCTTTATACAAAATTATTAACTCTAAACTTTGTAGTTTATTGTTGGAAACTGTATGTAATCTCCAGTGTTGACTTATTCATACATTGCTCTATAGATGATTTCTATAAGAAACATTTGAAATTATTTGAATTACTTTTCTTACTGTGTGATGTGTCCAACTGTGGCCACTCAATTAACTTCTTTACAAGTTATAAATGTACAAGCCTGTTGATTTGAATAGGCCCTTTGCAGCATGTTGGAATGCAGCTCAATTTGGAGGGCAAAACAAAAGAATTTCAATGTACTATTGGCTGGAAACCATTGTTTTTGCCCTTCAAAATGCGCTCATTTGTATGTGCTGCAAAGGGCCTATTATTTGCTACATCTCTCCAAATTCAGCCCTCTTGGAGGGTTTTGAATACTTTACTTATCATTATGACAAGAAAAAGTTCAAAAAAAAAAAAAAAAAAGAAAGGTCACACTACTACTTTACATGAAAATGTGTCAAAATGAAATACTGCTCTCTGATTAGCTGACTTGTAAATAAGTTAAGTTGGGTGGCCATGGTAGCACACGTCGCACATTGACAGCTGTCACTGACATCAGTCAAATCATGGACATCACTCTTCCACTAAATAATACAGGTCGACAAGTGTTTAACCAATGGGAATTATGTCTGGGATATGGAAGTACAAAAATGTGGAATGTGGGGGGTTTGCAGTGGGCACTACTCACCCATCCTCCCAGCCCCTCCCTTAGTAATGCCAGCTACACAGGCTATCCATTAGCCTTATTCAGTGGGGTCATAAAGCAGATGATCCATCATTGTCTGAACATCAGGCTAGCTATACCTGTCCCCCCCTGGACAAAACTGGCTTCCAGAGAATGGAGTATGATCAACATTACACCAATAAAACTGAAAGTAAGAGTTAAATATTTTTGATGCTTTACATGATATTAAAAGGTTAATACATTATTTTAAACAATGTGAAAGTTCAAGAAATTACTAATTTTATTTGAATTTTACAATTTAATTTTTATTGGCCAGCCAACAATCAAGATATATTAAAACTACAAATTTTATTTGTACATTAAAAATATAATTTATCTACAAACACTAAAGGTGTGCAATACTTTGAACTACAGTATTAGAACCAAGTAAAAACAGAAAACAAAAGTTTTAGAATAAAATAGCATAGCCAGAGATATCAGCAGTCCTAATTTGCAGCAAACCCGGGGAGCAAGCAGAAAAGATGGCTGTTTTCTAGGGCTAAAAGTAGCACTATTTAGTATTATTATACACCCTTGTCGATACGCATGCTCTGATTGGCCGGCTGTGCTTTATCAGAGAACAGAGCACAGTTCTGATGTCAGCAGCACGAGCTCAACCATGCACACGCACCTTTTGAATTTTTGTACAGAGAAAATCGAATTTTTTCCCTTGAATATTTTAACTTCAAAATATATAATAAAACAAATAGAACATCTTTTCCCGTGCTCCATTCATTAATACAGCACTTAGGAAGTGTCAACAGCACTCAAGAAGTGTAAGGAGAGCTGCACTTGCCTATGGCTCGTACTTTCCCTACACTTCTTTCATGCTTGTCACTTCCTGCATGCTGTATTACTGAATGGAGGAAGGGAAAAGCTGTTCTACTTTTTAACTAATTGCACACTTAGTGTTTGTATTTTATTAATTAATAAGTAAATAATTTTTTAGTAAAAACTTTATTTTTATAAATGAAATTATTTGGAGATTTAGGCTTTTATTAATCAGGTCTTTTAAAAAATATTGATGAAATTTCTGATTCAACTGGTGTTCTGCAGACCTATGGACACATTCCAGTTCAGTGACACACAACTCAGTGATTATTCATCTCATGGTTTTATGCAGAGGGAAAAAGAGTCTTCAAAATGAATGTTATTCAGGGGCGTATCCAGAATATTTCAAGGGGGGGGGGGGGGGGGGGGGGTCACACTTTCCATTTTCCACCAAAGGGGGGGGTCACACTTCCAATTTCTCAATCTTTCTCCAGTCAGATTCTTTTATTTCTATCATCTTTTTGTTTTCAAAGGGGGGTCACGGGCACCCTGGGACCCCCCTGGATACACCCCTGGTTATTGCACATAGGTTTATAAAGCCTGATCTACCCGACTACCCTTTTCCTGGCACAACACTCCTGGATCTTGGCAGGAGGATCACAAGCCAACAAATTTTCTGTTCTCAAAATGATAATTATAGGCTATGCTACAAATAATGGGCCAGCATGCCTAGAATTAGTGTGCCGTAAAAAAGTTTGCATGTAAATCTGGCTTAAGCTGCAGTTTACAGTATTTTTATTCTTAGTTAATTTTAATCCATATTATTTATTGATAATATCAGACAGCTTTAAATTCATTCATGTGTTTTCATCAGCATTTAAATGTGCAGCTTCTGGGTCGCAAGCATTTTCATTGGCAGCTGTGCTTTGAGGGATAAGTTCAGCCATTTCTAAGTCCTCGTGGTCTGGGGCAGAGTAAAATGGGGAACCAGTGGTGTAACGTTTATCATATATGTCTGTGTGGTAATGAAACAAATCCATGATTAAATGATAATAATTGAGGGGTACATATGAAAAAAAGGCTTAAGTGAACTTTTTGATGATTTTTTCAAAGCTTCTCAAGTAGGTCCAAAAATGGTATCAGTGGACTTTCCCTATGGTATAATATCAAAACTTGCACAAAAAGTCACTTAGGCGATTTTCATGGTTATCCCTTCAACAGTTTAGAATACATTGAAAAGACAATGGAGGAAAGTAAAAGTGAAAACAAGAAATAATGAAAGAGTGCAAAGTGAAAGGAAACCAGGATGCAATTAAAGAATTTGGAAATTTTACAGCTGTACTTAAATATGAATTAAAACTGTTGTGATTATTTAGAAAATAGGCAGAATTGGCAAATGCAGCTCAAGACAAGTACAAAAACAGGTCAAAATATATAACACATGACAAGAAATATCACATTTGTTCCATCACTGCATAATGTCACCATGCCATGTTCAGAATGCCATTTTACATGTTTCCATATCCTGTACTAGCATGTCAAGATATGTCAGCAGTAATTTTCAACATAATTTATCAGCACCTGGAGTCATCTTTCATATCTAGTATATGTTTAGAGTCTTGAGCATTCAAGTTTTCAGTTGCAACTGCCTACATAATGTTTTTTTTTTCAAAAATATCCTCAATGTAGATTACTATTTTGCTTGGAAATGAACAAAAGGTGTACATGTAGCATATAATTCAACATAATTCGAGTGCATGCATATAACAAGAGAACAAACAACAGGTTAATTGTTTTTGTTTACTTTTCACACATTTCTACAATAAAAATTCACAGTGCATTTGTGTTTATTTACAATATAATTATCAATAGCTGTAATAATATTTGTGCTAAATCTTTGAAAACTGTGAAAAATTCTAGGATACTTATATTAAATTATAAAGAAACTACATTTAGAAAATTGAATTCAAAATTATTTTTCACAATATATGTACAATAAAGAACACCACAATTTGAGCAAGAAAAATATACAAAACATTAAAATGAAAATGACTGCACACTTCTTTTTAAAAAATATATTATTCATTGGGCACTTTTAAATTAGTCATTATGCTGTAAGAAAATGCAATGCACAAAAATACAAAAATTTCAAATACAATGATAAACACCAAAATAAGCGCAAGTAATACTATTAAATGTATGCCACAAAATGATACAATTATTATATCTAGACCACAAAATGTACACAATCAGAGTTGACAACTACTTATAAAGTATTTGCAAAGCTTTCTACAAGAAATAAATTGTCTAACAATTTTCTGGTTGTTCTGAACAACAGAAAATTCTCTACTCTTCCACAAAAATTAATTTTATAATCCAAAGATACGAAAAATTCTTAAATAGTACAAAATCTCCTAAATTAATTGCAAATCATGTTTGACTGTAATTTATGGATATCTCTAGAGGAAGTCTAGCTACAATATTTACTAGTACTTTCCTAAATTGTGATTAAATCTACTTATTACACAATATCACGTAACGGTCCAGTAAGCATTAATAATTTATTAGTGGTGTCCCTAGTATATTGTGAATGATGTAACACTTTTTCTCACCATACACTAACTGCACATTAAACATATTATTTGTATGACACTGCTTGGTAAGTTTGTTATTCATGAATTTCAACATCATTAAGCAATTTGAAACATTAGAAACAAATGTAGAATAGAGGCAGTAAGTACAGACCTGACAACCCCCAAAGAGTCTGGAGAAATGTCCCTCAAATCTGGAAAGATACATGTTTGATACTTCCCCGATTCCCTTACTTTTACTGCGGTATGCCTGCTCAGTGGAGTGGGGAAACCATTTTGAATGATTCGCATCAAGCCATTTATCAGGGAGATTTCAATTTCTACCTGGGAGACAACGTCCAAAATCTGGAGACTCCTGAATATATCTGGAGAGTTGGCAGCTCTGTATGTACTACAAGAGGTTTGTCTAGTTTAAAATAATCCCAATTATCAAAATATTAATGATGATAAAATAAACTGACAGCCAATTAAGTAGGAAATATATTCAGTTTATGATATTCACAACCAATGGATATGAGCAAATGCGCGCGCTGATTGGCTACTCTACTACTAGGCTATCAGCTCATATCCCATGAGTAGAGAAAAACAAAATGGCGACGAGATTTTTGACAATTCAAAATAGCTTTAAAATAGCTCGAAAATGGCTTGAAAATAAAAATATTAATTTTTTATTGCTCAAAATCAATTGGTTGTGAATATAATAAAACAATTATTCCACTCAATCTCGTCATCCATGGCTGATAGCTGACTCGGCAAAGCCTCGTCGGCTATCAGCTCATGCACGACCCGATTTCGTGGAATAATTGTTAAATATATAGCTATAATGATATTGAAACTCAAGGGAATACTTAATATGTTTCACTTTAAATTTGTAATTCCCATAACTGTTAAGTACTATTTTAAAAATATTATAATTTGTTTTTACTTGTTTTATGAACAATTGCACAAGTCAACACACACATTGGAATAATATTGTTCTTTTTCTTGTTATTTAGAGAATTATAGAAATTTAATAACCTTAACATATTTGATATTCATGGACGTTGCGATTCCTGGCATTTTGCTTGGCTTTTTTATTTATTCTGCAAGTTTCCACTTATGAATGCAGTTGTCTGAGTCATAACTGACAATTAGTTGATTGTTTCATTCCCAAGAATCAGAATTTTTAATTTTTTATGAAAATATGAAAGAGTTCAAATTAATTTCTGATTCAGATGATTTCACAATCCTTAGTGATTGTTTGACAATTTGACTTACAAAAATATCAATATTATTTATCATTTCAGTATGTAATTCCAGAGTATTCTAACTTAAAAAGATATTTTCTTCGAGTAAGTATCAAGTATTGAGATGAGAGTAGAACAGTGAAGAAAAGAGTAGCAAGACTTAGATTTTAAGATTTTAGAAAAGAGATTTTTTAGGTCTGTAGTCAACTTAAAACCAGATGTTCTCCACCTCATTCCCACATGGTGGGGCAAGTGAAACATTTTTTTTTTAAGTTGACTTATTGAAGGGACACCCACAAAAATGGCCTGAGTGACTTTTTAAGTCCAAGGATCGATATTATAGTATAGTAAATTCCACTGATTTCATTTTATACCAATTTTGAAAATTGTCAAATTAGTCACTTAAGGCATTTCTTGGGTGCCTCTTCAACTGTAGAGTTATTCATATTTCAGCAAGCATTAGATTGCCATCTCTGAATCTCTCATGATTAGCACGGTATCGATTCTCACCCTTTTTTGGCCTAGGAGGTTTCTTTGCTGTTTTAAGAAACTGTACCAAAAGCCCAATAATAGTTAACAATGGCCAGATTCCAATGATTATCCAGGAAACAATACATGGTTCTCCATAAACTGTAATCATGAAAATCTTTTTCAAGGAGTATCTCAGAAGCCAGAAATCCTCAATAAAGTAGTCGATAGCAAAGGATATGAGAGCACCACCAAAAATGCTCATCATTATAATAAGAGACCTTTTCCACCAAACTGCTATTCCCGCAAAGATGACAGAGATTGTTACCATAATTCCAAGAGGTATGGATATTGTGTTGTATCCTGGGAAATGTCGAGCAAAAGCTACGAGGAAAGCCATGCTTATACAGAATCCTGCTGCAAGTCCACATGAGAATTGTCCACAAAATACTACAGTTGTGCAAAGAATCCCAACAAATATAGCAACGGCACCAGTTATTAAGAGTATATACACAGTGGACAGACTACTCTTTTCAACACAAATGAAGTACGTTAGAAGAGCACCACCTCCAAGACCAGTCAGAAATAAAGATGTCCTCATATATTTAAAACCTAAAACGGAAAGATAAATAGCAATATTATTATTAAGAGGAGATTTTTTTCAATGACGAGCAACAATGGCGAGAAGCGCCAAAAACTAGACCTTCGTGCGAGTTTTAATCCAAATTTTCATTCTGGATTAACACTCAAATCCTATTTCTACCGGTTAAAAACTGATGTACCAAGATAAAATACCTGTTTAAAACAAATTTTTGAATTGTACAAAGACTTTTTCTTGAATTTGTGTTGGGATTAAGCTTTTTCAAGCTGAATATAAAAAAAACATACAGAAAATGAGCAAATGAAGGCCTAAACCTCATTTTCGATCCAAATTTTGTTTTGGATTAACACTTTGATTCAACTTTCATCGGCCAAAACTACTTACAAACAACTTAAACTTTCTGACAGAAATGATTTTAATTCTGTACAACAGCTATTCTTCAACTCAGGAGTTTTTGTCGTTCACTGCTCGAACTTGAAAAAAATCCCCTCTTAAAATATCTCAATCTTGTGGGATCATATTTCAAGTGTGATGAAATGGGATTACAATTACAAAAATTACCCATTTATGTATCCACAAATTAAACTATTCCATGTTTGTGAATATTAATGAGCAAAAATTTAAGAATGTCTGAAGAAAAGTTAAACTGCAGTCAAACCAAAAAAGTGGTTACTCACTGTTTATAAATCTCTGCTAGGCAGCCAACCTTTATGTGGCCAATTAAGTGGCCACATTCAATTCTACAAGAGTGACCACTTAATTTGAGGTCTGACCATAATTCTGGTTATTTATATTATCGTCATTTGTTTTCAATTTGACTGTATTCTGGCAAGTAGCCATAGTACTGGTTATAATACACAATTTTTAAATTCTCATTTGCCAGTGCTAATCAGTGCTTATCCTGCAGGCCAGCCTTTAATAATATTGCTGGAATGTCCCCATATAGAGCTGTGATTTGGCCCCATACAGAGCCTGTGATTTAATGCCCTTATCTGAGAACACGTAAAGGTCTAGCCATTTGTAGATGTAATTATTACAAAGTCACTATCTTCTCAATAGACCATTTCATGGTTCTTGTTGTTCAACCTCAGCCTCGACAGTGTGAAATATATTCTTTAGAAATTGACTACAGCCCATGGCAATGTAAGGAATACATACACTTTAAAATTCCACAGGCTGTAGTCGAATTCTAAAGAATATACTATACGCTGTCGAAGCTGAGGTTGAACCCCAACCTCCCACATAAAAGAATGATGCCAACCAGAAGGTTGTTGTAATTGTAAAATGAAATTTCTTCAAGGTGATTGTGACTTTGTGATTTGCCCTGGCTGTGTCTCATGGGGAGTTTAGTTGGTGTGAAACTAATAACTAATAAATGGGTGGTTATTCAGAATGGAATAATAATTATTTGTCAAAATATGTCTCCCATTTAACAGGAGCTTGTTTTGCTCTGAGAGTTGACATCACCTACGTATAGTAGTACCATTTGAATTGTCATTATGAAAAAATAAAATTGCATAAAATAAAAGATAAGAATAATCTGAACTATATTGTTTTGATGTTTTTGGCCAAATGGAGTTGACTGTAAACTGATATGTGGGGGAGAGTTCACCCATATCAATATCAGGCCAATATTTTGTATATATCCATGGCAATGGAAGCTCCATTACTCCGAGCTGTTCCACTGAGTTAAACAAAGGATATAGACTCACTTCCTGATTTTTAATCCTATCCAAACACACAGAATACAACGGGAAGTTTATTTATGCGATAGGCTTATCAAACGTGTCCGCCTTTGATTATTACAAAGCATGAACTCAAAAAATATAACAAAGACAATCTCACGTAACTGAGAGGCCAGTATCAATAAAATCTTAAAAACTAAATCTGTTCATGCAATCTCGCTGTATTACGGCTTAATTGTTTGTAGTTTATAGTAGTCTTTAATACAGCTGGTCTCAGCCATAAAGATTAAAAAAATTATGTGAATATTGTACAACTAAACCTGATAGAATTCTCTCGTTCTAGAACATTGCTGAAAGGTGTCTAGTGCCATTTCAAAACTCATCAAACCACGGGATATTCAAATCAGACCATCCCAGCATAGTTGTTAAAGAACAATCACTCTATACCTACAGTTACTCCTACCCTTCTATCGTAATCTTGAGCAAAAAATCAAAACAACAGTCACATCGTGTTTTTAGCAACTACATTCTTACCAACGAACAACTCAAAGCCACCAAGGATGACCGCCAAAGCACATGCTACAGCCGGTCCAATGGTAATTGGGAACTTTAGATCTTCCCATTCACAACTAAAAATACTAATATTTGGTACTTGAGTTGAAGGAGTGAGTGTAGTAGTGTTACTACTGTTATCGGCGGCAGCGTTGGCGAAATTCGAGAAGACAAAGGTTGAGAGAATCCAAACTTGTGTAAACCAGCGACACCATCTTGCTGGACCAATGTAGGCTGTTGTAAGCGTTCCCATCTAAAAAACAACGACAATTATCCTTTTCTATACAAAAAATTCTAACAAAGGAGACTGAAAACAACTGAAGCCTCATGAAGCGAGATTTAAACCAGGAAATCGCTGATCATGAAGTTTTAAGCTTCAGTGTCTTCGACAAAAGACGCGCTGGCTAACACTCACCTAAGTCAGACTAATTTTCAATGTTTTGTTTAGAAAAGGCAAACCATTGATTTCCTAAATCAACAGAATTATATCTAGTTGTCTACAACATGTTTTAAAGCGAGTCTTGGATATTAACCCTTATGCTATCATGAATTATTTATAGCAGCCTTGTAGATGATGACATGCAACTACAACACACAACACACTGATGACGTAGTTGACGTTTAGCTTACGTTACAACCGGCAAGGGACGAGCTTTTTGTAAAGATTTCAAAACAGTCGCTCGAGCAAATATCCTGTTCTTTTGAACACAGGTCAAGAAATTTAGGTATATATTGGCTCCCTTTTCTTTACTAAGGTCACAAGCGTGGAATAATATGCTATGCGGGGGGAGGGGAGGTACTCCTTCCAGTTTTGGGTAGGGATCGATCGATCGATCGATCGATCGATCGATCGATCAATCAATCAATCAATCAATCAATCAATCAATCAATCAATCAATAAATCAGTCAATCAATCAGTCAGTCAGTCAATCAATCAATCAGTCAATGCGGTCGTGTATTGCAGATGTACATGTAATAATAATAATAATAATAATAATAATAATAATAATAATAATAATAATAATAATAATAATAATAATAATAATAATAGGCTTTATTTCCAGAGGGTAAAACACATGACAGTAGTTTTACAAACACTGATAACTCTGTGGCCCTCAAAAACTACATATAAATATATAATCTACAGCTATGAATTTTGAAATTTAAAAACACTACTTAATAAATGTGCCGCTGATCCCCTCAAACCCTGACCCTGTTCCAGAGCAAAATTTCCAAAATCAATACCCTGTCCCAGAGTGAATACTCTAAAACAATACCCTGTTCCAAAAAGACATATAAATGTTTTTGAGCCTTTTTTTAATTACACAAAGAATTTCAACATCAAGTTCTTTACTCTGGTTTCCTAACTCATTTTTTCCCCCTTACAAGTTGACCTGCAGTTACGAACTTTGCAAAATAGGTACCTTGTTCCAGAGTGATTACGAATTTTATAGACACTGTTCCAGAGTAAAACCGCTGAAAAGTTTACCCTCCCCGCCTCCGGACATGCTACTTGGGTTGCAAAGTTCAACTTTGTCACGTGACCGTCTGTGACGTCATGGCATACTTGCTATTTATTTTATTTTATTTTATTTTATTTTATTTTATTTTATTTTATTTTATTTTATTTTATTTTATTTTATTTTATTTTATTTTATTTTATTTTATTTTATTTTATTTTATTTTATTTTATTTTATTTTATTTTATTTTATTTTATTTTATTTTATTTTATTTTATTTTATTTTATTTCATACTATTTTATTTTATTTCATTTTATTTTTTGCTTTACGTTTTTCCTTTTCTCCCGTTTGCCTCTTGCTTTTTATCCATTCTTTCTTTCTTTTCCCCTCTCCAGTAAATAAACAAAGACAGTTGCCTAGCTTCTTCCTCCCTTCCTCCCACCCTTCTTTCTTTTTTCTTCACCCTCCATATTTACATCCTTCCTTCTTTTCTTCGTTTCTATCTTTCTTATTTCATTTATTCATTCATTCTTTCTTTCTTTCTTTCTCTCTCTCTCTCTTTCGATTCTTTCTTCCGTTTCTCTTGTTCTGCATGTCTGTGTCTGTCTGTCTTTTTTCAGTTTCTTTCATTCTTTCTTTTTCTCGCAGTTACTTACATTCATAATCTTTTTTTAACAGTAGTCCATCAGAATTATGTAATTAGCTACTCAAAAACAGCACGTTTATCAAAGAATGACAAATAAAAGAAGAAACAAACCCATAGCAATTAAAATGGTAATTATAATTTCAAGTATGCGATACGAGTTTAGTGGGAAGTACACCACACGAAACAAACTATTGCTAAAAGACCAACCGCGCTTGGAAATCTAGCGTGCAACTCTCATCACACACGAATCACATTCTGTGTGACAAGATGTTGTTTTTTTCTTGTTTTCTTTAGCGCTGAAGGATTTTGTGGTTTCTGTAAAACCCCGATATTATTAATAATCCCAAAAATTGAGGAAAACACTATTCGCCAGTGAAGAGGACGGCAATTAAAGAATCTAGAAAACTATATAGCAAAAGTAGATAAAAAATCTGTATTTTAAGTTAGAGAAATACAAGGAAATAAGAAATGATGATAAACAAGTGGTAAAATACTGAATTCCAAGCATAATTGCGATGATTAATAATTCAACTAGCGCGTGGCTTACTCTTTTAGTTAGTCAGCGCGCCAGAAACTGTATGAAAACCAGAAAATTGCCCCGTTTAAAATGAATTCTATCGACTAAGACAAAACATAAAAAAAACACAATTCTTTCCTTAAAATTGTAAGTTAAGTTCTTCCGTATTGACAATACAGTCTTTAAAAGCGAGGAAATAATTAAACTTTTAGTACTCACCTCGATTTGACAGGCAGTATGATTTCTGAAGCTACTTACAGTATCAGTAAATATAATCCTTTGTATGAAATGTTTCAATTTTGAGTTAATACAAAATGTTGTACGAATATACTTTGTTATTGAAATTTCCTATTGGCATCACCACGTAACTACACGTTTATACCGAACTCGTGATACCATTATGAGGATATGTAAATGAGCTACCATCTATCAATACACCTGTTTTAGACAGCATAGCTGCAAAACTCGTCTTATCATTGGAGAGCTATTTTGGTGGGTGATTTATAATTGGTTGGTATGTTTAAAGCCAGTAGGTTAAGTTATTTAAGAATAGTTAGTCTAAAGGCTATCTTAATTGATCGAAGGTAGGGGGTATATTAAACAATTCTTTTGGCATTCGATGTTGTATAAACTGTACTCACTTTTAATTTAAAGGAAAACTGTTGCCGGGTTTTGTTATTTTAAACTGTTTAGTAACGCCTAATTGAATTGCAAGAAGATCCAAACGAGCATAGTTTGTAGCTTGGTAAATATTGCTTATTCATGAGTTTTGAAGTAAAAAAGCCTAGTTGTTAATTTATAGTTGATAATAACTGCGCAAAGGAAATTCTGAAAGGAAAACAGTGCGATTTTTGCAGCCTGTAACTTAGAAACCTAAGAGCCTGATTATGAACCGGGCCGGTCCGGCTAAGCGGGCTGACTTCTTCTTCTTCTTTAATTTTTTTTCTTTTCTTTTCTTTTTTTTTTTTTTCTTCTTCTTTTTTTTTTTTCTTTCTTTTTTTCTTCCCCCCTTTAGGGCCACAAAACGAAAGAAGTCAGCCCGCTTAACCGGGCCATGTTCCGGATTACAGCCTCTTCCAGATCACGACTCACATCACTGATCAAGCATATTGCGCCCGCGTCGGTAGCGGGCTGTTTGTCAGTCTATCCTGCAAATATCAAACATTTACATCCTGTTTACATCGCTTTTGCGATCGTCAGCCCAATCTTATTTTTATCAGTAAATATAACACCAATAATTCCCCCTCCCTTTTTATGCAAAGGAGTTTCTAAAATTCTTTAACCTATACCCAAACAAGCTTTACAAAAGCTTTCCAGTACAAGAAACTTAACGGAGTTAAAATGTGTCTTAACTGCGCTTGAAAAGTGGAACATTGAGGCTACAGTAAGTAATGATGAATGTACAATTCGCTTCAGTTTTGTCATTTCCACCCTAAGGGACATCAGCTGTTAGTCTGATCTTGTTACGTTTTATGCAGAACATCCAGCTATTTAGAATGATATCGGTTCATCAAAGCCGTGTAAATAACCATACGATAAACAAGAATAAAACATGGCAAAATTTAAATATTGTTGATTGGTTTATCTGATAGGGAATGTTTTTTGTACATTACTGACATTATCTCTTAAAATGTTTTGAAGCAACTAACATAGACCAAGAACCACGATATTGACCTTTTAGGTGATGAATATGAAAGAAAGAAAGAAAGAAAGAAAGAAAGAAAGAAAGAAAGAAAGAAAGAAAGAAAGAAAGAAAGAAAGAAAGAAAGATGAGGAAAAAAAACCGAATAAAAGAACTATATAGTAGTAAAATTTAGTGACGGATCGAAATGGGTGAATGGTGTACACTTTTTATATCCACTGTCAGATAAGCAGCACAAATGAAAAAGGTAATTTGATAAAGAAAGTAAATTAAAGGAATTCTGACCAAAACGTCCAAGAAATCTAAGAAAAAGACAAATTAAATCAATAGAGAAATTAGGAAACACGATGTTAATGTTAGCTAGGATCCAGAATTTATTTCAACTCGAATACCCTAATCCAAAACGTTGACTGAGAGTGAACTTCGGTGTATAACTTCGGTGTATAAAATACAACAAGGGATAAATGGAAACTTATAATACTGTAAAAAATTGAGATAACTTACTGACGTTTTGAGCCCTACCGACAAGGGGCTAAGACTAGAAATGTCAGTAAGTTATCTCCTTTTTAATTTACGGTGCTATAAGTTTCAATTCATCCTTTAATATAAACTTTACCGCCCTATGGCCAATAACACACATCCTCTAGCTGCCGTGTTTAGCGCCAGGTGTTAAAGCTCTCAATATGACTCAATCATTCCCAGAGGAAGGTATATTTAATAACCTGAGTAATAAGGCCCTCTGGGGGGAGGGGAAGGGGATTGGAAGGAAGGGGACTGGGGAGGAGGGGTTAGGGACACCAGTGCTGTATTCAAACCTTCCATATATGTCCCTTGGGGAAGTCGTGACGCGTGACCAAAAATATCAGCCAATCAATTTGCTATTCAGATAATTTTCCATCCAATCAGATATTTTAATCAGCGAGTGGACGGCGACACTAGCTCAATTGCCAAACTAGAACATTGTCGCGACACTGGAAATTTTTTGCTCCTTTGCTATGATAGGAAATATCTAGAAAATATCTAAGAAATGGCACTTTCTTATGATAGGAACTGGACAAAAATTCGTATTATAGGAAAATGCAATTTCCTCGATATTTCCTATCATAGGAAAGGAGCAAAGATTTCCAGTGTGACGCATCAGTGAGTGCGTTCAGATGTAATATTAGAGCAATTATTTAGCAAACACGACGCGACGCCAAAGAGGACGCCACGCGCGCTGACGAATTTTGTTCGAAACGGAACGTTGACGCGGTCGCAGATGTCAAGAAACAAGCAAAATGGCGTCCCGAACGTGGCGTCGCGACGTTGTCACGGTAGTCACGCAACGACCGAATGTGTTATGTTCGTCATCTAACGTCCTGTTTTCGCGTCGCGTCTTGTTTGCTAAATCACTCTATTGATCTGACAGGCAATCTTCCCCTAGCGCACACCTCCGGTAAGCGGACACCCCACAAGCAGACAGCAACCCTTGCATTGGCCCGCTCTCCTGACAAACTTTGCATTTTTACTTACCTCTCGTAAGCGGACATTTCCTGGTCGCGAGGGTGTCCGCTTACAGGGGGGTCAACTGTATTTAGGTGCAATTGCCGACTTTTATATCGAGCAGGACTGGGTACGAGTTCCTGAATATTGTGATAATCAACACAAGACCCACATAGCTAGACAGAGCACATCGAGCTATACAAACTGATCCTTAAGTTTGGTGTTGATCGAGTCAATTTTGAACAACTCAAAAAGTCAAAAACTCCAAAATCTATACTAAAACATGTATGGATTGTTGGACAATTGACCACTGCTCCATACATTTCTTTGTAAATTCCTTATCATACTTGAATGGCGAAAAGTCGTCCAATATTGACTCGATTAACCCCAAACTTCAGGATTTTGTATAGCTGGATGTGCTCTGTCTGGCTATGTGGGTCACTGAGATTGTGTTGATTATCACAATATTCAGTAACTCGATCCCACTTTGATTGCAGTTAGTGCGCCAATAGAGTCGTTTTCGTATGAGTGGGAAACTTACCGTACCGTATCGCAACTGTACCAGTATCATAGTTTCTATAAAAAATACTCGAAATTCCTGCTGTAACGTAACCGTATCGTATATCGATCGTCGTAACCGTACAGTGTTCCCACTCATACGAAAACCACTCTAGTGTGCACTGTTTCGATATTATAATTTGCGTTTACTCGACAAACCTTAACGATTAAATCAGTTTCTGTAATCATTTTAAATACTTAATTCCTTTTATACATTAAATCAATTATTACCATTCATCTCTATTGTTTCTCGAAGGGAGAAAGAGTGCCGTTCGATCTGTCCTCTCTCTTCTCTCCCTTTTCGAAAGCCTGACTCTCAATGTATTCAATAACTTGCTCTTTCTACTGGATTGATCTTGATCGATCGCGTTTCTGTCGACTGCTTCACCCCAACATCTTGCCTTTTCTTCTTAAAGAATCTTAACAGTGTTCGTCTGAACTTTCTGTAGGCCAAGCAATATATGATAGGGTTACACGCACTGTTTCCAAACCCTATGAACATTGTGACTATACTCCAACTGTTAGTCATTTTTTGACCCGTTATGCCCTCTTTAAAAAGAACTGAGCAGAACGGCGTCCAAGACACCAAATACAGGCTTATGATCACAACTATAACTGCAGCGCCCTTTTGGGATTTTAAAGTTTGTTTTCTCAACTTTGTTTGTGGACCAATTTGTTCATTTCTTGAGGGTTGATTCTTTGAGGCGTCGCGTAGTGACGAAGCACCAGTTGATCGTTCGGAAAATCTGCCAAGATTGAGTGCAGTTTTGTGTTTTTTCTTTTGACTTCGGACGATTCGATATATGCGAATATATATTACACAGATAATCAGGGCAGAAATTCCGAACGTGAAAAATATTACACAGATAGTGAAGGCCATTGCTGCAGGATATTTTGTCCAATGTTTCTCAAGACATTCCCCAATGTATGGGATGAAGCATTCGAACGATACCACGTCGGTGACTCCAGGGAACAAAGCCCAGAGTGAACTGTAAATCCAGGCAATAGTACACATCACCAATGCACGTCTCGATGACATTATAATATTGTATCGCAAAGGAAATAGCACAGCGATGTAACGATCTATTGAGAGTAGAGCAAGGTGTATAATCGATGATATGCAGAAGCAAAAGTTTCCAAATGCATTTATACATGCCATTATGTAACCTGCTCGCCATTCACCGTGGATAACCACATCAATTGTGGATGGTATTACCAGAAGTCCAACTAACAGATCAGCTACACATAAGCTTAACAAGAACTGGTTATTCATGATACTTTTGTGCTTTTTCTTCTTCATCTTGGCTAACACGGCGATCGCGGCCATGTTTCCAACAACGCTCAGAACAGTTATAATCACCAAATAAGCACTGACAATAATTATCCATTCCAGAGACCATACCTTTGTAGGCAGAAAGAACTTGCCATCGTTGGATAACGGTGTAGTTGTATTAGCAGCGGAACTGAGATGCATTGTTAAAGCTATTTCAAGTACTAGAGTTTTGGCGTTTGCCTCAAAACTTTTACCAAATTCAAAATCAAATTTATTCATCTTTTGTCCTATTGGTATAAAAGGATCGGCTTCCTTCTGAGCATGGCCGAAGAGCAAGTAAGTATGTTGACGGACAAAAGAATTAACGAGCCTTGAGGTTTAGTTCTAAATTTAGCTACCCAATGCATAAATAAAACTCCTAACACTATTTCAGTGGTTGCGTGATCTGGCTGTTAACATAATATACTTAACTTATATACTTAAAATACTTCAATATACTTAACGAAATATCCCTCGACAATTAATTTCTACCATCGAGAGCATCTTTTTAGCTAATTTTTAACGGCGAAATAATCATTTTATGAAGCTTTTTCCAGTTCGCCTGCTTGAGCATGGCCGGTATTCAGCGAGTTTCGGGATTAGAGCCCCATTTCTCGAAAGACCTGTCAACTTAACTCTGCCGATAAAGTTTCTTAGGTGTTCTTGGATTCTATGATTTAACGATCAAATTAGTTTACGGTTGCTTGGGCACTTCCATACCTTTTTGCCCAATTAACGGCCCCGGAAAGTTATTGAAGCTGTCACTGGGTCACGGCAGCCATCTTGGATGAACTTCAACAAAAGATTTCTCATTAGCGTCTGTCGTTTGTTCATCCAACATGGCTATCGCTTCTTTGTTTTTTCATTCCTGAATTAAAGTGGGACGACGATGAAATGTGAAAATGACTTGAAACTCGGTTGAACTTAGCTATATGTCTCCTATAATCACACAGCAACATATTTTATTTATATTCAAAAGAGAGAGACCAAAATTATCAAGTATAATAGCTCTTAAATTGTGAGTGAATGACGTCATTTACTCAAATCTATTGTTCTCTTGGCTTTTAAATCCAAATTTCTCGGTGATAATGAGCTTAAAATGCAGAATTTTTGGGAAACTAATACTTTATATCCATCGATTGCCATCACTGAGTTACTTCAAGGAGGAATAATCCATTTCCACTTTTAACTGATTTTGATCGTCTTCCCCCTTTAAGGAATGGATGAAATCCAGCAATACTGCATACAGAAAATTACAACTAATATATTACTATAGGGCTAATGAGTATTAGTGTAGTATATATGTATTATGTAGTATTTTCTTCATGTATAAGTGTCTTTATTGTTAGCTCAGTTAACATGCATGGCTAGAATTCGTTTGGAAAACTACCATTCATTGAAAAGTGTCGATTTTAAGTTATTTTTCAGCATCAGTTTGGCCTCCAGTTGCTGTTTCACAACAGACATCTTCTAAATGTGTCTTCTCGTCGTCATGGTTACTATCCTTGAGTCCAATACCGCTGTCCTCATTGCTGGTGGAAGCCACTTGATCAAGAGTGTCAAGCATGGCTTTGTTACTAGTTTCTGGTAATGTCAGGAACAGACAACCACTAATTAAGGCATTGATTGCCATGATACCAAAAGGCATCAGCGGATGAACTCTTTGCTGTTGAGAGAAAAAGGAGTGTGTTAAAACTTCTAGGCAGATTTTCGTATCAAGTGTGAAACGGACCGCGCCGTGCCGTGACCGTGTCAGTGCCGTGATGTCTGTAAAAACATTCGAAATTCCTGCTGTAACTGTGCCGTGACCATGCGGTGCCGTTTTCACAGGCATACGAAATCTATTCTATACAATCTATTTTGATGTTTCGAACGTGAACATGCTCCTTTTTACTTGGGCAACAGGAGGAGAGGAGAGGGGAGGAGAGGGGAGGAGAGGGGAGGAGAGGGGAGGAGAGGGGAGGAGAGGAGAGGAGAGGGGAGGAGAGGGGAGGAGAGGGGGCTCACACATGCAGAGCATCCTCATTTTTTGTCCATACATTTTTCTCGGCCAATCTACAGGTAGGTAGCCTGGGTAAAGGTCGTCCCAATGGAATAAGCTTGTGTACAACGAACAAGCACAAAAATGGAATAAGCAAAAGTTTGCTTACGACTGTGTTGCTTATGAATATCAATCTTTTCAAATACATACAGTCTCTTTATTTATGTTCGTATGTTCTTGGTAGATCCTCTTGTGTTCAATCAGTTCGTTTAGTAAGGATAGCAAAGAGAGAATATTCTAGTGAAAACATAAATCGAAAAAAAACCTTTCTTGTCTTAATATATTCGAGGCATTGGGGCAGCAGAAGACTACTGGACTTCGCACGCACCCTTATAAGACTTATAAGAACCTTCGGCGGCCAAATTCCAAGTGTTGCCCCTAATTTGATTTATTTTTAGACCTCAATTCCAAAGAATTCAGCTGTCGATATAGCTCTGTCATATCATGTGACGGGCGTGTCCCAGTCTCCTGCTTATGCTCTTCAGCCCGCACTAATCCCAGACACAGGGATACCAGCGTAAGAACTCGGTGTGTGCAGGAAACTTGACAAAATATCATATCACCAACAAACCGTATAGGCTCACTAACCGTATAAACAATATATGGAGACAGGGCTGATCCAATACGAGCTGCTGAAGATGATGTTCCTAGAGCTGTGTTCCTGGTATAAAAGTATAAAATATAAATCTATAGGCTCTGTATACAAAATACAAGTAACAACTTTGTTTTTTTTGTTTGTTTGTTTCGTTAAAGGGTTCTGCAGATATTATGGATACACTGGGAATATCATGAAAAGAAGAAAGAACAAAGAAAAGAAGAAAGAAAGAAAGAAAATAAATAGGAAGGAAGGAAGGAAGAAAGGAAGGAAGGAAGGAAGGAAGGAAGGAAGGAAGGAAGGAAGGAAGGAAGGAAGGAAGGAAGGAAGAAAGATAGATAGGTAGAAAGAAAGAACGAAAGAAAGATAGAAAGAAAGAAAGAACGAAGGAACGAAAAAAGAAAGGAAGAAAGGAAGAAAGAGAAAGAAAGAAAGAAAAGAAAGAGAGAAAGGAAGAAAGAGAAAGAAAGAAAAGAAAGAGAGAAAGAAAGAAAGAAAAGAAAGAAAAGAAAGAAAAGAAAGAAAGAAAGAAAGAAAGAAAGAAAGAAAGAAAGAAAGAAAGAAAGAAAGAAAGAAAGAAAGAAAAAACTTATTTGTTTTACCTGACAACAGTTGGGAAGAGTTCTGATGTGTGTACAAACACACCGTCAAAAGATATTGTGATGAAGAATTTACCAACTACGAAAGCCATCAACACTTTACCAGCCAGATAGCCTGGAAAGACAGAAAGGAGATAATGCATTTGGCGATCACTCTTACTCACTTCCTCTACACCCAAGTATCCTACACAAAACTATCAATTTGGACATCTACAATCTCTGGCGATAGTTTTCAAAAATCCGCAAATTTCATCTCGGCGCAAATAAAACATGGAGATTTTATCCATTACGTTGCTAAAATTAAAGGTAGTGTCTTTTTGATGGTAAGGCTTTCTTGTGCTGCTGAGGTGTAAGATTTATTCAAACAATGGCTTCTTGAACTATTTTCTTAGCTCTCTTCAGCTCCCAAGAGTAGGTGTATGATTAGATTTATGGAGAGAATGGCTTACCGTCACTACCATCATCGTAATAGCTAATAATGGCTGCCGTAACCATGGAAACACCGCCTATCCATAAACTGACTGCAATGGTTTTCTTACGTCCAAACCTACAAATTGATTTGTTGAAGTGAATATAGAGTTTCGTATGAATGCGCGTATGACCGCGAGGTTACTACTTCATGTATGTCCATATGAAATGGCACTATTCAAGTTACACAGAGATTCCACTGAGTTACAATAGTGTAACTTTAATAGTGTCATTTCATGGGGTCATACATGAAGTAGTAAGTGCGCGCGCGTTGTGCCGTGACCCGTGCTGAGCGCCTTGAGAGCCGTGTTGTCTAAAAAAACATTCCAAAACCGTGCCGTCTTCACAGTACTAGTCTTACGAGATGTACTCTACAGCACCGTACGGACTTCTTCATTTAACAAATAGATTCCATTTTCCGTGCGTCTATACTCTCATAGATGCACAGATGACGTCAAAATGTGGCGAGAACAAAAAGTACGCCATGAGACGCAATTTTATTTAATATTCATAGAAAAATTTCGACCAATCAGGGCGCGCGAAGATTCAATGACGTCATCTATGTGTGTGTACTGTAATCTCACATGGTTCTCGACCAATCAATGGGCACTTGATATACCAATAATCATATAAAGTTATATGAAAACTGCGCTCTATCATGCGTTATAAGTACTATTTACTTGTCAAGTGCTACTATTCCCATCACCATTCCAATTGCTTCACAGACACCAGATATAAAGAAGTTAAGGTACATGTTACCGCCAACACTTGGAGTACTTAACGTGATTCCATAATAAACCATCCCACAGGTGATCCTGTAGAAGAAATACAAGTCAGTTCTCATCTGCATAACGTCTGTGTACAACGTCAGTCCCGCACGGCTTTTCCTTCGTTTGTCGTCCTTTTTAATCCCTTTAAAATGGAGAATTTTTGCTCCAAAGCCCATACATTATCTCTGCCAATTAAGGAACTGTTTACGATCGACATTCCCCTACTATAGAGCCTTTGCACCATCACATGACGGCAGCCATGACAGGAACAATAGAGTCTGGACTAATCCGGTTTACATGAAAAAGAGCTGTTTCCCGGGGGAAAAGACTATTGCTGTGCCTCCTGTCATGGCCGCCATCACGTGATGGTGCAAAACCTCAATACTACGAACAACTTTCTGTCATTTAGTTGTTCGTATTAACGAGATCCAGTTGTGCATCAGGTAGAAGCGAGTCTGATAAAAGGCGATAATTGTCTGCTTTCTTTTCTCAAAAGGCCGCGCACTAATTACCAACCAAACAGCCAGCGTTGCTTCTAAATACCTACAAAATCCACACCTATCGCTTTGAAGGCTGCACTTTATAACAAAGTCATGCCACAAAAAAATGATGTACGGTGTAATATGTGCCTGGATGTGGTCAGTGAAACGTACCAGCAATACCAAGATGTTAAGGTTTGGTAAACCATCCAACGTGAAGCAAAAAGATCCCTGATATCACCCAGTCTCATCTTCTCTTCTGCATCATTGTCGTCCTTAAGTAGAGCGAGGTCTTTATCACTGATGACCCTGCCATTCACTCGGGCTGCTTCTTTTAGGATTATCTTTGCTTCCTTTGTTTTTCCTTTCATAAGCAGCCAGCGCAGTGATTCTGGTGTAAACCTGGATACAGGGAAAACAGTTTCTATCCTATCGATTCTTGTAATTTTGTTAATGTTTTTATATGAGTGCTGAGAACCCTGTGGGGAGACCTAATAAACGTATCATACTGTGTTGTATTGGAGAGGTACTTTGAAGTAACTCTTACGCGTCACAAATGTCCCTATTGCGGTATAAATATAATTCTATTTCGTCATCAGCCAAGGTCGTTAGGGACTGGTACGGGAGAAGTGGCGATTCAGTTGTGGTTTGCTACGTGTCATGAAAGGTAAAAACTTTGAAAACTCCGAACAGCCGTTTTCTGCTTCGGAGAAAATATGACTGACGTCCGTCGAGAAAGCTGAGAAAAGCGACACGAATGAGTAGCAGGAACCAAAGAACAAAACTTACAAAACTTGGTAAACAAGAGCGCGCGAGTAGTTGCGCACTCTAGGTTAACGTTTGTGAACCAAGTGTAAACGAGGCTTCAGTCTTACTCACCACCAACCAATCAAATATAATAATCCAGGTGCACTTGTAATGATAGTAAGAGTACGCCATGACGGAATGAGGTATCCTAGCAACGCTAGTACAAACATCGCAAATATCCATGGAAACCATATCCCGATCCCAACACCACTTCGATGACGAGGACCAATGTACTCCATTATCAACACATAGGCAGTTACCATTCCACCACCTACACGAAAAATCAAAACATTTTATATAAACGGGTTTAATTTTCTCTTCGAGCGAAGAAAGCCAGAAGGGACATACGCAGACTCAGGGATGCACTGTCCATTGTATTTCACACGTAGATGAGAAATGCAACACTGAGTTTGGGTATGTTGCTTCCGTTTCTGCTTCCGTCGCTTGTGAAAACCAGGCTTAAGAAGGTAAGCAATAAAATTGAAAACTATGAAGCAAGGGAGAGAACAAACTAGCAAACTCTGCTCACATGAAATATCCCGTCCGGGAAATGAACCAGGGACCACAGAAATAACAGACCGGCACTTTTAACCGCTCGGTCACCCCATACACCGAATCGAAATATGGCGGCAAATTTGAATTATACTGACTAGCCTCTCATTCATGTGAAAATGCTTTTGTGTTTTCACGCGAACACGAGGCTAGTCAGTCCAGAACAATAGTTATTCAAATTTGCCGCCATATTTCGATTCGGTCAATTATAATGATTTTTTTTTGCCGAAAAACTCACCCATTCCTATCCCGCTCAGGCTCCTAAATACAGCAAAAACCCAGTAACGCTGAGCAAAAGCCGTCAACAATCCACAAAGGATCATGAACAGACCAAAGGGATAAGATATTTTCTTTCTGCCAAACTTATCGCTGAGAATGCTTCCTACCACGCTACCGCCCAGCCAAAATAGAAAGAACAACGAGTTGGCCAAACTAGCATACACGGCTGTGTCACAAACTAGGTCCCACTGCAAAGGAAACAAATACAGACAAAATAATGATTTGTTGACTCGTTGAGAGGTAGCCCGAGTGAATGCATAGTTAAAGCCATATGGCCATTCACTTTGATAACAGTAGCATGCCATTGCATTTTAAATTTCACATTTGTTTTACACTAAAATGCTCGTAATTATGGTTTTATATAGACCAGTTTCCAATGTTATTTCTCTTTTGTTGCCTACTAGTATGCGCGCGCAACTTTACTGCAAATACGCGGGATGATGTTTACATTGTCTCTTGATATTGTTGTCGCCTTGTTGACTTGCCTTTGTCGACTAAAGTTTATTATCAATGTTTGTTACACTTGGGTCCAAAGCTTATTACATTTGGGACTTTTATTTGGGTCTAGTTATTACATTTATGCCTTCAATAGGGTGACATAGCGTGGAAACTCATCTATATATGTATCTTAAATAATATTCACCGCTTACCTCTGTAACAATAGAATCAAAGTCTCCTTGCACAGCAAATTCCCAATCACTACGTGGAATATTACATCGATGGTCATAGTTTGTGTCTCCTACTTTAAAGGTTCCATTCAAGGTACAGGATGTGGAGTTAGTTGTACATCTCCAGGGAGGCTCGGCTGTACTGAACGTCATTACCAATAAGACTGTAGAACTAAAGAATGTCAGATAGCTAACAATACAGAGAAGCCTGATTTGGTACAAGCCAAAACTCCCAACGCTGGCGATGGATTCTTCTGTCTTGAATGCCATTTTTTAACCCTGAAATCTAAAGCAAAGCCAACTAAAATTAAACCCACAAAGTTAAGTCAGAAGGTAACTGAGAGCGTGAGGGCGTGAGTTTGAGAGTGCGTGAGTAAGAGTGTGAGTCCCTCCACAGGCACCCCAGGCTCTGTTTTAGAGAGGACGTTTTAATTTTACGCGCGCGATGATTATTAGTTTGGGCTACCTGTGTCGTGTCAATTTTATTAAGACCATTGGGGATAAAAGTCATAAAATAAAACTCGCGAAAAAAATCAATAAATCTCACAAAACTATAACAAAATATCTGTTCCTTACTTAGATTAGGTCTTTTTAAAACTTTTGGGCGGGTTTTCGGGCATATTTGTGCGCGTTTTGGAGTATTTTTTCACTGGTTCTCTTTGGTACTATTCGAAGTTGTTTTCGGTCGTTCTCAGTTCACAAAAAGGACCCAACACAAAACAACTTCATTGCAGTACAGGAATGTGTTTTTAAATGCCAATATTTCATAGCTAAAACAGAAAAACAAACTCGCTACAAAATTTATATTGGAATGTGTAAAATGTACCTACACAGAATTATTTTTACTGCCTTTGGTACTGACTAGTTGTACTGTCTTGCCAGTTTCGGTCAAAGGTCTTGAAGTGCCGATGAGAGTTTCCTTCCAAAACTGTAGTCTTTGGTATACACTGTCCCAGTCTTTACAACAGAAAAAATAAGCATCAAGCTAGACTGAATTTCATCCAAATACTTGAGCTTTTTACGAAGACAGTACACAGTCAACGCGAAAAATAGCTTTCGACGCTGAAGTTCTATATAAATGGGCCACGCTGATTTGAGTTCAAAGCTTACACTTTGAGGTCTCAGATTCAGAATTAAGTAAAAATTTCTTTATATTTCAATAAATACTGCCTACCTCTTTGACAAAAATCCAAATCGGCTTCATAAAAAGCTACAAAACTGTTGTTTTAGCTCCAAAACTGCAGCATGAACCTTTGCATATGCAGTTCAAAGAAGACTCCGGTTTTGTCGCCTTGAAATCATTTTCTCTTGATGGAATCCCTAAAAGCTGAAGCAAAATGTGGCATTTCTATATATAGTCCACTTTTCTAGGCATCCGTTTTAAAATTAACGCCAAAGGGAAGGGTTTTACTTTCTTCTGTCACAGCCTTTCACAGTACTTTTTTCCCGCCACTCGGTTCCAGGTTGTGGAGGCCAGGCGCGTCGATCCAATGCGGAGAAGGCGGCGGAATTTTCCGTACTCAGTTCGTAACGGCTCCGGACGAATCCCGACGAATAGCCGTTGAATCACAGGCACCCCAACCGAACAGAGAGGGCGTATGCACTGGTTTGGGTTGTAGTACAAGAATAGTTTTTATATTTTCGTACGTAATAAGTACCCTTTTTTGTAAAAGTTACGTAATAAGCCACAAACGTAATATGGCCAAACGCGCCAAAATCTATACAAATCTGCCACTTTGGCTTACCATAACTAATTTTTTTCGTAATTTTCAAAATTTATTTATTTTTTGAAACGATAATGGCTTTGTTATTTATAACTGTTTATATGATAAATAAAACGTTCGGCACGTAAATACTAAGATCAATCGCGAAAAATAGATTGACTTGAAAAACGTAGTTAAAATACTTGTATTGGTCTTATTTTCAGTCCGAGATATGAAGTTTAAATGTTGAAAATCTAACCGTTAGATGTAGTTAGGCTAACTCGAGTTGTGGTAACTAAGTCAAAGTGATCCAGATTTCTATAAATTTTGGCGCGTTTGTCGCCCCAATTCAAAATGGCGGACGAAAGCGTGAAGTGGCTTATTAGTTTTGTTTTATATTTCTAAATACTAAGAACAATACAAAAGGCTTCACAACTTTTTTTGATTATTTTCGCCTTCAAAACAAAAGCTCGTTATTTCACTAAAATGTATTGTTTCGGGCTTCCTGTGGTGATTGTGGTCGGTCAATCCACGAGCTACTACGCCATTGGCGGGTTGATTTTTTGGATCCAACATTTTAGCTTCATTCACACCATGGGGTAGTCATGCTTGGCACGAAAAATGAAAACCATCTAAAATAGACTTCATGAATTGCTGCTAAACCTGATTTCCCCCTTGTAGACTTTACATAGGAGCCCATGTCATAAAAGCGACAATAAAACTACTGTAGGGTATGGTGATATTCAATTAAATGTCACTATTATAGCACAATTACATAAAGTTTATCGACATTCTCTGGTTTAGTGATATCGTACGCAATTAAGTAGAGGTCAGCTGAGTCTATATACTACGCGTAAAAGATTGAAAAGATTGAATTCAGATTGTATGTGTGCATGTGAAGATAAAAAGTTTCCACGTACCTTTGATGGGACCTGGCAATAACCTATAATGTCTGCATTCCGCTGCAAAGCTAAAGAGAACTCACTCTTTGAAGCAGATATTAATTAACAAATCAAATCAATTTCTGTCGTACTTGGAAATTTAGAGCGAAGATCACAAGAAGTTAGTAAATCCAATAGTAATAGCACACAAAGGCTTTGCGCCAAGAAAAATGATACTATAATGGAATCTAAGACGTTTAATCTACACCTGTCTGATCGTTTTCCCCTGGTTGCGGCGTAAAGCAGCACATTTGATTCCACCAGTCGGGAGGGCTGCGTTACTCCTGTAAACATGCTGCTGCAGTCGAAGTGCTTGATAATGGGAGATGGTCTTAAAAGATTAGAGCAGTTTTCGTATGAGTGGGAAACTTTCCGCGTCGTACCGTGACCGTGTCAGTGGCGTGTTGTCATTAATGACATTCGAAATTCCTGTCATGACCTTGCCGGGCCGTTTTCCCATCGGCTATATAATCGGATTGAGTACTTCCGAAAGAATTTGCGATACAATGAAAGTTTAACAAATTAAAGATGGTTTTGAGTTGTCTGTCCTCTTATTGACACACTCTTGTCGTCATGCAATGTTCAAAACTCAAGTGGAATCACGAGCGCAGCGAGTGATTTAATTTCACTGCAAAGTTTTGAACATTTTATGACGTGTCAATAATTAAGAGGACAGACAACTCAAAACCATCTTCAATGAGCTTTTATCATGAATGTAATTCCAGAAGTCACAGTACGGTACAACTATCAAATACCCCGCAAATGATATTCATGATATTCATCCTATTGTGTTTTTCTACTGTGTTTCTGCGTCGTTTTCAAAAGATCGACTACATGAGTATCATTTGCGGGTATTCGATAGTTGCTCCCACAGTACAGAAATATAATTACCATAGCTGGAAAAAGCACGTCAAAATTAATAATACTGTGAAGTTTCAGAATGAAGTAACTTTTAAACTCACGAAGATATGAATTTTCCGAATTGGAAATTTTGTATGAAAACATTCGCTGGTAAGAAATGCCTACCAGCAAAGGGAGTTTCTTACAAATTCACACTTTTCAAAAATTCATATTCTGGCGAGTATTGGATTAACTTCACTGTCTTGTTAATTTTAACATACTCTTTCCAGCTATGTATGGTAATTCTTTTTTTGTTTTACGAATTTAAAAATACCTGATAAAAGCTAATTTTTAATTAGAAATTTGTTTGTATCTCTTGCATAACTGTAAGTGTTTTCATACAAAATTTTGTTTTTTGAAAATTCGTATCTCTTTGATTTTTCAACTGATATCCTTCAAACTTCACAGTTTTACTGATTTTGATGTGCTCTTCCCAGCTATGGTAATTGTTTTTAAGTTTGGGAACTTTTGGAATTACATGAAAAAGCCGTTAGTATGAAATGACTCAGTAGCAATTCACAAAATACGTCATCAGTTACACGTATAAGATTGCAGAATACGTATTGGTAACAGTCATATTCGCATTCAGCATGAAAAATCGATTTAGAATAGTTATGTTACCAGCCTCTACCCCAAAAATGCCTCCAGGTATCTGATTTTTCGAAGATGCGCCTTGTCTATATTGCGAGATTAGTATCAAGTGTTGTAAAGATCTTTTTTATCAATTCCATATCAAGTCTGTCCTTGAACGTGTCTTCTCACTGATTGTTCAATTGTTCGTAATGAAAGCGCCCTTGTAAACCTTCGACTCGATCACGTTGAGCTGCGCCCTTCGTAATTCAGCACTTGGCTGCGAGGAAGGGTGATGAGCTACCCCAAATTTATTTTTATTTATTTACTAGGTATGACTGTCTGTTGGCCTTTCAGCGTCTATTGAAATAGGACATCCGGAAAATCTAAAAACGTAACTGCTGTTTTCTTAAGCTAGCTAATGATCCAGCTTAGAGATTTAATCTTTTTTTGGACTATATCTATCACAATACAGACAACAACTTCCAACAAAATTTAGCTATATCATATTAAAGCCGAGTTCATTCTAGCGACATAAGCATAAGCGCAAGGAACATACGCGGACTTATGAGAACCAGCCCTTAGCTAGCTGTACTACGATGTTTAGCTAATATAAAAATTAGGTACTACCTAATAGCGGAACTCCCATTTAATTTTTTTTTACGTTTTTGATTCAAATGAATTGAGCTTCCTGTGGTAATTGGCCAACAAAATAAGGTTCCATTTGGTAAAGGCATAAAACAGTTGAAGATTATGCATATACTCTAACCCTTTGGTCTCCTGTGAATTATATGGGCTTGCAAGCTCAATGAACTTTATTACAGTGATATTTTAATATTCAGATTCAGTCAGATTTTATAAACAAACAAACAAACAAACAAACAAACAAACAAACAAACAAACAAACAAACAAACAAACAAACAAACAAACAAACAAACAAACAAACAAACGAACGAACGAACGAATGAATGAATGAATGAATGAATGAATGAATGAATAAATGAATGAATGAATGAATAAGTAAACAAATAAATGAGCTTGGTCGATTTTTTTTACAAAATTACTATTAAAATGTAATATTAAGAATGAGTTACACAATACAAAATGTGTCCATTCGGCAGTCAGAATTTTTACAAAATTCCTCTAGGAAATCCGCATATTGAGCAATGAAATCGAAATGGAATTGTTCCATGGAAGTACAGATCGGCGACCAAAAAGTTTACAAAGCTTGTTTTTCTTGACAGACAGACAGACACAACTTTATTTTGACATGGTAAAAACATCAGCATATATATTTACAGAAAAGATAAATAAAAACTGCATGGTTTACATGTTTGCCGTGTGGGAATCCGATTTTGAATAAAAATTGTCAAGTCCTCTTTTGAATTTGCATTTGAATTTGAACTTGACTTTCTCAGTTCGACAGGAAATCCATTCCACCATACAGAGCCGCTGTAACTGAAGCTTCGCTTACAGTATTCTGTTCGCGGTTTAGGAATAGTAAGTTTGTTTTCAGAGTCCCTAAATATATAAGGAGCATTCTTAATCACAGCACCATACAGAGATTTTTTACGTTTTGACGTACGCAACCACCCACCCTGAGAAAAATAAGTTAAATGCTAATGAAAGTGTTGTAAAGGCAGAATATGATAACATTCATCTAGTTGCGAGCGCGGAGCGCGAGCCCATCAAAACTTGAGCTACGGTGATCACCACAACTCACTCCAAAGCACTTTCTCATAGACACTGGATGCTTTTGTAGTGCTGCACATGAGCATTACTCGAGATTTGGCCTGCAGTGTTATTTATTTCTGTTTGCAATGCGAGCGCGAAGCGCGATCCGCTCAGTAAAAAATAAAATATAGATAATTACAGGGACTACTTTCCCGTGGACATGCATGGGATGCTTTTGCAGTGCATTTTAGCATTACTCAAGAAAGATCAGTAATTAAGTAAAAGTAACAAGATGAATTAGCCTGTGGAGTTATTCATTTCTGCCTATGCAAGCGCGAAGCGCGAGCCACTCGGTAGCAGTTGAGTCATGTAGATGTCTATGTAGCCACTACTTTCAAGTGGATATTCTATGCCTTTATAAGTTTCTTGAACAAACATTTTATCCCTTCACAAAGATCTATCAGTTTGTGCTACTTACAGGGTCGTGACATGGTACGTTTTTCGCTCGTGATCCCGTTTTTTGGTCGAAAATTTTGATCCCTGATCCCAAAAGTTCACTTATTTTGATCCCTGATCCCAGTTGTGAAAATTTTGATCCCTAAATCCTGTTGATTTGACTACTGATCCCGATCCCACGTTTGTGACCCCGATCCCATGGCTTGAGATCCCGATCCCAAGCCTGTGATCCCTGATCCCACGTACCATGTCACGACCCTGTACTTACTTTTCCCAAACTATATGGCGGAAATCGTGCATTGCAAAGGAATTTAATCTTGGTCTCTCATAATAGTTCGCTTCCAACAACCTATTTACATTCCAAATAATTTAAAGCTCAGTCTTCATGCACATCACTGACTTCAGCTGAGTTTGTTTCAGAGGTTTGACGTTTAGATCACAAGAAAGAAGAAAACCTCGATTCTTCCTTCTTGCGATCAGAACTGTCAAAATTACAAGCGTCAATAGCAAGATAAAAAAAATTATGGTTTCCAGTTCAGTACCATTTGTTCTTCGAGTCAAAATGATTTCTGGACAAATACTGGAATCATATTGCAGTCACGCTCAATTAGGTTTTATAATATATGACGGAAACGTGTCACGAAATGACCTTCACATCGATCTGATTACCAAGTTCCTATTCACGCAATATTTTGGCAAATAAATTTTGAAATTTATAGATTTTTATGGCTTAATCACATAAATAATCCCTTAATCCCTGGATTTATTTATACGATCCCGATCCCTCTTCTGTGATCCCGATCCCAGCGTCTGTGATCCCGATCCCAAGCATGTGATCCCTGATCCCACATCCCTTGTCACGACCCTGCACATAGGTGAGAAAACAGGCAATCTCTGCCAATGAGCAGTACAATTCTGCGCGTATGCTTGCGCTTATACTTGCGTCGCTGACTAGGCTAAAACAGACTTAATTAAGTCTCTCTGCTTTAAATGAAGGCGAGACTTGTCCCAGGTAGCCGGGATAGAGTTTTTGTTTGCTTTTCCCTGAGCAATCTAAAACAAAAGAGTTTTCCCAGGAACTACTCGCCGTCGTCATATAATCAGGGCCTAACTATTTACAATATCACCCAGTGTATTTCAAGATCAATAGATCAAAAAGTTACAAATGGTGCTACACTGATTGGAGCGACAATTGGGAGTACTGCTGTACTGATAAATGTGTGTTTCAGAAAGAAGGTGATTCCTACCCAACCTGTGATACAGGAAATAAAAGAAGAGCGTGTTCTCCAAGATCCTCCGTAATCACTGTTTCAGGACGCCACTGCACCCCTCGAGACGAATGTGGCCTCCACAATAAGAACTACTACTGGCGTTATATTGATACTAATAAGAACTGGGAGTACTGCTGTCAGCCGTGGCATATGTGTAAAAAATACGGAAAAAAGTACAAATGGTGTTACACGGGAAAAAGTAAAACCTCAACTAATACATGGCAAACATGTGATTATTAACCTCTCATTGTCACATTTGACCAAATTTTAGAGAAACGTAATAAAATAGAACTGATAACAGCCAGAGTAATGAGAACATATAGTGAAGGCTTATTTTGAATTTAAGCAATCAACAAACTGTAAAATATAATATATGCCTGTTAACTATGATAAAATATAATAAACCTATTACCTACATATCCTATATTAGTACCCATTCTTACCTGGATTTCAATTCATTTTTAATGGCAATGAAACTACTACGAGAAACTATAGTAAACCGGTAAGTTTAGTAATCGTTTCTCTACCCATCTCTATGCTGCGTAAAACAGAAGGGCGCATAGCATAGCATATTATTCTACTTTGCGCATGTGCATAACGAAACAAAGAAAGCATTACGAAAAACAATTTAGCTTTTGAATTGATTAACAACCTATAAATACTTGTTCATTGTAAGTATATGACAAAGAAATCTATTATATTTTCAAAAATCCCCAGAGAACAGGTTTACGCACAATTGGTAAAACTAAAGAATTGTATAATATGTTCAAGTTATACATGATTGAGACTCCCTCAACAGGGCTTTTCAGCTCAATTTACAAATCCTAACTAAATCATATAAATCAAACATAAATGGATTAAGTTTTGGATGAACAAACAGCATATTTTCGTTTATTTCCTCGGTGATCATGGTATATTACAAAGTAATACCATGACTTCTTCGGGATATTAGTGATTAAATGTCCCCTCAGCCTCGGGAGGTTTACTTATAATGAAGTTATGAGAGAATGTCCACTCTTAGGTCTTCAAAACCTTTTATTCCGATTCGAAACTGTTCTTACAAAGCGGTTGAGAACACCAAATAGTTGGATTCTACAGATGAGGAGGTTATCTTCTCATCATTATTAAGATTGTTGTCTTTGTCATTGATTTTCAATCGTTTCTTACTCATGTCATTGACTTGTTGTATGGTGTCTGGCATGGGTTGGTTACGCGTTTCTGGAAGCGTCAAACACAGAATTCCACAGATAATAGCGTTGATTGCCATGATACCAAAAGGCATTAAAGGATGAACTCTTTGCTGTTAAAAGGAAAAAATATCAATATTTTAAAGTGCTATATAAGACATGTTTGTAGACAAGTTATGAATTGGGGCCGGAAGCAAAGATGACATTGACGGTGCGAGTACATTTATTTATACGCGCGCTATGGTCTACAAGTTTTCAGGACGTGAGAAAGTCCCTTCTGAAGACCTGCTAATTACTGGCCAAGAACACAAACCTTGGAAACGACGGCACGCGCATGACAAGGAACAAGCTCACGTCGTCCACATCAATCCAAATAGGCTTATGTTGGCCCCTTATATGACTTACATACCGAGAATACGATGTACGGCGCAATAGCTGATCCAAGACGAGCAGCAGAAGTAGAAGTACCAACACCGGTGTTTCTGTGGAAAATCGATTTCATGGTTAACTGTACTTTAAATGTTAAATGAAGATGAATTGAAATCTTCCACCATCATCGCAGTCATTATTGCAATCCCAACACATATCCACTTCCAACACAACCATGACAAGTACCAACCCAACTCCTACCACTACACCATCACCTCAACAAATAACACCACCGCCCCAACCGTTAACACCACCAACACCACGGCATGTACCACTACTACCACCATCACCACGACAAGTAACACCACTGCCACCATCTATACCATCAACAACACCATTACAAGTATCATCACTACAAAGACCACAACACCATCCACAACACCACTACACAACATCCACAAATACCACTACACAATATCCAACACGACCACATCACCTTGACAAGTAACACCACCACCATTACCAACAACACCACGATAACTACATGTACCACCACCACCACTACACCACACCACCTTCGCCAAACAAGTACCACCATCACCACTCACCATGACAAGTACCACCACTACCACCACCACCAACAACAACAACACTATCATGTTACCTGACTACAGTGGGAAAGAGTTCTGTTGAGTAAACGTAGATTCCGTCGAATGCTATAACGATAAAAAACTTCCCCAAAATCATGGCTGACAAAACTTTGCCAACAAGAAACCCTATTGGAAAACAATTGTATCGATTAACTATTAATAAATTGACTAGGCTGGGATCTTTTGCAGGTTCTCAATAGGTCTTACCAGTGCTGCCATCGTCGTAAAAGACCAACAAAGCAGCAACAACTGTGGAAATACCAGCTCCAAACAAAGACGTTGCCATCGTCTTCATACGCCCAAGCCTTGAGATATAATAAAGGTGTAACTGAATCAGTGGCATGTTCCCAAATAGCCTTACCAAAGGGAGGAGGAGGAAGTATGAAGTACTTTAATTTTCTTTCCTTTTCCCTTCAAATGAAAGAGGTCGCTACACAGGATATGCCATGAAAGTAGCAGGAGAATGAGAGTTCTGGACCAGGGTACGGCGGGTACGCCCCCTCCAATTACCCATGAGGTACGAACAGAGCGAGTTTCCGATGTGGCTCGGGTACCGTTACTGCACCGAGTGGAGTGAGCTTTTAAGAGACCGGTCAGCCTTGATTATAATTATAATTTTAAGCCTCCTACTCCTCATCCACTGTTGGATATGCGATTATTACGAAGGACGTGACCCTTGTGGACGATTAGGGAGAGAATCAAGTTTCGAGTTTTCGAAATTGATTGATTGGATTTGATTGACTGTGTATCATAAATGTCCATATTTATGTAGTGAATTGCAACCCGATCTCAAAGTCTAGACAAGAGGTCATTCGCCATAGTATTTTTCTGGATCTACAATTCTAAGCTCTAACTTGGAAAGTTACTTGGAGGATAAAATATTTTGACAATTCGTTGTAATTGTAGTCACACTGAGGATGAGGTCCGGTACCTCGAAACACTGATGTCTGTAAACATTAAAAATGTTATAAAATTTATCCAAATCATCATCTTATTTCTTTACGAGAGTGGTATAAGATCCTAAATCACTCTATAGTTACTGAACCGTGGCGGTTGTTCTGACACATGTAAAACAGTAGTGAGATGACGTGTTTTGTAGAGTAATGTAGTGTTTTCAAATTGATCTTGGTTGTTTTAACATTTGGTAAATAGTACGAGATATCTAGTTACTTACTTGTTGAGCGCCACAATGCCTATCACCATACCAATAGCTTCAAACACCGCAGAAAGAAAGAAGTTCAAATACATGTTACCACCGATGCTTGGAGTACCCAGTGAGATTCCATAGTACACCAATCCACAAACAAACCTGCAACATCAACGTATCATATTAGATCACCATGACAACGGTTGTATACCTTGAAACCCACATACCATGAATACCAGGAAACAAGTGTTCGATGAGCCATTGCACGAGATGCAAACAGGTCTCTTATGTCACCAAGCTTTTTATTTTCCATCTCGCCCTCCACTGACTTCAATTCATCATGAGAAAGAAACTTGCCGTTGACTTTTGCAATTTTGTTCAATGTTTTTATTGCTTCCTCGGTTTTCCCTTTCACCAACATCCACCGAAGAGACTCTGGTGTCAGCCTGATAAAGAAATCATGGCGATGAGACGGTTTTCAACTCGGTTCTTTAGACCTCCAAGCAAAATGCGTGACTTACCACCAGAACAAGAAGAACAAAATCCCTGGTGCACTTACAACAATACTTAATATACGCCAGTTTGGAATCAGCCATGCCAAGAGCGCCAGTAACGCCAAGCTAAATACCCATGCAAACCAAACTCCAAACCCCACGGCACTACGATGTGCAGTACCTACGTACTCCAAGGTCAGCACGAAGATTGTAATAGAGTATCCACCTGAAGACGGACAGGAAAATGTTACAAACATTTATGATATTATGGAGAGGGACTAACACGTAATGTGGAAAGGTTCACGGTAATGCTCGCAGAAAATAGAATGAACCCCAAGTCACTGACCATAAATTTGTCTTTTCCAAATCAAACTGATGAAAGATCATTCGAAAAACTACCATAGTATGTTTTTCGGTACAATGTCACCCGCAGCAGCTATGTTCATCCAGTACTTAATTACTCATTCAGTAAAACTAGAATGGCGTATTCTTTACTCCTGGACAAATTAAACAATTCTTTGAGTTTGTGGGTCCCCATGGAAAATAACAAATTCCCGAATATCGGACAATTACTTTGATGTCTGCCCCGTCACGTGGACGTGTTATTCACGAATGAGATGATCTCCTCTTTCAAGATGAGATGATTCTCTTTCTCAAATCACGAAAAATTTAATTGGACGATCACGTCACGTGAAACCCCCACTCTATGGCCGCCCATAACTTTGGCGCTATTCATCAAAACTACCTCAAAACTTGAAGTTTAGCTAACATTGGTGTAGTCTTTAGAAATATTGTATTTTTGTTCCTGTTCGATTAAAATATAAATGTCACGCAAGGGGTGAGAAAAACTCATTACGTTGTTGATTTGAGATAATTTTGGTGAACCATTGCTATTCCTTACGCTATGAGTTCTGATGATCAGATATATAATGTCCATACTTACCTATGCCTATTCCCACCAACGACCTAAACAGCGCAAACATCCAATATTCATGAGAGAACGCCGAGATCAAACCACATAAACATGCAAAAACGGTAAAGGGAAAAGCAGCTGTCTTTCTTCCATATTTGTCACTTAGAATACTTGCTAACATACTTCCAAATATCCATACTAGAAACGTAAGAGAGTTGACCAAACTAACGTACACAGCCGTGTCACACACAAGATCCCACTGTAAGATAAACAATAGGGTTAATTGGCGCTTTTCAAGACTTCCACAGGAATTGTTTAGCTTACCTTTGTAACAATAGAATCAAAGTCTCCTTGCACAGCAAATTCCCAATCACTACGTGGAATGTTACATCGATGGTCATAGTTTGTGTCTCCTACTTTAAAGGTTCCATTCAAGGTACAGGATGTGGAGTTAGTTGTACATCTCCAGGGAGGCTCGGCTGTACTGAACGTCATCACCATCAACACCGAACTACAGAAAAGTATTGCATAGCTGACAATGGCCACGAGACGAATTTGATATCGACCAAAACCACCTACTTTGTTGAGTGCTTGTTCGGCTGTGAATGTCATTTTAGGCCCTTTAAAATCAGTTAGTGAGTGAAGTTACTGATAATGAAAACTGAGCTTTCACCCCGACTGCGGCAAAATAATTCATTCCAGTAGGTAGGACGGAATAAACAATTGCTCAGACGGCGGCACGCTGTGTACAGATCATCACTTGGTCAACCACAGCCTCGATTGCAGGCAGTGTGTTTTTTTTTTCAGTTTGGTAGCAACTCATGAAAAGGCAAGAAAATGAACATACAGAAATGCATACAAATGAACTAGGGAGCCGGTGTAAATAAAAAAGCACAAACCCGTCGAAATCGAAAGTATTTGTTCATTTACTTCATTGCACTTTTCACTGGCTTTAACCAAACTCCAAAGAATATATTACACGCGGTCGAGGCTGTGGTTGACCAAGATGTAACTGTAAAATGGTCTATTGAAAACTTGTTTACGTTTTTGTGGTTGCTGGCTTAGTAGCCAAGCAACCATATAATGCCATCACCTGTGTAAGTCCGTAAACTCTGAAATCCGAAGTGATCCGAAGTGATAAAGCATACTAATGAAGTCTTTTGAATTCTTTTGTTTAAAGAGTTCATTAGTATGCTTTATATAAAGAATACTGATTAGTTATAGAAACTCACTGACGGTACTGTTTTCTTTATACAACAATTTTCCTGCGTTTCAAAACCTCACTATTTGACATCTTTAGTTACTTTACGGAACACAGAGCATCAAAATACCAAGCGCTGATAATCATTTTGAAATTTTTCTGTGTTCCATGACCAACTTAAATACTTGTAAATAACATTTATATCGATATACGTACATGCATCAAATTTGAGCAAATTCTGAAAATCTTCGCTATAAAATTAACTGGCAAGTACTATGAGACATTTTTTCCTTTACTATAACTGAATTATAACAAACTCAAACTTACTGTGAGAAATTTTAGATACTCGAAACCTCCAACTTGTGTTTTCAGGCTTGATAGCACGTAATATAGGCACTTTTTTGCTGTCGTTATCTAGCTCTTCGCTCTAGTAGATTTAGTATCCATCTCATATATTGTGACAATTTCTATCCCTGAAAAAGCCTGTGGAGTTCTGTAGCCAAAGCGGCCTCCAGCCGGCCGGCCGGTCTGATGTGCATGACATAAATGAGCCTCTTCAATTGGAAAACGCAAAAAATGTTAAAGAATGAACACTCGTGTCCCATGGGATATAGAGTCCCGAGCATTAGATAAAATGCTCGGGACTCTATATCCCATGGAACACTCGTGTTCATTCTTTAACCCTTACATATTTGTTTGACAACCATCGTCAAGCAGCTTTCAATCCTCGACTATCATGCAATAGTATTATACCTTTGATTATTGAGAAGGCTTGTTTCACTATTAAAAAACCTTATATTATATCATTATCACATATTGACCTTCCAACAGTAGGCTTTTTGCGATTGTACTAGCATAGTTTTTGGCATAATTTGGATAAAAGAGCATAAGTTTTGCCGATCGGCTTTTCGTGATTGTGCTGGCATAATTGTTGGCATAATTTGGATAAAAGAGCATAATTTTTGCCGATTTCATCAAATGAACAATGCTAGCATAATTTAGGATGAATAAGCCCCTCAGGGATATTTTGGTGCGTATTTTGATGTGCGTAAACATCAAAAGATAAAAAGCTTGATATGGGAGCTATTAAAATTAGATAAATGCTTACCGTTTTTCTAGACTGCGAGCAGTCCCACTACTCCCTCCAGATTCAGTAAAGACGAGTTTTTAGAATACGCGGACGAGCAGCAATGGGGACGAGTTAAGGAGGGGCCGGAGAAGGGAGAGGAAAAGGAGGGACTGCAGACAATGCACTAACATATGTAATTGTACATAATTTTATTATATAGCCTTGCAAGAGTGGCAAACGAGCACCTCAGATTTCATATTCATCAATATTATTTAACCGCACTGATTCTCGGTTACTGTTCCTAGCTAATCCCCTCCCTCGGGGCCACAATGCACGAAATGACCAGGAAATGGACGTGCATGGAATAAGCTTAAAGGTACTTCTAAAACTGCATTTAAATGATGCTGTTTTTCTTCAGAAATCACAGCTAACAGTTATTTCATTAGTATCAGTTAGTTAACAGCTTTGAAAGATAGAAATTCTCAGTTAACAGTTAATTTAAAAGCCGTTTCTCAGTTAACAGTTAACCCCATTGGGGGTTCACCATATCAGTTAACAGCTAAATTTTCCATTATTTATCAGTTATCAGTTGAATATTTGGACCTTTCACAGTTATCAGTTAAACTCATGTTAATAATTAAAAGAAACTAATCTCTTTTAAGATTATATATGTAAATAACATATATTAGGGCAAACATGCCAATTTTGAGCATGTGCAGTGCTCTTGTTTTCTTGAGAGAAAATAGCCTATGCCCTGGGGGAATCCATTGTAAAAGGATTGGGTATGCTCGTCGGACATTTTAACAAATACTCCTAAAAGATACCGGAAGTCTTTTAAAAAGGGCGTGACTGGACGATTTTTAACCCCTAAGAGATACCAGTGATAACAAGCTAATGAAGATTATTATGATGAATTAACATAAAATTAATCGGTCGACACGCTTTTGTTGGGCAAATTTCTTCCATTTGAGACTGCGAGATAATAAGCGATGGGCTCTTTTGATACCCTAAGAGAGACCAGGAAATGCTAAAACTCTATACTTCAATTTTAACAACCTAAAAGATACCAAATCGCTGATTTTTACCCCTACGACGAGCATACCCGATCCTTTTACAATGGAGTCCCCCCGGGAGCCTGTGATAATTTATCACTTACTACATATTACAACTATACTTCTACCATGGCATGGTTGTTCTTGTACAAGTCGAACAAGAATACTTAGGTTCGATTTTCGTCAATGGCAGCGTCGAAATTCGATTTATTTAGTATCCGAGCTACAAATTTTCATTATCACATGTTGACCTTCCTACAGTAGGCTTTTTGCGATTGTGCTGGCATAATTTTTGGCATAATTTGGATAAAAGAGCATAATTTTTGCCGATTTCATCAAATGAACAATGCTAGCATAATTTATAATGTAATTTAGGATGAATAAGCCCCTCAGGGATATTTTGGTGCGTATTTTTCTGCGGAGGAGTTTTTAAACTGAAAGTACAGTAGATTCTAGGCCCAGCGCTCTCCTAAATCAAGATGACTGTACATACACACACTGCATTGGGCTTATTATTTAAATCGCTTCAATTGCACTTGCACGATTTTACTCAAAATCACTACAAATGAAAACTCAATAAGTTAATTAGTTGGTAAGCTTTGTTTTGTTATTGTTAATATTTCGTAGTCAATAGAAATTTTCAGACATTTACAGTGTTGAGCCAGCAAGATGTACAGCTTGGGCTACCTGTGAATCCATGGCCACGAGTGACCTAAGCCGGCATTGGCGGGTTGATTAGTATATTGGTCAGACATTCGTAATGAATTTCGATAGAATCCTGTAGGGTGCCAGAGATCTGCTGTTTGTATAATGGTGGTCAAAGCAAAAACAAAAACAAAACGAAAAATAACAAGAAAATAAAAACGAACGCTGAGCACATGAGAAGCATTATTCGATAAGTTTGAGTTCCATGAACCGGCCTGATTACTAGCAACTGAGTAACGATCAATTTTCACGGATCAGGAATTGCACAAATCGTAGTAGGTTTTTCGATTAGTTTTTAGTACCTCGGAAAACATAGTAGGCGGCATTAATTAACATTGATGTGTTACTCTGTTCAAGTCGAGTTGCAATTGTAAACAAAGGGATAATTAGGACTAAAAGCAGGTAGAAATGAGTCTTAACATAGACAAATTAGGTAAAAGTATAAATGTTTTATTACTGGTTTTAGTTTTAACGTTCTGATGTTCTGGACCTCATATTAGGATATCTTAAAATTGAAAGAATAGCATTTTCCCTCACTGTCGGTCACCGCTTTGAAGTCGGTGAGCAACTATATATGCCGTAATCTTGTGTCGGAATGAAATTGTATATTCTTTATAGCTAGAAAAACACCTGATAATCTTTTTTTTTCGTTTTGGAGTGATATTCAAATACTTTGAAAATAAATGACTACCCAATATTTCCTGATGAACTGATGAACTCTTGCGGACACGTACCCCGCTAATACGGACATCCCGGTAGTACGACTAGTATAACTAATTGCAGACATCCCGCTATATTAACGGCAAAGTTGCTGACTCTTCGTGAGATCGAAAACTTACACTTGAAATTCTGTTTACATTTTTTTAGATAGCAAAAATATTTGGTACAATCAATTCGAATTACACGCAATTTGCCCATTATACTTGACGCCATTTTCCTGCGTCAAGACTTGTTACTTTTAATACAAAAGAAATACTGGTATTTCATTCCCGAGATTTTTTACGTGAATTTTGTCCTTATTTTAAAAAGGCCGAAAGTACAATCGAAGAATTACACTGTTTGTCATGATCTTTTTCTGCGCGTCGCACATTTCATGAATCGGCATCTTATAATCACGAATCACGGCAATATAAAACTGCAAATCCCGGGTTACGGGCAAAGATGCTTTCACGGATCACGGCTAGAATTTATATAGCTTTTCACGAATCACGAGCTTAATTTAGGCTGAATCACGGATCACGGAATACCTCTTCACCACCCTGATATATAGCTCATACGTCTTATCACGGCTTACCGTTTAGCTCGCTTGATTCATCGAACTACAATCAAATTTTGCATTAATTTCAAGTCTCCACCGATGGTCTGTGACGATAGCAAAATTTTCGGTTTTGCCCTCGACTTTCAACATACAGGAGGTATAACTTCAGCTTAAAATCCATCATTCCCAAGCGGGCCATACGTTGCCATAGTTCTGACTTGTTCTCGCAGGCCTAAAAATTGTTTTAAATGTTTCTTCAGTTCAGTAAACTGTGTTAACTCTAGCTTCATCAACTGGCACTCTGCTTCTATGTCTCTCAAAAGCTAGCACTATCCTCATTTTGTCGACATAAACTGACGATTACTTTGACTATTTTTGTCATGAACTAACTTCTGCCCTCGACGGGTCACGTTTCCTTGCAAGCCGGACTGGCAAATGAGCACCCCAGATTTATTTTTTTTCAGACTTTTATTTAGATTTTCTCCAATATTTACAAGACATATCAAACATTTTAAATCTAGTTACAATTATTATGGACATATATCTATATCTATATTATCTATATAAATATATAAAATATTGATGTCAAGGCTGCTTACTTATTTTGTTGTTGTTATAATTTTGTTACTTACTTAGAAGTTACCTAAATATATCTTAATTATTATTTTTACTATCAACACTTGTATTGAAACAAAGAGCATTAGATGCAAAGTTTTAGTAGCTTAATAAAGAAGCGACATGAAAGATGACAGCAAATGTAATGTTAGATAATTTCTAAAGATTTGTTTGGAAAAATGTACTGTGGAGAGCAAGGCCATGCTCTCCAGTGCTTTTTTCCAAACAAATCTTAAGAAAACGTCTGAACTTGAACAAGCCGCCATTATGCTTGTATGACATCTCATGACCTGAAAATTTAACTGTAAATTTCTCCTTGTATCAAAGGTTTTTGCCATGTTCTTGTATATCACACTGGTACTTAATGCTGGTTTAATAGGGTACTTGATTACTAGCCTTTATAGGTACATGCTTACCAAGTGCTAATTAAGCTGAATACAATGATGCCAAACAAAAGTAACACTCAAAAGGCTTACAAAAGATTATTCTATCTTTTGGAAAACTATGACGCATAATCTGCGAAGGAAATTTTTTCCAGTTGACATTTCCCTCAAGGCAACTAGCTTTTTATCGCGAGTGATCTCTTCAAAAACATTTATACCGTTCGCTCACCTAATTCTACAAGCAAGCTTACCTATTTCTAAACTTCTACCCCAATTGAAAACTTCTAAAATCTCTTCAACATTGAGATTCGATAATGCTCACTCAACTTGAGAGTCCCTATCCAAAAGCGCCGAAAAGCTTATAAATTCCGAGTGCTCCAAGTTGTGTCTAGAGTAGATGAGCGTTTTGCTAGATAACAGCTGTTCGCTTCTGCATGGATATTCAAATTCGCTTTGATTATTCATACCGTTTTATAACCTTTAAAACCTACCTGTCCGCGGAAACAAACGGACATAACCCGTCACGATAATTGGTAGGATATTTATTATAATTATTATGAATACGAAGAATATGATATTTAGGAACGTTTAGCAAATTTCCTGTATTTTTCAACTTAAGTATAGAAAATAAACGTTATTATTAATTTTATTATTGATTGTTGTAAATAGATGTCAATAACGGTGCTAGCTCCTCACAGCCCAACTTCAAAATTAAATTCGGTACTCTATCATGAGCTATTCCTTTCCTCGCATTTAATTCTTTTAAAGCTTTCATTACTCCATCAAAATGCGGTATTTCAAATTTGAATTGATGATCATTGACAACCTTTTTGTTGTTGTTTATTGCTTGGACACTTGGATGTTCCTTTAGTTGTTGTTCAGTCAAATTCAATAGTTCAAGACTACCAATACTCTTTGCAACAGAAGAAAAATGATCCACGATGTAATTCGCTACTTCTGATTGTTCCCTTGTAACATGTCCAACAATTTCTAGAGTGATGCTCTTGTTCTTTACCTTGTCCTTTGACCTTACGGATATTTAGCTAGCTTTAGGCACTGGACCTGGTTGAGGATGCACATCACCACACAAGATATTTTGGTCGAGCTAAAATGTGCTTGTTCAATTACGTGTGTACAGAATTCTAGAGCTCAGGTAGCGATTACCACGTCCATGCTTCAGACGTATCTCTATGTAAAGCTTGATCCGACGCGAAAATGATAATTCTCTTGCAAGAGAGACATGGTATGCTTCTTGCTGGACATTTATAATAGCCTTAATAACCCAGATAGAAGGAAGGAAACGACTTTTCCATCCACGCATTTCGCTTCATCGCTGGAGTTTGGGCTTTGAAAACAAGTTCCTACCTAGACTTCTATATGCATAACTTAATTTCGTATTCTTAAGAGTTTGACCACCTCGTATAAATGTGAATATTTGAAGATTATTCAAGAGTTTTATTTGATAAATCGACCAACAGGTCATGCGATCTCCTGGACAGGAATGGACATGATTGCAGAAGAGGATAAGTCGGATAAGGATAAGAATATATAAGGATGCACGTGTGTGAAGAGATGGTTTGAAAGGAAGTGGTTATAGTCCAGGCGTGATTCATTGTTATGATGCATAAAAATTATGATGCATAAAAACTTTTACACGTTGAATCTACAATTATTGTAGCTATTGTTCTTGGCAGCTAAAACAATGGTTACACCTGTAATTTACCAGCAAAAAACGTTTTATTGACTAGTTACCCTAGCATATAGTCCATGTTTAACAGAGCCCATGGGTAATAGAGTCAGAGCCAGCGCGCCACTTATTTAAGATTATTACACAAATTACATGCTAGACTAACGTTTAATTTTTAAAAGTTTTTGTTTATTTATTATGTTTGTCTTTGCTCGTATTCTTTTTTCCTCTGGCACTTCATTGTTACCTCATGTCTGCGCACTCTTTATTATTTTTTGACAAATGTACTGGCGTTGAACGTAGCTCCAAACATATACTGTACTCCGATGGCGTTGAGGTCGAAAACTCGGTTACAAATATATAGCATTGAAATAATTCAGCTGTAGTTATCTATTATTATTATTATTATTATTATTATTATTATTATTATTATTATTAAACACGTGTTAAGTATTTTCACTCCGCTTTGAAAATTTGCATAATTTTTGCATCACAACAGTAAGAAAATTGAAAAGCACGTGCTACCACGTACGTAGAAGAACGTTTGTTCTTGCACAAAGATTGCCATGAATTTCGCATAGTGAGAGTTGATCTAATCGTGAACTTTAGTTTAGTTCTACAAAAGCCTGGAAATAAGGCATTTGTGATTGAAACTGCATTTGCACAACTCATCCCAAGGTATGTTTTAATCAGGGACTTTACTGATGGCCCTTCACGTGCAAGTTTTCCTTAATCAGACAAGTTTTTCCGTTTAATAAGTTTTCTTGCTCGAGTAAGGCCAGATCAACAAGTCTTCCTGGTACGTACGTTGTCCTTCTGTAGGAAAACTTGCTTATGTAGACAATAAGTTATTTTTCTACTTGACAACTTTTCCTTGTTGTTCCTCTACCCGAGCAAATCTTTGCGTTGATAAATTTGCCTTGACAAACTGACATCATTGCCAGCTTTACAATAAGACAACTTAATTGACAAGACAAATATGGCAATTTTGTTGCTCGTGTAGATGCAGCTTAAAACGTGGCTGTAAAATAGAGTTGTTATTTCTCATTTTAAACTCTGTTCATTGTCACTGCATGCTTTTAGAAGAGGAGAATCTTCGTCAGACCGTTGTAGATTAAGATGCACCTCTAAAAGACCTGGCTTTGATCGAAACTGTAGCGAAACTTTGTTTTGAGTATACAGGCTTATGTATGTAAGCTGGCCGTAATTTGAAATCATGAATTGAAGATCTAGATTTTTTTTAAAAAAGATTAGAAATAAACCCTTTTGAACGGGCTTCATCACTGTGCTTCATCTATTTCAAAATTGCGCCTTCAGAGTCTGCCGTCCACATGTAGGGCTGTAGATGTTCTCTAAAACGAAGAAACTTTTTCAAAAGTGATTATTTCTAAGAACTGGTTTTATCTAAAAGATGCAAGTGAAGGAACTTGCTATCCGAATTCATAATGAAGGATCGATGACCATACAAATGAGCGGTAGACTTCAGTTGGTAACGAGCAACAGGAAAGTGAAACTCGAAATGCCTCATTTCATGAACAACGTTTCATTCCAAACATTTAAAATATAAAAGCAAAACGGCTGCGTTTAATTTTTCATTTTTTCTTCTCTTTTGTGTAGTAAAACTTGTGTGTAATTTTGGACTTAGAAAGAAGAAGTCTCACTTTCGTGTTGCTCGTTGTTGCCAGATCAGTAGCGCGTATTTGGCCATCAAACGGCATTAAGCAATTATTGGATGAGGTCGAGTAGGATATGGGGAATTATTAAGGCCGAGCTTTGTGTTATCTGCCGAAGCCGAAGGCTGAGGCAGATAACACAAACCGAGGCCTTAATAATTCCCCATATCCTACGAGAAACGAATTCAATAATTGTTTTATTATTTTTGAAAATAATTCTTTCTCAGTTGTGCTTTGTTGACAAGAATACATGTTGTTGTTGTTTTCCCGCTTTTGGCATGAATCGCATAAATTAGCGTGACGTCATACCGCAAGCTAATTTTCCATATTCGAGAAAATTACGTCATAACTTCGAATAATGGTTTTCAACATTTTCAGAACTCCAAATTTGGGCAGCTAGCCGGCGACTATGGTAATTTATCCGGTGGCTCTTAGCCAATCAAAACTCTTGAATTATTTTCAAAATATAATAATATGAATTAATTCATTAAGTAATTACTTAATAATTAATTCGCCAAAGTAAAATTACGCCTTACAAATCAGGGCCTATTTTAATAGTTGATTATAACTAGGATAGGTCCTTAGTTTTGGAAGCTTATCTAGCTTCATTTCACTAGACCTGAAAGTTTCACTCGAATCATGAACACAGACAAGCCCGGGGGAGAGGTATTTTATATAGTGGATGTTCCGCCCAAAAGGGTATAGTAAATGGTAGGGAATTTCCAGGATTTCTGTATAGAAAAGTGTAGGGACGTTGGGTATAGACTGTATAGACTGTATGGACTCTATAATATTGAGCCCAAGCTGGATATTACTGAGAGAATAGGTGATATTTGCATATTCATAGTAAATGTATGTAGCGACAAATCATCGTTTCTGTTTTCAAGATTTTTCAGTAATCATGTATTTTAGTCTTTGTGGCGAGTTTTAGCACCATTTTAGCGTTTTTAACGAAAAAAACGAAAAAACGGGATCCCTGTACGTGTTTCCTGTGTTATTAAGTTTAGTCTTCGCGCGTGGCCGGATCGACACCTCCCGACACAGGAAACCCGAAAAACAAGATTTTGCTGCGGAGAAACTATTATGCCGTGTAGCCAAGAAGGTTTTGATTATCACTAACTTCCGTCATTCTCTAATAATTTCAAAGGTTCCAACATGGCGTTAACACGAGCTGAACAAGCACTTGACAAAGTAGGCGGTTTTGGTCGATACCAAATCCGACTTGTGGCCATTGTCAGCTATGCAATACTTTTCTGTACTTCGGTGTTGATGGTGATGACGTTCAGTACAGCCGAGCCTCCCTGGAGATGTACAACTAACTCCACATCCTGTACCTTGAATGGAACCTTTAAAGTAGGAGACACAAACTATGACCATCGATGTAACATTTCACGTAGTGACTGGGAATTTGCTGTGCAAGGAGACTTTGACTCTATTGTTACAGAGGTAAGCTAGACAATTCCTGTGGAAGTCTTGAAAAGCGCCAATTAACCCTATTGTTTATCTTACAGTGGGACCTTGTGTGTGACACGGCTGTGTACGTTAGTTTGGTCAACTCTCTTACGTTTATACTCTGGATATTTGGAAGCATGTTTGCTAGTATTTTCAGCGACAAATATGGAAGAAAGACAGCTGCCGTTCCATTTACAGTTCTTACATGTATATGTGGTCTGATCTCAGCGTTCTCCCATGAATATTGGATGTTTGCGATATTTAGGTCGTTGGTGGGAATAGGCTTTGGTAAGTAAAGGCATGTCGTAGAAAGACATCTTAAAAAGAGTAAAAAGGCAAAAAAAAAAAAAAAATCGTAGAAGGAAAAAAAAAAAATCGTAGAAGAAGAAAAGTGGAGAGAGTAGGTCCCTCCTTCTTTCTCTTCGTTGCTGAGAACTGGCACAAATTAGGTCTGAACATTTTAGTCTGATCAACAATTCTGAACTTAGAATTTTTGGACCGAATTTTGCAAAGATCATGATCTCAATTCGTTGCTTTCACCACACAAATCAAAAACATTGTCAGACTCCTTCCCCCTTTCTGAATGTTATTTCGGAGGATTGCCCATACAGCAGGCCTGATTCTGAGTTGACAAACATCATTGAGGTGATTAGGGAGGATGGGGGGAGTGAGGAAGATTGCTTTCCAATTTTAGGTGAAGTTTGTGAGCAAAATGTGGAATTGTCTCTAGGGTATTTTCCAAGATTGTACTAAGGAATAATTCTACGAAAGTACTCAGATTATGTCGGTGAACAGTTCTACAAAATCAATTCATGGCACGCTTGTTCGAAGAGTGATTAAAGTTATTCTCTCTTCCTTTTTGCTCAGTTGGTGCGCTCACTTTTGCATTCATGGGTTATGGAAGAGTTTTTTCGTGACACGTTGCGAGAAATTAATTCTTTTTGCATCGTCAATAGCACATAAATCAAACTGATTATGGGTGGCATGGTTGGCCGAGCGGTTAGAGCACTGGCCTTTCACCGCTGTGGTCCGGGTTCGAGTCCCAGCTCGAGCGCCTGGATCATATGTGAATTGAGTTTGTTTGATGTGTTGTTCTCTACCATGCCACGAGGGTTTTTTCTCCGGGTTCTCCGCTTTTTACTCCCTCAGCAAAAATCAACATGTGAGTCGAGTGATTATTTGCAAAATATTTAATGTAGAGGTAGTGTGTGTGAGAGTACAGTGTCTCCCAATTAGTGCGAAAGCGCTAGAAGACTTGGACACTTAAATAAACAGTTATTTATTTTATTATTTATTTATCGAAAACCCAAATACCTATGTCCGATAATTTTTTTATTCGGCAATTTGTTATGTTGTATGGAGACTTCCAAAATGGTTTTGTCCAGAAGTACAAGAATTTTTGAAGAATCTTACCGAAATTTGTGAGCCAGAGAAATGCAACTGAACAATGTACCAACAGCATAATTTTTGTATTTTTCGAATGAATTAATAAGATGTAATTGAAAAAGAGATACATGGGATTCGGGGGTTTTATTTGTATTTTGCGCGAACATCATCGTGGACCTCCCCACCTTACGTGTTCGTCCGCCCTCTGCATAATATTTGTAGCGGTGGTTGAGGAGTTGTTGACGAAGTAACGATCACACCAGTGCGACGTACATAGTTTAGTTAAATTTATCAAATGGTTTTACAATCGAGGAAATATGTAGACATCTATACACACATGCAGGCACACAGTGAATTCCTAAAACAAAGAAAATGGCGTTAAGACATATGAATGAAATACTAGTAAGCAATAAAGAACTCACCAACTGATGAGAACACGGCATGGAACATCATACTCGATGACAAACACATACAAGCATGCACAAACAACACGACCGCAAGGTTAGCTGGTTAGCAAAACGGACGGCGGGAAAAAACATTAATTGTTGAGGGTATGTCCTCAACAATATTATACATGTTTATAACATTATTTTTACCATCCGTCTTCAGGTGGTTGCTCCATCACTGTCTTTGTGCTAGTCATGGAGTACGTAAGTACTGCACATCGTAGTGCCGTGGGATTTGGAGTTTGGTTTGCATGGGTATTTAGCTTGGCGTTATTGGCGCTCTTGGCATGGCTGATTCCAAACTGGCGTATATTAAGTATTGTTGTAAGTGCACCAGGGATTTTGTTCTTCTTGTTCTGGTGGTAAGTCACTCATTTTGCTTGGAGGTCTAAAGAACCAAATTGAAAACCGTCTAATCGCCATGATTGCTTTATCAGGCTGACACCAGAGTCTCTTCGGTGGATGTTGGTGAAAGGAAAAACCGAGGAAGCAATAAAAACATTGAACAAAATTGCAAAAGTCAACGGCAAGTTTCTTTCTCATGATGAATTGAAGTCAGTGGAGGGCGCGATGGAAAATAAAAAGCTTGGTGACATAAGAGACCTGTTTGCATCTCGTGCAATGGTCCATCGAACACTTGTTTCCTGGTATTCATGGTATGTGGGTTTCAAGGAATACAACTGTTGTCATGGTGATCTAATATGATACGTTGATGTTGCAGGTTTGTTTGTGGATTGGTGTACTATGGAATCTCACTGGGTACTCCAAGCATCGGTGGTAACATGTATTTGAACTTCTTTCTTTCTGCGGTGTTTGAAGCTATTGGTATGGTGATAGGCATAGTGGCGCTCAACAAGTAAGGAATGAAATATCTTATGCTATTTACCAAATGTTAAACCAACAAAGATCACGTTGACAGTACAACAATATTGTACGTAGTACTTGGGTGACTGCATTGGTACCCTGCGCAGGGAATCCAAGAAGGTTAAAGCACTTCATCGGCTTCCCCTTATCATCTCATCTCCCCTTCTCATCAAACTCTTCCTTCTTCTCCTTCCTTCTCATTTTCCTTTTCCATTTTCCGTTTAAACAGGGCTGCTAGTTTCAGGCTAGTTAATAACATGCCATGCATTGATCGTCAAAAAGTCAATTACACATCTGATTTTTAGTGATGAAATAAATGATTACCACTCTTAGAAACAGTTCCAGTATGTTTACATAGTGTTTGTTTCTAAGTGTAGTAGTTATTCAATTCACTGGAAATCGTTTCTAATTGCTAATTGCTTCTGATCTAACATCTCTGTGATTTAATTTTGTCCGAGGCTTGGACGCAAGAAGACAATGACGGCGTCTTTGTTTGGAGCTGGTATTTCCACTGTTGCTGCTGCTTTTTTGGTCGTTTACGACGATGGCACTACTGGTAAGAACAATTCACAATCTTTAAAAGAGCAAACGCCGAGCGTATAATTATCTAATTGATAGAATTGTTTTCCAATAGGGTTTCTTGTTGGCAAAGTTTTGACAGCCATGATTTTGGGGAAGTTTTTTATCGTTATAGCATTCGAAGGATTCTACATTTACTCAGCAGAACTCTTTCCCACTGTAATCAGGTAACAACAAAGTTGTGTTAATGGAGGTGTAGTGGTGGTGGTATTTTGTGGTGGTGTAGTGGTGTCGGTACGTAGTGGTAGTATTTGCCATGGTGTTTGGCGGTGCAGTGGTGTTGATGGTATAGTAATGTTGGTACATGGTGTTGGTGGTGATGTGGTGTTGGTGGTGTAGTGGTGTCGGTACGTAGTGGTGGTATTTGTCATGGTGCTGGTGGCGTTGCAGTGGTGTTGGTAAATGGTGTTGGTGACATTTGTCATGATGGTGATGTGGTGTTGGTGGTACTGTGGTGTCGGTTACATGGTTTTGGTGATATTTATTATGGTGGCGATGTGGCGTTGGCGTTGATGGAACTTGCAATGTATTCGTCCTTAGCTTTCAAACTTTTTGAACGTACTTGGAAATTTGTGTTTATATCAAGGGAATCAGACCTTCATGAAAGTTGCCCATTACAAAAATGTTCGAAACTAAAAACACTTATCAGTATAAATGTCCCAAAGTAAATATCTCTGGCAAAAACGCTAAAGACTCACATTGTGGTGATGGTGATGTCGTGGTGGTGTATTAGTGTTGGTTGTAGTGGAACTTGTCATGGTTGTGGAGTATAAGATTGTAATGATGACGCTGATGATATTTTGTTCAATGTTTAATGTAGTACAACTCGATCGCCATGAAATTGATTTTCCACAGAAACACCGGTCTTGGTACTTCGACTTCTGCTGCTCGTATTGGATCAGCTTGTGCACCGTACATTGTATTCTCGGTATGTACGTCACCACTGGGAAACAGGAGCGCATTTTTACCGACGCCGACGACGGGAGCTTGTTTTTTTTTTCATTTTTTATTTTCTTGGCCAATACTGAAATTTGGCGTTGCTTGCAGTCCCTGTTCATAACTTCTATCCACACAGATGTCTTATATAGCACTTTGAAATATTGATATCTTTTCTTTTTAACAGCAAAGAGTTCATCCTTTAATGCCTTTTGGCATTATGGCAATCAATGCTATTATCTCTGGAATTCTGTGTTTGACGCTTCCAGAGACGCGTAACAAACCCATGCCAGACACCATACAACAAGTTAATGAGATGAGTAAGAAACGGTTGGAGATCAGTCTTATCGATGATGAGAAGGTTTCTTTCTCACCTTCAAAACCCAAGGATTGTATCGTTACATCCACTCTTTGAGGACTATGCAAGATAATGTGATTATTCGGTGAAACTTCAAATTAGACAATGTATACAGCAGTTTTATATGGCTGTTGATCATGACATCATAGGCGAGTTGTCCCTTGTAGCCTGCAGGATGCCTCTGTTATTTCTTTTCCCTTGGAATACTAATATAATATAATGCTATTTTCAACCGCGAAAGTGGCATAGGAATTCCACCTAGCTATGATCAATTATTAAGAACACCGTCTAATTAACTTAGCACTTAATTTTAGTTAGTTCTGTTTATTGGTCATTGTTAATTTCTATGTTAATTTTTCTTTTGTATCGCTATTTGATTCTGTATACGTATTTTGCTCTTAGGTTTGTTTGCTCGCCCTATTCTATGTCAGATGAAATATTACGGGACACGGCGCGCGTCAGGAGGAAGAAATCAAATTAAAGTAGAAAGTGTGTTGAAGCTTGTTGACAAGCTCTAGTTCTATTTTCTTTTTTCTTGGGCTAGTCTCCGGTGCCTTTTAGTTCCTCTACAGCTGATAATATTTTTCAGAAGTTGTCAATTCTAGATTTCTTTGGCATCTTGTGTAAAGTTAGTTGGGAGATGAACCTGTATGAACTTGGGGATCACGTTGAACGATTGGAGCAAGGATGGCACAGTTGGTTAGTGCGCGGCCTTCGGTGCGAGAGGTCCCGAGTTCGATCCTCAGTGACTTCACATCCTTGTTTCGACTTCTTTCCTTTCCGTGTAGCTTTAATTAGCTTTAAATACCCTTAAAACGGAGCACTGATGGAGAGAGGGGGTAGAGGGCACACCTTCGAACGCTTGATACATGAGTCTCTGGCTCGGGAGACTGGGTAACCACTCCCCGCGATTTCGAAGTTTATAATGTAGAGGGCCAAATTACTCAATTCTGATTGGTCAATCAAGGAGGGCTTTTTTCCTTAATCAGGGGCCGTATTACTGAAATGCTATTGGCTAGTTCGTTGCTTGGTTACGGTTATAAATTTTGGTGAATTTTGTCAATAAAATGGCTGACTCAGCTTACCCGCGTTTCGCTGTAGTTGACGAAGAGATGCATGATAAACAAATTGAAAACTGCAAGCGAAAATGAAAATACAAGAAGAAGTACAAATTTTTGGCTTTCCGTTTTTAAGAAATGGGCCGCAGAAAGAAAAATTGACGACTCTTTACTGGCATATGAAAGTTCCGAGTTAGACAAAGTACTGTCCCAGTTTTATGCAGAAGTGCGAAAAGAAAACGGGGAAAACTACGAACCAGACTCTCTGAAAGTAATGCAAGCAGCATTGGATCGACATTTAAAAGATGGAAATTACCCAAGATCAATCCTAAAAGATGTTGCTTTCCAAAGCTCCAGAAAAGTCCTTGAGGGCAAAGCAAGGAATTTGCGATAAAAGGAATGGGAAAAAAGCCAAACAAGTCCAAAAGCCTGACGAAAGAAGAAGAAAATATCCTATGGGAATGCGGTTAACTTGGAGGTCTTCCACGATCACTTTCAAATACAATGTGGTGGTTGCTAACACAACATTTTGGGTTAAGAGGACGTCAAGACACCATGACATGGTAGTACAAGATTTTACAGTACATCACGTTTGCCGAGGGTCTCACAAATACACGACAGGGTGGCCTTCACGTAAAAACAAGACAAGTAACACCAAAAATGTTTGCTACTGGTGACGAAAATCGATGTCCCGTGAAATTGTTTAAGAAGTACATAGAGAAACGTCCTGCAGAAATGGCTAACCAAGGTCCATTTTACCTATCTGCATGTGATTGAGAATCCCACATCGAGTACGGGGTACAAGAAAACACCGGGAAAATACTATCACTATACTATGGTATTATGAAGAAAATGAAAGAAAACTCACCATTAGGTGACCTGTGCCCTGACAAGAAATTAACCAACCATAGTGCTAGAAAAACAGTCGTCAAAAAGCTGAAAAGCTGTGGAGTGCTGAAGAGTGAAATCAAAAACATCACAGGTCAGACCACAGAACAAGGCCTCGACGACTATGACTCCGGTGATGAGAGAGAACAACACGCCATTTCCAACATCATTGACCTCTCCAGGGGATCTCCAAGAAAAGTTCTATCAAAACTCCAGCCAAACCAGTTGTCTACAGCTACAAAGCCAGTGCCTGAAGTGGTGTACAACTTCAACAACTGCAATGTCACCTTGAATGTCGCTGGGAATATAATAACTCATCTAAAGGTTCAGAGGTTCAAAGGTTCTTTATTTCCACACTCATTTATATACAATAATATAATATTGTACAAAAAAATTTGTGGTTGCCAGAGAACAACCCTAGGGGTTATACTAGCTCTTGCAAACTAAGAAACAGGTAGGGAAAATACTTTTGTAAGATGGAAGGGTTGATAATTGAACTATCTGTACAAAAAAATATATATCATATATATATTGTCAAAAAGGAATAAATATATAAATATATAGTTATCGAATAGATTTACTAAAAGTTACAGGAGGTACAAGACTAGATATTTCAAATCAAAAGGGAATATTATTAATACTAGACAATACTTCAAATCAAAGCTAGAATCATTTTAGGGATTATAGTACATAAATTATCCAATATATTTAATATATGTATATTCTGAATATACATATATTCAATCTATATCAATCAAGTGTTTTTTTGTAATTTTTTTGAAGGACTTAATGGAAGTACTATTTTTTATATGAATAGGAATATCAATTTCAATTTCAATTTTCAATTTTTTCTTTATTCACACATAAATAAAAGACAATTACAAAAACAAATATAAAGCTATAAATGACATTAAATAAATAATATGGCTGCTAAAATTAAAAATATAAATGTCAATTATTGAAAATTGTGTGCAGTGGTCAAAGGAGCATGGGCTTTCGAGTTGACCACTGCCATAATTAATTAAATATCATTCCAGATCTTAGTGGCGGCGTATTTAACGCCAAATTTGCCATAATTTAAATTTTGTCTAGGTAGAAAGAAGCTTTTATTTGATTTAGAACGAGTATTGTAGTTGTGTACTTGTGATAAATCGGTGAAATAGTCGGCAAAGATATCTGGTAGACAGTTCGTATTGTGTTGATATGCTAGCTCACCTAGTTGATATCTCAGTCGTCTCAGTCTGGAGTTTGTCTACAGTCCAGCCCAAAGCAATACAAACGACTTAGACTCTTAGATTCCGATTCTGATTAGCCACTAGGGCCATTTAATGACAGTTACTTGTGTCCAAAATGACTTTTTTCTGTCAGTAATTTTCTTTGGCGTCAGTTTCTCACACCTGTGTAGTTTCGATCATTCTTCAGCCAGTTAAAATTAACGTTAATAAGGGCATTTGTAATTCCTTGCAGTTCTTGCACAGTTTTCTTGTATTTAGCAATCAGCTGTTGTGAAGTTCCAAATAAGAGGTTTTTAAAAACACTTTGAAAATTGTTATCAAATCCTAGCTCGTGTTCTGCTCGTGTTCTGATGAAAGACGCTTTGCAAACTGATTCAAATGTCTAAAATAATGGTGCGCCCTGCATGATTGGTTTAGAAAGAGCGAAAGACAATCGCTTAGAATTTGAATGGCTTCCGAAGTTTGAAATTTGGCCCCTATAAACAGGTAATCGTATGGGTTCCTTGTAAAATTAAGGATTAATTTCACTCGTGTTTTCAAAGTTTTGAAATTGCCCGAGTCGCGTAATCAAAACTTTGAAAACACGAGTGAAATTAATCCTTAATTTTACTCGGCCCCATACGATTACCTATACAAAACATTAGCCTTTGCCATTTTGCCTTTTTTGGCAGTTGCGGAGAAAGTTGAGGTCCATCTCGACCTTGCGTATACAGTTTGATGAACGCTTCTCAAACTTTCGAAGATCGCTGATGTCCACATCGCTGTTATGTACTTGTTAGCCAAATCATGGATAATGTTGCCAAAATGGCGAAGCAGAATTAAATGGGAAATGCATCTAAAATGAAACAACGAGTTGTTTTAAATGTCTTTTCATTTCCAAGCAGACATGTTTCGAAAGCTACAGCTTTCTTCGTCAATGCCTTTTTCGGTACGCTGTTAGATTTCTACTCAGACGCGGTTCCATAAATGCGGTTACGTGCTTACTTAATAGCTTTTCAAACACTTTTATTACATGCAGAAACAATGTTACAGGCCTATAGTTCTTCACATCATAAATACTGTCCAGTTCCTAAATATTGGTGCCCACTCCTCTCCCTTTTTCCATTCAATTGGCCAATAACAAGCATGTATGCAATTGTATATATGTAATTCCATTTGTATTTTTCAACTTAAGTATAGAAAATAAACATTACTATTGATTTTATTATTGATTGTTGTAAATAGATGTCAATGACGGTGCTAGCTCCTCACAGCCCAACTTCAAAATCAAATTCGGTACTTTATTATGACCCATTTCTTTCCTCACATTTTAATTGTAACATGTCCAACAATTTCTAGAGTGATACTCTTGTTCTTTTCCTTGTCCTTTTACCTTACGGATATTTAGCTAGCTTTAGGCACTGGACCTGGTTGAGGATGCACATCACCACATAAGATATTTTGGTCGAGCAGAAATGTGCTTGTTCAATTACGTGTGTACAGAATTCTAGAGCTCAGATAACGATTGCCACGTCCATGCTTCAGACGTATCTCTTTGTAAAGCTTGATCCGATGCGAAAATGATAATTCTCTTGCAAGAGAGACATGGTATGCTTCTTGCTGGACATTTATAATAGCCTGAATAACCCAGCTAGAAGGAAGGGAATAAGTACTCTTTTAGAGAGTATCTTCTTTTCCATCCACGCGTCTCGCTTCATCGCCCGAGTTTGGGCTTTGGAAACAAGTTTCTGAAAATGCAAATGAGATGACGTAGAAAAAGGACTTCTTAAATTCAATTAACGTTGTCGCTGAAAAAAGCCTAAAGCCTAAAGCTTTGAAAGCGGAATCACGAAAAGTGTTTATCACCGTGACATCATTACAATAAAAAAAACTCACTGTATGCTTGCAAATTCTACAACTTGGACACATATTCCTAAATTCCTCAGATAGCCTACAGAGAAGTTTATTAGTACACAAAAGATATTTGAAAGGCTTTAGTATTTAGGCTTTTTTCAGCGACAACGTTAATTGAAATAGCTATATACAAAAACACTAGAGATGAATTTTTTCATTTGCAAAACATTTTATTGCTAAAATACAAAGTGTGGTGAATGTTTTTGCTACCCAAATCAAACACACTTGTTTCAAAATTGGAAACAAATAAAATCATGCAAATTATTCAACAAGGAACGCAGTAGCTCATATCAATTTCATACCTAATATTACAAAAACGTCAACCTTTAGAGACTCTTACTTTAACCGCATAGCGTTATCCTTTGGAATTCTCTGTCTTCTGATATCAAGAACTGTACTTCCTTGTCGTCTTTCAAAAAGGAACTCCATGCTCACTATAAATCGCTTCTCATTACAGCTTTTGATCCAGATCGAATTAGGACTTTCAAAACAATCTGCTCTAAATGCAGACAAACTAACCCAGAAATTGTTTGCTGTCGATACGAAATGTTTTTGCTTTTTTGTTTTTTTTGTATTTTTAATCTATATTGTAATTGTATTGTCTATGTGTAATTGTATCTTGTATGGGGCTTTGCTTGCATGGACTAAGAGTCTTTTCATTGCCCTGTTAAAGTTATTAAATAAAATAAATAAATAAATAAATAAAATATTTAAATGACTAATCGCAAGGTTAATTACGTATATACTATATATATTTTTGATTGTTTTACTTTAAATTGTAGTTTTTAATCAGTTGTAAAGCGCTTTTGAGCTAGTTTTATTATTATTATTATTATTCCTTTTTTTACGTCATCTCATTTGCATTTTCCGACTTCAAATCTTAATGCTCCGAAAAGAGATGATTTTATCCAATTTATTTGAGATTATTACACAAATTAGATGCTAGACTGACGTTTAAGCATTTTTGTTTATTTATTATTTTTGTCTTTGCATGCATTCTTCTTTCCTCTGGTACTTGTATTGTTACCTCATGTCTGGGCACTCTTTATTTATTTTTTGACACGTGTACTGGCGTTGAACGTAGCTCCAGACATATACTGTACTCTGATGATTTGCGTTGAAATCGCAAACTCTGTTAAAAATATATATAGCATTGAAATAGTTCAGCTGTAGTTATCTAAAATACGTGCTAAGTATTTTCACTCCGCTTGGAAAATTTACATAATGAAAACTCATTATTCGCACCACTGCATCACAACAGTAAGAAAATCGAAAAGCACGTGCTACCACGTACGTAGAAGAACGTTGGTTCTTGCACAAAGATTGCCATGAATTTCGCATAGTGAGAGTTGATCTAATCGTGAACTTTAGTTTAGTTCTACAAAAGCCTGGAAATAAGGCACCCGTGATTGAAGCTGAATTTGCACAACTCATCCCAAGGTAAGTTTTAATCAGGGACTTCACTTGCAAGTGTTCCTTAATCAGACAAGTTTTCTTTGATAAGTTTTCTTGTTCGTGTAAACTGATCAACAAGGATTTCTTGGCACCTTGTCTTCGTGTAGGAAAACGTGCTTATGTATACGAAAAATAAGGGTTTTTTTTACTTTTCCTTCTCGCCGTCTACCCGAGCAAGTCTTTGTTGACTAATGTCCTTGACAATGAAACTGACACGCCAAATAAACATTATAGATCAAGCTTTATAGCATTTTCTTTAGGGTTCGAAAAAACTATTGTCCTTCAGTCTCCTAAGAATTAACAGGCTTTCAACTGAAGCTCAGTCTCCTTTGTTACAGTGATATTTAGTTCAGATTCAGATTCAATTTTTTATATTTTTTATGTTCTTGATTCAAATAAATTGGGTTTTATTTTAAAAAGCATTTGTTTTGGTTCTCTGTGACCTTTAATTTATTACAGTATATTTTAATATTCAGATTCACTGTCAGATATTCATAAATGACTTTGTAGTGGTTCATAATTCTCAGAAATAGGAATCAAAAATCTCTAAAACCGTTTTTAAATTGATACAAGTCAGTTAATTATATAAACCTTTTCAACATCCTGGATATTACAGAACAACATATCTTGATTTGTCTGTCGACTTCACTATATTGTGACATCTTGTTTTGTGGTTGTTGTTGTTGTTGTTGTTGGTTTAAGCATTTTCAATTTGCATTTAAGGTCTTATATAGGGCTGACTAAGCAATTTCATGCTTAATGGTAAAACAACTCTTTAGTTTTCATGCAAAATTCCTTCTTTTTTTCCTTTCAATTTTTTTCATCAAATTGCAGACCCAAACTTGAGCTGTATTTACACATTAGTGGGGTTGAAATAAGTTCAAAATCATTTTTTACCAATTTTATTATCATTAGAACTAGTGCAAAAAGTTCACCGTAAAAACAAAATGTCATTGTACACATGTACTTGAGTGTTTGTTTAAACTTGGCCATAGTTCAACGTGCATAAACGTTTCATATCAAGAAATTGGTGTCGTTTTCGGGCTTCCTGTGGTAAAATAAACTTGGGAACCCTGTTTTTTACTTTCCAGTCCTTTTTCGGCCAGAAATCCAGATGGCTGACTTGGTTAGCATGTTTTCACTCGAATGCTGTAAATTTGGATATAATTTTCGCAGAAAATCGCTTTTTTCGTGATGAAAATTTATTCCAACTTCCAAATAAGGTAAGTACAAATTTCCTTATATGGATTTTTTAAGTCATCAATCCCAAATAAAAGATAAATGATCAAATATAGCTACAAGAGACTTTTTGACATCATTTTCTTGCCAGGGTGTTTACCTTGAAGTGCTTTCCTTGTTGTCTTTAGAAGCATAGACGTCCTTGCGTCACGCTCAATGCAGACGATTCTTGATTTCCAACTGTCAGTGTGGCTAGGTTTTTAAGCAGCTTTACCGAAGGCATCTTCACCAAACGAAGATCTACACGATCCTCAATGACTCATTCACTTTTCGTTTTAACCCATCAAGATTGGCACAGATTAATGATCGTGAAAATCGCTAAATCTTTACGAGGTTTTGAGAATGATATTTTTAAGTTTTGCAAGTTAAAACTGCAAGGAAACTTGTAAATTTTCAGTTTTCAAATTGTCAGCGCGCGTCAAGTTGGCGCCAAAAAGCAATCAGCCAATCAGCATCGCGATGGGGCACGGACGTACGGACGGAGAGTGACGTATACTCAAGCCATGAAAAAATCAACGTCATGGGTTATCCATTTTTTCTTAAAGTATGGTGCTCCGCTCGAGAGCTCCGCTATAAGTATGTAAGCTGGTAATTTGAAATCATGAAGATCTTCTAGATGATTTTTTTCAAACAGATTATAGTCTAACTGGTAGAACATTTGGCCATGCCATTTTCTTGAAAATCTAATAGAGATTTCCGATTTACGGGCTTTGGCACTAATAGTGCCACATACTAATTAGCAATACTAATTAGCAATTAGCACATACTAATGAGCAATACTATGAGCAATAGTGCGTAACACTTACACCACGTATCAGAAAACCCTCCACTCCGAATATACATTTGACATTTTTTTATCATTTTTCTTTTCCACACTGAAACAGCATTTTCGTATTTTAGACAAAAGAAATAGGCTGTTTTAGTGTGGACGGATAGCCTGTGAACAGGCTCTGGGGCCGGAGAAGGGCTTGTTGTAGCAATGCGTTTCCATATAATTCAAAACCGTCGGAAGGCAAAACAAATTTTTGTCAATAATCTTTTTGGGCAATTCGTTTATCTTTTAATCATCAAAATTAGCTAACAAACTTATCTAGCCCTTACTAGCAAATAACTAGAAATAACAACTGTTCTGTGGCCCGACAGTCGATGGTGGAAAAACGACGCTTTCGTGCCTGCAGTACGTATGTACGTGATCGCTCGATACTCGGATAGCATAATTTAGAGATGATGTCTAGGAAAAGGATTCTGCTTTGCTTGTCAGATGAGTCATCAAGCTGGATTAAACATTTCAGAGATTAATCTTCAGTCACGTACGCAGGGAAACGGCAGACGGCAGAGACGATCACGCGACCTCCTTTTTTTCACAGCTGCTGAAGTGCGTTTGGAACTTTTCATGTCTACGACAAATGCGAAATGACTTATCTTCGCGTTCAAACGCCAACGACAAACGCGAAAAAAGTCTGCCTTCTGCCGTTTCCCGTACACTGGGTGAAGCTTAAGCCAACCCGAGTACTTGGGTGTGATCGGCCAATCAATGTACCTTTTTACCTCAGCACTCGCAGCGAGCTAAGGAGTACCCGTTAGAAATAAAATCTATTGTTCATAGACGAATAAAAATGATCGCTGCGAGTTCTTTCTGCGATGAGTCGAGAGAGTCTGCTTAAGGGGGTGTTTACCTCCTAGCAGGCGAATCATCCTTCCTGCTATACGTTTACTGCATTCTGCTTACATGGAAATTTGTGTCTTCACTTCGGGTACGAGGATCATTTTACTAAATTAACTTCGGTTCATTTGTATTTTCTCTTCGGGTACTAGGATCATCCTACTGGATCATCCTGTCTCGCCGGTAGGAATATCCTAGCATTAGGAGTATGTTTCGGTCATGTACACGGAAAAAGTAGAGATACTTCGCCCAACAAGGGTTAGGAAACGCTAATGCCGACTGTGGTAGTTCGGGTGACCTAGGACGAGCAATCACTCATTTCTTTGAACTCTGCTTCGAGTTGCTTCGGGCATGTCAACTAAACGTAAAAGTTGGTTCGCCTGCTAGGATGATTCTAGTGCTAGGATGATCCTAGTATCATGTAAACACCCCCTAAGAAGTAAACACTGTTCAAATAGTCGGCCCTTGATGCTAACTCACCATTACTGTGCGCACAAGGCACAAGAGCTCCAAGAAAACCAAGAGTTCGAAAATAAATTATTTTTCTCTGTGCAAGATACTAACTGAGATACAGCCCGCAGTGAAATATTACAATCAAACAGTTATAAATATAAATTTTGTGATTGTCCATGGATTGTCACTTCCTTTAATTTCATTCAGTACACCCAAACGTACGGTACAAAAGCCAGTACGTCGATCGATTTGAAAGCCAATAGTTAGTAGTTTCTGGCCAATAAAAATGTTCAGAGAGCTATTTATTCATATAGTAAAATTTTTGAAAGCTTGTAAAAACGAAAAAAGCTTTTCTGACTAGTAAATGTTATGTAAATTATAAACATCATCAATGTGATGTTTCAGGGTTAGTCATGTGTAACGTGATGAACGCTTATCCGAAATGATTTCTCGGCAATAGCTTTTTTAAAACTTGTATTTATAATTATTACAGTTCGTACATTACCTTGTAAAATGTGTTGCTTTTTTTATAGAAACAATACTTCGAAATTCGAAAAATAATAGTTACAATCATATACAGGCTGATACTATTGCTGGTACTATTAATGCCAAAACGGCCTTTAAGCCCGTAAATAGGAAAACCCTAATGGAATACTTCAAAAATTCATCAAGCACCATTGTACTCTGATAAGCTAAGTGTTCAGTTTCAGTTGGTTGAGAACGAAGATATTATTGAAAAACAATACGATACAAACCACAAAATTTCAGACGATGCATGATATTATGTAGAATTCAAAGTTGAGAAATAAATCCTTTTGAACGGGCTTCATCACGTACTGTGTTTCATCTATTTCAAAATTGCGCCTTCAGAGTCTGCCGTCCACATGTAGGGTTGTAGATGTTCTCTAAAACGAAGAAACTTTTACAAAAGTGATTATTTCTAAGAACTGGTTTTATCTAAAAGATGCAAGTGAAGGAACTTGCTATCCGAATTCATAATGAATTAAGGATCGATGACCATGCAAATGAGCGGTAGGCTTAACGAGCAACATGAAAGTGAAACTCGAAATGCCTCATTTCATATATAATTCATTTCATAAACAACATGTTTTATTCCAAAAATTATAATATTAAAAAATAAAAAAAGCAAAACAGCTGAGCTTTTAACTTTCTTTCTTCTCTTTTGTGTAGTAAAACTGTTGTGTAATTTTGGACTTAGAAAGATTCATGTTGCTCGTTGCCAGATCTACCGCGTATTTGGCCATCAAACGGCATTAAAAATGAATTCGGCGTATATGTCGCCAAGGCAAAAATACGCCTTACAAATCAGGGCCTATTGTAATAGTTGATTATAACTAGGATAGGTCCTTAGTTTTGGAAGCTTATCTAGCTTCATTTCACTAGACCTGAAAGTTTCAATCGAATCATGAACACAGACAAGTCCGGGGGGAGAGGTACTTTATATACTATTATTATTATTATATTATATATATATATATTCTTATATTCTTATAATATATCATTATTGCCGATATTTAGAGTTTTTTATATAAAAAAATTATAATAGTTTTTTAGGAGAATTTTTAATATTTGTTAAGGAGTATAAATCTTGATTATTATTATTATTATTATTATTATTATTATTATTATTATTATTATTAAAAAATATAGTAATAATACAACTTTATTGAAAACACAAATCCTATATATACAAATTTCATAACTATTTGTAACAATTATTGTAAAAGATTTAATTTGATTATTACTAAGAAAATAAGTTCGTATAAAAAGAATATAATTTAAGCAACAACGATAACAATGATAAACACGCAGTATCTAATAATAAAATTATGACTAAAATAATATTTACTAAAATTCTAAAGTATATTATTTATCTAATTAAAAAATTTACAAATTTCTATTTATAATGAAATCTAAAAATTAAGGCAAAATTCTGCTACATTGGCGTTAGGTTAAAGTCATTCAAAAATTCATTGTCCTTATAAAAAGGGTTCTTGTCCCCCTGACACACGTATGTACTGACTTAATTATTTCAAAAGATAAACGAGTTCTAATCCATGTTATAGTGCTGGCATACGTGTCTCCAGTCTTCTTGGTTAACTTCTCTGCAAGATGCTTTAGAAATATCTGACATTCTGACCCCATTCCTCCATTTGTACCAAAAACTAAGGGTGTAAAAGTTCCCATATCGACATCTATTACTCTTTGCTGGTACTTTCTCTTTTTTTCGCTTTCTTGATCCTTGAAGATGGTAGAAGTTGATTTGTTTTGGTTGCTCTTGGAGTTAACATGCGATACTCTTACATCGAAAAATGCAGTTACTCCCCGTTCCCAAAACGATCCAGCTTTGATGTCGAGCCTTGCATCCTGACTTGTGCTCGTGGATTTTAGATCAAATTGTTCACCATTCAAAGGGATAAGTTGTGGCTCCTTTTGAACATTGTTACAAACCTTGTTTAATAAAATAGTAAGTAGATCGCGGACATTGTCATGTCTCTGTGCTACAAATCCCCCCTTTTTATATGATAGGGCGTGGCTTACCGAAAAGGTAGTCCCACAAGCGCAGGTACTTGGTAGACCTGATAAGGGTATATTATAACGTAGACACAGAGAGTCTCTGAATTCTTGTTTATTCAAAACAAGTCCCTGTTCTTCAATCGCTATCGCATTGAGCCATGAGCTTGCTCCCTTGTCCCTTGCTTGAATTACTTGACGAAGTATGTCAGGTCGTAATGCTTTATCGATTTGATCCATTTTCAATTTAGAGGTTTCGGCTTTTAGTGCTTGCTGTTGTTTTTTTCACTTCTTCCGTAGTCGTAGACATCGTTTTACTTGGCGTTACAATAGCCTCTGTGTGTGAAGCTGTTATTAAAACTGATGCCGCATATTGCTGTGGAGCCTCTTCTTTTAGTGCAGGCAAGCCTAAGCCTGCTTCAGCCGGGGATAAGGTTAAAAGCCTACACAGCTCTTCAGGTAATGGTTCCGTTTGATTAAAAAGCGTTGGGAGAAACATTTCATTTATCACTTCATCAATAGGATCAATATAGTCCTCAAAACATTCAATTGTTCGCATAAAGTATGTGAACTTGGACTTGTATCCCTTTGTAAAAGCGATATAGGCTGATTGTGGTTGGGTCTTTACAATCTCTGTAAGAGTTTCAATTTCTTCTTTCCAATTGCAGATTTTCTCATTGCAGAATTGGTCTTTATAAATCTTTGATCCAATGACGGCACCAAGGTGGCGTTTACCTTCGGTTGTGACGTTAACCCCCTCTCCAAATACCTGTTTCGCTTTGGAAGCCAGAGCTTCTGACTTCACAATCAGCCAGCTTTTGGATCCATTGACAAAATATCCATACTTTTTGCCTTCTTGTTCCAGATGTTTGTACCAATTAAATAAAGAAACAATTCTTCCTGCTCCCGCAGAATCATCAGCTAACCATACTTCTTTTACATCAGGTATAGAAGTTCTTAAAGCTTGAATTAATGTAAATGTATTTACTGAATACCATGGCATAGCTAATGGGTCACCTTGTGTAGTACCCTCTTGAGATAGGATCTCTCCACCACCACATATAAACAATCTGGAAGGGCTTCTATAAGTATTAATCACGTACAAGGATATTTCCTTGCAGGTAATCCAAATGTTGTGCATGGCTACAGACCGGTTCATCTGGTTGAAGGCATTACTTGCATCAATCAGCAGTACTCCATCTGTATCCTCTTCATCAAAAATCTGACTCACTGCGTGAATAGCTGCTTCGGCACCTCCACTGTGCCCAGCACATACTTGTAGAGGACCTGCTGCTTGTTTTAGTTCTTCTTTAAAGAATGCAGACACAGTTTTACCGATAATTCGCCGTATGACCTCTCCTACTCCTATTGGTCGAATTCCGGGATTCTTATCTAACGGTATAAGCCTGCATGAAGTATAGCTCTCTAGCAGGAATGGGTGGTAGGAAAATTTTAGCAGATTTCTGGTCATAATTACTATTTCTTCTCTCAGTAATTTTCCTTCAACATTGAAATTCTTTGAACAGAGTAGTCTTCGGTAAAGCTCAGCGTCCATTCCTGAAGGTCCAGCAGAGCCTCTTGTCTTCATTGCTGCATTGTAGATCATTTGTTCGTCAATTAAATTGAAGATACCATCTATATGTAATAATAACCATTATTATTATTATTATTATTATTATTATTATTATTATTATTATTATTATCGTTTATTCAAACTTTGATTGTCATCTTTTACATAGAATATTGCGGAAAATGGCTTTCTGTGCGAATACTATTATTATAGTATATATTATAGTATATACTAATATAATTATTATTATTATTATTATTATTATTATTATTATTGACACCTTTATTGAGTAACAACATGATTGTAAGTTTACAACTTTGTGGGTGTAACCTTGGCTAAGCTGTAATTATTATTATATATGTATTATTAATATTATCATTAGTATTTATTCCTTTATTTCATTATTATTATCATTATTATTATTTTGTAGTTAAAATAAGCCTTTCTAGAGGCCATTTCTCCCTCACTTGGAGAGGGTGAAACTATCAAAACACTTGCTAGTCTCAAGAAATAACACCTTGTAAAAAACAATATTCTCACTAAGTGAATTCATTCAGAAAGAGAAAGTTCATTCACTTTGGATCAGCCCAGATAACACCTTTCTTACAATACTCTCGCTCTCAAAGAGCACTGTCTTCAGCATCTGTGAACTAATGTAGGACACTCTGTCTCTGCAATTGATTATTTTGGATATTTGATGTTCCAATTGTGCCATACCACCTCCAAGACAACCCAAGATAACTGGCATAATGTTTACCACATATCCCGGTCTTCTCTCACGTAGTTCAAAGGCTAGCTGCTGGTATTTCTGTAACTTTTCCCTGTACTTTTCTGATACATTCTTTTCACTTGGGCAAGCCATATCAATGATCCAAATTTTCTTGGCGTTCTTATCCTCGATTGTAACATCTGGTCTTCTTGCTGTATAGTTGTCTTACGCATATGATATTCAAGGTCCCAACATAACTTGTAATTATCATCCTCTAAAACGAAGCCCTTACTCCACTTTAAAGTATACCACACGGCATCGTTTGGCAATAATCCTTCTTGCTTAGCCCATTCAACAGATAGTATCATAAGGGCATTGTTATGTCTGCGCAGATATTCAGATCCTGCCAAGACTTTACATCCAGATAACAAGTGATGCACAGTCTCCTTATATTCATTACAGAGCCTACAATTTTCTGTTTGTACAGACATTCCTCTGCTTTTTTTCCAGGCCCTCGTTTCGATCATTTGTTCTTGTACTGATATAATAGCTGCTACCTTGGTTGGTTCGATATTACATTTTAACCAAATATGGCTCTTTTCGTCTAAAGTTTTGTAAACTTCAGACTGCATGCTTTTCAGCTTATACTGTTCAATTCGTGACTCTTCTCTTTTGCTTTTCATTAACTTCTTGATCTTCTTCCACACAACTTGCCACTCTCCTTCCAGCAATGTCCCATCTAGATGTACTGTATTTTCACCAAACTCTACTGCAATACCAACATCTCTTAAAGACTCCTCGGCTTCCTTTTTAATGGATGGACCATCCTTATGTATTTCCCTCTCCCATGCTACTTTTATCCATTTGCTTTCCGATAATGTCATATAAGTAGCTACTCGGACTTTTGTTTCATGATACACATCCTTCATTGATTTAATTCCTCTTCCCCCGTTTTCTCTTTTCAAGTAAAGCCGCTCATCGCTCCCTTGTTGTCCATGCATTTTGTTCTCACGTAATATCGTTTTCACAACCTTATCTAATTGGTCTAATTCACTTTTTGTAAATCTGCATACATTCATGACATATCCAGCAACAGGGATTACTCTGCAGTTTATTGCTTTGACTAAATTCTTATCGTACAAACTAAGTCCAACCAAGTTTTTCATTCGTTTCTTCACTTCTGTTATGACTCTTTGCAAGATACGACCTGTATCAAGTTCTTCAGCTTGCTCACACCCTAAGAACTTGTATATTTCGTTCTGCTCTGGATCTAATGCCTTCATTCGCTCTTGCATAACTTGCAGTCCGTCATTATTATTATTATTATTATTATTATTATTAATACGCACGGTTTGATTGAAATAACCGGAATTTTTCTTGAAGCCGGGTTCAACAAGTTCCTTAGACTTCAAGGACCTTTCGAAGAATCCTTGCGGATCCCAATAGAGCCGATTTTTGGATCAGTTCTACTCGTGTTGTTACACCCATTTCACTGAGATATTCAGTCAGTCTTTCAGTGACACTACCTAGAGCACCTACTACAATCGGAATGACCTTTACTTTCAAGTTCCAGAGCTTCCCAATTTCCCTTGCTAACTCCTGGTATTTTTCGATCTTCTCTTCCTCTTTTTTGGCAATTCTTCCATCAACAGGGATTGCAATATCTATTATTTGGCACTTTTTCCTTTGTTTATCTATTACAACAATGTCAGGTCTTCTTGCAGTAATTATATGATCTGTTTGGATGGTAAAGTCCCATAATATCTTAAACTTGTCATTTTCTACGACAGCTTCATGTTTGTACCACTGTGGTTCATGAGGGAATCCCTTTTGACGGAGGATATCCCAGTGTAGAGCTTTAGCCACAGTGTCATGTCTACGCTTATATTCTTTTTGTGCAAGGTTTTGGCACCCACTAACTATATGGTTGACTGTTTCCTCTTTTGATTTGCATAATCGGCATTTGGCATTATCTTGACTTTTGTCAATCTTCGCTTTGATGACATTTGTTCTTAAGGACTGGGTTTGAGCTGTTATTATTATTATTATTATTATTATTATTATTATTATTATTATTATTATTATAATAATAATAAATCTTTATTCATCTTCATAAAAACAATTGTAAAACATCTCAAGTCTAATTTTAAAAATACTGCATAATTAATATCATTTGGCCATGTTTTGAAAAATTTGAAAAAATATATCTATAACAATTGTACAAAAATACTAAAAATATTAAAATACAATAAAAATATAATAGTTACTAAGAATAATATATAATCAGGCTAGACCAACTAGGCCATTCTCTATTTGTAAGTCATTGTTTCTTATATTTACATATTGGCGTCTTCGAGGAGTTCTGGAACCTCGTAAGCATAGCAAGGCGCCTCTAAGTATCGCAAAAGATACTTTAGTTCTGATCCATTGCATTGTTGCTGCATATGTCTCTCCTTTTTTATTGATATGAGCTCGGCCAAACGCGAATGGAATCTCTTACATTCTTCTGACATACCACCAGTTGTCGTATAGACGAGGGGGGTGAACGTTCCATGTTCTATTTCTAATATTCTGGTTGCATACTGCCTCTTCTTTTCTGTTTCATGCTGTTTGTAAATTTGCTGTGGGTTCATCTCTTTGTAGGAATCCGCGTTCGGGTGACAAACCCTTACGTCAAAAAAGGCGGATCTTTGTCTTTCCCAGAACCCCCTTGCATGAATATCAACTCTAGCTCCATCATCTTTGTTAGCTCCTCTGTTAAGCGTTTCTCCGGTGATAGGTTGTAGGCTAGGCTCAATCTGTACATCTGAGCATACCATCTCTAATAATTCAGCTTCCAAATCCCTTAGCTCATTGTGCCGTTGGATCACGAACCCTCCATGCTTGCACACCATTGCGTGGTCTACAGTGAAGTTTGCTCCACAAACGCAAATAGAAGGACATTCAGGAATTGGCCAATCATAACGCAGTTTAATGGCGTCCATGAATTCGCGTTTGTTAAGGGCGAAGTTCATGTCTTTCACAGGAAGGACATTTAGCCAGCTTGAAGCGCCTTTCTCACCAGCAAGCTCAACTGCTCGATTGGTTTTAGCAGACAATGACCTTTTTACTTCTTCCAGTTTTTCCTTTAAACAATCATCTTTCTCTTTGCGTACTGTCTGTTGTAGTGTTTTTGTTTCTTCTGGATCAGGAAGAGTTTGATCTTGAGACATTATTTGTTGGACGAGGGGCGTGGTTACTTTGACTGAGGCTTCGTAATCAGATGTAGCAACTTGACAAGGGTTAGTAAACCCAAGTCCTCCTAATCGTACTGGCAGTGACAACAAATCTCTCTCTATTATTATTATATTATTATTATTATTATTATTATTATTATTATTATTATTATTATTATTATTATTATTATGGTAGACTTTATTCTTAAAATAGTTCAATATATATGTCGACATCATTGCGGGCACAGCCTAGGCAATGTGGATTTAAATACAGGATATCTATATGTACACGTAAATCATATTCTTAAAAAAATAATAAATAAATAAATATGCTAAATTTTTCATTATTCACGTCCTTAAAAATATCTTATAAAGCTAAAATTCTTTCAACTATTATATCTGTATAATCATGCGTTTACATAATTACATTATTATTATCATTATTATTATCTTTTATTTCACAGCAAACTGGTATATAATGATTTACAAATATAGTATTGCTGGTAACTAATTACTTCTAGCTCGAGAACTATCCTGCTCCTGAGAGCTGAAGCACTCTTCTCAGTATATGTGCAGTACCAAGAAGTACAGTTTTCTGCATGTCTATAAGACTGATGTTATCGATGTCTAGCCTATGTAAATGATCTTTGAATTGTTTTGAAATTGCTCCTAAAGATCCTATTACAATTGGTACAGTCATTGTTTTCATTCCCCATAGTCTTTCTAGTTCTATTCTGAGCTCTTGATACTTGTCAATCTTCTCCTTTTCTTTTTCATCTATCCTGCGGTCTGCTGGTACAGATACATCGATTAGTTTAACCTTCTTTCTTGTTTTGTCGATAATCACAATATCTGGACATCTCGCAGTTATCTTATTATTATTATTATAACATGTTTATTTCATTTCACAAAGTTGATACAACTTGACCGGGTTTAAACCATAAACCTAAGGTATTTAGAAAGATGTTTCATAGAAAAGATTTGGCATGGTTAGAACAAGTCATGGCGTCACTCCGACTACCTGCTACCTTTCAATTGGTGGGTGGTCATCAACATGAAGCTACCTTGCAGTCATTCCAAATCTTTTCTATGAAATTATTACATTGCTAAAGCTCTACGTAGCCATGTGCTGTTCTCAAAATTACAGTTTTTTGACATTGTTCTATGTTCATTGTTCCTGGCAAATTTTTAATATTTTTCTCCGTGCCTTTTCTGATGAGTCCCAAAGCACCAATGACGATTGGAATGTTTATGACTTCCATACCCCACATTCTTGAGATTTCAATTTCAAGATCTTTATATTTGGATCTTTTTTCAAGTTCTTTCAGTCCTACATTCTGATCGTTGGGAACAGAAATGTCTATCAAATAGCATTTGTTATCATCTTTGTCCTTCACAACGATGTCTTGTCTGTTTGCCGCAATTTCTCGATCTGTGTGGATAGGCATATCCCATAATATGGTGGCACGTTGGCTTTCAGCAACAGTTTGTGGGATGTGTTCGTACCATTTCAAGGATACGTCTATATTGTAGTGTTTCTTCTTCTTCTTCTTCTTCTTCTTCTTCTTCTTCTTCTTCTTCTTCTTATTGTGCATAGAAAAGGGTAGGGACGTTGGGTATACGCTGTATAGATTGTATGGACTCTATAATATTGAGCCCAAGCTGGATATTACTGAGAGAATAGATGATATTTGCAAATTTATAGTCAATAATGTATGTAGCGACAAATCGTCGTTTCTTTTTTCAAGATTTTGGAATAATCATAGAATTTTGGTAAAGATCTCTTATTTTTGCCGCTTTAGTCTTTGTGGCCAGTTTTAGCGCCATTTTGGCGTTTTTAACGAAAATACCCCTGAAAGAACACTTGGGCTCCCTGTTCGTAACTTCCTCCGCATCAGGCAACAACTGACTCTCGGGTTTCCTGTGTTATTAGTCTCAGTCTTCACGTGGACACCTCCCAACACAGAAACCCCGAAAAACAAGATTTTGCTGCGGAGAAACTATTATGCCGTGTAGCCAAGAAGGTTTTATCACTAACTTCCGTCATTCTCAAATAATTTCAAAGGTTCCAACATGGCGTTAACAGCTGAACAAGCACTTGACAAAGTCGGCGGTTTTGGTCGATATCAAATGCAACTCATGGCCATCGTCAGTTGTGCCGTCCTTTTCTGTAGTTTGGTGTTGATGGTGATGACGTTCAGTACAGCCGAGCCTCCCTGGAGGTGTACAACTAACTCCACATCCTGTACCTTGAATGGAACCTTTAGAATAGGAGACACAAACTATGACCATCGATGTAACATTCCACGTAGTGATTGGGAATTTGCTGTGCAAGGAGACTTTGACTCTATTGTTACAGAGGTAAGCTAGACAATTCCTGTGTAAGTCTTGAAAAGCGCCAATTAACCCTATTGTTTGTCTTATAGTGGGACCTTGTGTGTGACACGGCTGTGTACGTTAGTTTGGTCAACTCTCTTACGTTTATACTCTGGATATTTGGAAGCATGTTTGCTAGTATTTTCAGCGACAAGTATGGAAGAAAGACAGCTGCCGTTCCATTTACAGTTCTTACATGTATATGGGGTCTGATCTCAGCGTTCTCTCATGAATATTGGATGTTTGCGATATTTAGGTCGTTGGTGGGAATAGGCTTTGGTAAGTAAGAGCATGACGTAGAAAGACATCTTAATTAAAACGAGTGAAAAGGCCAAACAGAAAAATCGTAGCTTGGAAAGAAGGGAGAAGAAGAAAAGTGGCCATGGGGAAGGAAGGTCCCTCCTTCTTTCTCTTCGTTGGTGAGAACTGGCATAAATTAGGTCTTGACATTTTAGTCGGATCAACAGTGCTGAACGTACAATTTTGGTTGAGACAGTGCCGAATTTTGCAGACTGGATCATGATCGCAATTCGTTGCCTTCACTACACAAATCAAAAGCATTGTCAGCCTCTTTCCCCTTTTCTCAATGCTAATTCAGATCGAGGATTGCCCGCACAGCAGGGCAGATTCTGAGTTAAAACTACATTATGATGATTAAGGGGATGGGGGAGTGATGGCGATTGCTTTCCAATTCGACGTCAAGTTCGTGAGCAAAATGTGGAATTGTCTCCAGGGTGTGGTCCAAGATTGTAGCTAGGAAATAATTCTACGACAGTACTCGGATTATGTTGGTGAACAGTTCTACAAAATCGGTTCATGGAAAGGTTGTATGAAGAGTTATTAAAGTTACTCTCTCTTCCTTTTTTGTCCAGTTGGTGCGCTCATTTTTGCATTCATGGCTGAAGAGAGGGTTTTTTCGTGACACATGGCGAGCAATTAATTACTTTTGCATTCGACGTCAATAGCACACAAATCAAACTGATCGAAAGCCCAAATACCTATATGTCCGATAATTTTTATGTTTGGCAATATGCATGTTATGTTGTATGTTTTGCCCAGAAGTACAAGTTGAAAGTGCCATTCCAGAGAAATGCAACTTAACAATGTACCAACAGCATAATTAGTATATTTTTCGAATCATTTAAATAAGATGTAATTGAAAAGGAGATACACGGGATTCGGGTTTTTTATTTCAGTTGTATTTTGCGCGAACATTATCGTGAACCTCCCCACCTTACGTGTTCGTCCGCCCTCTGCATAATATTTGTAGCGGTGGTTGAGGAGTTGTTGACGAGCTCACGATCACACCAGTGCGACGTACATAGTTTAGTTAAATTTATCAAATGGTTTTACAATCGAGGTAATATGTAGACATCTACACACACACATACAAGCACACAGTAAAATCCTAAAACAAAGAAAATGGCGTTACGACATATGAACAAACAACAAGCAAGTGAAGCAATAAAGAACTCACCAATTGATGACAACACGGCATGGAACATCACACTCGATTACAAACCATACAAGCATGCACAAACAACACGACCGCAAGCTTAGAAGGTTAGCAAAACGGACACATTGCATGCATGGCACGGCGGGAAAAAATGTTGTTGTAGGTATTGCCTCAACAATATCGTGCATGTTTATAACATTTTTACCATCCGTCTTCAGGTGGTTGCTCCATCACTGTCTTTGTGCTAGTCATGGAGTACGTAAGTACTGCACATCGTAGTGCCGTGGGATTTGGAGTTTGGTTTGCATGGGTATTTAGCTTGGCGTTATTGGCGCTCTTGGCATGGCTGATTCCAAACTGGCGTATATTAAGTATTGTTGTAAGTGCACCAGGGATTTTGTTCTTCTTGTTCTGGTGGTAAGTCACTCATTTTACTTGGAGGTCTAAAGAACCGAGTTGAAAACTGTCTAATCGTCATGATTGCTTTATCAGGCTGACACCAGAGTCTCTTCGGTGGATGTTGGTGAAAGGGAAAACCGAGGAAGCAATAAAAACATTGAACAAAATTGCAAAAGTCAACGGCAAGTTTCTTTCTCATGATGAATTGAAGTCAGTGGAGGGCGAGATGGAAAATAAAAAGCTTGGTGACATAAGAGACCTGTTTGCATCTCGTGCAATGGCTCATCGAACACTTGTTTCCTGGTATTCATGGTATGTGGGTTTCAAGGTATACAACCGTTGTCATTGTGATCTAAAATGAAACATTGATGTTGCAGGTTTGTTTGTGGACTGGTGTATTATGGAATCTCACTGGGTACTCCAAACATCGGTGGCAACATGTATTTGAACTTCTTTCTTTCTGCGGTGTTTGAAGCTATTGGTATGGTGATAGGCATCGTGGCGCTCAACAAGTAAGGAATGAAATATCTCATACTATTTATCCAATGTTAAACCAACCAAGATCACGTTGACACCACTACAATATTGTGCGTAGTACTTGGGTGACTGCATAGGTACTCGCGCAGGAATCCAAGAAGGTTAAAGTACTTCATCATTCCCTTATCATCCCCGCCCTTCTCATCAAACTCTTCCTTTTCCTCCCTTCTCCTCCTTTTCCTTTTCCTTCAGTTTAAACAGGGCTGCTACTTTCAGGGTAGTTAAGGGTATGCCATGCATTGATCGCATTGAAAACTTTAAGTCAACTTTAAGTCTGATTTTCAGTGATGAAATAAATGATAACCACACTTAGAAACAGTTCCAGTATGTTTAGATAGTGTTTGTTTTTAATGCTGCATTCACGCCAACCAGTTAAACTAGTTTAAAAGTACTGGTTTAACTAAACAAGGTTAAAAATTAGTTGCTCATAACATGCGCAACTTGTTTGATTTACATATCATGCCAAGGTTGTTTGTCTTGTGAAAGTAACACGACAGGGTTATCAACAAACTGGAAAAATCAAAACCTGGTTTAGTTAAACTAGTTTAGCTGGTGTGAATGCAGCATAAGTGTAGTAATTATTTAATTCATTGCAAATCGTGTATTTGCTTCTAATCTAACATCTGCGTGATTTAATTTTTTCCCCCGAGGCTTGGACGCAAGAAGACAATGACGGCGTCTTTTTTTGGAGCTGGTATTTCCACTGTTGCTGCTGCTTTGTTGGTTGTTTACGACGATGGTAGCACTGGTAAGAACAATTCACAATCTTCAAAAGGTCTGTAAATGCTGAGACGTTAACTGCGTGATGCCATTTTTTCGAACAGGATTTCTTGTTGGCAAAGTTTTGACAGCCATGATTTTGGGGAAGTTTTTTATCGTTATAGCATTCGAAGGATTCTACATTTACTCAGCAGAACTCTTTCCCACTGTAGTCAGGTAACATCAAAGTTGTGTTAGTTGAGGTGTAGAAGTGTTGGTACGTGGTGGTGGTACATGATGTTGGTGATATTTTTCATGGTGATGATGTGATGTTGGTGGTATTTGGTACACTGTGTTGGTGATATTTGCCATGGTGGTGATGTGGTGTTGGTGGTATAGTGGTGTTGGTACATGGTGTTGGTGATATTTGTCATGGTTGTAATGTGGTGTTAGTAGTGTAGTGTTGTCGGTACGTGGTGGTGGTATTTGTTATGGTGCTGGTGGTGTTGCATTGGTGTTGGTAATATAGTGATGTTGGTACACAGTGTTGGTGACATTTGCTATGGTTGTGATGTGGTATCGGTTTTACCGACTCGCCATAAAATTGATTTTGGTGTTGGTACATGGTGTTGGTAATATTTGCCATGGTTGTGATGTGGTGTTGGTGGTGTGGTGATGTTGGTACGTGGTGTTGGTGATGATGTTATGATGGTGTTGCGTTGGTGGATCTTGCAGTGTTTTCAAATGTCGTCGGAGATTTACCGAAGTTGTTTTCAAGTGTCCGAGGAAGAAATGCTGTGCTCGGGCAAATCGGGCAAAAGAAACTTTTTGAAAGCACTTGGAAATTTGTGTCTATATAAAGAGAATCAGACCTTCATGAAAGTTGCCCATTACAAAAATGTCCGAAACTAAAAATACTTATCAGTACAAATGTCCCAAAGTAAATATCTCTGGCAGAAACGCTAAAGACTTGTCATTGTGGTGATAGTGATGTCGTGGTGGTGTATTAGTGTTGGTAGTAGTGGTACTTGTCATGGTTGTGGAGTAAGATTGTAATGATGACGCTGATAATATTTTCTTTAATCTTTGAAGTAGTACAACTCGCCATGAAATTGATTTTCCACAGAAACACTGGTCTTGGCACTTCGACTTCTGCTGCTCGTATTGGATCAGCTTGTGCACCGTACATTGTATTCTCGGTATGTAGGTCACCATATGAAAACAGGAGCGCATTTTTACTGACGCCCACGACGGGAGGTTGTTCTTTTTTTTTTTGGCCAATACTGAAATTGGCAGGTCTTCAGTAGGGGGGTTTTTCAGGTAGGGCGCGTATTGTCAGTGCCGTCGTTGCTTTCGGTCCCTGTTCATAACTTCTATCTATACAGATGTCTTATATATCACTTAGAAATATTGATATCTTTTCTTTTTAACAGCAAAGAGTTCATCCTTTGATACCTTTTGGCATCATGGCAATTAATGCCATTATCTCTGGGATTCTGGGTTTGACGCTTCCAGAGACGCATAACAAACCCATGCCAGACACCATACAACAAGTCAATGACATGAGTAAGAAACGGTTGCAGATCAGTCTTATCGATGATGAGGTTCCTTTCTCACCTTCAAAACCCAAGGATTGTATCTTTACATCCACTCTTTAAGGACTATGCAAGATAATGTCATTATTTGTGAAACTTTAGCGCATTAGATCATATATATATGTATTTTGCGCTTTATAAATATTAAATTATTATTATTATTATTAACTTTTAATTAGTAGACAATGTATTACAGCAGTTTTATATGGCTGTTGACATATATAAGACAAGTGTTTAAATTTATTTTTTATTTTTGGCAATCCCCAAAGATAGTAAAAATATTCTTTAATCTGATTATAGATTGCGATTCATTGATCGTAGCAAATTTGAGTGTCACGTCCTAGTGTTACTGATTTTCATGACATGTTATATACATATATCTTATTAGACAGTTTTGTGTGGAGTATGGCTGGATATTTTACGAGTTACGCAGTATTTTGGCGAGCCTTTAGACGAGCCAAAATACAAGTTGACGAGTAAAATATCCAGCCATACTATACACAGATACTGTCTAATTTGTCTAATAAGTTATTTATTATCCAACGGATCTTGGTTTTAGCCCAGAGGGAGCATTTTCCGAAACCTTTTATTGTCGCGTGACGTCGCGTTACTCGATTGGCTAATACGCACAAACTGGTTAAACAAGTTTTCTGGACAGTTGTAGTCAAGTTCTGTCATCTATGGTCGAATTTTCATCTAAATTCGTCTGCTTTCTGTTAAAATTTGTTGGCCATAAGGCAAACTATGTCTTTTGGAAAACTGGAACTACAAAGCTACAAACAAAAAAAATTGCGAATTTTGAGAGCCGTTTTCATCAAAACAAGTGCCAGTTGAAAGTCTGAAGTCAAGTTGCCGAAACGAGACCCAAAAGGAGTTCATTGTGTAGCTTTTGATAACTACATGTAACTTTGGACAGACCGTGGCAAGCAATTGGACTGAAATAAGGACTAGTTGAATGAATTTACCGTATTCCAATTTGAACTTACAGCCTTGGAGTGCTGCTTTGTACGGGACCATCATCAATCATCCATATGAGAGAAAAAGAGCAAGTTTAGTTAGTGGAATAGATTTGTGCTTCATACCTAAGGGGTTTTTCAAAAACCAGTGGTCAAGAAAATAAAGGTATGTTCAGTTTAATTGATAAACGAGAGCTATTTTTCAGAGTTCTTGTTTTCATAGTTTTGTTTTAAAATTTGTAGCTCAAAGAAAACGCATAGCTTCCAAAAACCGATGCAAATATATGTAGCCAGCAATGAGTTCAGTTTTAATCGACTTACCTTTATAAAATTATTTCATTCAAGAACCATTTTAGAGCTTACCAACTTTGATAATATATGAGGAAAATCTAAACTTTCACGCTTTCACGCTCAAACTTGTCAAATCGGTATAGAGGAGTAAAAATATCGCTGGATATTTTACTTGATATTTTTACTCGTCTATGATGAGTTGGATAATAAGATTTTTTATTTTAATTTTTTCTATGCTACAAAAATCCCAAATCTCTTATCAAATTAGTTCAATTAATTAAGGTGATTCGAGTGAATTGTTGTGCTTTGCGCACACTAACTGCGCACGATTCTGTAGATTGTGCGACGTTAGACGCATTTTAAAAAAGCAAATCAGTATTTAAACCAAAAATAATGACCTAAGATGAATTTGAAAAAGGTTAGACAATATCGATAATAAAGGGCTTTTTTGAGCAACACAAAAGTAGGGTCCTTTAGCACGTTACGACATGATTTTCCTGTACTTTGAATGGAAACTTTAAAGCAGGAGACACAAACTATGACTATTTTCAATCCACAAGGAGGAGATCAGTGACCAGTACGAATGATAGCTCGCGCGCCATTATGAAAACCTTCGACAGGCCGAATGTGACGTGTACGTCTTCTAACATTGGAGCTATTTTAAGAATTCGTTGTGGTCTCCTTCGGTCTTCAGTCCACGCTGGCAACAAATGAATGGAAAATATTGCAAACATTTAAGACTTGATGTTAGTTAATGCACCGATCAATATAAGTCCTGTAGGGGAAGTAAAATGGGTGTCCGTTTGCTCGTTTTCAAGATAATCAGCGTTGAATGGATGCATACGTTGCCCTTTAGCTCTTCTACCGATAGTGTTTTTTCAGAAGTCGTTTCAGGATTTCTTTGACATCATGTGTGAAGTTATTTGGGAGATAAACCTGTATGAACATTGGGGATCACGTCGAACGATTGGCAGTTGCGGAGAAGGTTGAAGTCCATCTCGACCTAGCGTACTTTGATGGACGGCTTCTCAAACTTTCAAAGATCGCTGATGCCGGTACACGTCGCTGTACTTGTTAGCCAAATCATGGATAATGTTGCCAAAAGGGCGAAGCAGAATTAAACGAGAAATGCATCTCAAATAAACAACGACTTGTTCATTTCCAAGCAGACATGTTCGAAAGCTATGTACAACTTTCTTCGTCAATGCCTTTTTCGGTACGCTTTTAGATTTCTAATCAGACGTGGTTCCATAAATGCGGTTACCTGCTTACTTAATAGCCGGAGTTTCAAACACTTTATCACACGCAGAAAACAATGTTACAGGCCTATAGCTCTTTACACCATAAATACTGTCCTTACATATTGGTGCCTACTCTCCCTTTATCCATTCACTGGGCCAATAACGAGCATCTATACAATTGTATATATGTAACTCCATTTGTATTTTTCCGCTTAAGTATAGAAAATAAACGTTATTATTAATTTTATTATTAATTGTTGTAAATAGATGTCAATGACGGTGCTAGCTCCTCACAGCCCAACTTCAAAATTAAATTCGGTACTCTATCATGACCCACTCCTTTCCTCACATTTAATTCTTTTAAAGCTTTCATTACTCCATCACAATGCAGTGTCTCTCAAATTTGAATTGAGGACCATTGACAACCTTTTTGTTGTTGTTTATTGCTTGGACACTTGTATATTTCTTTAGTACTCCAGTCAAATTCAATATAATTCAAGACTACCAATGCGGATCAATTTCTAGAGTGATGCTCTTGTCTTTTACCTTGTCCTTTTACCTTACGGATATTTAGCTTTAGGCAATGGACCTGGTTGAGGATGCACATCACCACTGAGCTGAGCAGAAATGTGCTTGTTCCATTACATGTGTACAGAGTTCTATAGCACAGAAAACGATTGCCATGTCCATACTTCAGACATATCTCTTTGTAAAGGTTAAGGGTGTACTGACACATAACGTTGCTGTGCAACGGTTGCTATGCAAAATATGGTCTTCTTTTGGCCGGCAAAATTGAATAGGCACACGCGCGCGTGTTTTTGGTGGGAATCATTTGCCTTCCGGTAGAGCGACGCACACCTGACAAAAAGAACTTATTTTCGTTCTTATTGCGCATATGCGGGGTACTTTACTTCCGGTTTCTTTAAAAAGCTATAATCTTTGGCGGATTTCATCAGAACGAAGTGTTTTTTCAATATTTATATTCTTTACAGCCTTTTCTTCAAAGCCGAGCATGGGATTTGCGAAAAATTAAGAAATACGAAAGTTATTGGCATAAGTCGCTCAATTTTGACGTTCAAAAAATCCTAAAAGGCTTATTTGGAAACCATTTTTAAAATCCATGCTCGATTCTATCCACCTTGGTCTCAAGATTAAAATCATGCATTTTAGATTCTCAAATATACCGTGCTGAAAAAAATTATAGCTTTTTTTCTGTATCTATGATGTCACATGATGACGTCATGCAATTATTATTGTCATAAAATGCGAAAGTTTCCTCAGGGAGGACAAACTACAAAATAAATATAAAAGCGATATGACAATTTGGTGGCATTTTATAGAATTTTCAAATTTCCCTAGCAACGGGCCATTTTTATATGTCAGTACACCCTTAATTCGATGTGAAAATGATAATTCTCTTGCAAGGGAGACATGGTATGCTTCTTGCTGGACATTTATAATAGCCTGAATAATCCAGCTAGAAGGAAGGAAATAAATACTCTTTTAGAGAGTATCTTCTTTTCCATCCACGCGTCTCGCTACATCACCCGAGTTTGGGCTTTGGAAACAAGTTTCTTCCTAGACTTTTATATACATAACTCGTATTCTTAAGAGTTTGACCACCTATTAATGTGAACATTTGAAGATTATTCAAGAGTTTTATTTGATAAATCGACCAACAGGCCACGCGATCTCCTGGACAGGTCCGGACAGGAATGGACATCATTGCAGAAGAAGATAAGGATAAGAATAAGGGTGCATGTGTGTGAAGAGATGGTGTGAGAGGACAGCTTTACGTCAAACTGTGAGTGTAATGATCTAAGCTAGTAGCTAGTCCAGTCCCAGACTCTCTTTCTTGCCGCTCCAGGACTCGCGGAGAAAGAGAGTCCAGTATAACTTGCATGCGCATGTGCAAAATGAGCCAATCAATTAATTAATTAGTATTTTGCGAGCTTGCAATATGCAAATGTCAGTGTTTGGTAGCAGTGGTAGTGATGCGTATCGAAAAATTCACAAATACGTCTTTCACAACTGTCCATCCGTAAATGGCCTGTAACTGCTCAAACTTTGGTAAAAGATTATAGTTGGTTTTTCCAAGTGCATAGCTCACTGAATCAACAAATGGCTTTCCGAAATGAGACTGATATCGTGTATACAAAACACTTTCTTCTTCAGCCATCTTGAATCATTAGATGACTTTAGGATTTGTAACCACGCGATCACGTGGTGATCGCGTGGTCACTAAACTGACATGCGCATGCAAGTTATACTGGACTCTCTTTCTCCGCGAGTCCTGGAGCGGCAAGAAAGAGAGTCTGGGACTGGACTAAGCTAGTAGCTAGCCTTATTTATAGAAGTTCATTAGCATAACTCACGCAACTGGTTTGTAGTCATGGGTTTTCCAAAGTCTCATTAAATATTCACGAAATTGTCCTGAATAAGGCCTATTGACCTAATAACCTTAATCCTTAAACTCTTTGTAAAAGGGATTAACTTAACAAAGCGTCGATGACAGTCGCTTGTACATTTAAGTCAAAACAAACTGAGATATAAAAACTTAAGCCTTAATCAAGATCAAGTAGATATTTCTTGACTCAAAGTCTGTTGGTAAACAAAATTAATTGATGACGCAAGGCATTTAAAATGTCAGACAGAAAGTCTGCTACTGCGCCTGCGTTGTTACCGCGTCCAAAACCGGATTGACGACCAGCTGAAGTACAAAGTTCAATTACCGTAGTCCTTTGAGTAATTAAACTAAGCCTTTAAAGTTCCGATCAATAAGATCCAATTACTGACCTATCGACACGAGGTGTTGTACAAGGTCAACAGCTTAGTTCCTATTGTTCTTGTAATTACTAAGTTCTCAAAGATAGATCGTTGCCATGTCATGGCAACCAGAGATAAAAATTAGTTCTTTTCTTAGTTGGAAATTAAGACTTTTTTTAGCCTTTTCACAATTATACTGTACTCTGATGATTGGCGTTGAGGTTGAAAACTCGGTTACAAATATATAGCATTGAAATAGTTCAGCTGTAGTTATCTAAAACACGTGCTAAGTATTTTCACTCGGCTTGGAAAATTTACATAATGAAAACATATTATTCGCACCACTGCATCACAACGTAAGAAAATTGAAAAGCACGTGCTACCACGTACGTAGAAGAACGTTGGTTCTTACACAAAGATTGCCATCAATTTCGCATATTGAGAGTTGATCTAATCGTGAACTTTAGTTTAGTTCTACAAAAGCCTGGAAATAAGGCATCCGTGATTGAAACTACATTTGCACAACTCATCCCAGGCAAAGGTATGGTTTAATGGACTTAACTGATGGCCCTGCACGTGCAAGTTTTCCTTATTAATCAGACAAGTTTTTCTTTAATATGTTTTCTTGCTTGATCGATGCTCGAGTAAAGAGATCAACAAGTCTTCTTATCACGCTGTCCTTACGTAGGAAAACTTGTTTGTGTGGACGACAAATAAGTTATTTTCCCACTTGACAACTTTTCCTTGTTGCCGTCTACCCGAGCAAGTCTTTGTTGACAAATTTCCTTGACAAAGAAACTGACACACTAATTTCATAATAAGGCAGTTGACAAGACAAAAATGTCAATTTTGTTGTTGATGGCTCTTCACATGCAAGTTTTCCTTAATCGACAAGTTTCTTTGATAAGTTTTCTTGCTCGTGTGAACGGATTAGCAAGGTTTTCTTGGCACCTAGCTTGTCTTTGTATAGGAAAGCTTGTTTGTGTAGACGAAAGATCAGTTATTTCTTACTTCACAACTTTTCCTTGTTGCCCGTCTACTCGAGCAAATCTTTACCATGATAAGGGAAAAAAACTGACATCAGTGCCAGCTTTACAACAAGGCAACTTAATTGGTCAGGTCAGGTTGGAGCCTGCTTCTGGTAACATATGTAACCCAGTACTACCTGCCACATGGACGGGTCGTCAGCGTCTAAACTGGTTCCCCCACCAGGTTCTTTCTGGTGAGGAGGGTGGCAGACACCCAGCAGGAATAAAAACAAGACCTGTCAAAGGGCGGATGAGCTCAATGAGCCAACGGCCATCGTGCATCACTGAACTTTTATTTTATTGTGTGTTAATTGTAATTTTAAACAGTAATTTGTAATTTGTGGTGCAGTAATTTGTAGTGTATTTTAAAATTAATTTTCATTGTGCAGACTGTGTAGCGGCAGCCCAAGGCGCCATCCATTGCTCACAGTCCCATGCATGTTATATGTTTTTGTAAAGCACCTAGAGCAGATTCTGAATAGGCGCTATATAAATGTTCATTATTATTATTATTGATTGACAAGACAAAAACGACAATTTTGTTGTGGCATCTTTAAGTTTTCCTTGTCACTGAGGCAAACTTGCTCGTGTAGTTGCGGCTTAAAACGTGGCTGTAAAATAGAGTTGTTCTTTCTCATTTCAAACTCTGTTCATGGTCAATGCATGCTTTTAGAAGAGGAGTATTTTCATCAGACCGTAGTAGATCAGGATGCTCCTCTGAAAGACCTGATCGAAACTGTAGCGAAACTTTGTTTTCAGTATACAGGCTTTTTATGAATATGTAAGCTGGTAATTTGAAATCATGAAGATCTTCTAGATGTTTTTTTCACAAAACGATTAATGTCTAACTGGTAGAACATTTGGCCATTTTCTTGAAACTTTAATGGAATACTTCAAAACCTCATCAAGCACCATTGTACTCTGATAAGCTAAGTGTTCAGTTTCAGTTGGTTGAGAGGGAAGATATTGTTGAAAAACAATACGATACAAGCCACAAAACTCCAGACCATGCATGATATTATGAATTCAAAGTTGAGAAATAAACCATTTTGAACGGGCTTCCTGTGTTTCATCTAATTCAAAATTGCGCCTCCAGAGGCTGCCGTCCACATGTAGGGTTGTAGATGTTCTCTAAAACAAAGAAACTTTTTCAGAAGTGATTATTTCTAAGAACTGGTTTTATCTTAAAGATGCAAGTGAAGGACCTTGCTATCCGAATTCATAATGAACGATCGATGACCATGCAAATGGGCGGTAGGCTTGGTAACGAGCACCATGAAAGTGAAACTCGAAATGCCTCATTTCATAAACAACATGTTTTATTCCAAACATTATAATATATGAAAATAAAAAAGCAAAACGGCTGCGTTTTTCATTTTTTCTTCTCTTTTGTGTAGTAAAACTTGTGTGTAATTTTGGACTTAGAAAGAAGAAGTCACACTTTCGTGTTGCTCGTTGCCAGATCTACCGCGTATTTGGCCATCAAACGGCATTATGAATTCGGCGTATGTCGCCAAGGCAAAAATACGCCTTCACAAATCAGGGCCTGATTATATAATAGGTGACTATAACTAGGATAGGTCCTTAGTTTTGGAAGTTTATCTAGCTTCATTTCACTAGACCTGAAAGTTTCAATCGAATCATGAACACAGACAAGCCCGGGGGGAGAGGTATTTTATATGGTGGATGTTCCGCCCAAAAGGGTATAGTAAAGGGTAGGGAATTTCCAGGTTTTCTGTATAGAATAGAGTAGGGACGTTGGGTATAGACTGCATAGACTGTATGGACTCTATAATATTGAGCTCTACTAAGAGAATAGATGATATTTGCATATTTATAGTAAATGTATGTAGCGACAAATCATCGTTTCTTTTTTCAAGATTTTGCAGTAATCATGTTAGTTTTGGTAAAGATCTTAGACAAGGCTTATTTTTGAAAAATCAGATACCTGGAGGCATTTTGGGGTAGAGGCTGGTAACATAACTATTCTAGACTAATTTTTCATGCTGAATCCGAATGTGACTGTTACCAAGACGTATTCTGCAATCTTATACGTATAAATGACGTATTTTGTGAATTGTTACAGTCATTTCATACTAACGGCTTTTTCATGTAATTTCAACAGTTCCCAAACTTAAAAACAATGACCATGGCTGGAAAGAGCATATCAAAATCAGTATAACTGTGAAGTTTGAAGGATATAGGTATAGGTTGAAAAATCAAGGAGATACGAATTTTCAAAAATCGAAATTTGTTTGTATCTCTTGCATAACTGTAAGTGTTTTCATACAAAATTTCGTTTTTTGAAAATTCGTATCTCCTTGATTTTTCAACTGATATCCTTCAAACTTCACAGTTTTACTGATTTTGATGTGCTCTTTCCAGCTATGGTCATTGTTTTTAAGTTTGGGAACTTTTGGAATTACATGAAAAAGCCGTTAGTATGAAATGACTGTAGCAATTCACAAAATACGTCATTTACACGTATAAGATTCCAGAATACGTCTTGGTAACATTCAGCATGAAAAATCGGGTTAGAATAGTTATGTTACCAGCCTCTACCCCAAAATGCCTTCTGCACTTTTTGCGATCGACTTTTTCAGTTTTGCGCCTTGTCTATCTCTTATTTTTGCCGCTTTAGTCTTTGTGGCGAGTTTTAGCACCATTTTAGCGTTTTTAACGAAAATTCCCATGAAAGAACACTTGGGATCCCTGTACGTAGACTCCAACAGCTGTCTCTCGGGTTTCCTGTGTTACTAAGTTTAGTCTTCGCGCGTGGACACCTCCCGACACAGGAAACCCGAAAAACAAGATTTTGCTGCGGAGGAACTATTATGCCGTGTAGCCAAGAAGGTTTTGATTATCACTAACTTCCGTCATTCTCAAATAATTTCAAAGGTTCCAACATGGCGTTAACAGCTGAACAAGCACTTGACAAAGTCGGCGGTTTTGGTCGATATCAAATGCAACTCATGGCCATCGTCAGCTATGCAATACTTTTCTGTTGTTCGGTGTTGATGGTGATGACGTTCAGTACAGCCGAGCCTCCCTGGAGATGTACAACTAACTCCACATCCTGTACCTTGAATGGAACCTTTAAAGTAGGAGACACAAACTATGACCATCGATGTAACATTCCACGTAGTGATTGGGAATTTGCTGTGCAAGGAGACTTTGATTCTATTGTTACAGAGGTAAGCTAGACAATTCCTGTGTAAGTCTTGAAAAGCGCCAATTAACCTATTGTTTATCTTACAGTGGGACCTTGTGTGTGACACGGCTGTGTACGTTAGTTTGGTCAACTCTCTTACGTTTATACTCTGGATATTTGGAAGCATGTTAGCTAGTATTTTCAGCGACAAATATGGAAGAAAGACAGCTGCCGTTCCATTTACAGTTCTTACATGTATATGTGGTCTGATCTCAGCGTTCTCCCATGAATATTGGATGTTTGCGATATTTAGGTCGTTGGTGGGAATAGGCTTTGGTAAGTAAAGGAATGTCATAGAAAGACATCTTAAAAAGAGTAAAAAGGCCAAAAAAAATCGTAGAAGGAAAAAAAAATCGTAGAAGGAAAAAAAAATCGTAGAAGAAGAAAAGTGGAGAGAGTAGGTCCCTCCTTCTTTCTCTTCGTTGGTGATAACTGACACAAATTAGGTGTGAACATTTTAGTCTGAACAACAATGCTGAACGTACAATTTTTGGACCGAATTTTGCAAAGATCATGATCTCAACACGTTGCTTTCACCACACAGATCAAAAACATTGTCACGGACTCCTTCCCCCTTTCTGAATGTTATTTCGGAGGATTGCCCATACAGGCCTGATTCTGAGTTGACAACATCATTGAGGTGATTAGGGAGGATGGGGGGAGTGAGGAAGATTGTTTTCCATTTTGACGTGAAGTTTGTGAGCAAAATGTGGAATTGTCTCTAGGGTGTGGTCCAAGATTGTAGCTAGGGAATAATTCTACGAAAGTACTCAGATTATGTCGGTGAACAGTTCTACCAAATCAATTCATGGCACGCTTGTTCGAAGAGTGATTAAAGTTATTCTCTCTTCCTTTTTGTCCAGTTGGTGCGCTCACTTTTGCATTCATGGATGAAGGGAGGGTTTTTTTCGTGACACGTTGCATCGTCAATAGCACATAAATCAAACTGATCGAAAGCCCAAATACCTATGTCCGATAATTTTTTTATTCGGCAATTTGTAATGTTGTATGGAGACTTCCAAAATGGTTTTGTCCAGAAGTACAAGAATTTTTGAAGAATCTTACCGAAATATGCGAGCCAGAGTAATGCAACTGAACAATGTACCAACAGCATAATTTTTGTATTTTTCGAATGATTTCAATAAGATGTAATTGAAAAAGAGATACATGGGATTCGGGGGTTTTATTTGTATTTTCCGCGAACATTATCGTGAAGCTCCCCGCGTAGCGGTGGTTTAGGAGTTGTTGACGAAGTAACGATCCCACGAGTGCGACTTACGTAGTTTAGTTTATTCATCAAAAGGTTATACAATCGAGGAAATGTGTAGACATCTATACACACACATGCAGGCACACAATGAAATCCTAAAACAAAGAAAATGGCGTTACGGCATATGAACGAAATACTAGCAAGCAATTAAGAACTCACCAACTGATGAGAACACGGCATGGAACATCATACTCGATGACAAACACATACAAGCATGCACAAACAACACGACCGCAAGGTTAGCTGGTTAGCAAAACGGACGGCGGGAAAAAACATTGTTGAGGGTATGTCCTCAACAATATCATACGCGTTTATAACATTATTTTTACCATCCGTCTTCAGGTGGTTACTCTATCACTGTCTTTGTGTTAGTCATGGAGTACGTAAGTACTGCACATCGTAGTGCCGTGGGATTTGGAGTTTGGTTTGCATGGGTATTTAGCTTGGCGTTATTGGCGCTCTTGGCATGGCTGATTCCAAACTGGCGTATATTAAGTATTGTTGTAAGTGCACCAGGGATTTTGTTCTTCTTGTTCTGGTGGTAAGTCACTCATTTTACTTGGAGGTCTAAAGAACCAAATTGAAAACCGTCTAATCGCCATGATTGCTTTATCAGGCTGACACCAGAGTCTCTTCGGTGGATGTTGGTGAAAGGAAAAACAGAGGAAGCAATAAAAACATTGAACAAAATTGCAAAAGTCAACGGCAAGTTTCTTTCTCATGATGAATTGAAGTCAGTGGAGGGCGAGATGGAAAATAAAAAGCTTGGTGACATAAGAGACCTGTTTGCATCCCGTGCAATGGCTCATCGAACACTTGTTTCCTGGTATTCATGGTATGTGGGTTTCCAGATATACAACCGTTGTCATGGTGATCTAATATGATACGTTGATGTTGCAGGTTTGTTTGTGGACTGGTGTATTATGGAATCTCACTGAGTACCCCAAGCATCGGTGGCAACATGTATTTGAACTTCTTTCTTTCTGCGGTGTTTGAAGCCATTGGTATGGTGATAGGCATCGTGGCGCTCAACAAGTAAGGAATGAAATATCTTATGCTATTTACCAAATGTTAAACCAACCAAGATCACGTTGACAGCACAACAATATTGTACGTAGTAATTGGGTGACTGCATAGGTACCCTGCGCAGGGAATCCAAGAAGGTTAAAGCACTTTATCGGCTTCCCCTTATCATCTCATCTCCCCTTCTCATCAAACTCTTCCTTCTTCTCCTTCCTTCTCATTTTCCTTTTCCATTTTCCGTTTAAACAGGGCTGCTAGTCTCAGGCTAGTTAAGGACATGCCATGCATTGATCATCAAAAAGTCAATTACACATCTGATTTTTAGTGATGAAATAAATGATTACCACTCTTAGAAACAGTTCCAGTATGTTTACATAGTGTTTGTTTCTAAGTGTAGTAGTTATTCAATTCACTGGAAATCGTTTCTAATTGCTAATTGCTTCTGATCTAACATCTCTGTGATTTAATTTTGTCCGAGGCTTGGACGCAAGAAGACAATGACGGCGTCTTTGTTTGGAGCTGGTATTTCCACTGTTGCTGCTGCTTTTTTGGTCGTTTACGACGATGGTAGCGCTGGTAAGAACCTTCACAATCTTCAGAAGGTCTGTAAATGCGGAGACGTTAACTGCGTGATGCCATTTTTTCGAACAGGATTTCTTGTTGGCAAAGTTTTGACAGCCATGATTTTGGGGAAGTTTTTTATCGTTATAGCATTCGACGGATTCTACATTTACTCAGCAGAACTCTTTCCCACTGTAGTCAGGTAACATCAAAGTTGTGTTAATGGAGGTGTAGTGGTGGTGGTATGTGGTGGTGGTGTAGTGGTGTCGGTACGTAGTGGTAGTATTTGCCATGGTGTTTGGCGGTGCAGTGGTGTTGATGGTATAGTAATGTTGGTACATGGTGTTGGTGGTGTAGTGGTGTTGGCACATGGTGTTAGTGATATTTGTCATGGTGGTGATGTGGTGTTGGTGGTGTAGTGGTGTCGGTACGTGGTGGTGGTATTTGTCATGGTGCTGGTGGCGTTGCAGTGGTATTGGTAAATGGTGTTGGTGACATTTGTCATGATGGTGATGTGGTGTTGGTGGTACTGTGGTGTCGGTTACATGGTTTTGGTGATATTTATTATGGTGGCGATGTGGCGTTGGCGTTGATGGAACTTGCAATGTATTCGTCCTTAGCTTTCAAACTTTTTTAACGTACTTGGAAATTTGTGTTTATATCAAGGGAATCAGACCTTCATGAAAGTTGCCCATTACAAAAATGTTCGAAACTAAAAATACTTATCAGTATAAATGTCCCAAAGTAAATATCTCTGGCAAAAACGCTAAAGACTCACATTGTGGTGATGGTGATGTCGTGGTGGTGTATTAGTGTTGGTTGTAGTGGAACTTGTCATGGTTGTGGAGTATAAGATTGTAATGATGACGCCGATGATATTTTGTTCAATGTTTAATGTAGTACAACTCGCCATGAAATTGATTTTCCACAGAAACACTGGTCTTGGTTCTTCGACTTCTGCTGCTCGTATTGGATCAGCTTGTGCACCGTACATTGTATTCTCGGTATGTACGTCACCACTGGGAAACAGGAGCGCATTTTTACCGACGCCGACGACGGGAGCTTGGTTTTTTTTTTTTCATTTTTTATTTTTTTGGCCAATACTGAAATTGGCAGGTCTTCAGTAGGGGCTTTCTTACTTCCTCAAACCTTGCAGCGCCATCATTGCTTGCGGTCCCTGTTTATAACTTCTATCTACACAGATGTCTTATATAGCACTTTGAAATATTGATATCTTTTCTTTTTAACAGCAAAGAGTTCATCCTTTGATGCCTTTTGGCATTATGGCAATCAATGCTATTATCTCTGGAATTCTGTGCTTGACGCTTCCAGAGACGCGTAACAAACCCATGCCAGACACCATACAACAAGTCAATGAGATGAGTAAGAAACGGTTGGAGATCAGTCTTATCGATGATGAGAAGGTTTCTTTCTCACCTTCAAAACCCAAGGATTGTATCTTTACATCCACTCTTTGATGACTATGCAAGATATAATGTGATTATTCGGTGAAACTTTCAACTAGACAATATACAGCAGTTTTATATGGCTGTCGGTTGACACATATGACGAGTTGTCCTTCGTAGCCTGCAGGATGCCTCTTATATTTCTTTTCGCTTGGAATACTAATGTAACGCTATTTTCAACCGAGACAGTGGCAGAGCAATTCCACCTAGCATGAACTAATTATTAAGAACACTGTCTAATTGTCAAAATTAGCTATTAAATTAGCTATTGATTTTAATTTGTAGCAACTTACGCGGTAAATTATGCACTATACAATAATTTTGTGATAGTAGATATAAGTTTATTCTCTTATTATACGTTATTATCAATGAGATTTTGATTTAACCAAAGTACTTTAGTTAACTCTGAAGATGAATTAAGCAATCTTGAATAAGAAAATAGAATAAGTTTTATCTCCTACTTAACAATATAGTTCCATGTAAATATCAGTTTATTTTATTTTATCTTAATTTATATTTATTCATATATTTATATATTTATTTATTTATATATATATTTATATATTATAACTTTTATTCTGAAAATACTTTTTACGTGTACGTACGCTATTTGATTCTGTACTTTACTTTTAGGTTTTTTGCCCGCTCTATTCTATGTATTTAAGTTAGCTCAGGATCGTTAAGGGTTGGGCGTCCACAGCGCAATTCACGAAAAATAAAAACGTCAAATAACGAATCACGAAATTGAATTTAAAAATTAATAATCTTAATATTGAGGAAGCCAATAGTATAAAGCGTATTATATCCGGGTGCTACATTATTGGATAAGCACCTGAATTGGAAAGAGCACATTAACCTAATAGCAGGTAAACTCAGGAGAAATATCGATATTTTTTCTAGACTTCGACATTATCTTGACTTAAATAACCTTATTCAGTTATACTATATTATATATATTAATTTATCCTTTTTTGACTTTATGGTCTAATTGTTTGGGGTAATATACACCTATACTACTACATTAAATCCAATTATTATTTTGCAAAAGAAAGCTTTGCGGGTAATTACATTTTCCAAATATAATGATCACTCATCTCCACTTTTTAAACTTTGCAATATTACAGCGAGTTCGTATAACCCATGTTTTAAATGCTAATGAGTTCTGCTTGTATAATTATGTGGGCATTGAGCCATTTCATGAAAGAAGCACAAGTACAATTACTTTACGCGCGAGATAAATCCCTTTTTCAATAAATTACACTTTTTTGACAAAGGTGTTCTTTAATTCCTTAACTTTCTCTCTCTTTTGCTGTGTGTCTTTTCGCTACTTCCCCACCCCCTTTTGTTTTCGCTGATAGCTGTCGCTTTTGTTGGTAACACTTAGAACGTTGAAACGACCGATGCGGGACCGGTTCGGACCATAACAACAAAGCAATTTACGATACAGCTAAAACTGATCGACACTGAGGAAAATAGAAACAACAACGGGCATCTGCTAATAAGTTAGGGCGCTGTTACACGCTGAAACTTTTATCTGAAACGTACTTGTCTCGATCGCCGATGCGAGACGATTTTCATAAGGGTGTTACACGCTGTAATTTCGTCCTGAAACTTGTTCGCGACACACGTTTCTGTTGCAGGAGTAGAAAGTAGTTCTACTTTTCGTGAAACCGTCTCGTGAAACCGTGACCCGGGGAAAGTTTCAGCCGAATAACCATGTTACACGGTGCAAGGGTTGTGAAACTTGTCTCGCAACGGCGATTGAGGCAAGTTTCAGAGGAAAGTTTCAGCGTGTAACAGCGCCTTTCCATATGTATGTTATTTTGTAGGTGTTAGATGACTGAATTAAAGAATTAACACCTTTGTCAAAAAAGTGTAATTTATTGAAAATGGGATTTATCTCGCGACTAAAGTAATTGTACTTGTGCTTCTTTCATGAAATGGCTCAATGCCCACATTAGCATACAAGCAGAATCATTAGCATTTAAAACATGGGTTATACGAGCTCGCTCAACTGAATAATATTGTTAATCAAATTCATAAACGGTTTTGTTTATTTAAGGATTATTGAATGTGTACACATACAGGTGCCATTGGTTCCAAGCCTTGTCACGTACGTTATTTTCCTTTCGTAAAATTTACAATATTTGTAATATTATAATAATAATATATAATGAATAACATCTTATTTATGATTTCAGTTTAATTAAGGAGGGTTAATTAAATCATAATTAGTAGACAAGGTCGCTGGTCTCTTAAACCGGAGGGAACACGCTGTGTTCCACGTCGCGGCTTCGTGCCGGAAAGGTAAACGAGCTGCCCTCGTACCGGATTCGTACGTATCGGATAAATCTGCATCCGTACCGGGTAAAGATGCCGGTGGTACCGGTTCGTACCGGGCGCAGAAACCGCACTTTCAGGGACTGATCATAAAGTATAGGGGGGGGGGGGGAGGGTAAAACTAAAATTGGGAAGTAATGTTTTGCAATGACCCATCAAAAAATTTAGCTGAAAATGAAATGGCCCAACCCAATCCCTAGGTCATGAAATAGTAATGACCCACCCCAGAATTTAATAATAATAAAAATGAACCTTAAGTATCAGTAACTCAACTCACCAACCAGTCAAAACTGCCAAAAGAATTTTCTCTGGAGCACTTTTCTACCGCTTCTTGTGACTTTAGCTGGCATGTCATCGTTATTTCTATCTAATTCTTCATCTTACTCGCTGCTCTCAGTATCATCTTCTCTGATCTCAGTAAGTCCAATTTCATGAGTGACAATGTCATTTCTTTCCTCGTCACTTAGTACTGTCATCTGTATCTTCATCCGTGTCCTCAAATGTATTCTGGTCTGTGTCGTCATGCTCTTCAGTAGCTGTATTTGTGGTAGCATTCAGAAACTGCATCGATAGCCATGCGTTAATAACCAGGACTTTCTCATTTTTCTTTATTTTATGTTTTAGCAAATTGTGCTTCTTAAGAAAGAGATCCAAGACTGAAACTTTTAGTTTTTTAAGTGTCCTGGTTTCTTGCATTTCTTTCCAGTTGTAGTCTTCATACCCTTTTAACGACTCGGCATCTTTGCTTTTCTTCCTTTCCTGTACCCTCTTTGTTTTAATTTCTTCATTTAAGGTGCTGCAGATGCTCTAAGTATTTCCTTAGAAACGGACCATTAGAAAAGTTTGGGATTGGCATAATTTTTTTGGCCACCAAAAATGGAAATGAATGTTTTTCACTTTGGCAGGAATATTTTTTTTAAGAAAATGCCCCGGCAGATATTTCATCAAAATTTTTATTGGAAATAAATTTGTTTTGCTTTTGTCCCATCCCTCCATCACTTTTCTAATGGTCCGTCCCTTACTAGATCCTCTGTAACTGCAATTTTTTTTGAGAGCTCTTTAATTGAGTCACTGTTATCTAAGGAGATTCTTTCATCATCAAACTGAAATACTTTCGGAGTTGTACTCTGGGCTGATAATCATCAACATCCCATGGAATGCCACCTTCTTTAATCATACGGCAAATACTTTAGATTTGGAAGAACAGCTGCATCGGGTTTTGAAAGAAAACAAGGCCATGTCAAAGAAAAGAAAACTGACCCGCAAGACAAAAAAACTGTAGTCAACTTATGAAAAAAAAAAATGTTTTATTTGAGCATGAGTCAAGCCCTGACTAAAGAGATTACATCTGAAATGTTAAATGTTGATGCTGTCAAACCAGTAAATAGAAAAAGTGCTAAATGGCTATAATTCCTAATCAAAGAGAAAAGATTTGCCACTGATGCTTTAGCAAAAATAAAAAAACATTTAGAAGATGATATCCTGCCTTTGGTATTTGAAGATGCTGAGGACTCTGGTGAATCTGATGGCACAGATGACTCTTGTAGTAGTGACAATGTTGACACTGATGTTGAGGTTGTTTTATTTAAAATAATACTTAATACAAAAAAAAAGAATCGTGATTCAGTTTAGTTTGTCATTAAAAGTTTGAAGTCTCTGATTTTTGAAGAGGTTTGTTTGCTAAAGTGTCCAACGTGAGTTAAAGTCAAATTAGACGAAGTGTGTGACAGACAGACCAAAAATGTACTGATAATTCGTGTATCCCGAATTGTTTAATAAATTACTGATTTTTATAGGATATGTTGGAATCACGTTATTTAACATATCAGAAGTAATATAAGGCTGTTTACATAGCAATACAACGGGTTGTGTTAATTTTTGAGCAGGCTGCTGAACAGGTTACTCGAACTTCAGCCTGGTATTTTTATTCTAATCATGGCCCATCCCTTGATGATACTCAGTTTGCACGCAGCCCACCCTTTTCTGAAGCGGAAAACTTTATGGCCCACCCCCTGATTTTGCCCCCCCCCCCCCTGTACTTTATGACCAGTCCCTCATCCTGCTACTAATAACAAAAGAGCTCTCCCAGTTATCAGGGGCAATCCTCAAAGGTAGTAAAAATATTCTTTACCCTGATGATAGATTGCGATTCAAATATTGATCTTATCAAACTTGAGTGTCACGTTCAAGTGTCACTGATTTTCATGACATGTTATATGGTTTTCATTTTTCTATACTATAAAAATCCCAAATCTCTTATCAAACTAGTTCAATTACGGCGATTCCGGTGAATTGTTGTGCTTCCTGATTCTGTAACTTGTGCGAGGTTAGACGGATTTATAAAAGCAAATCAGTATCTAAAACCAACAATAATGACCTAAAATGAATTTGAAGAAGGTTGGAAAATATCGACAAAGAGCTTTTTTGAGCAACACGAAAGTAGGGTTCTTTATCGTAGAAAATCGCTCAGTCTCATCGCGAGGCTTGTGTAATTTACGACCGTTCGTTAACGCTAGCCAGTACTGAGTTCCTGAAATCTTGATTAATGCTCTGACCAAGGATTAACTCGATCTCACGAATTAAAGCCATTCTGGATTAGCGCTAATTCTTTTTCGGAATGAATGACCCCAATCTGATGACGTCACTGCTTCCAATGTCAACACTTTTGTAGAACATAATATTTCATAGTACTAGCCATTTCTAATAGAAAGTGAAGTGCTGCGAGCAGAAAACAGCTGGTGTATCCACGTTAGCAGAACTGTTCCCCTAAAACTCACGAAAGTACACCGCTTTCTCTGATATATGAAATGTTTCTTGTCTATCTCTTGTGCGTTGTGTGACGAACACTGCTAGTTGACCTTCAATATATGTTGAACTACAAAACATGATTCTCCAGGATCAGTGTCGGACACACTGTCACAGTTCAAAATATTTAGCACTTTGAGTAAAAGTAATTTTTCAAACAATCACAAACGGCTAGCGTTAGTTGGCAATGATTATAAAACTAACTGATTTTAAAAAGCTAGTTGTACGTTGCATCACGGTCAAAGATACCGCATTGTCTACTGTATTTGACGCCTTAGATTAAACGAATGATAAATACAATTCCATCACATACAAAGTATAAAATTTTCTTTCATAGGGTAACCAAATATATTGCAGAGATTCTCAGCGCGACCTCACTTTATACTTATTATCTTGGCGCGCTTGAATTGATTCGGCCCATAGACGAGCTTCGACTCGAACAGTAATACGCAAAATGACCCGTAACAGAACATTCCCTCTCGAAAAAATACACTTAGCATTTTGTAACCCTCATGTATACTTCGAGAAACATAAAACCTCTCGAATGGAATCGCACAGGAATCCCAATTCATCCCTGTGACGTCAAGGTTCGCCATGAACATACCACCGTACATAAAAATCGAGTTCGTGGATCAATATTAAGGTGACGTCATAAATCGCACAGGAATCCCACACCAAGAATAGTGTTGCTGCTCGCTTCGCTCCCAGCAATGATTATAGTACGAAGTCACGACATCCATTACGTTTTCAGGAGCTCATACTTTCACTAGCTGATTTAGTCTTACGTTTGCTTCTTCTCGCAGCGATAAGAGATCGGACGGCTCTGAATTCTACCTAAGACTGAAAGGGTCCCAAGGTATTGGCTGTACGGGTGAGTAAACTACCTAAGGACGTAATGGATGAACGTAATTTCGTGTTGCTCAAAAAAGCTCTTTACTCCCGCCATTACATAAACCAACCAGATATACTTTAAGACATTCAAGAACTTTTGATGTGCCTAATGTAAAGACAAATAGAGCTAATAACACTTTTATTCTATCTTCAAGCCTTAACATGAATACACTTTAGTCAATTCCATATTTCTATATTGTAAATAATTCCAAATTTTTAGATTTTATCAATCAATGTATTTAATACGCAATTCAGCCTCTTGGCTGCAAGGTATTTCTCAATAAAGCATTCAAACAGACTGCAGTCAAAAAGGATGTTTTAGAGTGGTTCTTATTAAGCTCACGCAAAGTGGTTATCAGGAAGATTCAGTTTTGTTTCATTCTAACTTTCTCTATTATTTTCAAGCACAATCACGACATGATTTTAACACCAGAACAGGCACTCGAGAAAGTAGGCGGTTTTGGTCGATACCAAATCCGACTTGTGGCCATTGTCAGCTATGCAATACTTTTCTGTAGTTTGGTGTTGATGGTGATGACGTTCAGTACAGCCGAGCCTCCCTGGAGATGTACAACTAACTCCACATCCTGTACCTTGAATGGAACCTTTAAAGTAGGAGACACAAACTATGACTATCGATGTAACATTCCACGTAGTGACTGGGAATTTGCTGTGCAAGGAGACTTTGATTCTATTGTTACAGAAGTAAGTTTGACACAAGTTTGTGCTGAGAAACGCGCGCTTCAGACATGTTTTATAACGTAACTTAATTCAACAATCGTAAATCTATTTTAATTGCCGGAACAAATTGTTATATAATTATTGACTGCGTATGACAAACAAAAAACAGAGGTGTCGCAGAATAAGTCAACAAGAGAACACGTAAGCCCTACGGATAAAAAAATATTTTAGACGGAATTTAAGAGCCTTTACGTTTAGCTTTGGGTAGTATATGCACGTAACCTCCTCTGTAGTCTGAAAGATTAATGTGGTATTCCTGTGCAAAAGATGGGAGAAAAGGTGCTATGCCAATTATGTTTTTTCATATTTTATCTTTGCTCGTTAATTTATGCCCCCAGTTTCGTTCACGTTATTTTCTCGAAATTGTCTCGCTCGTTAATTTATGCCCCCAGTTTCGTTCACGTTATTTTCTCGAAATTGTCTGCTGTCTTGGCCAGGACCCAAGGTTTCTTGAAACAGAATCCGATGTCTAGATTATTTATCTGCCCGTTAACCTCACTATAAACCTTTCGGGTGTATATTCAATTGTATACTAGCCGTTTCTAACAGAAAGTGAAGTGCTGCGAGAAGTTTAAGTACTCATATACTGTATTATTCAAAATGTTTTCAAACAGGTACGGTTGACTAGTGCTTGATACAATAACACAAGTTTTAAGAAATGTATAAATACATTTTATTCAAATTTATTGCCTTTTCAAATAATCACAGTCTTTATTTACTAGCATTCATTATAAAACTAACTGATTAAAGTTTGTTTATAAAAATATGAATCGCACCCTATGGCGGATAAAGAATACTTTTGTACTACAGAGAATCTGACAAAGAATAAATGTTGTTTTGGTTGCGGATGTGCACATTAAACATCTGTCGATTTAGCTGAACTGGTGAGAGTAGTCTGTGTAAACTAGCTATTTCTAATAGAAAGTGAAATGCTGCGAGCAAAAAACAGCTGGTGTATCCACGTTAGCAGAACTGTTCCCCTAAAACTCACGAAAGTACACCGCTTTGTCTGATATATCAAATGTTTCTTGTTTATCTCCTGTGCGTTGTGTGACGAACACTGCTAGTTGACCTTCAATATTGAACTAGACGCACTCGTGCGTTCACTCGTGCCCATGTAAAAGGGAGCCCAAAATCGGCCGTAAAAAGGACATTTAGATTAGCTGCCGCTACAGTAAGAGCGATTGACATGTTGTCGTTAATAAACTTTTTAACAAGACGCACCTCGAACCGTACACTGGTTGCCTGTAGTCCAACAAGCCGCAGTAGTAAAGACCTTTAATTTGTCTGTCAACAGCTATTCATGCAAAAATTTTGTACCGCTGATCGAATGTATCGCGTGCTCGTCTAGTGACGACCATCCTTGAATCGACTCTCGATACGGTATGGACTTGAACCGCTTAACATTTTGTGACCTTGATGCATACTGCCTGTTCACAGGCTACATACTTCTAGTAACATAAACAACTTGATAATAGTTGTGAACTAGACGCACACGTGCGTTCACTCGTGCCCTGGGAGGAGAGGCTTCAAGGTCCGGCCCCGTTCGTACTCTTCCCCGAGCCGTTTCACGCATTCTTCACTTAACCGTAACATAATATAGACCATTTTTGACCTCTTTAAAGAATATCTGATTAGTCAATTTGTCTGTCAGCAGCTTAGTGTTTGCCTCTGTCCCTCTATTATCATGCATGGTATTAGATATCTCCAACATGCAAAAATATACCAGTTTATTCAACTTTTTATTTCACTATATATCTCAAGTGTTTGCTGTAAAAACTTCTACAACTACGCTTTTGACACAATAACAAATCGTGTATTTTTTCGTTCATGTTTCAGATGTTTTATCTATTACGTGACCAAACGCATCAGGTCAAATAGAGCCTTGGTTCCATGAAAATATATAAATAAATTGTCTGGCCAGAATTGTGTTAAAATTCATTACAAAAACGTCTCAAGATCTCTCGAATGCTTGAATGAAAAATATAATTGACTTGCCTCTATATGCGTTCGTTTAGCAACATGTAGGGTGAGAAATTCGTAGATTTCCAGCTCAAAGGAATTCCTCCGAGTCGCGAGAGCTTCAGTTTTCAAGTACTCCATTGAGAGTTCGATATTTGGTCAAACTATTGGAGATGAAGCTCAAAATAACAGCCCATTCTGAAGCTCTTATAAGTATATAGGTATTTCTCGAGTTAAAAGCTCCAAATTACATTGTGCCACTCCAGGAAAAGCCTGTCTCTGAAAGCTATTTTCTTTGTAGTCGGCCATGTTGCATTCCTAAAGTTCCTCGCTGGCGTTCACTACGGAGGTGATGAATGAGGGGCATTGTTTTTTACGTTCTTAACCAATCAGGGTGTAACACGTGACCGATTGCGCAAGAATGCTGCATTCTCGAGACGAACACAGGAAAAAAAACAGTTGCATTTTATAACTCGTTCCCGGCCTAAAGGCCTGGGCACGAGTAATAACAATGGTTTACCTCGAAAAAATACCCAGCTGAATCCTAATTCATGTCGCCATTCTGTTTCTCACATTGTACAAACACAACTAAATCCGCCTAATCTCGCAACTGCTGTTAACCAGTTGTAACGACCAGTTGTCGCGTGGTGAGTGCAGTTGTCATATTTTAAGTGATATCCGGTGACCATTTATTCCGATCATTCCAAAGATATTTCGTTGACGTCACGATTCATCGTTCACTCTAAGTAAGTGTCTACCAAGAATCCGAGTTCAGAGCTGGTCTGTAAACACGCCGCGCATGACACACAGGAATCCCACTGCAAGATTAGTGTCGCTGCTAGCTTCGCTCGCAGCAATTATCAAATTAAAATACATATACAAACTATTTTCAACCAACAAAGAGGAGATGGCCAGTAAGTCTAAGCGTGCCATAGAATTTTCTACTTCAACTACACATAAGTAAACAAAACATAATAAATTCAAAAATTAAATTTTCTTTTGTATTTTATGTTCTTTCTGTTAATACAGTCACATTTTGTATTGTTCACAGTGGGACCTAGTATGTGAGGCGGCAGTCCAAGTCAGTGTTGTCAACTCTTTGACCTTCATATTCTGGATATTTGGAAGCATGTTAGCCAGTATTCTCAGTGACAAGTATGGAAGAAAGACAGCTGCCGTTCCATTTACAGTTCTTACATGTATATGGGGTCTGATCTCAGCGTTCTCTCATGAATATTGGATGTTTGCGATATTTAGGTCGTTGGTGGGAATAGGCTTTGGTAAGTAAGGGCATGACGTAAAATATATCTTAAAAGATAAATAAATAAAAATAAGTAAAAGCCGGGCAAAAGAGAACAAAAATCGGGAAGAAGAAGACGAAGAAGAAGGGAGATCTAGAAGGACGAAAGCAAGGGAGGGATGGCCCCTCTTCCTTTCTCTTCCAGCAACTGCCTCCTTTACTGGGAAATAAGATAAGAATAACTAAGACTGATATTATTATTTGTTGTCTTTAGGTGGACACTCCATCACTATCTTTGTATTGGTTTTAGAGTACGTGGAAGCCAAACACCGCTGAGTGCCGTGGGATTTGGAGTTTGGTTTGGATGGGTATTTAGCCTGGCATTGCTAGCGCTCTTGGCATGGCTTATTCCAAAATGGCGTATATTAAGTATTGTAACGAGTGCACCAGGAATTTTGTTTTTCTTTTTCTGGTGGTAAGTTGATACAAAGTGCGTGAAGATGAAGTAAGAGGTAATGAAAGAGATTAGTCAGCCATATTGAATACATTTATCACGGTTGTTCGAAGGGAGATTAGCAGTTTAATCATGGGTCGGTTATAATGAATGGGTTTCTTTAAACCAGTGGCACCTTGGGTTAGGCCGGTGTAATCACATCTCGAGAACAACTCTAGTGGACCCAAAAGTGGCCGGTTATAGTGGCTTAGGGTTAAAATCACTGGTTTTCTTCAGATTTAACTCCGCTTTCAATCGCACTGCATAAACGCACGAATAAATTTACTTAAAAACTTGCATCCACAGTAACTCACTTATCCGAGTAAATTTACTCAGTTATTTGAGTAAAGGATACGCAGTCATTCAGTTAATTGGGTAAAGGGTACTCGGTTACTCACATAAATGAGTAAATTTACTCGGATAAGCGAGTTACTGCAGATGCAACGATTTACTCAAGTTTCTAAGTAAATTTACTCGGGCGTTTTTGCAGTGCGGACCCTGACGTGGCCCGGCTCTTTGAGTTCCCAAGTGTAGATTAGGCCTAGGGATGAACCATGATTTCACACAGAATGGACAATCGAGCTATTTTGGGAATTAATGATCAAACAGTTTTTAATTTGTTAACTAGGTTTACACCAGAGTCATTGCGATGGATGGTGGTAAAAGGGGAAACCAAAAGAGCAACAAACACGTTGAAAACCATTGCAAAGGTCAACGGCACGTTTCTTCCTGATGATGAACTACAATTGATGGATGAAGCTTCAGGAAACGAAAAGCTTGGTGACGTAAGAAACTTGTTTGCATCACGTGCAATGACCCACCGTACACTTGTTTCATGGTATTCATGGTGTGTATATTTAAACCAATGAGACTTGCCGTCCCTTAATTTTGGCATACTATTATGAAATCGTTGTTCTTTCAGGTTTGTTTGTGGATTGGTGTATTATGGAATCTCACTGGGTACTCCAAGCATCGGTGGCAACATGTATTTGAACTTCTTTCTTTCTGCGGTGTTTGAAGCTATTGGTATGGTGATAGGCATCGTGGCGCTTAACAAGTAAGGAATGAAATATCTCATCCTATTTACCAATCTGTATCCCAAACCATTCAATCTCAACTTTGATTCAACAACACATCTGATTTAATTTTATTCTTTCCCTAAGGCTTGGACGTAAGAAGACGATGACAACGTCTTTGTTTGGAGCTGGTATTTCCACCATTGTTGCTTCCTTATTGGTCTATTACGACGATGGTAGCACTGGTACGAATAACTTGTGATCAGACGATTAGAACATGCACTTAAGATTCACAAGAATTCCAAGAACTAAAATTTTTCCTGTCATCCAACAGGGTATCTCGTTGGCAAAGTTTTGACAGCCATGGTTATGGGAAAGTTTTTCATCATTATAGCGTTTGATGGAATCTACATTTATTCATCAGAGCTTTTTCCAACAGTTGTGAGGTGACTACTGCATCCTATTAAATGACTGGGTTCATAATATGGCTGATAAGTACGGTTCATGTGCACTTTTGTCTTGCTTGAACTGCAAAAATCGCGTCACACTTTCAGTATTACTTTGCTGCCGTAGTAACAGAACAATAACAGCTAGCACAAGCTTGTCAAACATGGCAATTCAAGTCCAGTGGCTATTAGAGTCTAAGTGCACTTGAAACCTATTAAGTCGACTTGCACCATACTTGAAGACTACTTGACTTGCAGTGTGAACCAAGAGACCGTAAATCTAAGATAGCATTGGGTGGCATAGTTAGCCGAGTGGTGAGAGCACCGGCCTTTAATTCATGGTCTGGGTTCGAGTTCTGGTTCGGGCATCGGATCACGGTGAATTGAGTTTGTTTAATGTGTTGTTCTCTACCATGCCACGAGGGTTTTTTCTCCGGGTTCTCCGGTTTATCCTCCCTCAGCAAAAATAAACACGTAAGTTGAGCGATATATGCAAAATATTTTAATGTAGTGAGTGTGAGTGCCAGCAGAAGAATAGCCACTTCGCGGATCTGCTGAAGAAGATTATTATTATTTTATTTTTTATTATTAAGAGAGCAAAACCCGGTATTGATTTCTATCCGATGTTCGCGGCGTTTAGGCTATTTTTAGTATTTTCGCCGTCGCGCGCGCAAGGCTCTTAGACAATAAAATTCAAATACCGAAAGCAAACGGTCACGTCCGCGCGCACGTCAAAAATCAAATTCTGTTGTTTGAGAGCCTTGCGCACGCGATGGCGAAGTTACTAAAAATAGCCTTAGTCGTCACGAACATCGCACAGACCTCAATACTGAGTTTCGCTCTCTTAGAATTATGGTCTCTTGCGTGAACCCAGTCATTGTTAAATTATGTGCCATTTATGACCAAAGGAGGTGGTCATGGGTGTTCATGACAGGGGAGTTCCGTCTCACGGGCTCTCCGGGGCCACCCGGTCTCGGGTCCAAACTATACAGGTGTTTGTACGCTCTGAGCCCCTCCCTCCTCCCCAAAAGGTAGCTCACATTTAGCTGTTTTGTCGAAAGGACCACTGGTATGGGTACCTCGACGTCTGCTGCTCGTATTGGAGCAGCTTGTGCACCGTACATCGTCTTCTCGGTAGGTCACGTTCATTTTCTATAAAGACGTGTATCATAAAATTATTTATTGTGTCTTTTATTTAACAGCAAAGAGTTCATCCTTTGATGCCTTTTTGTATCATGGCAATCAATGCTATTATCTCTGGGATTCTGTGTTTGACGCTTCCAGAAACGCGTAACCGACCCATGCCAGACACCATACAACAAGTTAATGACATGAGTAAGAACTGACGGTTGGAGATCAGTGATGATGACGAAAAGTTTATTTGTAATGACAAGCAAGATACACCCATCTCCTTTCAGGTCCAATGATTTGGTTTCACAACCGCTTTATGAGAACATGTAAATACGTATACTGCAGATGTGAGACATGAAACGATGTATCAACAAATATGTACAACTCCAGCGAGGATCGAGCTGATCTCTTACAATAAAACACAGCATTTCGTCGTATTAGGACATTGTAGTACAAAAGAAGCAACCAGCGTCTTTTTTGTCTTCACAGAGCTGCAACTAATTTTTGTCAGACTCAAGTGTATGCCACTGTAAATAAATGTTTTAACGTATAATAATAATAATAATGATAATACAATTTATAAAGCGCTTATCCAGTGCTGCTCTAAGCGCTCTGAAAATAATATATAAAAGACAGAAATTACAGATTAAAGGCTATTTTAAATAAATGAGTTTTTAAAGATGTTTTATATTTAAACGAAGACAAGCTGTCACTGTTCCTGATTGACGATGGAAGAGCATTCCAGAGCTCAGGTGCAGATACGGAGAAAGAACGATAGCCATATTAAGATTTTATATCCAAGAATCCCTTAAATTTAATTATTGGCAGAAGATCAAGATAATTATGCATCAGGGTGAGAAAATGGGGAGCTCGGCGGTGTCCACGAGGGTGGTAGGAGGGCAGGAAAAGCATATTTACACAAGTCACACTCTGTTCATCCTCCCAATTTATTGATCATTCTTCACTGCTGCTCTTTTTTATCGTCTTAACAAACAGCTTTACCTCGTTTACTGTTAAACCCTTCAAGTATCTCAATTTCGCCATCATCTTTCAGTAGAGGTCGAAGGTTAGTTTCCTCTATAAATCGCATTTTTCTTTCTCGCTTTATCAAATAACTCTCTTGAATAATCTTCAAAATTAATCAATCGACCTCTTCTATTTCGGATTTAAAACTACCATTATCAGACAGCTTAGCATGATCCATGCCATAATAGAAAGAACAATTCATGAATTAAAGTTAGCTCCACAATTTACACTGAGCATACTACACTACAAGTTCAACTCTGGACTATCATATTTTTACAACTAATTTTAACTATTCAAAAGGTCACTTTATACGCGATGATAATATCCTATCGTGTAACTGAGTGGCTTCATCATTCAAAAGGTTTTATAGGACTTTCTCAGTCTACATATACAGTATTAAGTCTGTTTTCAAAATGGGAAAGTTGAGCCATGAGAGTTGTGTTCGGTATGGTCCATGCATGGCTGCTTGTGAAGCTGACAGTGTTACCAAGACCTGCGAGTGGAACTTTCAAAATACTGTAGATTCCACATTCGGCATGCGCATTTCACAAACGTAACCTTTAATTCGTTGACTTGAAATTTAGCTTTGTTGTTGTTGTAGAGATCCCAGGTTTCGTCATCAGACATCTCAAGCCAATCGTGATGTCTTTGACTTGGATGTTCGAGCATCCATAGATCGAACGGATTTATTTTTTCTTGATAAACAGAATCATCACAGAGAACAGTAAAAGCCAAGTGGAAAATGCTGTTTTTTCAAAAGCTTCAACATCGTCGACTAAATTCCATTTCGTGATATATTTCATGAACTATACTATAACTTTTGAATGTCACGTTATTTCCTGTCAACCATTGTATTTTACTTTGTACTGTATGTTCTCCTTCAACACAATGTGGGATCGGAATGTAGGCTCAAAACTGGTAATTGACTGGTATGCTTACTACAGCTAAGCCGCCCTCATCTGAACTTCCATCATTCATTCTACCATTGAATTCATAACATCTGTAGCAAAGCTTTACTGAAATTTATAGTGCAAAGCAATGAGTATTATGAGAAACTCAAGCCTCGGGAATGATACATTTTCCTTGAACACTCCATTATCTGGAGGAAGGTTTGAGCCATGGTTAATTGTCATTCCAGAAAGACCAAGAATTTCATTCTGTGTCTCCTAGTTCATCCATTTCTTCGAAATGTTTGTTTTGCTGCATCCATTTTAAGTAATGTGACTATTGGACTAGCTCGTTTCTTTGTTGTTGTTTTCCCACTGAAGTCCTTTCCACGATTCCTCAAAAATCGTATAGCTCTTCCTGCATGCCATCTGGATCATTGCGATAGCAACCTCTTTGATCTACTTATTCACCTACCAACTGATTCCCGTCGGCTTTGAAGTGAACCAATGTATCATGAAGTGGCCAGCAAACTTTGACGCAATCAAGGCGCACACCATCTTTCAGCTAACAATTCTCATTGCTTATTTCGTTGCACCGTTGATCATCATTACATCACTGTATCTAGCCATTGCTTGTAGCATCAAACGACAGAAAAAGATGTTTTACAGCTAATTTTAACTATTCAAAAGGTCACTTTATACGCGATGATAATATCTTATCGTGTAACTGAGTGGCTTCATCATTCAAAAGGTTTTATAGGACTTTCTCAGTCTACATATACAGTATTAAGTCTGTTTTCAAAATGGGAAAATTGTAGCCATGAGAGTTGTGTTCGGTATGGTCCATGCATGGCTGCTTGTGAAGCTGACAGTGTTACCAAGAACTGCGAGTGCAACTTTCAAAGTACTGTAGATTCCACATTCGGCATGCGCAGTTCACAAACGTATCCTTTTATTCGTTGACTTGAAATTTACCTTTGTCGTCGTTGTAGAGATCCCAGGTTTCGTCATCAGACATCTCAAGCCAATCGTGATGTCTTTGACTTGGATGTTCGAGCATCCATAGATCGAACGGATTTATTTTTTCTTGATAAACTGAATCATCACAGAGATCAGTAAAAGCCAGGTGGAAAATGCTGTTTTTTCGAAAGCTTCAACATCGTCGACTAAATTCCATTTCGTGATATATTTCATGAATTACTATAACTTTTGAATGTCACGTTATCCCGACGTAGTCAATCGAACATTCGGCAATCGAACTCAATCGAACATCAATCGTTCGATTGATTTTCGATTGGTTCGGCAATCGGACACAATCGTACTCACACCAAAGCTTTAGCAATCGAACAAAATCGAGCGTTTGGAAATCGAACTATAAGGCAATCGAACCAAATCGAATAATTTTTTGGGAAATACCCTCTGACGTAAGGCTCAAGACTGCGAAAAAGAAATCGTTCTTAAATGCGTGGCTAAGGGGTACAACGAGTGCCTCTTCCACGTAGAAAATGGAGAGATGTTTAGAGTACTGAAAAAAGTAGGAGAAAAAGGACGGGCATTAAAAGTGGCTGATGACAGAGGTAAACTTGGGCACTTGCAACGGGAACTTGAACCAATTCTCTGACCAATAGCATCAGGTGTAGCTAGGTGTCTTCTATTTAGGGGTGTTTAGATATCCGAGTTCGCATAATTCGAAAATCGCAGTATTGTCGTTACTGTTCATTTTGGAATTTAAATATTGCCAAAATATAAATGAATCGAGTTCATAGAGGCTAATAAAATGATGAAAGCATTGTTGACTGTTGACTTACGCTCTTTGGTGCCTTATTTACGTTATTAGCGACCGTATATATTTACCGAACAAAATCGAACAATCCCATCAGTTCGATTAGTTGAAGTTCGATTTTGTTCGGAAATTGTACTCACAGCAAAGTTCTCGTTCGATTGTGTTCGAGTGCCGAACCAATCGGCAACCAATCGAACGATTGGTGTTCGATTCAGTTCGATTGATTTTTTGTTCGGATTTGTTCGATTGACTACGTTGGGCGTTATTCCTTGTCAACCATTGTATTTTACTTTGTACTGTATGTTCTCCTTCAACACAATGTGGGATCGGAATGTGGGCTCAAAACTGGTCACTGACTGGTATGCTTACTACAGCTAAGCCGCCCTCGTCTGAACTTCCATCATTCATTCTACCATTGAATTCATAATATCTGTAGCAAAGCTTTACTGAAATTTATAGTGCCAAGCAATGAGTATTATGAGAAACTCAAGCCTCGGGAATGATACATTTTCCTTGAACACTTCTTTATCTGGAGGAAGGTTTGTTGAGCCATGGTTAATTGTCATTCCAGAAAGATCAAGAATTTCATTCTGTGTCTCCTATAGCTTGGTGCTTCTGCTGTCGGTTGTTGGCAATGCATACATCATTGCTATCGTACTTGGTAATAAGCAAATGCATTCTATAGTCAATTATCACATCGTCAACATGGCATCGTCCGACATAGTTGGCTCCATTGTTTCTATACCTGTTGATTTGACAAGGCTGCTTACACTTTCCAAGGAATGGAGAGTAGCAGGGACTTTGGGGAACATCCTTTGCAAAGTTCATCCATTTCTTCGAAATGTTTGTTTTGCTGCATCCATTTTAAGTAATGTGACTATTGGACTAGATCGTTTCTTTGCTGTTGTTTTCCCACTGAAGTCCTTTCCACGATTCCTCAAAAATCGTATAGCTCTTCCTGCATGCCATCTGGATCATTGCGATAGCAACCTCTTTGATCTACTTATTCACCTACCAACTGATTCCCGTCGGCTTTGAAGTGAACCAATGCGTCATGAAGTGGCCAGCAAACTTTGACGCAATCAAGGCGCACACCATCTTTCACCTAACAATTCTCATTGCTTATTTCGTCGCACCGTTGATCATCATTACATCACTGTATCTAGCCATTGCTTGTAGCATCAAACGACAGAAACTACCCGAACAGCAATCGACGGACTTCGAAAAGAGGAGACGAAAACGTAACATTGGGATTATCAAGATGTCGTTCACAATCATGGCGTGCTTTTTTGCCTGCTGGTTTCCATATCGTATCTTCTTATTTCTGGTAGTTTTTGTGTGGCCTAAAGCTATTCCAGCTGCATTCGCACCCTATTACGACCCGTTGGGAGAATGTTCGGTAATTATTGCCTATATGAGTCTCTTTACCAATCCGTTGGTTTGTTTTATCTTCAGCAGTAATTATCGTAAATACCTGAAGAAGACGTTCCCATTCAACCGGCTCTTCTAATCAAACCGCACAAACTCTAACCTTCTCATAATCAGGGATTCTCGGGAATGAAAATAGACAAGAAGATTGACACTTTGTGTTTCTGTGTTTCAACAACAAATACGAAACTCTTCAGTTGGTGGCATCATCACCTTTTTTATCGTCAAATGACGTCATCAAAACAGAAAATTTCTTTAATTTTGGGTTTTCAAAACTTTTGTATTCAATTTCTATGCATCTTTTGTATCCATTTTTATATTCAATTTCTATATATTGTGGCTTTACTTTTCGAGGTGCACAAAGTTAAGAAACCGTTTTTTATTTCGTCGAAAAAAGAATTTTTTACAGCATTTTTTGTGTCGACAAAGGTATTTTGCATACAAATTCGCTGTTTTACACTTATATTTTGAAAACCCTTACAGAACTTCTTAGAGTGTACGACATAATTTTTCATCGTAACAAGAAATGTTCAAAAACTTAATTAGAATTAAAACGCAAACCGGAAATGAAGCCGTTTGCGTATGCGCACTGAAGATGTCAGGTGTTTGATACGTTGGTCATCTTGGTCATGTCATATGGAACAACTTCAACACGTTTATGCTTGGTTTCAAGACTTCCATTTTCGATCGAAATAGCGTTGCGCATAGGCAGTCTAAAAATAGCGCGCGTAATAGATGCATGAGTCAGACAAGCATGAATCTGTAATCGTACTGAATAGAACACGGAAAAACCTATATTATATTATGAAAAAGTTGCTTACATTTAAAAAAATGGGCATTAAAATCCAAAGTACTAAATCGGCTCATGGAGATGAAAATTCCGTTTGTTTGTCCGAGTTGTGACGTCATTGTTGCCCTTTGCAATTTTTGAGCCTTCATTTTGCCTAGCTTGGCTATTGGAGAATTTGTATAGGTAATCATACGGTTTCGAGTTCAATTTGGAATTAATTCGCACGAGTGTGTTTTTCAAAGATGATCAAAATTGCACGAGCCCATAGGGCGAAAAACATACGAGTGCGAATTAATTCCAAATTGAATGAGAAACCGTATGATTACCTTTTGATAATATACATGAAAAAAATTGGGTAAATAAACGGTGATTGAAAAAAACAAATCTCGAGAAGAAAACGTTGAGCGCGCGCTCGTTGAAATGTGATGGCGTCAGTAGCGCGCGCAAGTCATCAAACATTTTGGTTAATTCCAGCGCGCACTTTGTTCTGCGCATTTGACTCAATGACCGCGCGCGCGACGTCACACAATTTTCAATAACAAACGTTTTTTCAGAGATCGTGGTCGCACAAAAGCCATCGTGATCTTATTTTGAGAAGAAAAATACATGGATATCATTAATTTGAATTCATTCAAAATTATTAGAAGCGCATGAAAAATGGCTCTTTTTAAGACCGGAAATGAAGAATGATGTTAGATCGCCATCTTGAAAATGTCCCATAGTGCACTGTATTCTTTGCCACTCTCTAGGGAGGGCTGGGGATTTCGTGGTTATTTAGGCAAATTCTAATACGATTTCGCGCGTTTCTTAGCAAATAACTTTTAAAATCGCATGGAAACCCTTTAAAAAGTCTACAAGAAAAATGTAGAGAAATTGAATAAAAATTAAGGTCTCAATTAGTGGCCCCGTCCTTAAGTGACAACCAGATCCTCAAAGTTTTTGCCATTTTTCAGACAAACATATTCTTTAATGAGTGAAAAACGCTATATTTGTAATGCTTTTTGTTATGTTTACAATAGCAGAATAAGGAAAAATTGATCTTAATGCGATTTTGAAATTATAAATCCAAATGTAATTTGCACTGTATTACAGCTTTTCTGCACTCTGTTACACTTGAACTGCACTGTTCTCGACCAATCAGAATCGAGTAGTTTGTTCATGTATATTATCAAGTAGTATATTTTCTAGCCATTTTATCTATTATTATCATATTTGATGTTTTCCATGAAAACGCGAATGTATGAGTCCCAAACTCCCAACGCGTTCGTGCGCTGTTACGGGTAGTATAGCAACCACGTTGCTGGTAAGGAGACATTTCCCAGCACACTGCAAGCTGCAAGGCGTGTTTAATAGAAGTCAAGACTGTCAGTGTCTTGATTGACGATTAGATAAGAACGAAAAAATAATCTAATGTTAAGAATATTAAGCTATTCTTCAACCACTAACGATTTCTGATAACCAAGCTTTCGGGTCCATAGACCATCATTAGGGTTAAATGAAGCAATCAACAACAAACGTTATAAATACCCGCGCACGCTAATCGCGTTAGCAGCAATTCCTCAAGCGCTCACATATGACATAATCGAGCGTGATCTATCATTAAGAATGTGTTTTAGATTATATTAGATTATTGGATAAACTAGCTGATTACAATTTAATTAGTAGAGCAATATTATCATTAACAAATAGATTCCATTTTTTCGTGCGTCTGTAATCTTAGCTAATAGACGCACATACGGACGTCAAAATGTGGTGAGAACAAAGAGAACGCCACCAGACGAAGTCGAGTGGCATGACTTGTTCTCACCACATTTTTACGTCTTTTTCGCATCTGTTAGAAAACTGACCCACGGAAAATGCAATCTATACTTTTTTATATAATATTAATCGAAATATTTCAACCAATCAGTGAGCACGTAAGATTTTATGAATTCATCTATGCCAGTGTACAGTGATCACAACGGTTCTCGACCAATCAGAGCGAGCGTAAAATCCAATTATTGTATGATTGGTGCTGTTCTCCGTCTTCTCCGTCATGCTAAGATCACAGACTGAGTCGGAGGACAAATGGCACCAACTTACATGGACTTTCAAGAAATGAACGCTATCTTTAATAGAGAATCTGGTGGTAGAAAATTGCCAGACAATTCAAGGTCACAAATATTTGCTCACACAAACACTGTAAATGAGACTTCTATTAAACTGTAGAATTCATTAAGCCGGTCTGGAGCCAAGCACCTTCTAGCAGTCCACTCTTTCGTATCAAAGATTCTGGTGAAAATCTCAGAAACAAAAGACCTCCATATTTGGTCACGAAGTGATTAACTTTAACAAAGGACCTATTACAGCGGCGGGAGATTTGAAAAGGGCTCGAAAACAAAAGAAACTTATTTGAGCGCGAAGTTTGAATAAATTTGTGGTGAAGTCTATCCGACCATGAAGCGTTCGTGATCTGTTCGGAGTGGTTAAAAACATACCGTGGGGGGTGGGCAGATATCATGTGTTATTTGTAAAAAGCTAACTTAGGGGAGGGGGGGAGAATTTTTTGTTCTGACAATGATAAGTCCACAAACGAGTAGATATTTCGGAGAACATCAAGGCAACTAGCTAAAATAGCTTCATATTCAAAGTCAATGATGATTGAGCTCTGTTGATTTCTCTAGTGCGAAGACATGGACCAGTTATTCTCTAAAAACTTTTTCCTAGTCCTTGAATCAGAATTGATGCCGGTTTTAGAGTGAAACTTAAAGAAATAGATGTCAACAATTATCTAAATAATGAAGCTCGTTATCCAAATAATTTCACCTTACTTTACCGTAAAGTAAGGTGAAATTATTTGGATGACGGGCATCAGTGTTTAGCAGATAACTGTTGACATCTATTGCCCGAGTTCCTCTCTACTGAAAGCCGGGCATAAATTTCACGTACTTCCACAGGGCCTGAAATCAGCAAGTCTGAAATGATTTGTAAAGTAAGGTGAAATTCATTGAATGACGGGCTTCATTTAGCGGATAATTGTTGACATCTATTCTATTCGAGTTTTTCTCTAAAACCGGCAATTAGTAATAGGAAATTTGACCTCTATTACACGACCACCTATATAACGGTCACTCTTTGAACTTCTACTAAGCAGTAAGGATTCTATTTTCGCTTTGCTTGTTGTCAAATTAAGTGAAAATAAGATTTATCTGAAAGTTTCGATAAAAATTTTCAGCAAAATCGTAAGATTAAATTTTTCCCACCGCTTTTCAAACACGGGCGCGTGGCAATATGCTGATTAGTTTGTGTTTTCAAGCAATCATACTCGTCCGAATACACTTCTTCGGCGAAAAAGTTGGAGATAAATAGTCGGGCAACATTTGGCTCGATTCGGCAGATATCAGGTCTCGTTTTGCCCGTGCCTTTGGTATTTGGGCTCGACTTCGTGTCACCAAAATACGCCACGGTTCCACCACATTCTCCCTACGCCGAATCGAATTAACCGGCAGTCACTTAGTTTCTAGCCTGGAGAACTGCACGTTCCTCGCTTCGATACATAAATCTTAATTAGGCTTCGGGTCTTAAACAAATTAAGTGTGTCAATTGCTTTAGTACTAGATGGCAATGAGTTCCATAGTTCCATAGTAGTTTGAGTGTATGAATTATAATAATGATCTAGAAGATGGTGAAGTTTATGTACAAATGTCATGGCGTTGTTCATGACATGATAGATCTCATAAGACTTTATAGAAATACAGCGGAAGATCTAGAAATTTTGGCACCTTTGAGATTACTAAGAGCCGATTTTTGGGAGTGGGTTATTTTTAGCACGCGTGCGCTCAAAAAAGGAATTTTAGAACGACTTTTATTCCTTCTATCGTGTACGTAAGAATGGTTTTTTCCTTTTTAATAAATTTTCTCAAAAGAAAAAAATTGGATCCAAATGAAAGAAGGGGACACACGCCTTCCAGGCCCCACACCCGGATAAGCCACTTGAAACACATACATAAATGAGCATTTTGATTGTGGTAGTCTCTCATTTATATTTTATTTAGTGTAATTGCAGCACAAAGCTCAAAACTGTGACAAATGTTAATGTATTCACATATTTTTTGTCTCGCCATCCTACAATTGGCACTTTGGCAAGAGAAAAGATGACTAAGTCCCCCGATGCTGATTGGATGAGCCGGAAGTGGGCTTCAGTTTGCGCTGTCAGACAGGTGTTTGATAAAATCTACAAGAACGCTAAGCCACCCTCATCTAAAATTCCATCATTCATTCTACCACTGGCTGAATATAATACCTGTAGCAAAGCTTTCCTGAAACTGTATCACTGAATTTCATAGTGCCAAGCAAAGCAATGAATATTACAAGAAACGCAAGCCTCGGGAATGATACATTTTCCTTGAACTCTTCTTTATCTGGAGGAAGGTTTGTTGAGCCATGGTTAATTGTCATTCCAGAAAGATCAAGAATTTCATTCTGTGTCTCCTATAGCTTGGTGCTTCTGCTGTCGGTTGTTGGCAATGCATACATCATTGCTATCGTACTTGGTAATAAGCAAATGCATTCTATAGTCAATTATCACATCGTCAACATGGCATCGTCCGACATAGTTGGCTCCATTGTTTCTATACCTGTTGATTTGACAAGGCTGCTTACACTTTCCAAGGAATGGAGAGTAGCAGGGACTTTGAGGAACATCCTTTGCAAAGTTCATCCATTTCTTCGAAATGTTTGTTTTGCTGCATCCATTTTAAGTAATGTGACTATTGGACTAGATCGTTTCTTTGCTGTTGTTTTCCCACTGAAGTCCTTTCCACGATTCCTCAAAAATCGTATAGCTCTTCCTGCATGCCATCTGGATCATTGCGATAGCAACCTCTTTGATCTACTTATTCACCTACCAACTGATTCCCGTCGGCTTTGAAGTGAACCAATGCGTCATGAAGTGGCCAGCAAACTTTGACGCAATCAAGGCGCACACCATCTTTCACCTAACAATTCTCATTGCTTATTTCGTCGCACCGTTGATCATCATTACATCACTATATCTAGCCATTGCTTGTAGCATCAAACGACAGAAACTACCCGAACAGCAATCGACGGACTTCGAAAAGAGGAGACGAAAACGTAACATTGGGATTATCAAGATGTCGTTCACAATCATGGCGTGCTTTTTTGCCTGCTGGTTTCCATATCGTATCTTCTTATTTCTGGTAGTTTTTGTGTGGCCTAAAGCTATTCCAGCTGCATTCGCGCCCTATTACGACCCGTTGGGAGAATGTTCGGTAATTATTGCCTATATGAGTCTCTTTACCAATCCGTTGGTTTGTTTTATCTTCAGCAGTAATTATCGTAAATACCTGAAGAAGACTTTCCCATTCAACCGGCTCTTCTAATCAAACCGCGATTAATAGTTCTGACGAAAAGGAGAAATTAGAAAAAGCAAATCCTCATAATGATTGTATGACTGTATGGCCTTTAGCTTTGTAAAAAGATAGCGAAGAAACTCATAGACAGTCTTGTCTCGCAGGACATTGAGAATTTCATTACAAATGCATGATAAATGTTCTAAGCATATGCTGGTCTAGGTAACCAGAGACTGAAATAACAACGGTGGACGCCTGAATAGAGCTAAACCTTAATGTAAACTTACTGCAACCCTAGCTAAGCCGGTTTCTTAGGGACGAAAGTAGACAGAAAGATCGATTTTTAATTATATTTACGGTTATAGATCTACGAGAACGTTTAATGATTCATTTGATATTGTCTGCATTTATACGTCTATCGCCAGACGTAAATGGCTAGGCGTGTTTAAAAGAAGTCAAAACTTGTCTTATTGATTGACAATATTAAGTAAGAACGAAAAAATAGATTTACGTTAAGAACATTAAGCTATTAGTATTCCAATCATTTACCCATCTTCTTGTACAATTATCAACAGTGGAATGTTGTAGAAAGACATTTCTTGACGTGTATTCATAATCAAATAATGATCATTCAGTTTAATGTCTTAATTACACCCTATATATGCATGATCATCGACAGACATAACATGTCATTGATAAAGATATTGAATTATTCTTTGTTCTATGTAGATCAGATGGATACTTAGATCAGTAGATATCACATATTTAGACACTGCAAATATACTACTTTGGATAGAGAATACTTCATGGAAAGTACGCGCGTACGGTTTTTATTAATTACCATATAGCTGGAAAGAGCACCTCAAAATTAGTAAAACTGTGAAGTTTGAATGAAGTAACTTTCAAACTCACGAAGATATGAATTTTCAAAAATCGAAATTTTGTATGAAAACATTCGCTGGTAGGCAAGAGATGCCTACCAGCAAAAGTTACAAATTCACACTTTTCAAAAATTCATATTCTCGCGAGTTTTGGATTTAATTCCTTCAAACTTCACTTCCTTGCTAATTTTAACATGCTCTTTCGAGCTATACATAGTAATTCTTCTTCTGTTTTACGAATTTAAAAGTACCTGATAAAAGCTCATTAGCATCCAGAATTAGGAGCTGAGAGTTTTGTTGACGCTGACCGCAAATATTTCGGGCGCGCATCAAATAAAACAGGAAACCCACACGGCTTTTCAAATCAAGTGTAGATGAAATTCCCAGCGGGTCTCCGAGGACGAATTCCCAGCTGCTAAAGCTATTATTTTTCTCGCTAGCGACCAAAGTTCCCTGCTAACAGAGGCTCACACAGACGTTAAATCACTCGAAAAGTGAGCCTCTGCCGAGCGAGGCCGTTTTCTTTGTTGTGGCCCCGTCCACAATCGTGGACGAAGAAAACCGGTTTTAAATCCATATTCAATATTCAATGTATATTTTATATTAAGCTTACTATGAGTAAAATACTTTGGCGCGTAAAATAAAACTGTCAGTCGTCGAGACACGAAACGTCATAATGACGTCAGGGGTTGCTTAGTTACCTAACGCATGCGCAACAAAGAAAACGGCCTCGCTCGGCAGAGGCTCACTATTCAAAGTCATTTGAATATATTATAATTTCAATAGAGGCTATTGTTGTGATAATATGAAGCCAAGAGACCATAATACTAAGAGAGCGAAGCTCAGTATTGATGTCTGTGCCATGTTCGTGGCGGCTAAGGCTATTTTTAGTAACTTCGCCATCGCGCGCGCAAGGCTCTTAAACAATAGAATTCAAACGGTCCCGTCCGCGCGCACGTCAAAAATCAAATTCTATTGGTTGAGGGACTTGCGCGCGCGATGGCGAAGTTACTAAAAATAGCCTTAGCCGCCACGAACATGGCACAGACATCAATACTGAGCTTTTATTGTAAAATAGATCGGAATGTTTATTTTGTGTCCCAATGATTGAGCATGAATGCATGATCATGCATCAACGCCGCCCGCCTGTTGGCTCAGTGGTAGACACACTGGATAGTGTGTGGAGACCCGGGGTGTCGTGTCCCGGCCGGACCAACACTCAGGGTCTTTAAATAATTGAGGAGAAGGTGCTGCCTTTGTAATTACATCTGCAAATGGTTAGACCTTCACGTCTTCTCGGATAAGGACGTTAAACCGTAGGCCCCGTCTCAATCTATATTGAGACGTTTCAGCAATAAGGCCGGCCTGCGGGATTAGCGTTGAAAACTACTGGTGAATGAGGCCTTAAAATCATGTATTACAACTAGTAGTGTAGCAGGTGGTGGAATGTAACGACAAAAACGCGCGAGTAAATTTACTCAAAAACTTGAGTTTGAGGAGCAATCCAAGATGGCGGACAAGATGGAGGGAAAACGCGGCTGTTGGAAAAAGGGCTTTTTAAGCATACAAAAACGTATTTATTACCCTTTAGAATTCTTGTGGTAGCTTCTTGTACACTACTCTCTTGGTAAGAACAGTTTTTTGAAGGCACTTTGTTTATTTATTACTTATTATTACTTATAAAGCGCAAATTAACATTTAAATATGATCAAATTTGTCGATTTAGCAGAAAAATATTACGCTATTTGGATGGACATTGCTCCTCATCTGCGCATCATTCGATGACCAATGGGAAATGTGCATTTATAAGGATCTGTTTGGATACATAAGCTTCATACTCCGCCAAAAGAACACCGGGTCAATGGAGTCAAGTATATCAAATAATATCAAGTATATCCCGATGATGTTTTTCACAATCAACATTTCAATTCGATTAAAAAGCACAATTAACACCTCATTGAGGGACTCATCAAATCTCCTCTATTGGATGCAAGAAGTTTAGCAAGTCTTGCATCGTAATCACTGCAAGTGTAAAATTTATTGTAGAAATAGAAAACGAGGCAGCGTGCTATGATATGTTGAGTTATGGAAGCACGCAAGAATTGAAAGAAGACGAGAGAAGTGATAGGAGAAGCACGAGCGCGCGCTTTGTATGAATTATTTTATAATTTTGTACATTACATTTTAAATAAAGTATTTGATCATTAAGTTTGATGTTTTTATATTGCATTGATTTTGCCAAAACTTGTTTACAAAATATTATCGTACAACAATCAACATTAATGTCAAACTAGTATAATAGTGGTCTACTAACTTATTCCAAAGGTTTATTTTAATCATTCTATTTCTAAAAGTTTAAATAAACCACTAAAATTCTGTATTCTATGAAAACAATACAGTACTTCTTGACTTGCATTCTTTTTAGAGTGATTTTGCTTTGCCCATGGAAGAAGCATGACTAGTAATGACAAAATAATTAAATGGGTGATTTTCTGTTACCTTGAAAGAACTGAAATGACTATTTAGCTAATGTTAGTTGATAAAGAACTGTTGGTTTAAAGTCTATTACTATAAGTTTGCATATTTTTTCACAGGTGGGGAAAACCACTTTACTGTTATTTTCCAAAAAAAATCCTCCTATGTTCCTACTCTGATTAAATTGTGTCAGCCATGAATAAAATGTATTTATTTGACTAGCAAAATATGCCAGATAAACTGCAGATACAAATCTGAACACAAAATACAACAACTTGAAAAATCAAACAGCCTTGGTCAGACAGGTGCAAAATTTACAACAACAATAATGCTAACGTTGTAACCTTGTCACCAGCAGCAAATATGCAGCATTTGAAGTTCATCCCCAAGCTAAAGTACTGCCTAGGTAACTGGAATACGACTTCTAAAATCACCACAATTATTACCTCCTCTGTCTCAATGGGGTAGATTTAATTTCGTATGACTGTGAAAACGACACCGCACGGTCACTGTATGGTTACGACAGGAATTTTGAATGTTTTATAGACAACACGGGACTGACACGGTCACGGTACGGTGCGGTCCGTTTCACACTCATACGAAGATTGCTCTATGGTCACTGCATCAACGCTCTGATGTCCGATGGTCATCTCCCATGTCTTGGAAAGATTTAGCGACATTCGATTGTTTTATGCCCAGTCTTTAATATTATTGACTTCAACAAAAGCAGTATCAGTAGTGGCATTCACGGGAGCACAAACAGTGATATCATCAGCGTATTTCACAAGTAAGTTGGATTTTGGATCAGCAGCAGTGATATCATTGACCATCAAAGAAAATAGGACAGGCTCCACTACAGTGCCTTGGGGGACACCTCTGTTGATACTGGCAAAACTGGTGACCACACCGTTGACCACAACTCTTTGCTTGCGATTTGCCAAAAAAATTATGACCCAGTTGATGACATACGGGTTAAGATTGGTTGTTTTGAGCTTGTCACACACTATTTGATGCGGCACGGTGTCGAAAGCCTTGCTGAAATCGAAAGACACGATACGCACATAGTCTGCATTGCTATCAAGTGCTCTCAGCCAGTAGTCTTGACACTTGAGAAGGGCTACTGTTGTATTGCATCCTCTCTTGTACGCGAATTGGTCGTGGCCAATGGTGTTCTTCAAATGCTTTGATATCTTAAACTTGAAGATCATTCTTTCAATTAACCTGATGATAATGTTAGTCAGAGATATTGGTCTAAGCTGTGTGCATTCGATTACATGTACAGGAGTTTCTTTGGGGATTAGAGTTATATTTGCCACTTTCCAGAGGGATGGTACAATTTGCTGTTCAATCGATTGATTGAAGATCGTAGTGATGACTGGAGCGAGATGGTCGGCGAAGTCTTTCCAGATCCAGTAAGGAAGCTGGTCTGGACCAGCAGTGGTTCGTTTCTGGAGCGATAGAAACTTCCACACAGTTCTGACATCAACAGTTGGTATACGAGTACCAGCTGGGATAGGTAGTGGATCTGGAGCTGTGTACTGACTGTCGGTGTTAATTTCTTGAATCGAAAGAAAGAATTGATCACTTCGGGTCCTAGGGTAGTGGGAATATACTGATTATTTGATCCTCTACCAGATATCCTGTTCAATGTGTCCCACCAACCTTTACTCCCAGTCCTGTATTTGTTGTTCTCCCTTTTAACAGCATTCACTTGGTTCTCTCATCAGATTATTAATTCTCTTTTGGAGCTGTATATCCGTCTGGTACCCATACTTCCTCATGTTCCTATTCAAAGTCCATTTGAATTGGTAATATGGTCCCTGGGGATTGCATATAAATGAGAACAATTCTTGTAATTAATGCAGTTCATTCGAGTTGCGACGAAGAACGGTTGGCTTAATGTTTGGTCCTCGGAACCCGGCTTACTTGCTGGAAGATAGCGGATTTTGAGCAAGAGTTGATCGCTTAACAGCTAAAGAAATGTTCCAAGTGATTTCAAGGCCGGTTGTATTCCAAGAAAGCCATTGAATCAGGTCGTGGAGGTTCTGGACGACGTGAGCTAACGGTTGGTGCCGAGTTGAGAGGAGTTGGCCTGGTCCATTGGAGTTTCACGTGGCTTTGAATGGTTTCACGGAAAGCCTTGGTCTAAGGTTTGTTTTCTTGCATATGGAGTAGTCATTTTGACGATATTTTGTGGTTTGTTCGCCACGTGGCTTTAGGCGTCGCAAAAATTTCCACGTGGATGCGAACTAGGTCCATGAATGCTAGTCCAGTCCCAGACTCTCTTTCTTGCCGCTCCAGGACTCGCGGAGAAAGAGAGTCCAGTATAACTTGCATGCGCATGTGCAAAATGAGCCAATCAATTGATTAATTAGTATTTTGCGAGCTTGCAATATGCAAATGTCAGTGTTTGGTAGCAGTGGTAGTGATGCGTATCGAAAAATTCACAAATACGTCTTTCACAACTGTCCATCCGTAAATGGTCTGTAACTGCTCAAACTTTGGTAAAAGATTATAGTTGGTTGGTGCATAGCTCACTGAATCAACAAATGGCTTTCCGAAATGAGACTGATATTGTGTATACAAAACACTTTCTTCTTCAGCCATCTTGAATCATTAAATGACTTTTTTTTTTCAAGATTCTTCTTATCACATATAAATCACTCTACGACTTGGCTCCATCATACATTTCTGAAATGATTTCTCGTTATCATCCACCAAGACGTCTACGTTCTTCTTCTTCTCTTCTTCTTGAACATAAAAAGTATCAACTAAAATCTTATGGCTATCGTTCTTTCTCCGTATCTGCACCTGAGCTCTGGAATGCTCTTCCATCGTCAATCAGGAACAGTGATAGCTTGTCTTCGTTTAAAACATCTTTAAAAACTCACTTATTTAAAATAGCCTTTAATTTGTAATTTCTGTCTTTTATATATTATTTTCAGAGCGCTTAGAGCAGCACTGGATAAGCGCTTTATAAATTGTATTATTATTATTATTTAGGATTTGTAACCACGCGATCACCACATTCATGTGGTGATCGCGTGGTCACTAAACTGACATGCGCATGCAAGTTATACTGGACTCTCTTTCTCCGCGAGTCCTGGAGCGGCAAGAAAGAGAGTCTGGGACTGGACTACATGAGTGCCTGTGCGGCTGAGAACTCCAGAGAATTTTGAGCGGTATGCCTGTAGTATGCGAGTAAGATTTTGTAAAATGTGCCCATATAAAATTTCGGACCAATTGTGCCTGGGAGCCGGGCTGAAAAGTTGTATCAATTGTGCCTGTATGAGTGAAATTTTTGTCCTATTGCGCCTGTGTGGCTGAAGTTTTTGCAAAAATTATGTCTGTAAGGCTGAAAAGTTATATGAATTGTGCCTGTGTGGCTGAAAAGTTATATGAACTGAACCTGTGTGGCTGGAAAGTTATATGAACTGTGCCTGTGTGGCTGAAAAGTTATATGAACTGAGCCTGTGTGGCTGAAAAGTTATATGAACTGTGCCTGTGTGGCTGAAAAGTTATATGAACTGAGCCTGTCTGGCTGGAAAGTTATATGAACTGAGCCTGTGTGGCTGAAAAGTTATATGAACTGTGCCTGTGTGGCTGAAAAGTTATATGAACTGAGCCTGTGTGGCTGAAAAGTTATATGAACTGAGCCTGTCTGGCTGGAAAGTTATATGAACTGAGCCTGTGTGGCTGAAAAGTTATATGAATTGTGCCTGTGAGGCTGAAAAGTTATACCAATTGTGCCTGCGAGGCTGAAAAGTTATAGCAATTGTGCCTGTGTGACTGAAAAGTTATACCAATTGTGCCTGTGAGGCCGAAAAGTTATATCTGCATGAATTGTGCCTAGGTAAGGCTGAAGTTGTATCAATGAATTGTGCCTGTGAGGCTGAACGGTTGCTTGAATTGATGTTCGAAACCCCATTTTTGTTGTCCCTGATTAGGGCGAGTAACCCCTGTTGGTTTGCCGCAAATCTCGGTGACCAGTAGACGTACTGCTTGCAGGCGTTTTGAGGTTACTCTTTCCTGATCGGGAACCCCTTACTTAATAATGCTGCCTTCGGTCTAAACCGTGCATAAAAGATTAATGTTGATCAGCATGTGACATGGGAACTGAAAGAGAGCCAACAAGTCATGGAACATTTCTGTGGACATGTGATTGGTAAAAGGGGTTCCCGATCAGGAGGGACAAAGGACCACGATGCGAGACTGGTTTATCTTGTGTAAAGGTGTGGCTGATCAATTGACAAATGAGCAAAAACAACAGCAACAAAAAAGAAAATCGAGAAATATCCGGGTGCGTGCACAGTATACATCCCCGAGGCATTGCTTGGCTTATGGTATATAAGTAAAGGCCATTTCACTTGCTTGTGTATTGTTTGTTTGGAGTAATAAGGATAAGGATTGGGAAGAGAACATGGAGTCTAAGTGGAATCTAATGGAATCTCCATTTTATCAATGTAGTTAATACGCAGTTCAGCTCTCTGGTTGCAATGTATTTTACAATAAAGCATTCATTCCGGCATTTAAAAATAGGTGTGGTTCTATTGGATTGTAGGGGTAGTTATGATCCGTGACCTTGAATGAAGTAGGATGTCGAGTTGGGGAAGGCCAGAGCGATCCTCATTATCATACTCATGAATAACAATACACAGGGAAGAATATTACAACATTCCTCTTGTTACAAAGATTCTTCACAAGAGAGGACATAAACGGTGGGTCACGTGAATTAAGATGTTTTTACCGTTATTTTTGGAAAGCACTCATCGAACAACATTGACAAGGTGTTGTTCAGTTGATTAACCATGTCCTCAGCGTTGTCACAGTTATATACATTGGACCAATCACACTCGACTAAATTTCGATCCATATCTAATTTACGATGTTCTCTGACGTCCCTGATGTACACAGTCTTTCTCACAGGCTTGGCTAGAAACTGTGGTGAGATAATCACAGCCAATTGCAAGTGGTCTGTGACCCTACGAGGCTCTTGAACACGCATGTCGTGGGTTTCCAGAGACTCAGTGAGGTCGATTAGTTAGGAACACATCCAACGTTTTCTGCCCTCTCGTAGGCTTTTTGACCATCTGTACAAGGTTGTGTTCACTTGTATCGACTTGATAATCTCTTTTTTCCTTGGATGTATTTCCCTACACGATGAATCATATTGTAATGGACATTAAAAGCATCTATTGAATGTCGTTTTGCCTCAAGTTTTATCACAAACTCATCTGGGAGTTGCACCCAGTCTTCCCGACCGTTAAAGGCCGAGCGTGCGCTAGTACACTACTGAGTTGTTGGTTTTTGAAGCAAAACCTATGGAAACTGATATTTTCTTCTAAATTCGTGTAAAAACTCAAAATTATATTGCATAAGTTAAATGAAAATTAAAGATTACAAAGGAATAAGATCCCTGGACCATCAGCCTTACGTTTATATCACAAACAAACTGAATACGAATTAAATTCTATATTAAAACAAAACTGGAATGAACTGGAATGAACGAGCGGACGAAAAAGCGAAGAAAACAAGGGAAGAAATGTTTTATTCAAAAAAATGTAATGCTAAATAATACAGATAATGAACTAAACTTTTGTACACCGAGTAATATTTAGAGCGTACCTTCGAGTCTCAAAGGACTGGTTCGCTCCTAAATATTACTCAGTGTACAAAAGTTTAGTTAATTATCTTTATCAAACCCAAGTAGATGAATCATCATCAATACTTAATAATACAGCCAATTAAAACAAAAAAGTACGAAATCTAAAGTCAGCTTGTCATTAAAGTACAATCATTTTAATCACTTACCCCAACAGCTTGACCAGACAGTCTTGTCAGCCATACCTTTTTTACAGTGTGGGGATAATCGCCCCATACCAAACCCTCCTCCTTTTTCAACCGGGCTTGGGACCGGCTTTGGCGGAGTTAAAAAGGTACACCAATAACAATACAATAATTCTTTATTCGCATTTCAATTTTACACAAGTAGTTAAATGTTGATTCTATAAATTTTTGGTAATTTTGAATATTTAGATTTTGTAATACGTATAAAACTATAGTTCTTTTTAGAAATGCCTTGTGTCTAAGTTAACCGTTAGGTTTTCGTGTTAGATACAAGACGTTTTATTTTAATATTTAAGAAGAGCAAGAGACGAAACTATAATACTACTAAATTACTACACTTAATAACACTTTAATATATATATATATCCTAACACTATTATAGCACAGATTTTGGGTACGGTTTATAATTATATTAAAACAAAAAAAGAATGTAGACAAAACGAATGTTGCCCCGAAGTGGCCAAGACAAAAACGAATGTTGCCCCGAAATGGTCAAGACAAAAACGAATGTTGCCCCGAAGTGGCCAAGACAAAAACGAATGTTGCCCCGAAGTGGCCAAGACAAAAAACAAAGTTGTCCCGAAGTGGACAAGACAAAAAAGAAAAAAAAAAGGGAAAAAATAAAAAATAAAAAAGAATGTTGCCCGAAGTAGCCAAAATAAGAGATCGATGCCCCGAGGTGACCATGACAAAAAAATGTTGACAAAGATTGGTGCCCGAAGTTGCCAAGACAAAAGCGAATGTTGCCCCGAAGTGGTCATGATCAAGACAAAAAAACAATGTCCCGGAGCTAGAGACCAACACAAAAATGAATATTGCCCCGTAGTAGTAAAGGCAAAAAAGACGATGTTACCCCGAAGTGGCAAAGACAAAAAACAGTGTTGTCCGGCCGAAGTGGTCCACAAAAAATTATGATGACCGGCCGAAGTGCGTCAAGACAAAAAAAAAGTTGTCCCGAAGTGACAAAGACAAAAAACAATGTTGTACCGAATGCCAAAACAAACAAAATGATGTTGTTCCGAAGTGAACAAGACAAAAACAGAATGTTGCCCCGAAGTGACTAAAACAAAACAATGAATTTTGCCCGGCCCGAAGCGGTCAAGACAATTAAAAACAGAATGTTGGCCCGAAGTAGCCAAAACAAAAAACAATGTTGCCCCGAAGTGACCAAAACAAAATACAATGTGCCCCGAAGTGGCCAAAACAAAATACAATGTTGCCCGAAATGGCCAAAACAAAAAACAATGTTGCCCCGGAGTGGCTAAAATAAAATACAGTGTTGCCCCGAAATAGCCAAAACAAAAACAATGTTGCCCCGAAATGGCCAAAACAAAAAACAATGTTGCCCCGAAATAGCCAAAACAAAAACAATGTTGCCCCGAAATGGCCAAAACAAAAAACAATGTTGCCCCGAAGTGACCAAAACAAAATACAATGTTGCCCCGAAGTGGCCAAAACAAAATACAATGTTGCCCGAAATGGCCAAAACAAAAAACAATGTTGCCCCGGAGTGGCTAAAATAAAATACAGTGTTGCCCCGAAATAGCCAAAACAAAAACAATGTTGCCCCGAAATAGCCAAAACAAAAACAATGTTGCCCCGAAATGGCCAAAACAAAAAACAATGTTGCCCCGAAATGGCCAAAACAAAAAACAATGTTGCCCCGAAATAGCCAAAACAAAAACAATGTTGCCCCGAAATGGCCAAAACAAAAACAATGTTGTCCCGAAATGGCCAAAATAAAATACAATGTTGCCCTGAAGTGGCCAAAACAAAAACAATGTTGCCCGAAATGGCCAAAACAAAAAACAATGTTGCCCCGAAATAGCCAAAACAAAAAGCAATGTTGCCCCGAAATGGCCAAAACTAAAACAATGTTGCCCCGAAATGGCCAAAACTAAAAAACAATGTTGCCCCGAAGTGGCCAAAATAAAATACAATGTTGCCCTAAGTGGCCAAAACAAAAAACAATGTTGCCCCGAAGTGGCCAAAAAAAAAAAACAATGTTGCCCCTAAATGGCCAAAAGAAAAACAATGTTGTCCCGAAATGGCCAAAACAAAAAAACAATGTTGCCCGAAATGGCCAAAACAAAAAACAATGTTGCCCCGAAATAGCCAAAACAAAAACAATGTTGCCCCGAAATGGCCAAAACAAAAAACAATGTTGCCCCGAAATAGCCAAAACAAAAACAATGTTGCCCCGAAATGGCCAAAACAAAAACAATGTTGTCCCGAAATGGCCAAAATAAAATACAATGTTGCCCTGAAGTGGCCAAAACAAAAAACAATGTTGCCCCGAAGTGGCCAAAACAAAAAAAAAACAATGTTGCCCCGAAGTGGCCAAAACAAAAACAATGTTGCCCGAAATGGCCAAAACAAAAAACAATGTTGCCCCGAAATAGCCAAAACAAAAAGCATTGTTGCCCCGAAATGGCCAAAACTAAAACAATGTTGCCCCGAAATGGCCAAAACTAAAAAACAATGTTGCCCCGAAGTGGCCAAAATAAAATACAATGTTGCCCTAAGTGGCCAAAACAAAAAACAATGTTGCCCCGAAGTGGCCAAAAAAAACCAAAAAACAATCTTGCCCCGAAGTGGCCAAAACAAAAACAATGTTGTCCCGAAATGGCCAAAACAAAAAAACAATGTTGCCCGAAATGGCCAAAACAAAAAGCAATGTTGCCCCGAAATAGCCAAAACAAAAACAATGTTGCCCCGAAGTGGCCCAAAACAAAAACAATGTTTCCCCGAAATGGCCAAAACAAAAAACAATGTGGCCCCGAAATGGCCAAAACAAAAAACGATGTTGCCCCGAAATGCCAAAACCGAAAAAACAAAAAACAAAAAACAAAAAAAAAAAAAAAACAAACAAAAAAAAAATTGTGTGTGCCAGTTTAGTCGCAAAGACCGACTTGACTTATCGCAAAACAAATCAACTTGTCATCACCGCAAAAATGAAGTTACAAACACGAACGTCGTTTCAGACGAATGAATCGAATCGTTAGCAATATTCAAACCTCAAATCGGCTTTTCATTTCTTTCCTTTTCGTTTTTATTCATTTATTTCACACCTGCATATTTGCAAATGTTCAAATTATTTTATATTCTCTCTTGTAAAATGACATTTCAATGACAAGAAACTTATGGTTTCTTGTAAACGAATAGTATAGGTATATACTGCCAATCAGCCAAAAAATATATAAATAAAATCCTATTCTAAGAAGCTACCATTAGTTAAAAATCTACTTGAAGACTCGTCGTCGCAACCAAATTCGGTTGTTCTTGGTAGACTTGGCTGAAACAGAATAAATACCATGGTATATTTACAAGCTGGACAGAAAACATCAATACAAAGCAATAATCGTATTGATCTTTTCTATCCTTGATCTTCATGGCATTTATTAAATTAATTAACAATGTTTAGTAAAGTTCTAATCTAGCCGGGCCAAATTCAACAATGTTCTAAATTTGGATTGAGCTAATCTAGAGTACGACCATTATCGTTGATAACGCCTAGCCAGGATGTAAACCGCTCGGGGTGTGGGTAACTATAGTTTAGCAAGCAATTCATAGACTCTAATAACAGTAATAAGACTAATTAAAAAACTCATTAATAATTCATAAGGCAAACACAATGAAAATCGCCACCGTGACGAGTGTCTTTATATCTGATAAAGATTCGGCCTAATTTACATCAACTTTAACCTCGATTTTCTCCAAGATAAATGAAGATATTTTTGAATTTCTTTTAGAGAACAACTCTAATATGTGTTGGAGTTTTTTAAGCCGTATAAAGAACTCGAGATCGTGTTTTATCGGTATAAAGATCCTCGCCTACGGCTCGGATCTTTATATCCGATAAAACACTCTCTCTCGTTCTTTATACTATACATATAGCACATTCTCTCAAACTGACAATCCAATTCTTGATCTTCGTAAATTATATCAAATGAAAACAGTTCAGAGTCAAACAGATGTACAAATGAGGGCATATTCCCTACTACGCGCATCAACGTTATTTTCGAATAGTTCCGTAGCTAGTGCAGGTCGATCAGCGCTAACCCTAAGACCTAAGACGCAAGAAATCTAAGCCCTACGCGCTGTAGTTTAGGTGTATGCGTTGTATGTAGACTGACCGACACTGCGTAAAAATAATGGTCGAACTCTACATCTAAAGATCACGACACAGACTCAGACTACAAAGGGTGGTCTCTCAGTTTGAGAGTATGGTCGATTCTTTCCAGGTCCATTGTCTCCATTGGTGATCCAGCGTTGTCCTCTCGTAGGCCTAAGTTTTGATTTAAAGCTAACCTAAGCAGGCCAATTGACCCCGGCCGATTGACCGGTCAAAAAAGCTAATAAACCCCATCTAGTTTAATTAGAATGGTAGCTTCTGCTAATAAAGATCTATGGGTCTATACATTTATATGTACAGTTTACCCTCCTAGTCCTAACTAATGATTTTGAAATTTTGGTATTTTTTTGTATTATTTAATTCTAAAATGAATACTTTTACTTGTGACTACGAAGCAAAATCGCTGTTTGGAATTATTTCTTTGAACCAGCGGCAACATTGACAAACATGGTACAAAACACCAACACAGTCTGCAGCCAACAGGCGCCCCACATGGCACGCCCATTTCCCAACCCCCTCTCCCTAGTGGAGAAAAGGAGAACAAACTAGCACGCCATGAGGGGCGTCTGATTTCGCAGGCACAAACAAACACTTACACATCAACAACAAAAATAAAAACACAGGACTGGAAAGCAATTCATTTCAATTTAATTCATCACAAGCATAAAGTGTCCATTGTATTGTTATACTTCGCTCCTATTTGAGTTAGGAACACTATTTCCCCCAGCTAAGCTAAAAAACAACCAGTACCTCGAGGAATTGAACAACTACAGCCAATTTACTGATTATCAAAGACTACAATTACCCGAAAATATTGGTTTCCTCGAGGTCCGTTATTTGTTTTCATTAACCTTTTAACAAGTTGTCTTCATCTGTCATGCCTAGAAATGGAAAGAGATAAAGAGATTAAATCTACAAGAAAAATTGCACAAATTAATGTGAACTGCGCGAGTAACAACACAATTTTGTGCAAATAAAGCGCGAGAGCAAAGCAACACTTTTCTGGAGTCGACATTACTTTTTATACTTGTTCTAGTGGGAAGATTCAACTGCAACTTGGTTGTTTGACCAAAATTTCCGCCAATAATTAAATTTTTGTAGCTCCGAAACTAATGTATTCAAACCATGCATAGAAAAAAGAGTTTCTTCATGTTCTTCTAACGATTTTATCAAGTATTCGATACATGCATGCACATGGCCGACAAGACATAGATTCGAGCCAGAAATAGGTAGCGAAAACTAAACGAAAATTCGCGGCATATTTTGTCTGAGTTAATATTTTTCTAACTCAAAATAAGAGTTTCAATCCTTAGCTTTAAAGCATTGTTACTGAAGTCATAAAACGAGAAAATTTTCAGAGTAAAATGCAGTACAACTTACCATGTTGAAGTCTTCTTGCAAATGCATGAAGAACACACGTACTGGGCGCTCAACACTGTGTAGCCTGTACATTTTCACGTGCACTGCACATTCCTATCACACGCTTTCGTCCAATCAGAGGTCTGATGAAATTGTACAGTTCATAATACTACTAACTGATTGGTTGAAATAAGAAGGACAATAATTACTATGCATGTCAGTCCACCTCACACATATTTAATTCAGCTGAACAAAATATTCACGGGACTATGAAATTCCATGTTGAAACAAGCAAAAATACTGCAACATTGCATACCGACACAATGAATGATTAAGATGCGTTGCATGTGTCAACGTTTGACATTAATTCACGCAACATTGCAGGAATTCCAATGCGCAAGGTACAGTCGTCACGAAATTAAGTAATCTGGTAAGAACTAGTGAGCTTAATTTCTATTATTCTGCGGCATATCGCTTTTCCCACGGCAGAATTTCTTTGTTTCAAGGCTTCAAAATCAAAAGTACAAAAACTCCCTTTTGAAGCCTAGTTTCTTTTGTGTTAAAAGAATTTATCCAATCATAGGCTTTCAAAACAATATCCAAACTACGCTTCGAATTTGCCATGTTCTCCATGTTCTCCAGTTTTCGGTCATAATAAGACTAGCGAAAGTTTTTGTTAAATGGGAAGCAGATGATAAATAAAATCGAAATGAAAATGTCCACAATCGAAAAGTTATGGGAGATTTTCATGTTTTAACCAATGAGATAAGTGCTTTAAACAATACCGCAATAGACCATTTCCGAGATGCGGAGACCGCTTTCAAGAAGATCGCGGACGGACTTGAAAACGAGGCATTTTCGGGCAATGTCAACAAAATAGCAGAAAGATTTTTCTGAACAGACGATTCAAAAACAATCACATTTTAAGACCTCATGGAAAAATCATTACTTCTATCATTACATATCGACAACTGGATCCATATAGAATTCCGCTGATATAAAGAATATACTGTTTTTGGCGACTTTTTGACATTAAAATCGATCACTGAGTCAAAGATCCCCGAGAAATCCCCACAAGAGTATTGATAAAAGGAGAAAATAAATGCTTCAGTTGAAGAATAACTCATAAAAACATTCAAGATTCAATAGAAAATAATTTATTGATCATTTTGTTTATCAGAGTATTAATGTTTTTGTACAATAAAGTCATAAAATTCTCAACTTACAGCTTTTTTAGTGAAACATCCAATCGCTCGTTGATCGTTACCAATAAAACATCTTCTAAAATCAGCTCTATTAACTTGAAATATTATCAAATATTGATGTAGACTTCCAGATACGAGACATGATAAAGACTAAAAGAAAATACCTTATAAAAAGCCTTTTTTGTAGTCAGCTGCTAGCCCTTTCACAGAGCCGAAACGGCTCAGCTGATATCGCCCTTCAAAACTCTGTTCTTTAGTTTCATAGCCAGAAATGAAAGTCCAGATAGTTAGATCAAAATCATTACAAAGCTGGAATCCTTTAGTTTTGTCTTACAGCTTAAATGAGAGCCGCAAAAAGATGTTATTTTAGCCTTACTTACTAAAGTTTCTGTCAGAAACAAATGTGCCCGAAAAAACCTCGTTTTCAAGTCGTGCCCGCGATACTTTTGTCAGTGGTCTACGCATCTCGGAAATGGTCTATTAGGGCCTAACGGTTTTTTATGTCGTTAGGCTCCCTAGTTCATACACGCATCGTCACTTAAAAGTCAAGTTTTGCAACAAATTTGTCTCATTTTCAGATAGACAGGGACCATCAGCTTTTCTAATCTCCTTCCTCTGACATTGAAAAAGCAATGGATGACCCCAGACCATCTAAAAACCATGGATAGCAACAAATGGACCTAGCCCCGAATTGTAGGTATCTGGGCTCTTAATTAACTTAATAGGAAATTTAATGTTTTAATCTTTACTAAAAGTCCTTCGTTGCCAAAGTTCTGATTTTTTTGTCTGTGTGTCGGATCAAGAAAACTGAAAAAATATCTGAAATTTTAACGACGCAACTGCCTAGGCCTCGCTTACCTCATGGTAGCTATGGTCCTGCTTCGCTCATGCAAGCGCGAATTATCCTTGAGATAACATTTAAATATTGTGAATTAAATTTAAAGTAAAACTATAAAGCGACATCAAAGCCCAAAATTCGATGGTTTTTTTCTTGTCCCCCCTTACTACGCCACTGCTGATCATGGTGCTATCAAGACAGCATAAATAAGAGAGGGAAACTTGTTAATAGGGCGCGCGCCGTGATGATTCCCATCTGTGCTATTTTTAGTAATCGGATGCAGTTTAATTTTCGTCTTACCCTATTCCCGTGCGTCGAAAAATTGAACGAGTGGAATTTTGCGATTTAAGCTTCATAAAGTTACATAATCGATACCAGATTTATTCTAGATTCCACGAAAAAGCCATCTGATGTCCAACTAATAATTTACATCAAAAAATTATGAAAACAAACGAGTTTTTCTCATCTAAATGAGCGAAAAGTTTTGAATAAACCTAAGCGCGCGCTCGATGCATGACGTGTAGCGCGCGCATTTCCGCTAAAATTTATTTCAAAAACAAAACAAAATCCTCTTTAATTTGCCTTGTTTCTTATCAAAATCGTTCCTTTGTAATCAGAAAGTACACTTTTTTGATGGTAGATAATATGAACAACAGCAGTTTTAAGATACCTTTGATTTTAACGCTGTTTTTGAAAACTCAAATCTACACTAAACGGTTCTCTGGGTCCGGAAGTGTCAAATTATGCCGCACGGGAGTAGGGTAAGACGAAAATTAAACTGCATCCGGTTACTAAAAATAGCACAGATGGGAATCATCATTATTTATTTATTTATTACTATTATTCAATTCAATTTATTGAAACTGAAGAGTCTTCCATGTTGAACTAAAGTTATCATTCATTTGTTCGGAATCCCACGAACAATGATGCAATTTGTGGAAACTTGCGAACAATTAGAGAGATTAAGCATCACGTACACGAGAAACGGCAAACGGCAGAGAGGAACACGTGACCTACGAATTTCGCACCTGACGTTGCGCGTTTGGTACTCAAACGAAAGAGCGACTTTTGACGTTTACGGCAAACGCAAAATGATCCATCCTCGCGTTGAAACAGCAACGCCAGACGCGAAAAAAGCAGGTCACGTGATCATCTTTGCCGTTTGCCGTTTCTCGTGTACGTGATGCTTAATCTCTCTATCCAAGTCGAGGTTTTAGTTCCCGACATGCTCATTGACCCAGAACGAAGGGGAAGTGGGAGAGGAGAAGAAAGGAGCGCAGTTTCCATACACTAAAGTTTAATTCCACAAATTCCATTTCCAAACATTTTTCCTGTGCGTTCGTTTGATGCTTTGGTGGCAATCTTACAGCCTTTGTCATGAGCATTTAGGGAGCTTAAGCAGGAGACGTTTTTGTCAATGCAACACGGACGTTACACGTACGTTTTCGTTCATCCGTTCACCGTCATAGATGGAACTAACTCGAGGAACTAAGAAGGCCTCCCCACATGGTTTTGTATTCATCCTCATGATTCAATACTTTTGCGGCTTTTATAGCTAGAGACTGAGGCCCTGTCCACATGGAAACGTTTTGATTTGTATAAACGCTTATATTTTTTAGCGTTTACATGTCCACGTCCGCACGAAAACGCTGATCGCTTTCACCCAAAACGCTTCGTTTTAAAAACGCTTTTTAAGGTGACCATTTTTGAAAACACTTTCATCGTTTTCATCGGATAGGCAAAAACGAAGTAAAAACGAAGTAAAAACGATGGTGTGGACGGAGAACTATTTAATTTACATATGTATGTTTGGTCTCGCCTCGATAACTACTACGATAATTTGCATCATAGAGCTAGGCTATATTATTTGCATCGTTAATCAAGGCGCCTTTCTAGTTCACATGGGCTGGGAAAACATCAGCTTATAAACTGAGCACAATATAAATCACTTATCTTAACAACGGCTGCGAAGGTAAAGTCAGAGGTAATCTCGTGGTAATTATTGAACGACTACTTTTCAGTCGCAAAGACAAAACTGCTCATTGGTGAGTGCACTATAATCGTGTAATATCAGTCAACTTTCAGTTTATTAGTGCCACTAGTTCTCGTAATAACTAATCCAGGTAAGAAATTCCATGAAGTTATATTTTCTGAATACTTCGTTTTAAAGAATGAGCTGGTTTGATAAATTTTGTGTCAAAGGATTTTGACCGGTCACCATATAGTTACACAGTCTTGGTCATTCAGCCAAATCACAAATTATAATTTGATTTCATCAACATTATTTCTATAAGTTCTAGTTATTTTTTAGTAGAAATTTTCAATTTTGACTTTCAAACTTCTTTTTGTCGTTTTAACGACTTAACAGTTTTAATAATGAGAGAAAGGCTGGGAATGTCAGTTGTGCGAAGACATCTGGGATTGTTACAGAAACATTTGTCTGATTGTGTACTTCGCTAGTCGAGATTTAAAACAGCATATTATATATAAAGAATCTTCGATCAAACGAGGAGTCATTTCAGAGACAAAGTAACCTCAGTACAGAGGTATAATAATGAGTCGTTTATAAAACCAAGTAAAAACTGATAAATTTCGTAGCTATACAAAGCCGGTTGTTGCGAGTAGGTTTGTTTATTATAAGTAATACCATGACCCTGAGGGATATTAGTGATTAAATGTCCCCGAAGCCGAGGGAGGTTTAGTGGAAGTCCCGAGGCTTTTACTAAACCTCCCGAGGCTGAGGGGACATTTAATCACTAATATCCCGAAGAAGTCATGGTATTACTTTGTAATAGCTCTCAGGAGCAGGATAGTTCTCGAGCTAGGAGTAATACTATATTTGTAAATCATCATATACCAGTTTGCTGTGATCATGAAATAAAGAATCATCATCATCATCATCATCATCATCATCAACTTTATTTATAACACGATAAGAATCGGAAGCGATACTTCGCTTGTGGGGTCGTCTCTACAACTAAAATACATAGATAAATAAGAAATAGATTATTTAAATAAACTAATTGAAATCATATAACTATTTACAATTTAAAATGTTGAAATATATCGTAAACACCTAAAATGATAAAATGGGCACGGTCGCAAGTATATATACCCTATATACTTTTCAATTAACTCGCCTTAGTCCTCTTCGGTCACAGGCTGTTTACGGCGTCTTGTTTCACACTTTAGCGCGTCGGAAACGTGTCAGGGCACCTATTCTTCTTATTTTTGCAAATGAACGGTAATAAGGTTTTCTATCATATGTATAATTATAGTCAAGATTCCATGTCCAATTTTTTAGATATTTTCCAAAACGTGCGCGGGTCGGAAGGTGCTTTCACGCTGCTTCAAGGGCACGTACTTTTAACCAATTTTACCTTCTTTCTTGTAGCAAACGCATTTTTACAACGATTTATTGCATTATAATAGGCTTTTGCTCAAAGAGAGAAAATGAGCTCATATTAGTGAGCTAGCACTGCTCAGGTTGAAGAAATTAATTCAGTATTTGATGCTGATGATGCTTTATTGTAAAATACATTGCAGCCAAATACTAAATACAAAATAAATTACAATTAATTAATAATATCAAAATATAAACATAAAATAGTATACAAATTTAAATAGAAATGTTAATCGATAAAATCTAAAATCTGGAGTTATTTACAAACATAAAAATATATTTGACGCGATTTTGACTTTCGAATCTTGAGCCCTCAAGACACAAAAGATGGTGTACTTTAAAGCAATCCAGAGCAAAAACGGCTACGGTGACCCCCCTTTTTAATTCATTTTTGGGATAAGCAACTCAAACATTATTACTATGTGAAGTTTTATATGAGAATTCCATGTTTAGTATTATTTCTACGGAATTGCCTTAAGTTTTGCCGGCTCCCTTGTTCTTGATGATGATGATGATGAAGACTTTATTTATGGAGGGTGAAAACATATTTACTGGTGACCCAGTAGTTTACAATATGGCCCTCAAAAATATAATAAATTAAATTAGATTGAATTAAATTAGATTGAATTGAATATAATTGAGTAATTCCTTATTAGAATTCCTTACTAGAATGTTACATTAATTGGGAAATGTTCAAGTTCAGAATTTTGCTTTAGGAACTTCTACTGGATTTTTTCTATGAATTGCCTATGCGAGGTAAATATTGCGAATGGAAGGGTCAATATTATTCCAAAGACGAATTGCACTTGTTTGAAACATACGGGCTGAAACTCTTTTGTATTTAGGCAGAACTAGGTTGTTTTAAGTTGCAGTTCTAGTATTGTAGTAATGTGTATCCTTTATGTATCTCATATAATGAATGAAGTAATCAGTAATAATGTTCTGACATAAATATATTAATTTCAAAGGTTCCATTATGATTTTGACGGCAGAACAGGCACTCAACAAAGTAGGCGGTTTTGGTCGATACCAAATTCGACTTGTGGCCATTGTCAGCTATGCAATACTTTTCTGTAGTTCGGTGTTGATGGTGATGACGTTCAGTACAGCCGAGCCTCCCTGGAGATGTACAACTAACTCCACATCCTGTACCTTGAATGGAACCTTTAAAGCAGGAGACACAAACTATGACCATCGATGTAACATTCCACGTAGTGACTGGGAATTTGCTGTGCAAGGAGACTTTGATTCTATTGTTACAGAGGTAAGCTAGACAATTCCTGTGAAAAACTTGAAAAGTGCCAATTAACCCTACTGTTTATCTTACAGTGGGACCTTGTGTGTGACACGGCCGTGTACGCAAGTTTGGTCAACTCTCTTACGTTTATACTCTGGATATTTGGAAGCATGTTTGCTAGTATTTTTAGTGACAAGTATGGAAGAAAGACAGTTGCTGTTCCCTTCACCGTTTTTACATGTATATGTGGTTTAATCTCAGCGTTCTCCCATGAATATTGGATGTTTGCGCTGTTTAGGTCGTTGGTGGGAATAGGCACAGGTGAGTATGGACATGATATACCTGATGATCAGAACTTAATTTGTATTGGCAAACGTAACGGTCCATCAAGGTGACAAAGTTTAGTCCAATCCAAACCAATCATGAAAACACATGGGGAACTAAATTAAACAGGAGTACTTGTTTTTCCTCTTTCACTCCGATACTCTGTCTCCAGCTCTTGCCTTTCTTTTGACAGCTTTTTTTTTGGTCCATCTTCAGCTTGCAGCTCCATCTTTTTTCTGCACCATTGGTTTGTCTGCCTTTGTTTCTCTTTGTCCATTGTTGATGTGCGCGATCCTGTACAATAAGTCCGGCATGAATTCAATCTGTTTGTAACGCTTTATTACCTAATATCTATAGGTGCATACTCTATTACAATGTTCGTGCTGACCATGGAGTACATAGGTACTGCACATCGTAGTGCCGTGGGGTTTGGAGTCTGGTTTGCATGGGTATTTAGCTTGATGTTATTGGCGCTCTTGGCATGGCTGATTCCAAACTGGCGTACTTTAAGTATTGTTGTAAGTGCACCAGGGATTTTGTTCTTCTTGTTCTGGTGGTAAGTCACTCATTTTGCTTGGAGTTCTAAAGAACCGAGTTGAAAACCGTCTAATCGCCATGATTTCTTTATCAGGCTGACACCAGAGTCTCTTCGGTGGATGTTGGTCAAAGGAAAAACCGAGGAAGCAATAAAAACATTGAACAAAATTGCAAAAGCCAACGGCAAGTTTCTTTCTAGTGATGAACTAAAGTCAGTGGAGGGCGAGATGGAAAACAAAAAGCTTGGTGACATAAGAGACCTTTTTGCATCTCGTGCAATGGCTCATCGAACACTCATTTCCTGGTATTCATGGTATGTAGGTTTCAAGCAAGGTATACAACCGTTGTCATGGTGATCTAATATGATACGTTGATGTTGCAGGTTTGTAAGTGGACTGGTGTATTATGGAATCTCACTGAGTACTCCAAGCATCGGTGGTAACATGTATTTGAACTTCTTTCTTTCTGCGGTGTTTGAAGCTATTGCTATGGTGATAGGCATAGTGGCGCTCAACAAGTAAGGCATTAAATATCTCATACTATTTACCAACATCCGACAAACCATTTAAGATAAAATTTGATTCAATAATACATCCAATAATTAATAATTAATCCTTTTCCCAAGACTTGGACGCAAGAAGACAATGACGGCGTCTTTGTTTGGAGCTGGTATTTCCACTGTTGCTGCTGCTTTGTTGGTCTTTTACGACGATGGCACTACTGGTAAGAATAATTCACAATCTTTAAAATAGCAAAAGCCGAGCCTAGAATTATCTAATTGATACAACTGTTTTCCAATAGGGTTTCTTGTTGGCAAAGTTTTGACAGCCATGATTTTGGGGAAGTTCTTTATCGTTATAGCATTCGACGGAATCTACGTTTACTCAACAGAACTCTTTCCCACTGTAGTCAGGTAACATCACAGATCTATTGTAAAAATAAATGGTACCGTGCAATTCATTAACGTATTACCCTAGACTTACTGACCTTATTTGATGGTCATTTCATGTCGTTACTCATGACCTTTTACATCAATGGAGGCCACGGTTGATCGGACGGGGATACTGAGAACCGAACAAATTGGACTGATTGGATGGAAAGGATCTTAAGGTGATTCCCTTGCTTTGCACCGCACATTTTTCTGCGCATGTTTCGAAAAACACAGAACACAACTATGTGAGCATTTTGTTTCATTCAAATTACGTGTAAAAACGCTAAAAACGCAACTCGGAACATATTTTCTAAACTTTGTGGTGATAGATAGTAATGTTTGCAAATCTCGCCCCAGTCCTCTCTCGGAAAAGCGTCGTTTTGAACCCGATTTTAAGGATGTTTTATAAAATATCTCGCAAATGAGAAAGCTGGTCCCTAATTTGTATTCTAAATATTAACTTAGAAGACCATAGAGAATCCACATACGAAATATGAAAAAAACAGAGATTTCTCGAACGCATATATTCATTGGTGAAAATAGCTTGAAAAGTGCTGTCTAGGGTAAGTTTAATCTCGAAAACGGAACATAGAGATTTGTTTAAATTGAAATATCGGATGGGCTACCTGTATTTGATAAAATAAAAACGATAGGTCACCGTGTTCGTTTTTGCGGTACAGCTCACTAAAGTACGAATTTTGTCCTCAAAATAGGCTTTGACAGAGAGATCAGGACTAGGGCGAGTTTAGACAAAAAAGTACATAAGGAAAAAAGCCGATTTATCTTTCAGTGTTTTCCCAAAAGCCCTTGTGTCAGTCTTGTTTTGATTTTGAGAGTTATTTGCAGCAATTGGTGCATTTAACATTTCAAAAATGGTGTTTTTCATCTCAATGGCCGCCATCTTGAAAACTTGAAATTTCCTCATTTGCGCGAGCTCGCGCATAGTAGAATCGTGCGCAGTAGAGCGTGCGCAATGCAAAACTACGGAATTACCTTAAAACAAATACTTTTTGGCAAGAAATGATGTTATTTTCATTCATATAGCCATCGAGGCCGTAATTTGTCATATTTTGAGGTCTTGTAGCACGAAAACGAGAATGGTGACCCCCTCATTTTATTGCAAATTTAAAACTTTCATCATACAATGAACGACTATACAAAGCTTGGGAGGGATGACATTTCTCCTTCTATTTCAAGGGAATCACTTTTATTAAGGGTGGGCAGGAGTTAAAGTCGACAAATTACACAAAGACATCTTTGGAAACAAAACAGATTCGAAGTTGCAGGGGGGGGGGGGGGGGGAGGGATTTTCCAATCAGTTGTCATCACGGAGGAAGATGGTTTCATTTTTTAGTGGAAAGTTACGTACAGCTCATCATTGATCGATTTTTCACAGAAACACTGGTATGGGTAGCTCGACTTCTGCTGCTCGTGTTGGATCAGCTTGTGCACCGTACATCGTTTTCTCGGTATGTATTGTTTAACGTATTCTGGGTATGAATTTTTTAACAAAGATTCAATATCTCCGTGCATCTGTACTCTAAGAGATGCACAGATGACGTCAAGATGTAGGGAGAACAAAAATGTACTCCTAGAGACGAAGTCGAGTGCCGTCGTGACTGGTGTTCTCCCTAAGTTTTAACAACACACTGGAAAATAGAACTTATCTATTTTAGATATAATATGAATCAAAAGTATTTCATCCAAATTTTCAACCAAGCGCGCGGTAATTAATATCCTGTGACGTTATTCTTGTGTGTCTATATTTCAATCACACACACTTTTCGACTAATTAGAGCATGAGTAATATACCAATTATTATTTGAAGAACGATAACTTCTATAATCATATCCATTTTGAAATCACTCACAAATTCTGCAATCTGATTGGTTAAAAAGTGTGCGATTTAAGCATTAATCGCACTATTTTGAATCATTAATAGCATCATTTTGTTTTGGAACTGCAGCCTGATAAAAGAGTTTGAATCTTTATTGTGATTTCAAAATGAATATGATTAATAGGTAATTTACGCGGTCGTGCAATTTTGTAATCACTCTTGTGATTTCAGCCCAAATTGCACTCCACTCAGTTCTATTACCATTATTTGTTATTCTTTCAACAGGAGAGAGTTCATCCTCTAATGCCTTTTACTATTATGGCAATCAATGCTATTATCTGTGGAATTCTGTGTTTGACGCTTCCAGAGACGCGCAACCGACCCATGCCAGACACCATACAACAAGTCAATGACATGAGTAAGAAAGGCTTTTCATTAAAAAGTGAAGATTTATCGACCGACGAGGAGAAAGTTCAGTTCCTCCCGCCGATGTTTTCAAGTTATTCCATTTTCATATGACGCAACAACATCAATGAAAGCAAAGTTGTGTAAAAGGATGAGAAAGATAGGCAACTGAAATAAATTTGTGATTTCTAGCTAGATAAAGAGAATAAAATATTTGGAGACATTTATAGCATTTCAAGCGAAAAATAACAACAAGCCAAATAAATAAATAATAAACAACAAATAAAGATGCAGTGATGGAATAGAAGACTTCTTTACATGGACGATAAACTATTTATTGCACAGCACCCCTCTTGACGCATGGGTCCATCATTATTGGCACGGCAGCCGCAATTAATTATCATTATGTGAACAGAGCATTGCATTTTGGCCTGATAAACAGCTGAAATACGAACAAACTCTTTGACAAAAGTTCTAAATTTAAGCCTGTTTTTAAAAAGTTAAAGAATAGATTATCTCAACTTGAAGGTTATAGCACTAGCTTTGATTTTATACTGTGTACCTTTTTTCTCTCGCTTGTACTACAGCTATTTTTTCTTGAATTTTTTTCGTGTTCGTTCGTTCTTCAGCCCTGTTGGTCTGATAGGGGTGCCATACCCAAAATAATCGGTCCGCGTGCCAAGATTTAAGGTGCTATAACATAGAAAGGTTGTTGTGTAAAACGGGCTAGTAATACTTATTTGTCTTGATTTATTCACCTGGTCCAAACTGGCAAGCAGTGACGTATTTGCTTACTGAGAAACTGCCTAGTGGTGATAGACCTTCTTGAGATCTCAAATGTTCTGCATCCGAGGAGAAAAAAAAAACATAAGAAGCGATGTCATATTTCAATAAGAAAAGGAAGGCATTTCTTTTGTTTTAATGAATTAGAATATTCTCTGTCATCAGTGATTATATAGAAGTTACTACTTAAAAATAAGAAAATAAATTTGGTAGCTCATCACCCTATCTTGCGCCTAGTGCTGAATTACGAAGGGCGCAGCTCAACGTGATCGAGTCGAATAGTATACAAGGGCGCTTTAATTCATTACGAAACAATTGAACATTCACATATTTACATATATACAAATTTACACACGCACACACTCACACGTAGCAGCCACCATAGGACTCATGTCTGATCACGGAGCACAGCTTAGATCGAAACTAGTTCGCATTTACTGAGGGAGGAAAAACCGGAGGACCCGGCGAGAAAAATCCCTCGAAGCAAGGGAGAGAACGAACAAGAAACTCAAGCCACATGTGATGACCCGTCCGGGAATCGAACACGGGACCACAGCGGTGACATTGTATAGTTTTAAAATGCAAGTGTGGTGTTCATCCAGCCTAGAATATGAACTGTTTTCAATCCGTAATCTGATTTATTAAGTGAACGCGGGTAGAGTAACAGTAAGATCTCGAACATGGTAGCCAAAAGGTTTCGTCTATTCGCTTTTTCTTTCAACTGGAACAGTCTAAAAAGTCTTAAAGGAAGACTTTATTTGAAAGAGGGTAGCACAAATAGCATAGCTATTAAATTTGTGGTCCTCTTGAACTATAACTATTGATACATGGTACAAATATATGATTTTAATACTCTTAAAATATATGGTCTATTCTCATCGACTTTATCTTTTACACCTCGGCAAAATGACTGCGCACGCGCGTAGCGTCTTGACCAGAGGAATCCCAAGCAATATTTTTAGAAGCTTTATCTTGAGCATTGATGCAAGCGCCAAAGTACTTGGTGCAAAAGGCAGGCGACAGATTATATTACTGTGTCCTCAAACTGATTTTTTTGGGGGACTAACTTTGGCTTCTAGCTGATCTGTGGCTCAAGGCTGGTTTCCATATGATCGGCGCTCGCGCTCGCCGGGTCACTGGAATTACTCAGGCGTTGGATCGCTGCCAATCGCTGAATTTGTTTCTATCAAATCGCCAAAGGTTTGTCTGCTATTTTATGAGCCAACGGGTATTATGGTCAGTTGTAAACTATATCAACTAAACTATAGAATATAGTTTACAGTATTTATATAATATTAAACAATCTATACTCCCGCTGTAATGAACAACAAAAACTACGCGTTTATCACACAGCCGGTAGAACAAACTTAAGAACGACCTAGAATGAACTTGACGTGTGTAGAATAAACTTAAGAGTGGTGTAGAACGTATAATAAACTTGAGAACGGTGCAGAATCAACTTCTAACGTAGGAAAAGACGCGCGATATAGGATCGATTCCGGACCGCGCTGGATCGCTGAAAAGTGTTTCCATATGATATCGCTCGAAACTAGCTTAGTTTTCGTCGGCAATGCAAAGTTATCACCAGGATCACATAAGTCGCGCATGCGTAGTATATTTTGCTGCGAGGTCGACAATGCTACCGATGATGAAGAACTAAAGCTTGGATTTCCTGTGTACAAATGACTGAGCAGTCTATGGGCTTCCTGTGGTAAATTTCATAGACCAGGGGTTGCTGATATGATTTTTAACGTTCAACATCCATACGATTCCTTGAATCTCAAATATGAAAAGCTGGCAGGAGAAGTCTTCGATAATTATGGAAATATAGTCAAACTCCAAGAAGAGCTAGCCAGAAAGGATGAAGCATCAGCAACTTGAAAGACATGAAAGAGGAGCTTGCTAAAACTCTCTTCTTGGAAAGATACTCCCAAGACTTCAATCTCGGGTTCAACACAACAACATACCTGAGGATCCAAATCTATATGTAAAATCCATGAAATGGGTACCTTTTTCTCTAAAATAATATATATAAAAAATGGGCCTAAAGTCGGGGTCAACCCGTATAAAACTGTATTGGGTACCCTCGGTCTGCTCCCAGTTTATTGATTTATTTGTGAAGGTTTGGGAGGAGGATCGTTTGGCTAATAAATCACTGTACGGTATCGCATGACGTGTTCCATGACACTAGCAATTTCAGCTGACCTTAGTTATTTACGGAAACAAAATCTGCCATACATTTGTTATCAAAATCATAAATTAATTTAAAAGTTATGTTGCTGTTTCTAGCATGGTCATGGGTGCGAGCTTCGACTCTTCGTCTTCTTTCTCCTCTTCTTTATCACGGCTTTGAGTCTCATCGACTTGTCTAATGGTGTCTGGCAGCGATTTATCGGTGGTCTCTGGAAGCGACAAACACAGAATTCCACAGATAATAGCATTGATTGCCATAATGCCAAAAGGCATCAAAGGATGAACTCTTTGCTGTGTTGAAAAGTCAACATTTGGTAATTAGCTTGAAAAAGAAAACTTGGAAAAATTAATCGTATTTGTGTTCTTAAGTCACGTGATGTGACTAAACCATAGCTTATCAAGTCATTCACAATCCACTTACCGAGAAAACAATGTAAGGCGAACAAGCTGAGCCAATGCGAGCTGCTGACGTCGAAGTACCCATGGCCGTGTTTCTAGTATAAATCAAAGCTCAACAGTTAAATCATCGGTAATTTTTGTGCTTTTACAAAATAGAAAACAGTGACGTCATTTGACCGAGGAGCTCTTACCGTACGACGGTAGGGAAAAGCTCAGACGAGTACAAGTACACTGTGTCAAATGCTATGGAGACGAAAAACCTGCCAAGAACCATTGACATCAGGATTTTACTAGCCAAGAAACCTACAACCAATTAGAAGACTTAGCTTTGTCTCAGAACTTTTTTAATTCATTGTTGAAGATTGAACTTAGAAAGCTTACCATCACTACCATTGTCGTAGTACGTTAAAAGAGCTGCTGCTATTCCAACTACACCAGCCAACCATAGACTGTAAGACATAGTTTTCTTTCGTCCAAGACTAGAAAATAGACAGATAATTTTCGGTATCATTTACTGTATTATAGTTAAGGTCGTCTACTACTTACTATTTCAGTGAAATGACTGTAATTAATAATCCTCCTGTCTCACACATGGCAGAGATGAAAAAGTTAAGGTACATATTTCCACCAACGCTTGGAGTACTGAGTAAGATACCATAGTAACTCATAGAACTAACAAACCTTGAAAATAATTCAAACATGTGATCAATTAAACAAGCTAATGATCAATTAGATTATATTAAATTATGATCACTGAAACAAGCAAATTTGTTATCCAGGAAATACACAGTAGGCTGATATTCTGCACGTCATTGACAAATTCTTCGGCAGCCAAATGTAACGTATTACAACGCATGCGCATTTAATTTGGGCTTTTATCAGAGCTCATTTAGCTACTGTCACAACTTACGATAGATAGACAGATAGATAGCCGGAGATAGACTGATAGATAGATAGACAGATAGATAGACTGATAGATAGATAGATAGATAGATAGATAGATAGATAGATAGATAGATTATATAATGTAATAAAATTAAGATTAAATGTTAAAACCTTTAAATATATCGCTTAAAACTACTAAATTCTTTACAATTAAAATATATATACATTCGTACCAAACGGACAATGAGCCGTCATCTCTGACCAATGCGCTGGTCTATACCGAACGCTACTGAGGAATCAGCTGCACATGGACAAGATAAACGAATTCTTTATGCCCGATTGGTATCAACGAGTGGTAGATTGGTAGATTACATAAGTTGTAGCTATTTACATGTCTTGGAGGTAACAAGTTATTATGTTTATGTTCCTTTTTCAGTACTAATAATAGATTCAAAAACCTTTTGACAAAGGTTCTTATGATGATCTTCTATATTCCTTTAATTCCTAGCCCCTTAATCCCTAAATTATAATCGCAATCTGGCAAAATACCAAGAAATGGCTCATTTTTCCTAAGCGTAATATCTCATAGTTAAGGTAATGTGGAAGAGTATGGTAAAAACACACTATCCCATAGCATAGTTAATAGAGGGGACTGGTTAGGAAGCCTTTTGTTATATGTCTTTGTTCATTTTTTTCAACCGTGACCGTGCACAAATCTTTTATTTTTCATTGTTTCGCCTTAATTGCCATGGTTGAGCAACTGAACCCAAATGTTTCTTTTCCGCTGCTTGTTCGATGTATTCTATAGCTAGTTCAAAATTAATTATATTAGAATATTTCAATAAATAATCCAATAGACAACATTTCGGTTCATTCATATAGCCATTTTCTAATGAATTTAAACAAACTTTGTGCACGGTCAAGACCAGTTCAACATCCAGACTAGAACAAAGAAATGTAACAAAAGGCTTCCTAACCATTCCCCTCTATTAACTAGTATGCCCATATATAATCAATAACTGAATCGATTGGAATTCTTGTAAGGTAATAAACACAGAATCAAACCGAGATCTTCACATATAATACTGTTCACTAAGTAACCAATAAACTACCGCCGCCTGGTTGACTCAGTTGGTTGAGCGTCGGTCTCTCGTGCGGGAGGTCGGGGTTCAATTCCCGGCCGGACCAACACTCAGGGTCTTTAAATAATTGAGGAGAAGGTGCTGCCTTTGTAATTACATCTGCAAATGGTTAGACCTTCACGTCTTCTCGGATAAGGACGTTAAACCGTAGGTCCCGTCTCAATTTATATTGAGATCGACGTTCCAGCAATAAGGCCGGCCTGCGCAAAGTTAATAGAGCGGAATGGTTTGGAAACTCGGCAAACATCAAAAGAGCTGACAAAGAAGCAGACATGGATGTTGAGTAAGGCCTTGACCGTGCACAATCTTTTGTTTTACCTTCATTTATTATGCTTGGCTGACCTGACCCAGACGTTTTCATTGGCTGATTGTCTAATATATGTAGGAATGCTTTTGTTTTGTGCACGGTCACGGTTGGAAAAAGTGAACAAAAAGATAGTACAATGGGTTAATTTCTTAACCATTTCGCTCTATTAACTTTGGCCTGCGGGATTAGCGTTGAAAACTACTGTTGAATGAGGCCTTAAAATCATGTATTACAACCAGTAGTGGAGCTACTTTAGCAGGTGCTGGAATGTAACGAAGTGACGAAGTAACGAAGTAACGAAGTGACTAATCTACTGTCTGGACATACAAGGAGCGAACACTGAAAAAATGTCTCAGATCAAGTCAAGAAAAGTGCTCACCAACAATACCAAGAAACCAGCGTCCTGTGAGCTAAACGTCGTGACGCGAACAAACTCCTGACATCGCCAAGTTTTTGCTTGCCGCTCTCTCCGTCCTTCACATCAGCTCCAAGTAAAGTCAATTCTTCTTCGGTGATGTTCTTTTTGTTGATTTTTCCAGCATTTATCAAGATCTTTTTTGATTCTTCGACTTTCCCTTTTACCATGGACCATCGAAGTGATTCTGGAATTAAACTGGTTGACTTATGCATTAGATACGGAGCAAGGTTTATTATGACCCGTTAATAGCAAAATGATTACGTAAAACGCTGTTGTTTACGGGTTTCCTGTGGTGAATAAATTGTCCATTTTTTACAGTTTCAGTCCTTTTTAGGCCACAAACCACAAACCACAAACAGCTGTAAGTTTGGAGGAATTTTTCGAATAAAAAACACTTTTTTGCAAAGAAAATGTTTTCAATTTCCAGATATGGTAGTACCCATTTCCTTATATGAAAGTAGGAAACTCGCCCGTAAACTGCAACTTTTTGATAAGATATTTCTTGATATGGTTTGTGACAGCCGGGTTTCTTTTGTATAGTGAGCTAGCGCATGACAGGACAGCGAACACAAGGTACCAAGGTCAAGTCTCAACCTCCTTGAGTTTAACTCGATAGCTTTTGTCTTTGAATGAAACGTATGGAGCTCTCTCGTGAGTATTTTTATAAAAAGTTATCGACGATCAAAATGAAGATTTTGTATGAAATATAGCCAGGCAGCTTGGCCTTGGTTCGTTTACGAAGACAGGATCCGCGCAAGCATGTACTGAGTCTCTCTGTGTACGTTGCTTGCGCTTATGTATCGAAAAGTGCATAGCGCTATACATCGAATGCAAATATGGCGACAAATTTGAATAACTTACTATTGTTTTGGACTGACTAGACTCGTGTTTTCACATGAATGAGAGGCTAGTCAGTGTAAAATAACAGTTATTCAAATTTGCCGCCATATTTGCATTCGATGTATATACCCAATGGATAAATCCTTATCGATTGAGTGGATACAAAGATGCTGCTATTCCATAAATTATTGAATAAGGATATATCCAGCTACTACTGTCGGACTATATATGCAATTTACATTATTTTTACAGAAATGTCTGTACTTACAACCAAAAGAAAATGAAAACGATTCCAGGTACACTCGTTATCATGGTTAGCTTTCGCCAACTTGGGATAAGATAGCCCAGTAGAGCTAGCAAACAAAAAGCAGCAATCGACGATAAAAAGACCAAGCTACCCACAGGACCACGATGCTTCTTGCCAACGTACTCCATGACGAAGACATAACTGACGATGGAAAAAGCACCTAAAAGCATGGATACATAAAGGTAAAGCTAAACAACTAATGTTTAGCGTCATTGTATCTTCAGCACGAAGCCGGCGCGCTCTTTACTACTTTCCTTACTTAGGGTCCAATTAACACTGAGTCGTACCCCGAACCTGTCTCACTAGTTTTTACAAAGACTTAGTTAATGTGCGAGTGTGGCAAATATCGATAGTCCTTATAAAACAACTGGGCTAAATCTAATTATTTCCTGTTTACATCACATTTCTAGCCAAAACGAAACCTACTTGGTCTTATGTTTGGGTTACAGTGAAAGAGGGTGTGTCACAGAGGAAACTAAAGCAAATCCTATGATCAAAACAGTCGATCGACCGACGTTAATTGCAACACTAAAAATGATTAACTAGTAAAATTACCCAATACATTGAGGTTAATTATTACATAGTAAATCTGTAGAGTAACATTATTTTCCTCCTTTAACGAGAAGGAAAAGAAACAGTTTCCTTTCCTTTATTCTCGTCAGAGGAGGAAAATAAGGAAAACTCTGCCAGGCAGGGTAGAAGTCAATGCACTAACTGTTTCACCCTATTTCTCATTTGTTTGCATGCTTTCCAGCTTAGTCGGTATTCTTTTTGCTTCCTTTCCTTTCCTTTCAGGTTTTAGACCCTTCCATTTTTACCTTTCTTCATCAACCTTCTTTCTCCTTTTTCTTTTTTCATTTTTTTCATTTGTGATATGATTTCTTGCTCTTTCCTTTCCTCGGTAAGCCTCGATGGAGTTGCCGTAAATCCACAAATTAAATGTAGTCATATTTATCTTTGCTTGAATGTCCTGCTTTTTATTATATTTCCTTATTTCTCACATGTATCTCTCGCTTTTTCATTCACTCCTCTTTCCTTTCCTTTTCTTTTCTCAAAATGCAAAGATCACAACACAAGCCAGTTAACTAATAGCCTGACCGTACTCACCCATACAAAAACCCACCAAGGCCCTAAACAAGGCAAAAACCCAATATTTTTGAGCAAAGGCTGTGAGAAATCCAAATAGACAGGTCAAGACCGCGTAAGGGAACACTACAGTCTTTCTTCCAAACTTGTCACTCAGTATACTGCCTAGCATAGCACCAAATATCCAGAAAATGAAGGTTAACGAGTTGACTAGACTTGAATATGCTGCCGAGCTACATACCAAATCCCACTAGAAAAAAAAGACAAAAAAAATCGGTCAGCTCAGTGAGATGCTAATTTAAACGTATAAAAACTGTCATGATATGATTTACCTCTGTAACAATAGAATCAAAGTTTCCTTGCACAGCAAATTTCCAGTCACTACGTGGAATGTTACATCGATGGTCATAGTTTGTGTCTCCTACTTTAAAGGTTCCATTCAAGGTACAGGATGTGGAGTTAGTTGTACATCTCCAGGGAGGCTCGGCTGTACTGAACGTCATCACCATCAACACCATAGAACCGAAAACCCTGGCGTAGCTGACAAGTAGAATGATTCGTAACTGGAACCATCCAAATCCACCCAACTTCTCGATAGCTTGTTCCGATGTTAAAGGCATAATGATCTAAGCAAGTGAAACCAAATTCGTTCTTGCCGTAAGTTTAGCTGCAGTCAACTAGCTGGAAGCTGGTTCTAAGAGTCAATCGTCCTTAAATCGTACCGTAACATTATATAGTGCATTAAACACACTGGGCACATTGCAGGGGTTCAGATCATCAAACTCTTTTCTTGGGCTACCAGAAAGGTATATAGAGCAAGACACCTCTTGTCATTGGGGGAGGGGAAAAGGGAGGGAGAGTCTGTGGTAATTCTATTCAGAATCGATATTCAGAAACCTTTTCCACCTCTATGAAGAAAGAATCTCAAATTATGGCTTAGATCAGCACGACCAAATGCCGTGGCGAAAAAAAAATCCTTCAATCCAATAGGGCAGAACCAAAACATACGATCGCTTCCCGTTTGACTCCAGACGCAGTTTATTCAAACGGAATGGAGAAAGTTTTGTTCTTGCTGTTGCGTTCGTTCTAGAATTTCAAGCCCAATGAAATTTAATAATCCTGATTCGGAAAGGTTTAAATTTTATATACAGGAATTTTGAAAGAAATTGTTGGAGTCAGTTTAGAGAAAAGAGAGCCCGACTCCGCTTGCCCAATTTGTCGACGCTTGGACGAAAAAGTCGTTTTTCATGCTGAGGCTCTAGCTCCGTAAAAATAAAGGAATTGTCTCCAAACATTTCAGATAAATAAAGAGTATGATAAACAACTACTGGTCTAAGATCAACTGATGTGATTAATAAATATAAAAAATACTCCGTTGCGAAGTAACCAAACAACTTTTTCGGAGCAGAAAAACAAAAGAAATGGTTGGCACGTGCCACGCTTAAGCGTCTATTGTTTTTCGATTCAGCCACCCGCCATAGGTATTGTTTACAATAATTCCTGGCTCTTTTAAGAATGAACAAAATTTCAGTGAAGCGAGCGAATAGACCATTCACGTCCATTCACGTTTAAAGCGAACTACAAGGGGAAGTCAAGATGAACGCGATCAAGTTTATGAAAAAGCTCTTTATTTCCACGTACGCTGTAGGGGTGTGCAAACAACTTCATGAACAACAACAACAACTTCGACGTTAAACACTGCTGCGGTTATCAAGTCAAAACCAGTAACGTGATATGCTTGATGCTAATCGAGGACAAAAAAATCGAACTTCACTTTGATGAAGCCCTTCGAAAGGTGAACGTGGTTAAGGTGATTGAACGAGTGATGGATAATATGAAACCATTTGAAATCACAATCGAAACAGAGACTGAACTCAGTTGGACGGAAAGAAACCCAATATTTTCGTCAGAAATGTATCAATCAAAGACACTGTGAAAATGATCCGAATGTATTGAAAGGGACAAAACTCTTAAAAACATGCACAGTGGAAAAACTCAAGTTTACAGGCACATTCGTTGAGAGCGTGACGGGCGATCTTTTTCTTCGTGAAACGGCTACCAGATTTTGCCTGGTCTGGCGTTACTGCTGCCAATCTACTGCCGTGTGAATCCGCTGCTCGCGAATCCACTGCTAAATTCCATCTGGTACAACATTATGTGGTGCAGTGGGGCATTTGTAAACTTTGTAAGTTACGTGAGATGCGTTGACGAAGGTTCCCGGGAGTGCGCCTTTATTTGATCCGTCTCAAGTCGTTCCAAAGCAGTTACGCCATGTTTTTGTCAGTCAATATAGAGAGTACGGTAACCGGGATGTGTTGTAGCCTTGGTGAACTGCATGCTCCCAAAATACTATTATGTATTATACTAACCTTAATATCTACAGTCACACTCTCAGAATCCTTAATCTAGCTGGGTGTCCTGGGTGCCAAAGGTCTGCCTCACCGAGAGAGCGATTCATAACGAGCCGCAGCTTGTTAGTTACCAGACTACCCCTGCAGAGGAAGGGTAATTTAGGACCTGTTGGGGGTCTCGTCAATCAATGCGGTTTATCCCTAACATAAGTGTTTCGTATGTCATCACTAGGTTTTAGCTTTACGAGAACCAGTACCTAATTATGTTATTTTTCGTTTGATTGAGAAATCCAGTTATAGCCCTGGTACCACGGCTGCCTGGAAATAGCGTTACGAGTTACAAAGTTACAGAGTTACGAAGTTACAAAGGTACAAACACCTTACAAACACCTCGGGGTCTCAGACAAGGATATCTGTCATATGTACGGCATGTCACGATATTAATCCCGTGGGAGGGAGAGAAGGTTTTTGCTCGTAATATTTCAGTGTTGTCAAGAGAAAATTTTCTCTTGGTGTTGTTCAGTACATGTGAACTTTTTAAAAGATTCAATCAATTCAACCAATCCCGTTGATAATTTGTCAATTATATTTAATCAAAGGTTACTGACGTTCAACAGGATCACGGAGAATTACGAAATGCCGCATGTTGAGCACGTGCAAGAATTCCAAATTGGCGTTTCTTGTTCATGTTCTTCATGATCCTCGGGTACCTAGGTCGACAAGGGAGGAAGAGAGAAGAGACAAGGGGATTTTTTCAGAATAAAAATATTCGTGGCGGTCTGGGTGGAATTCCGATTTTCTTTTCTTTAGTTTGAAGTGGACTACAGTTAATACGAGCAAAAACCCTCTCTCCCTCCTGGCTCCCTGGAAATAGCGTTACGAGTTACAAAGTTACGAAGTTACGAAGTTACAAAGTTACAGACACCTCAATAACACCTCGCGGTCGCAAACAAGGCCCAAATGTCTGTCATCATCATGTACGGTATGTCACGATATTGATCCCTTGAGAGAGAGGGGGTTTTGCACGTATTAATTACTCGGGCTACCGGTGGTAGCTCGAGTCTAGGTTTACCTTTTCGGTCTATCTATCTATCAACGTCGCAAATCGGCAAATTATCCAGAAGCCTTTGGGGTACACTGTTGACCACGAGGCTTCCTGTGGTCGCGAGAGATTGAGAACAAAATGGCGGACGGTATCAATCGGAATTTTTCGAACTATTTGCTTTTAATCTCAAGATACTTTGCTTTAATCGTTATTATGGAATTCTCGAATTTAGTGATGACCTTCTTACCAGCTGTTGTAATCAACTTATAATGTATTGATCATCCAAGAACACGAGACAGATCGATTTGTGGCAGAGAACTTTACTTGAGGACAGACTTATCTTAATAGATCAGTAGTTTGTTTTAATTAATAATATTTCACCACTGCTTGCACATAATATTTGCTTACACGTTGTCTACAGTCATGCTCTTCCTGAGAGCCGTGTTAAAAACTAACTAATTAACTAACAATATCTACAATGTTTAAATTTTAACTCGAAAGACTAGGAGATTCTTGCCTTTGCGTAATAAGGTGACTAAGGTGTATTCAATAATTAAGCCAGGAAACAGGAATTAGTAAATGGTGCAAAACTACACCAAATAAACAATGGAAAACAAATGATTTCTTATTATTAACTTATAAATATTTAGTGCAATCTGTATTTTGTACAATGTCATGATTATATTGAATGCACTTTATGGTCAATCATGCTCAATGTTAGCAGATAAAAATATAGTGATGGATAATCATGGAAATGATAGTAATGTTTATGAGACCTTATATTAGCAACAATTGAAGAATAATTTTAGAATGTACAAAATGATATTTTCAATCAATGAAAATTGATACTCAACCACAAATTTGTACAAGCTTTGTGCAACCATGTTCACAGAAACAAGATAAAGTGGATTGAATTGAAGATATTACTGTATGTAGTAGTATCAGATTGATGTGCACGGAGGAGCTATATATGGTATCGGTACTGAGCATATATTGTATGACATTACACTTCTTCAAATAAAGCATCAGCAACTGACTACTGCTATAATCATTGATCTGCTCCATATTAAAAACATGGTAATACATGTATTGAAAAGTTGTGTTAAGAGACTGAAATGATTTCATAGAAAGGCAACTGTGGTACTTCTAGAATCTACCAATGTGACAACAGCAATATCAAAATCATTTTAACTTGGACATCGAAACAGTCTGCCACAGTTTGTAAGTTTTGTTTCCATAAATAAAAGTAAAAAAGTACAGAATAGAAATTTAAATTGTCTGAGCTATAATGTATTATCTATAGATCATATTGGATCATTTGGTAGGCATTTACAAAATAAAGCAGACTGTATACTGTATATGTCTGGTGATAAAAAGACCAGCAGTATATTAATAACCACCATGATGTGGTACAATTATGTACAAACTACTTTCTCCCCAATATAATTTGTGTTCTACTCTGGGAGTACTTGTCAAGCATTTTTGCAATCAAAAGACACTGACAAGTCAAACTGGTTTCCATCAACTTCTGTTCTCCATTTCTCCCCAAGTACTATACACAGGTGTAGCCCGAGTGAACGCCTATCAGGCGTCTAGTTATCAGTTCAGTTCAAACTCAAGAAAAAAAATCCGATCGAATTCCACCCGTACGTCACGAATATTTTCATTCTGAAAAAATCAACTCCTCCTTGATGGAGGGTCTGGATGGGGGTGTGCAAATGTCAGTTGTCAGTTAAATTTTGGCCTTTTTGTCAGTTGTCAGTTAAATGGAAATTAATGATTAACAAAGGCTTTTATTTATTTCTCATGGCATTTTTTCTTTCTAAGCCAGTTTTACGACCAAAATCCAGCAATTTGACATCCACTTGAACTTTGTCACATGCAACTGTCCCTGGGAGAGATGGGTTATGGACTAAAACGACTATTTTTTCGGATTTTGGTTGAATTGTCAGTTAAAAGCAGGCTACACAAATGTCAGTTGCCATTTAAATTCTAAGGCATTTGTCGGTTGTCAGTTAAATTTTGGGCCATTTGTCAGTTGTCAGTTAACCCCATCCAGACCCTCTTGATGACCTAGATGCCAGAGGATCATGCATAAACAACAAATGTCAATATGTCCAGTGGCCTTCATTTTAGCCGCCGTAATAATTGAAAACAAAAAACAAAAAACACCTAGCCTGCGGGCCGGGGGCCTCATTTACTCAGAAGCGGGCTTCGAACTTCACTGACCTGCGCCAAATTTTAGTGCAAATAAATTTTGTTCAAAGAAGTTCGACGTCTAGACCTGCATTGACTTAATTGAAGTCAATTGAGTTTTAGACTTTTGGAAAACAAGAGCGAAATTGTGGATGAAACGCCTTTTCTAGCTTAATATATCTATTAAAAAAATTGTCATTGTTAATGTTTGCAATGTATATTTCAATCAGTTTATGATTAGGCAATCTCATGTAGCAAAACACATGTTTAGGAAGGAGGACATTCTAACAAAGGTTAATTAGTATATTGTTTTGACATACAGTTCAATTTACTAAAATGTTTATGATTTGTCTGAAACTGTTTTCTTCGCAGAGACTGTTAACATGTTTTTGTTGTTTTCGGAAACAAAGGTAATTTTTTCGTAGTGAACTGCCAAAAACAACAAAAACATGTTAAAATGTTGTTGATTTGAAGTGTAGGATATACAACAAATTAAGAAAAAAGTGTTATATAAATACTCAATTCGATCCAAATCTTGGCCGAGAAGACTATTAAAAGTCAACTATACGTATCCAAAAGAATGGCGGGGGAGTTTAATTTCATTTCTTTGAATCTGTAAAAACGCCATGCCATGTGCAATATTCCTGTTCGGTAACCGTTACGAGGTTTGGAGATTTTTTGAGTGTTTAAAAAGTTTACATGTACTAAACAACAATTAAAACCAGCAAAAACCCTCTGTCCCTCCCACGGGATCAATATCGTGACATGCCGTACATGACGGTGACAGACATTTGCCTTGTTTGTGACTGCGAGGTGTTATTGAGGTGTCTGTAACTTTGTAACTTTGTAACTCGTAACGCTATTTCCAGGGAGCCCTCCCTGCTATGGGATTAATATCGTGACTTGCCGTACATGACGATGACAGACCAGATCCTCCTTGTTTGAGACCCCAAGGTGTTTGTAACTTTGCTGCTCTGTAACTTCGTAGCTCTGTAACTTTATAACTCGTAACTAACGCTATTTCCAGGCAGCCCTGGTACCACAGGCCTCCGATTTGGGGTCGTTAGGCTTCTCAGTCTGGCTTCTTGTGGTAACGATCTCAACGGTCTTGCATATGTGTTCAAATTTTCTCTTCTGAATTGAAGATATTTGATGTTGAAATTTCAAAAATGGCAAATAAATATAGTTTGATCATTATTGAGCACTTGTAGCGTGGTTATTTTCCATTTGAGCCTGTTTTAGTGGGGTTTGAAAGCGTTGAGTTATGACCCCGCTAACAGGTTAATATAAAAGGAAAATAATAGTTTACATGATAGTAAATGTACGTGAAGTGAAGTGAAGTGTAAAAAATTAGCTGAAATTGTTTTATTTCTATTGAAAAAGTCTTCATCTCGGTTTAGTGTTTCCAGACCATGGCCTGGGGGGAGTCGTTGGGAGAAATTTGACCCGTGCCAGGCCGTAACGGTCTGCAAGAAGTTCTTGCCGCGGGTTTGAACTGTTTCAAAATGGCTTGTCATTTGAAATTCTCGCTGGATTGATTCCTCGGCGGCAGAAATTTTGTGAGATATTATTCGATAAACTTGAAGGACGACTATTTGGCTTTCGTGATGCGGAGTATCGAAGTAAGGGGACGTGGTTTAGTGTGATAATCCAAGCGATTTTCGAGAGTGGGTCAGTCTGTTGGTCTGTTGCTTCTTCGTAATGGAGATAAAGAGCTCAGCTAAAAATCGACAAAATGGCCTGAAATCGCTACCAGAGAATACCAGTAACGCAAGCAGCACTATCTAAACGGTAGAGTTCATTTTCTTTATTATCTACTGTGTTATAGAAAGGACCCTGAACTCCCATACAAAGCCGCTTTATAATATTAGCCTCTCACAGTCAGCTTGGGCCTCCTGTGATTTGCATCCGGGCTATCTCTCGTTACATTTAGTCTGTCCGCAAAACAGCGCCAAAAACCGTGTTCTGAATCCCTGTAACCTACACGATTATATAAAGAAGATTCTGATTGGTTCTTAGTGACGATCATTTTTACACGAGCTCCCATTGGATATTCGAAGTTTGGTGCGAAAGTTTGGAACTACGTGCGACCGTACGGATACCTAATGGGCGTTCGTGTAAGAATGAGCATCGCTGAGAACCAATCAGAATCTATTATAAATTGAAGTGGGGCTCCAGAACACGGTTTCTCGCGCTGTTTCGCGCAGACTGACTAAACGAAAGATAAGTCCGGATGCAACTCAGGCTGAAGACCTGAACTAGCTATAGAATTTGCTTTATAATTGTAAGGGTTCCCGATGCCATGGCATTACTTTACTGATAAACAACATAGGGTACACGTCACGGTAGAGTATGAAAACACTAGGTAAGACACGGAATTGGTTGCCTGGAGAGTCGTCCACGTACGTACGTGAGAATACTGTATACACAACGTAGGGGACACGTCACGGTAGAGTATGAAAACACTAGGTAAGACACGGAATTGGTTGCCTGGAGAGTCGTCACGTACGTACGTCAGAATACTGTATACACAACGTAGGGGACACGTCACGGTAGAGTATGAAAACACTAGGTAAGACACGGAATTGGTTGCCTGGAGAGTCGTCACGTACGTACGTCAGAATACTGTATACACAAAGTATATAGAGGAGATTTCGTATGAGTGTGAAACGGACCGCGCCGTGCCGTAACCTTGTCAGTGCCGTGTTGTCTAGAAAAACATTCAAAATTCCTGCCGTAACAGTGCCGTGACCGCGTGCAGTGCCGTTTTCACAGTCATACGAAATCTGCTTAAGGGGACACGTCGCGGTAGAGTATGAAAACACAAGGTAAGGCGTGGAATTGGTTGCCTTGAGACTCTTCACGTTTGTGAGAATCCCTGATGGTTTATGCTGCTGTTTCCAGTATTGTCATGGGTGCGAGCTCCGATTTCTTGTCACGATCAGTTTTATTCTCCTCTTCCCCACCACTGCTGGTACTGTGAGCCTCATCGACCTGTCTAACAGTGTCTGGCAGCGATTTATCGGTGGTCTCTGGAAGCGTCAAACACAGAATTCCACAGATAATAGCATTGATTGCCATGATACCAAAAGGCATCAAAGGATGGACTCTTTGCTAAATGAAAATTAAGAAACAATTTGGTTAATAAATAAACTGAGCACTCAGCCAACCATAGGTAGGTTTTAGTCATGTGATTACTGTTGACCTCGTTTTGATGCAGCCTCACTTTCATCTGACATCCCGGAATTTTTAAAAGATGGCGGCAAAAACTGGATGTCTCAGCATGTATTGCTTATCGACACAATACAACGAAATAGTTGGCGATTCTCAATCGCTTGAAATAGAAAACCATATTTGTGTTCTATAGTCACTTTATTGACTGGCTTACCGAGAAAATGATGTAAGGCGAACAAGCTGAGCCAATGCGAGCTGCTGATGTTGAAGTACCCATGGCCGTGTTTCTAGTATAAAAAACCAATGCCCAACAGTTAAATCAATCATGTACTTGCACACAAAGAGAACAACGACGTCATTGACATATAGGAGTTCTTACCGTACGACGGTAGGAAAAGCTCAGACGAGTACAAGTACACTGTGTCAAATGCTATGGTGACGAAAAACTGCCAAGAGCCATGACATCAGGATTTTACCAGCCAAGAAACCTACAACCAAGAAGACTTTGTCTCAGTACTTTTTAATTCATTGTTGAAGATTGAACTTGGAAAGCTTACCATCACTACCATTGTCGTAGTACGTTAAAAGAGCTGCTACTATTCCAACTACACCAGCCAACCATAGACTGTAAGTCATGGTTTTCTTTCGTCCAAGACTAGAAAATAGACAAAGATGTGTTATTTCCTGTGTATTATAATTGGTTTATTTGAT